>JALAZF010000221.1:1420000-2840000 GCA_022829125.1 Lathyrus tuberosus
ATTTTCTAAGTTTTTATGGTTACCCCTTTTACAAGTTATCCAACTTTTCTTGATTTTTCTTGATGAATGATGATTCAAATCACACATTAACATCATTTTAGGGTTAAAAAACCATAAAAGTGAAAAATCTCAAAAAGTCAAAGTTTGACTTTTGTGCACAGTTGACTTTTTATCAGATGAATTCTAAACTGTGCAATCCTTTTGGAAATCATGTCCTTGACCTAAATCAAACTTGATGGACATGTTCCATGGGTGTTATAGGGTATATTGATTCATGTCCTAGGGCTTGGGAGCATGTCCTGGTCAAAAGTCAAAGATACAGTTGACTTTTTCCTCAAAACCCTAATTGTGGTTCAGATGAAATTGAAACTTGCTGCTCAAGCTTCTTGGATTAATCCATTGTTGCAAATGGATCAATATAGTATATTAGAGACCCTCAAATCATGTCTTGAGGTCTTAGCTCATGATTTGTCCCAAAAGTCAACTTAGGGGTGAATTAGGTCAAGAAACCCTAATTCCTGATTTTTGATGAATGCATCCCCTGAGGCTAAATTGACTTGATGATTGGGTTTATGATGTCCCTTGGAGCATCATAGGTTATGCTTTGAAGCAATGGCTCATGCCCAGAGGAAAATTTCCATCTGGAGGCCTTGGTCGACCAAACCCTAATTTGGTGACACTGGCGATCTTGAGGCTTGATCCCCCTAGAGGGGAGCAACCTTGTGCTTAATCCTTGAAGTGGGAGTCCTCTTGATCCCTTGTAGATATTTGAGAGGTTAGACAAGTTGAAGATCAGGCGAATCTACTAGGGAGCCACTTTTCTGTAGCGAGCAAAACTGGACGTGTTTCTTAAGCACTGCCGCTCTTTTGGGGTTACTACAGGTCGATTAATTTTTTATCCTATTGTGAGTTGATTAAGGAAGAGAAATAGATGTCTCCAATTAACCCTGCTTGCATACCGAGTTTAAACAGCGGTCTGTTAGGTTACATATGCTATATGGTGATGGGGCCTCTTTCTTCTTAGAGAAAAAATACTGGGACTGTTTATGGGTAGGATATTAGGACTGATGCTTTTCGATTGATGGGTGAAGGTACGAGATTTGAATTTTGGATTAGTGTGCTCGCTAAGATTTTTCTTGCAATCTTATGCCTACGTATTCCCGTTTACCGAAACAGGGAAATCAGAGCGATCGTAGTTCCTCCTATTCTATGGGAGGAAATGGTGTTTTGGTGTCTTGTTCAAAGCCCAAGACGTGAAGCTGAAGGATCTATTTATATCTTGTTCGAAGCCCAAGATGTGAAGCTAAGAGGTGTTGTCTTTAGAGAGAATTTGTCATCTCTAAAGGGGTCTGTTTGTCAGGGGTGACTGATTATAAAGGTGAATTACTTTAACTGGGATATGTGAATCCAGCAATGCCATAATTTCCTTTATAAGGGTTTTTTGACCTGAAGGAGAAGACTTTAACTCAGTGTAGAGCAATGCCATCTTTCCTTAGGAATTTCTCATGCTAAAAAAGGGACAGTGGCATGGATGTAGATGATCCAGAGGCTTGCCGCTTACAGCAATTAGATGAAGGGAAAGGAGTTATTGATGTTTGTTTACTGTGAATGAGGTACAACTTTTGATGCTAAAAGGTTGATTGGTTCAACCGGGGTTTCCTTATACAAAGCCTAAGAGGAGGCTATTGGTCCAACAAGAGGGTGTTTTTGTGTGTCTCGTACGAAGCCCGAGAGAGAGGCTAAAAGGGTTGACTCAACAAGAGAGTCCTTTATACTCAACAAGAGAGTGTTTTGTATCTCGTACAAAGCCCGAGATGGAGGCTAAAGGTGATCGACTCAACAAGAGAATCTTTTTATACTCAACAAGAGAGTGGTTTGTATCTCGTACAAAGCCCGAGATAGAGGCTAAAAGGTTTGACTCAACAAGAGAGTGTTTTATACTCAACAAGAGAGTGTTTTGTATCTCGTACAAAGCCCGAGATGAAGGCTAAAAGGTTTGACTCAACAAGAGAGTCTGAAACGGTTAACTCCGCTGGGGAGAATCATTGTACAAAGCCCAAGAGGAGGTCAGGGTTACTGTTTCAGTCGAGTGACAGGTCCATTATGCTGATTTAAAGAGAAAATCAGTTCTTATATGAGCACTGTTTGCACTTAGGGATTTGATTCGAGGATCAGGGTTATCTCCCGTTCTTTAAGGAAATGGGAAATCCAAAGGGTATTGAGACTGCCCGAGTCTACAAGTTTCATCTCCTAGTTTTTGAAAGGAGCTTGAGAATGTTTTTGAGACTCAAGGGAATTAGACTGTCCTAGTCAAGAGTTTCATCTTTTGTACTCCATTTAAGAAACAGCAGAAGCAAGATCTTGACTTTTTGAAAGATTGTTCTATTAAGATGACTAATTTTAGTTCCTATACCTCTAGGAGGTCGTCGGGACAATTTGTACGAAGCCCAAGAGGAGGCTGGAAACTTTTAATAAGCCGAGGGACAATTTGTACGAAGCCCAAGAGGAGGCTATCATTCCCGGAGGAAGAAATCATTTATACGAAGCCTAAGAGGAGGCTGTGAATACTTATAAGAAGCCGACGAGTCCTTGTACAATGCCTAAGAGGAGGCAAGGATGCTTTTAAGAAGCCTGTGGGTCCCCAAACCCCGATAAATTCAAGACAGGCTATTCACAGAGAATAGATCAAGCCAGGAAAGTTCGAGAATTTGGAAGAAACTCAAGAGATGCCATTCACGGAGAAAATATCATCTCTGAGGAATAGAGTTTCTTTGACGATTTCTAAAGGTGACAGTCTGTGAAAGGGTTCACCGAGAATGCTGCCTTTCACGTCTCCATATTTTTTAACCCCAAGAGGAGGGAAAACTGTATCTGGTAATCCTATGGGGATCTAGTTTTGTCTATTTTAGGAGTAATCAACAGGGCTTAGTGCTAGACGTAGTTACCCGGGAAACTCTAAATATCTATACTAGTATTACACAATCGATATGAGTTTATGAAAGAAGACTTACAGAGAAACAGCCCCACAATACAGTTATATGTATATAAAAGCGGTAAATGAAAGCGTATAAACACTTACTCGGTTATAGAGCTTCCATGCTGTTTGGTTAGTTGTTCAACAAAGAAAGCTTTGATAACAATATTACATACAAAATCAAAGGAGAATGTATTTTGAAAAGATGTTGGGGCTTACAGCTCAAGGAGAGGCCCAAGGTTTTATCAGTGGTCGCATTGTGAGTTTGAATTTGTACATGGACTTATACAAGTGACTGAGGCCCAAGAAAGGTTTTCTGTACAAAGGGATGGGTCTTACACTCTCTCAAGAGGCCCAAAGAGTTTTGAAAAAGAATGGGGCTTATAACACGAGGGTAGGCCCAGATGTTTTTTTGTTTTGAAATGGCGATCACGCCGAGATTTTCTTTTAACACAGTGGGACTTATACAATATATGAGGCCCAAATTTGTTTTGGTTAAAAGGGGATTGGGTCTTACACTCTAATAGAGGCCCAAAAGGTTTTGAATGGATCTTATAGCTCGAGGAGAGGCCCAAGGTTTATTTTTCAACGGACGATGATCGCGTCGAACTTTTTGAAATACACCGGGACTTATACAATAAGTGAGGCCCAAAATTGGTTATTTACAAAAGGGGTTGGGTTTTACACTCTATTAGAGGCCCAAATTGTTTTAAAAAATGAAGAATGGGTCTTACTACTCGAGGGTAGGCCCAAAGTTATTTGTGTACAAAACGACGATTACGCCGAGGTTTTTGAAAATACCCGGAGGGACTTATACAATAATGAGGCCCACAATAGGTTATTTTTACAAAAAGGCTTGGGCCTTACACTCTATTAGAGGCCCAAAGTGTTTGAAAATGATTTGTGAGGGTTGAATTAATCAAAACCCTAATTTATTTCCAAAATGTATTTTAATTGAATAAAAATTCAATTAAAATGATCAAAATTGTTTAAACATGCGTGGGAACAAATTTTGATCTTGGATTAATGTTTCAAAAATCATGTTTTGACCTACAAAATGATTAGAAGTCATTAAAATTTACAAAATCAAGAGGGAAAAAATATTTTAAATGTCAAAAACAATTAAAATATTAATTCTTTGTAAAAATATCAATTATATGAAATAAATAATATTTTTGGGATTTTTTGGTAAAATAAAATATTTTAACATTTTTGAGAATTATTATAAAAAAATCAACTCAAAATCATTAAAACTCAGAGAGAAATTAATTTTTGAATAAATTAAATAAAATCACTAAATTCAAATATTTGAATTTTCAAAAAAGGGCGCCAAGAACACGCGCCTGTTCTGGGTTTTGCCCTGATTTACATTTTCTCTCCAATCTCCCTCAATACTTGATTATACCATGCAAACCACCTATCAATCTGCTCGTTTCAACCTCACGATCATGTCTATGGTCTTTAATTTCATTTATTTTTAACATGGAATAAGAAATCAAGACAAAACCTCAAGAACCCTAAAATTTGCATGAAGGCTGAGAATTTTGATACACGATTCAAACAACGCAATTAATTGAGGGGAAACATTCTATGCATGATTATGAACATTTGGCAAAAGTATTGTGCGAGGAAATATACATAGATTAAGAGATGACCAAGTTTAGGCTTACTTGAAGGTCGTGACAGCAAGAGCTATTTTATTTTTGAGTTGGAGGTGTTATAGATGGGTTGTGATGATCTGAACAACTTTAATGGATGTTGTGGAGTGTGTTTCAAGCTTTGGAACACTTTGGAAGTCTTTGGATCAAGCTGCAGCACTCCAACTGCATAATTGAAGCATAATGGCTAGGTTGATAGGTGATTTTGAGCTGGGGGTGTTACAGATGGTGTTTAAGCATTTGGACACCTCAAATATCTCATATGTGATATGTTTGGGCAATTGGAATGGATTGCTTACGGCTGCAACTCAAAACCCGATAGTGGTTGCTCAAAAACAAGAAAACTTGGCACTTAAGAGAGAATGAGAGAAAGCAGTGCTATAACTGGCTTTGGTGTGAGTTAAATGATCCATTGGAACCTCTATTTATAGGTGATCAACTCTTGCCTTGGATGAATAGTGAATGGCTGCTGGATCAGATCACATTCGCATGGATTGGCTTGTAGGATTTCTTCTCATGCAAGGCAAACTAGCCCTTCCCAAGAGCAGGGCTATGTCTTGACCAAATTCACATTCTTCATATGTTTTTATTGTTGTTTAATCAGAGAACTTGACTGAGTAGAGTGGCTACCTTGACAATGCACTATTCCACATTAATGCCCTTTGAATTCAAGGCAAAATGTGCCAAAATGCATGCACTTCAAGTTGGAAGATTCCTTGGCTTTTTGACTCAGCTTTATCAGTTGGATCAGTTGCATTATGATTGGTTTGAGTACAGGTGGCATAATGATCCTTGGTCTTTGGCTCAAAATCGTGTGTGGCAAGAAAACATGCAAACTGATTTTTCCAAAACAGCTTGCAACAACATAACTTTGGGCATGGATTTCTCTTGGCTCAAGATGAATCAGTTCATGCTAGTGAGCTCTTTGGATTCTTGGTAATATTTGCAACAACATTGATGTTTGTCTTTGGAACTGATTCAACTTACATCTATGTGAAAAAATCCCACAAGTTTTGGTGTTTCAACACAAAATCTGCCTTGCCCAGAATTTTTCTAAGTGTTGGAAAATGATGGATTTTCATGTTTTAGTGATTTTGATCAAACCATAACTCAAAATCCATAATGAATTGGAATGACTTGTAGTTGACAGTTTTGTAGAGGTCCATGAGGGCTACAAATCCAGCTTTGGATGGGAAAAATGGCTTTGTGGTTTAGGAGTTATTATCCTCTAAAGTTGGTACCCTTGCCACTTTATTCTTTAACTTAGAAAATATTCTAAGTTTTTATGGTTACCCGTTTTACAAGTTATCCAACTTTTCTTGATTTTTCTTGATGAATGATGATTCAAATCACACATTAACATCATTTTAGGGTTAAAAAACCATAAAAGTGAAAAATCTCAAAAAGTCAAAGTTTGACTTTTGGGCACAGTTGACTTTTATCAGATGAATTCCAAACTGTGCAATCCTTTAGGAAATCATGTCCTTGACCTAAATCAAACTTGATGGACATGTTTCATGGATGTTATAGGGTATATTGATTCATGTCCTAGGGCTTGGGAGCATGTCCTGGTCAAATGTCAAAGATACAGTTGACTTTTTCCTCAAAACCCTAATTGTGGTTCAGATGAAATTGAAACTTGCTGCTCAAGCTTCTTGGATTAATCCATTGTTGCAAATGGATCAATATAGTATATTAGAGACCCTCAAATCATGTCTTGAGGTCTTAGCTCATGATTTGTCCCAAAAGTCAACTTAGGGGTGAATTAGGTCAAGAAACCCTAATTCCTGATTTTTGATGAATGCATCCCCTGAGGCTAAATTGACTTGATGATTGGGTTTATGATGTCCCTTGGAGCATCATAGGTTATGCTTTGAAGCAATGACTCATTCCCAGAGGAAAATTTCCATCTGGAGGCCTTGGTCGACTAAACCCTAATTTGGTGACACTGGCGATCTTGAGGCTTGATCCCCCTAGAAGGGAGCAACCTTGTGCTTAATCCTTGTAGTGGGAGTCCTCTTGATTCCTTGTAGATATTTGAGAGGTTAGACAACTTGAATATCATGTCATTTCTTGATTGATCTTTTGTCTAAAAGCTCTGAGAGGGCTTGAAACCCTAATTCTGATTGTAGTAAGTGTTCACCCATCTTTGGGGAGATTGATGAGGCAAGATAGTTCATCCATATTGTGATGATGATTTTCACAATGATGGGGAATGTTAGTGGTCAAAATTTGGGGTATGACAGATGCCTCTATTTAACCTTCTTGGACCCGAAGGTGCGAATGACGAAGGTGTTCGGGCATTCGGGGGTGCAAGAGGATTAAATATCGGAATACCCAAAATTTTGATGGTGGTTATGAATGGTAGCTTACGCATTCATCTTCTTTTGCTAAGCAATGACGCTTAGAAAAGGTAAACTTCCCCTCGATCCTGGTTTCCATCCAAGGAACTAGTCTTAGTTTCTGAAATAAACTTCCCCTCGATCCTGGTTTCCTCCCAAGGAACTGGTCTTAGTTTCTAAAATAAACTTACCCTCGTTCTTGGTTTCCTACCAAGGAACTGGTCTTAGTTTCTTTTGTCATTAAACTTTATTGACAAGGGACGCCATGTGTAGCGGTTTTCCTCAAACTTCTCGCCGAATTTTCCTGGGGAGATGCCATTTGATGGAAAAATTTATGATGCCAGACTTGCTGGGGAACCCAGTCGTCTGACCTGTAGAGGCGTACAAACTTCTCTGTTGGAGATGCCATTTGTTGACTCTATCTGGGGAAAACGAGTTTCTTGAGAGACTGCTTCCTTTTGGGGTCTTACATCATACTTTTCTCGGGATCTTCCCGGAGAAACGCCATATGATGGGATCCAATTTTGAGGTGCCGATGACCTTTTCATCAGCGGCTTTTTGGATAAAAATTGCCGTACCGCTGAATCTCTTGATTAAGAGGCTTTCTCTGGGGATTTTTCTTAATCCGAGAAAGCAAAAATAGCATCTTCAATGGCGAAGAGTGACATCGGTTGAAGGTTCTCTGGTCTGCAGAGGTTCAAGTTATCAAAATGGTCAAGGGCCCAACTCCAATCCATAAATAAACTAGAGAAGAGATTGTTCAGATGCAGCATTTCCTGACGAGGAAAGAACTGACAACTCGATTGAGAGGACTATTATCACTAGGGGATAAGACCGACTAGAGTGATAGTGATGCAATATGAAATGTGAATGGAAATCAATAATGCATGATGTATGTATGTATATGCTGACAAAACTGACGCGACATACAAACTAAAAGATGAACATGACTAGATACTCGGCCATCACGGGGTGAAGAAGTACCGCTGGTTCAAGATAGCAATTCCGCCTTGCTTAGGAGAAACGGTCCCTGTTGGGAGCTATGTTGTTCGAGCTTTGGAGATGAGAACTCGGCCGAAGAGGTCAGACGGAGTATTCGCATCTGTCATAACTGCTCCTTCGTTCAGGCGCACTGGTTTAGAAGGAGTACTTTGATTCTGTACTTTGAGGCTCAGACACTTTTTGGAGATGCCATCGATGTTCTTTCGATGTTCAACAGTCAAAAGAAATTGCCATCTTTATTAAAAGCAGAAAAATTTTACAAGTAAATTCATTTTTGTTTTATTTCAAGAACCGTTGATCAATGTTAAAATGTTGTTCGGTAAAGCTAAAACAAATAAGAATTGCAAACAAAAGCACAAGGGCTCAAATTTTATTGATAGGATGGAAATCAGCCAAACGCGTGATTCCATGGAGCATTTACAAAGTTAGAAAATGGTAATTTACGGGGAAAAGGGCTACGTTGAAACATAACGACCACTATCCTTCTACCAACTTTGAATTTTGGACATCCTGAGCTTTTGTCGAAGATGACCTTGACTGGAGTTTTCCTGACGGATGATGTAACTGCTGCTGAGGGACTTGCCCCTTTGTTGAACATAGTTACTTGCCATTATCCCTAACTTTTGCCTGGATTGTACTTTGAGATTTCCAATCCACCGGGATGATTTTTGATTATGTCTCTAATTTTTGCCTGGACCGCCCTATCGGGTTTTCAATCCACCGAGACGTTTCTCTTTTTTTTTTATTTCTTTTTTTATTTATTTAGGCAAAGTATTTCTTGACTACATCAACATTTGTTGGGTAGGCAAACTCTTCTCCATCCATGGTTTCAAGTCTCAAGGCGCCGCCTGAGAAAGCTTTCTTGACCACATAGGGGCCATCATAATTCGGAGTCCACTTGGCCCGGGAATCAGTGAGAAATGACTGTATTTTCTTGAGCACAAGGTCTCATTTCCTGAAGACGCGAGGTCGAACCTTTTTGTCAAACGCCTTCTTCATTATTTGCTGATACAACTGACCATGGCATAGTGCCGTGATTCGCTTCTCTTCGGTCAAATTGAGTTCGTCATGTTTGCTTTGACACCATTCAGCTTCTGTAAGCTTAGCTTCCATCAATACCCTGATTGATGGGATCTCTACTTCGATGGGGAGCACTGCTTCCATGCCATATACTAGAGCGAAAGGGGTTGCCCCTGTTGAAGTGCGGACATATGTGTGATAGCCGTGAAGAGCAAAGGGTAGCATTTCGTGCCAATCTTTGTAGGTTATAACCATCTTCTGAACGATCTTCTTGATGTTCTTGTTAGCCGCTTCTACCGCTCCGTTCATCTTGGGTCGGTAGGGAAATGAGTTATGGTGTTCGATCTTGAATTCTGCGAACAACTCTTTCATCATCTTATTGTTTAAGTTAGATCCATTATCAGTAATGATCTGGCTCGGAACACCATAACGGCAGATGATATTGTTTTTGATAAATCGGACCACCACTTGTCGGGTTACATTAGCGTACGACGCTGCTTCGACCCACTTGGTGAAGTAATCAATGGCTACCAGGATGAACCGATGTCCGTTTGAAGCCTTAGGCTCAATCAAGACAATCATGCCGATTCCCCATATGGAAAACGGCCATGGGGAAGAAAGAACTTTGAGATGCGTTGGCGGTACATGGATTTTGTCTGAGTATATCTAACACTTGTGACACTTTCTCATGTACTTGTAGCAGTCGGATTCCATTGTCAACCAATAATACCCTGCTCTTAGAATTTTTCTCGCCATTGTGTGTCCGTTGGCATGAGTGTCAAAGGATCCTTCGTGAATTTCTTTTATCAGCATGTCTGCTTCTGGTCTGTCGATGCATCGGAGCAAGACCATGCCAAAATTCCGCTTATAAAGTGTATCACCGCTCAGAAAGAAACTGCCTGCCAGTCTTCTGAGGGTTTTCCTGTCCTTCCTAAGTGCCCCAGGTAGGTACTCTTGTTTCTGAAGGAAGCATTTGATATCGTGATACCAAGGTTTGTTGTCTATGACTGCTTCAACCGTGAAGATGTAAGCGGGCCATTCAAGGCGTATTATGTCGATCTTAGGTAGGTCATTCTATTGACCTACACTAATCATGGAAGAGAGAGTGGCTAATGCATCAGCCATGTGATTCTCTTCACGAGGGATGTGATGAAACTCAACTCTGTTGAAGAAGGGTAACAACCTTCTCGCGTAGTCTTTGTAAGGAATCAATCCTGATTGGTATGTGTTCCAACCTTCTTTGATCTGATTGATAACCAGGGCTGAGTCGCTGTATACGTCCAAGTTTTTGATCCTCAAATCAATTGCTTCCTCGAGACCCATAATACAAGCTTCGTATTCGGCCTCGTTGTTTGTACACTTGAATGTAAGTCTGGCAGTGAAAGGAATATGGGTACCCTGAGGTGTAACAATGATTGCCCCAATTCTGTTTCCGTAATGATTAACTGCTCCGTCAAAGATAAGTCCCCATTGGGAACCCGGTTCTGGCCCTTCACTAGGTAGTGGTTCATCGCAATCTTTCATTTTTAGATACATGACATCTTCGTCTGGGAAGTCAAATCCGATTGATTCTTGATCGTCAATCGGTTGATGAGCCAAATGATCGGATAAAACACTCCCCTTAACGGCTTTCTGAGCGTGGTACTCTATGTCATATTCTGATAGCAACATCTGCCAACAAGCAATCCTTCCCGTGAGAGCAGGCTTTTCAAAGACATACTTGATTGGATCCATTTCGGAGACCAACCAAGTAGTGTGACGAATCATGTACTGGCGCAAACATTTGGCTGCCCAAGCCAAAGCGCAACAAGTTTTCTCAAGCATAGTGTACCGAATTTTGCAGTCGGTGAATTTCTTGATCAGATAGTAGATGGCAGACTCTTTCCTTTTGGTTTCGTCTTATTGGCCAAGTACACATCCCATTGAGTCCTCTAGGACTGTGAGGTAGATAATCAGTGGTCTTCCTTCCACTGGAGGTGATAGAATCAGAGGGTTCAACAGGTATTCCTTGATACTGTCGAAGGCAGTTTGGCAGTCTTCTGTCCAAACGCAATCCTGATTCTTTTTGAGTAATTTGAAAATTGGCGCACATGTCGCGGTCATGAGGAATATGAATATGGAGATGTAGTTCAAACGTCCTAGGAATCCCCTGAGTTGTTTTTTAGTCTTTGGAGAAGGCATTTCTTGAATGGCCTTGACCTTGTCAGGATCAACCTCAATTCCTTTTTGGCTGACGATGAACCCTAAGAGTTTCCCTGAACGGACACCAAAGGTGCACTTGTTGGGATTCAAGCGTAGTTTGTACTTTCTCAACCGCTCAAATAGTTTTGACAGGTGGGTCACATGCTCCTCTTCAGTTCTAGATTTTGCAATCATATCATCGACATATACCTCGATTTCTTTGTGTGTCATGTCATGAAACAGAGTAGTCATGACCCTTTGATAGGTTGCCCCGACGTTCTTCAAACCGAACGACATTACCTTGTAACAAAAGGTACCCCATGGGGTAATGAACGAAGTTTTCTCCATGTCTTTCGGCGCCATTTTGATTTGATTATAGCCCGAGAATCCATCCATGAAGGAGAAAACTTTGAACTTTGCTGTATTGTCTACCAGCATGTCGATGTGTGGTAAAGGAAAGTCGTCCTTTGGACTAGCCTTGTTCAGGTCTTTGTAGTCGACACACATTCTGACCTTTCCGTCCTTTTTCGGAACATGTACGATGTTGGCTAACCATTGAGGATATTCAAATGTAGTGAGGAAACCCGCGTCAATCTGTTTCTGTACCTCCTCTTTGATTTTGATGGTCATGTCCGGGTGAGTCCGTCTCAACCTCTGTTTTACTGGCGGACATTCTGATTTCAATGGTAAGTGATGTTCCACGATGCTGGTATCCAACCCTGGCATGTCCTGATAGGACCAAGCAAACACATCGGGAAACCCTTTGAGAAGCTTTATCAAACTCTCTTTGGCAGTTGGACTGAGCAGTGCCCCAATCCTGATTTCTTTACTCTCTTTTTCCGAACCTAAGTTTACCGTTTCCAACGGCTCTTTATGAGGTTCAATGGACTTTTCCTCCTGTCTGAGTAATCGGGAGATCTCTTCTGGAATTTCATTGTCAACTTCTTCTTCAGCCCCAAATACCGGGAACTCAAAGTCTAGAAAAGGCATCGGATCGTATGTTTCAACAGGGTTTAAAACAAGCAATCTGCATGACGTGATGATTTGTGTTTAGAAGAGATAGAGAAAATGCAAGAGTGTGTGCAGTGTATTTTTTTTAGTGCTTGTTTTTATTTTTTGAATGTTTTTTAGGATTACCATTTTCTGAGAAAAGCAAAAAGAGAAAACGACAATAAATGCGGAAATTACAGAACGACATTATTTTATTAATGAACAAGTCGATTCTTGAAACTACAGCCCTATAAAACAAAACTCTGTCGCTTTGGGCGAAGCGAAGAGGGACATTTTAAAGAAAGCGAGCCCTATCAAAACATCCGTTTCACCTGGGCAGGGGGAAAGGCTAAAGATGGCAATTACTTTGACTTGTGAACAATCTTCGGAACATCGACAACAACCCATTGACGGCGAACTCCTCGGTGAATCACAAAGTCTGGCACCTTCCTTGATTTGTCTTCAGAAATAACGTTGATTTCTGGTGGAGCAGGATCATTGGAATCTGTCTCCCAGGCAGAGTTGTCGTAGGAGGATTCCTCTGTTACATTTTGCATAACATTTGTGCTCTCAGGTAGATCTCCCCATCCAGTTGGCTGGATGTCTTCGAGCCTGATACGAGAGCTTTCAGGAGCGGTGTACTTGACCATGAAGTCAAAATTTCCACTTGGTTGTCCCAGGGTGTCCCTCACCTCTTTGGAACTGGAGGAGTCATCTCTCTCGATGACGTTGACCTCGGGAAAAACATAGTTGATGAATTCAAGTCCTGCAAATGTTGCGAATTCATCGTCATGTTGAGTATTTTCTGAATGACCTGAGTGTTGATCCCATGACATGGTGGGGACGCAAGCATTCTTTTCGATGATGCTCAGCTGATTTTCATTGTTCGGATGACTCTCTTGCCCCAAGTCTCCTAAGTAAGGCTGCCACATTGGCAGACCATATATCGGGCCATAGTAGTTGTGGTCAAAGTTGTCTTTCATCGGAGTGTCATCCTCTAATGAGTTTGGTGGAGCACGACATCCTTCCGGATCACAATCTCCATATATCATTTCGACGTCTGACCTGGGTATAAATCTCGGGCTCTGTGCGGGATAACAAAATGGTGTAGGCACCTCTTCCTGAGACATATAACCGTCCTCGTTGAGGTAGGACTTCCATTCCACATTTGTGTCAGAGGGATCCTCCACATTGATAGTGTGCACTTCTTGTGTCACTGGTTGAAGGAAACCTCCACTGTGGAAGAAATTTTGAATGGGATGAAGACTTTCATCGCTGGCAGTAGCTGTCTGGGTGCAGGTTGCAGAAAAACCAAGACCCTTCTTTGTTTTATTGTCAGTAGGAATGACTAGCTGTCCCCATCCTATTGTATTGGTACTCTCAACCGCTTTGATAGCATCTTTGTATGAGGAAATGGGAGTTCCCTCTTCGGATCGATTGTCCTTGCTCACCGAAAGTGCTTGGAACTGAGTCCCAACAATCTCCTCGGGTTCTACACAAGTAGATGATGATAAGTTACTCACGAGCAAAGCTTGTTCTCCATAGACCGTGACGAGTTGGTTGTTCTGAACGAACTTTAACTTTTGGTGGAGGGTCGAGGTGACCGCCCCAGCCTGATGTATCCAAGGTCTTCCTAATAAACAACTGTATGTTGCCCGAATGTCCATGACCTGGAAAATGACTTGGAAAGTGTGAGGACCAATAGTTATAGGAAGATCAACTTCACTGATAACCGTTTTTCTGGACCTGTCGAATGCTTTGACGACGAACTCACTGGTTCTCATCGGGGGTCCTTTGAAGGAGAATTGCGTCAAAGTGGACTTCGGCATAACATTCAGGGCTGACCTTGTGTCTACCAGTATCTGGCTAAAGCATCGTCCTGACAGTTGACCGTGATATTGAGTGTCATGTTATGACGACGACCCTCCTCAGGTAATTCCTCATCACTAAACCCCAAATTATTGCAGGAAGTGATGTTAGAGACAATGCTATCGAACTGTCTGATTGTTACATCCTGTTCCACAAAGGCTTGCTCCAAGACTTTCTGTAGAGCCTCCCTATGTGCTTCTGAACTGAGTAAAAGTGATAACATAGAGATCTTTGAAGGAGTTTGTAATAGCTGATCAACAATGTTGTATTCACTCCTTTGGATGAGCTTCAGCATCTCATCATCATTTTTCGAAAGGTCGGGATTACTGGATTGACCGACTGGTGGATTGGGAACTTCTGTCTGAGGTTCCTTTTCTTTGATAGGTTCTCCAACCCCTCGGTTGAAGATTCTACCACTCCGTGTTACTCGACTGATGTCTGCAATATTCACGACGGAGGGTAATGGAATTTCCTTTCCATTCTCGACTGTTGTTGCACCGTATTTGTAAGGAATAGCCTTAGTTGATTCATACGGTAATGGTCTTGGTAGATAGATGACTATGGGAGCCTTCTGATTTTTCTGACCATCGTAAGTAATCTCGATCTGTCCTAGTTAGGAACTCTTGATTCATCAAGTAGAGGGATGATGGTGAAAACATCCCTAGTCCTCTAATGATCAGAGATTACGACAACATCCTCGATTTGATTGGCAAGGTAGCCTGGCATCTAGCTGATTGGTCCAGAACTCTGATATGGACGAATTTCTCTACGATCCACCTGACCTTGAAGAGTTGCTCGCACAAGGTAGCATCCTTGGTTATTTTCTGAACAGACTCCACAACGTTCATAGTTGTGTGGTGGCACCTGGCCACGCCCGCTTTGAATGCAATGTAACCTCACTAGGTTAGTTTCTACATATCGGACATCCTAATTTTGACGCCGAGTAGGGTTCTTGCCATTGATACTAATCTGCTGAGTGTCTTCATCCATATAGATGGGAAGCCACCAATGATTTAGCAAGTGCTGATGTGCTTCCTGGACAAGGGCACAACCTTGATCGTTTTCGTAACCCGCCGTACAGCTTTGGTAGTCATGTGATATCAGGAACCCGAGTCGGACCTGCTCAGCATGTAAATCTACCAGGTTGGTGTTCATCAAGCGAATATCGAAGATCTGAACCATGTTAATTTGATAATGATTCCTATCATGGTAGTCTTGGATCCATCCAAGATCCATCTGACGCTGGAGGGCCTCTTGTACAAAAGAGCATCCCTGTTTGTTTACCGAGCAAGTCAGACAGGAATTGTAATCGTGCCGCGGCAGATTATGGTACTGGCCTTGCCTTGAGTGCATCGCCACCAAATTGACATTCATTGCCCGAATGTCGTGGTTTTGAATGACGTTGGAATTCGTATAGACCATGTTGACCCCACGAACTCGATGCTCTTGGATCCATCCAAGATCCATCTGCTCCTGTAGAGCTGCTTGCACCACAGAACATCCTTGATTGCTTTTAGAGCAGATATCACATTGATGATAATCATGAGGTGGCACATGGCCAAATCCACTATGTCTACAATGTATCTTGACCAAGTTGGCCCTTAACAAGAGTACATCATGAATTTGATATACATTGTGAGACTCTCCCTCTATCAGGTTGACTGCAGCTTTCTCATGTTGAGGCAGCGGGTTTGTGAGAACATTCGGATTCGTATCTTTGAAAGATAAGACCTCGCTCCTAACAAGCTTTTGCACGTCGAATTTGAAACTGAGACAGTTCTCTATGTTATGCCCTGATCCTCCTTGATGATAAGGGCACGTCTGATCCATCTTAAACCAAAAAGGCAGATTTTACAGTACTGTAAGAGGGGACTTAGTCTGGATGTGCCCCTTGGCTAGTAGTAACGGAAATAGTTCTGCGTACGATATGGGTATAGGATCAAATCCTGATGGCCGCGTTGTACGGTTGTTGTTGTATGGAGGACGAGCCTGCTGAAGAGGCTGTTGTGTCCTTTGCTGATTAGGTTGACTTTGCGCAACCTGAGGCTGATACGTAGGAGCAGGCGCAGGGTTGATAGCAGGAGTCACAGCTACTACTGGTTGATAACGTCGCCTTTGCTTTCCGAGAGAGATATTCCTAATATCTTGCTCTTTTTCTTAGGGAGAGCACTACCGTATCGCTTTGTACTACTTGATGGTCCAACGTCTTTTACTAGACGTCCTTCTCGGACAGCTTCCTCAAGTCGAACTCCCATACCGACCATTTCGGTGAAATCAATGGGCGCACTGGCAACCATTCTGTCATAGTAAAATGAGCTTAAGGTCTTTAAGAAGATCTTTGTCATCTCTTTTTCCTCAAGAGGTGGACAAATTTGGGTGGCGATCTCATGCCACCTCTGAGCGTACTCCTTAAAGGTTTCCTTGTCCTTTTGTGACATTGATCTAAGTTGATCTCTGCCGGGTGCCATGTCCAAATTGTACTTGTATTGTTGGACGAAGGCAGTGCCAAGATCTCTGAAAGTGCTGATCGTGGCGCGGTTTAAACCCATATACCATTTTAATGCGGCACCGGTTAAACTATCCTAAAAGTAGTGAATCAATAGGTCCTGATTCTCTGTCTGAGCTGACATTTGTCGAGCGTACATCACCAAGTGACTCTGAGGGCAAGAGTTAACCTTGTATTTTTCAAAGTCGGGCACCTGGAATTTGTGCGGAACTTTCACATTGGGGACCAGACAAAGGTCTGCGACGTCCTTTCCTAATAAGTCCTGACCGCGAATGGCTTGCATTTCCTTCTTCATCTCCAGGAACTGTTCCTGGAACTCGTCCATCATGTCGAACATAGTTTCCTTTCTTCCAGAAGGTATTTGTGGAATCTGTCCTTCCAGGACAGTGTGCACCATAGGGGGTGGTACCGTTACTACGGCAGTGAATCTTGGCATTTCCTGAAGTTTGTAACCTTCAGGAGTCCTCAATATGCCTCTGGCATCTTCGCTTTCTCGAAGTTTATAACCTTCAGGCCCAGCGACTTCTGCTGAAGTTTTCGGATCTCCAGTGATCGGCAGAACATATCCTTCCGGGATATAGTTAACAGGCATGCCCCAGGGACGATCTTTCGGCATTTGATACCTAGGATCATACTTTTCCACTATGGGCGTTGAGGTGATCTCTGAGATCACAGTTCTTTGTAGCTGAGCTTCTGCCATGGCTTGCATGTCGTTACGAAGCTTTCACATATCCTCTCTCAGAGCGTCGATCTCTTCTTTCAACTCTCTGTTCTCTTCCTCGAGATCATCCATCTTTTTCTGACGATTGGCCCGAGTATTGTACGAATGAGACAGTTTGACTCTAGAATCGAGACACAAATGTGAGATTCGTAGGTAAGAAGAATACGTTATGGGAGAATGATGAATGCAATGATTTATATTAATTGTTTTTTTTTGTTTAATCAAAATAAACTTTGACAATTAGATTGCAAATATAAAACAGTGGGGAAACCCCGTTTTATTGAATTCGAAGGATTGCGAAAATAGAAATACAGTAGATTACAAGGTGCGAAAACAGAAACCTAAACTAAAGGGTCCCGAGTCCTCTCTGAGGAGAATTCGGGTGCTGATTCTGGTACTTTCCTTTTCTTGGACCGGGGCTCTTGGGCCGTTGTCGGGTTGTCATTCCTTTGCCAGGTGAAAGGAGCGAGCAAATTCCTTTCGTCATCCGGATTATCCATAGCATGTTGCTCTAAAATCTCGATCAGAGCATCCTTATCCTTAAGTAGTTGCTGTATTTTGATATACTCCACATTGAGGGTGCAGTACTTGTTCTTCCAAGACCTCCTCTCCCGTTGAACTTTGTTGAGAGTAACCTGGAGTTTTTCCGTTTCAGTCATGAAGTACATGACAGCTCCCTTGGTGGAAGAACTCCGTGATGAGGATAAGGCATCTTTAGCTTGAGAGCTCTAGTTTGTACCCAGTGGAGATAAGGCTCCACCGAGACACAGTCCGGTTTTCCTAGAGACTCCCGTCCTTTCTTGTGAACATGTTTCCAAGCGTGCACTATTTCCATCTTTAGTGCTTTGTCATTTTCTCCTTCTTTGAAGAAAAGACCTTCCAGATGAGCATTACGTGGGACATGCCTCATCGGGTATCCGAATTGACGACGAACCAATACTGGATGGTAATTGATTCCTCCTTTAGTTCCTATGAGGCGTACGTTGGGGAAGTTTCCACAACGGTCGATGATCCTGATTCCCTCATAAATCCTATTGCACCAATCTATGTCAGAGTTAGTGAGAGACATGATTTTCTACGACCAACGTAAGGCACTCTTATGATCCCAAAATGCAGTAGACTTGGGCAAATGGGAGATAAACCATTTATATAGAGGGGTACACAGCACGTGATCATTCCTCTGCTGTATAAATTCCTTAAGTGTACAGAATGGTACGCATCTGCGAGCAAGGTTGGCACAGGGTTTCCAATGAGAAAAACCTTAATGGCATTGATATCTACAAAGTTATTAATGTTGGGAAACAATAATAACCCATAGGTGAGCAAAACAAAGATGTTTTCAAAAGCAGTCATGTTCCCTATACTGGAAAAGTACAAGGCCTTCTTTATCAAGAATTGGGCTGGCAAACCTTGGATGCCACCCTTAGTGGTCAGGTGAGTCTTGACTTCTGACTCATCCAAATAAATTGCTCTTGCAATGGTCTGATCCCTTGGAATTTCTTCCAGTCCAGAAAATGAAGCTCGATCAGTAATGTGTAGATCGGTTAGGTGAGAATACTCCTCCAGCGTTGGTGCTAGTTGATAATCCGGGAATGTGAAACAGTGATAGACCGGATCGTAAAACTGAACGAGTGCCTCCATGATTCCATCACATGGACTCTTAACAGAGGTAGCAGGCCTCCGTACTTGGCTCTAAAAGCTTAAGGGTTAGTGATCATCCTCGCTAATCCTTTCAAATCTTCTAGTTTTGGAACCCTGAAGGTATACTTATGAGTTCTCCTTCTACCGAAATCCATGAGCACAATCCTTTTCTCTCTGACATTTGCAATCATTGTCTTAGTTTAATTTGAAAAAGAGAGACTAGAAGAGAAAATTTTTCTTTGATGTAATGTTTTTTAGATGAATGCATGAATGCAGCACACAAAAACATAGAAAAAACATGGGGTCAAAGGGTCAGTGTCATGAAGTCAAAGCTCTACCCCCCCCAAAGGTTTTCTACGGGTGATTTTTTGTACCTGTCACTTAAAATCATTGATTCCTGAGGACACCAGCGGGCCGAGAACCGTGCTAGGTGATGTCCATCAAAGAAACCTCAGAAGAGGGTAGTTTATCGCGTAACAGCTATTCCCGATAGCTTCCGCACTACAAAAAAAGGTGATTTTCCTATGTGTATACTCAATCTTTCCACATGCAGCATCACACGCATTCCCATTAGCAGAAAAATAAACACGTATATCAATTAGGAAAAGCAGTATATATATTTGGCCTAAAGTCCTAGACTTTAAAGAGCTATGGATCCTATGTTCCTGACAAAAATAGCTCCCCGGCGGAGGCGCCACTCCGTGGTTCCTTCCCAATTTAAAGGTTTTGACCTAAGATCCTAGTGAAGTCAACAAAAAGTCCTATCCCAGTGAAATTCCAAGGAAAGAAAACAGGCCCCACGGTGGGCGCCACTTTTCTGTAGCGAGCGAAATTGGGCGTGTTTCTTAAGCACTACCGCTCTTTTGGGGTTACTACAGGTCGATTCATTTTTTATCCTATTGTGAGCTGATTAAGGAAGGGAAATGGATGTCTCCAATTAACCCTGCTTGCATACCGAGTTTAAACAGCGGTCTGTTAGGTTACGGATGCGATATGGAAGTGGGGCCTCTTTCTTCTTAGAGAAAAAATACTAGGATTGTTTATGGGTAGGATGTTAGGACTGATGCTTTTCGATTGATGGGTGAAGGTACGGGATTTGAATTTTGGATTAGTGTGCTCGCTAAGATTTTTCTTGCAATCTTATGCCTACGTATTCCCGTTTACCAAAACAGGGAAATCAGAGCGATCGTAGTTCCTCCTATTCTATGGGAGGAAATGGTGTTTTGGTGTCTTGTTTAAAGCCCAAGACGTGAAGCTAAAGGGGGTTTGTATCTTGTTCAAAGCCCAAGACGTGAAGCTGAAGGGTCTATTTATATCTTGTTCGAAGCCCAAGATGTGAAGCTAAAATGTGCTGTCTTTAGAGAGAATTTGTCATCTCTAAAGGGGTCTGTTTGTCATGGGTGATTGATTATAAAGGTGGATTACTTTAACTGGGATATGTGAATCCAGCAATGCCATAATTTCCTTTATAAGGGTTTTTTGACCTGAAGGAGAAGACTTTAACTCAGTGTAGAGCAATGCCATCTTTCCTTAGGAATTTCTCATGCTAAAAGAGGGACAGTGGCATGGATGTAGATGATCCAGAGGTTTGTCGCTTACAGCAATTAGATAAAGGGAAAGGAGTTGTTGATGTTTGTTTACTGTGAACGAGGCACAACTTTTGATGCTAAAAGGTTGATTGGTTCAACCGGGGTTTCCTTATACAAAGCCTAAGGGGAGGCTATTGGCCCAACAAAAGGGTGTTTTTGTGTGTCTCGTACGAAGCCCGAGAGAGAGGCTAAAAGGGTTGACTCAACAAGAGAGTCCTTTATACTCAACAAGAGAGTGTTTTGTATCTCGTACAAAGCCCGAGATGGAGGCTAAAGGTGATCGACTCAACAAGAGAATCTTTTTTTACTCAACAAGAGAGTGGTTTGTATCTCGTACAAAGCCCGAGATAGAGGCTAAAAGGTTTGACTCAACAAAAGAGTCTTTTATACTCAACAAGAGAGTGTTTTGTATCTCGTACAAAGCCCGAGATGAAGGCTAAAAGGTTTGACTCAACAAGACAGTCTGAAACGGTTAACTCCGCTGGGGAGAATCATTGTACAAATCCCAAGAGGAAGCTAGGGTTACTGTTTCAGTCGAGTGACAGGTCCAGTATGCTGATTTAAAGAGAAAATCAGTTCTTATATGAACACTCTTTGCACTCGGGGATTTGATTCGAGGATCAGGGTTATCTCCCATTCTTTAAGGAAATGGGAAATCCAAAGGGTATTGAGACTGTCCGAGTCTACGGGTTTCATCTCCTAGTTTTTGAAAGGAGCTATAGAATGTCTTTGAGACTCAAGGGAATTAGGCTGTCCAAGTCTAGAGTTTCATCTTTTGTACTCCGTTTAAGAAACAGCAGTAGCAAGATCTAGACTTTTTGAAAGACTGTTCTATTAAAATGACTAATTTCTGTTCCTATACCTCTAGGAGGTCGTCGGGATAATTTGTACGAAGCCCAAGAGGAGGCTGGAAACTTTTAAGAAGCCGAGGGACAATTTGTACGAAGTCCAAGAGGAGGCTATCATTCCCGGAGGAAGAAATCATTTATACGAAGCCTAAGAGGAGGCTGTGAATACTTCTAAGAAGCCGACGGGTCCTTGTACAACGCCCAAGAGGAGGCGAGGATGCTTTTAAGAAGCCTGTGGGTCCCCAAACCCTGATAAATTCAAGTCAGGCTATTCACAGAGAATAGATCAAGCCAGGAAAGTTCGAGAATTTGGAAGAAACTCAAGAGATGCCATTCACGGAGAAAAGATCATCTTTGGGGAATAGAGTTTCTTTGACGATTTCTAAAGGTGACAGTATGTGAAAGGGTTCACCGAGAATGCTGCCTTTCATGTCTTCATATTTTTTAACCCCAAGAGGAGGGAAGACTGTATCTGGTAATCCTATGGGGATCTAGTTTTGTCTATTTTAAGAGTAATCAACAGGGCTTAGTGCTAGACGTAGTTGTCGGGGAAACTCTAAATATCTCTACTAGTATTACACAGTCGATATGAGTTTATGAAAGAAGACTTACAGTGAAACAGCCACATAATACAATTATATGTATATGAAAGCGGTAAATGAAAGCGTATAAACACTTACTCGGTTGTAGAGCTTCCATGCTGTTTGGTTAGTTGTTCAACAAAGAAAGCTTTGATAACAATATTACATACAAAATCAAAGGAGAAAGTATTTTGAAAAGATGTTGGGGCTTACAGCTCAAGGAGAGGCCCAAGGTTTTATCAGTGGTCGCACTGTGAGTTTGAATTTGTATAGGGACTTATACAAGTGACTGAGGCCCAAGAAAGGTTTTCTGTACAAATGGATGGGTCTTACACTCTCTCAAGAGGCCCAAAGAGTTTTGAAAAAGAATGGCGCTTATAACACGAAGGTAGGCCCATATGTTTTTTTGTTTTGAAATGGCGATCGCGCCGATATTTTCTTTTAACACAGAGGGACTTATACAATATCTAAGGCCCAAATTTGTTTTGGTTAAAAAGGGATTGGGTTTTACACTTTAATAGAGGCCCAAAAGGTTTTAAATGGGTCTTATAGCTCGAGGAGAGGCCCAAGGTTTGTTTTTCAATGGACGATGATCGCGTCAAACTTTTTGAAATACAACGGGACTTGTAGAATAAGTGATGCCCAAAATTGTTTATTTACAAAAGGGGTTGGGTCTTACACTCTATTAGAGACCCAAATTGTTTTAAAAAAAAGAATGGGTCTTACTACTCGAGGGTAGGCCCAAAGTTATTTGTGTACAAAACGACGATTACGCCGAGGTTTTTGAACATACCCGGAGGGACTTATACAATAAGTGAGGCCCACAATAGGTTATTTTTACAAAAAGGCCTGGGTCTTACACTCTATTAGAGGCCCAAAGTGTTTGAAAATGATTTGTGAGGGTTGAATTAATCAAAACCCTAATTTATTTCCAAAATGTATTTTAATTGAATAAAAATTCAATTAAAATGATCAAAATTGTTTAAACATGTGTGGGAACAAATTTTGATCTTGGATTAATATTTCAAAAATCATGTTTTGACCTACAAAATGATTAGAAGTCATTAAAGTTTACAAAATCAAGAGGGAAAAAATATTTTAAATGTTAAAAACAATTAAAATATTAATTCTTTGTAAAAATATCAATTATATGAAATAAATAATGTTTTTGGGATTTTTTGGTAAAATAAATAATTTTAACATTTTTGTGAATTATTAAAAAAAGAATCAACTCAAAATCATTAAAACTCAGAGAGAAATTAATTTTTGAATCAATTAAATAAAATCACAAAATTCAAATATTTGAATTTTCAAAAAAGGGCGCCAAAAACACGCGCGTGTTCTGGGTTTGCCCAGATTTGCATTTTCTCTCCAATCTCCCTCAATACTTGATTATACCATGCAAACCACCTATCAATCTGCTCGTTTCAACCTCACGATCATGTCTATGGTCTTTAATTTCATTTATTTTTAACATGGAATAAGAAATCAAGACAAAACCTCAAGAACCCTAAAATTTGCATGAAGGCTGAGAATTTTGATACACGATTCAAACAAAGCAATTAATTGAGGGGAAACATTCTATGCATGATTATGAACATTTGGCAAAAGTATTGTGCGAGGAAATATACATAGATTAAGAGATGACCAAGTTTAGGCTTACTTGAAGGTCGTGACAGAAAGAGCAATTGGATTTTTGAGTTGGAGGTGTTACAGATGGGTTGTGATGATCTGAACAGCTTCAATGGATGTTGTGGAGTGTGTTTCAAGCTTTGGAACACTTTGGAAGTCTTTGGATCAAGCTGGAGCACTCCAACTGCATAATTGAAGCATAATGGCTAGGTTGATAGGTGATTTTGAGCTGGGGGTGTTAAAGATGGTGTTTAAGCATTTAGACACCTCAAATACATCATATGTCATGTGTCTGGGCAATTGGAATGGATTGCTTATGGCTGCAACTCAAAACCCGATAGTGGTTGCTCAAAAACAAGAAAACTTGGCACTTAAGAGAGAATGAGAGAAAGCAGTGCTATAACTGGCTTTGGTGTGAGGTGAATGATCCATTGGAACCTCTATTTATAGGTGATCAACTCTTGTCTTGGATGAATAGTGAATGGCTGTTGGATCAGATCACATTCGCATGGATTGGCTTGAAGGATTTCTTCTCATGCAAGGCAAACTAGCCCTTCCCAAGAGCAGGGCTATGTCTTGACCAAATTCACATTCTTCAGATGTTTTTATTGTTGTTTAATCAGAGAACTTGACTGAGTAGAGTGGCTACCTTGACAATGCACTATTCCACATTAATGCCCTTTAAATTCAAGGCAAAATGTGCCAAAATGCATGCACTTCAAGTTGGAAGATTCCCTGGCTTTTTGACTCAGCTTTATCAGTTGCATCAGTTGCATTATGATTGGTTTGAGTACAGGTGGCATAGTGATCCTTGGTCATTGGCTCAAAATCGTGTGTGGCAAGCAAACATGTAAACTGATTTTTTCAAAACAGCTTGCAACAACATGACTTTGGGCATGGATTTCTCTTGGCTCAAGATGAATCAGTTCATGCTAGTGAGCTCTTTGGATTCTTGGTAATATTTGCAACAACATTGATGTTTATCTTTGGATCTGATTCAGCTTGCATCTATGTGAAAAAATCCCACAAGTTTTGGTGTTTCAACACAAAATCTGCCTTGCCCAGAATTTTTCTAAGTGTTGGAAAATGATGGATTTTCATGTTTTAGTGATTTTGATCCAATCATAACTCAAAATCCATAATGAATTGGAATGACTTGTAGTTGACACTGTTGTAGAGGGCCATGAGGGCTACAAATCCAGCTTTGGATGGGGAAAAATGGCTTTGTGGTTTAGGAGTTATGATCCTCAAAAGTTGGTACCCTTGCCACTTTATTCTTTAACTTAGAAAATTTTCTAAGTTTTTATGGTTACCCCTTTTACAAGTTATCCAACTTTTCTTGATTTTTCATGATGAATGATGATTCAAATCACACATTAACATCATTTTAGGGTTAAAAAACCATAAAAGTGAAAAATCTCAAAAAGTCAAAGTTTGACTTTTGTGCACAGTTGACTTTTTATCAGATGAATTCCAAACAGTGCAATCCTCTAGGAAGTCATGTCCTTGAACTAAATCAAACTTTATGGACATGTTCCATGGGTGTTATAGGGTATATTGATTCATGCCCTAGGGCTTGGGAGCATGTCCTGGTCAAAAGTCAAAGATACAGGAGACTTTTTCCTCAAAACCCTAATTGTGGTTCAGATGAAATTGAAACTTGCTGCTCAAGCTTCTTGGATTAATCCATTGTTGCAAATGGATCAATATAGTATATTAGAGACCCTCAAATCATGTCTTGAGGTCTTAGCTCATGATTTGTCCCAAAAGTCAACTTAGGGGTGAATTAGGTCAAGAAACCCTAATTCCTGATTTTTGATGAATGCATCCCCTGAGGCTAAATTGACTTGATGATTGGGTTTATGATGTTCCTTGGAGCATCATAGGTTATGCTTTGAAGCAATGGCTCATGCCCAGAGGATAATTTCCATCTGGAGGCCTTGGTCGACCAAACCCTAATTTGGTGACACTGGCGATCTTGAGGCTTGATCCCCCTAGAAGGGAGCAACCTTGTGCTTAATCCTTGAAGTGGGAGTCGTCTTCATCCCTTGTAGATATTTGAGAGGTTAGACAAGTTGAAGATCAGGCGACTCTGCTAGGGAGCCACTTTTCTGTAGCGAGCGAAACTGGACGTGTTTCTTAAGCACTGTCGCTCTTTTGGGGTTACTACAGGTCGATTCATTTTTTATCCTATTGTGAGCTGATTAAGGAAGGGAAATAGATGTCTCCAATTAACCCTGCTTGCATACCGAGTTTAAACAGCAGTCTGTAAGGTTACAGATGCTATATGGTGATGGGGCCTCTTTCTTCTTAGAGAAAAAATACTGGGACTGTTTATGGGTAGGATGTTAGGACTGATGCTTTTTGATTGATGGGTGAAGGTACGGGATTTGAATTTTGGATTAGTGTGCTCGCTAAGATTTTTCTTGCAATCTTATGCCTACGTATTCCCATTTACCGAAATAGGGAAATCAGAGTGATCGTAGTTCTTCCTATCTATGGGAGGAAATGGTGTTTTGGTGTCTTGTTCAAAGCCCAAGACGTGAAGCTAAAGGGGGTTTGTATCTTGTTCAAAGCCCAAGACGTGAAGCTGAAGGGTCTATTTATATCTTGTTCGAAGCCCAAGATGTGAAGCTAAAAGGTGTTATCTTTAGAGAGAATTTGTCATCTCTAAGGGGTCTGTTTGTCAGGGGTGACTGATTATAAAGGTGAATTACTTTAACTGGGATATGTGAATCCAGCAATGCCATAATTTCCTTTATAAGGGTTTTTTGACCTGAAGGAGAAGACTTTAATTCAGTGTAGAGCAATGCCATCTTTCCTTAGGAATTTCTCATGCTAAAAGAGGGACAGTGGCATGGATGTAGATGATCCAGAGGCTTTCCGTTTACAGCAATTAGATGAAGGGAAAGTAGTTGTTGATGTTTATTTACTGTGAACGAGGCACAACTTTTGATGCAAAAAGGTTGATTGGTTCAACCGGGGTTTCCTTACACAAAGCCTAAGAGGAGGCTATTGGCCCAACAAGAGGGTGTTTTTGTGTGTCTCGTACGAAGCCCGAGAGAGAGGCTAAAAGGGTTGACTCAACAAGAGAGTCCTTTATACTCAACAAGAGAGTGTTTTGTATCTTGTGCAAAGCCCGAGATGGAAGCTAAAGGCGATCAACACAACAAGAGAATCTTTTTATACTCAACAAGAGAGTGGTTTGTATCTCGTACAAAGCCCGAGATAGAGGCTAAAAGGTTTGACTCAACAAGAGAGTCTTTTATACTCAACAAGAGAGTGTTTTGTATCTCGTAAAAGCCCGAGATGAAGGCTAAAAGGTTTGACTCAACAAGAGAGTCTGAAACGGTTTACTCCGCTGGGGAGAATCATTGTACAAAGCCCAAGAGGAGGCCAGGGTTACTGTTTTAGTCGAGTGACAGGTCCAGTATGCTGATTTAAAGAGAAAATCAGTTCTTATATGAGCACTGTTTGCACTCAGGGATTTGATTCGAGGATTAGGGTTATCTCCCGTTCTTTAAGGAAATGGGAAATCCAAAGGGTATTGAGACTGTCCGAGTCTACGGGTTTCATCTCCTAGTTTTTAAAAGGAGCTTGAGAATGTCTTTAAGACTCAAGGGAATTAGACTGTCCAAGTCTAGAGTTTCATCTTTTGTACTCCGTTTAAGAAACAACAGTAGCAAGATCTAGACTTTTTGAAAGACTGTTCTATTAAGATGACTAATTTCTGTTCCTATACCTCTAGGAGGTCGCCAGGACAATTTGTACGAAGCCCAAGAGGAGGCTGGAAACTTTTAAGAAGCCGAGGGACAATTTGTACGAAGCCCAAGAGGAGGCTATCATTCCCGGAGGAAGAAATCATTTATACGAAGCCTAAGAGGAGGCTGTGAATACTTCTAAGAAGCCGACGGGTCCTTGTACAACGCCCAAGAGGATGCGAGGATGCTTTTAAGAAGCCTATGGGTCCCCAAACCCCGATAAATTCAAGACAGGCTATTCACAGAGAATAGATCAAGCCAGGAAAGTTCGAGAATTTGGAAGAAACTCAAGAGATGCCATTCACGGAGAAAAGATCATCTTGGGGGAATAGAGTTTCTTTGACGATTTCTAAAGGTGACAGTCTGTGAAAGGGGTCACCGAGAATGCTGCCTTTCACGTCTCCATATTGTTTAACCCCAAGAGGAGGGAAGACTGTATCTAGTAATCCTATGGGGATCTAGTTTTGTCTACTTTAAGAGTAATCAACAGGGCTTAGTGCTAGACGTAGCTGCCGGGGAAACTCTAAATATCTATACTAGTATTACACAGTCGATATGAGTTTATGAAAGAATACTTACAGTGAAACAGCCCCACAATACAGTTATATGTATATGAAAGCAGTAAATGAAAGTGTATAAACATTTACTCGGTTGTAGAGCTTCCATGCTGTTTGGTTAGTTGTTCAACAAAGAAAGCTTTGATAACAATATTACATACAATATCAAAGGAGAAAGTATTTTGAAAAGATGTTGGGGCTTACAGCTCAAGGAGAGGCCCAAGGTTTTATCAGTGGTCGCACTGTGAGTTTGAATTTATACAGGGACTTATACAAGTGACTGAGGCCCAAGAAAGGTTTTCTGTACAAAGGGATAGGTATTACACTCTCTCAAGAGGCCCAAAGAGTTTTGAAAAAGAGTGGGGCTTATAACACGAGGGTAGGCCCAGATGTTTTTTTTTTTGAAATGGCGATCGCGCCGAGATTTTCTTTTAACACAGAGGGACTTATACAATATCTGAGGCCCAAATTTGTTTTGGTTAAAAGGGGATTGAGTTTTACACTCTAATAGAGGCCCAAAAGGTTTTGAATGGATCTTATAGCTCGAGGAGAGACCCAAGGTTTATTTTTCAATGGACGATGATCGCGTCGAACTTTTTGAAATTCACCGGGACTTATACAATAAGTGAGCCCCAAAATTGTTTATTTACAAAAGGGGTTGGGTCTTACACTCTATTAGAGGCCCAAATTGTTTTAAAAAATGAAGAATGGGTCTTACTACTCGAGGGTAGGCCCAAAGTTATTTGTGTACAAAACGACGATTACGCCAAGGTTTTTGAAAATACCCGGAGGGACTTATACAATAAGTGAGGCCCACAATAGGTTATTTTTACAAAAAGGCATGGGTCGTACACTCTATTAGAGGCCCAAAGTGTTTGAAAATGATTCGTGAGGGTTGAATTAATCAAAACCCTAATTTATTTCCAAAATGTATTTTAATTGAATAAAAATTCAATTAAAATGATCAAAATTGTTTAAACATGTGTGGGAACAAATTATGATCTTGGATTAATGTTTCAAAAATCATGTTTTGACCTACAAAATGATTAGAAGTCATTAAAATTTACAAAATCAAGAGGGAAAAAATATTTTAAATGTAAAAAACAATTAAAATATTAATTCTTTGTAAAAATTTCAATTATATGAAATAAATAATATTTTTGGGATTTTTTTTGGTAAAATAAAATATTTTAACATTTTTGTGAATTATTAAAAAAAGAATCAACTGAAAATCATTAAAACTCAGAGAGAACTTAATTTTTGAATTAATTAAATAAAATCACAAAATTCAAATATTTGAATTTTCAAAAAAGGGCGCCAAGAACACGCGCGTGTTCTGGGTTTTGCCCAGATTTGCATTTTCTCTCCAATCTCCCTCAATACTTGATTATACCATGCAAACCACCTATCAGTCTGCTCGTTTCAACCTCACGATCATGTCTATGGTCTTTAATTTCATTTATTTTTAACATGGAATAAGAAATCAAGATAAAACCTCAAGAACCCTAAAATTTGCATGAAGGCAGAGAATATTGATACACGATTCAAACAAAGCAATTAATTGAGGGGAAACATTCTATGCATGATTATGAACATTTGGCAAAAGTATTGTGCGAGGAAATATACATAGATTAAGAGATGACCAAGTTTAGGCTTACTTGAAGGTCGTGACAGCAAGAACAATTTTATTTTTGAGTTGGAGGTGTTACAGATGGCTTGTGATGATTTGAACAACTTCAATGGATGTTGTGGAGTGTGTTTCAAGCTTTGGAACACTTTGGAAGTCTTTGGATCAAGCTGGAGCACTCCAACTGCATAATTGAAGCATAATGGCTAGGTTGACAGGTGATTTTGAGCTGGGGGTGTTACAGATGGTGTTTAAGCATTTGGACACCTCAAATACATCATATGTGATATGTCTGGGCAATTGGAATGGATTGCTTATGGCTGCAACTCAAAACCCGATAGTGGTTGCTCAAAAACAAGTAAACTTGGCACTTAAGAGAGAATGAGAGAAAGCAGTGCTATAACTGGCTTTGGTGTGAGTTGAATGATCCATTGGAACCTCTATTTATAGGTGATCAACTCTTGTCTTGGATGAATAGTGAATGGCTGCTGGATCAGATCACATTCGCATGGATTGGCTTGGAGGATTTCTTCTCATGCAAGGCAAACTAGCCCTTCCCAAGAGCAGGGCTATGTCTTGACCAAATTCACATTCTTCAGATGTTTTTATTGTTGTTTAATCAGAGAACTTGACTGAGTAGAGTGGCTACCTTGACAATGCACTATTCCACATTAATGCCCTTTGAATTCAAGGCAAAATGTTCCAAAATGCATGCACTTCAAGTTGGAAGATTCCTTGGCTTTTTGACTCAACTTTATCAGTTGGATCAGTTGCATTATGATTGGTTTGAGTACAGGTGGCATAGTGATCCTTGGTCTTTGGCTCAAAATCGTGTGTGGCAAGCAAACATGCAAACTGATTTTTCCAAAGCAGCTTGCAGCAACATGACTTTGGGCATGGATTTCTCTTGGCTCAAGAGGAATCAGTTCATGCTAGTGAGCTCTTTGGATTCTTAGTAATATTTGCAACAACATTGATGTTTATCTTTGGAACTGATTCAGCTTGCATCTATGTGAAAAAATCCCACAAGTTTTGGTGTTTCAACACAAAATCTGCCTTGCCCAGAATTTTTCTAAGTGTTGGAAAATGATGGATTTTCATGTTTTAGTGATTTTGATCCAACCATAACTCAAAATCCATAATGAATTGGAATGACTTGTAGTTGAGACTTTTGTAGAGGGCCATGAGGGCTACAAATCCAGCTTTGGATGGGGAAAAATGGCTTTGTGGTTTAGGAGTTATGATCCTCCAAAGTTGGTACCCTTGCCACTTTATTCTTTAACTTAGAAAATTTTCTAAGTTTTTATGGTTACCCCTTTTACAAGTTATCCAAATTTTCTTATTTTTCTTGATGAATGATGATTCAAATCACACATTAACATCATTTTAGGGTTAAAAAACCATAAAAGAAAAAAATCTCAAAAAGTCAAAGTTTGACTTTTGTGCACAGTTGACTTTTTATCAGATGAACTCCAAACTGTGCAATCCTTTAGGAAATCATGTCCTTGACCTAAATCAAACTTTATGGACATGTTCCATGGGTGTTATAGGGTATATTGATTCATGTCCTAGGGCTGGTCAAAAGTCAAAGATACAGTTGACTTTTTCCTCAAAAACCCTAATTGTGGTTTAGATGAAATTGAAACTTGCTGCTCAAGCTTCTTGGATTAATCCATTGTTGCATATGGATCAATATAGTATATTAGAGAGCCTCAAATCATGTCTTGAGGTCTTAGCTCATGATTTGTCCCAAAAGTCAACTTAGGGGTGAATTAGGTCAAGAAACCCTAATTCCTGATTTTTGATGAATGCATCCCCTGAGGCTAAATTGACTTGATGATTGGGTTTATGATGTCCCTTGGAGCATCATAGGTTATGCTTTGAACAAATGGCTCATGCCCAGAGGAAAATTTCCATCTGGAGGCCTTGGTCGACCAAACCCTAATTTGGTGACACTGGCGATCTTGAGGCTTGATCCCCCTAGAAGGGAGCAACCTTGTGCTTAATCCTTGAAGTGGGAGTCCTCTTGATCCCTTGTAGATATTTGAGAGATTAGACAAGTTGAAGATCAGGCGACTCTACTGGGGAGCCACTTTTCTGTAGCTAGCGAAACTGGACGTGTTTCTTAAGCACTGCCGCTCTTTTGGGGTTACTACAGGTCGATTCATTTTTTATACTATTGTGAACTGATTAAGGAAGGGAAATAGATGTCTCCAATTAACCTGTCTTGCATACCGAGTTTAAACAGCGGCCTGTTAGGTTACAGATGCTATATGGTGATGGGGCCTCTTTCTTCTTAGAGAAAAAATACTGGGACTGTTTATGGGTAGGATGTTAGGACTGATGCTTTTCGATTGATGGGTGAAGGTACGGGATTTGAATTTTGGATTAGTGTGCTCGCTAAGACTTTTCTTGCAATCTTATGCCTACGTATTCCCGTTTACCGAAACAGGGAAATCAGAGCGATCGTAGTTCCTCCTATTCTATGGGAGGAAATGGTGTTTTGGTGTCTTGTTCAAAGCCCAAGACGTGAAGCTAAAGGGGGTTTGTATCTTGTTCAAAGCCCAAGACGTGAAGCTGAAGGGTTTATTTATATCTTGTTCGAAGCCCAAGATGTGAAGCTAAAAGGTGTTGTCTTTAGTGAGAATTTGTCATCTCTAAAGGGGTCTGTTTGTCAGGGGTGACTGAATATAAAGGTGAATTACTTTAACTGGGATATGTGAATCCAACAATGCCATAATTTCCTTTATAAGGGTTTTTTTGACCTGAAGGAGAAGACTTTAACTCAGTGTAAAGCAATGCCATCTTTCCTTAGGAATTTCTCATGCTAAAAGAGGGAGAGTGGCATGGATGTAGATGATCCAGAGGCTTGCCGCTTACAGCAATTAGATGAAGGGAAAGGAGTTGTTGATGTTTGTTTACTGTGAACGAGGCACAACTTTTGATGCTAAAAGGTTGATTGGTTCAACCGGGGTTTCCTTATACAAAGCCTAAGAGGAGGCTATTGGCCCAACAAGAGGGTGTTTTTGTGTGTCTCGTACGAAGCCCGAGAGAGAGGCTAAAAGGGTTGACTCAACAAGAGAGTCCTTTATACTCAACAAGAGAGTGTTTTGTATCTCGTACAAAGCCCGAGATGGAGGCTAAAGGTGATCAACTCAACAAGAGAATCTTTTTATACTCAACAAGAGAGTGGTTTGTATCTCGTACAAAGCCCGAGATAGAGGCTAAAAGGTTTGACTCAACAAGAGAGTCTTTTATACTCAACAAGAGAGTGTTTTGTATCTCGTACAAAGCCCGAGATGAAGGCTAAAAGGTTTGACTCAACAAGAGAGTCTGAAACAGTTAACTCCGCTGGGGAGAATCATTGTATAAAGCCCAAGAAGAGGTCAGGGTTACTGTTTCAGTCGAGTGACAGGTCCAGTATGCTGATTTAAAGAGAAAATCAGTTCTTATATGAGCACTGTTTGCACTCAGGGATTTGATTCGAGGATCTGGGTTATCTCCCGTTCTTTAAGGAAATGGGAAATCCAAAGGGTATTGAGACTGTCCGAGTCTACGGGTTTCATCTCCTAGTTTTTGAAAGGAGCTTGAGAATGTCTTTGAGACTCAAGGGAATTAGACTGTCCAAGTCTAGAGTTTCATCTTTTGTATTCCGTTTAAGAAACAGCAGTAGCATGATCTAGACTTTTTGAAAGACTGTTCTATTAAGATGACTGATTTCTATTCCTATACCTCTAGGAGGTCGTCGGGACAATTTGTACGAAGTCCAAGAGGAGGCTGGAAACATTTAAGAAGCCGAGGGATAATTTGTACAAAGCCCAAGAGGAGGCTATCATTCCCGGAGGAAGAAATCATTTATACGAAGTCTAAGAGGAGGCTGTGAATACTTCTAAGAAGCCGACAGGTCCTTGTACAACGCCCAAGAGGAGGCGAGGATGCTTTTAAGAAGCCTGTGGGTCCCCAAACCCCGATAAATTCAAGACAGGTTATTCACAGAGAATAGATCAAGCTAGGAAAGTTCGAGAATTTGGAAGAAACTCAAGAGATGCCATTCACGGAGAAAAGATCATCTTTGGAGAATAGAGTTTCTTTGATGATTTCTAAAGGTGACAGTCTGTGAAAGGGTTCACCGAGAATGCTGCCTTTCACGTCGCCATATTGTTTAACCCCAAGAGGAGGGAAGACTGTATCTGGTAATCCTATGGGGATCTAGTTTTGTCTATTTTAAGAGTAACCAACAGGGCTTAGTGCTAGACGTAGTTGCCGGGGAAACTCTAAATATCTATACTAGTATTACACAGTCGATATGAGTTTATGAAAGAATACTTACATTGAAACAGCCCCACAATACAGTTATATGTATATGAAAGCGGTAAATGAAAGCGTATAAACACTTACTCGGTTGTAGAGCTTCCATGTTGTTTGGTTAGTTGTTCAACAAAGAAAGCTTTGATAACAATATTACATACAAAATCAAAGGAGAAAGTATTTTGAAAAGATGTTGGGGCTTACAGCTCAAGGAGAGGCCCAAGGTTTTATCAGTGGTTGCACTGTGAGTTTGAATTTGTACAGGGACTTATACAAGTGACTGAGTCCTAAGAAAGGTTTTCTGTACAAAGGGACGGGTCTTACACTCTCTCAAGAGGCCCAAAGTGTTTTGAAAAAGAATGGGGCTTATAACACGAGGGTAGGCCCAGATGTTTTTTTTTTGTTTTGAAATGGCAATCGCGCCGAGATTTTCTTTTAACACAAAGGGACTTATACAATATCTGAGGCCCAAATTTGTTTTGGTTAAAAGGGGATTGGGTCTTACACTCTAATAGAGGCCTAAAAGGTTTTGAATGGGTCTTATAGCTCGAGGAGAGGCCCAAGGTTTGTTTTTCAACGGACGATGATCGCGTCGAACTTTTTGAAATACACCGGGACTTATACAATAAGTGAGGCCCAAAATTGTTTATTTACAAAAGGGGTTGGGTCTTACACTCTATTAGAGGCCTAAATTGTTTTAAAAAATGAAGAATGGGTCTTACTACTCGAGGGTAGGCCCAAAGTTATTTGTGTACAAAACGACGATTACGCCGAGGATTTTGAAAATACCCGGAGGGACTTATACAATAAGTGAGGCCCACAATAGGTTATTTTTACAAAAAGGCTTGGGGTCTTACACTCTATTAGAGGCCCAAAGTGTTTGAAAATGATTTGTGAGGGTTGAATTAATCAAAACCCTAATTTATTTCCAAAATGTATTTTAATTGAATAAAAATTCAATTAAAATGATCAAAATTGTTTAAACATGTGTGGGAACAAATTGTGATCTTGGATTAATGTTTCAAAAATCATGTTTTGACCTACAAAATGATTAGAAGTCATTAAAATTTACAAAATGAAGAGGGAAAAAATATTTTAAATGTCAAAAATAATTAAAATATTAATTCTTTGTAAAAATATCAATTATATGAAATAAATAATATTTTTGGGATTTTTTTTTGGTAAAATAAAATATTTTAACATTTTTGTGAATTATTAAAAAAAGAATCAACTCAAAATCATTAAAACTCAGAGAGAAATTAATTTTTGAATCAATTAAATAAAATCACAAAATTCAAATATTTGAATTTTCAAAAAAGGGCGCCAAAAACACGCGCGTGTTCTGGGTTTTGCCCAGATTTGCATTTTCTCTCCAATCTCCCTCAATACTTGATTATACCATGCAAACCACCTATCAATATGCTCGTTTCAACCTCACGATCATGTCTATGGTCTTTAATTTCATTTATTTTTAACATGGAATAAGAAATCAAGAAAAAACCTCAAGAACCCTAAAATTTGCATGAAGGTTGAGAATTTTGATACACGATTCAAATAAAGCAATTAATTGAGGGGAAATATTCTATGCATGATTATGAACATTTGGCAAAAGTATTGTGCGAGGAAATATACATAGATTAAGAGATGACCATGTTTAGGCTTACTTGAAGGTCGTGACAGCAAGAGCAATTTGATTTTTGAGTTGGAGGTGTTACAGATGGGTTGTGATGACCTGAACAACTTCAATGGATGTTGTGGAGTGTGTTTCAAGCTTTGGAACACTTTGGAAGTCTTTGGATCAAGCTGGAGCACTCCAACTGCATAATTGAAGCATAATGGCTAGGTTGACAGGTGATTTTGAGCTGGGGGTGTTACAGATGGTGTTTAAGCACTTGGATACCTCAAATACATCATATGTGATGTGTCTGGGCAATTGGAATGGATTGCTTATGGCTGCAACTCAAAACCCGATAGTGGTTGCTCAAAAACAAGAAAACTTGGCACTTAAGAGAGAATGAGAGAAAGCAGTGCTATAACTGGCTTTGGTGTGAGTTGAATGATCCATTGGAACCTCTATTTATAGGTGATCAACTCTTGTCTTGGATGAATAGTGAATGGCTGCTAGATCAGATCACATTCGCATAGATTGGCTTGGAGGATTTCTTGTCATGCAAGGCAAACTAGCCCTTCCCAAGAGCAGGGCTATGTCTTGACCAAATTCACATTCTTCAGATGTTTTTATTGTTGTTTAATCAGAGAACTTGACTGAGTAGAGTGCCTACCTTGACAATGCACTATTCCACATTAATGCCCTTTAATTCAAGGCAAAATGTGCCAAAATGCATGCACTTCAAGTTGGAAGATTCCTTGGCTTTTTGACTCAGCTTTATCAGTTGGATCAGTTGCATTATGATTGGTTTGAGTACAGGTGGCATAGTGATCCTTGGTCTTTGGCTCAAAATCGTGTGTGGCAAGCAAACATGCAAACTGATTTTTCCAAAACAGCTTGCAGCAACATGACTTTGGGCATGGATTTCTCTTGGCTCAAGATGAATTAGTTCATGCTAGTGAGCTCTTTGGATTCTTGGTAATATTTGCAACAACATTGATGTTTATCTTTGGAACTGATTCAGCTTGCATCTATGTGAAAAAATCCCACAAGTTTTGGTGTTTCAACACAAAATCTGCCTTGCCCAGAATTTTTCTAAGTGTTGGAAAATGATGGATTTTCATGTTTTAGTGATTTTGATCCAACCATAACTCAAAATCCATAATGAATTGGAATGACTTGTAGTTGAGACTTTTGTAGAGGGCCATGAGGGCTACAAATCCAGCTTTGGATGGTGAAAAATTGCTTTGTGGTTTAGGAGTTATGATCCTCCAAAGTTGGTACCCTTGCCACTTTATTCTTTAAATTAGAAAATTTTCTAAGTTTTTATGGTTACCCTTTTTACAAGTTATCCAACTTTTCTTGATTTTTCTTGATGAATGATGATTCAAATCACACATTAACATCATTTTAGGGTTAAAAAACCATAAAAGTGAAAAATCTCAAAATGTCAAAGTTTGACTTTTGTGCACAGTTGACTTTTTATCAGATGAATTCCAAACTGTGCAATCCTTTAGGAAATCATGTCCTTGACCTAAATCAAACTTTATGGACATGTTCCATGGGTGTTATAGGGTATATTGATTCATGTCCTAGGGCTGGTCAAAAGTCAAAGATACAGTTGACTTTTTCCTCAAAAACCCTAATTGTGGTTTAGATGAAATTGAAACTTGCTGCTCAAGCTTCTTGGATTAATCCATTGTTGCATATGGATCAATATAGTATATTAGAGAGCCTCAAATCATGTCTTGAGGTCTTAGCTCATGATTTGTCCCAAAAGTCAACTTAGGGGTGAATTAGGTCAAGAAACCCTAATTCCTGATTTTTGATGAATGCATCCCCTGAGGCTAAATTGACTTGATGATTGGGTTTATGATGTCCCTTGGAGCATCATAGGTTATGCTTTGAAGCAATAGCTCATGCCCAGAGGAAAATATCCATCTGGAGGCCTTGGTCGACCAAACCCTAATTTGGTGACACTGGCGATCTTGAGGCTTGATCCCCCTAGAAGGGAGCAACCTTGTGCTTAATCCTTGAAGTGGGAGTCCTCTTGATCCCTTGTAGATATTTGAGAGGTTAGACAAGTTAAAGATCATGTCATTTCTTGATTGATCTTTTGTCTAAAAGCTCTGAGAGGGCTTGAAACCCTAATTCTGATTGTAGTAAGTGTCCACTCATCTTTGGTGAGACTGATGAGGCAAGATAGTTCATCCATATTGTGATGATGATTTTCACAATGATGGGGAATCTTAGTATTCAAAATTTGGGGTATGACAATCGGGACTGCAGTCAATGAGCTGGTCGAATTTTCTCTTGACCGACCCTATTGTGAGCTCGTTGTATCCGCCACATAAAATGACCATTGCCGTGGGGAAAGTCTCCAGGTGCTGTGTGCGGATATCTGGGGAGGATCCTCGAGGTAGTCGGGGACGACAAAATCCTTTGGCCGTGTGATTGACATGGCGACCTGCGGGGAAGGATTGGGCGATGAAAACTCAGTTTCCTTCTTAGTCTCTAAAGTCTCTCGTCGGGAGGATTCACCCTTTTTTCCTATACTTCTTCAGGTAACCCTCATTGATGAGGATTTCAATGGCGTCCTTCAGGTGTATGCAGTCTTCGGTCATGTGGTTGTGGCTGCGATGGAAGAGGCAGTATTTACTCTTGTCCGTGTTGCCCTTTGACGATGTTGGCTTGGGGAACCGGACACCTCCCTGCTTGAATTCTGCGTTGATATATTCGGAGAGAATGCGCTCGTGGGGAGCTGTCAGTAGGGTATATTCTGTGAAACGACCAGCATGTCCCTTGCCTTTACGAGGACGATCGTCCCGTCGCCTCTCTTTATCGCGCCTGGGGGTCTCTGATTCGTCTTTTTTTGTTGTCCGGGAACTCTCTTGACCCCTAGAGTCCCGGGTCTTGTATGCGGCCTCTTTCTCCTCGTATTGTATATACGCTTGAGCTTTATAGAGTAATTCGACCAAGGTGCGAGGGGTCTCTATGCCCACCGCCTTGCGGAATTCGCTCTTCGGTCTCAACCCCTTTTCGAGGAGATATTTCTTCATATGGTCTGTGGTGCGGACCTCAACAGCCTCCTTGCTAAAACGCTCGATGTATGCACGCAAGGGCTCATCCTTGCCCTATATAATGGCTTCGAGCGTGGCCTCCGACTCGGGGTGACGTCGGGAGGCAGTAAAGTGCCGGGCAAATTGGTTCTTTAGATCTTTCCAAGACGTGACCAAACCTTGGGGAAACCGCTTGTACCTGGCCATGACCCCCTTCCTGAGAGTGATGGGGAATAACCTGCATTTAATAGCCCCGTTCACGTTATGATAGTGGAGCATGGCTTCGATATTTTCTATATGCTCGCCTGGGTCGGTGGTCCCGTCATAAGTTGCCAGAGGAGGTGGCTTTTCCAGCCCGCGAGGAATGCGCGTGTCCACAATCTCTTGAGATAGAGGTCCATGGACATCGTCGACATTGCTCGCGTTGGATGACCGACATAGGGAATTGTTGCGTCCGCGACTTCTGCTGCGTCGAGGAGAATGTCTGCGCGACCTGCAGTGCTCATGTTGGCTCTTCGAGGGCATGGTCCTCTTTGGGGTATGAGAGCATCTGGATCTCCGCGGAGGAGATAAGTAACGTCTTCTGGCAACTCCTGAATCAGGTTCTTCCGATCTTGACCGTCCCCTGACGGGAAATATGCTCATGAATCTGTCCCGCCTTCGTTTATGAGGGGGAGACATCGGGCGTGGAGAGGGGCTGCCAGGCTTCTGCGAAGGACGTTGCTCCTGGAGAGCGTGCTCGAGCATGCTGATCTTCTCGCCCTATTAAAAGATCAGGAAGTTTGACCTGTTGAGAGAGGCGATGAGGGCAGTAGTGCCGGGGTCAGTGTTTTGAGGGACGGGTATAGGCTCAAAGACGTGACCAGTGGCCTGTGCGCGAGGCTTGACGTCGTCGGAGAATGGGGATGCAGTCTTCCCGTCACGACGATCGTTCTCCGTGATAACAGCTCCGAGGTTGGGGTGGTCGGCGTTGTTTTGCACAACGGCGACAGCAGGATCTTGATGGGCATTGTCATTTTTGTTGGAGGCCATGATGATTAAGTGAATTTTGGAGAGAAAGCTTTGGTCTTTAGGGTGAAAAGATGAGGAATCTTGGTTCAAAAAGACGGGGAAGCGATAGTTCCCACAGACGGCGCCACTGATCTGGCGTGATCAGACTAGATCTTGTGACCTTCCGTGCAAGGCAGAGATGATGATGTAGGAGAGGAGGGGGTGTACCTGCAAGGTACTCCGATGCCAAAGTAAGTTTAAGCTAGAGAGAAAGTAAGTACAAAGCGTTAAGGTATGATTTCTAGTATTGAATAGTGATCAAACCTGACCCTTTCAAGTGAGAAGGTATTTATAGCAGTAACCCCCAACGCGGGACCAAGGTCTCCCATGTGGCTGAAATATCTGGTCGACCATTGGGAGACTGCCAGGTGGAGGGTCAGGCGCGTGACCCTTAGACCTGATCCAACTGCTTCTGTGAGATCCGGGGAGGCAGTTGGTTGCGTGAACTGTCAAACGCGTGATGGGGACGTCCCCAACGACCATATTGTGCCCAATGGCTAGTTATGTCCAACGGCTACTTTCTGGCTATTGGGCCTTGCCAAGAGCTTAACTGGGTTAGGCCTTGCCATACTGTGTGCCAAGTGCCTTCCCAGTTCAGAACAAATTCATAATGGAAAAATAAGAGACACTATAAAATTATTGTTGATTCAAATATTTGTATATGTAAAAATAAGACATATTAACTCATAATAATAAAAAAAAGATAAAAATAATATTTACATAAGAAAAATATATTGTTGATCCAAATATTTGTATATAAGATAAAAATTATATTTATGATCAAATTATAAATAAAAATATGTCTTTCTTTTAAAATAATAAATTCTTTTGGTTAAACAATTTTTTTTTAATTTTCATTTTTATTGCATTTTGAAAATAAATGGGTGTAATATATCGGTGTCGCTCCCAGAATTTTCATCCAGGTACAAACGCGAGAGTGGCGCGGAAAAACAGAGTCGCCAGCCGTGTAAATTTATCCCAAGAGAGGGAAAGGGAACACCGCATAAACCTGAGGAAGAGGGAAAGGAATGGTCATCGCAACCATAGCCTGGGTTCGGGAGTCGGTTACACGAGGGGAAGGTGCTAGCACCCCACGCGTCCATCATACTCGATGGGATCCACGCTTGTTGTCTATTCTAAGGGCGAGTTATCATATCATCTATGGCTGTACTAAGACGGGAGAGGGGAAAAACAAAGACAGACTCGGTAGGACGTCGAAGTCCTAGGCCTACGTACCCCCTTTGTGCAATGGGGAATTTAGAGTCAACGTAGTTCGTACCAAGTTCTTTTGTGTTTTTTATGAGCGACGTTAAGTCCGCGTCCGACAGTTAGGGTCGATGCCTGTTTGCGACTCAGACGGAAGGTAACGTGCCCTTTTTGAAAATAGCCTTTAGGTTGACGATCCCGAAGGACAAAAAGGTTTGAAGTTGGTTTGTGTTTTTTAGGACAGAAATGGCTTAAGTTAGTTCATAAGTAGCATTGCACCAAAGTCTAGGGCACATGGGCGAATACTTAACGCATCGTCCCAAGACAGGACGCTCACTAAGCACTATAGAAAGATGAGAGGAAGCCCCTCATTTCTCATTCCCCACGCTTAAGGCTCGTGCGCAATACACTTTATACTTATTAAGTGTTTTCAAGAAGTTTGAGATGAGAAGAGAGAAGACACAAGGGGTACTCTAAGGGGAACTAAAAGTCCTAATGTTATCATGCATGGGTGACCTACGGTTAGTGAGGTTTGACGACGACCTAAAACTAAAGGAAAAAGATGAGAGAAGGAAAGAGTAAGGGTGATTACGGATACTTATCCATACCCTCAAATAACTTACCTTAGTCCCTGCATAAAAGATTAGTACAGAATAGACATAAGTAAAAGAAATGAGATAGATGATACCTAAGCAAAGGCATATAATAATGATAATAGTCCAAACATGAATTAAGAAGTCAAATAAATAACCCCAAGACAATGGCACAAGTGCCTTTTCAAACAGATGATCAGACAAGATCAAGGATGTGCCTACAAGAAAATCTCACACAAAGAGCCATTAAAAAAATAGCAAAACAATTTCTAAAATCACCAAATTAAATATCAATATTGCCCAACCAGAGACAAACCAAATACCAAAAACTCCTGCAAAAAATCAAGATGTTAGCCATTTAAACAATTGGGCAAAGCTCAGGTGAGAAGTAGGGTTCAGTGTGCCAAAGGGAAGGACTAAAATGCAATATGCAATAATTTTAAAAATGATAGAAAAATATTTTAATGCATTTTAGAATGTTAGTGAATGAATGCAAAAGGAACGGATTAAAAATATTTTATGGATGCAGAGAAATAAAAATAAACAAATTTAGATATGCATGATATGGATAATTCAAAAAGAAAATGAATAAAATAATTAATTTAGATGATAAAAAATAAAATAAAAAATAAAAATAAAATTTGGAAAATTTTATAAAATGATAAATATGATGCATGAATTTTATTGGAATTTTTTAATGCAAGAATGTATTTTAAAAAATTTAAATATGAAATGTAATAATTAATTAAAATGAAAACAAGAAAATGCGCATGGGGGGTGTGTTTAGTAAATAATCACGTTAGAAATGGAACTGGGCTTAGAGGGAGGGGTGTAGGAAGCAGGCCCACGCATTAATCCAATCGGAGAAAAAATAAAAAAAAAACAATAATCCACGTATGGACTCTAGTCAACCAATTGACTGGCTGCTTACCGTTAGATGCATCCAACGCGCCCTGTGGAGTCAACCAAATCAAATACTATGCAAGATCAAAGGTCGTGATGAGAAGTCCACAATAATAATGGTACACGTGCGTACAACGAATCCGTCTGCATGCTATACACCCCCATGTGCACGACACATGTATTTTTTAATGCGCTGTCATGTTCATGATCGTCTGATTGCATCAATGGCTCACATTAAGTCAAACAATAAAATAGTAAACAAAATAAAGAAACATGACTGGTGGACTATGGTAGCAACGGTGGGGGCATATACACGTAATCATTAATTAGAAATCAGAAAAAATAAATAAAAAAAGAAACACATGGCATCGCCTGGACCGTACGATGAAGAAAATGGACTGCTGAGAGGTTGTCTTCCCCATTGAAACCCTCCGCCGGACTGGATCAACGGCCGCCACCGGAGTTAGGGTTCCGGCCCCCTACTCCGGTCACCTGAAACCTAACAAAACCCAGAAAACACAAGTGCATACACTATTCTGACCAGAAAAATGTGAGGATTAATAATATCCAATCAAAAATTACAAACAATGCATGGATAATGAGATTCGAACAAAATAAGCTTAGGGCTCAAAACTTGAAACACACATAGCAAGCAACATACACGTCCAAACACCAAACAAATTACATCAGTTTCATCAGTGACCATCACACAACAATATACACGTAAAAAAGGAGAGTTTTAGGATCCTTAAAAAACCTTCCAACCTGAGATAGTGCAACCTGAATCTTTGCTTTTAGCTCCAAAGAGTGCGCGATTTGTACTCTAGGGATCCCAAGGATGAATGTTGTGAAGGAATTTTGGGAGAACTCCTTGTGGATTGAGAGATTCAATGAATTTAAGAATTAGGGTTGAACTTTTTCCTCCTCCAAAATATCACGTGTAAGCTTAACCTAACCAGTGCATGGATGAGTTTAAATACTCTAGGGTTTCTCACTGATAATGGTTTGGGCTTAGGCAATTCTTTGTTTAATGAGTTTTTGAATAATTTTGGAAAATTGCATTATGTTAAGTACACCCTCTCCCATGCATGGATATCCAACTATTTCATGATAGATCACTCATTGATAAATTGCTAATCACACCTCACTTGAAATTGGGCCTTGAAACCATTTGATTCATGAGTTTTCAACATCTTGGCAATTTTTGAATAATGGAAAATAAGTGAAGAATACACCATGGAATTTCTTGATTCTTGGGCCCAAAATAATCCTCAAGGAATGTTCTTTGATATTAGAATGTGGCATGAAGCAATGGAATTGATTATAGGTCACTATGCCCAAAGTTGTGAAAATGGAATCATGAGAAACCCTAAAAACCACTTTGCCTTCTTTTGATCATAACTGGAGTTTCACAAATGATATGGAGACCCACTAGTACTTGTTGGAAAGAGGAGAAAAAGATATTCAACTTTCATGTTGGAGAAAAATTCATTTGAAGCTTTCTTGATGATGAAAAGTCTAGTTGAATGCAGTGCAGGAACTTGCCCAAAAAGGAAACTTTCAAATTATAGGTCATTTCCAAATTTAGTAACTTTTGCACCAACTCCTAAATTTTGATAAATGGAATGAAACTTGACTTTTGATGACCATATGAGGATGCGAGACCTTGAAAACCTTGGAGAGAACCTCAAAATTCCACAGTTGAATTCTCCTCTCACTGTTGACCTTTACCCAATTCACCTGATCCTCAATCTTCTTATCAATTAAGTTTCTCCTGAACCAAACTGGTGGACAAACTTCCACTCCTAGATGCTTAGGGACCCAAGGAATACCATAGAATCAAGTCTTGCCCAAAAAGTCAGAAATAAACTGACTTTATCGCAAACCCTAGTTTTGGTACCCTCAGTCTAGGAGGAAATAGCACAGTCTCCAAATCCAAATTCCTCTGAATATGATGTGTATCCTCTCCAACAAGTATAAGATATGTCATTTGGTGATGATAAAAACCCAAGGAGCTTGCCCATTGGAGCAATAATCCCAAGAATCTCAAAACCCTAATTTATGCACTGGTTAGGAGAGAGTGATCCACTTGAGCTCTCTTGCCACTTGTGAACTCTTGATGATGTGATAGACCAGATAGGACCTTCTTGAACTGCCTCAAGCACCTTGACCCCATGCTAATGATATGCATACATGATAATGCAAAAAAAATGAAATGAAACATAAGCCAGTTAGTACTAAAGTAAGAGAGCAAATTTTGGGGTGCTATAGCTGCCCCTATTCAATCAACTTGGTCCTGAAGGTATGATAGCGACGGCTTTCAAACATTCCAGGATACACGGGGATTGAATACCGAAAGAACCCGAAAATTTGCTAATGGTGAGGATAACGAAATGGAGCGTGCTGAAGAATAACGAATACGACCTCAACCGCACCCGCAAAGGAAGACCTGCAGAAAGTGGACTTTGCTGGGGATAAGAAGGTAGACATCAACTCTGAGGTTGAGAAAAAAACATAACTTCAACTCTGAGGTTAGAAGAAGGATATATGTCAACTCTGAAGTTGGTAAAAGGGGCGTCAACCCTGAGGTTAGACAAAAAGGAGTATTCATCAACTCTGAGGTCGAGAAAAGGTGTCCGACAACTTTGAAGTTGGAGAAGAAGAGGTATGACAACTCTGAGGCTGGAAGAAATGAGGTACGATAACTCTGAGGTTGGGGAGGAAAGGCGTCAACCCCAAGGTTGGGGAAGAAAGGAGATACGACAACTCTGAGGTTGGGGACGAAAGGCTTCAACTCTGAGGTTGGAGAGAAGATATACAACAACTTCGAAGTTGGTAAAGAAAAGGATATTCATCTACTCTGAGATTGGTAAAAAGGTATACGACAACTTTGAAGTTGGGGAGGAATGGGTTGTTCATCAACTCTGAGGTCGAGAAAAGGTATACGAAAACTTTGAAGTTGGGGAAGAAAGGACATTTCATCAACTCTGAGGTCGAGAAAAGGTATACGACAACTTTGAAGTTGGGGAAGAAAGGACATTTCATCAACTCTGAGGTCGAGAGAAGGTATACAACAACTTTGAAGTTGGGGAAGAAAGGACATTTCATCAACTCTGAGGTCGAGAAAAGGTATACAACAACTTTGAAGTTGGTAAAGAAAAGGATATTCATCAACTCTGAGATTGGTAAAAAGGTATACGACAACTTTGAAGTTGGGGAAGAAAGGACATTTCATCAACTCTGAGGTCGAGAAAAAAGGGGCGTCGACTCTGAGGTTGGAACTCTCTATTTTGATTGAGGGTTGATCTGAGCTTTCGCACAAGGTACCAAATCTGGCTTATGCTTCGATGCATGTTTGAATTTTTTCTATGGCGTAATGCTCCATACGAAATGGAAATGCTACGCATTTTGAGGATGCAATGCAATGATGATTACTATATGCAAGAATGAGAGGACACTCCACCATGGAATGCGCAGAATAGAACAAGCAGACTTCGCTGAGGAAGGGATCACCAATATCTGATCTCCTGTAGGGAGATGACCAACTGTACCACCAATAACCACTGGTGATGCCAACCCTGTCAAGGAACTGCAAGCTGAATTGCAAACTCTGTTAGGGAGATGCTAATGAAGATTGGACTTTGAACTGCTGAGAATGCCAATAACCATTGGACATTGCCTTGCGGGAAAATACCAAACCTGACTTTTGAGGAAGAGAATACTCTGACTTCTCACCATCTTCAAACTGCCTGAAAGTATTCCGTCGTCCTACCCTGCTAGGAATGAGGAATCCACCTGTATTGCTGGGGATAGGGAATCTTCATAAGGAACCCTTTTCGATTTGAGGACAACCCTCTGCTTGGGGAAGAATATCAATTTCAGCACCTTGCTAGGACAAAGATACCTTCTGGTTCCTTGCTGGGGGAGAGACTTAGCGCTTCAGGTTTCTGCTGATCAACTGCATACTGATTGTCAGGAGTGAGCCACGGTTCTCTTGATTCTTGACTTGACCCAGCCCACGGGGTTTGATGGAAGAAATCATCTCAAGAGGATTTTATAGAAGACCGGGCGTTCACACTGCCCCAGGGTCTTCAAACTCTTGAAGAGATTTATTGGATCTCGACGTAACTGCCCCAGACTGTATGACTTATGAAAGAATTTGCCTCGAGAGGATTCGTAGCGACTTGAAATACTCTGTCTTAGTGTTTTGAACGTTGAAGAGGTGCTCCTAATTAAAAGTCTTCTAGAGAGGACAACTTCTCATGCTCTAGAGATGACCTGCCTCAACATGAGCTTTGAAGTGACTTTGCCCCTGATCTTAGAATAAATGCCCCTGAATAACTGAATTTCGGAGAGATTTCTCGACGTGACTTCCCCAGATTGGCTACATCTTTAACATGACTTACTGGGGAGAGCCCACTCTACACTGAGTCTCTTGGCAGCATGCCCCTTGATATGACTGTCCTTCAGACTTTTCAAGCATCCTACCTTGGCAGGATCAAGCTTCTTGACCGACGTTCACTGTGTAAGCTTCCTTGATGCTTAGGCACATGTAGGAAAGTAGAACAAGTTTATTATGAGAATGATAATTCTAATGCAACACTCATGTTAACCTTGAAGCTTTTACTGAAAATACGTCGCCAAGCCTTGTGAACGAATCACTTGCTGGGATGCGACCTTGATTTTTGAATGGCAAAAACAATGCGCACATGCAATACCAACAAATCTTATTAGCACAACTCATAGGAGTCAGGAACGCCATCCGGTTGGAGTACGCTTTCGGACTGAACCCTGTTTCAATTAGGACTTTAAGGGCTGTAACGTGGTCTGGTTCACGGTTTCAGAAAAAAGGGTTTATGGCTCAAAATTTATCGGTGCCCACCCACTCTTCGTGATGTTCTCCAGTCCTATGTTCAGTTGATCTGACACAAACGCTCATCTCTCAAAAGGTTTACGATCTTCAAGGAACCCATGCAACTAATGGTTTGGCACCTAAGGAAGTTTTGGAGTGACAGACATCTCTTTTTATCTTTTGTGCCTGTAATCACACGAATTTGTTCTTATCGAGGATTTTCTTTTGTAATGCTTTTCACTTTTCTTTCTTCTGCTTTCTTGATCCCTAATTTTTGCCTGGACTGAATCTTTTGAGCTTTTCGATTTTTAAGTCCAGCGGGATGCCCTAACTTTTGCCTAAGTCGCTTGTTTTCAAGTTTCGACTTAGCGGGCTTTTTTTTTTATTCCCCTTTTTGTACAAAGCGTGTGACACCGGTTGTCTTACTTGCTTGAAAGGGTTATGACTGCCTCACTCCTTGATTGTTGAAGGATAACCATTATGGTTTCACATCTCTTGACCTCTTGACGGTGGGATAGAAGGTAATGGATCCTCAGATGCGCACTCTCCTTGAAATTTGAACGCTCGGTCAAACTAACTGACGTCTACCCTGCCCCTGGGTTAAGTACGAGGGTTTTTTAAAACGGAAGAAACTCCTACTTCAAGGCTCAAAAAGGGTTAACGAGGGTCTATCTCCCTTATATCTCCAGTGTTTAGGGGTTTGAAACAATGCCTGTACATCCTCAACAGGGTTCTATCCTTGAACATACAACCAAAGATTCTGCGTTTTCGTCTCATCATCCTCCCTCAAAGAGTTTAAGCAAGAAAATTGGTATTGCAATGCACAAAAATATCATACGAATGAAAAAGAATTACTTCAAGAAAACACATTCATTGCATTAATATCATCATTAAACAAACAAGTCTTACATGCATACAATGTTTTAACAAGAAATGAAAAACTACAAATGAAAATGCGGTAAAGAAGCTGAAGATCGCCATCGTTGAGGAGGCTTAATTCTGTCTGGACGTCCTTGCAAACTGAGTGCTCACTTGAGACAGGAGGCTTCAATTGATGTATATGTCATCTTCAGTGAATGTAATGATCTTTGAGTCTACCAGGTCTTGCACCTTGTGTTTGAACACGTTGCAATTTTCAATTGAATGACCCAGTGTGTCTGAGTGATATTCACATCTGGCATCCAGATCATAATCAGGAGGAATAGGGTCAGGAACAGGCTTGGCATCCCTTAGTTGAACCAGAGAACTTTCAAGTAGACGAGCAAGAACGCCACTGTGAGAAATAGGGAGTGGATCGAAACTTCTCGCAGGCCTTCGTGGTCTTTTTTGTCTTTGTTGCTGAGGAGCATAAGGTCGCTGATGCTGAACAGGCCGTTGAACAACAGGAGGAATATACACAACACTAGCTTCTCCTTCCTTTCTCTTGGAGGACCCATCATAAGGTTTCTTGGCATCTTCAGCAACACTTCGAATCTTTCCCGTTTTGATGCCGCTTTCAACCATTTCTCCTACTAAGATGAGATCAGCAAACTTTCCAGTCATACACGGTACCAGCTTTTCATAGTAATGTCCCTGCAAGGTGGCCATAAACATACCTATCATTTCACGTTCCAGCATGGGAGGCTGAACCCTTGCTGCCAATTCACGCCACCTCTGGGCGTACTCCTTGAAACTCTCATTGTTCTTCTGTGATAAGTTCTGCAGCTGTGTTCTGTTAGGAGCCATGTTAGTGTTATATTGATAGTGTCTAATGAATGCCCCTGCCAGAGCTCTCCAACTACGCACATCTTTCCTTTCTAGTTGCATATACCACTCCAGGGATGCCCCAGATAGGCTATCCTGGAAGCAGTGCATCATCAATTTTTCATTCTTCGCATGCATAGCCATTTTACTTGCGTAGGCCCTGACGTGAGTCCTTGGGCAAGACATACCATTATACTTCTCAAAAGTAGGAGTCTGAAACTTGTGCGGGATAACAACGCCTGGAACCAGCCCCAAATCCTCTAGATCCATACCCACAGAATCCTGATCTATAACACCCCTCAGTTGTTCCTCAATCAACCTGATCCTCTGATCATTGTCAAACTGGGGCCCAGCATCCCCACCTGGCACAAAAAATGCATCATCTTGAACATCATCATACTGACGACCCTGAATAGCACCAACACCAATACCTCCCCCCCTATATTTTCAGCCCCGCCCGGAGGAATCACAACGTTAGAAGCAGGAATACCTCCGCCCAGATGACCATTCTGATCATTATTACCATTGACACCAGTATGAACTCCCTTATGAAGGACACCATCTTCATCAATCCTCGCAATCAGTGGTTGGACAAAAGTTCTTAACTGCTCTTGGCCCTGAGCAACCCCTTGCATTAAATCCATGAATTGGTTCATACGAGTCCGCATCTCAGTCATCTCAGCTTGTAGTTGATCCATGAGTCTTTTCTGATTTTGTCTGGTAGAATACCGGTGAATGGGTTGATCAGCAATCCTGAGCTGAGAAGGAGAACCAAGTGAGAACGCCAGAGATAACTACCTGTTATGCAAAATGATTATGGATATGCGAATGCAAATGAACATGTTTAAAAATTCGCAAGGCGATCCACCCTTTGATTCCAGTTTAATTTCAAAAACCAGAATCAAAGTTAGGATGCAACCCCACAAATGAATAAACATGTTGGGGTGCAAAATGATGATGCAAATGCACACATGGGATCAAGGATGCCACACAGACTGGACAACTGCTGCACTGAACAAACTGAACCATCTCAAAGATCTGCCCAAATACTCAGAATACCGGAATAACCGTAATATCACACTGATAAATCTCCCGATCAGAAAACCGGGTATGTTGAAGGTCAAGGTTACCTGCAAACCTGAAAACACCCATCCCCTCTCAAGTGTGGGTAGTAGGATGTTCAGTATCCCGGGCTCTCAGGTCGAGAAATGATGATACGTTCACCATTTCTGGTTTGGCATCATCATCAATCGAGGAGGCCTCAACTGATTCTCCAAAGCGGAAGGTCCTCAGCTTCTGGCACTGAGGTCGAGAAACAATAGTACATTCATCCCTCGGGGTACAGTACTATCGTCAATCGAGGAGTGCCTCAACTGATTCTCTTCAAAAGATAGGGGCCATCCTATGCGAGTTCCAAAGCAGGCCCTCGGGTGCGAATGGGTTTGCCACAGGATGTGGTCTGCCACTGTCACCACTAAAGAGGGATGTTTCCACTAAGGTCCTCGATGATCGGTCACCAGAGTCGACAGCTCTCTAGATCAACACCCCAACATGCGCAAGACACACACGTTAGAATGCGTCCCAAGATAGCCTCGGCTGGTTGTGAATTTCGTGAACACACAAACGTACCAAGCGGGCACGTAGGTCCCACTACTTTCCACTCTAGTCCTAGGGTATACTCAAGCCTGGGTATTGGGCTTATCTCTCAAAACCACCCAACCTGCAAAACAAACACAGCCAACACAACACAGCAGTATGACAGTAATAAAAATGAAATGCAATGCAGAAAAGCTGTAAAAATAAAATACAACAAATAAAACAAAACAAACATAAAGACACCCAAAGAGAACCAAGATAAGCAAGCGCTAGGACTGACTCACTTAGGGATGGACCAGCATAGGTCAACCATTTCCCCAGCAGAGTCGCCAGCTGTCGCTCCCAGGATTTTCATCCAGGTACAAACGCGAGAGTGGCGCGGAAAACAGAGTCACCAGCCGTGTAAATTTATCCCAAGAGAGGGAAAGGGAACACCGCATAAACCTGAGGAAGAGGGAAAGGAATGGTCATCGCAACCATAGCCTGGGTTCGGGAGTCGGTTACCCGAGGGGAAGGTGCTAGCACCCCACGCGTCCATCGTACTCGATGGGATCCACGCTTGTTGTCTATTATAAGGGTGAGTTATCCTATCATCTATGGCTGTACTAAGACGGGAGAGGGGAAAAACAAAGACAGACTCGGTAGGACGTCGACGTCCTAGGCCTACGTACCCCCTTTGTGCAATGGGGAATTCAGAGTCAACGTAGTCCGGACCAAGTTCTTTTGTGTTTTTTATGAGCGACGTTAAGTCCGCGTCCGACAGTTAGGGTCGATGCCTGTTTGCGACTCAGACGGAAGGTAACGTGCCCTTTTTGAAAATAGCCTTTAGGTTGACGATCCCGAAGGACAAAAAGGTTTGAAGTTGGTTTATGTTTTTTAGGACAGAAATGGCTTAAGTTAGTTCATAAGTTGCATTGCACCAAAGTCTAGGGCACAGGGGCGAATACTTAACGCATCGTCCCAAGACAGGACGCTCGCTAAGCACTCTAGAAAGATGAGAGGAAGCCCCTCATTTCTCATTCCCCACGCTTAAGGCTCGTGCGCAATACACTTTATACTTATCAAGTGTTTTCAAGAAGTTTGAGATGAGAAGAGAGAAGACACAAGGGGTACTCTAAGGGGAACTAAGAGTCCTAATGTTATCATGCATGGGTGACCTACGGTTAGTGAGGTTTGACGACGACCTAAAACTAAAGGAAAAAGATGAGAGAAGGAAAGAGTAAGGGTGATTACGGATACTTATCCATACCCTCAAATAACTTACCTTAGCCCCTGCATAAAAGATTAGTACAGAATAGACATAAGTAAAAGAAATGAGATAGATGAAACCCAAGCAAAGGCATATAATAGTGATAACAGTCCAAACATGAATTAAGAAGTCAAATAAACAACCCCAAGACAATGGCACAAGTGCCTTTTCAAACAGATGATCAGACAAGATCAAGGATGTGCCTACAAGAAAATCTCACACAAAGAGCCATTAAACAAATAGCAAAACAATTTCTAAAATCACCAAATTAAATATCAATATTGCCCAACCAGAGACAAACCAAATACCAAAAACTCCTGCAAAAAATCAAGATGTTAGCCATTTAAACAATTGGGCAAAGCTCAGGTGAGAAGTAGGGTTCAGTGTGCCAAAGGGAATGACTAAAATGCAATATGCAATAATTTTAAAAATGATAGAAAAATATTTTAATGTATTTTAGAATGTTAGTGAATGAATGCAAAAGGAACGGATTAAAAATATTTTATGGATGCAGAGAAATAAAAATAAACAAATTTAGATATGCATGATATGGATAATTCAAAAAGAAAATGAATAAAATAATTAATTTAGATGATAAAAACTAAAATAAAAAATAAAAATAAAATTTGGAAAATTTTATAAAATGATAAATATGATGCATGAATTTTATTGGAATTTTTTAATGCAAGAATGTATTTTAAAAAATTTAAATATGAAATGTAATAATTAATTAAAATGAAAACAAGAAAATGCGCATGGGGGGTGTGTTTAGTAAATAATCACGTTAGAAATGGAACTGGGCTTAGAGGGAGGGGTGTAGGAAGCAGGCCCACGCATTAATCCAATCGGAGAAAAAATAAAAAAAAAACAATAGTCCACGTATGGACTCTACTCAACCAATTGACTGGATGCTTACCGTTAGATGCATCCAACGCGCCCTGTGGAGTCAACCAAATCAAATACTATGCAAGATCAAAGGCCGTGATGAAAAGTCCACAATAATAATGGTATACGTGCGTACAACCAATCCGTCTGCATGTTATACACCCCCATGTGCACGGCACATGTATTTTTTAATGCGCTGTCATGTTCATGATCGTCTGATTGCATCAATGGCTCACATTAAGTCAAACAATAAAATAGTAAACGAAATAAAGAAACATGACTGGTGCACTATGGTAGCAACGGTGGGGGCATATACACGTAATCATTAATTAGAAATCAGAAAAAAAAATAAAAAAATAAACACATGGCATCGCCTGGACTGTACGATGAAGAAAATGGACGGCTGAGAGGTTGTCTTCCCCATTCAAACCCTCCGCCGGACTGGATCAGCGGCCGCCACCGGAGTTAGGGTTCCGGCCCCCTACTCCGGTCACCTGCAACCTAACAAAACCCAGAAAACGCAAGTGCATACACTATTCTGACCAGAAAAATGTGAGGATTGATAATATCCAATCAAAAATTACAAACAATGCATGGATAATGAGATTCGAACAAAATAAGCTTAGGGCTCAAAACTTGAAACACACATAGCAAGCAACATACACGTCCAAACACCAAACAAATTACATCAGTTTCATCAGTGACCATCACACAACAATAAACACGTAAAAAAGGAGAGTTTTAGGATCCTTGAAAAACCTTCCAACCTGAATCTTTGCTTTTAGCTCCAAAGAGTGCGCGATTTGTACTCTAGGGATCCCAAGGATGAATGTTGTGAAGGAATTTTGGGAGAACTCCTTGTGGATTGAGAGATTCAATGAATTCAAGAATTAGGGTTGAACTTTTTCCTCCTCAAAAATATCACGTGTAAGCTTAACCTAACCAGTGCATGGATGAGTTTAAATACTCTAGGTTTTCTCACTGATAATGGTTTGGGCTTGGGCAATTCTTTATTTAATGAGTTTTTGAATAATTTTGGAAAATTGCATTATGTTAAGTACACCCTCTCCCATGCATGGATATCCAACTATTTCATGATAGATCACTCATTGATAAATTGCTAATCACACCTCACTTGAAATTGGGCCTTGAAACCATTTGATTCATGAGTTTTCAACATCTTGGCAATTTTTGAATAATGGAAAATAAGTGAAGAATACACCATGGAATTTCTTGATTCTTGGGCCCAAAATAATCCTCAAGGAATGTTCTTTGATATTAGAATGTGGCATGAAGCAATGGAATTTATTATAGGTCACTATGCCCAAAGTTGTGAAAATGGAATCATGAGAAACCCTAAAAACCACTTTGCCTTCTTTTGATCATAACTGGAGTTTCACAAATGATATGGAGACCCACTAGTACTTGTTGGAAAGAGGAGAAAAATATATTCAACTTTCATGTTGGAGAAAAATTCATTTGAAGCTTTCTTGATGATGAAAAGTCCAGTTGAATGCAGTGCAGGAACTTGCCCAAAAAGGAAACTTTCAAATTATAGGTCATTTCCAAATTTAGTAACTTTTGCACCAACTCCTGACTTTTGATAAATGGCATGAAACTTGACTTTTGATGACCATATGAGGATGTGAGACCTTGAAAACCTTGGAGAGAACCTCAAAATTCCACAGTTGAATTCTCCTCTCACTGTTGACCTTTACCCAATTCACCTGATCCTCAATCTTCTGATCAATTAAGTCTCTCCTGAACCAAACTGGTGGACAAACTTCCACTCCTAGATGCTTAGGGACCCAAGGAATACCATAGAATCAAGTCTTGCCCAAAAATTCAGAAATAAACTGACTTTATAGCAAACCCTAGTTTTGGTACCCTCAGTTTAGGAGGAAATAACACAATCTCCAAATCTAAATTCCTCTGAATATGATGTGTATCCTCTCCAACAAGGATAAGATATGTCATTTGGTGATGATAAAAACCCAAGGAGATTGCCCATTGGAGCAATAATCTCAAGAACTGGTTAGGAGAGAGTGATCCACTTGAGCTCTCTTGCCACTTGTGAACTCTTGATGATGTGATAGACCAGATAGGACCTTCTTGAACTGCCTCAAGCACCTTGACCCCATGCTAATGATATGCATACATGATAATGCAAAAAAAATGAAATGAAACATAAGCCAGTTAGTACTAAAGTAAGAGAGCAAATTTTGGGGTGCTACAATCGGTACTCGTGCTAACGCACGAGTATCCACGTGTTTAAATGAAACTACCATTCCAGTATCCGGGCGTAGCCACGGGTTTAAAAAAATTGTATGAATAAGAAAAATAAAACTACTAATCAATATATTGAATAATAGAAATTTATCAATTCAATATATAGGTAACAAAAAATATATTGTTGATTTAAATATTTTTAAATGGTCTTATTTTAATAAATTGGAATAGCGGTAGAAAAACAAAAATAATATCAGAACATAAATAATATTTACATATAGATGAAAAATAATATTAATTTAAATATTTTTATATACGAAAAATAATTATAGACACCATTTTATTCTCTTTTAAAATAATACTACATTCCTTTGAGTGTACAAATTTATCTTTTATTTATTTTATTTTTATTATATTTTAAAAATAAATGTGCGTATCATATGAGTAACTTAGCGAATGCACGGGTATCGCTTTAATTGCAATATATAATTGTTGGGAAGTATCGATGACCTAAGCATTGCAATATGTGTGTGTTGGGAACTATGGGAACTATCAATGACCTAAGCATTGCAATATGTCATTGCTGGGAACTATCAATGAGCTAAGCATTACAATATGTCATTGTTGAGAACTAAATACGTGTTACCACATTGGTTATGACATCATTTCCTTCTGTTATGCATTTTCTACGGTTAGAATACATACCCTTCAATTTTAAATAGTCTTTATGAAAGCTTACTATATTTTCCCTCTGAATCGGACTTTCTTGACCACTTCTTGAAGCCAACTCATAAATTTAATGATTCAGTTGTGAATTACTGTAGTTATTTATATTCTAAATTCACAATACTCAAATAATAATCTATTGCAGAATACTAACACGGATATGAATCTATGAGATTATCTCTGCTGGTAAATGTCCCATTTTTTTTTTGTTATCAGAGCATTAATTATTGTGCAGGTTTCTCTCGATGGGCTCATCAGTACACCCACGTCAGAGTTCTCTCGATGGGCTCATCAGTACACCCACGTCAGAGAGGCAATCAAAATCCTAATACCGTTGTTGTTTGGTTACGATCTCTATGATACATTTAGTTTTCCACTACCATTTTTTCATCAGTGACCAAGCTTTATCAGGGCTTACGCAGGAAAGAACTCAAATGGAAAAGAAACTTTTTCCATTATCACTGTTTCACACACAACATTAAGACAACATATTGATCGCACTGCGTAAATCAGCGCAGCGGCTTATTGATTGCCCTGTTAAATTCTCGTCTGACCCAATTAAGAATTGATTTAGTGATGCCATTGTAACTTGTAACCCATCATGATTTTAAACTATGATTGCAGATGCGATTGTGAATTTATATTTTATGAACATAAAAATATTATGTTTTATTATTTATCTTATGTTTCACATTCTTCTATATCTTCTCGAAATTTTTATATATTTTTTATTAACAATTTTTAATCATTTTAAATATTTTTAATTCTTTTAAAACATACCTTAAATCATTAATGATATAAATAGAAAGAAAATTTAATCAAATAATTTTGGCAAATAATGCATAATCTCTTGCTATTCGACAAGGACTAATGTGGCGATTACAACATTATGATGCGGCCATTGGGCGTTATAATGTTGTTTTTATTATTATTTGCGATCGCGATTTGATACGGATGCAAATAGTACTACAACTGTAATATTGTGGCCGCATCACGTGATTATGATACAGTTTGCAATTTAAAATCATGTAACCCACATATGTTGGTATATATTTTGCGGACCGCATCACGTGATACAACTGCAATATTGCGATTGCGGTAGCGCCTGCATCCGCACCCGCAATTGCAATGTGATCACAAATCACAATAAAAACCACATTATAACACCGCAACGACCATCCGCACCCGCAATTGCAATGTGATAAAAAATTACAATAAAAACCACATTATAACACCGCAATGACCGCATCATAATACTGCAATGGCTGCATCAACCCGCATCAAATCAAGCCGCAAGAGATTATATCATGCTCGCAAAAATTACTTGGTCTATCTTCAATCTTATTTATATCAAAGATTTAAAATATCTTTTAAAAAGGTTTAAAATATTTAAAATGATGGCGAATATAAAAAATATATTAAAAAAATGGATGACACGTAAAACATAAACTAAATAATAAAATATAATTTTTATGTTTATAAAATACAAGCACAATAACCATGATTTTTCAAGAAAAACTAGTAAAATACCCGTGCTCCCGCACGGGTAAAGCTGTTATCTTTTATAGTTAATAATTATATAGATATATTTGTAAAAATTTAATTTTAAATGATGCAATATCAAAAAGTGGTTGTGTCTCGTGGCACTTGATAAAATATTTCATTATCAATAATATTTCATTATAAATATTAAAGACAAGTTCAAATGAATGCTATCATGTAATGAATTTAGATTTTTTAAACCAAATAAATTATAAAAAAAAATATTTATGTAAGATCAAATAACTATATAAATTGAAGAGACAAATAGAAAGTTTACAATAAAGAGATAATGCCATAGAAACCACCGACCTCTAAAACTTTTAAAAAGTAAATTATTAAAAAGATAACTACTTAATTTTATGACCCGTCTCATTTGTCAACCTGCATAGGAGACTCAAACCGCCCAAACGTAAGTTTATCCGTAATACTGCAATGCAATAACTTATTCATTGGGAAAAATATACACCTCTAGCAGTGCATCAATTAGACTTTGCTTAATAGATCTAAGACTAATATTTTAAATTAATAAATAAGATAGAATAAAAAAAACATCAAAATAAAAAATTGAGAAAGATAATAAGGTGTTTATTAGTGATGAAATGAAACATCATACATGCTTAAAAGAAGAAGAGAGTCTGAAGTGAAAACTCTTATTTTTAATATATATGACTGGAAATGACAACATTGGCTTCTTGTAATTATTAAAATTTATAATTCATCATGATATTTTCTCTCAACACCAGGTACATTATGATGATGTTTTAGAAGATAACTAAAAGCTGGTGATTCAATACCTTATTTCAAAATTGTAGATTCATGTTACATTTATACAACAACTATCAAATTATTTTTGAAAGGTGATTAGGTAATGATAGTGTTGATTTTTCTATCACTTGTCGTAATACATTTTTCAATACTTCTCATTATATCTCGTGTATTATTATAAATGAAATGTTGAGTGTGTTTGAGTTTAAAAAAATGGTTTCATAAACTAACACAAGTTTATTGAAATGAACCAAAAAACTCATGTACATAAGCAACCAAGCACCAAAATCTACACCAGTGCAAATCTATTTACTAAGTAGCCAAATTCAATAAGTCCTTGCAAGATCTCAATGCATAAAAGTAGCTAAGAAATTCCTATGCTAGTTGAAACCAGAACCTTGAAATCAAACAAATTTTGACAGCTGCAATTTTGTTGGACTTTATATTTTTCATCAAGTTTGTAATAAAGTTCAAAATCTAAAGTTCTATATTTCTACTGTCCTCTTGTCTTTCCTATTTTATCAGTTCCCAAACATCATTACATAGCATAGTTTTCAGTTTGTACAAATTACCAAAAAATCATACAGATACTTTACTTTAAAATACAGTTACAATTGTTGTGGTTTAGGTTCCTAGCCATATTGTTGTTCTACCATGTGAATGCCGGCAACACATAGGATGGATAATCATTATATTTTGTCGTAAGTGATTGCATATAAAACGAATCTGCTACTTCTCCAAAACCATTGGGTCCAAGTTCAGTTGCATGAATCCCTCCAGGAATTAAAATTGATTGGATTATATCAGCATTAGCACTTTTAATGTCATGATGGAGAGAATGAAATGAAATTGGTGCATTAACAAACATACCCTGTCAAAATATACTTCTCACACCAATCACCTCAATCATGCATGACAAAATTATAATAAAGAAACAAACATGAAATTCACACCAAACCGTTTACAACATTTCATGAGTTACCCTATTGAAATCAACATTGCATGTAAATCTAATAAACAAATGACATGAGGATTCTATTATAGTTTCGTGACTCTATTTACATGCATCTATCTATTACTTGTATATAAACATGAGGAATCTATTATAGTTTTGTATAAACTAAGTGATACCTTCCACCACAGACAAATAGAGTGATCATAACTTCAGGTGACCACAACATTTTGTTCCTCAGGGAAAACAACCTGCTATGAAATTTCAGAAGATTAAGCTAACTTTCCGGAATTTCATGAAATTATAATTATAATAAGTACTGGAAAAGATATGCGACTTGTGAAACTCAACAACTGCCAAAAGTTCTAGAAATGTTGTTACTTGTAATAGTAGTACTACTGCTAGCAATCAAGCAGACCATGAGCAAGGCCTCATGCAAGTGTTGTCAGATTGTGGCTATAGCCTAGCAGAGTTTAAACACACCGTAATTTTATGCAATGTGCTGCTGCAGAGACCCGTGCCACTGGGGTAGAAGTGACCTAGAGATTAGTTTTCCATGCCCAGTTGGGGAGTCCTTTTAAAGGATATTTGTTGATACCATTTGCTCTTTCCTGCAAAATATTTGAACAATATTTTATAATCACAACTCAAAGCTTGATATTGCATTACCCAAAACCATCAGGCTAAAAAAGAAAATGGAGTAGAAGAAAATTCAACTTCAATATAATCAGAATACCACAATGGATTGTTTTCAAACTCTAACCATAGTCCAAAAGTCTGTATTCATCTTATTTTATTAATAAGACAGTTCAACTGAGTCGGTATACTAATTTCCAGCATGACCACTGCACATATTTTAGGCACTTTTAAAGAATTCATGCTTGTTTAAAAGATTGATTGACATGAAACAAATATTAAATACAATTCAATATACCAAAATGATATAAAGATGTAAATTAGTCTAATGTCAAACAACATATGCAAGTGGAGGAAAATAAATGTGTACCTCTTAAACGGTTTATCTCATAACAGTTTTTCCAAATCACTCTCACCATTTAGTCCACTTACTTGAGGTCTTCCACACATCAACTTTAGCCTAAGACTCTTAGTCATTGGATCATTCACCCTGCAATTCAAAGGCATGAAAGTTTATACATCATAGCTTGGATATCGTACAAAATTTAATAATGTAATTTTAATTTAGTTACAAATGTATTTTAAAGTTTTCACTTTTTGAAACAGGTGATGTCTTAACTAAAAAATTCATGAACACACTATTATCACTACGCACGTTATATTAAATAAATGTTGCATGCATATATAATATTTGGAAATTCATTAAACATATCCCTATTGAATGAAGGCAACATTCACCAATGAATTCTCTGCAAGTGCCATAAGTGTTGATAAAAAGTTAAAGAATAGAGCTTTTAGTATGCTGAAACCAGATCTTATCAAAATACCAAAATCACTCATTTGTATGTAGAAGAAACAAAATGAATAAAACTCCTGTTGGAAAAAAATAAGATCGAAAACAGATGACATCAATGCAATACAGATGATGACAAATGGGTAAAAAAATGGAGGAAACACTATATACCTACAAAAGTAAATTAGTGGTAATAGTTTCATAGATAAAAAATGGATGAAACTGTTAAGTGAAAATTTTTCATATCAACTCTTAGTATCTCCAAAAAGAAAAAAAAAGAAAAGCATTATAAATAACCTCAAGTCCAATTACAACATCTTTGGTTTTCGTTGACATGAAAACATGAAAAAAGTGAATCAAACATGAAAAATAAAGAGCATTAAATCAACAGAAAGTCATTGAGCAACATAAAATCAGTCAATCAAAGGAGATACCTTTCATATTTGAATGGTCGTAGATGGAGACCAGAAAGGATTTTCCGATAATGTTTCTCCGATCTAAATGATGTTTGGTTCTCTAAATAAAGCATGAGGAGATGATCAAGAAAATGGCTTTGATTTCTTCATTGGAGGCGGTGATGGCTGTAGATAGGGTGGAGAAAGGGGGTGACAACGGTCTATGGTTTTGGGGAAAGAGAGAACATGGGAAAGAAAGGCAGAGAGAAAGGTAAGTAGAAGTGAATCAAAGTTGAATTGAAATTATCTAATGAGTAGGAGGGAAGCTGAAAGGTTACACGTGGCAGCAAAGAAGCGGATAAGAGCGGGTTTATTTTAGTCATTTGTTAGTTACGATAATGTCCAAAATGAAGTGTAAAATAAAAATCTGAAAAGGGCAAAAAGGTCAAGACATGCAATCAATTTTTGATATGTTGATAGTAGACATGATGTGATAGTTTTACTTTTAAACACCAAATTTCATCGGCTTGTAATTTAAAATTTTGCACCTAAAAAACTAATAGAATCAGGCCATTAAAAAATAGTAAACCTGTAAAAATGTGAATTAAATCAGCAGCATATAATATAAGATTTTGAACCTTAAACTAATAAAAGACGAGTGGATTGCACGATTTTTTTATTTTAAAATGACACATTTTTTCAAAATTTTTTTCAAAAAAACTAATTTTTCAGATTAATTACAGAAGTGACGGGGTTTGGAAGCTTGTTAGAAGGGTGGCGCCATTTGGTATGGCGCCTCAGGCCATTGGTGTATGACCTAGAAATGTGCCTGAGGTCAAGCCATATGAAATGGCGCCTCAGGCCATTTCCCTTTTTTTTTTAAATTTTTTTTATGTTTAATTTATATATTTTTTAATATAATAAAAATTATATTATTTTATATGTTATGCTGTGCCTATAAATAGGGGCTCTCCCTCACTTGTTTTTGCACAACAATTGTCAGCCAAACCCTAATTGCCCCCCTTCCCTCACCAATATCCCAAACTCTCCCAAACTCTCCCTTACTCAACACGATGTCTTCATCCTCAAATAGTCGGTCCTCGTTGTCAGCAGCAACGGAGGAAAAGTGGCCAGAGTTTCCACTGATGAAACGGAATGCCCTAGTTATATATTCAGCTATCAAGCCTCCGTTGGAGATGCTACTCTGGAACACCCAGACGTTGGAGCATTTGCACAGGGAACTTCGCCGATGGCTACCAGAAGAATTTCAGGCAGGTGAAAAGATCAGGAAGATAGAGAGGCTGGTTGAGAAGTCTGGTCCAGACGGAGTCACCCGAACTTGGAGGAAAGTGGAAAATGATGTTGGTGTCCTCATGATGATGATGTTACAAGATGAAATTAAGTTGATAGTTGTAATTGCCTAGATAAGCTGCTTTTATGTGTTGTTATTGTTATTGTTATTGTTATTTTATGATTTGGTAATAGGTTTCGTTAGGTTATGCTTCGTTTAGGTTTGTTATGTTGTTGTATTGAGTTATGTAGGCCATCAATGAAATGAAATTTGTTCTTATTATAAATAGACAAGATTACATAAGTAATTATGCCGTTGTTCTAGGACCTAATACATTTGGACACTTAGTGCGATTGTGGCCTGGCTGGCGGCACAAACTACACAACCTCACCATTTTTTCACCAGTATCCATCTCCGTTTGAATCCGTTGCTGATAGGGCGACCCATTTTATTTCTTCGCAGCAAGTCGTTATGCCACACAATTTCGCCTTCGTATGTAGGCCAGTAGTCCTCCTTTGCGACTACTTGAAAGCTTTTACGGTACACATTACATAGAGTACTGACTTGGTGAAGAATATGAAGATAGTTGGTTGGGTCCAGTCGGACCTTGGAACAGGTTGCTATGACATGGGAGCAAGGCATACGAAATGCCTGGAACTTTCCACAGTCACACCAACTCCTATCTAGTTCCACTCGGTAAGATCCCCTAGGCAATCCTTCGTTGTGATCAATAGACTCTGCAATACTGAAGTGTCCTGCAAAACGGCCGAAGACCGTGACGACGTGTGTGTTAGCCTTTGCAGCCTCGTCCTTCATGAATGCCATGGAATAGTCACTAAACAGCTGCCCAGATTGTATCACCGAAACCCACTTAGTACGTCTGGTATCAAAGAGCACAGCGAGCCTAAAATAAGTTGATCTCACAAGAGCGGTTATCGGCAGGTTCCGGATGCCTTTGAATACTGAGTTCATAGACTCAACGAGGTTTGTTGTCATATGGCCCCATCGCCGCCCATTGTCATACGCCCTTGTCCACTTCTCTCGTGGTATGTTATTAATCCAACTCAATGCTTCTGGGTTTGTTTGTCTGATCTCGTTCCGGTAGTATCTGAACGTAGGCTCTGTTAATGCATATCCCACGTTAGTAACCAGCTGCTTTAGGCCCTTGTCTTTGAACGCCCGCAAGACATTTTGCCCAATGTGTCTAATGCAATACACGTGGGTCGATGGAGGATCCTGCCAGCCGTTATCAGGATTGTTGTAAGCACTATCGATTGAGGGATGCCTATCGGAGATCAGACATACGTCAGGTTGGGGAGCAACATATTGTCGGAGATTTTTTAAGAAAAAACTCCAACCTCCAGCAGTCTCCCCTTCAATTATAGCGAAGGCGATAGGGAAAATGTTGTTGTTGCCATCCTGTGCCACAGCCATTAGTAGCGTGCCCTTATATTTTCCGTACAACCATGTTCCATCAATTTGAATTATAGGTTTACAAAAAGTAAATCCTTTTATGCATGGTTCAAAAGCCCAAAAGAGTCTGTGGAAAATGCCATTTCCACTTACACAATTCTCGTCAGGCGTGTATGCCGGCAACGTCTCTAACAAGACAACAATACCTGGAGCATATTGTTTTAGGGCCACGAGGTATCTTGGGAGTTCTTTGTAAGAGTCCTCCCAATTTCCAAAAATCCTTTCAACTGCCTTCGTCCTAGCAATCCACGCCTTCCTGTACGAGGGAGTATAGTTGTATCTTTGCACCATATGAGTTATGATGGTACTGACTTTCACAGAAGGGTTGTCGCTCACGATTGAAAGAATTTCGTTGCAGATCAGCTGAGAGCCGAGCTTGCGATGATCCTGACTTGGATTGGTTAGTATGCAAGTGTGCTCCGGACCCATTGACCCTATCTTCTAGGAATCGCTTTGCTTCCTGAAAGATGCCATTAGTCTAAAAGGGCAGGCCTCGTTGCGGCAGTAGATCTTGTATAGAGTCGGATTTGTTCGATCGACTCTATAATCTGCAGCCAAGGTCATATGGTATTGTTTAATTGCTCAAACACAATATTCTTTTGTACGAAAATTGTCTCCCACTTTTAATACTCCATCCGTCTGCTTGTATGGGTCGTAAAAAATATCTGTTGATGGTTGATCGTCGCCTAGGCTCAGTGTTGTCATGTGTTGGGGTGGGCGATAAACATGACTGTCTGGCAATTGGTCTGCCTCGTCGCCGTTTATCATTTCGTCAACAACGTCCTCCGCTTCTTCTTCCTCCTCGTCAACTGCATCCACCTCAGCTTGTTCGTTGTCTGAATCGTTGAAAACCTGCGATACCTCAAGTTGTTGAGACAATGGTTGATTTTGTAACGTAACATATAACTCAACCTCATTGAAACTGGAATGCTCATGGCTGAGAAACATATTACGCACATCTTCATCATCCCGTATTTTCATCTGAAAAAATTTGCCCACATCATGCCCCTAAAAAAAGATAGGGTTTTTGTATATAATTTGCCCAACTGGACCGCACTGCAATTTCTTCTCTAACCGGGCTTTCAAATGATAGAAATTTGTTCTTCTATCAATTAAAAACCTAGTCACTTCTGTATCCCTAAAATTGAAACCACTAATTGGACAATCAAATATCTCACCAAGGATATGTGCAGTTATCAAGTATTGTGGTCTTTGAGCCATGTTTGAAAATTTGGAAGAGAAATAGTTTGCAGATTGTAACTGGTTTGAAGGTAAGTGATGATAGGATGTATAATTCATCAGTATTAATAGGCAGAAAAATATTTGATTGTCACTTGCTTCAGAAAAGCATTGCCAAAGAGCCATGTGCTGCTCTGCATGCATACACACTATCCTTGACATGACCACACAAGACTGCATACCTACACTAAGCTTGACAAGACCACACAACTCTGCATGGCTATACTATTGACAAGATCACACTCTGCAATGCATGCCTACACTGCATGCCTACACTCTTTTCCTACTGTTGATACCCATACCTCTGCACAAAATTAAAAACAAATATTAAACATAAAAAAAAAAAAAGGGAAATGGCCTAAGGCGCCATTTCATATGGCTTGACCTCAGGCACATTTCTAGGGCATACACCAATGGCCTGAGGCGCCATTTAGTATGGCTTGAGGCCTCCAACTGAGACGCCATACCAAATGGCGTCACCCTTCTAACAGGCTTCCAAACCCCGTCACTTCTGTAATTAATCTGAAAAATTAGTTTTTTTGAAATTTTTTTTGAAAAAACGTGTCATTTTAAAAAAAAAATCGGATTGCACACATGTATCATCACACAATAAAAGGTACTATTATTGAAGTACTAAATCAATAAAAGGTACTACTTAAACCTAGTATTTGCATCCTCCTAATTAAGTGCTTTTGTCAGGTAAGGCACCCATCCAAGAAGGAGGCAACATTCCTGTTTGCTCATGAACTGTCTTAAACAGAGATGGCAACATCTTGTACACACCAGCAAGATCTTTCATACCCATGCCACCTTCTGTTATTCCTCCACCATTATCACCACCATTGCTCCATATACTAATCTTAGGCTCAAGTCCACGAATTGCCTCAGCATTAATCTTTGCAATCTCTTGAAACATGCCACCATTTATCATCAAATAGTCCCTTAGAGCTGTATAGTTGCCTCCAAGTGCAGTCAGAAGTGTACTTATATACGCTCCTTGAGATTGGCCAAGTGCCACAATCCCCTCAGCCTCTTTTTTCTTTGCATATAGATCCGCTTCAGCTGCTTGCTTTCTAGCATAGAATGTTGCGTCTGCCAAAGCTATCTGTGCTTCTGCCTCTGTCTTCTTCTCATAGAGAATTGCTTCTGCCTCTTTTTGTTTCTTGTACAGCTCCCAGTTTGCTTCTTGTACCTACAATTTCAATCACCAAATAATATAATTTTATAATGTAGGGCCATTGAATAGTAATAAATGAATCAAGAGTTATAAGATATAACTTTATATACATATATATATATATATATATTTGCATTGAGTAAACTAACCTTGGTTTCATATTGAACACTTGCTTTACTTAGAAACTCAGCTTTAAGCTTCTCAGTTGTTGTCAAAGCATTCATCTTCTCCACCTCACCTTGCAATTCAGCTTCCCTAAGAGCCACTGCTTTAGCAGCTTCAACTTCAGCCACCTGAGCCGCTTTAGTCCAAGCCGCTTTCTTCTTAGCCAATTCAGAATTAGCCTGAGCCACTTCAGCTTCTCTCTCATTCTCAAAAACCTTCACTTCACTCCTCACTCTAATTCCTTCCTTTTCACCCTCTCCACTTCTCTGCATGGCAATAACCTTCGTCTCTGCATCAATTTTCGCTGCATTCTGCGTCGTTTGGCCTTCCCTCAATTTCGAACCAATCTCACCTTTCATCCTAGCTTCCGCCACGTCAACCTTAGCTTGATTCGCGGCTTCCATTTGTGTCTTTTGCCCTAAATAAGAGAAATACTCATGACCTGGAACATCAACCAATTGCTTAACATTTGCATTGTAAATCAATAATCCAAATTGGTTAAGTTCAAGTTGAACTTTCTCGAACACTTCTTGTTTAAACTCTTTTGTTCCTCTGAAAACATCTTCCATTGTCATCGAAGCAGCGAGAACACGAGTCTCGCCTTCAATGATTCCTTGAACGAGTTCCTTAACATGCTTGGAAAGCTTATCATGTGGTGAAATCAGTTTGGCGTATTTGAGGAGACTTTCATGATCGTCGGCACGAGGACCGATTGTGAAGACGGCGGGGAGAACAAAAGGGAGCTTCTCGGCGCTCATTGCTTGAACTTCGAAGGTGTAGTTGACCGGAGAAATGTCGAAGACGCGGCAGGATTGACCGGGACGAATCCATGATTTCTTGGCAAGCTTGATGTCTTGGATTCCGGCTCCGGTTATCACAAGGTATTGTGATGCTTTCGCTCCCGGTACATATTGTTGATTTTCTTGTAATGGAGTGTTTTGATTGTTTGGTTTGTAATGTTTGTTTTGTAAATGGGTTGGGTCCCATCTTTTAATTTCGAAAAAAATATTGTTGATTTTGATTGATTTCGAAACCCTAGAATAATAACAAGAAAATTGAAAGAAAAAGAAACACTTTTGAAAAAGTGAGTGTTTTATTCTCCGCTATTAGGGTTTCCATCTATATATATATATATAGAGAGAGAGAGAGAGAGAGAGAGTTTGTTACTATTAAACTAATTAAACTCTAAGGAAACTGCAGCGAAAGAGTTAAAAGCGTGAATCGTAGTTTTTTTTGGCTAAAGCATGAAATTAAACTCAATCAAGTAAACTGCGGCGAAAGAGTTAAAAGCGTGGATCGTAGTTTTTTTTGGCAAAAAAATAGCATGAAATTAATCGTGATAGTTAATAGCCGCCTAGTTATTAAAACTTTTGCGGATCTTATTTGATTTATTTTCGGAAACAAATTACTATTCAATCTCATCTCATTAGATATAATAATTGTTTGACAATTAAAATTGTATGTTAAGACATTAAAAATCGAAATACGTTATTTTATAAAATTCAATTTAACTTTTTTTTTCTTTCATATGAACTTGATTGGGTTTGAATTAAATTAAGGAACATGAAATAAAAGTAATCCGAATAAAAAAACTTGCATCTAATTTTATAAGAAATATATAGTATAATTTAGTATAAATATGTTGAAACATATATTTAAATCTGCAATTATTCATTTATTTCTATTTAAAATGTTGGATTAATTATTTGATTAAAAAGAAACAGTCCATCTCATAATAAGTGTGTCAAAAAGAAATTCTATCAATGAAATCATAAGATTATAGATTTAATTTTTGGTGGTGACATGATGACTTTCAAAATAGATAATCTCTGTTTTATTAGATAAATATGATATTTGTGTTTGTTTCATACATGTCAAAGTATCTATTAGACATAAATCTATAAATTTTAAGATATTCATGTATATTTATGGAGGTTAAGTCCAGGCCCGGCCCTGTGCCTGTGCAACAAGAGCCACAGCGCAGGGCCTCACAATTTTGAGGGGCCCATAATAAAAGTATAATGTTCAGCTCCTATTAAAATTTTTATGTATTTTTTAAAGAGAAGTATTAATATATGTATTTTAGATACATCATTTTTAATTTTTAATTTTATTTTTAAATTGGACCTATTTTTCAAATTAGCACAGGGTCTCTAGATTAATTGGGCCGGCCCTGGTTAAGTCTAGGGTGAGAGTTTAACGAAGTCTTTCACGGTGAAACTCCAAAAATAATCAATAGATTAAGAGAAATGCTAACGAGTGTTTTCGGAATTTGCTAAGGTAAGTTAAACATTTTTTATGAGATTATCATTATATATATTTTCTAAAAATATATGTATTCAATGTATTGAGAAAATAAATAATTAATTTTTTTAAGATCTTTTTGTATATTCAATGAACTAAACATATAATATTTTTCTTATTTGTAATTCTTAATCAGTGCCCCGAGACATCGGTTTGCAATTAAAACGAGAACATGTAAGATTAACTGCGGGTAATATTTTTTAGACATGTGTTACAGTATACTTACTTTTTGTAAGAAAATTTTCCCATAAATTTCAGTTTCTTTCATTTAAATTCACGCTTCATCACCTTCATTGTTTTTATCTGCAGTTAAAAAAAAGCTTCGTCCCAAAAGCTCCAGTGTGCAAGAAAGAAACAAGATTCTCACTTCTATGTCATTTTCTCTCCATCGTTTATCGATTCTTTCCTTTTCTCTCAAGCTTTCTCAATCCCTGACCCGTGGCTTTCAATTCTTTCCAGATCGTCACCGTCAAATGATCTCTCTCTGCCATCCAAGCTATCTATTCTTTTCTCTAGTACATGATCTTATATCACTTTACTTATTTTTCTCTTAATTGTTCGTTGTTAGACCACACTTTATGAGATTATTTTATTGTATTTACTTCTTTTTTTAAACTTATAATTTAGGTTTTTATCTATAGCTTTGATGATTAGAGACAAGTTTAAACATATAGATAGCTTTTTGTTTTTAACTTAATCTTGTTTTTATGTGTATTTGCAAGTGTTGGAATGCTTGGAATGATGATAACTTTGAGTGGAGACTTGAAAGAATTTAATGGTATTAAGTTAGCAATAAATGAGCACAAGTATGAGCTAGGGTGTCGGTGAATTTGAAAAGGTTCATTAAAGTTCCACATAAGAGGGATAACACACTTTAGTATTTATATATTGCAAGTGGACAAATTGGGTTGGGCCCCAAGGGGTACCAAATTTTGTGGTTGGGTGAGAACACACCACCATGAAACAAAACACAAACGTGCGCGCCACCGTCGTCGTTTGGCTAGGCTCGGCTCGGTCCAAAAAATTATTTAATATTAATTAATTTATTAATTGTGTGTAGTGTGAATTGATTAATTATTATTAATTAATAGTGGCGTGTCATAATGAAAATTACGAATTAATTAATTTTTAATTAATTAATGGTTTTTCAACCATGTCTCCCCGTTTCCTTGCTGACCAAGTGCATAACGACTCTTTTGACTAAGCCCGTTCCACTCTCCCACGATTTCCTCTGCTTTTTCCTCCCACGTTTTCTCTCCATCATATCAGATCTTTGGCTATGACTAGTATCTCTCGTATCAGTTGAGAAATACTTCAGATTCCTACACATTAACATAATCTCTCTTTCCCCTCTCATTCTCTTCATCTAAATTTTTCTGTTCTTTTTTTTCTAATGGTTTTTCGCACCAACAATGACTGAAATTACTTTCAGATACGGGTGGTTTAAAACACCATATGGAGGTGTATCTCTACGAACGATTTATTATAGTGCAAGTGATAATCGTATTTTTGAACGGGTTGTTTTATCTTGGAGACGTCGTCGAAACGTGTCTGCATTGCATAATTTTGGCAGTATGACGAAATGTCTTAAAGAAAGCGACATAGTACGTTACTCGTCCCGATAATTTTCTGTGTGGCAATTTTTTTCAAAACCGAAAAATAACATTTTTAAGACGTTTTTGTAACTGCCATGGCTACTGAGGAAATTATCGGTACTACTGCGGCCACTGCTGTCTCTGACAAACCATTTAAGTTTGTGGGTTCTCACTTCATACGTTGGCAAGCTAAGATGAAATTTTTCTTAACTTTGAAGAAGGTTGCCCACGTTCTGACTAAGGATATCCCTGTTGCTCCTTCTGGATCAACTGAACTAACTAATGGTAAGACAACTGTGGATTCAGACGAGACTCTCAACTCGTCTGAATTAGACTATTCTGCTAAGGTTAAGGCAGATGATTTACAGCTCCGGAAAGAGATTGTCATTTGGAAAGATAATGATTATCTTTACAAAAACCACATTTTGAACAACCTTGTTGATGATCTATACGATTACTATAGTAATTGTAACACTGCTAAACAGGTATGGAAAACTCTACAGAAGAAATATGATACTGAAGAAGCAGGTCCAAAGAAATATGTTGTCATCCGCTACCTTAATTATAAGATGGTGGATGAAAAGTCTGTGGAAGCTCAAAGCCACGAAATTCGGAAGATTGCTCATGATATCATAACTAAAGGTATGTCCATCGATGAACAATTTCAGATTGCTATTATAATTGACTAACTGCCCCCTGGTTGCAAAGATTTCAAAAATGTGCTTCGACATAAAACAAAAGGGTTTTCAATTAAGAATCTGATCACTCGCCTCCGAATTGAAGAGGAAGCTAGAAGACAAGATCAGAAGGATGAAGTCTTAGTTATTTCTAACAACAAAAATAATCAGAACCGCAATGTTGTGAACCGAATTAAGAATGGAAATCCCTCACGGGGCCCATCTGCTCTGATTGCTAGACAACAACCACCAAATCAAAGAAATGACACTCCGGTTTTCACTTATTTTAATTGTGGAAAATCAGGTCATATGGCTAAGAGATGTAAGAGCAGGCCTAAACCTGTTGGCTCTAACGCACAGGTTAACCGGACTGATGAGCAATTCATTGATATGATCACTGAAATCAACATGGTTGGTGAAAGTGATGGTTGGTGGATAGACACTGGCGCCTCTTGTCATGTCTGCTATGATCGTGCTATGTTCAAGACATACACAACTGTTGAAGATAAAAAAGTGTTGTTGAGAGATTCTCACACCACTGATGTTGCTGGAATTGGAGACGTTGAGCTGAACTTCACCTCAGGAAAGACTTTAATCTTAAAGGATGTCATGCACGTTCCTGAAATTAGGAAGAATCTTGTTTCTGGTTTTCTTTGGAATACGACAGGGTTTAGTCAGTCTATTGGGGCAGATTTGTATACCATCACTAAGAATGATATTTTTTTTTGGGAAAGGGTACGCCACTGATGGCATGTTTAAGTTGAATGTTGATTTGAATAAAATGTCTCCTTCTGTTTACTGTTTGTGTGATTTTAATATTTGGCATGCTAGACTTTGTCACATTAATAAGCGAGTAATCTCTAATGCAAGCAACTTAGGTCTAATCCCTAAATTAAATGTCAATGATACAAATAAATGTGAATATTGTAGTCAAGCTAAAATTACTAAGACTTCTCAAAAATCAATTATTAAAGAATTTGATCCCTTAGATCTTATACACTATGATATATGTGAACTAGATGGAACTTTAACTAGAAATAGTAAACGTTATTTTATCATGTTTGTTGACGATTGCTCTGATTATACTTATGTATACTTAATGAAGAATAAAAGTGAAGCACTTGACATGTTTAAGATGTATGTAACTGAAATTGAGAATCAACTTAGTAACAAGATTAAGAGACTTCGTACTGATATGGGGACTGAATACGACTCTGGGTTATTTAATGATTTTTATATTGAACATGGAATTGTACGTGAAACTACTGCTCCATATTCTCCTGAAATGAATAGTAAAGAAGAAAGAAAGAATAGAACTTTTACTGAACTTGTTGTTGCAATTATGATGAATTCGGGTGCTGCACCTCACTGGTGGTGGGGGGATTTTATTGACTGTTTTCTATGTCCTGAATAGAGTTCCCAAGTCAGAAAGTAAGATCTCACCTTATGAGATATTAAAGAAAAGATAACCAAAACTGTCTTATTTGATAACCTGGAGCTGTCTGGCCTATGTCACAATTCCAGATTCGAAACGAGTTAAACGCGCTAGTAGAGCCTATGAATGTGTATTCATTGGGTATACAGCAAACAGTAAGGCATATATGTTTTATGACCTAAATGCAAAATTGACCATAGAATCAAATGATGCTGAATTCTATGAAGACAATTTTCCTTTCAAATCGAGAAATAGTAGGGGCACTCAATTGAGTCACATCCTTGTGATAAGAAGCACAAAAATCGATGACAATGTAGAAACAGAACTTCAACGAAGTAAAAGAGTAAGAGTTGCTAAAGATTTTGGGCCCGATTATGCGGCTTATAATGTAGAAGAAGATCCAATAAATCTTCAAGAAGCCTTGTCATCTCTGGATGCAAATTTATTGCAAAAAGCTATAAATGATAAGATAGAATCTATAGAATCTAACAAGACCTGACACTTAGTAGACTTGCTTCCTGGTTGCAAAACAATCGGTTCTAAATGGGTTTTGAAAAAGAAACTAAAACCTGATGGAACTATTGATAAATAAAAGGCTCGCCTGTAGCCAAGGGTTTTATACAAAGATAAAATATAGACTTCTTAAACTCTTTTTCTCCAATCACTAGAATTACATCCATTATAGTACTTATTTCAATAGTTGCTATTTATAACTTAATAGTACACCAAATGGATGTTAAAACAACTTTTTTAAATGGTGACTTAGAAGAAGAAATCTATATGGAACAACCGGAAGGGTTTGTGATCCATGGACAAGAAAACAAGGTCTGTAAGTTGGACAAGTCTCTGTATGGACTAAAAAAAGAATCCCAAGCAATGGCATGAAAAGTCTGATAACTTAATGATATCGAATGGGTACAAATTGAATTAAAGTGACAAATGCATTTATTACAAATCTAGAAATCACATCTGCACTATCATATGTCTCTATGTAGACAATCTACTCATCTTTGGATCAAACATTTAGACCATTAATGATGTGAAATCAATTTTGTGCAACAACTTTGATATGAAAGACCTCAGAGAAGTAGGCATGATTCTTGGTATCAACATCACGAGATCCGAACAAGGAACTTCTTTGGATCAATCACACTATGTGGAGAAGATCTTAAAGAAATATAAATACTTTGACTATAAACCTGTGTGCACACCATATGATCCAAGTGTGAAACTGTTTAAGAACACTGGTGAAAGTGTTAGACAAACACAATATGCGAGCATCGTTGCCAATCTTAGGTATGTCACTGATTGTACTAGACTTGACATTGCATATGTCGTAGGATTGTTGTGCATGTTTACGAGTAGACCGAGTAACGAACACTTGCAAGCTATTGAGCGAGTCATGAGGTACCTTAAAAGGACCATGGATCTCGGCCTACATTACCAGAAATTTCCTGCTGTATTAGAAGGATACAGTGATGCAGATTGGAACACCTTATCGGATGATTCCAAAGCTACTAGTGGCTATATATTTAGTATAACTGGAGGAGTTGTACCTTGGAAATCAAAGAAACAAACTGTCATGGATCAGTCCATAATGGAGTTTGAGATGATAGCACTAGCCACAGCTAGTGAAGAAGTAAGTTGGTTAAGATGCTTGCTAGCAGAGTTCCCCCTGTGGGAAAAACCTATGCCAGCTGTGTTGATCCACTACGATAGTATCGCAGCTATTACAAAAATTGAGAATCGTTATTATAATGGTAACAAACGTCAAATTAGAAGAAAGCACAACACTATTAAAGATTGTATCTCTAAAAAAGCTATAAGAGTGGATCATGTACGCACTGATGAAAACTTAGTAGATTATTTGACGAAATGATTAGCTAGAGAGAAAGTCTGTAATACATCCAAGAAGACGAGACTAATGCCTATAAATAAATGAGTTTCTCATTAGGGTAACCCGACCTAGATGGCTGGAGATCCCATGAAATAGGTTCAATGGGTAATAACAAGTCGTGAGCAATATGAGATGAGCATGCAAGTGAAGCATGAATCCTGAAGTAATAAGAGGATGAGATAATAGAAACTCTTAATGAGATCTATACTCTGTATGAGGAAGTACCTATACTACATGAGTACTCTTGATAGACTAACCTTTGTGATTGTGGAACTTAGGCCGGTTCCTATGAATTTTTGAGGCAGAATTCCTAGAGCCTTCACTAAACTAGGATACACGTGTAGGGCCATTAAAGCACGGGCTATTAGAATACACTTTAGGAAAAGGTTGTGTGCAGGTTTGATGTCTGAGATAGAGTTCAAGACAATGGTGTCACTCTTGTTGAATCGAAATCCTACCTGCTACGCAGAGGTTCAAGTCGTAGACACATTTGCTTATGCACAATCTTATAAATGTTTGACGTTTATTATAAAATCACATTTTAAACTCAAGTGGGGGATTTTTGGAATGCTTGGAATGATGATAACTTGGAGTGGGGACTTGAAAGAAGTTAATGGCATTAAGTTGGAAATAAATGAGCACAAGTATGAGTTAAAGTGTTGGTGAATTTGAAAAGGTTCATTAAAGTCCCACATAGGAGGGATATCACACTTTAGTAGTATTTATATATTGCAAGTGTCCAAATTGGGTTGGGCCTCAAGGGGTACCCAATTTTGTGGTTGGGTGAGAACACACCACCACGAAACAAAACACACACGCACGCGTCGCCGCCACTGTGTGGCCGGCTCGGCTCGGTCTGGGCTTGGGCTTGGGGGTTGATCCAATTCTTTTGGTACCCAGAAAATTATTTAATATTATTATTTAATATTAATTAATTTATTAATTATGTGTAATGTGAATTAATTAATAATTATTAATTAATAGTGGTGTGTCATAATGAAAATTACGAATTAATTAATTAACGATTTGCCAACTAAGTCTTTCAGTTTCCTTATTGACTAAGTGTATAACGACTCTTTTGACTGAGCCCGTTCCACTCTCCCACGATTTCCTCTGCTTTTTCCTCCCATGTTTTCTCTCCATCATATTAGATCCTGGGCTATAACTAGTATCTCTCGTATTAGTTGAAAAATACTCTAGATTCCTGCACCTTAACTGAATCTCTCTTTCCCCTCTCATTCTCTTCATCTAAATTTTTTTGTTCTTTTTTTAGTGGTTTATCGCACTATCAACGACTGAAATTATTTTCAGATACGAGTGGTTTAAAACACCATCTGGAGGTGTATCTCTACGAACGATTTATTACCGTGCAAGTAATAATCGTATTTTTGAACAGGCTGTTTTATCTTGAAGACATCGTCAAAACGTGACTGCATTGCATAATTTTACAGTACAACCAAACGTCTTAAAGAAAACGACCTAGTACATGACTCGTCCCGATAATTTTCTGTGTGGCAATTTTTTTCCAAAATCTAAAGACAACAGTAAATTTGTGTTTATGATATTAATCTCAAGGTTCTGCTGAGTGTTTATGAATGGTTTCCATTGTTTTGTTGTTGAATAGATTTTATAGGATTAGAGCTTCAAAATCTACTGTCATAAAATAGCACATGACTTGACCTTGGCCAGGACCTATTTACTTTGAATTCATGTGCCACACATATGTGTGATACGTATAAGTCCAAGATATCACATACGATAGAATCATGAAAAAATACACAAGATAACATAATGTTTATATGATCAAAAGAATCATGACTTATAAAAAGTAAGGCAAAAAAGTGGTTGCAGCACCAGTGGCACCTTTGTAGAAACAACTCCACACTATTGTTCCTGAATATGCATCTAACAGATTCTAAAAGATAATGAAACTTGACTGTTAAGAATCATTTCACTATTTCTAGAGAGAGAAAGAAGGGAGGTGGGGGTAATTCCTTACTATTATTTCAATTACAAAATGTTTATATTCTATTAGTAAAAGGAACTAACAATGAATACTACTACAAGAAGAACTCATTCAGAAGGCTCAACATACTTCTAATCTACTCTTGTGTTTATGAAATTGGTCTATGATGTCTAGATAAACTTCATATAGCGTAATACAACAAGGGTACTTCCTCATGATTAAAAAAGATCCATATACAAATGAACAAATATACATCCATATCTAATTGGAACGGTAGAGTTCATAATAGATCCTTTGCGCAGGTTGTTGGTAATGGCCCATTTACTGCGCAGGTGAAGAAGTGTGTGAAGCATAAGCCTTGCTTTGCACACCTTCAGTTCAACATTAGAGATGAGGATATGTTAAGTTTCAACAAAGCTTTTGTTGGTGTTGTGAAAAAATCTGGTTCAACGTTCATTATCCAAGACGCGCTAAACACGGAGGGATACTTCGCGATCAAAGCTACACCACTTGGGGCGAATTTATGTTCGTTAGAAGAATCTTCGGAAGGTGCAGTGAAAACTATTATTAAAGAGGATGGAGATTGGGTGTGTCTTTGGTTCAATGATATCCATCAGTGGACTCCCGAAGATATGGATAATGAAAGGCCAACATGGATGAAGTGATATGGCCTTCCTTGCCATGCTTGGAATCCTCAGTTATTCAAGCTTATTGCTGGGTATGTGGGGGGATATGTTGAAAGTGATTTGGATACTGAAAAATCATAAATATTTGGATATTGCTAGATTTTTAATTAAAACTAAGTATTCAATGAACCTCAATGAAACTTTCAATGTGGAGATTAATAGTAAGATGTACGGGCTAAAATTGGTAGAGGAGTATCACGGTCCAAAATGAATTTCTGTAAGGAAAAAGGATGCGGTGGATAGTTCTTTGGGGGTTCAGGCTCGGAAGATGAATACACGGAGGAAGTCGAAGAAGTTTTAGAAACTTCTGAGGAAGAAGATGACAAGGGAAGGGTGGAAACAAAATCATGCGAGGATAAGGAGTCTAACGAGGGTAATAGCATTAGGCCTAGGTGCTCAGAAGGTTCGACAGATATTGATACTTCATTTTTTGGGAATAAGAATGTTCAAAAGGTTAGGTGCAACGTGGCACAGAGCGAGGGGCCTACCCTCTAATCTTGTTAACCTGGTGGGCCTCGACCCGGATCATATCAATTCTCAACTTTCCTCACCTATTGGGCCTAAGGCATTTAGTAGTGGTTCCAGAAAGAAGAAAACTAAAATGCTGAAGGAAATTTATGAGAATATCAGAATTCCCTTCTCCCCTGCGTATTATTCTGCTTTACTTTATTCTGCAAACTGGGTTAGCATGCCATTAAATTCACACAAATCAGAGTGCACAAGGTCAAGCAAATTTGATTTTCTTTCAACTCTTTTGAAAGATTTCTTGATCATTTTTGATTTTACACATATTTCACATTTTCGAAATTATGAATATTCCATGAAATCAATCTGTATTTAATTAGTATTTTCGTAGTACAAATATCAATATGTGCTAATCTAGAATGCTATAAAGAAATAGATTCAAGCATATAAGCAGAATTAGAAATTTCATTAATAATAGGCTTAATACCCTTTTTAGTCCCTTACGTATGCCTCTGGGTCCATTTTGATACTCTTTCTTTTAAAAGTTTCAAATTGGCCCCTTACGTTGTTTAACATAATCAAAGTAGTCATTTCCGTCAAATATTGGCAAACGATGTTAGTTGAGATGACGTGTCAGCTAAAGTAGCAGCTGAGGTGGCAAAAGAAAGGACTACGTAGCAGAATTATTTTTTTTATTAATTTTAATTATTTTTTTAGAAAATCTATTTAAATTAATTTTCACAAACTTTAATATAAAATATTTAGGACTGAAGCCCATGTTCTTAACAACAACCCAATAGTCAAGTTTTATTATTATAATGTAAACAAACTATATAAACACTCATATTTGTTGTTGAATATTTAATGTGAGACTTCACAAACCCCATGAAAGCTTCATAGAAAATACATTCATGAAGTTTTCCAGTTGTTAATTGAAGCTGAGTTATAAAACATACTTACCATGTTATGGCTTAATACTACTGTACAAACATGGCAATGGACCTCAACATAATCTTTCAGAATCAACCAACTGACTACGACTACACGTCATCCTATGATCCGCAAAAGGGTTTTCTAGACAATGTCGTGAAACTTATTTATGAAACCGTGAGATTCGAAGCTGAGGTTAATAGTGGCAATGGAACAGAACCGCATGCTAATTGGAGAAATCACGATGATATTAACGAGTATTTTTGGACTAAGAGGTGTTTTAGTAAGCTCCAATGGCTTATAGATGCTGGAAGCAGTTTCTTTGTTGGAAATCGCGTGGGGAAGACTGGTTTTGTAGAACGCAAGTCGTCTTGGAATTTGTTTCGGTGTTTTGATGGGCTTTGGGTGATGCTGATTTTATTTCTTCAAGCTATAATTATTGTTGGTTGGAGAGATAGAGATTATCCTTGGCATGTGGTGTTGGAGGATCGGGATGTGCAGGTTCGACTTTTAATTGTTTTGTTCACTTGGAGTGCTTTAAGGTTTTTTCAATCTTTGCTTGTATCTAATGAAAAACAATGAAGTCCTCAGAGTTTCCTATGTTGACGAGGTTCACACATGGAGGGATGAGAAAGAGTATTATTTTATTCTTGTTAAGTACGACCAACAATTGGAGAGGGAAGTGGAAATTTACCGTTTAAAATTGCCAGGTCCCTTAAAACTAGGAGAAGGAAAGCAAGAAAATCAAAATCATGCCATCATCTTTACTCGTGGGGATGCAGTTCAAACTATTGCCATGTTTGTACAGTACTATTAAGCCATAACATGGTAAGTATGTTTTATAACTCAGTTTCAATTAACAAATGGAAAACTTCATGAATGTATTTTCTATGAAGCTTTCATGGGGTTTGTGAAGTCCTAGATTGAATATTCAGCAACAAATATGAGTGTTTATATAGTTGGTTTACATTATAATAATAAAACTTGACTATTGGACTGTTGTTAAGAACATGGGCTTCAGGCCCGAATATTTTATATTAAACTTTGTTAAAATTAATTTAAATAGATTTTCTAAAAAAAAATAATTAAACTTAATAAAAAATAATTCTGCCACGTAGTCCTTTCTTTCGCCACCTCAGCTGACACATCATCTCAACTAACACCGTTTGCCAATATTTGACGGAAAGGGCTACTTTGGTTATGTTAGACAACGTAAGGGACCAATTTGGAACTTTTAAAAGAAAGAGGACCAAAATGGACCCAGAGGCCTACGTAAGGGACTGAAAAGGGTATTAAGCCTTAATAATATTATCAGTAGTACACAGTTTGATCATTCCCTCAGCGAAATATTCCTTTATTACAGATCAATATAAGTTTTCCCGATTCATATACAGATTTAATTCCCGGTTTACCCAATAGACCTATTCTAACAAGATTTCTAGTCATGTAGGGAACATGAAGCACATTAACAAGAGTGACTTTCTTTTCGGAAGTGAATTTGAGTTTGACGGATCCGGTTCCAACAACTTTAGACCGTACTTCATTTCCCATATGTACTTCATGTTCATCAATTACCTCATAATAGGTTTTGAAAGCAGGCCACTACTACGAAAAACCCATTTAACAACGGTTGGGAAAGATGTATAATCACGCGGGCGCAGACGTTATTATGTAGAGTGTCGTTGTAAAATGATACTTACTATGACGGCCTATTAACCGTTGTAATAACCTAGAAACAGCGCGCCCTATCACAACGGGTTTTCAAACGAACCGTTGTGATAAATATAATGGACCTTGGTTCGATTCCCAGCTGCGCCGTTTTGATATTTATTTTTTTCTGGACAACGCGCGAGATATTATAACGATTATGATGTATAACCGTTGTTATATATTCTGCTGGATTAATAAATATCATCCTACTTTTATATATAATCCCATTTTTTAACCTATATTATTGTTCATCATACCACAACAGAAAATACAACCCACATTTGTGATAAAGTTTTCATTCAAGTACTTTTAATAAGAATTGTGTGCCATATCGAAGACAACAAAATGCAAGTTTCATATAAAGTTTCATAAGCGCAAGTTTCATATTTAATACATCTAAATTAAACTCCTGAATATTGAAGACAACAAAGACACTTTTAAGTTTTAATTATCAAATCTAAATGTCCAAGCTAACATAAAAGTACTCCAATTATACGGTGCTACGTCATCATCATCTGAATCGACCACAATTGTCCTCCTTCTCTTTCTTCTTGATCTCCTTATTCTCTTTCTGGTTCGTATTCCTTGCAAAGTGACCGCCTGTTGGGTATGTACAGCTTATTCGGGCTGGACAACTGGTTGGACCTCTGCAGCCTCTACGACCTGGACAACTTCTTAGACATCTACAACATCTACGACATGGACAACTTCTTGGACATCTACATCATATTTAACCACATGCGCAGTTTGTTGGACTTCTTGGACAACTTCTTGAACATCTACAGTTTGTTGGACCTGGACTGCATTGTTGGAACTCATTTTGATTATTCCTCTTCAATGATGCTGCTTGTGTGATGGTAAGAAGAGGAATAACGTATTTATAATGATTTCTATGATTCTTCATCTTCTCTCTACATTGAAAATCTAATCGTTTTAGTTGAAAGTCATTATTATTTATTTAATTCAAAAACCATTGCTGATTCTTCATCTCCCTCATTCATTTTTTATTATATTCTTATTTAAGATGGGGCATTGGAAATCAAAACATTAAATAAACTAATATAGTCGCTAATGCTATTTACATAAGAAGTGGTAATGTGTGTTTAAGGAATAATGGGCCCAAAGATGTCACACCATGATGTTCCTATAAATTTTTGTTATGTATAAAACATTACTAAAATAACCTGTCATAAAACATTAAATAATGATGATATAAAAACATTCATTGATGATGCATGTACATGGTTACAATGACAAAGTTTAGATTATAAGTTTTAGTACACAAACATTAAACTGGACCAGATTACGAATAAATTAAGTTTGAAGTAGAAGAAAATAGAATTGGCATGCTTATTTCCCGGACTGCTACCCAAAAAAGACGCATGGTCTGCTTTGATGTCATTGTTCCATTCAATCCCTGAATAGCTTCCTCAACATTCTTTCTGTTACATAAACAACTTGAAGGCATTAAAACATAGCGTATATGGCAAGCGAGGCATAAATAACACACTACAGATGTTATTGGCAATACAACAAGTGTTACCTAACACCTACTTGAACATCATGCCTACCAGATTTCTTGCAAAACTTTGCAGAACCCCGTTCTATATACCTGTAACTTCCACAAGATAAATCAAAATTCTATCTATGATAACCAACAAATGTCATATCATAGCCAATGAAATCAGATTACCATGGTATGTATTACGAATTGGTAACTTATACCAAAGTACTGCCCAACAGACAATCATAACCTAGAGCATATGAAACATGTACTCTCATACTGACTTGAGAATATACAGCATAAACAAAGAAAAAAAGAATGAAGATGTTAAAGAATATCGTACTTTAAAGCTGAGGAATCAAATAAAGGAAGAGGGTGAATATTTGAGCATATACAACATAAACCAAGATAAAAGGAATGAAGATGTTGAATAGTATCGTACTGAGAAAGATGAAGATTTGAGCTCCAAATGAATGGATATGAAGAAAGTAAAGATTACGCCACCGATGTCGTCTCTGGCTCGCTTGTTCGTCTAGGGCGTCTTATGAAAGAAATACAGATTAAGTTTTGTTTTTAATTTATCAGTAAACCCTTAAATCTTAGTTGTGTAACACAACCGTAGTAGAAATGTAAGTCCTCTAACAACGGTTGATTTTCTTCACCGTTGTAAAATCATTTACAATTTATTTTTTAAATAATGGACTTAAGTGACACACACGTATAACAATGGTTGGTTAAACTAACCGTTGTAAAATCATTTACGTTTTATTTTTTAAATAATGGACTTAAGTGACACAAGCGTATAACAATGGTTGTTTAAACTAACCGTTGTAAAATAATTTCCATTTTATTTTTTAAATAAAGGACTTAAGTGACACACGCTTAATGTACTCTAAAAAATGGAAAAAAAATGAAGTTGCTGAGAATCGAAGCTTGCCACACATCATTTATTACTACGCTTTTTATAGACAACCGTCATTAAATCACTGTTTATAAATCCAGCTACTCACTGGGCGCGAAAATTTTAACATATTACAATGGTGTATATTTCTTCTGTTGTAAACCTGACGTTGTTGTTTGCACGTTTTGTAGTAGTGGCCTTGTCATAACAAACATGTATTGTAGCACATGTGCCATACCACCATCCTTGCACTTTGCCTTTGATTGCCATTATTTTGCTCACCGTAGTGATTATGTCGTCATTTGCATGAATTACATTAATCTCATTTTTTGACTTGTTGTGCCTGCAATCTCGAGCATAGTGTCTGGGGTTTCCACATACGAAACAATTATTTTTTGGACCTTTCGGACCGCCATAATTTTTGAATTTGTTATTTTCCTTTTTAGGCTAAGATGACTTTTCATTCCATCATGTTTCTTTTTCCATTTGGCAGACACAACATTGGGTTTGGAAACACAAGCAGATTCTGATTTCTCCCTTTCCTTCGATTCCTCCTAGATTCGAACATGTTTCTGGATTTTCTCTAGAGAAAAGTCCATAGAAATATGCAACAATTTCTTTCTATATCCTTTCCACGAAGTAGGTATTTTGCAATGATTGCACCAACTTGAAAGGTCTCAGGAATGTCTATTTTCACAGCTTTTATTTTATTCACGAGAACCTGTAACTCGTGCACTTGGGGAAGAATGGGCTTGGAATCTATAAATTTGAAATCAAAGTATTTAGAAATTAAAAACTTCTTTGTACATTCCTTTTAGGCCTTGAATTTAAACTTGAGTGCTTTCCAAATTTATGTTGCATTCTGAGTATCCGTATAGAGGTCGTAGAGACGATCAGATAACGTATTCAGAATATGTTCACGATGTAACACCCCAAGCTGCTTTCAGGATTACCGATTGACCCCACAAACCAACACAGATCTTTTCAGCATGCTTTGCCCTCACTCACACGATTTACGAGAAACTTCTCAAAAGGTCACATATCCCAGAATTGCTACTAGTCAAGCACGCTTAACTGTGGAGTTCTTATGGAACGGGCTACCAAAAAGAAGATGCATCTTGTTGGTATAAGTAGTACCAATTAATCCTTATAAGCCTTCCTTAAACCATGCAGTCTCCTTATAACACCCAAAACCCCCGGAACGATTAATAACCGAAAATCAGAGTAAAATAAAACATACAACGTTTAGGATGCCACATTCAACAAACACCTGCTCATGCATACGATATGTAACACATAGATATCATCAATAAACCATACTTAATTAATCTTCTCATTTAGCAGCGGAATTCAACTAAAACATAACATGTGTAATGCTACATAATCATCATCAAGCAAATAATGTGGTAACAAGTAATAAAATAAATAACGACAAGCGTTCCAAATCCCCAGTGTTACACACCAGAGCAGACGCCGACATAACGAAATTAAAGAGAAGACTCCGCACTAATTCTTCTTATCTGCACGTTACCCACGTGGAGGTAACATTCAAACAGAAGGGGTGAGATTCTCAATCAACAAAAGAAATGCATTATATATATATAAGCATTTAAACAATTACATGATTCATCCTATCATCACCACATCAACGAAATCACACTTTTCCATATAAGCAGACAACCGTACAATTCATCATACAACATAACATAATGCAATGCAATGAGACCCACGACTCGACTCAATGCATGTGGTACCAATTCAATCCCTTTTTCATGATCACAATTCCAGTCGGAATTTCTATATCAGTCGCTCACACCCCACATGGGAACACGACATCTGTGATCGCTCACACCCCACATGGGAACACGACATCTGTGATCACTCACACCCCACATGGGCACACAATCACCTCACCAACAACAACAACACGATTCTATTTCAACGAATCCCGATAAGACGCTCACACCCCACATGGGCACACGACTTATCGCACAACTTATGCAACATGACATGCATACAACGACAACATACAACGACAAATAAATGCATATGACTATCAATGCGTCAGTACATCATACTAAAATTATTCAACATGCAGCATATACCTGCCAACACATACAACAAAAGCAAACCACAACCACAACACGCATACACACAACCAAATTCATCATTTCAACGTACACCACATAACACATACACGAAGACCCGACTACTACATCGAATAGTTGGAATTCTGGAATTGAAATTATATTTATCTAAAAGTACTTGAAACCAGCTTTCCAACAATTCGAACGGCGACTGAAACAGACATACGGATTAAAAGTTATGAATTTTTGAAGTTTGATAAAATTCTGTCCGTAACAGCAGCAAACAACACTGTCATGCTCGTTGCGAGTTCGCTCAGCAAACTCTCATTCGCTAGAAGTTCTCCTAGCGAACTTGCCAGCGAACAACCTCTCCCATACAAAACCCAGAGACTCACTTTTCCTCTCCCCGTTCGCTTCTCATTCGCCCAGTGAACTAGAGTTCGCCAGGACTTCGCTTAGTGAACCTGGGGCGAACTTCCCCACCACACATCCCAGAATTCCTCTCTTTTTTCCTTCATTCGCTGCCTTATTCGCTTAGCGAATCTGTGGCGAACATTCGCCCATCAAACTTTTGTTTGCATTGCGAACTACGTGATTCTGCAATTCTACAGTTGCGATATCAGCACCATTCCACCCCAACCTTTCTCCGATTTTACTCTCAAACAGCCCCGAAATGCACATATAATCACAGATTACCGTACATACAACCAGGAATACAAAGACCACAATTTAACCGATCAATTTATGCATTTTTCCTCTTATCAAAACCTCCGACATACAAAACCCCAATTCCCAAATCAACACAACCATACACAAGGGACGATCCTAAAGGTTTATCTATCCTCATACAAACATTATACAATCCTTAAGAGATTAATGAACCCCACCCTTAACTTAGAGTTCTTGGCGAAAACCTCGGCCTCAACAATGGCTTTTCTCCTCCTTCTGCCCTAACTCTCCTCTTTCTCTTTCTCAGTTTTTCACGTCCTGAATGATTTCTCCCTCTAATCCCTTCTTTTTTTATTTTCTTTTCTAATATCCTTTTATTATTAATATTATTATTCTTATTATTTCAATATTATTATTATTATTATTATTATTATTATTATTTACTAATTAAATAATAATAACAACATCCCTTAATAATTTAAAATAATAATATTAACCAAATAATCATTCTCACCACACCACCAAGTTCTACCTAATTGGTCACACACCCCCAACATCTTAATCCCTATAATTCTAAGATCAATACCCCATATTAAGGACAACCCCAAACACAACTACACACACAAATGCACCACAACATATAATTCCAATTACGAAAATAATAAAATAAATCGGGGTGTTACAACTCTCCCCCACTTAGAATATTTTCGTCCTCGAAAATTTACCTCATGCGAACAACTCCGGATACGACTCTCGCATCCTGCTCTCTAACTCCCAAGTCATATTTCCACCGACAGCGCCTCCCCTTACTACCTTCACAAGGGTGATCTCTTTACCCCTCAATTACTTTACCTCACAGTCTTCAATTCGTATTGGTAAGGTCTCAACCGTAAGGTTATCCCTTACTTCCACATTATCCATCGGAATCACATGCGATGGATCCGAAACATACTTCCGAAGCTGCGACACATGGAACACATCATACAAATTCGACAAATTGGGTGGCAACGCCACTCTGTAGGCAACAGGTCCAACCCTTGCAGAAATCTGATATGGACCAATAAACCAAGGAGTAAGCTTCCTCGACTTCAGCGCACGTCCAACACTGGTCACCGGGGTGACTCTCAAAAACACATGGTGTCCTTCTTGAAATTCAAGATCTTTCCTCCTTTTATCATGGTTGCTTTTCTGCATACTCTGCGAAGCTTTCATCTTTTCCCGAATCAAATTTACCTTTTCAGTAGTCTGCTGAACAATCTCAGGTCCAAGTACTACGCTCTCACCAGATTCATGCCAACACAAAGGCGTCTGACACCTCCGTCCATACAAAGCTTCAAAAGGCGCTATTCCAATACTGGAATGATAACTGTTATTATAAGTGAACTCGATCAGCGGCAAATGGCTATCCCGAGCACCCCCTTGTTCCAGCACACAAGCCCTCAACAAATCCTCCAAAGACTGTATAGTTCTCTCCGTTTATCCATTTGTCTGCGGGTGATAAGCTGAGCTCAGTCTCATTTTTGATCCCAAAGCTTCTTGCAAGCTTTCCCAATATCTAGAAGTGAATCTTGGATCTCTATCCGACACAATACTCAACGGAACTCCATGCTACTTCAAAATCACTTGAATATAAATCTTTTCCAGCTTCTGCAAAGGAAAACTGATATTAATCGGAATGAAGTGTGCCGATTTCGTCAGTCTATCCACCACTACCCAAATGGAATCATGTCCTCTTGGCGTATTAGACAACCCGGTGACAAAATCCATAGAAATGCTGTCCCACTTCCACTCTGGAATATCCAACGGTTCCATCAAACCAGCAGGCTTCTGATGTTCCACCTTCGACTTCTGACAAGTCAAACAAGCATACACAAACTTGGCCACGTCACGTTTCAATCCAGACCACCAAAATATCTTGTTCAAGTCTTGATACATCTTTGTAGCTCCTGGATGGATACTCAAGCTACTCCTATGACTTTCTTCTAGGATCATTCTTTTTAACTCAGGATCACCAGGAATACAAATTCTATCATCGAACCTCAACACACCTTGTTCATCCACTTTTAATTCGTTACTTTCCGTCTGCTCATTTTCGATCATCAAATCCACCAGTTTCACATCCAATTTCTGACCCTCTCTGATATTGTTAAGAAACTCATTGTTAATCTTCAGCATACCCAGCATCACACTATGCGGTGTCTGCTCACAAACCAAACTCATATCTCTGAACTGTTCAATCAATTCCAACTCTTTAACCATCATAGCAGACATATGCAACGTCTTTCGACTCAAAGCATCAGCCACAACATTAGCTTTACCGGGATGATAGTTCAAGCCAAAATCATAATCCTTCAAGAATTCTAACCACCTTCTTTGTCTCATATTCAATTCCTTCTGATCAAACAGATACCTTATGCTCTTATGATCACTATACACCTCAAATTTGGAACCATAAAGATAGTGCCTCCAAATTTTTAATACGAATACCACTGCAGCCAATTCCAAATCATGAGTTGGATAATTCCTCTCATGGACCCTTAACTGTCGTGAAGCATAAGCCACAACCTTCCTGTCCTGTATTAACACACCTCCTAAACCTATAAAAAAAGCATCGCAATACACCACAAACGGTTCACTTGGTTCGGTTAGAATTAAAACTGGAGCCATAGTCAGTCTTTTCTTCAGCTCAATGAAACTCTTCTTGCAGTGAACATCCCACACAAATGCTTTACCTTTGCAAGTCAATTGAGTCAATGGAAGTGCCAACTTCGAAAAACCTTCAATAAACCTTCGGTAATAACCAGCCAAGCCCAAAAAGCTTCTGATCTCAGTCAGCGACTTCATAGCCTCCCACTATAGAACTGCATCTACTTTGGATGGATCCACAACAATACCATCACTTGAAATAACATGCCCAAGAAAACTTACCTCTCTCAACCAGAATTCGCACTTAGACAACTTAGCATAGAGCTTCTTTTCTTTCAACACTTGCAACACAATCCACAAATGCTCAACATACTCCTCTTCTGACTTAGAATAAATAAGGATGTCATCAATAAAAACAACCACAAATTAATCCAATTAAGCATGAAAAATTCGATTCATATACTCCATGAATACACCAGGTGCATTAGTAACTCCGAACGACATCACCACATACTCATAATGTCCATATCTAGTTCTGAGAGCCGTTTCTGAATATCTTCATCCTTTACCCGTATCTGATGATAACCCGACCTCAAATCAATCTTGCTAAACACACGAGCACCCACTAACTGATCCATCAAGTCATCTATCCTTGGAAGTGGATACTTGTTCTTAATCGTTACTTTATTCAGCTGTCTGTAATCGATACATAACCTCATACTGCCATCCTTTTTCTTTACCAACAACACTGGAGCTCCCCAAGGTGATACACTTGATCTCAAAAATTTCTTTTCTAACAACTCTTCCAGTTGTTTCTTCAGCTCAGTTAATTCTGATGCCGACATCATGTATGGTGCCATAGAAATAGGTCTGGTACCAGGGACAAGATCAATAGCAAACTCCACTTCTCTTTCTGGCGATACATCAACAATGTCATCCAGAAACACTTCTAGAAATTCACGCACCACCTGCAATTCATTAATCACCGACTCACTCTCCACTGACAAGGATGCAAACAATGCAAGCACCTGAGCTTCTTCTTCTAAGAGCTTTCTCAACTCTTAAGCAGATAGAAAACCATCTTCTTCCCTTTCTTCAGGAGCAAGGAATCACACCGACTTGCTAAAACAGTTAATATGAACATGATTGAACTCCAACCAGTTCATACCCAAGATTACATCGAGACCCCCCAACGGTAAACAAATAAGATCCACACCAAAGTCCTTATCAAAGATTGATAGTGGACAATTCAAACAGACTAAGGAAGTGGTCACCGATCCCTTTGCAGGAGTTTTGACAACCATCACTCTCTTCATAGGAGAAGCGACAAGGCCTTGCCTTCTCACACAATCAGCAGCAATAAAAGAATAAGTAGCACCAGTATCAATAATAGCAATCAAAAGCGTATTATTAATATAACATGTACCTCTGATTAGTCTGTCATCACTGGAAGTCTGAGTCCCTGTCAAAGAGAACACATTTCCTCCAGTCGAAGCTTGCTCTGGTTTTTGGCAACGAGTACTAATATGGCCCTGTTCTCCACAGTTGTAACAAGTCACCACATTCACTTTGCAGTCAGCAATCAAGTGTCCTACCTGCCCACACTTGAAGCATTTCTTGCCATCAACGTGTTTCTGTTTACCTTTCTCAGCTGGAGCTGCATAAGGCTTCCCAGGGTTCATCTGTTGCTTTCCTCTCCTCTCGGCCAGCCCTTTATAGTGAGCCGATAGAGCCTTGCTATCTTCTTCAAAGATCCTACAACAGTCCACCAAATCTGGAAATCTTCTAGGCCTTAATCCATTCTCAAACTTGACACACTTTGAGAACTCAGCAGTTGCCGCACTGTAGTGAGGGTAAAACTTAGCCAGGTCTGAGAATTTGGCAGCATACTCCATAACCGTCATGTTACCTTGTTTCAGTTCCAGAAACTCGATCTCTTTCTTTCCTCTGACATCTTCAGGAAAATATTTCCTCAAGAAATCCCTACTAAACACAGCCCAAGTGATTGTCTCTCCTGTTGCTCCCAATAGTTGACGAGTGCTAACCCACCAATCATCAGCCTCCTCAGCCAGCACGTGAGTACCTAACCGCACCTTCTGTGTTCCAGGACATTCCATAACCCGGAAGATTCTCTCGATCTCCTTAAGCCAAGCATGCGCTCCATCTAGATCATATCTTCCCTTGAAGGTAGGCGGTCTGTTCTTCCAAAACTCGTCATTCTCACTAGCATGAGGCGGGTTCTGTACCGCCTGAGCAACAGCCTGCAAGGCAGCAGCAATAGCAGCATCGTTCCTTCCAGCCATTCTAAATATGTTACACATCACAATAGAATACAATGGTTAAGGAAACGACATCGAAAGTAATCAACTGTCACACTACAATGACTCGACAACTTGGCCGGACGGACCGACCTGCTCTGATACCACTATGTAACACCCTAAACCCCCGGGACGATTAATAACAAAAAATCAGAGTAAAATAAAACATACAACGTTTAGGATGCCACATTCAACAAACACCTGCTCATGCATACGATATATAACACATATATATCATCAATAAACCATAATTAATTAATCTTCTCATTTACCAGCGGAATTCAACTAAAACATAACATGTGTAATGCCACATAATCATCATCAAGCAAATAACGTGGTAACAAGTAATAAAATAAATAATGACAAGCGTTCCAAATCCCCAGTGTTACACATCAGAGCAGACGCCGACATAACAAAATAAAAGAGAAGACTCCGTCTTCACTAACTTCGACTCCGCACTAATCCTGCTTATCTGCACGTAACCCACGTGGAGGTAACATTCAAACAGAAGGGGTGAGATTCTCAATCAACAAAAGAAATGCATAATATATATATATATATATATATATATATATATATATATATATATATATATATATATATATAAGCATTTAAACAATTACACGATTCATCCTATCATCACCACATCAACGAAATCACACTCTTCCACATATACATACAACCGTATAATTCATCATACAACACAACATAATGCAATGCAATGAGACCCACGACTCGACTTAATGCATGTGGTACTAATTCGATCCCTTTTTCATGATCACAATTCCCGTCGAAATTTCTATATCAGTCGCTCACACCCCACATGGGCACACGATCACCTCAACAACAACAATAACACGATTCTATTTCAACGAATCCCGATAAGACGCTCACACCCCACATGGGTACACAACTTATCGCACAACTTATAAAACATGGCATGCATACCAAGACAACATACAACGACAACTAAATGCATATGACTATCAATATGTCAGTACATCATACTACAATTATCCAACACGCAGCATATACCTGCCAATACATACAACAACAGCAATCCACAACCACAACACGCATACACACAACCAAATTCATCATTTCAACGTACAACACATAACACATACACGAAGACCTGACTACTGCATCGAATAGTCGAAATTATGGCATTGAAATTAATTTTATCAAAAAGTATTTGAAACCAGCTTTCCAATGATTCGAAAAGTGACTGAAACGGGCATACGGATTAAAAGTTATGAATTTTTGAAGTTTAATAAAATTCTGTCTGTAACAGCAGCAAACAACACTGTCACGCTCGCTGCGAGTTCGCTCAGGGAACTCTCGTTCACTAGAAGTTTGCCTAGCGAACTTTCCAGCGAACAACCTCTCCCATACAAAAACCAGAAACTCACTTTTCCTCTCCCCGTTCGCTTCTCATTCGCCCAGCAAATTAGAGTTCGCCCAGCAAACCTAGGGCAAACTTCCCCACCACACATCCCATAATTCCTCTCTTTTTTCCTTCATTCACTGCCTTATTCGCTTAGCGAATCTGGGGCTAACATTCGCCCAACTAACTTTTGTTTGCATTGCAAACTACGCGATTCTGCAATTCTGCAGTTGCGATTTCAGCACCATTCCACCCCAACCTTTCTCCGATTTTACTCCCAAACAGCCCCAAAACGTACATATAATCACAGATTACCGTACATACAACTAGGAATACAAAGACCACAATTTAACCGATCAATTTATGCATTTTTCCTCTTATCAAAACCTCTGACATACAAAACCCCAATTCCCAAATCAACACAACCATACACAAGGGACGATCCTAAAAGTTTATCTACCCTCATACAAACATTATATAACCCTTAAGAGATTAAATAACCCCACCCTTACCTTAGAGTTCCTGGCAAAAACCTCGGCCTCAACAATGGCTTTTCTCCTCCTTCCGCCCTAGCTCTCCTCTTTCTCTTTCTCAGCTTTTCACGTCCTGAATGATTTCTCCCCCTAATCCCTTCTTTTTCTATTTTATTTTCTAATATCCTTTTATTATTATTCTTATTATTTCAATATTATTATTATTATTATTATTATTTTACTAATTAAATAATAATAAAAATATCCCTTAATAATTTAAAATAATAATATTAACCAAATAATCATTCTCACCACACCACCAAGTTCTACCTAATTGGTCACACACCCCCAACATCTTAATCCCTATAATTTTAAGGTCACTACCCCATATTAAGGACAACCCCAAGCACAACTACCCACACAAATGCACCACAACATATAATTCCAATTACGAAAATAATAAAATAAATCGGTGTCTTACACTCATAATTGCACAACCTCAGGATCCCTCTCATTTCGATGTGAATTTGGTTTTTCCCTAGAAGCTGCTAGGAGTGTTCCATTGTCATGCCTCATGAACCGACAACCACTCCCTCGCCAAGCTGCTAGGAGTGTCTCATTGTCATGCCTCGTGGACCGACAACCACTCCCTTGCCCTCGGATGTTACACACGGCATAACAATTCGTCCTCTTTACGTTTCTTACGCTCATTCTTGAGTTCATCAGAGTCATCCTCGATTGGTTCAGGAATTTGTGGTAAGTCAGAATCTAATATATAGTGAACCTTCAGAGCAGTCAGTAGGAATGTCATCTTATCTTTCCATCGGTGTAGTTGGTTCCATCAAAGCGATCCAACTTTACAAGGTCCTGGTTCATAACCTTGATGCTTGAAATTGCAGCATCGGAAGCCATTATTTCAATACTTTTAAGTTTGTTAGAAATATCGGTAAAGTTGAATGGATCCAGAACTTAATCGTGAATAATGTCACTTTCCTAAAAATCATTTCAAGCACTTTTTTTTTTATGTCTTAGAGTTGGAACGCAGGAATACCTAGGATAATTAAGCTTTATATCGAATTTGCGCAAGACCAACAAAAACTCAATTTTGTAGCGAAGAGTGTTTGGAATCTGTTCAAGAGGATATTCAGTTTGTAATGTGATTTCTGAATTCTGGAATTAGGTATTTATAGGCCATGTATGAGTTGTTTCACAAGGTTGCGACCGTTGATGAAACAACACCTTTTAACCAAAAGTTGTATTATTTCCAAGAATTGCCTATGTTCATTCCGCAGCAACACTTCACGAAGTGTTGTTGTGCTCAACTGCCGCCTACAAGCCTCCACTGGCGCCTCTACGTCCATCCCCTCGAACCCGGCCCCGGAGCCAACGCCGTTTCTGGCTAAAGTTTGTATGGAGGAGACAAGTGACATAATGTTTGGGACCACCACACTTGTCCATGTGGAACTTTATCCTCTTTTGTCCTTTTGTTGATTTAATGCTCATAACTCTTTATAAAGGCTTTTAAAGTGAGTGAAACTCTCTATGTGGGACTATTTCCCAATCATTTATTGACATTTACTCACTTCCATTTTTTTTGTCATTTTGGAATACACCCATGGACATTTGTTATTCATAAATTACAACAAAAAAGATTGATCAAACGGTCATATTAAATCAAATAAAAAACATATAACTCATTCTTTTTCCTAAAAAAGATTGGTTATTTATATGATCGTTTGATCGAATGCTATTAACAGTTGAAATTCAGTATAAGTCTTTTAGACTTACACTTGGTATCAATTGATCTTGACAAATATGTATATATATATATATATATATATATATATATATATATATATATATATATATATATATATATATATATATAATGAAAATAATAGCATATTTTAAAAATAAAATAAATGAGTTAGATTTATCTATATTTAAATTTTGATTTCTTTTTACTTTCATTTCATTTGCTTATACGTAAATGGTTTTTTGTTTTGTTTTGTTATTTATTCATATGTTTTTTTTTTGTGAGGGCAAGGTGCCTCAGTCCTTATTTTAATGATGTCAAAACTTGTATTAACTCGTACTTTGTACTTTGGACGACATCATCGCGTCTTAGCTTGCATTCATACTTTACAATGCACAAAATATTCTAAGGTCATGTCTCTATACATATAGGAGCATCTAATATATGTTATGTGTGCACTTGATCATGTTAGAAAACTTAGGTCTACACAAAAATGGCTTAGGTGGACCAAAATGTGAGCAAAGAACTCGTTTATTTTGCTTTTTAGGGTGTTTGCGTCGACTCACAGCCCTGCTCCGGTCGACGCATGAATGTTGATTTGCACTCATTTGCTCTCGGGTCTGCTCACGTCGACCCTTAGGTCGACTCATATTGGAAGCATTTAAATCTGGTGTTTTTAAGTGAGCTTGCGTCGACGCATGGCCCTGTTCCGATCGACGCATCGCTTAATTTTTTTGTGTAGTCTTGTATTCGGGTGTGCTCAGGTCGACCCACCTGTTGCTTTAGTCGACCGTTCACTGCCTTGTGTTTATTTTTCTGATTTGTTATATTTTAAAATGTTGTTATGTTAGTTAGTGGGTCTAGGCATCATATATATTCATTTTGTCTCATCATTTTCACACAGAACAAGAAAAGTGAAAGGTATACACTGAATTTTTCTCATCATCTTCACCCTCATTCTTGCATTTTCTCAACAATTACACATAATAATTTTTGTTGATCTTTTGCGTCTTCGAGGAGATAACGTTCAAACGTAGGATTGTGTATCTAGTTCTGGTTGAGAATTCGATGGGTTTTTCTTGAATAAATCCGTTAAGGTTTTGTCCTCAAAGATCTTGAGGTTTTGGGGGTTTTTGCACATATCTTTTCTTCACAGATTCAGCCGAGCGAAGGGATTGAAGAACAGTGGGTTCGTTTAATCAAGTAGCGGTAACCGAAGGATTGTGTAGAAAGATTTGGGTTCCAACGTTGTGTGACCGAAATCAGCTGAGCGAAAGCTTTGAAGACCGATGGGGTTGTTCAAACAAGTAGCAGGAACTGGAGGTTTATTCAACACGTTTGAGGCACTTGATTCGACTTGAATCAAGGGGAGAGAAGGCATAGTATCAACTTCAACAATTAGACTTAAGTGTGTGGTGACTATTTCTTCTTTTGTATAAAATTTTGCAACTAGATAATACATATCTCAATTCTAGTTTTTAGAATTGGGGGTAGACGTACCCGAAGCGAGGACGAAAGGGGAGCTGCCTAAATAAATCCGGCGTTGTTCTCTCTTTCGGTATCTCTTTATTTTGTATTGTTCACGTTTGTGTAATATCAATTGATCGATAAATTGCTGTTGTCGTGTTGTGCTGAAAATTTGTTTTGAAAACTCATTACAATCACTTGGATTGTAATTGTTAAAACTTCTGCACTAACATTACATATGAAATAATACTCGGGGTGTTTTGTACACCAAGTGTTCGACGAATTGATCGCACACAAACTATTTGTGATATTGTCAAATTAAGTTTACATTTCATAAGTCATTGGAAATTGGATAAACTAAAGTGACATTACTTGTATTGATTAACTATTAAACTATTGATTCGGTTTCTCATTAGGTTTGTTATTCCATTTGGCTTGTCGCATATCCGATCTTTTCGATAACGGTTCGTTTAGACGATTTGGTTCCTCGGCCGCTTCCACATAATTTTTTAAAACAATTTTTTTGTCCCCGACTCTGTTTAAAATTTAATGATATATTCAACCCACTTCTAGATCATTTCCATCATCTAACAAGTGATATCAAGAGCACCGGTTCATCTAGTGCTTCACATATAACTTTTTAGAAAATGGCTAACCAACCAAAGGGGGAGTACAATAGAGCACCGGTTTTTAATGGTGAGAACTATAGTTATTGGAAAGATTGTATGCGCGTGCATATCAATTCTATTGATAGAAATCTATGGAACGTTATACAAAATAGTCCTATGGAAATTACCATGACCAATGCGGATAATGTTGTTGTGCCTAAGCCGGATGCACAATGGAACGAAGAAGATGAGAAAAAATATAACTACGATTGGAAAGCTAGAAATATTGTAATCTCCTCTTTAGGATTTGATGAATATTATAGAGTTTCACATTGTACTACTGCTAAAGCTATGTAGGACACATTGCAAGTTGCCCATGAGGGAACTAATGACGTCAAACTAGCTCGAATCAACACTTTGACACAAGAGTTTGATCTCTTTCATATGAAGCAAGGTAAAACCATTGCCGACATGCAAAAGAGATTTACTCATTTAATCAATTGACTAAACTCACTTGGTAGACCGGTTTCCAATGACGTTTCTATTAATAAAATTTTGAGGTGTCTTACTAGGGAATGGAAACCAAAGGTTAAGGCCATAAAGGAAGCCATTGACCTCATGACTTTGGACATCACAACTTTATTTGGCAAGCTCAATGAACATGAGCAAGTGCTCATTAGTCTTGACCAATTTGAGAAAAAAGAAAAGAAAGAGAAGATCAAAGATGCGGAAAAGAAGTCAATAGCTCTAAAGGCTTCTAGCTCAAAGTCCTCCGCAAAAGAGCTAAGTGATAGTGAATCGAGTGATGACGATGATGAAGATACGAATGAGGATATGGGACTGTTTGTGAGGCGATACAATCACTATATAAAGAAAAACGGCATTAAACATTCGAAAAAGAATCTCATCAACTTTAGAAAATAGACAAGGTCTTCCAAGAATGAAGGAAACAAGAGTGGTAAAAAAAAGGTCTTGCTATAATTGTGGAAAAGTCGGATATTATAAGCCGGATTGTCCATTGATGAAGAAAGACAAGAGGAAGGAAAAGAATTGTCCACAAAAGAAACAAAGTAAACCTAGAAGAGCTTACATTGCTTGGGAAAGCGACAATGAGCCGTCTAGTGAAGATAGTTCAAGTGACGAAGAAGAGTCTGTCAACCTTTGTCTCTCCATTCATCAAAAGAAGGAGAATAAAAAGGTAAGACATGTTAAATATGATAACTCTAATAAAATGTCTCATTTTGAATTACAACATGCTTTTGATACTTTACACCATGAGCCTAAAAAAGTCTTTAAACGTTTAGCTTCAAACAAACAATTTTTCTCTCATTTGGAGAAAAAGATCTCCGATTCTGAAAAGGAATTAGAGGCTCTCATGAAGTCTATGGTGGAAGCAACAAAAGAAAAAGTTGAGGAAGACAAGAGTATTTGGTAAATTGGGGTTGTGAAACTTGTCATATTTGGCAAAAAGAGGTGAGAACTCTTAGAGCCAAACTTGACAAGGCTTTAGAACCTAAGGTCACTTTTGCTATTGATAGATCACATTTTAAGAAAAGCATGAATAATCCCTTCCAAAAATACACGTATGTGATTAGAGGTCAAGTCAACAAAAGTGACACCAATGTTAATATTACTTGCTTGTATTGTTGCAAGAGGGGTCATACCATTGCCAAATGTCGCTTTAGGAAGTTTTTAGTTCCTAAAGGCATTTACCAATGGTTGCCCAAATGCAACCAAACATTCACTCACAACCAAGGACCCAATAAAAATTTGGGTACCTATTTCCCTTGTTTGATTGTGTAGGTACAAGGCCAGATATGGGCTCGTGCAACCTGACCCATTGCACAGGGCCTCCAAAAAAATGGGGGCCTCAATTTTTTTTTAAACTTAAAAACAAGTAATAGTTATATATATATATATATATATATATATATATATATATATATATATATATATATTGAAATGTAACTACGTAGACTGTCATGTAGTGTAGCAGTTGTGTTTTGCACTTTGCAACAAGAAGTTGAGGGTTCGATACTTTGTGAACCATTTGGCACAATTTAACTATATTACTTTTCAGAAAATGACAAAAATAGGATTCCTACTCACATAATCTTTGTTAATAACAAAACCACATACCACGGGATCAAACCATGACCTTTATGCATAACGTAGAAATTGAAAATTTATATTTTATTTATTCAAGAACTAACATTTACCATTTAAATTTTTTAAAATAAACTTTAGATAATATTTATAGATTTTAATTACATAATTAAAGATTCAGTAATATATTATTAAATTTATAAATAATTTTATTATTTAATTTATAATGTTATTTATAATTTTAATAAAATACAATTTATTTTTTTATCAGGATAAATTTTAAAAATTAGAACATCGCCTCTTAATTTTCTGAGACGGCCTTGTGTAGGTACAATGTCTTGAGTCTACGGAGAGAAGACGGGTTCTCGACAGTGGATGCTCAAGACACTTGACGTGAGACATTTTCCTATTCATTGACTTTGTGGCAAAGAAGAAGGGATTTGTGACCTACAGAGACAACAATAAAGGGGCAATACTCGACAAAGGTAGTGTAGGTAATCCCTCTTATACTACTATCTCAGACGTGTTATTATTTGAGGGTCTTAAACACAACCTAATTAGCATTAGTCAATTATGCGACAAGGATTATAAAGTCTCATTTTCAAAAGTTTGCTGCATAATTGAAAATAATGATAAGAAGGAGGATGTGTTTAAAGGCCTGAGGGTTAACAACGTCTATATGCTTGATTTGAGTGAGGTATCGTTGAGTAGCGACAAATGTCTTGTCACCATGAATGAAGATTCATGGTTATTGCATAGGCGTTTGGCGCATGTCAATTTCGATTTGCTAAATAAGGTAGTCTCTAAGGATCTAGCGGTCGGCCTAACCAAAATCAAGTTTTCAAAGGATCACTTATGTAATGCATAACAAATGGGGAAGCAAACAAGGATCTCGTTTAGGTCTAAAAATATTGTTTCAACCACAAGACCCCTTGAACTTCTCCATATGGACCTCTTTGGACCATCTAGGATTAAAAGCTTAGGTGGTAACTACTACGGTTTTGTGATTGTCGACGCCTACTCTAGGTTTTGTTGGACTATTTTCTTAGCAAGCAAGAGCGATAATTTTTCTGCTTTTGTGAAGTTTGCCAAGCCCTCTTAAAACAAATTTAACACAAACATTGTAACAATCCGAAGTGATCATGGAGGTGAATTTGAAAATCATCTCTTTGAAGAATTTTGTGATAGGAATGAGATTGATCATAATTTTTCCGCACCACGTACTCCTCAACAAAACGGGGTTGTGGAACATAAAAATCAAATTTTGGAAGAATTGGGAAGAACTATGATCAATGAGAGTGGCCTTCCTAAATACTTTTGGGCCGATGCCATTAGTACGGCTTGTTATGTTTTGAATAGGGTGCTCATCCGTCCTATTCTAAACAAAACTTTGTATGAGCTTTTGAAAGGGAGGAAGCCCAACGTATCACACATTCACGTTTTTGGTTGTAAATGTTTTGTGTTGAATAATGTTAAGGAGAACCTTGGCAGGTTTGATTCTAAGGTCGATGAAGGTATCTTTCTTGGATACTCTCAAACTAGTAAGGCATATAGGATATATAATAAAAGGTTACTTACTGTTGAAGAATCCGTACATGTTACTTTTGATGAATCTTATTCGAAATATGTCGAAAAAGGTATTTCTTTTCATGGTGCAGGTGTATCTTCAGAAGACATACTCAAGGACACTGAAAATGGGACTGATCAACCTAAGTCGGTGAAAGTTGAGGAGGAAAAAGATCACCATCCTGAAGAGATTGAGGAGGATCATCCGATTAACAATGATGACCTTACTCCAGTTTGGAAGTCATCTAAAGACCATCACATCGACAACATACTCAGAGACATTTCAAAGGGAGTAACTACGAGATCCAAGCTAAGTAACTTTTGTTATCACTTTGCTTTCGTCTCTCAGATTGAGTCTAAAAAATCTAAAGAGGCCTTACTCGATGAACATTGGTTTTTATCAATGCAAGAGGAATTAAATCAATTTAAAAGGAATGAGGTTTAGGACCTTGTCCCTCCTCCGCGAGGCCATCGAGTAATTGAAACCAGATGGGTGTTTAGGAACAAGCTTGATGAAAATAGAGTCAAGGAACAAAGCGCGCTTAGTGGCACAAGGGTATAACCAAGAGGAGGGCATAGACTATGGGGAAACTTATGCTATTGTTGCCCGACTTGAGGCTATATGTCTTTTGCTTGCTTACGCATGTGCTTAAAATTTCAAATTATTTCAAATGGATGTAAAAAGTGCTTTTCTAAACTGATACATTAATGAAGAGGTATATGTAGCTCAACCTCCTGGTTTTGAATCTTTTAAGTATCCTAATCATGTTTATAAGCTTAAACGCACTTTGTATGGTCTCAAGCAAGCCCCTAGAGCTTGGTATGAGCGTCTTAGCAAATTTTTACTAGACCAAGGATACTCAAGAGGAAAGGTTGATACAACTCTCTTCATTAAACGTCAAGGAAAACACTCCATTTTGGTATAAGTATATGTAGCTGATATAATATTTAGATCTACTAACATGAATATGGTCAAGGAGTTCTCTAAGTTGATGCAGGGTGAGTTCGAGATGAGCATGAAGGGGGAGCTAAACTACTTCCTCGGATTGCAAATCAAGCAACTCGAAGAAGGAACATTCGTGAGCCAGACGAAGTATTGCTATGAGCTACTCAAGCACTTCGACATGGCTAAATCTAAAGCAATTGACACTCTAATGCCTACATGTGTAAACTTGAATCGAGATGAGAATGGTAAGGATGTGGATGTATAGAAATATAGAGGTATGATAGGTTCTCTCCTATATCTTACCGCATCTCGACCGGATATCATGTTTAGTGTGTGTATGTGTGCTAGGTATCAATCATGTCCCAAGGAATCACATTTAAAAGTCATCAAGCACATACTTAGATACCTATGTGGCACTCCAAAGTATGGGCTTTGGTATTTCAAGGGAAGTGATTGCTCTTTGGTTGGCTATTCTAATTCCGATTTTCCTGGTTACAAATCGGATAGGAAAAGCACTAGTGGCACTTGTCATTTCTTCTCGAATTCCTTAATGAGTTGGCATAGCAAAAAGCAAGTTTATGTTGCTTTGTCAATAGCCTAGACGGAATACGTTGCGGCCGGTAGTTGTTGTGCCCAAGTCTTATGGCTCAAGCAACAATTACTTGACTTCAATGTTAAACTTGAACGTATTCCCATTTTGTGTGATAATACAAGCACAATTAACCTAACCAAAAACCCTGTACTACATTCACGCACGAAACATATTGAAATTCGTCATCATTTCCTTAGGGATCATGTAGAGAAAGGTGATGTTGTGTTTGAGCATGTTGATACCAAGAATCAACTTGTTGATATTTTCACAAAACTACTTGCGACAGAGCCTTTCTTTAACATCCGTAGGGAACTTGGTGTTCTCGATATCTCGGATCGTGTTTAAAATTAAATGGTTGTGTTGCGGTGAGAATCAGATAACAAGCTATTAATTAACTTGCATCACAAAACTTTGAAATTCACCACCGACTTTGATTTATCCAAAGGAAAGGTTCAAGATAGAGAAAAACCTAAAGGGGGGAGATCTAAGGTTCGGGGGTTGGTTATACTAAGGGAAGGTATTAGCACCCTTAATATCTATAGTACTCTACAGGAACCTCTTGTTTAAGTTTGTGTTATGTTATGTTTGCTTGTTAAAGGAAATGTGCTAAGGTAAAGGACCTAGGGTATATACACTAAGTATGCTCGCCAAGATGTCGTATATCGTACTTTAAAGCTGAGGAATCAAATAAAGGAAGAGGGTGAATATTTGAGCATATACAACATAAACCAAGATAAAAGGAATGAAGATGTTGAATAGTATCGTACTGAGAAAGATGAAGATTTGAGCTCCAAATGAATGGATATGAAGAAAGTAAAGATTACGCCACCGATGTCGTCTCTGGCTCGCTTGTTCTTCTAGGGCGTCTTATGAAAGAAATACAGATTAATTTTTGTTTTTAATTTATCAGTAAACCCTTAAATCTTAGTTGTGTAACACAACCGTAGTAGAAATGTAAGTCCTCTAACAACGGTTGACTTTCTTCACCGTTGTAAAATCATTTACAATTTATTTTTTAAATAATGGACTTAAGTGACACACACGTATAACAATGGTTGGTTAAACTAACCGTTGTAAAATCATTTACGTTTTATTTTTTAAATAATGGACTTAAGTGACACAAGCGTATAACAATGGTTGTTTAAACTAACCGTTGTAAAATAATTTCCATTTTATTTTTTAAATAAAGGACTTAAGTGACACACGCTTAATGTACTCTAAAAAATGGAAAAAAATGAAGTTGCTGAGAATCGAAGCTTGCCACACATCATTTATTACTACGCTTTTTATAGACAACCGTCATTAAATCACTGTTTATAAATCCAGCTACTCACTGGGCGCGAAAATTTTAACATATTACAATGGTGTATATTTCTTCTGTTGTAAACCTGACGTTGTTGTTTGCACGTTTTGTAGTAGTGGCCTTGTCATAACAAACATGTATTGTAGCACATGTGCCATACCACCATCCTTGCACTTTGCCTTTGATTGCCATTATTTTGCTCACCGTAGTGATTATGTCGTCATTTGCATGAATTACATTAATCTCATTTTTTGACTTGTTGTGCCTGCAATCTCGAGCATAGTGTCTGGGGTTTCCACATACGAAACAGTTATTTTTTGGACCTTTCGGACCGCCATAATTTTTGAATTTGTTATTTTCCTTTTTAGGCTAAGATGACTTTTCATTCCATCATGTTTCTTTTTCCATTTGGCAGACACAACATTGGGTTTGGAAACACAAGCAGATTCTGATTTCTCCCTTTCCTTCGATTCCTCCTCGATTCGAACATTTTTCTGGATTTTCTCTAGAGAAAAGTCCATAGAAATATGCAACAATTTCTTTCTATATCCTTTCCACGAAGTAGGTAATTTTGCAATGATTGCACCAACTTGAAAGGTCTCAGGAATGTCTATTTTCACAGCTTTTATTTTATTCACGAGAACCTGTAACTTGTGCACTTGGGGAAGAATGGGCTTGGAATCTATAAATTTGAAATCAAAGTATTTAGAAATTAAAAACTTCTTTGTACATTCCTTTTAGGCCTTAAATTTAAACTTGAGTGCTTTCCAAATTTATGTTGCATTCTGAGTATCCGTATAGAGGTCGTAGAGACGATCAGATAACGTATTCAGAATATGTTCACGATGTAACACCCCAAGCTGCTTTCAGGATTACCGATTGACCCCACAAACCAACACAGATCTTTTCAGCATGCTTTGCACTCACTCACACGATTTACGAGAAACTTCTCAAAAGGTCACATATCCCAGAATTGCTACTAGTCAAGCACGCTTAACTGTGGAGTTCTTATGGAACGGGCTACCGAAAAGAAGATGCATCTTGTTGGTATAGGTAGTACCAATTAATCCTTATAAGCCTTCCTTAAACCATGCAGTCTCCTTATAACACCCAAAACCCCCAGAACGATTAATAACAGAAAATCAGAGTAAAATAAAACATACAACGTTTAGGATGCCACATTCAACAAACACCTGCTCATGCATACGATATGTAACACATAGATATCATCAATAAACCATACTTAATTAATCTTCTCATTTAGCAGCGGAATTCAACTAAAACATAACATGTGTAATGCTACATAATCATCATCAAGCAAATAATGTGGTAACAAGTAATAAAATAAATAACGACAAGCGTTCCAAATCCCCAGGGTTACACACCAGAGCAGACGCCGACATAACGAAATTAAAGAGAAGACTCCACACTAATTCTTCTTATCTGCACGTTACCCACGTGGAGGTAACATTCAAACAGAAGGGGTGAGATTCTCAATCAACAAAAGAAATGCATTATATATATATATATATATATATATATATATATATATATATATATATATATATATATATATATATATATATATATATATATAAGCATTTAAACAATTACATGATTCATCCTATCATCACCACATCAACGAAATCACACTTTTCCACATAAGCAGACAACCGTACAATTCATCATACAACATAACATAATGCAATGCAATGAGACCCACGACTCGACTCAATGCATGTGGTACCAATTCGATCCCTTTTTCATGATCACAATTCCCGTCGGAATTTCTATATCAGTCGCTCACACCCCACATGGGAACACAACATCTGTGATCGCTCACACCCCACATGGGAACACGACATCTGTGATCACTCACACCCCACATGGGCACACAATCACCTCAACAACAACAACAACACGATTCTATTTCAAGGAATCCCGATAAGACGCTCACACCCCACATGGGCACACGACTTATCGCACAACTTATGCAACATGACATGCATACAACGACAACATACAACGACAACTAAATGCATATGACTATCAATGCGTCAGTACATCATACTAAAATTATTCAACATGCAGCATATACCTGCCAACACATACAACAAAAGCAAACCACAACCACAACACGCATACACACAACCAAATTAATCATTTCAACGTACAACACATAACACATACACGAAGACCCGACTACTACATCGAATAGTTGGAATTCTGGAATTGAAATTATATTTATCTAAAAGTACTTGAAACCAGTTTTCCAACAATTCGAACGGCGACTGAAACGGACATACGGATTAAAAGTTATGAATTTTTGAAGTTTGATAAAATTCTGTCCGTAACAGCAGCAAACAACACTGTCACGCTCGTTGCGAGTTCGTTCAGCAAACTCTCATTCACTAGAAGTTCTCCTAGCGAACTTGCCAGCGAACAACCTCTCCCATAAAAAAACCAGAGACTCACTTTTCCTCTCCCCGTTCGCTTCTCATTCGCCCAGTGAACTAGAGTTCGCCAGGACTTCGCTTAGTGAACCTGGGGCGAACTTCCCCACCACACATCCCAGAATTCCTCTCTTTTTTCCTTCATTCGCTGCCTTATTCGCTTAGCGAATCTGTGGCGAACATTCGCCCATCAAACTTTTGTTTGCATTGCAAACTACGTGATTCTGCAATTCTACAGTTGCGATATCAACACCATTCCACCCCAACCTTTCTCCGATTTTACTCCCAAACAGCCCCAAAATGCACATATAATCACAGATTACCGTACATACAACCAGGAATACAAAGACCACAATTTAACCGATCAATTTATGCATTTTTCCTCTTATCAAAACCTCCGACATACAAAACCCCAATTCCCAAATCAACACAACCATACACAAGGGACGATCCTAAAGGTTTATCTATCCTCATACAAACATTATACAATCCTTAAGAGATTAATGAACCCCACCCTTAACTTAGAGTTCTTGGCGAAAACCTCGGCCTCAACAATGGCTTTTCTCCTCCTTCTGCCCTAACTCTCCTCTTTCTCTTTCTCAGTTTTTCACGTCCTGAATGATTTCTCCCTCTAATCCCTTCTTTTTTTATTTTCTTTTCTAATATCCTTTTATTATTAATATTATTATTCTTATTATTTCAATATTATTATTATTATTATTATTATTTACTAATTAAATAATAATAACAACATCCCTTAATAATTTAAAATAATAATATTAACCAAATAATCATTCTCACCACACCACCAAGTTCTACCTAATTGGTCACACACCCCCAACATCTTAATCCCTATAATTCTAAGATCAATACCCCATATTAAGGACAACCCCAAACACAACTACACACACAAATGCACCACAACATATAATTCCAATTACGAAAATAATAAAATAAATCGGGGTGTTACAACTCTCCCCCACTTAGAATATTTTCGTCCTCGAAAATTTACCTCATACGAACAACTCCGGATATGACTCTCGCATCCTGCTCTCTAACTCCCAAGTCATATTTCCACCGACAGCGCCTCCCCTTACTACCTTCACAAGGGTGATCTCTTTACCCCTCAATTACTTTACCTCACAGTCTTCAATTCGTATTGGTAAGGTCTCAACCGTAAGGTTATCCCTTACTTCCACATTATCCATCGGAATCACATGCGATGGATCCGAAACATACTTCCGAAGCTACGACACATGGAACACATCATACAAATTCGACAAATTGGGTGGCAACGCCACTCTGTAGGCAACAGGTCCAACCCTTGCAGAAATCTGATATGGACCAATAAACCAAGGAGTAAGCTTCCTCGACTTCAGCGCACGTCCAACACTGGTCACCGGGGTGACTCTCAAAAACACATGGTGTCCTTCTTGAAATTCAAGATCTTTCCTCCTTTTATCATGGTAGCTTTTCTGCATACTCTGCGAAGCTTTCATCTTTTCCCGAATCAACTTTACCTTTTCAGTAGTCTGCTGAACAATCTCAGGTCCAAGTACTACGCTCTCACCAGATTCATGCCAACACAAAGGCGTCTGACACCTCCGTCCATACAAAGCTTCAAAAGGCGCTATTCCAATACTGGAATGATAACTGTTATTATAAGTGAACTCGATCAGTGGCAAATGGCTATCCCGAGCACCCCCTTGTTCCAGCACACAAGCCCTCAACAAATCCTCCAAAGACTGTATAGTTCTCTCCGTTTATCCATTTGTCTGCGGGTGATAAGCTGAGCTCAGTCTCATTTTTGATCCCAAAGCTTCTTGCAAGCTTTCCCAATATCTAGAAGTGAATCTTGGATCTCTATCCGACACAATACTCAACGGAACTCCATGCTACTTCAAAATCACTTGAATATAAATCTTTTCCAGCTTCTGCAAAGGAAAACTGATATTAATCGGAATGAAGTGTGCCGATTTCGTCAGTCTATCCACCACTACCCAAATGGAATCATGTCCTCTTGGCGTATTAGACAACCCGGTCACAAAATCCATAGAAATGTTGTCCCACTTCCACTCTGGAATATCCAACGGTTCCATCAAACCAGCAGGCTTCTGATGTTCCACCTTCGACTTCTGACAAGTCAAACAAGCATACACAAACTTGGCCACGTCACGTTTCAATCCAGACCACCAAAATATCTTGTTCAAGTCTTGATACATCTTTGTAGCTCCTGGATGGATACTCAAGCTACTCCTATGACTTTCTTCTAGGATCATTCTTTTTAACTCAGGATCACCAGGAATACAAATTCTATCATGGAACCTCAACACACCTTGTTCATCCACTTTGAATTCGTTACTTTCCGTTTGCTCATTTTCGATCATCAAATACACCAGTTTCACATCCAATTTCTGACCCTCTCTGATATTGTTAAGAAACTCATTGTTAATCTTCAGCATACCCAGCATCACACTATGCGGTGTCTGCTCACAAACCAAACTCATATCTCTGAACTGTTCAATCAATTCCAACTCTTTAACCATCATAGCAGACATATGCAACGTCTTTCGACTCAAAGCATCAGCCACAACATTAGCTTTACCGGGATGATAGTTCAAGCCGAAATCATAATCCTTCAAGAATTCTAACCACCTTCTTTGTCTCATATTCAATTCCTTCTGATCAAACAGATACCTTATGCTCTTATGATCACTATACACCTCAAATTTGGAACCATAAAGATAGTGCCTCCAAATTTTTAATACGAATACCACTGCAGCCAATTCCAAATCATGAGTTGGATAATTCCTCTCATGGACCCTTAACTGTCGTGAAGCATAAGCCACAACCTTCCCGTCCTGTATTAACACACCTCCTAAACCCATCAAAAAAGCATCGCAATACACCAAAAACGGTTCACTTGGTTCAGGTAGAATTAAAACTGGAGCCATAGTCAGTCTTTTCTTCAGCTCAATGAAACTCTTCTTGCAGTGAACATCCCACACAAATGCTTTACCTTTGCAAGTCAATTGAGTCAATGGAAGTGCCAACTTCGAAAAACCTTCAATAAACCTTCGGTAATAACCAGCCAAGCCCAAAAAGCTTCTGATCTCAGTCAGCGACTTCATAGCCTCCCACTATAGAACTGCATCTACTTTGGATGGATCCACAACAATACCATCACTTGAAATAACATGCCCAAGAAAACTTACCTCTCTCAACCAGAATTCGCACTTAGACAACTTAGCATAGAGCTTATTTTCTTTCAACACTTGCAACACAATCCACAAATGCTCAACATGCTCCTCTTCTGACTTAGAATAAATAAGGATGTCATCAATAAAAACAACCACAAATTAATCCAATTAAGCATGAAAAATTCGATTCATATACTCCATGAATACACCAGGTGCATTAGTAACTCCGAACGACATCACCACATACTCATAATGTCCATATCTAGTTCTGAGAGCCGTTTCTGAATATCTTCATCCTTTACCCGTATCTGATGATAACCCGACCTCAAATCAATCTTGCTAAACACACGAGCACCCACTAACTGATCCATCAAGTCATCTATCCTTGGAAGTGGATACTTGTTCTTAATCGTTACTTTATTCAGCTGTCTGTAATCGATACATAACCTCATACTGCCATCCTTTTTCTTTACCAACAACACTGGAGCTCCCCAAGGTGATACACTTGATCTCAAAAATTTCTTTTCTAACAACTCTTCCAGTTGTTTCTTCAGCTCAGTTAATTCTGATGCCGACATCATGTATGGTGCCATAGAAATAGGTCCGGTACCAGGGACAAGATCAATAGAAAACTCCACTTCTCTTTCTGGTGATACATCAGCAATGTCATCCAGAAACACTTCTGGAAATTCACGCACCACCTGCAATTCATTAATCACCGACTCACTCTCCACTGACAAGGATGCAAACAATGCAAGCACCTGAGCTTCTTCTTCTAAGAGCTTTCTCAACTCTCTAGCAGATAGAAAACCATCTTCTTCCCTTTCTTCAGGAGCAAGGAATCACACCGACTTGCTAAAACAGTTAATATGAACATGATTGAACTCCAACCAGTTCATACCCAAGATTACATCGAGACCCCCCAACGGTAAACAAATAAGATCCACACCAAAGTCCTTATCAAAGATTGATAGTGGACAATTCAAACAGACTAAGGAAGTGGTCACCGATCCCTTTGCAGGAGTTTTGACAACCATCTCTCTCTTCATAAGAGAAGCGACAAGGCCATGCCTTCTCACACAATCAGCAGCAATAAAAGAATAAGTAGCACCAGTATCAATAATAGCAATCAAAGGTGTATTATTAATATAACATGTACCTCTGATTAGTCTGTCATCACTGGAAGTCTGAGTCCCTGTCAAAGAGAACACATTTCCTCCAGTCGAAGCTTGCTTTGGTTTTTGGCAATGAGTACTAATATGGCCCTGTTCTCCACTGTTGTAACAAGTCACCACATTCACTTTGCAGTCAGTAATCAAGTGTCCTACCTGCCCACACTTGAAGCATTTCTTGCCATCAAAGTGTTTCTGTTTACCTTTCTCAGCTGGAGCTGCATAAGGCTTCCCAGGGTTCATCTGTTGCTTTCCTCTCCTCTCGGCCAGCCCTTTATAGTGAGCCGATAGAGCCTTGCTATCTTCTTCAAAGATCCTACAACAGTCCACCAAATCTGGAAATCTTCTAGGCCTTAATCCATTCTCAAACTTGACACACTTTGAGAACTCAGCAGTTGCCGCACTGTAGTGAGGGTAAAACTTAGCCAGGTCTGAGAATTTGGCAGCATACTCCATAACCGTCATGTTACCTTGTTTCAGTTCCAGAAACTCGATCTCTTTCTTTCCTCTGACATCTTCAGGAAAATATTTCTTCAAGAAATCCCTACTAAACACAGCCTAAGTGATTGTCTCTCCTGTTGCTCCCAACAGTTGACGAGTGCTAACCCACCAATCATCAGCCTCCTCAGCCAGCACGTGAGTACCTAACCGTACCTTCTGTGCTTCAGGACATTCCATTACCCGGAAGATTCTCTCGATCTCCTTAAGCCAAGCATGCGCTCCATCTAGATCATATCTTCCCTTGAAGGTAGGCGGTCTGTTCTTCCAAAACTCGTCATTCTCACTAGCATGAGGCGGGTTCTGTACCGCCTGAGCAACAGCCTGCAAGGCAGCAGCAATAGCAGCATTGTTCCTTCCAGCCATTCTAAATATATTACACATCACAATAGAATACAATGGTTAAGGAAACGACATCGACAGTAATCAACTGTCACACTACAATGACTCGACAACTTGGTCGGACGGACCGACCTGCTCTGATACCACTATGTAACACCCTAAACCCCCGGGACGATTAATAACAAAAAATCAGAGTAAAATAAAACATACAACGTTTAGGATGCCACATTCAACAAACACCTGCTCATGCATACGATATATAACACATAGATATCATCAATAAACCATAATTAATTAATCTTCTCATTTACCAGCGGAATTCAACTAAAACATAACATGTGTAATGCCACATAATCATCATCAAGCAAATAACGTGGTAACAAGTAATAAAATAAATAATGACAAGCGTTCCAAATCCCCAGTGTTACACATCAGAGCAGACGCCGACATAACAAAATAAAAGAGAAGACTCCGTCTTCACTAACTTCGACTCCGCACTAATCCTGCTTATCTGCACGTAACCCACGTGGAGGTAACATTCAAACAGAAGGGGTGAGATTCTCAATCAACAAAAGAAATGCATAATATATATATATATATATATGTATATATATAAGCATTTAAACAATTACACGATTCATCCTATCATCACCACATCAACGAAATCACACTCTTCCACATATACATACAACCGTACAATTCATCATACAACACCACATAATGCAATGCAATGAGACCCACGACTCGACTTAATGCATGTGGTACTAATTCGATCCCTTTTTCATGATCACAATTCCCGTCAAAATTTCTATATCAGTCGCTCACACCCCACATGGGCACACGATCACCTCAACAACAACAACAACACGATTCTATTTCAACGAATCCCGATAAGACGCTCACACCCCACATGGGTACACAACTTATCGCACAACTTATACAACATGGCATGCATACCACGACAACATACAACGACAACTAAATGCATATGACTATCAATACGTCAGTACATCATACTACAATTATCCAACACGCAGCATATACCTGCCAATACATACAACAACATCAATCCACAACCACAACACGCATACACACAACCAAATTCATCATTTCAACGTACAACACATAACACATACACGAAGACCTGACTACTGCATCGAATAGTCGAAATTATGGCATTGAAATTAATTTTATCAAAAAGTATTTGAAACCAGCTTTCCAATGATTCGAAAAGTGACTGAAACGGGCATACGGATTAAAAGTTATGAATTTTTGAAGTTTAATAAAATTCTGTCTGTAACAGCAGCAAACAACACTGTCACGCTCGCTGCGAGTTCGCTCAGCGAACTCTCGTTCGCTAGAAGTTCGCCTAGCGAACTTTCCAGCGAACAACCTCTCCCATACAAAAACCAGAAACTCACTTTTCCTCTCCCCGTTCGCTTCTCATTCGCCCAGCGAATTAGAGTTCGCCAGGAGTTCGCCCAGCGAACCTAGGGCAAACTTCCCCACCACACATCCCATAATTCCTCTCTTTTTTCCTTCATTCACTGCCTTATTCGCTTAGCGAATCTGGGGCTAACATTCGCCCAACTAACTTTTGTTTGCATTGCAAACTACGCGATTCTGCAATTCTGCAGTTGCGATTTCAGCACCATTCCACCCCAACCTTTCTCCGATTTTACTCCCAAACAGCCCCAAAACGTACATATAATCACAGATTACCGTACATACAACTAGTAATACAAAGACCACAATTTAACCGATCAATTTATGCATTTTTCCTCTTATCAAAACCTCTGACATACAAAACCCCAATTCCCAAATCAACACAACCATACACAAGGGACGATCCTAAAAGTTTATCTACCCTCATACAAACATTATATAACCCTTAAGAGATTAAATAACCCCACCCTTACCTTAGAGTTCCTGGCGAAAACCTCGGCCTCAACAATGGCTTTTCTCCTCCTTCCGCCCTAGCTCTCCTCTTTCTCTTTCTCAGCTTTTCACGTCCTGAATGATTTCTCCCCCTAATCCCTTCTTTTTCTATTTTATTTTCTAATATCCTTTTATTATTATTCTTATTATTTCAATATTATTATTATTATTAGTATTATTTTACTAATTAAATAATAATAAAAATATCCCTTAATAATTTAAAATAATAATATTAACCAAATAATCATTCTCACCACACCACCAAGTTCTACCTAATTGGTCACACACCCCCAACATCTTAATCCCTATAATTTTAAGGTCACTACCTCATATTAAGGACAACCCTAAACACAACTACCCACACAAATGCACCACAACATATAATTCCAATTACGAAAATAATAAAATAAATCGGTGTCTTACACTCATAATTGCACAACCTCAGGATCCCTCTCATTTCGATGTGAATTTGGTTTTTCCCTAGAAGCTGCTAGGAGTGTTCCATTGTCATGCCTCATGAACCGACAACCACTCCCTCACCAAGCTGCTAGGAGTGTCTCATTGTCATGCCTCGTGGACCGACAACCACTCCCTTGCCCTCGGATGTTACACACGGCATAACAATTCGTCCTCTTTACGTTTCTTACGCTCATTCTTGAGTTCATCAGAGTCATCCTCGATTGGTTCAGGAATTTGTGGTAAGTCAGAATCTAATATATAGTGAACCTTCAGAGCAGTCAGTAGGAATGTCATCTTATCTTTCCATTGGTGTAGTTGGTTCCATCAAAGCGATCCAACTTTACAAGGTCCTGGTTCATAACCTTTATGCTTGAAATTGCAGCATCGGAAGCCATTATTTCAATACTTTTAAGTTTGTTAGAAATATCGGTAAAGTTGAATGGATCCAGAACTTAATCGTGAATAATGTCACTTTCCTAAAAATTATTTCAAGCACTTTTTTTTATGTCTTAGAGTTGGAACGCAGGAATACCTAGGATAATTAAGCTTTATATCGAATTTGCGCAAGACCAACAAAAACTCAATTTTGTAGCGAAGAGTGTTTGGAATCTGTTCAAGAGGATATTCAGTTTGTAATGTGATTTATGAATTCTGGAATTAGGTATTTATAGGCCATGTATGAGTTGTTTCACAAGGTTGCGACCGTTGATGAAACAACACCTTTTAACCAAAAGTTCTATTATTTCCAAGAATTGCCTATGTTCATTCCGCAGCAACACTTCACGAAGTATTGTTGTGCTCAACTGCCGCCTACAAGCCTCCACTGGCGCCTCTACGCCCATGCCCTCGAACCTGGCCGCGGAGCCAACGCCGTTTCTGGCTAAAGTTTGTATGGAGGAGACAAGTGACATAATGTTTGGGACCACCACACTTGTCCATGTGGAACTTTATCCTCTTTTGTCCTTTTGTTGATTTAATGCTCATAACTCTTTATAAAGGCTTTTAAAGTGAGTGAAACTCTCTATGTGGGACTATTTCCCAATCATTTATTGGCATTTACTCACTTCCATTTTTTTTGTCATTTTGGAATACACCCATGGACATTTGTTATTCATAAATTACAACAAAAAAGATTGATCAAACGGTCATATTAAATCAAATAAAAAACATATAACTCATTCTTTTTCCTAAAAAAGATTGGTTATTTATATGATCGTTTGATCGAATGCTATTAACAGTTGAAATTCAGTATAAGTCTTTTAGACTTACACTTGGTATCAATTGATCATGACAAATATGTATATATATATATATAATGAAAATAATAACATATTTTAAAAATAAAATAAATGAGTTAGATTTATCTATATTTAAATTTTGATTTCTTTTTACTTTCATTTCATTTGCTTATACTTAAATGGTTTTTTGTTTTGTTTTGTTATTTATTCATATGTTTTTTTTTTGTTTTTGTGAGAGCAAGGTGCCTCAGTCCTTATTTTAATGATGTCAAAACTTGTATTAACTCGTACTTTGTACTTTGGACGGCATCATCGCGTCTTAGCTTGCATTTATACTTTACAATGCACAAAATATTCTAAGGTCATGTCTCTATACATATAGGAGCATCTAATATATGTTATGTGTGCACTTGATCATGTTAGAAAACTTAGGTCTACACAAAAATGGCTTAGGTGGACCAAAATGTGAGCAAAGAGCTCGTTTTTTTTTGCTTTTTAGGGTGTTTGCGTCGACTCACAGCCCTGCTCCGGTCGACGCATGAATGTTGATTTGCACTCATTTGCTCTCGGGTCTGCTCACGTCGACCCTTAGGTCGACTCATATTGGAAGCATTTAAATCTGGTGTTTTTAAGTGAGCTTGCGTCGACGCATGGCCCTGTTCCGATCGACGCATCGCTTAATTTTTTGTGTAGTCTTGCATTCGGGTGTGCTCAGGTCGACCCACCTGTTGCTTTGGTCGACCGTTCACTGCCTTGTGTTTATTTTTCTGATCTGTTATATTTTAAAATGTTGTTATGTTAGTTAGTGGGTCTAGGCATCATATATATTCATTTTGTCTCATCATTTTCACACAGAACAAGAAAAGTGAAAGGTATACACTGAATTTTTCTCATCATCTTCACCCTCATTCTTGCATTTTCTCAACAATTACACATAATAATTTTTGTTGATCTTTTGCATCTTCGAGGAGATAACGTCCAAACGTAGGATTGTGTATCTAGTTTTGGTTGAGAATTCGATGGGTTTTTCTTGAATAAAACCGTTAAGGTTTTTTCCTCAAAGATCTTGAGGATTTGGGGGTTTTTGCACATATCTTTTCTTCACAGATTCAGCCGAGCGAAGGGATTGAAGAACAGTGGGTTCGTTTAATCAAGTAGCGGTAACCGAAGGATTGTGTAGAAAGATTTGGGTTCCAACGTTGTGTGACCGAAATCAGCTGAGCGAAAGCTTTAAAGACCGATGGGGTTGTTCAAACAAATAGCAGGAACTGGAGGTTTATTCAACACGTTTGAGGCACTTGATTCGACTTGAATCAAGGGGAGAGAAGGCATAGTATCAACTTCAACAATTAGACTTAAGTGTGTGGTGACTATTTCTTCTTTTGTATAAAATTTTGCAACTAGATAATACATATCTCAATTCTAGTTTTTAGAATTGGGGGTAGACGTACCTGAAGCGAGGACGAAAGGGAAACTGCCTAAATAAATCCGGCGTTGTTCTCTCTTTTGGTATCTCTTTATTTTGAATTGTTCACGTTTGTGTAATATCAATTGATCGATAAATTGTTGTTGTCGTGTTGTGCTAAAAATTTGTTTTGAAAACTCATTACAATCACTTGGATTGTAATTGTTAAAACTTCTGCACTAACATTACATATGAAATAATACTCGGGGTGTTTTGTACACCAAGTGTTCGACGAATTGATCGCACACAAACTATTTGTGATATTGTCAAATTAAGTTTACATTTCATAAGTCATTGGAAATTGGATAAACTAAAGTGACATTACTTGTATTGATTAATTATCAAACTATTGATTCGGTTTCTCATTAGGTTTGTTATTCCATTTAGCTTGTCGCATATCCGATCTTTTCGATAACGGTTCGTTTAGACGATTTGGTTCCTCGGCCGCTTCCGCATAATTTTTTAAGACAATTTTTTTGTCCCCGACTCTGTTTAAAATTTAATGATATATTCAACCCACTTCTAGATCATTTCCATCATCTAACAAGTGATATCAAGAGCACCGGTTCATCTAGTGCTTCACATATAACTTTTTAGAAAATGGCTAACCAACGAAAGGGGGAGTACAATAGAGCACCGGTTTTTAACGGTGAGAACTATAATTATTGGAAAGATTGTATGCGCGTGCATATCAATTCTATTGATAGAAGTCTATGGAACGTTATACAAAATAGTCCTATGGAAATTACCATGACCAATGCGGATAATGTTGTTGTGCCTAAGGCGGATGCACAATGGAACGAAGAAGATGAGAAAAAATATAACTACGATTGGAAAGCTAGAAATATTGTAATCTCCTCTTTAGGATTTGATGAATATTATAGAGTTTCACATTGTACTACTGCTAAAGCTATGTGGGACACATTGCAAGTTGCCCATGAGGGAACTAATGACGTCAAACTAGCTCGAATCAACACTTTGACACAAGAGTTTGATCTCTTTCATATGAAGCAAGGTAAAACCATTGCCGACATGCAAAAGAGATTTACTCATTTAATCAATCGACTAAACTCACTTGGTAGACCGGTTTCCAATGACGTTTCTATTAATAAAATTTTGAGGTGTCTTACTAGGGAATGGAAACCAAAGGTTAAGGCCATAAAGGAAGCCATTGACCTCATGACTTTGGACATCACAACTTTATTTGGCAAGCTCAATGAACATGAGCAAGTGCTCATTAGTCTTGACCAATTTGAGAAAAAAGAAAAGAAAGAGAAGATCAAAGATGCGGAAAAGAAGTCAATAGCTCTAAAGGCTTCTAGCTCAAAATCTTCCGCAAAAGAGCTAAGTGATAGTGAATCGAGTGATGACGATGATGAAGATACGAATGAGGATATGGGTCTGTTTGTGAGGCGATACAATCACTATATAAAGAAAAACGGAATTCAACATTCGAAAAAGAATCTCATCAACTTTAGAAAATAGACAAGGTCTTCCAAGAATGAAGGAAACAAGAGTGGTAAAAAAAAGGTCTTGCTATAATTATGGAAAAGTCGAATATTATAAGCCGGATTGTCCATTGATAAAGAAAGACAAGAGGAAGGAAAAGAATTGTCCACAAAAGAAACAAAGTAAACCTAGAAGAGCTTACATTGCTTGGGAAAGCGACAATGAGCCGTCTAGTGAAGATAGTTCAAGTGACGAAGAACAGTCTGTTTACCTTTGTCTCTCCGTTCATCAAAAGAAGGAGAATAAAAAGGTAAGACATGTTAAATATGATAACTCTAATAAAATGTCTCATTCTGAATTACAACATGCTTTTGATACTTTACACCATGAGCCTAAAAAAGTCTTTAAACGTTTAGCTTCAAACAAACAATTTTTCTCTCATTTGGAGAAAAAGATCTCCGATTCTGAGAAGGAATTAGAGGCTCTCATGAAGTCTATGGTGGAAGCAACAAAATCAAAAGTTGAGGAAGACAAGAGTATTTGGTAAATTGGGGTTGTGAAACTTGTCATATTTGGCAAAAAGAGGTGAGAACTCTTAGAGCCAAACTTGACAAGGCTTTAGAACCTAAGGTCACTTTTGCTATTGATAGATCACATTTTAAGAAAAGCATGAATAATCCCTTCCAAAAATACACGTATGTGATTAGAGGTCAAGTCAACAAAAGTGACACCAATGTTAATATTACTTGCTTGTATTGTTGCAAGAGGGGTCATACCATTGCCAAATGTCGCTTTAGGAAGTTTTTAGTTCCTAAAGGCATTTACCAATGGTTGCCCAAATGCAACCAAAGATTCACTCACAACCAAGGACCCAATAAAAATTTGGGTACCTATTTCCCTTGTTTGATTGTGTAGGTACAAGGCCAGATATGGGCTCGTGCAACCTGACCCATTGCACAGGGCCTCCAAAAAAATGGGGGCCTCAATTTTTAAAAAAAAATTAAAAACAAGTAATATATATATATATATATATATATATATATATATATATATATATATATATATATATATATATTGAAATGTAACTACGTAGACTGTCATGTAGTGTAGCAGTTGTGTTTTGCACTTTGCAACAAGAAGTTGAGGGTTCGATACTTTGGGAACCATTTGGCACAATTTAACTGTATTACTTTTCAGAAAATGACAAAAATAGGATTCCTACTCACATAGTCTTTGTTAATAACAAAACCACATACCACGGGAGCAAACCATGACCTTTATGCATAACGTAGAAATTGAAAATTTATATTTTATTTATTCAAGAACTAACATTTACCATTTAAATTTTTTAAAATAAACTTTAGATAATATTTATAGATTTTAATTACATAATTAAAGATTCAGTAATATATTATTAAATTTATAAATAATTTTTTTATTTAATTTATAATGTTATTTATAATTTTAATAAAATACAATTTATTTTTTTATCAGGATAAATTTTAAAAATTAGAACAGCGCCTCTTAATTTTCTGAGACGGCCTTGTGTAGGTACAATGTCTTGAGTCTACGGAGAGAAGACGGGTTCTCGACAGTGGATGCTCAAGACACTTGACGGGAGACATTTCCCTATTCATTGACTTTTTGGCAAAGAAGAAGGGATTTGTGACCTACAGAGACAACAATAAAGGGGCAATACTCGACAAAGGTAGTGTAGGTAATCCCTCTTATACTACTATCTCAGACGTGCTATTATTTGAGGGTCTTAAACACAACCTAATTAGCATTAGTCAATTATGCGACAAGGATTATAAAGTCTCATTTTCAAAAGTTTGCTGCATAATTGAAAATAATGATAAGAAGGAGGATGTGTTTAAAGGCCTGAGGGTTAACAACGTCTATATGCTTGATTTGAGTGAGGTATCGTTGAGTAGCGACAAATGTCTTGTCACCATGAATGAAGATTCATGGTTATTGCATAGGCGTTTGGCGCATGTCAATTTCAATTTGCTAAATAAGGTAGTCTCTAAGGATCTAGCAGTCGGCCTAACCAAAATCAAGTTTTCAAAGGATCACTTATGTAATGCATAACAAATGGGGAAGCAAACAAGGATCTCGTTTAAGTCTAAAAATATTGTTTCAACCACAAGACCCCTTGAACTTCTCCATATGGACCTCTTTGGACCATCTAGGATTAAAAGCTTAGGTGGTAACTACTACGGTTTTGTGATTGTCGACACCTACTCTAGGTTTTGTTGGACTATTTTCTTAGCAAGCAAGAGCGATAATTTTTCTGCTTTTGTGAAGTTTGCCAAGCCCTCTTAAAACAAATTTAACACAAACATTGTAACAATCCGAAGTGATCATGGAGGTGAATTTGAAAATCATCTCTTTGAAGAATTTTGTGATAGGAATGAGATTGATCATAATTTTTTCGCACCACGTACTCCTCAACAAAACGGGGTTGTGGAACATAAAAATCGAATTTTGGAAGAATTGGGAAGAACTGTGATCAATGAGAGCGGCCTTCCTAAATACTTTTGGGCCGATGCCATTAGTACAGCTTGTTATGTTTTGAATAGGGTGCTCATCCGTCCTATTCTAAACAAAACTTTGTATGAGCTTTTGAAAGGGAGGAAGCCCAACGTATCACACATTCACGTTTTTGGTTGTAAATGTTTTGTGTTGAATAATGTTAAGGAGAACCTTGGCAGGTTTGATTCTAAGGTCGATGAAGGTATCTTTCTTGGATACTCTCAAACTAGTAAGGCATATAGGATATATAATAAAAGGTTACTTACTGTTGAAGAATCCGTACATGTTACTTTTGATGAATCTTATTCGAAATATGTCGAAAAAGGTATTTCTTTTCATGGTGCAGGTGTATCTTCAGAAGACATACTCAAGGACACTGAAAATGGGACTGATCAACCTAAGTCGGTGAAAGTTGAGGAGGAAAAAGATCACCATCCTGAAGAGATTGGGATGATCATCCGATTAACAATGATGACCTTACTCCAGTTTGGAAGTCATCTAAAGACCATCACATCGACAACATACTCAGAGACATTTCAAAGGGAGTAACTACGAGATCCAAGCTAAGTAACTTTTGTTATTACTTTGCTTTCGTCTCTCAGATTGAGTCTAAAAAATCTAAAGAGGCCTTACTCGATGAACATTGGTTTTTATCAATGCAAGAGGAATTAAATCAATTTAAAAGGAATGAGGTTTAGGACCTTGTCCCTCCTCCGCGAGGCCATCGAGTAATTGACACCAGATGGGTGTTTAGGAACAAGCTTGATGAAAATAGAGTCAAGGAACAAAGCGCGCTTAGTGGCACAAGGGTATAACCAAGAGGAGGGCATAGACTATGGGGAAACTTATGCTATTGTTGCCCGACTTGAGGCTATATGTCTTTTGCTTGCTTACGCATGTGCTTAAAATTTCAAATTATTTCAAATGGATGTAAAAAGTGCTTTTCTAAACTGATACATTAATGAAGAGGTATATGTAGCTCAACCTCCTGGTTTTGAATCTTTTAAGTATCCTAATCATGTTTATAAGCTTAAACGCGCTTTGTACGGTCTCAAGCAAGCCCCTAGAGCTTGGTATGAGCGTCTTAGCAAATTTTTACTAGACCAAGGATACTCAAGAGGAAAGGTTGATACAACTCTCTTCATTAAACGTCAAGGAAAACACTCTATTTTGGTATAAGTATATGTAGCTGATATAATATTTAGATCTACTAACATGAATATGGTCAAGGAGTTCTCTAAGTTGATGCAGGGTGAGTTCGAGATGAGCATGAAGGGGGAGCTAAACTACTTCCTCGGATTGCAAATCAAGCAACTCGAAGAAGGAACATTTGTGAGCCAGACGAAGTATTGCTATGAGCTACTCAAGCACTTCGACATGGCTAAATCTAAAGCAATTGACACTCTAATGCCTACATGTGTAAACTTGAATCGAGATGAGAATGGTAAGGATGTGGATGTATAGAAATATAGAGGTATGATAGGTTCTCTCCTCTATCTTACCGCATCTCGACCGGATATCATGTTTAGTGTGTGTATGTGTGCTAGGTATTAATCATGTCCCAAGGAATCACATTTAAAAGTCGTCAAGCACATACTTAGATACCTATGTGGCACTCCAAAGTATGGGCTTTGGTATTTCAAGGGAAGTGATTGCTCTTTGGTTGGCTATTCTAATTCCGATTTTTCTGGTTGCAAATCGGATAGGAAAAGCACTAGTGGCACTTGTCATTTCTTCTCGAATTCCTTAATGAGTTGGCATAGCAAAAAGCAAGTTTATGTTGCTTTGTCAACAGCCTAGATGGAATACGTTGCGGCCGGTAGTTGTTGTGCCCAAGTCTTATGGCTCAAGCAACAATTACTTGACTTCAATGTTAAACTTGAACGTATTCCCATTTTATGTGATAATACAAGCACAATTAACCTAACCAAAAACCCTGTACTACATTCACGCACGAAACATATTGAAATTCGTCATCATTTCCTTAGGGATCATGTAGAGAAAGGTGATGTTGTGTTTGAGCATGTTGATACCAAGAATCAACTTGTTGATATTTTCACAAAACTACTTGCGACAAAGCCTTTCTTTAACATCCGTAGGGAACTTGGTGTTCTCGATATCTCGGATCGTGTTTAAAATTAAATGGTTGTGTTGCGGTGAGAATCAGATAACAAGCTATTAATTAACTTGCATCACAAAACTTTGAAATTCACCACCGACTTTGATTTATCCAAAGGAAAGGTTCAAGATCGAGAAAAACCTAAAGGGGGGAGATCTAAGGTTCGGGGGTTGGTTATACTAAGGGAAGGTATTAGCACCCTTAATATCTATAGTACTCTACAGGAACCTCTTGTTTAAGTTTGTGTTATGTTATGTTTGCTTGTTAAAGTAAATGTGCTAAGGTAAAGGACCTAGGGTATATACACTAAGTATGCTCGCCAAGACGTCGTATCTTGTGCCTACGTATCTGACTAAAGAATAATAGCAACCGTAATTCACCTAACTAAGGGTGAGAGAGGAACCATTGACTATGGCCAAAGTTCCAAGGGGGAATGAGTATGAGCTCATATAGAGTTTAAGAAACTCTCTAAGTCTAAATTATAGGGGGAAAAATGAGTACTCAAGGTGATGAGTCTCACATAGAGTTCAAGGACTCTGACTTAGTTCTAAGTTATGATTGAATGGCTACGAGGCCAAGGGGAAAATGGGTATGACTATGAGGTCAAAGCCTACCTATGACTATGAGGTCAAAGGTATAAAAGATGGCTTTATGACTATGAGGTCAAGAGGGGATACTATGACTATGAGGTCAAGGATTGATTATGAGATACCTATGACCTTGAGGTCAATAGAAAAACTTTCCTTTGGAAGGAGGGGTAGCAACAGTTTTATGAAACAAGAGGTTATAAGGATATTTACATGAAACGATGATACTGAACAACAAGACATTCAAATTGAACAAGGCTTATAACATCATGCAAGATTAAAATCAAACATCTAGACATTGTACAAACCAAATATCATGATTAAAAATCAAGGACAAGCAAGAAAGGTAACAAAAACCCTAAAATAACTCCTTCCACTTACATAATGAACAAATGTCTCAAAATTGAATATTTTCAAAGATCTCTTTTCATAGCCAAAAAGTAAATTCTTTTGAGAGTATTTAGCAAAAAGAATGGGTGAAAATGAGTTAAAAATGATTAAGTTATGAATATTTGAAGTTCGTGTATAAACCATAGAAATTCAAGGCAACATGTCATAAAAATAAAGAGGGAAGTCCCCCATGGGTATTGAACCCAGGACATCACGCATACAGCCCAAAAGTCTTACCAATCAAGCTATTGCGTGCATGTGATTACATATGGAAACAACAAGTATATATGTGAAACAAGCTCAAATTGGGAAATTAAAATAAAAGGACGGGGGCGAGGGGGATTCGAACCCCTGTCCCAAGGGTCAAAGGCGTGTGAAATGTGTGTGCTTGCCACTGGGGTGGCTGGTACATCCAATTATTATTATGATTCAAAAATCACACAAGCCTTCACGCGTGCAAACATTAATAGACTTGGCATTTTGGATACTCTTAGCACCGAACACACATTCAACTTTCACCAAAGCAGCCTTAACCAAGGGTTAATTAACTATGCTGCTAGGCCTTCAAACCATATGGTGGTAAACAAATGCACTCAAGTGAATCATGCTACAAAGACTTCAATATTTTATGAAACATGGAAAGTACAACCAAGGGTCATCAAAATCATGCTGCAATCATCAGAAATCAAAACTGACAGATCTAAACCTCAAATTGGGTATGCACTGATAACTCATAACTCAATGTAACATGTTTATCAATTCCCCATAACTTTACACAACCAAAAGATTCAAATTTGACCAAAGGTACAGAGCAAATAGATATGCAATGCCATACAAGTTACTTAGAATATCAGGCCAGGTTGTTTGACCAGATCATAATATGCAAAACTGGGAATTGTCCTCATGGAGAAATAAAACAATAAGATTTGATCATTAGGAAACTTAAAACAGGGTGTTGACAGATTAATCATAATGGAGGGCAACATATTTGCAAGATTAGGGATGACATGAAGTGAATGCACAACCAACATATACATAGCAAAGCAAAGGTACCGATAGTGTAGGGAACATGTTAGTTTTCAAGCATGCAATACATAGACAAACCCAACAATCCATAAAATAGGAAGATTCAAAAATAGGTCCTCACATAGAGATCAGAGCAAGGACATGAATATGAGAATTAATCATAGCATGAAATTCAAATATGAATGTTGGCAGATCAAAGTAAAAGATGGCAAAATGATTATTTCTGCTTGATACCAACCACAACATTATTAGAAACATAACTGAAGTGAAAGTACAATCAACATATATATGCCATAGTATGAGTGTATGCAGTGAAGGAACATGTTAAACTCAAATGTTTACAATCAAACTATCCATCCATGATACAAGTCATCAATTGGCACAATAATAAGCATAAATCAAAATAGAAGTATAAAAGGCATTTTCAAAGGATGAAAGATTTGTGTTAGTGCATGCTATGGTTATTCAAGATGAAATAACAAGAGCTAGCCTAACAAGTTGCAAGCAGGTTATACAGGCAACCAATAGATTGAAGATTAAGACAATACATATTAGTTTACATGAGTTGAGCATATTGCATATGAATGACAGTTGACAACCCTTTGAGCTCATGCAAAACAAACCTTCAGAGACAAGTCCAATGAAGTAATACTAACAAGGATATGCATTTTGAATGCAAAACAAATGACAGGATGATATCAGGCATATGATCATGGCATAGTATGGACAAATGTACATCATTGGGAAGTTTAGACAGGCATGTGTGTGAAACAAACTTCAATAAGGCACACATTTCATGAATTTCAGGTATGCAACTGGTTATGAATCAAAATGACAACCTCATATGTATAGCACATCAGCTTGTGTATAAAATCTTGTGACATTTTCATGAGCATATGGATTTAGTGACAACAAGTTATCTGCATCAAATCAGGTCAGACAATTAAGCCTGAGTTCAAATATAAGTTCAATATTGGCAAATATTTCAATACAAGGGCAAGGCAAACATATCAAAGCAAAGACTTCAAAGGATTTTCAAAGGGACATATCACTCTAAGCATGCCAATCTATCCTGATTTTGTGTGATCAAACAACATATGATAAAACAAAGTCAGCGAGCACAACTTCCAAAGGATTTAGTCAGCAGTTAGTGTATACGAAGTGAATACAATGGTTCACACAAATTGAATGTACCTTAAGACAGGTTTTAAGCTTACCAGAATGAACACAATGTTTAGTGTTACTTCTAACTCATGCATACATAAAAGAGAGCATATAGTGAATGCATTGGGGAGTTAGTAAATTTCATGCCTCAGTGGAGTGTTTACACAAGATGACATAGCAACAAAAGGTGGTAGTGCCTCTAATCACTAACCTTAGGCATATAGGGAGTGTATGAGTGCTCTTGTTATGGCATAGCATGAGAAAACATAGAAAGCTCAAAAACAATAATACCTAAACTGATTATTATGTGATGGTGCTAGGCAGACTGTCAATGAATCCAAAGGGGTTAACAAGAAGTTGTTTATACAAAGAATGAAGGCAAGATATAGCAATGGCCTACACAACTCAGTTATGTACTAGAATAGGATTTTATGCACATACATTATGAGCATACAATGTACCAACATATTCACAACCTAGAAACATGTTAAATGACCATTCAAGTTCTATACATACCCTAAACATAAAGCTTAACATGAAGAGCATAGCAGGAGACCACAAAACAAACCCTTCAGAATTTGTTATTTTTATCAAGATAGTTTTAGCATACAAAAAAAATGGAGTGTCATGATATAACATGTTATGGAAACATTAAGAGGCAATTGATTGAAATAAGAGCAGAATGCAAAAACGAACATGATCAAGCTTCCATTCTCAATGGTGCAGTTTAAATATGAAGATGCCAATATACACATTCAAACCAATGCCAAACAGTAGGTTGCACATGAGAGATTAAGACTCCACATATGGCAACAAAGATACAGCTCAAAACAGTTAACAATCCACAGTTTTAAATTATCTAACTTAAACATGATTTATGGATATGCTAGGATGTAAATAAGTATGTGAAAGTACCAATGCTGCATCTTCACATTCAACAACTTAATAAACATCAACACAAGCAATCTTTTACACAAAATAGGACATGAGTATACACTTGGCAAACCAAATATGACAGCACATGATACAACAACTCTAAGTAACATTTCAAGTCATAACACGTCAGTGCTCCATATCAACAAAGAGGAACATCAATAATACTCAAATGTTTGTTAGCATACCCTAACCAAGCATTTGGTAGATGAAATCATACATATTTAAAAAAAAAGGTCAATGATGGATTATTATAGGCACTTTGTGGTATAATAAAAGGAATAGAGTGTAGTGGTGGTATTCCTATTACCTTAGTCAAACATAACCAGTCCTTACTATACCTCAAGGTTGCAGACCAAGGGCAGAAACCAAATGGAGTTCCAGCATACATGGTTTATCTCATAATAGGTAAATGGAATAAGCATTCAAAACCTATGCTAACATGAACATACATGGTATATAATGACAAACATGTATATGAATATGGACATTGAGTAAGACTAAAAATATGGAAAAGGAGATGTTACCAACTTCAGTTATGCACAAGCCAATCCCTTGCTGAACACACACGAGCTCTTGATGCCAAGCCTCACTCTCCCTCTTCTTTTTGCATAGCCTTGCACTTAGATATTTTTAAGGTGATTTGTGAAGATTGTTGGTGTCAAATGCAAGGAAACTGAGCTGCTATTTATAGGTGAGGCAAGAGAGCTCAAGGTATGGCCAACTTTGCTAAAAATGCCAAGTCTGCCCATCCTTTTTCGTGTGAGTTTTTCAAACTTGCAGAGTGAAATCTTCCAAAGATCTCTGAGCCTCTGAGCATGACTGTTAAGAACTGATAGGTGCATTGCTCAATGAATAAACAATGTTATTTCTACTTTTGGAAAGTTTCTCTCTCCCTCCCACTTGCATCAACAAGCCATAAACTCATTTTTTAATGCCAATCAATTTGAATTTCGTGGAGAAACTTGTTTACATGTTAACTACATCATTAATACTCATAAATGATGGAAATTGGTGATTAGGGAAGTGTTAGAATCAAAATCCAAAAGTTAGTTTCTTGAATGTTAAGGAATGAAACCCTCATCTTTGACTCTTCGAAACTCCCAGCTCCCTTGATGGATGGAGGAGTTCTAGTACTCTTTGGAAAGCCCTCAATGTCCTCTACAACTTTCATGTTCAAGGAATTTTGAGTTGAGGCCTGTAACTTTGTGAAAAACTGGGTCAAAGTTGGTTGTTCATTGAGGGAAAACAAGCTGAAATTTCACTAAGTCTTGGGTCCGTTTGGCTTCCAAGCTTCATAACTTACAAACCATGCATTTTTAGGAGAAAAGTCATATTTAACACTTTGAAGATCTTGGAAAGAGATTCCACTTGGGCTTTGATTCACTCCATTTGGATGTGTGGTTTGGAAGTTATGACCATTTCAAGTTATTACAAGAGAGGGAATTTCCACCTATGAAAAGTTTCATGATCATAAACTTACTTCCTTTGCAAGAAACTTCTTGAAACTTGATCTTGACACTTTAATATCATCAATAAGACATGTTATGATGATTTGAGGCAAAGGAGGTTCCATTTGGATCAAAATCCCAAAGATTAGGGTTTCAGTCAAAACCCTAATTTTGACTGTGAATGCACTGAGATAAACCTCTATGATCTTGCTTCTTTCTTCATATCCAAAGTTCATAGAAGACCTTTAGGGATGTTTACTAACACATGGAGTCATGACCTAGGGTTTAAAGGCACCTCCTGATGAAAATCAAGGCCAATGATCCATATGTCTTATAGAAACCCTAATTTGGGAGACAGGGTGCAGCTGGGGCTCAAACTGCTCATGATGAGGACTAGATGACCTTGAATTCTTGTTGAGTGAGACCTTTTGGATATAGGTAAACTCAAATGGTTGATGAACCAAGAAAATTTTGAATTAACATGACAAAATTCTTCATTGATTCGTCAGGTTAAAACCCTAATTCCATACTTTGGTCTGGAGATCCTTTGTTGACTTGACTTGATTCAAAGTCTTGAGATCTTGGTTTTAAACAACTGGTGAATCTTTGTGGTGATTGTATGGAGTCATAGAATACCTTAGGAGGTCTTGAATTTCTCTGTGTAAACCCTAATTTCAAATATAAAAGAAGCAAACTGCAAGATATGGGTTAGTTAAAATAGTTCACATATGATTGATCCTAAATGTCTATGCAAGATGTTATGACATCTAAGAGGTAAAATTTGGGGTACAACAGTTGCTTGCTTTATATCTATGCTTGTCTATACTGTTGATTAACTATATTGAGAAGATCAAGTTATGTGAGGGCACCCATCATCCATCTTCATTGGAGGTAATATCGTTCCTCTCTATTTGACTTATCTTGATCATACATATACATATATATATATATATATATATATAAGAAATTGTACTATGATGTGTGTTATCTTGATGTTTATTCTATTGTTTGGACCAATTTTAATCTATTTTAATGTTTGAAATATGTGTGAGCTTGTTATTTATTCTTGTGTGATGCATACATAACTTGAAATTTTGCATTTTTTCATGATCATGCGGCGACCAAAACAGGGCATAGGTCGACTCATGCCTTTTCTATTTCAATCTATTTTGAATCGGGTTAGAACAGGTCGACCCATGAGTCGACTCATACTGTTATGATTCAAATTTGTGCATTTTTTAACTGCATGCGTCGACACATCCTAGGTTTAGGTCGATGCGTCACTGCGTAATGCAGAAATTCTCCTTGGAAAATGAAGCGTTTCACTTTTTCTTGGAAATTTGACTCATTCAATGTATTGTCTCATTTCAAAATTTTAATATCATAATCATTTGCATCTCTTCCTCTTACTTCTCCTATCCTACTCTCTAAAACTCTCTATAAACCCTCAAAACCCATTTTCAAAACTTCATCAAAATAGAAACTTCAAGTTTTCATAAGCTTTCAAGTGGGTTTCTCATCATCAATCTATACTCGGGTATTGTTCATCCCTCACAAAATCAGAGTTTCCATGGCTTCTACAAGAGCAATAGGAAAAAGAACCACAAGAGCTTCAACCTCTCAGTCAGGTACTTCACAACCTCGATAAAACATTCTGGTAAATGCTCTTTCCTTACTCTCTGATGAACTGGCTGCAACCTATAGGGAGAATTTTAGTAAAAGATCAGTTTTTAAGCAATTTGTGTATTATCCGAAAAGGGCTAAACACATGCATATTCGAGAAATGGTTGAACTACTTAATTTTCAAAATTTTGATTTGCTCTTAGAATGTGATACAAAATATAATGAAGATTTGGTCAGGTTATTCTATACGGGTATACATGGAAAGTTTGATGGTTATAATTATGGCTATAAGATAGGTGGTAAAAGTCTCTCGGTTGATGCCAATGTTTGGGAAGATTTATTCGATATGTGTCCACGGTTGTCCCCTAATCTTAAGATCACCGATACCAAATTGGCTACGGGCTATGAGTTTAAGACTGCTCTGAATTCAATGTTGAAGGATCCATATCCTGACAATATTATGGCCAATGATTTGTTTCCTAAGACTGTTACTACTGGTCATTTGAAGCCGATTGACAGGTGATACGTTTCGAGGGCACTAACTTGATCGTCGAGCTAAGACTGCAAGTATACAGTTGTTCGCGTAGTTTTAAATTAGGTTGGGGAACCCACATGGAAGGGATAATCAAACTAATGCAATCTATAGTTGCAGTGTAAAGCTAAGGCTAAGGATTTACGGGATTTAAACGGAAAGGAAAAATTACTAATTCTAAAGGTTTTGGTAAATAATACTAAAATCGAGTCCGGAATGTGGATTTCGCGTACCTAAGGGACTTGTAGAAGTCAGGTGCTAATTACGACCGCACTTCGTTCCGTAGGAAGTACAAACTTAAAGGCTCTGTCTTACACTCTCGCGCTATTGACAAAAGCCACACCTAAAAACCACATGATTTTTCTCTCGCTCGCCCATTTTAATTGAAAAGCGTATTTTGGAAGTCAATGATATCCTAAACGATGTCTAAAGCGCTTTCGCTGTTTTTAGGATCGGTGCCTAGTTTCTACTATCCGTTCTTTCCTCACACTGTCACACTATTGGTCCGAACTTAGCATATTCCTCACTTTCGTGCCGGAATAATATAACATGAAAAATAGAAACAAAAACCAAAACTAGCATGCAATCACATAATGTCGTGCCTACATTTTCTACTGAGTCCCGTCGGTAACGACAGTCCTCACACGCCGAACTCAAGCAAATTTAGCAACACGATTCGGTTTTAATTACAAACATAATTATGGTAATTAACATGGAAAGGTTCATAGCATACAAGACAAGAATTGTAAATTTCAAAATGAAGACAAGCAAGAATAAATAACTTGTAGAAATAAAAACTGAACTTGAATTGCAAAAGGAAACGTCGGAAGGTTTCTTCGAAATCAGAAGTAAAGCAGCAAAGTAAATTACAAGAGTTTTGCGACAATTCCTCGAAGTGTGTAATTGTCGCTTTAAAGGTAGTTGTATGCGTAAACAGAATTCGACAGAGCTTCCGCGTCTAAAATCGGGTTCTAAATACAAAAGTGAAAGGTGTTATATATAGAGAAAAGTCTCAGAAATAACTACTAAAACGTGCACATGAAGTGGAGGGAAAGTAGGAAAAATCAAACCGCCTAAAGCAGTTGTAGTTTTTAAATTATGCAACTGCGCAGTGATGGCGAACGCCACCAGGCCATGGCGAACGCCATGGTCCTGGCCTTTTTAACTGATGTGGCTTCCAAGCTCATGGCGAACGCCATCTGGGGATGGCGAGCGCCGTATCAGTAAAACACATAATCTTCACTTCTTTGCTGGATTTTCTTCTTCTTTTGCTCTTTTTCGATCTTTTGCCTGATTTTTCCACAAATGAAGTTATTAGCCGCAAAACACAAAAAACACTATTAAACACTAATAAAACTCGAATAAAAATGAACGAAACATATGCGTAATGAGCCATAAAATACGATACGATTTCTCGTTATCAAACTCTCCCACAATAAGACTTTTGCTTGTCCTCAAGCAAACTCCCGACATAATTAAAAATAGTAAGTGTAGAATCCGAAACGAAAGCACGACACGACTTTAAAACCGAACACGACTAATAGGCTAATGTTAAAAGATAGGTACTAGACTGCGACAACAAGGATACCATGATGTCACATATCCGCATTTGCAAACAAAGACTCTCCCCTATGCAATACTAATCCAAATCGTACCATTATAACTCGACCTATATTCCTTGTCTCTTTTTCCCTCTCTTTCATTCTCGCGCGATCACATTAAGCCCGTTATCCCTACACTCGTATGGTAAGTGAACCTGTTAGTGTTCATGATCTCGATTTTTCAACTTTTTGCACTATTTCTTCTTTTCTTTCTTTTCGAATTTCAAGAATCTGATCCGTTGGGCTAAATGGACGGGGTGAGGGCCACCTAACTTAGAAGAAAACAAATTCTTTCATTCGCTTTTATACAATACAGCTCAAATAGAAATTATTATTAATTTTTCGAGATCACCACATATTTGCATCGGTTCATTACTTAGCACGTGTTTTTGGGATGGTGCTGACCGCTAACATAAACTACTCAAGAGACTACTATAGAAACTCAGAAATCAAGGTCTCGGCATAATGGTTATTTAGATCGGTGTCGCATACTTAGGGAGTCTAGGGTGCTAAAACGGTACCGACAATGTCAATACTTTCTCAAGTCTAAATAACAAAGCCTAAAGGTGAAAAGTGTCATGCAATAAATTCGGATGAAATTTTTTTCATTGGGGTTGCTTTTTATCAATCTTAGGGGAATTTTTCTAACGAAAGAAAAGGGTAAAGTACAATAAAACTCAATTACGCATAAACGACTTGACATAAAAGAAACTAACTAGAAATCATAAAAATAACAAAAAACAAAGCAAGTAAAACTCCTCCCCGACACTTGAACCAAACATTGTCTCCAATGTTTTAGTACAAGGTGAAAAAGGAGTGGAAGAACATGGAATAATCAATGATGGTGGACTCGGCCGCGTGGTCGTCCAAAACCTCTGGCAAGGGCAGGGTTAGGAACATGCTGAACATACTCCCTCAAAGTGGTAACTTGCACTCTCACACCCTCCATCTGCTCAGTCAGATCCGCCATATCATACTCGATATGCTCTGCAAAGTCAACCTGTTGTTGGTTGGCAAGATCTACAGCAACTCTGATATCGTCCTAGTGACGCTGTAAGCTCTGGAGTAGCAAGTCACACTCTGCTTCCCTGTCATTCCAATACCGCAGTTCGGACAAAATAGCATCCAAACTGGTTTGGATGGCAACATAGTCGTACTCTTCCCGAGGCTGGTAGGTACCTGAAAATTGGTTAGAGAAAGTGGGTGTAGGGGGTGCTATGTGTGCTCTGTGACTCGGTCCTGGGATGTCAGCATTGGCACGGGGCCAGGCTGATGTGCAAATCCCATGGTCTCAGCATATGCCCTCTCTCTAGCTTCATCATCTAAGCTCGGGGCCTCAGTAACAAATAGCCAATTTGTGCTAACACGCACATTAATGCACGAAGCACAAGGTAAATCTACGCTCTTCACCTCCATATTCTTTATCATAAGCCTATATTTTCCGCTTGGCACATTCTTGATATGTCGCATATTGCGACAATACTCTAAATCACAAAAAGGGGCGGCTAATCCCTCAAGGGTGCCTATCTCATCCCGCAGTCCTAAACCTAAAGCAATGGAGGTAATCACGCCTCCGACACAAATGTCACCACCGGATCGACTAGCAACAGAACAAAGGTGAGCTAACAAGAAAGGTGTGGGATTAACCTTAGTCTCCGACAATGCACAGTGAATGAAAAATAAATCCTTAGAATTCACATTCCTCGTGTTTTCTCTACCAAAGATAGTGCTCGCTATGACGCGGTGAAAGTACCTAATCACGGGGTTGTGAATAAAAATGGTTTTTAGGCCTTCCCGCGTGGACGTGGTTTTTCCAGTGATTTGGCGCCAGAAGCCTAAGGCATTCGCTTGCCATTCGCTTTCACGCGGTGCTAAACATGCATACTCTTCGCCACTCAAAAACTGAAATATCTCACCTATCCTCTCTTGGGGAAGTTCGTAATCTCTATTGAACATCCTAAAGTTCACGGTGCTAGAGGTACATGACGGGTCATACAAGTATTGAAACGAACTTAAAAACTCATAGGTTAGTCTAACAAAAGTAAGGCTCGGATTAGAGAAAAGGTGAGACAAACCTACGTTAGTGACCATCCAGCTTATGCAGTCGAACAATCCTAGTGCACAAACAGAATCGATGTGAGCATATTGCGTGGCTTCAATAGGCCTCTTATGGATTTTGAGAAAATAGGCCGTTGTCGCTCACCAAGGATACCGTCGGGAAATCTGATTCCCATGAAATCAATGACGCGAGCAACTCTAGGAGGCATTTTGAATTTTTCGGAAAGGTTTGGGAGAGTTAGGAAGTAAGAACAGTGAGTAAGAGTGTTTGAGAATGTTGTTAGTGATGATTAAGAATGAGGTTTGGAAGGTTTAAATAGAAGGGAAAAGGGTATATGAGTGGTTAGGGGTTAATAGGATAATTAATGGGTAGTTATTTGGGTGGTTACAGAAGTGTATGGGAAGTTGGGAGGGTTTTGTTTGAAACCCGTGCGTTTTCTGCAACAGAATACGTGCAGGAAAATTTGCATATTTCGTCTTCATGGTGAACGCCATTAAGCACATGGCGAACGCCATCATGCCTTGGCGAACGCCAATAGGCAGAATTGCGCAAATTTCATTTTTTGGTTAAAAAGCAGTATTTTTTTTGGGTTTTTTTTATAGTTTAAACAAACATAAAACATCAGTTCAACAACATAATTGCTATTACGAGATTAAGATTGCAGAAAAATAAAATAAACATTAAATATTACGAAATAATATAAATGACATAAACGAAAGATCACATTAATTCAAAAACAAGAACATCATGTCTTCGCCGATGAATCAACGATACAAAGAGTACAAATTACAACAGAATGAAAATACAATAAAAACCAGAACAAACTAAAACATAAAAGCAACAAGAACTCCTTCGGTACAAATCATAGCTCATTTGCTAAAGTTCCTAGTGAAAGAATGGACTTGATGGAATAAATGGTCAAACTGCTCATTAGCAACGTCCATGAATCCAATGAGGTCCCCTCAAATGGAAGTGATCTCATCCCTAAGGGTGTCCACTTGGCACTATAGAGCACCAATGGCAGCATCATAATCTACCCGAGCTCCAGAGACGTGTGAAGTCGCATCAGGGGGATTGGCATCAGGTATCTCATAAGGTTGTGGGCTTTGGGGTGGTATTGGTGATTCACTCTCTTCCTCAAGGTCATAAAGCCAATTGTTCCTATTATGCACGTTTGTCCTCTCGTGGTTAGGCAGGGCAAAGTTATGGACCACTTTGTTGTCAATCAGGAATTCAAACTCGGCTGGTCCTAGGTTAGCCAACATACCACTGTTAAAACAGAAATTCAAGTGCATCGGACGGATGCCTCCAAAAGCACGGATGCCATTAAGTTGGTAACGAAAACCTATTGCCTCAGCGATCATGGTAACTAAACCTCCAGCGAGGATATCACCATTGGTCTCTTGAGCAATGCGGTTCAAGCTAGCCAACATAAAGGAAGCAACATTCACAGGCCTTCCCTGTGAACCACAGTACATAATGAACATTTCATCCTTAGAAACAGAGGTGATATTTTCTTCCTTACAAAACAGAGTGTGAGCCAAAATCTTATGAAAGTACCTGAAAGCAGGTTTATGTATGTTACTAGAGAACACGGTGTCAGGTTCGGGATGGTAGTAACCGGTAATGGTTCCCCAGAAGTAGTTAAGGTCAAGGTTAGTAAAAGCATCATCAGGTGTCACTGAATGGGCATTAGGTTCATTAGGAAAATCTAACAGGTTGGCCATTTAGTGATGGGTAAAATGGTGTTTGGTGTTAAATAACCTGAATGTGGTTAAACCTCGGCCAAAACCAAGACCTCGGTTTGGGTCATAATACAGTGAGCTAAGAAACTCTAGGGTCAGCATACGGTAATGGCTAAATTTGTGCCTTACACCAAAGTTCACCCAACCAATCTGGTCAAGCAAGTACATCACACTGTCCCTCAATCCTAGGGTGGTCAAGGTACAACCATCAGGGTAAATAGGGAGTGTCAATTCCCTCTGAACCAGAATGTTAAATCTACGTCTCTGAGCATCGTTCCTAAATACAATCTCCACATCAGCATTGTGATCCATACTCTAAGTCAGTGAAGTCTATCTTAAGCTAAGCTAGCCTGAAAATAGACAAAGAGTACACTATCAATGAACTGTGTTGCGAAGGTGTAAAAAATAAAACAAAAGGTAGTAATAATAATAGTAGTAATAGTAATAGTAATAATAGTAATAATAATAACATAACAACACACTGACACGGGAACAGATAATAAAGATAAAATAAAAAGAAAAGTCTAAAGTCTAAAGATCTAAGGGTCGTGGGTTGCCTCCCACGCAGCGCTTGTTTAATGTCTTTAGCTCGACATCAGGGTCGAACTAGTCTTTCGAAAGAGCGGGTAGCTTCTCCAACTTATAACTTACGCAGAAATCTTTGTTCTCAATGTTATGGTAGTGTTTTAGTCTCTGCCCATTAACAATGAAGGTCTCATCAGATTTTCCTTTAATTTCCACTGCTCCTCTTTGGAGAACTCTTACAACTTTGAAGGGGCTAGACCATCGCGAACGAAGTTTACCAGGGAATAGCTTAAGTCGAGAGTTAAAAAGGAGAACTATGTCGCCTTGGTTGAACTCTCGTCTAGCTATTCGTCTGTCATGCCACTGTTTGGTTCTTTCCTTATAAATTCGGGCATTTTCGTATGCGTCCAATCTAAGTTCCTCTAGTTCATGGATATCAAGAATTATTTTCTCTCCTGCCGCCGTATAGTTCATATTCAGGGTCTTAATGGCCCAACAAGCTTTGTGCTCAAATTCGACAGGTAGATGACACGATTTTCCATAAACTAGCTTGAATGGGGTGGTTCCTATCGAAGTTTTGTAAGCTGTTCTATAAGCCCATAGAGCTTCATGAAGTTTTGCAGACCAATCCTTCCTAGAGGTCTCAAATGTTCTCTCTAATATTTTCTTGATCTCTCTATTGGAAACCTCAACTTGTCCACTCGTCTGAGGGTGATATGGTGTTTCTACTCGATGTCGCACTCCATATTTAAGCAATAGTTTCCCAAAAATATTCGAGATAAAATGGGATCCACCGTCGCTAATGACAACTCTCGGCACACTGAATCTAGGAAATATTATATTCTTGAAGAGTCTTATTACTACTTGTGCATCATTAGTAGGAGAAGCTATTGCTTTGATCCATTTTGAAACATAATCGACTGCAAAGAGTATGTATTTGTTGCCAAAGGATGACGGAAAAGGGCCCATGAAATCTATTCCCCAAATATCAAAGACTTATACTTCTAGAATACCCCTTAGTGGCATCTCATCGCGTCTAGAAATGTTACCGGTGCGCTGGCATCAGTCGTAATTTGTAACAGCGATGTGGACATCCTTCCAAAGGCTAGGCCAAAGTAGGCCGGATTGTAAAATCTTTGCACAAGTCTTTGAAATGCTTGCACGCCCTCTATAAGGTGCAGAGTGGCAATGAGATATGATATCTTCAACTTCAGATTCAGGGACACGTCGACGAAAAATTCCATCGGCGCCTCGTTTGAAAAGTAAGGGCTCATCCCAATAATAGTGTTTCAGATCATGGAAGAATTTCTTCTTTTGTTGGCAGAATAAATCTGGTGGAAGTACCTCAGCTGCTAGGTAGTTGACAAAGTCAGCATACCACGACAGTGTGGTCTTTGAGCATATTGATTCTACTACTTCATTTGTTTCTGCGTCGTGATAAATTAGAGAGTATTCACTCGTTTCATTTTCATTTTCTAACTGGGCTACAAGTCTATCGTAAGGAAAATCGTCATTGATGGGGACTCGCTCAGGTTCTTGATCCTCGATTCTAGAAAGGTGTTCCACTACTACGTTCTCAGTTCCTTTCTTATCTTTGATTTCCAGATCGAACTCTTGCAAAAGCAAGATCCATCTTAAAAGTCTCGGTTTAGCATCCTTCTTATTCAATAGGTACTTAATTGCGGCGTGATCGATATAGACAACAATTTTTTCTCCCACCAAGTAAGAACGAAATTTATCTAAAGCGAACACAACAGCTAGGAGTTCTTTTTCTATGGTAGCGTAGTTCATCTGTGCACTGTCTAAGGTTCTACTAGCATAGTATATGGCATGAAGCCTTTTATCCTTTCTTTGTCCCAAGATAGCACCAACAGTATATTCACTAGCATCACACGTTATTTCTAATGGTATACTCCAATCCGGCGGTTGCATATAGGTGCAGTTATGAGAGCCTTTTTCAAATGTTCGAATGCTTTCAAGCAATCCTCATCAAGTACAAATTCAGCATCCTTCTTTAACAAACCCGTTAGTGGTTTAGTTATCTTAGAGAAATCCTTAATGAATCGTCGGTAGAAACCGGCATGTCCTAGAAAACTTTGAATTTCTCTAACTGTTTTTTGGGGGTTGAAGGTTTTCTATGATTTCAATTTTCATTTTATCCACTTCAATTCCTCGGTTAGATACTACATATCTAAGTACAATTCCTTCTCGGACCATGAAATGGCATTTCTCCCAATTCAGCACTAGATTGACTTTAACGCAACATTCGAGTACCATTTCTAGGTTCGATAAACATCCTTCAAAACTTTCCCCACAGACAGAGAAGTCATCCATGAATACTTCCATTATATTATCTATAAAGTTGGCAAAAATTGCCATCATGCATCTCTGAAAGGTTGCGGCAGCATTACACAATCCGAACGACATTCGTCTGTAGGCAAACGTACCATAAGGGCAGGTAAATGTAGTTTTTTCTTGATCATCAGGATGTATATGAATTTGGAAAAATTCGGAGTATCCGTCTATATAGCAAAAGTGAGAATGTTTAGCCAGTCGTTCAAGCATTTTATCTATAAAGGGTAGAGGAAAATGATCTTTGTGAGTGGCTTTGTTTAGCTTTCTATAGTCTATGCACATTCTCCATCCAGTTTGAGTTCGTTTAACAATGGATTCACCTTTTTCATTACTAACAACTGTAACACCTCCCTTCTTTGGCACGATGTGCACAGGACTAACCCAGTTACTATCAGATATCGGGTCTATAATTCCTACTTCTAGTAGCTTTTGTACCTCCTTCTTGACTACATCGCTTAAGATAGGATTTATCCTTCTTTGGTGCTCTCTAGAGGTCTTACAATCTTCTTCGAGCATAATACGATGCATGCAAATAGAATGACTTATTCCTTTTAGGTCCGAAATGTTATACCCCAACGCTTTAGGATACTTTCTTAGAACATGTAGAAGTTTTTCAGTCTCTATCTGTCCTAAGTCAGCGTTAACTATCATGGTTGTTCCAGTTCAGTGTCTAGGAACTCATACCTTAGATTTTTGGGTAGTGTCTTAAGTTCTATAGAAGGTTTCTTAGGGCATGGTATTGGATTGGGTGTTAGTGCTAAGCATTCTCTCAGACTCTCATCTACACATGGCTCACGCCAATTATCGTCTTCGAGTATAGGAGGTGCTGAAATCTTTAGTATTTCCGTACACTTGAATGATTACATCTCCACTTCTTTTACGCATTCGTTGATGACGTCGAGAAAACAACATGAATCATCTATAGCGGGAGCTTTCAAGAATTGGGCCAGAATAAATTCGACTTTTTCTTCACCAATTTCAAAAGTTAGCTTTCCTTTCTTAACGTCAATGACCGCTCCAGCTATAGCTAAAAAGGGTCTTCCTAAGATAATAGGAATGTTGGAATCCTCTTTTATGTCCATTACCATAAAATCAGTATGAATGTAGAATTGTCCTATACAAACGGGCACGTTCTCTAGCATACCTATAGGGAATTTAACAGAACGGTCTGCTAGTTGTAGAGACATTTCCGTTGGTCACAACTCTCCTAATTCGAGCTTTTTACAGGTGGATAAGGGCATTAGACTAACACTGGCTCCTAGATCGCATAAAGCGTTGTCTATGACGTACTTTCCGATTACACAAGGTATCGAGAAACTACCTGGGTCTTTCAGTTTAGGAGGCATGTTATTTTGGATGATATCGCTACACTCAACAGTGAGCATAACAGTCTCGTTATCCTCGAGCTTCTTCTTATTTGATAGGATTTCTTTAAGGAATTTGGCATATGAAGGCATTTGTGTTATGGCTTCTGTGAAAGGTATAGTAATATTGAGTTGTTTGAGAAGCTCCATGAACTTTTTGAATTGTCCTTCATTTTTAGGCTTGGCGAGCCTTTGCAGATAAGGTATTGGTGGTTTATATGGTGGTGGAGGCACATAAGGTGTTTCTTTCTCTACGGCCTCTTCACTTTTGTCACTTTTGTCATTTTTGTCATTTTTTGGTTCCGTTACCTTTTCAGTTCCTTTACCAGGATTCTGATACATGGCGGGGTTTTGAAGCCTTGGATCTACTGGTCCGTCTAGTTCGGTTCCGCTTCACAATGTAATAGCATTAGCATGTCCTTTTGGATTTGGTTGTGGTTGTCCAGGAAATGTTCCTGCAGGGGCTGCTACTGTTGCTTGTTGTTGGGCTACTTGAGAAATTTGGGTTTCTAATATTTTGTTATGGGTAGCCATGGCGTCAAGCTTAGTTGCCACGGCTTTAACAATTCACTTGTGTGCACATTTTGGTTGGCAAACTCTTTGTTTTGTTGGGTTTGTGTTGCGATGAAATTTTCTAGTAAAACCTAAACGTTTGACTTTCTTGATGCTTGAGGGGCAGCGGTTGCTCCCTTCTGATATCCTGGAGGTATTGCAGGTGCTTGAGTTGGGAAAAATAAAGCATTATTGTTCTTATATAAGAAATTTGGGTGATTCCTCCAGCCAGGATTGTATGTGTTTGAGTACGGGTTTCCTTGGGCGTAATTCACTTGGTCGGTAGGAATACCAGCTAGTAAATGACATTTAGCGTTACTATGTCAAAAGGCTCCGCACAATTCACAAGTCGGCGTCACAGCGGCCACGGTGGCTGCTGGAGCTACAGTCAAACTTTCTATCTTTTGAGTAAGCGTATCCACTTTAGCACTGACACGGTCCAAACTGTTAACTTCGTACATCCCGTTCTTCGTAGCAGGTTTTTCTGTCGGAGTTCTCTCACCTCCTCTTTGGAAGTGGTTTTGAGCTATATTTTCAATGAGTTGATAAGCGTCTTCATACAGTTTGTCCATCAGAGCGCCGCTAGCTGTAGCGTTCAGATTCAGCTTTGTGTTGTAAAGAAGACCATTGTAGAAAGTATGGATTATCAACCATTGTTCAAGTCCATGGTCTGGGCATAGCCTTAGCATGTCCTTGTATCTTTCCCAAGCATCAAAAAGAGATTCATTGTTTTTTTGCCTAAATCCATTAATTTGAGCTCTTAGCATCGCGATTTTGCTTGGCGGAAAATATCGGGCTAAAAAGACTTTCTTCAACTCGTCCCACATAGTGATAGAGTTGGATGGTAGAGACTGGAGCCAAGCTCTAGCTCTATCTCTTAAAGAGAAAGGAAAAAGACGTAGTCGTATGGCTTCGTTACTAACACCATTTTCTTTTAAGGTATCAACATATTGCACAAACATTGATAAATGAAGGTTCGGGTCATCCGTGGAACTTCCAGAAAATTGGTTCTCTTGAACGGCTTGTAACAGCGAAGGTTTCAACTCAAAATCATTTCGATTATTTGCAGGGGTAGCAATGCTGTTATGTAGTTCATCTTGCGATGGGACATCGTAATCCTTAAGAGGACGGTTTTACGGGTTCTCAGCCATGGGTATTGGTAATTCTGGGTAAGGAATTTTAGGTTCAGGAAGATTTTACTTAATTGGAAATTCATTAATTCGGAGTCTTAAGTTAATGAAACGCTCGATATCGTCAATCAGTTGCTCAAGCTTGTCTCCTCTAGAACGAGTGTTTGCCATACAATCGACGAATTAGAGAAAAAGGAAAAATTTTGGTGCCTTAGTCTATACTGCGCAACAAAGGATTCACAATATTGACTAAATCAGCCTTCCCCGGCAATGGCGCCAAAAACTTGATGCGTTTCGAGGGCACTAACGTGACCGTCGAGCTAAGGCTGCAAGTATACAGCTGTTCGCGTAGTTTGTTTTAAATAAGGTTATCGAACCCACAGGGAAAGGATAATCAGACTAATGCAATCTATAGTTGCAGTGTAAAGCTAAGGCTAAGGATTTACGGGATTTAAACGGAAAGGAAAAATTACTAATTCTAAAGTTTTTGGTAATTAATACTAAAATCGAGTCCGGAATGTGGATTCCGCGTACCTAAGGGACTTGTAGAAGTCGGGTGCTAATTACGACTGCACTTTGTTCCGTAGGAAGTACTAACTTAAAGGCTCCGTCTCACACTCTCACGCTATCGACAAAAGCCACACCTAACAACCATAGGATTTTGCTCTCACTCGCCCGTTTTAATTGAAAAGCGTATTTTGGAAGTCAATGAAATCCTAAACGATGTCTAAAGCACTCTCGCTATTTTTAAGATCAGTGCCTAGTTTCTACTATTTGTTCTTTCCTCACACTCTCGCGCTATCGGTCCGAACTTAGCGTATTCCTCACTTTCGTGCCGGAATAATAAAACATGAAAAATAGAAATAAAAACCAAAACTAGCATGCAATCACATAATGTCGCGCCTACATTTTCTATTGAGTCCCGTCGGTAACGACGGTCCTCACACGCCGAACTCAAGCAAATTTAGCAACACATTTCGGTTTTAATTACACACATAATTATGGTAATTAACATGGAAAGGTTCATAGTATACAAGACACGAATTGTAAATTTCAAAATAAAGACAAACAAGAACAAATAACCTGTAGAAATAAAAACTGAACTTGAATTGCAAAAGGAAACGCCGGAAGGCTTGTTCGAAATCAGAAATACAGCAGCAAAGTAAATTACAAGAGTTTTCCGACAATTCCTCGATGTGAGTAATTGTTGCTCCAAAGGTAGTTATATGCCTAAACAGAATTTGACAGAGCTTCCGCATCTAAAATCGGGTTCTAAATACAAGAGTGAAAGGTCCGATATATAGAGAAAAGTCTCAAAAATAACTGCTAAAACGTGCACATGAAGTGGAGGGAAAGTACGAAAAATCAAACTGCCCAAAGCAGATGTAGTTTTTAAATTCTGCAATTGCGTAGTGATGCCGAATGCCACCAGGCCATGGCAAACGCCATGGTCCTGGCCTTTTTAACTGACGTGGCTTCCAAGCTCATGGCGAGCGCGATATCAGTAAAACACAGAATCTTCACTTCTTTGCTGAATTTTCTTCTTCTTTTGCTCTTTTCTGATCTTTTGCTCGATTTTTCCACAAATGAAGTTATCAGCTGCAAAACATAACAAACACGATTAAACACTAATAAAACTCGAATAAAAATGAACGAAACATATGCGTAATGAGCCATAAAATACGATACGATTTCTCGTTATCAACAAGATTCTACAATGGATTGTATCTCACATTCTCCGTCCCAAGAAGGGAGGTTATTCGAGAGTTGACCAAGCTGGGGTACATTTGGTCTATGTGTTGAAAAATAAGATAAGGATTAATTGGCCTCATTACATTGCTAGTAGGATATTTGCTCTGAAGGAATCTGGTCGAGGTACAACTTTATGCTATGCCTCTTTCATTTAAAGGGTTATTAATTGGGCTAATGTTGTTGTCCAAGGTATTCCATACGTCTCTTTGAAGGTTGATCAAGAATTTAGTCAAAAGACCCTAACTATGATGGGTTATATTTGTGATCGTCAAGAGAAACGGTATAGATTCAAGATAAAAGCCTCAAGTTCAAAGGTTCAGGATTCGGATGAGGATGAAGATGAATATGAAGATGAAGAGGAGGAAGAGAAAGCTTATGAGATGGAGATTGACCATCATGATGACAGTGATTGGTTGGGTCACTCACCTGTTCTGGATCCCTATGCCAATCAAGGCTGGGGTGAGTGGCAACACACAGGCTGGACAACTCTAGGCTCATCCTACATTCCTCCAACAAATGACTGGAATAATCAAGATTCATACTACATGCCTCCGTCTCCACCTCGACCTCAATAAAACAATGCTGAAGTTCTTGACATGCTGAGAAATATGCAGCTTCAACCACAAAATTTTGCTGTTATTCAAGAGGAAAGGTACACAGCTTTGCAGTGCCAGCTTCAATCTCAAAGTGAGAACTTTGATTTTTTTTCCTCCACTGTGATACAATGGTTTGATACTATGGCTGAAACAACTTATGGTCATAATCGCTCTCTTACGAACAACTTCAATACTCTCAGCAGAGCTACCTTGGATTTTACTGAACGCTTGGATGAGCAACAAACACCGCCTCCAGATTACTATTTTAGAGGGAGGGTCATCCATATAGGTGGAGGAGACCTTAGAGGGTTAAGTTGCTTTGATGTAGTGCATTTCATGTTTCATTTTGCATGTCATTTTGTGTGTTGTTATCTATTTTCGTTTTTATGACTTGAAGTTGTATTGAACATCTTTAGTTGTGTAATGCACTAAATTTTATTTTATATGCTTCTTGTTTTACTTATGTTCATATCTCTTGCATTAACATCATTTTATGTGAAAGGTTGTTAATCTGTATCTGTTGCAAAGTATATGAATGTGTTCTTATGGATATGTTCTGGTTTCATTGACCTTGTACTTCGCTCTTTTTGATGTTGTCAAAGGGGGAGAAGATAATGCAAAAGTAGCACTTCATTTCACAAATATAGACCATATTTTCTTTTGAAACAATGCATAAAATCAGGGGGAGGATGATTCTCAAAGTACTCGATAAGTTGAAGATTTTGCAACTATTTTGCCATCATAAAAAAGGGGGAGTATGTGAGGGCAAGGTGCCTTAGTCCTTATTTTAATGATGTCAAAACTTGTATTAGCTCGTACTTTGTACTTTGGACGGTATCATCGTGTCTTAGCTTGCATTCATGCTTTACAATGCACAAAATATTCTAAGGTCATGTGTCTACACATATAGGAGTATCTCATATATGTTATGTGTGCACTTGATCTTGTTAGAAAACTTAGGTCTACACAAAAATGGCTTAGGTGGACCAAAATGTGAGCAAAGAACTCGTTTTTAGCTTTCTAGGGTGCTTGCGTCGACTCACAGCCATGTTCCGGTCAACGCATGAATTTTGATTTGCACTCATTTGCTCTCGCGTCTGCTCACGTCGACCCTTAGGCCGACTCATACTAGAAGCATTTAAATCTGGTGTTTTTAAGTGAGCTTGCATCGACGCATGGCCCTGTTCCGGTCGACGCATCGCTTAATTTTTTGTGTAGTTTTGCATTCGGGTGTACTCAGGTCGACCCACCTGTTACTTTGGTCGACCGTTCGCTGCCTTGTGTCTATTTTTCTGATATGTTATGTTTTAAAATGTTGTTATGTTAGTTAGTGGGTCTGGGCATCATATATATTCATTTTGTCTCATCATTTTCACATAGAACAAGAAAAGTGAAAGATATACACTGAATTTTTCTCATCATCTTCACCCTCATTCTTGCATTTTCTCAACAATTACACATAACAATTTTTGTTGATCTTTTGCATCTTCGAGGTGATAACGTCCAAACGTAGGATTGTGTATCTAGTTTGGGTTGATAATTCGATGAGTTTTTCTTGAAAAAACCGTTAGGGTTTTGTCCTCGAAGATCTCGAGGATTTGGGGGTTTTTGCACAGATCTTTGCTTCACATATTCAGCCGAGCAAAGGGATTGAAGAACGGTGGGTTCGTTCAATCAAGTAGCGGTAACCGAAGGATTGTGTAGAAAGATTTAGGTTCAAACGTTGTGTGATCAAAATAAGCTGAGCGAAAGGTTTGAAGACCGGTAGGGTTATTCAAACAAGTAGCGGGAACTGGAGGTTTGTTCAACACGCTCGAGGCACTTGATTCGACTTGAATCAAGGGGAGAGAAGGCATAATATCAACTTCAACAATTAGGATTTAGTATGTGGTGATTATTGCTTCTCTTGTATAAACTTTTGCAATTAGATAATACATATCTCAATTCTAGTTTTTAGAATTGGGGGCAGACGTACCCAGAGCGAGGACGAAAGGGGAATTGGCTAAACAAATTTGGTGTTGTTCTCTCTTTCTCTATCTCTTTTCTTTTTAATTGTTCACGTTTGTGTAATATCAATTGATCGATAAATCTTTCCTGTCGTGTTGTGCTGAAAATATGTTTTGAAAACTCATTACAATCATTTGGATTGTAATTGTGAAAAATTCTGCACTAACATTACATAGGAAATAATACTTAGGGTGTTTTGCACACCAAGTGTTCGACGAATTGATCGCACACAAACTGTTTGTGATATTGTCAAATTAAGTTTACATTTCATAAGTCATTGGAAATTGGATAAACTAAAGTGACATTACTTGTATTGATTAATTCTCAAACTATTGGTTTGTTTTCTCATTAGATTTGTTATTCCATTTGGCTTGTTGCATATCCGATCTTTTCGATAACGGTTCGTTTAGACGATTTGGTTCCTCGGCTGCTTTCGCACAATTTTTTAAAACAAACTTTTTTTGGCACCGACTCTGTCTAAAAATTAGTGATCTATTCAACCCCCCTTCTAGATCATTGTCATCGTCTAACAGTTTCTTCATTTATATTTTTAAAGATCTTAAAAACAAAAATAAATGATTAGATATAAAAGTGTAAAATAATTTTTTGTATCCATCCATGTTCTTTTGTTTATTTTTCTACTTCTTCATGTGATTTTATTCTTCTTCATTTGTATTGTTGATAGATTTGAAAAACAAAAATAAATTAGTAACTATGAGAATGGTAGAAAAGATAAAATAATAAAATAAAAGAAAAATAAATATAAAAGAAAAATAAATTTAATTTGAAAGAAGAATGAGATGATGAGTGAAAGAGTGGAAAGGGGTGGAAAAAATGAAAGTTGAAAAAGTGTCAAGTGAGAACCTGACACTCGACAACATTTGATTGAAGTATAGTGAATTAATTGGAAGATTAATTTTTTACTATTTTAACCTTGTGTAAGTGTAAACAATTTAAAAGCAAAGAAAATTAGTCGTAGTTTGCATGTATATTTTATTAATAGATATATAATTGTGTGAAGACAAGCTTCCAACATGTTTTGATGAAGATAATGTTTTAAAGTTCAAGTCTCATTATCAAAGAAGAAGGAAAAATTGCTTAGCACTATGATTAACACTCAAGGTATATGAAATCCATATCATAGGTAGTCTTGAAGTGCTCAATGTATATTTGTTGATCATGCATTGAAAATTCATTTGAACTTTGTTAAAATATTTTTCAAAATGATTTTACTAGCATTGGTTGAAAATTGAATTTGATGCATCATGAAGTTTTTGTACTTAGAAATTTTTTCAAAATATTTCAGCATGCAATCAATTGAACCATTTGTGTAATCGATTGAATGGCCTTTTAAAACATGAATTTTGAACTCTTGCAATCGATTGAATGGTATGTGCAATCGATTAAACTAGTGCAAAATTACAATTTTTTATTTCATGCAATAGATTGAAGGACTTGTACAATCGATTGACATTGTGTAATTTTTGAAAAATGTTGAAACGCATGCACTTCTTTATTCACTCATTTTCATGGCATATCCTAATTTTAAACTCGTTCTTTTTCAATAAAATCATCCAACCATTGCCATATTTTATCAAAAGTTTTTCTTACTCTATAAATTGAATTCAAATTTTTATTTTACAGTTACTTCTTTCAAACAAAATATACAAAACTTTTTGTATAATTTTCAATTCATTTTTTCCAGACTTGGATGCTTTTTGAGAAAACTTTCATATCATTCTAAAAGCACCATTGAGCACTTAGAGAGTTTATGATATTGAGCTTTCATATTTGAAAGAGAAGAAGTCCTACAAGATAAGATTTAGTTTATCAAACTTATTACTACTCAAATTCATTATATTGTATCAACATCTTATCTTTCGAGGATCGTTCTATATAAGATTGTGTGAGTCTTATATTTGTTCTTCAGGATTGTTGGAAACAAGGGTGTGAGAAAAGAAAGGATTGTTTTCTTTTCTTGGATTTTAAATCACAAGAGGATTGTTCTTGGTTATTAGGTTAGAACCCTGCATATAGAAGTCTAGATTAGGCTTGTACACAAGTTCTAACATATTAAAATCTCTTACTGCGTAAGGGGGCTGGAGTATTCTCGGATTGTGATGAGAACCAGGATATATCTCTAGTGTTCTTTATTTTTGGCATTCACTGCTTTTATCATTTAACTCATCAAGAAAAGAAAGATACATCATTCTAAAAATCAGATAAATTTTTTAGACACCTAATTCAGCCCCCCCTTAGGTGCACTCTACACTTATTATTGGCATCAGAGCAGGTTAGGTAACTTGTTCCTGAAAGATCCAGAATGGCTTCCGCAAATCCAATTTTCAAAGACGGTGGCATTTGCAATAAACCTCCACTATTTTCTGGTGAATAGTTTGATTTTTGAAAAATTCGCATGAAGGCTCACTTGGAATCACAATGAGAAGAAATATGGAATGATGTGGAGAATGGTCAATTTGTTCCTATAAGTGTTGTCAACGAGGTTGGGACACCAAAGATTAAAAGTTCATGGGATGAAGATGATAAGAAAAAGGTCATTTACAATAAGAAAGCAATCAACATACTTCAAAATGCACTTAGCATGGACGAATTCTTTCGTGCCTCTCAATGTACAATGGCAAGTAAATATGAGATACAAAGGTAGAAACTCATGAAGGAACCGCTGAAGTGAAGAGATTTGTATTGCATTGCAAAAGAGATTTGTACACTTAACCAATCATTGCATTGCTCCCAGTAAGACTCTTACTAACGATGATCTTAATCTTAAAGTGCTTAGGTCTTTAACCAGGGAATGGCAACCAAAGGTGACAGTAATATCGAAAAAGAAAAGTCTTTCTACCATGACGTCCGCATATTTATTCGGAAAACTTGAAGATTATGAACTTGAACTTGGAGGACTCTAAAAGCATGAGAATCAAGAGAAGAAACCCCAAGGCATTGCTTTGAAATTTGACACAAAATAAGAACAAGAAGAAGATGCTTCAGAAGAAGATGAAAACTTCATGTTCCTTGTAAAAGGACTTGGTAAGTTATTTGGCAATAATGAAAAATCCTTGAATTATGCAAAAAGAAAGAAATTTTTTAGGAAAAAAGGATGCTTCCACTTCAACACAAAATGTCACTTGCTATGAATGTGGAAAGTAAGGACACAAAAAGACGGATTGTTCAGAACTCACCAAGAAGAACAACTTCAATAGTAGAAAAGAGACAAAATCCAAAAGAGCCTACATTGCATGGGAAGACAATGAAATAAGTTCACATCTGACTCGGAAAGTGAAGAATGTGCAAATCTTGCTTTGATTGAATCATACCATTTTGATGATGAAGATGAAGGGTGTGCTTGAAAACCACTTCAAATCTATGGTATTCCAATAGTGGTTTTTATAAGCATATGACGAGATATATAAGCAAATTTTCAAATCTAGTGCTTAAGGCCAATGGATATTTCACTTATGGAGACAACAACAAAGGAAAAATTCTTGGCATAGGCAAAGTTGAAGCACCACCTTTCACATCCATTGAAGATGTTTTTTATGTTGAAGGACTAAATCACAATCCTCTAATTATAAGCCAACTTTTTGAAAAAGTCTTCAAGATCAAGTTCACCAAGGATGAATTATTGATTGAAGATGAAGCCACTCATGAGGTAAAACTCAAAGGTAAAAGATTTAATAATATTTTCATGATTTCTTTAGATGATTTATCTTTGAAAGTAAAATGTTTCATGGTAAAAAACAATCACTCATGGCTTTAGCATAAAAGAGTTGCACATATTCATATGGAACATTTAGACAAACTAGTCAAGCATCATGTTGTCATTGGCTTACTTAAGATAAAGTCTGTCAAAGATAAATTATGTGATGCTTGTCAAAAGGGAAAACAAACCCAGTTAACTTTCAAAACTAAGAATGGTGTGTCTACTTCAAGGCCACTACAATTATTGCATATGGACTTGTTTGGTCCATCAAGAACAAGAAGCTTCGAAGGTAATGTATATGCTTTAGTTATTTTTGATGATTTTTCTTGATATTCTTGGACACTCATTTTAATGCAGAAAAGTGATGCACTCAAGGCATTCTCAAGAGATATGCAAAGCATGTACAACATGAAAAATAACTAAAAATTGCATCAATTAGAAGTGACAATGGTGGAGAGTTTTAAAATGCATCATTTGAAAAGTTTTATGAAGAGCATGGGATCTTCCACGATTTTTCAGCACCAAGGACTCCACAACAAAATGGAGTGGTAGAGGAAAGAATCGCTCTCTAATAGAAGTTGCAAGAATAATGCTTAATGATTCAAGTCTACTAAAATATTTTTGGGCGGATGCAGTAAGCACGACATGTTATGTAAGTAATCAGGTAATTATAAGACCAATGTTGAAAAAAAAACACCATATGAACTCTTCAAGGGAAGAAAGCCAAACATTTCACACTTTCACATCTTTGGATGCAAGTTCTTTATCCTCAACAATAACAAATATAATCTCGGTAATTTTGAAGAGAATTCCGACGAATGTATATTTCTTGGTTCTTCTCTTATTAGTAAAGCATGTAGAATTTACAATAAAAGAACTTTAAATATTGAAGAATCCATGCATGTATCTTTTGATGAATCTAACACCTCTAAGAGGATATAGTTATTAGTGATGATGATGATAAAATTTTAGAAGTTCCTACGGAAGATGTTACCAAAGTCAACAATGATGATCAAACAGAACACAAAGAGGAATTTATCCAAAATGAGTCAAATCAAAGAGATCCTTCCTCAAGAATGGAGAACACATAGATAACATCCTATTGAAAAAGTAATTAGAGACATAAATCAGGGAGTATCTACTCGTTTAAATCTTAAATATGCTTGTCATAATATGACTTTTGCTTCTCAAATTGAACATTCTAAAGTCAAAGATGCTTTAGATGATGACCAATGGATTCTAGCCATGCAAGAGGAATTAAACCAATTTGAAAGAAATCAAATTTGGGATTTAGTTCCTAGACCAAAGCGTAACACATCATTGGCACTACATGGATTTTCAAAAATAAGCTAGATGAAAATGGTATCATTATATGGAACAAGGCAAGATTAGTAGCTCAAGGCTATAATCAAGAGGAAGGTAAAGATTTTGAGGAAATATTTTCTCTTGCTGATAGATTATAAGAAATTAGATTATTGTTAGAATATGCTTGTTCTTTGAATTTTCAGATGTACCAAATGGATGTCAAAAGCGTATTCCTAAATGGCTACATACTTTAAGAAGTTTATATAAGTCAACCTCTAAGATTTGAAGACTTCAAACATCCTGATCATGTATAGAAAGTCAAAAAGGCTTTGTATGGATTGACCCAAGCACCAAGTGCTTGGTATGATATGTTAAGTAATTTTCTTTGCGAACATGGATTTGAAAAACGTAAAGTTGATACTACTCTTTTTATCAAAAGAATTAACCATTATACTATCTTAGTGAAAATTTATGTAGACGACTTCATATTTGAATCCATAAATGAATCTTTATGTGAATAATTCTCATCAATCATGCAAGGAGAATTTGATATGTCCATGATGGGCAAGTTGAACTACTTCCTTAGGTTACAAATTAAACAAACAAAGAATGGGATATTCATCAATCAATCTAAGTATTGCAAAGAGCTTCTCAAAAGATTTGATATGGATACTTGAAAAGATATATAAACTCCAATGGGATCTGGCACATATCTTGATCATGATGAATCCGGAATTTCAATTGATATCACTAAATATCAAGGTATGATTGGTTCATTATTATATCTAACAGCTAATCGACCTAATATTATGTTTAGTGTATGTTTATGTGCACGATTTCAAGCATATCCAAAGGAATCTTATCTCATTGTTGTGAAGAGAATAATGAAGAATCTCAAAGGGACATATAATGTCGGCTTATGGTACCCCAAATGTAGTGTATGTAGTCTTGTTGGTTTCTCTGACGCAGATTATGCAGGATGTAAGACGAATAGAAAAAGTACAAGTGGAACTTGTCAAATTTTTAGAAATGCCCTAGTTTCTTGGTCATGCAAAAAGCAAGAAAGTGTGGCTCTCAGCACTGTAGAAGCAGAATATATTTTTGTCGGTAGTAGTTGTGTTTAGATACTTTGGTTAAAACAACAACTACATGACTATGGTGTAATTCTAGGAAGCATATTTCTCAAGTGCGACAACACCAGTGCAATCAATATTTCAAAAATTTTTGATCACGCATTCAAGAACCAATCATATAGATATTCGACATCACTTCTTAAGGGATCATGTTCTAAAAGGCGACATTGAAATTTCCTTCATTGATACCCAAAATCAACTAGCAGGTATCTTCATAAAGCCGCTTCCAAGAAACACATTTTGTAAAATTAGAAGAGATCTTGGTATTATAAGCGAAAATGACATTTAATCAAGTCAAGACCTCTTGAAATATTCGTTTAAACCCATTCACAGAATCTCATATATCAGTAACAAGGTACATGTATTCTATTCTTTTTCATTCAAATTATAGTTATTTATATGCTTTAATATGTTTAATATGATTTTATTATGTGATTTATTATATTGGTTTTACTATGATTATTGCCTTGATTTTATTATTATTATTATCTTGGTATTATTCGTGTGTTTTTAATGTTTTTGATAGCCTTCACATAAATTGTATTTATTTTAAAAAAAATTCAAAATTTTATGTAGTACAATTGACTGCATCTAGCTTTCAATCGATTACATCCTTTGTAATATTGAGTGAAATCGATTGCACAATGTCTTTAATTGATTGTATTGAGTCTAAAGTGCTTTTTCAAGTTTGGCAGAATCAAAACGTTTCTTTGTGCAATCGATTACACATCCCTTTCAATTGATTGCACCTGAAGTATTTTTTGCAAATTTTTTTGTGTTACAATCGATTGCACCTTCCTTGAAATCGAGTGCACCTGAAACAATTTTCAAATTTTGTTTGCTTTGATTGCTTGGTCACGTGAATCAATTCTTTCCCTTTCCCATAAACCTAACCTATCTATTAAAATCAGCTTTTTCCAATTGACCCCCTCTCACAAAATTTATGCCTTATTCTCTTTTACTTACACAATACCCTATTTTCATCTTCCTCCAAATTTCTCACCAAACCCCATTAACTTTTTCATATTTTTTCAAACTTCTCACCAAACCCCATTAAATCTCCAACCTATATCGTAAACTCTCTTAATCAAAACAAACCAACCTTTCTCTCACCAAAAATCAAACCTTTTCCTAAAACTCTCCACTCTATTCTCTAAAATTCCAACCTTCATCTCCAAAAAGCTTGCATTTTTCATCAATGGCTCCTCCAAAAACTAGGGCTAGTAAGGTTGCAAAGGGCAAAGAAAAGGCTACTTCTTCAAATCCTCCAAAATCCATTGCTTTTGATTCAGGGTTAAAGAAATCGTTTCCATCCCAAGAGCAACAAAAGAGATATCTTGAATGCTTCTTAGCTAAACCTGTGTTTGAACCAAGGTATGTCAAGTTGAGTTTCTTTCCATATCCTTGCTTTAAGTTTATGGAAGATTTAATAAGCCAGAAAATAGATGGGTTGGTGAGTATGGATGGCTGCATTTTTCTTGACCTTGTGAAAGCTTTTTACAGAAACTTATCTTATAAGGATGGTGTTATAAGTTCTTCTGTTAAAGGAACCCCATTTGATTTTGATGCTAAAATTTTGTGAAAAATTCTAAATATCCCTTCTGAGGGCTTAGAATTTAAGATGCTCAAAATTCTTCCTTTACAAAATTATGAGAAGCGGGATTTTTATCATGGAATTGGAAGAAAAATTGAACACGAGGTGTTTCAGAAGAGTAAAAAGAAACTGGGCGATAAGTTTCCTGATAGGTCTTCTTGGTCTGCTGAAAATCTTCATATTAATGATAGGTTGTTGCATTATTTTTTTAATTATATCATAGTGCCAAGGTTCTCTAACCATTCAACTATCACTGATACTGAGATGAAAATTTTATTTGCAATCCATAATGGTCTTCCAATTAACTGGGCTTACATGATTTTGGAGCACAAGGCCTCTCATGATGAAAATTCTCAGGAACTTCCCTGTGCTTTTTTCATTACTAAGTTTTTTCAACATTTTGGTGTAAATCTTGTTAAGAAATATCCAATGCCTATGGAAGATTGGGAAATCACGGTACATATTTGCAACAATAAGATGGGTGTTATATACAATTTAAAAGAAAAAACTATCAAATACCTCGATGATGAGCTTGAGAATCCTCCTCCTCCTCCAGTTCAACAACCTCCTCAACAATACACTCACAAAGGGGAACATGTTCTTGACTACATGGCATACATGAATCACTCTTTGTTTACCCGAATCTCTAACCTCTACGTTCATATGCAAGTTCCTCAATGTCAAATCCCTCCGTATCAATATTTATTTCCTCAACCACAAAATGCTTCACCAAACAACAACTTTGACCAAGTCAACCCTCAAAATGACCTTGACCAAGAATTTATGCACCAAGATTAATTTGTCTACTATTTGTTGTTTTATTCTGTTAAAGTGTAGTGTGTTTTTATGGCATTGTTAAGTTAATTTTATGTTATTGTTATGTTTTAAAGACCATGTCATTGTTATGTTATCAAGTCTTTATATGTTAAGACAATGTGTCTTTATTTATAGTTTCTATATTGCTCTATACTTTCTCTATTTTACTTTCATTTACCCTTTTCCCTTCTTTTTGATAATGACAAAGGGGGAAAATATATATATATATATATATATATATATATATGCGCGCTTGTGATCTAACATTTTTAGAAAGAAACAAAGTACGAATGATTTATCAAAGTTAGGGGGATATATCCAAGCATATGATTCTAAGAGAAAGGGCGAGCATTGTGATCAAGAATAATCTTCTTTGCTCATATGGTTGTCATCATCAAAAAGAGGGAGATTGTGAAAACAAGCTTCCAACATGTTTTGATGAAGACAATCTTTTAAAGTTCAAGTCACATTATCAAAGAAGGAAAATTTTCTTAGCACTATGATTAACACTCAAGGTATATGAAATCCTTATCATAGACAATCTTGAAGTTCTCAATGTATATTTGTTGATCATGCATTGAAAATTCATGTATACTTTGTTAAAATATTTTTCAAAATGAATTTACTAGCATTGGCTAAAAATTAAATTTGATGCATCATGGAGTTTTTGTACTTTGAAATTTTTTTTAAATGTTTTAGCATGCAATCGATTGAAGGACTTTTTAGAAAACGAATTTTGAACTCATGCAATCGATTGAATGGTTTGTACAATTGATTGAACCAGTGAAAAATTTCAAAAAAATTTATTCCATGCAATTGATTGAAGGACTTATGCAATTGATTGACACTATAATTTTTGAAAAATGTTGAAACGTATGCACTCCTTCATTCAATCCTTTCCATGTCATCTCCTAATTTTAAACTCATTCTTTTTCAATAAGATCATCCAACCATTGCCATGTTTTATCAAGAGTTGTTCTTACTCTATAAATTGAATTCAAATTTTCATTTTACTATTACCTCTTTCAAACAAATTATACAAAATCCTCTGCATAACTTTCAACTCATTTTTTCCAGACTTAGATGCTTTTTGAGAAAACTTTCATATCATTCTAAAAGTAGCATTGAGCACTTAGAGAGTTTATGATATTGTACTTTCATATTTGAAAGAGTAGAAGTCCTATAAGTCAGGATTTAGTTTATTGAACTTATTACTACTCAAATTCATTATACTGTATCAACATCTTATCTTTCTAGGATCGTTGGATATAAGATTGTGTGAGTCTTGTACTTTTTATTCAGGATTGTTGGTAACAAGAATGTGAGAAAGAAATGAATGTTTTCTTTTCTTGGATTTTAAATCATAAGAGCATTGTTCTTGGTGATTATGTTAGAACCCTGAGTATAGCAGTCTAGATTAGGCTTGTACACGAGTTCTAACATATTAAAATCTCTTACTGCGTAAGGAGACTGAAGTATTCTCGGATTGTGAGGGGAATCAGGATATATCGTTGGTGTTCTTTATTTTTCGCATTTAATGCTTTTATCATTTAATTCATCAAGAAAAGAAAGATACTGTATTCTAAAAACCAGAAAGAAAAAAATTAGACACCTAATTCTCTCCCCCATCTCTTAAGTGCACTTTACACGTAGAAATTAATTTTAGAATTTATAGTTTTTAAATAAAAGTGATTACTTGTGATTCATAAAGACGAATTCCAATAAGTATGAACTTTTTAAAGACTATAATTTCTGGTCCATTTGGACCAACTTATTTTACCTGCTCCTTGAGAATATTTATTTTCCTTTTTAAAAGACAAATATATAAAGTTTGAATATAAACATTTTAGTATTTATTTCATAGATTTCAAATTTATTTTTAAAGATGTGACTTTAATTTTTTGGAATCACATATTTATTTGAAGTATTAATAAATTATATATTAGAATTATTTTATTTTTGAGAGTTAAATTTATACTTGTTTTTTCATTATTCATTCTTATATAACAGGAAGAAAATCTTATATTCTCGTGAGAAGAATAAGATAAAGGTAACCATCAATATTGTTTTGGACTGGACCGATGGCTAGGCATGACCCAATTCACTTCTGCATCCAGAACAACCCAATAGCCTAGATCCATCCAATTGAGGATAGAGGGAACCAGTTTTCCCTCTGCCCCTCCACCGAGGAGAGATTACCAGCCGGCCATTGATGACACTAAATTATACTGTATTTTCGACTCTGATTTCACATGCATATTAGTTGGTTTTTTATTATTTTTGCTTTGTTATTGTTATGTTTCCCTTTGTTTTCAGGTTTTCAATAAATCGAGGTCCCAGATGAAAAAGGGTGCAAAAGGAGCAAGAATTCAAGTTTGGCAGCAATTTACTCTTGTCGCTTCTCTTGTCGCGAGCGCCCCAGGGTAGGCGACGACGTGTCCCATGATCTCCACTGCTCAACTGCCACGTTCCCACGACCTTTGCCGTTTTCTTCTTGTCGCGGGCGCGGTAGGCCTGTCGCGGGCGCGACAAGGCAAAATGAGTTCCCGCCCATTTTTCAAGCCAAGGTCACTTTTGTCTTTGCACTATGCCAACTTTGCCTATAAATACTCTCAGAACTCGAATTTTAGGATCATCCAATCTTAGTTTACCTCATCCTAGGCATAAATTTCACTCTTGTAAAGCGGTAATCTTCTCACATCGAGGAGTTATTGCACTGTGTCTGATCGAGTTTGTAATCAAGTCTTGGAGTGTCTGTAATCAAGTTGGAGCACTTTGGTAGAAGTAATCCTGTCAGCATTTTCTTTTCCGTACATTGTACCAGATTTAAAGACTCCACTTTGGAGCAGGTTTTATTTTAATCGCATTTACTTTCATTTATTTCTTGCACTTGCTTTATTTTGTTTATTTATTGTCTTGCCTTACTTTTCAAAACTTTACTTTTCAAAAGACTTAATTCCATACATGATAAGAATTAACATGACTGTTATAACTACCACGGCTGGCTAAGTTTTAGATAGGTAAGAATGTAAACACCATAATCACCGTAATACGTCTATATGTTAATAGAAATACTTAAGGGCTGTTTTAATCTTTAACATAAGTTTTCTGTACTTAAAAGCAATGTTGGGTAAGATCGAAAGCCGTCCAACCATTTGTGAACTTGTTTAGTTCTCAACTGATCAAATACAGTGAAAGCGCTTTGCTCAGTTGAGTAGGGATTTTTAACACTTTAGAAAAGAGATTTTAAAACTATTTTCGGACGCGTTAGTGGGATTAGAATCTGGTTCATTTTGAACCTCTTTAGTTTAGAGATTTCAGGTCAAAATACTTTTCTGTTTAGTTTAGAATTTGCATTTCTTAAAAGTAAGTTTTCCATGACTCTAACGCAATGCGCGCCTTTTTATAAGTGACAATAAAGGGGTTAGTTTAGAGGGTAAACTTGGTTCTGACTACGCGATAGCGACAGTTCCTGTTAAATTGAATTCTTTTCTTAAAATAGAAGATATTGCCCGTAAGTAGTTCTGTTGATGAATATAGAAATATTATCGGTTATGAGAATTACATTCAAGCCTATTGTTTTGTCTGAATTTTATTACCTCGTCATTTACTTTTATTTATTTTCCTCTGCATTAGTAAACCCTGAATTGAACTGCCTTAGACAAGCACTGTAACAAACGGAAATTGTTAGATCGACATTTGGTCTCTGTGGATACGATAACTTTTTATATTACTCTGACGCGATTCGTGCACTTGCGAATACAACGCATCAAGTTTTTGGCGCCGTTGCCGGGGACCAATTTCGCCGAATTTTGAATTTCGTTTGTTATCACCGTTTAGACTAGGGCCGCACGAGCTGGTCGATGCGAAGATCTCGTAGCTCCAGTAGTGTTATAGATCCTTTAGTGGAACCAGAACGTTACGCTCGCGCACGACTTTGGCTTCGTCGAATTAAGCAAGCTATGGCCGAAGATCGTAACCAAAGACCCCTTAAGGAATTCGCTCAGCCTGCTGACGAAGAACCGAACTCTAGTATAGTTAACCCTACTATACCTGCCAATAATTTTGAACTAAAACCATCCCTATTACAACTAGTTCAACAAAACCAATTCGCAGGACTACCATCGGAAAACCCAAACCAACATCTAAAAGTCTTTATCCAGTTGTCAAACACCTTTAAGACCAATGGTGCTAGTCCTGAGGCGATTCGTTTAAGACTATTTCCCTTTTCCCTTAGAGACAAAGCCCTAACTTGGTTAGATTCCCTTCCAGCCAATTCTATAACAACATGGGAAGACCTTAGGAGAACATTCCTTGCTAGATACTTTCCCCCAAGTAAAACAGCCGTTCTCCGAAACCAAATAACAAGATTTACCCAAAACCAAGGAGAATCACTATTTGAAGCTTGGGATAGGTATAAAGACCTTCTAAGGGCTTGTCCACACCACGGTTTGGAGCAATGGTTGATTATACATACCTTTTACCACGGACTTCATTATAACACAAAGATGTCCATCGACGCTGCCGCTGGCGGTGCTCTGATGAACAAACCCTATCCTGACGCTTGTGGTCTCATTGAAGATATGGCTCAAAACCATCATCAATGGGGAAACGAAAGAGCAACAGTGGAAAAGAAAGAAGCCCAAGGAGGTAAACATGAGGTAAGCTCTATAGACATGATGCAAGCCAAAATGGATGCTATGGCCCTCAAGATCGATCAAATGTACGCACAACCAACCGCTGCAGCAGCAGTAGTATCGGATTGCGAACTTTGTGGTACTAAAGGTCATCAATCAGCTGACTACCATCTGTTAAACGAGACTAACCCAGACCCAGTCAACTATGCCCAAGGAAACCCGTTCTCAAATACTTACAACCCTGGATGGAGGAATCACCCTAATTTTTCCTACAAAAACAATAACCCTATCCAAAACCAAGCACCTCCGAGATCAACCAACAATCAAGCACCTAGACAAAACCAACCTATGCAAGCAGTGCCACCTAAGCCAAATATTGAGAAAGTGCTAAACGATTTTATGACAGCACAAGCCCAGCAAAACAAAGAGTTCCTAAATCAGAATATTCATGTGAATGAGCTGCTTACCCAACTAGGAACCAAAATGGATCAAATGGCCACCCACAGCAAGATGCTTGAAACCCAGATCTCTCAGGTAGCCTTAAAGCAAGCACCCCAAACTACTCCTGGAGGACAATTTCCTGGACAACCTCAACAGAACCCTCGAGGGCAAGCTAACGCTGTTACCTTACGAAGTGGAACCACTTATGAAGGGCCTAAAAACCCGACATTGAGTGACTCCGAGATTTCCAAAAGGATGCTACCCCCGAAGGTGAGAAACCCGTAGAAATTGAGAAACCAAAAGACAGAGATAAAGGAGAAGTTACGGACGAAGCTTCAACACCCCCTCAGCCATTCAAACCACCAATTCCCTATCCACAAAGACTTAAACAAACCAAGATCAATGACCAATTCCAGAAGTTTGTTAAAGTTATAGAAAAACTCCATGTAGAGATTCCTTTTACAGAAGCCATCACCCAAATACCATCTTATACTAAATTCCTGAAGGACATCCTCACCAATAAACGTAGACTTGACGATCCAAAACCAGTGGAGTGTAATTCCATTTCCTAGAACAAACTTGCCAAAAAAGACAAAGATCCGGGGAATTTCTCCATACCTTGTATTTTGGGGAATCATGTCATAGATAAAGCCTTTCTGGACTTAGGAGCCAGTGTAAGCCTAATGCCCCTCGCAGTTTGTGAACGATTGAAACTAGGAGATTTGCAACCTACTAAGATGTCTCTCTAATTAGCTGACAGATCTATAAAATATCCTGTAGGCGTATTAGAAGACATCCCAGTTCGAATAGGCAAGTTGTTCATTCCCATCGACTTCATCGTAATGGACATCAAAGAAGATAAAGATATCCCAATCCTCCTAGGTAGACCCTTCCTATCAACTGCAGGAGCCATAATAGATGTCAAGAAAGGAAAATTGACTTTTGAGGTAGGTAACGAAAAAATAGAGTTTGTCCTAGCAAAGTTTCTCACGGCACCAGCAATAGGAGATGCATGTTATGCAGTTGATGTCATTGATGAATGTGTCCGTGAACTTAACCAGGAAGAGCCAATAGAAAGAATAAAACTACCTTCAACGCCCATTGAGAAAGATGATGACAATATGGAACCCTACATAGATGATAGCCTTTTTGAATGTTTATCCTTAACTCCGGATCCTATACAAAACCCCAGCAAACCAACCTTAGAATTAAAAGAATTATCCAAGAATCTAAGATATGAGTTTTTAGACAAAGAAATGGACATACCAGTTATAGTAAGTGCCGTTCTGAACCAAAATGAAACAAACCAACTCTTAGATGTCTTGCGAAGATATCCCTCAGCACTAGGGTACAACATCTCATATCTTAAAGGAATAAGTCCATCCGTGTGCATGCACCGAATTTCACTTGAAGAAGATGCTAAACCTTCGAGAGAACACCAAAGAAGGATTAACCCTATAATGAGTGAGGTAGTTAAGAAGGAAGTTCTTAAGTTGTTGGAAGCAGGGATAATATATCAGATCTCGGACAGTAAATGGGTAAGCCTTGTGCATGTAGTACCTAAAAAGGGAGGCATCACCGTGGTACAGAACGAAAAAGGTGAGCACGTTACAAAATGGATAGAAGGAGGTTGGCGTATGTGCATAGATTATAGAAAATTAAACAAAGCCACTAGGAAGGACCATTTCCCATTACCTTTTATAGATCAGATGTTGGAACGTCTAGCTAGACATTCCTACTTCTGTTACCTCGACGGATATTCAGGTTTTTTCCATATTCCTATACACCCTGATGACCAAGATAAAACAACCTTCACATGCCCATATGGAACTTTTGCCTATAAACGTATGCCTTTCGAACTCTGTAATGCCCCAGCAACTTTCCAGCGTTGCATGATGTCAATCTTCGCTGATTATCTTGATGGAATTATGGAAGTATTCATGGACGATTTCTCAGCCTGCGGATTTGATTTCAATAACTGTCTAGTAAACCTCGAAAAGATCTTGAAGAGATGTGTCGAAGTAAACCTGGTATTAAATTGGGAGAAATGTCACTTCATGGTCACTGAAGGTATAGTTCTAGGACATATCGTTTCTGAAAAAGGCATTGAAGTTGATAAAGCCAAGATCGAGGTGATAGAGAATCTTAAACCACCCAAAACAATTAGAGAAGTTCGAAGTTTTCTTGGACATGCTGGATTTTACCGGCGTTTCATTAAAAACTTCTCTAAGATCACTAAACCTTTGACTGGTCTTCTGATGAAAGATGTCGAGTTCATTTTTGATGAAAAATGCAACGAAGCATTCAACCTTTTAAAATAAGCTTTAATCTCAGCACCCATTATGCAACCACCAGATTGGACAAAACCTTTTGAAATCATGTGTGATGCTAGTGATTACGCTGTAGGAGCAGTGCTAGGGCAAAGATCTGATAAGAAGTTACATGTGATTTACTACACCAGTAGAACTCTAGATGCCGCTCAGCTAAACTATGCAACCACAGAAAAAGAACTCCTAGCCGTAGTTTTCGCCATAGACAAATTTAGATCCTATTTGGTGGGAGCCAAAATAATTGTTTACACTGATCATGCCGCCATCCGATACCTTTTGAATAAAAAGGATGCTAAACCTAGATTACTCCGGTGGATACTTTTATTGCAAGAATTTGACCTTGATATCAGAGATAAGAAAGGCACCGAGAATGTAGTTGCCGATCACCTTTCCAGGCTTGAGTTCTTGAAACCTGATGTAATACCCATAAATGATGACTTTGCTTATGACAGGTTAATCGCTAAGCTAGATGCCATTGGAGATGTAAGTTTAGAAACCTTAGAAGATTTTGAAAAATCCTTAGCGGTAAATAATGTACCCTGGTATGCAGATTTTGTTAACTATCTTGCTGCAGATATAATACCTCCTGACCTCAGCTATCAGCAGAAAAAGAAGTTCTTCAATGACGTTAAACATTTCTATTGGGATGAACCACTCCTTTTTAAGAGAGGCACTGACGGAATCTTTCGCCGGTGTGTTCCAGAGGAAGAAGTGCACCATATCATAGAACATTGTCACTCAGCACCCTACTGAGGGCACGCAAGCACATCTAAGACTCACGCTAAGATCTTACAAGCTGATCTTTATTGGCCAACTATATGGCGTGATGTTCATACATATATAACCAAGTGTGACCCGTGTCAACGCTCCAGAAACATCTCGAGGAGAAATGAAATGCCATTAAGAAACATTCAAGAAGTAGAACTTTTTGATGTTTGGGGAATCGACTTTATGGGACCTTTTCCATCATCCTTAGGAAACAAATATATTTTAGTCGCTGTCGATTACGTGTCCAAATGGATTGAAGCTATAACTGCACCCACAAACGACACCCGAGTAGTGATTAAGATGTTCAAGCAGAATATATTCCCTAGATTCGGAGTTCCCAGACTAGTGCTAAGTGATGGAGGATCACATTTTATATCTAGGATTTTTGACAAACTGTTGGGGAAGTATGTAGTTAAACATAGAGTAGCCACACCTTACCACCCGCAAACCAGTGGGAAAGTAGAAGTATCCAATAGAGAGATCAAGCATATCTTAGAAAAAACTATCTCGATATCCAGAAAGGATTGGTCACAGAAGCTTTCAGAAGCATTGTGGGCCTACAGGACAGCCTATAAGACTCCCATTGGAACAACCCCTTACCAACTAGTTTACGGAAAATCATGTCACTTACCCTTTGAATTGGAACACAAAGCATATTGGGCCATCAGAACCTTAAATTTTGATTACCTAGCAGCTGGTGAGAAACGCATCTTAGACATACATAAGCTAGAAGAGCTCCGACAATCATCCTATGAAAATGCCATCATATATAAAGAGAGAACCAAAGCAAGGCATGACAAGAAGATCGTCAAGAAAGACTTCAACATAGGTGACCCTGTTCTTCTATATAATTCAAGACTGCGACTTTTTCTAGGTAAGCTTTGATCTAGATGGACGGGCCCGTTCGAAGTTTCCAAAGTCCTAAAATCCGGGGCAGTGGAAATTAAGAACAAATCTTGCAGTCCGTTCGTTGTAAATGGACAAAGGCTTAAGCATTATGAAGGAGGTGACATTCCAGCATACTACTCCAGGTTCACGTTAACAGACCCACCTATCCTCGCACCAGATACATGACTTGAACTCGTCGAGCTAACAACGTTAAGCAAGCGCTGCATGGGAGGCAACCCATGGTTCTTTTCCTTTTCGTATTTATTTTCTTTCCGTTTATTTTGATTTACGTTTGTCTGTTTGTTTGTACATATATGACTAACTTGTTTGGTATGTTTGATTTCAGGGCCTGTTTTTTCCTAACCTTTTCTTTCAGGATGCCACCAGTCGATGACATGCACGTGACCTTTAGAGACGACGCCCAGAGAGAGCGTTATGCGATGCTTTCACTCAGACCTATGGCACCCACTCGCTACCCAGACAGTGATTGCATGGAAGCTTTGGGCATAGAGCCCAATGTCTGATACTTGACCCACCAGCTCAAATGGGACCAGTACGCTGATGATTTGCATCCCACCTATAGGAACCTCACTCTAGAGTTCCTCAGCTCTTTCTCCTATGATCCGTACTTGGGACCAGATGGCCACACCAGCTTCAGGTTATTTGGCACAGAGTATTCGTTCACCCATACTAAGTTCGGTGATCTTCTTGGATTTGAGACTGGAGTTGGCGCTATCCCTGAGCTGCCCATGGGTTACTTCATGAGTAGAGACGTGGAGAAATTTTGGAGTGACATCTCTGGAGGTGGAGGCCCTGACCCTAATACTCACATTTCGCAGGTTATCCATAACCCAGCTCTCCGATACTTTCAGATGATCATTGCCCATACATTCTTTGGGAGAGCAGATGCTGATGACCACGTTACTGAGAAGGACATATTTTTCATGTTTTGTGTGAATCAGTCGCGTCGTTTAGCTTGTGGTAACTTTATGCTGTATTCTTTTAGTGGTGTTGCCACCTGGGCAGGAGGACCTATACATGTAGGAGGTAATGTGACTGAGATTGCTGTTGCTCTAGGCCTTGGCCGAAAGCTATTTCATTTGACTCCCTACTGCAGCCATACCACCATGGATATTGATTTTTGTTTAGATCGGGGGCTGATGAGAAGGAACTCCTTTAATCCCTCTCAGTTCAGACTCCTGATCGACGGTGAGACCATACATCATTTCACCTTGCCAGATCCTGTTATGACCAGTGTCCATGACCCAGCAAACTGGACATATGCCTTAGAAGGACACGGTGAGACGGTGGACGCACCACGACCCTTCCCAGAGCCAGAGTACGTTCCAGCTCCACCACCTGACAGGACCACGGTATGGTCAAATAATCATTCATTAGGTACTCCAGATATGCAGACCCAGATGGCGATGATGCGCCAAGAGATAGCAGATCTCCGACAGACTCTTGCTGACCTACACCTGGGGATGGAAGTGTCAGAGCTGACCCACGCTACTGAGTACGATGTGCTGTATGAAGACATGGCAGAGCTCCGTCGTGAGATAGCGAGACTCTGTGGAGATGACCAGACTGATGACCAGACATCTTGATTTCCATTTTCGTATTATTTACTATATTTCTTATGCATTAATTTACTTCCAGTATCACCCAGACATATTTCCTACTATTTACATTTGATATATTTCCGATTTATATTAAGGTTTGAGTTTTTGTTTATATGCTAATATTTTCTTTTGTTTTATTTTTTTTTCTTTGACAAAATATATAAAAAAAATTTATTATAAAAAAAATATATGCTTGTGAAAATTTTGTGCAAAACTACGTTTTTAGGACATATGGAATGCTAAAAAGACCCCCCAAGGCCAAATAAAGGATAAAAAGCCCATTCAAAAAGACAAATTGAGGCCCATCAGCGGATTTGCTCTCGTCGCGCCCGCGACACACCTGTCGCGCCCGCGGCAGCGTCCTTGTAAAATCGGGACAGAACCTCCATTTCCACCATTTTTGAAGCTCCAACCTTTTCAAACCCATTTTTTCCCTCCGAAAAATCCCTATAAAACCCCATTGAAATTCATATCTCTAGCATTCACCAATCATCTCTTAACTTTCCATTTCAATTTCCATCAACAAAAACCCAAAAAAATCCAACCTTTATCATACCACTTTTCTTCCACCCTTTTCACCATCTTCATCAATGGAGTTTAATGGAGTCATTCTTCGGGAAGGACAATCCGGGAATAGGCAGAGACGGCAACTTCAAAAGCTTCAGGATCGAGAAATTCTCTCGACGAGGTATGTCGACGATACTTGCTTGCACGCTTTAGGGGTTCATCATAACGTTTTCCATATGTTAGACTGTGTAGGTTTAGGCACAGTTTTCACCCCAAAAGAACCCACCTATGAGAGGATGACGGTTGAGTTTGAGTTCATTGGTTTATACCGTTCATCCCAACACTGCTAGCACAGCCGGTACCGTGCATTTTAGACTGTTTGCTGTTGAGTATCAGTTCAGTACCGATGAACTAGCAGGTCTATTGGGATTCCCTCATGGGGAGGGTGCTGTTTGTGAGGCTCCTTCAGATGCTGAATGGTCAGTCGGGATATTCGCCTTCTGGCGCAGGTTGTCAGATACTATTGTTGATTCCTTTAAGGGAATACTCGCCTCGACCATTCATAACCCAGCCATAAGAATTTTCAGATATCTTTTGGCATGCTCTATTTTTGGCCGGGAGAATCAAAACAAAGTTAATAGCAAAGAACTTTTGTTCTTGCAAGGAAGCCTCACAAATGTAAGAATCAATCCGGTTCCATTTATGATCGCCCATATGTGCTTAACGGTAAATAAGGGTGGACCGATAGTTTTTGGCGGATTGATTACGTCTATTGCTCGGGCACTAAATTTGAATGATGAGATAGCTACTTTAGAACCACTGCCCCCTCGCACAATTAATTTAAAATTTCTGAAAGACATGAAATTGTGCCGATCGAGGAGGGCTGGTGGTTATGAGTTGATGATTCACGGGGTAGCCGTCGAATCAATTGTTATGTCGTGCAGTAGACGTACAGATGTACGATTCGAGAGGAACTGGATCTATGACCTTACTGCCCCACCTTTTCTAGGTCCAATTCCTCCTAATGTCCATGACAATGAGGGGCTCGACACAGATGATGTGTATGACCATAGAGAGCGTGTGTCCCCCCCTCGCCCTACACAATCACACACCGCACCATCTTCTTTTAACACTTTTGCAGGAGCTGCTCCCGAATTTTATATTACGGAGGAGATGTGGCAAGACCATATGGCTAGAGAAGCACGGCATGAAGACCTGCTCTCTTCCATTCAGCAATAGATGGTGGACCAGATGAGCTTTATGCAAGAGTCACGGCGGAGAGCAGACTAATCTTACGAGACCATCTCCCGTACTCTGCTTGCGATCACCACTGAGCAGTCCCGTCAACAGCAATATAACCATCAGCACTTTCAGCTTATGGAGGCCACTCAGGGTTCCATCTTAGGTAACCTTCGTGAGGTGAAAGCTGCTCAGGCAAAATTGCAGGCTAGGATGGACCAGCGAGACCATCACCGTAGCAGATCCCGTCGTTCCGAGCGTTCAGCACAGGGCGGCGAGGGCACCAGCGGTCCTCACTAGTTTTGCCAGGTTCCTTTCTCCTTAGCTTACTTCGAAACATTGGGGACAATGTTTGATTTAAGTGTGGGAGGAGATTTTATCGTTTTTATTTCCGTCGTTTTAGTAGTTTATTTTTATTTCCCTTCAGTTATTTACTTTTGTTTCTGTTTTAGAAAATGCATGTGTTTGAAGAGTCATTAGTATAAGTATATTTTTTGGTTCACCTTCATTTTTTCCCACATATTTTAACCCCAAAAAAAAAATAATAAAATAAAAAATAAAAAATAATTTTTCTAGAAAAAAAGTGTTGTTCTGAAAAATTTCTGGACTTTAAGACAGGTTCGGGTTAGGATACGGTGACTTGGGAGAACCTTCGAAACATCAGTATCGTCCTTACACCATGAACTTCGTAAATATAAGAATCACACCTGAAACCCCATGTACCATGGCCCTAATTTTATTTCAAAATCATCCTTAGTAGTTTATTTCAGCAATCAGCTCCGGCCTAAACATGTTCTAAGTAGGAGACCGACGAATATAAGTGACTGATCTGAGTGCAAGAAAAAAAAAAAGCAAAGAGAAATTTTTTTTTATCTGCACCGTTGCTACAAAAGAAAAAAAAAATAAAAAAAAGGGTAATAAGATGTTTAGCTTGCTCATTTCAGTTGGTTCAGAGGTATCTGGCACTGAACTCGGTAGGGCGGATTACGATCTGATCCCCCACAACTGCACTTGAGAGGAATAAAAGGATTTTACACAGTTCCTTGTGCCAAAAATCCGGTATGAAAAGATCAGAATCACTAACAGGTCACTCTACCATGAAGCATGTGCGGAAAACGGGCTTAATGTGATTGCGCTTGAATGAAAAGGACTCAAAAGAGATGGAAAAGGAAGGCCTAGGTATTGTGGGATATAATGGGTTGATTGGTATAGGAGCAAAGTTTATGTCCGTATTTGCGGATTAGTGTCATCACGATGCCCTTGGTTCACTCAGTTAGTACCGACCACTGCATCCAGACTCGGACTTAGAAGCCCTTTTCGCCCAAAAATCATCGATCGACACTGATTTTTCTATGAGCTTTAAATGTTTTGCTTGAGGACAAGCAAAGGTCTAAGTGTGGGAGAATTTGATGACACTAGATTATACTGTATTTTTTACTCTGATTTCACATGCATATTAGTTGTTTTTCTATTATTTTTGCTTTGTTATTGTTATGTTTCCCTTTGTTTTCAGGTTTTCAATAAATCAAGGTCCCAGACGAAAAAGGGTGCAAAAGGAGCAAGAATTCAAGTTTGGCAGCAATTTACTCTTGTCGCTTCTCTTGTCGCGGGCGCCCCAAGGTAGGCGACGACGTGTCCCATGATCTCCACTGCTCAACTGCCACGTTCCCAAGACCTTTGCCGTTTTCTTCTTGTCGCGGGCGCGGTAGGCCTGTCGCGGGCGCGACAAGGCAAAATGAGTTCCCGCCCATTTTTCAAGCCAAGGTCACTTTTGTCTTTGCACCATGCCAACTTTGCCTATAAATACCCTCAGAACTCGAATTTTAGGATCATCCAATCTTAGTTTACTTCATCCTAGGCATAAATTTCACTCTTGTAAAGCGGTAATCTTCTCACATCTAGGAGTTATTGCACTGTGTGTGATCGAGTTTGTAATCAAGTCTTGGAGTGTCTGTAATCAAGTTGGAGCACTTTGGTAGAAGTAATCCTGCCAGCATTTTCTTTTCCGTACATTGTACCAGATTTAAAGACTCCGCTTTGGAGCAGGTTTTATTTTAATCGCATTTACTTTCATTTATTTCTTGCACTTGCTTTATTTTGTTTATTTATTGTCTTGCCTTACTTTTCAAAACTTTACTTTTCAAAAGACTTAATTCCATACATGATAAGAATTAACATGACTGTTATAACTACCACGGCTGGCTAAGTTTTAGATAGGTAAGAATGTAAACACCATAATCACCGTAATACGTCTATATGTTAATAGAAATACTTAAGGGCTGTTTTAATCTTTAACATAAGTTTTCTGTACTTAAAAGCAATGTTGGGTAAGATCGAAAGCCGTCCAACCATTTGTGAACTTGTTTAGTTCTCAACTGATCAAATACAGCGAAAGCGCTTTGCTCAGTTGAGTAGGGATTTTTAACACTTTAGAAAAGAGATTTTAAAACTATTTTCGGACGCGTTAGTGGGATTAGAATCTGGTTCATTTTGAACCTCTTTAGTTTAGAGATTTCAGGTCAAAATACTTTTCTGTTTAGTTTAGAATTTGCATTTCTTAAAAGTAAGTTTTCCATGACTCTAACGCAATGCGCGCCTTTTTATAAGTGACAATAAAGGGGTTAGTTTAGAGGGTAAACTTGGTTCTGACTACGCGATAGCGACAGTTCCTGTTAAATTGAATTCTTTTCTTAAAATAGAAGATATTGCCCGTAAGTAGTTCTGTTGATGAATATAGAAATATTATCGGTTATGAGAATTACATTCAAGCCTATTGTTTTGTCTGAATTTTATTACCTCGTCAGTTACTTTTATTTATTTTCCTCTGCATTAGTAAACCCTTAATTGAACTGCCTTAGATAAGCACTGTAACAAACGGAAATCGTTAGATCGACATTTGGTCTCTGTGGATACGATAACTTTTTATATTACTCTGACGCGATTCGTGCACTTGCGAATACAACGCATCAGCCATCTCTGCCCATCCATCACATTCTTGCCCGTCACGCACAGGGCAGATATCCAGGGATGGCCGTAGTGCTCTTGCCTGGGACCATCTCCTGCCCCTCCGCCGAGGCAGCTGCTCGGAACGACCAGAAGTCTCGATCCAGCCAGTTAAGGAAAAAGGAAAGCCATTTTCCTCCCGCCCCTATGCTGAGGAAGGCTGACCAACTGATCTCCAGGGACAGATGGCCAGCCCTGCCCTCCATTCCATCTCTGCCTATCATACATTGGACAACCATCCAGGACCAAGCAGGAATGCACCTGCTCGGAAACGCTCCCCTGCCCAAAGCAACAGGCTAATTCCGAGCAGGTCTACCCCTCTCGCCGAGGAGAGATGCCCGGCTGACCTCCAGGGACAACTGCCCATCTCTGCCCTCTATCTCAACTCTGCCCGTCATACACGGACAGTCATCCAGAACCTGGTTGGAATGCACCTGCTCGGAAACACTCCCCTGCTCAGCATAACGGCTAGTTTCGAGCAGACATGCCCATTCCAATGGCTAGTTCTGGTAGTTACCTATTTTTGTGGGATCCGCGATCCGCGCCCGAATAATAGGGACCAAGTGGCCATGCGCTGGGGGCACTATATAAGCACTCTCACTTGAGAGGGTCAGGTATCCAATAATCATCCTAAGAACTCATACTTTGTACTTGCCCCTTTCTCTCTGACCTTTTCTTACTTGAGCGTCGGAGTGCCTTGCAGGTACACCCCCCTCCTCCTCCTCCATTCCAGCATCGTAGACGAAGTCTCTGGCCCACTTCAAGGTTCTGCTCAACCGGTAAGATCAGTGGCGCCGTTTGTGGTAAACCTGCTCTCCCCATCTTTCTTTCCCCGAAAACCAAAGATCAAAGCAGATATTCAAGATTCCGATCATGGCCAGCCACAACAACATCCATGATGCTCACAACACGGTCATCTCGCCAATCAGCAAGACTGACCGCGAAGGAGCCATTCCTTCCCTCGAGGATGACGTCCCCGTTCAAAGGGACATAGTCACTACTTCCCCCTCTCTAGATCGCCAGGAGATAGAGGACCAATTCCCAAAGCACAATGGGTCTAGACTGATCCCCGGAAGAGCACCGGAGGGTCCCCAACCTATTCTTATTCTGCCCAACACCGATCCGACCATGGCATCACCGATCGAAGCTATTAACAAGAACTTCCAAATCCTCCACCAGAATGCGAGGATTAGGACAACAGAAGAAATCCACCCCTTAATATCTCCTCCCCCGAGGCGCTGGCAGAGGAGCTCTCGAAGCCATTCTCCTCGAAGAAGGAGGAACGCCCAAGAACCAGAGAAGCCTGAATCCCTGGCCATCAAGAAACGCGATCGAATTCCTCCTTGGAAAGACCAGCTCTCCCCGGTGGCCAAGAGGACGAGGAGAGATTCACCAACAGAGAATCGACGTTCACCACCGCGCAAAACTAAGGGACGATCGAGAACTCCTTCTCCCCGTCGAAATCACTATCCCCGACATGCCAGCAAGAATGCACCGAGGAGAGATACCCGGATGACCTCCAGGGACAGCTGCCCATCTCTGCCCTCTATCTCAACTTTGCCCGTCATACACGGACAGTCATCCAGAACCTGGTTGGAATGCACCTGCTCGGAAACACTCCCCTGCTCAGCACAACGGCTAGTTCCAAGCATATATCCAATACGAGGAGAAGGAGGTTGCAAACACTGCTAGAGGAACACCCTACATGAGGACATAGTAGCCATGAGGAGGTGCTTTGAAGAAGCCTCAAAAGGGCTGACCACCATCACAATACAACCGAGGACATCCAGCAGGCCAGCCTTGCCCTACAACTCCGAAGAGGAAAAAACATTGCCACGTGTCGACTCTATCGACCCGGGAAACTGTTTTACCAAAGACCTCCTAGAGGCAAATTGTATTTCGGCCTTGCCCGAAAGACGCATATCTCCTCCCTGACACAAATAAAAATAGTTGATAATTCTGCCGGTTTTTACTGCCCTTCATGGATGCCCATCAGGTGGCCAAGAACCGAAGGGCAGATCGAGAAGCCCATCTCCTCGACACCAACTGGTAGCGCGAAACCTTCCGGTCCCCTGCCCCCCATTCCACACGGAGAATTCGAGGTTATCCTCCTCGGCAATGACCCGAACAAAGCAGAGATGACCTCACCAGCCTCCCCGACGAGCGGAGCACATAACCGAACTGTTCCACGCGAACACCCAAGCCAAGCAGACATATGTTCTCCGCAAACACCTTAACCGAGGAAGGCTGGTCAGCTGACACCCAAGATCAGCAGGACCACAACTGCCCTCCTTTACATTTCTGCCCGTCATGCATGAGCAACCACCCAGGAACGATCAAAATGCTCCTGCCCAGAATATGGCAGTAGGCCAGCTCTGCCCTTCATTCTATCTCTGCCCGTCATACACGGGACAGTCATCCAGAACCTAGCAGGAATACATCTGCTCTGACTCACCCTATGCCCAGAGCAAACGAATAGTTCCGAGCAGGTCTGCCCATTACAACGACTAGTTCCTGGAAATTGAGGACCAAGCAGGAATGCACCTGCTCGGAAACACACCTTCGCCCAAAGCAACGGGCTAGTTCCGAGCAGGTCTGCCCCTCTGGTTGACCTCCAGGGGCAACCGCCCATCTCTGCCCTCTGTCTCATCTCTGCTCGTCACGCATGGGCAGCCAAAATTCATACGACAAAACATCAAAGTCGGCAGTCTCGTCATGAGGAGAAGTCAAAGATTCTCGTGAAGGCAAACTCGCCGCAAGCTGGAAGGGTCCCTATCTAGTCCGAGCAATAATGGAAAATGGGGCCCACTACCTAGAACACCTCTGAAATTCTGGTATAACAGATCCCAGATGTCCTACATGATGTCGAGACATCTGGTCTGACATAAACAGCAAGGCAATTAGAGACAATTAAATAAGCTGCTGAAAAGAAAAGTGAACACAAAATTTGTTCATCCAGTTTAGTCTAACAACCTACATCTGGGGGCATACCAAGCCAGGAAGGAAGTCCACTATTAGCAGTATTAAATAACAGACTCAACAATACCAGTTGACAATCTACTCACTTAATCCCTACCCAATGACACTTCTACCTAAGTTCTCCCTAGGTAAGATACTCCATCTCACTTCCAATCATCGCAATGATGTCTAGCAGTCAACATCTTAGTTACTGCATCAACAGCTTGATTTCCAACAACTCTCCAAACACATAAAAATAGAAGGCACACTCCTATAATAATACCTAGACATGACCCTCATGACTAAGAATAATACTTTGAGTTGCTTAACAGCTTCCTCTAAGACCAATACATCTCTTACCTACAGGCTTAGAGATAAACATGATGACCATCCCACAAACCGGGTGGTTCATCAAACAACACAGCCCTTATAGTTTACATGATGACTGGCTTACCAAAACTAGGTTACATTGCTTCTATTTATAACCGATTTCACAACAAATCAGTTGCTACAAATCTGCAAAAGATTCTGCTACTAAATAGATCTTCAATCAAATCTTCAATTAAATCTTCAATTAAATCTAATTATTCTCGATATCTTTTTGCATGAAAATAGTGACAATATATGCTCAATATAAGATTGCAACAGAATATATTTGTCCCATGATATTCGCCTGCAATCTCTCCACCAGATCTTCTCAAAACACAATTAAACAAATGCAGCCCTAACAAAACACATCAGACCGATGTTCTGATGTTCTGTCAACTGATGTCAAGACATCAGGTTTAACATCAGCATACAAAACTGCAACCCTTCTGAACTTAACATCAACTCAATGTTAAGAACTCATGTTAAGACATCAGACATATGACATCATTAACAACACCATTGTTTTACCAAAATTCCAGCCAATACAAGAACTAACAATCTCCCCCTTTGGCTAATTTTGGCTAAAACAATCTCAGCCTACACCAGAGATACCAGCCGCTGAAAAACCCCATACAAACTAACATCAACACACAACTAGCAGGAGCAACTCCCCCTCAAAACTGCAACTAGCAAAATAGCTGCACAAACTACACACTCCCCCTTAAGCCTAGAACCACAACAGACAACTAGGCAACAACTAGGCTAAAGGCTAACTCTTCCCCCTTTTAGCCACAATTAGACAAACTCTGAATCTGCCAACCAACATACTCAGAACAAAATCCAGACTCAACAACTACTACTGTTCATTCTCTCCCCCTTTTTGGCCAAAAATTGACAAACATTGGTGTAAATGTATACTTCTGATTCAATCCATTGACACACAAATCTATAGAACCTGGTCTAAACTGTCAAGTACACCATGAACTTCACCAGTAACATAATGTCGCGACATCTTGTCTGACATTACAATCTGGATAAACAACTTCTTCAACAAAAGATCAACTCTCCATATCTAAGATAACCAGTGCTCCTTTGCAAGAAGAACACCTTAAATAAATGGAAAACATAAGACTCATCTTCATGTCTTCAAGAGCGCACCCTCTGTTCAACACACCTGCTGAACGCATTCAGAAAATGCTCAATCCTCAAACAATCCAAGTACCACACTAGTACAGACAAAAGTTCTCCCCTTATATTTCACAACTGATGCTCCTTGACCAGTACATTATAGCATTTGGAAAATCCAGACACAGTCTTCATCCATCCAGTCAGGAATGCTTCACACAATCATCTACAAGTTCTGAAGCACACTCACAATTCCTTCCACTGAACTCTAAGTAAACTCCTCTTACTTAGAATTAATACCACACATCAAGACAAGTGTGACATCTCCCATCAACAAAGACCCTCACAAAGTTTTTCCAAAACTGCATAAAATTGTCTTCAGACTTCTCCTCAGAAGCATGTGCGCACAGGATACAAACAATTAGCTTCACATGGCTAGAACCATTCATGTTCACACCAACTTGCCATCCAACAGCCTAATGTCATAACATGTTATCTGACATTATCTCCTCATAAGAGGCAACCAATCTCCACAAGCTTGATCAGCATGCAAGCTTCACAATATATGCACCTTTGCTGCAGAATCCATAGACAAGTACTCCCCCTGTCATGGTTAACTAATGCTCTAGATGGAGATGAACATTTGAGCACACTTGCTGAGCATATTCACATACTGTACTTTCACTTTTGGAGAACACAACCAAGTATCCTGACTTGTTTGACACTGCTCACAGACTCCACAAATTCTCTGCTTTACTGAGATCTAATCTCTTCAAGAGATACTTGTAGCAGAAGAAGGAACAACTCTCTAAAAAAATGTTCTGATCAGATCACATCACAATCCCTCTACCATTACATCCACCAGTAGTTGTTGATACTAGTGAAGTCTTCAAAATTAGTAGCCATGCTTTGCCAGAACAAACTACTAAAAACAAGACCAGAATCTCCACATTCTAATTCACATAGTCAGAAACATCTCTTCTGACAAAAATGCTTGAGCATCCAACTCCACACGCACACTCTCAATCATCTTCCAAATATAACCATCAGCAATCATGATGTTACAACATCACCATTCAACAACATCTTTTGGGGACATCAGCTTCTCATTACCATTCAGAGGACTCATTTCGTATAGAAGTCCTTCAAGAAGCTCCCAATAAAACACAGTCAGAGCAGCTTATTCAGGTTAACATACACACCTGAATACCATGAGCTCGCACACCCTCTCTGAAGCAAAGAGTTCAGACTGCAAATTAGTATACTCACATGATTCCCTCTTGGTTTGTTATCTTCACATGCTCCAAAACTCCACATCTTGCCAGGCTGATCAACTACTCTCTAGCATGACTTGACAATAGGGCTATGTCCCCTTCACAGGCTTTTCTTCTGCCTTTAGCGATACACATCCAATCATCTATCTTTGACATTTGGATCAATTGATGAATATCCACATTCAGACTTTCAAGCAATCAATACCTGATCTACTTCAGTCTTCTCTACATTCTCCTTCCAAAGCAGACCTTCTACTTCATCATTCTCCCGTATGATTAGGTAGATTCTCTTTAGATACAATGTAGGTAATCATCCCAGATAATGTCCTATCACAAGTTAGAACATCTTCCACACACCAAAACATCAACACCATGATTCTTGATATGCTCCACCAACTGGACTTACTCTAGCATAGTAATCCAAAGAACCAGAGAAATAAACTCTCATCCACCTTCAAGAAAACTAATCTCCTTGAGTCTTTAACTCATCACCCCTCTGCCCAAGAGTAACTTGTTCCAAGACAATCCTCAATGATAACCAGCTGCCACACTCTGATTATCTTGATTCTTCGAATTCACTTCTGAGATCAACCAAATGCCACAGTTTGACCACCTCAAGCATGAATCCTCATATGAAAACAGCCAAATGCCACATTTTGACCTTTTTCAGGTTTGTCAGAACTCTCAAAAAGATATCCTGATCCACCAAGGAAACCAGATCTTCAAGTCACAAGTTCCAATTGCTCAATAGTAAACACACTTAGACTCCCTAAGCCATGGTCATGTAACATCTTCTCCTTCCTGCAGCTCCTGCAAACTGCCATGAGAATGATCTTTTTGAAGCATCCTATTGTTCATTCCTGTAGATCACCCTATCAAAAGCTGATGTGCCACATCACCAGTTGAGACCTCTGATGTTAAGCTAGATGTCAGAACATTATGCTACCCAACTTTTGAATTCAGCTCTACCTTCTTCCACTCAGAAGAACCTCCTCCCTTTGCAGAAACAGATTTCCATGCTCTCATAGACTTGATTCAACAATCAAGTTTGAGTAGACAACCTCCATCCTGCTTAGAAACTCCAAAGACTTCAAACCTGCCACATCTGAATCTTCAGAAAATAAGTAGTCCAAGACTACCCCATAGCAATACTAAAGAAAGTCACTTCCCTTAGTAGAGCCGTCAGTAGAAAGCCAGAGATAACCGCCACTTATCCTCGACCTTCACAACCAGAGCAAACACCATGCTCCAAACCACTTAGATAAAAAATAAACTGATCCAAGCTGTAACCAACAAGATTATGATGTCTTCATAGTCTTCCGTCTTCATCTTCAACAACACCACCATCTGGACAAGTCATTCACAATACTTTCTAGGAACAGATGTAAGCAATAATCCCAGGTCAACACCTAGGCGACTTGTGAGCGAATGTAGAACCCCTCCCATGATTCTCCAAACCTCTGACGAAAAGATGTTAAAACAATTGACAGAACATCCTTAATCTTGTCTTTCAAGGATAATCAATTAAATACTTGTGAATATCACAAATAGCAATTGATCTTAAATCCCTGTGGTTTAACCCTTCTTCAGATTCTAGCATCTTTGGAATCTTCTTCATGACAACCAATCATACCACAAACGCCTTCCAGGTTAGGTCAGTGTCTTGATCTTTCACTCCACCCTGAGCAAAGAACTGAAGTGATGTTTCAACATCAGTTCCGACATCAGTCTAAATCACATTAAACATCTACTAGGATTTGGAGACTACAACCATAGTAATCCACACATATCTCTTGCAGCGAACACACGAGAACATATCAACATCTGATCTACTTCCAAGATCAGACCAACAAAACTGCAGTAACTTGCATAACACACTCTTCCAGAAGCTTCTTATTATAAGCACAAGGTTCAAACCTCTCGTCTAACTTAAGAGTGATAACATACCATAGACAATCTGCTACTTCCAATCCTTCAAGCCACAAAATTGAAAGAGCTCATGCATGCACCAATTGTCCATAAGCTGATTTACACTGCTACTGCACACAAACTCTTGGATGCATTTTCCCTATAAAATTATCCTCAGACATTTTAGCTTAAACAAGGATCATCTCCTTCTCTTCTGCTATCAAGATTACTACCTTTTCTTCAACCAGCACAGCTGAGATGCTATGACATTATGAACAGCATCTCAAAAATTGTTCAACTGCACAACTTCAGTGATCCTTCAAAACAACTACAATCTAATAGGACTTTGACTCAGCATTTACCATAAACTGCTGATGTGTAGCGCGATGTCGAGACATTAGGATTGACATATCAAGCTCAGCTTCTTTCTTGATGAAACTTCCTCCAGTTCATGATTTTGAAAATCAGAAACATGTATCTTCACAAGAGAATTCATCTTTAGATATACCAGAACTACATTGGACACCATAACCAGGAAGATCTCCTAATTAGGTCACCATAAATACGCTTAAGAGATAACTTATCAAGATCTTCACTCCCGCATGAAAGATTTGACAGTGATACTCTTTTGCTTTGGCTCCACCCTCTTCTTTCATCATCAATGTTCTGGACAGATTGGTCTTCAATACCTGATTTGAAATATATTCTTCTTCTGCTGAGGAGACCAAACTCTAAAGTCTTTCAAAGAAAATACCTTCCTAAAGTCTCACCACCAGAGACACAAGAAACAACCAGGGTTACATCAAATACCATGCAGCGGAACACACAACAACTCCACAACACTCTTCAGGCACCACTCAATAATCCTTGCACACCATCACCATAATCCAAGTGCCAAAAAAAGTTTGAAAATAAATCAAACTCACAACAACAGTTCTCCACCAAAGCTACACACCTGATAACAACAGACAGGTCCAATACATACCCTATCATGAATAGTCCATCCTTCACTTCAAGGGATCAAACAAACAACTATATGAACTAACCAAGTCCATAACTCAGCAAAACTATCTTCCTTGTGTAATACCCCAAATTTTGACCACTTATATTCCCCATCATTGTGAAAATCATCATCACAATATGGATGAACCATCATGCTTCATCAGTCTCCCCAAAGATGGGTGAGCATCCAATAAAATCAAAATTATGGTTTCAAGCCCTCTCTGAGTGCTTAGACAAAGGATCAATCAAGAAGTGACATGATCTTCAACTTGTCTAATCTCTTAAACAAGTACAAAGGATCAAAAGGACTCCCACTTCAAGGATTAAGCACAAGGATGCTCCCTTCTAGGTGGATCAAGTCTCAAGATCGACAGTGTCACTAAATTAGGGTTTTGGTCGACCAGGGCCTCCAGATGGAAATTTTCATCTGGGCATAAGGCAATGATCCAAAACATAACCTAATATACTTCATGGAACCTCATGAACCCATGCATCAAGTCAATTTTGCCTCAGGGGATGCATTCATAAAAAATCAGGAATTAGGGTTTCTTGACCTAATTCACCCCTAAGTTGACTTTTGGGACAAACCATGAGCCAAGACCTCAAGAGATGATTTGAGGGTCTCTAATATACCATATTGATCCATTTGGAACAATGGATTGATCCAAGAAGCTTGAGCAACAAGTCTCAATTTCATCTGCACCACAATTAGGGTTTTAAGGGAAAAGTCAACTGTAACTTTGACTTTTGACCTGAACATGCTCCCAAACCCTAATACATGATTGAATATACCCTATGACACCCATGGAACATGTCCATCAAGTTTGATTTAGGTCAAGGACATGATTTTCTGAAGAATTGCACAGTTTGGAATTCATCTGATAAAAAGTCAACTGTGCACAAAAGTCAACTTTGACTTTTTGAGATTTTTCACCAAAATGGATTTTTAACCCTAAAATGATGTTAATGTATGATTTGAATCATCATTCATCAAGAAAAATCAAGAAAAGTGAGATAACTTGTAAAAGGGGTAACCATAAAACTTAGAAATCTTTCTAAGTTAAAAATAAAGTGACAAAGGTACCAACTTTGGAGGACCATAACTCCTAAACCACAAGGCCATTTTTTCTCATCCAAAGATGGATTTGTAGCCCTCATTATCACCTACAAAAACTTCAACTACAAGTCATTCCAATTCATTAAGGATTTTGAGTTATGGAGTGATCAAAGTGGCTGAAAAGTGAAAATGTCACTTTTTCCAACACTTAGTGAAATTTTCACTAAGTCAGATTCTGCTTCACTTTTTGCCAAATGTAGGGGGATTTTTCACTTGGAATCAAAAGAGATCAAAACCAAACTTGTTCAAACAGTTGTTGTATCATGTAAGAGCTTTCCAAAATGGCCAAGAACATTGCCAAATTCAACCTACACCATGAGATACAACATTGCCAAGTTGCCTTGCTAAAATCTGTCAAGGCAAGGCAGAATTTGCAACTTTGGTCGATTTACCAAAATCAGCCAAATTCAATTGCTCCAATCCACCTGGACACCTCAGAGGATTGAATCTAAAGGGGACAATCACTGAGCCAAGCCTCCAAGGTCCAAGGAACAAGGAATAGCATGTTGAACCTAGAGTTGCCAAAATAGGGACAAGACTTCAAATTAGGAATGAGGCATTCAATGGAACCATCAAGGTGGCATGGACTGAGCCATCCTCATCTGAAATCAGTCAAGACTTATCCAAGACCAAGGGGACCAAAGCTCTGTGCCCTAACCTCTAGTCAATGGCTAGAGGAGACTTGGATTTTCATTTGCCAACATTGGCCAAACCTACTTACCAGCTGCCATGCACTTTTCCTTGCAAAACAAACTTGCTCTACTATAAATAGAGCTCAATTGTGATCAGTTTGAGTACACCAAAGCCATCTAACAGATGCTTTCCTCAAAATCTCTTTCTCTTGGCAAAAATGCCTTTCTTAGCAAGGTAGCTATCGGGTTTTGAGTTTGAGAGCAATTCCAATCAAACCAATCACTCACACACCTCACATACATCACATATGAGCTGATCAAACACTCACATAACATCTGGAACATCAAAATCTCAAAATCACTTGCCATCCACACAAGTTTGAAGTGAAGTTGCAGCTGAGATGCCATAAACTGATCCAGTCCATTTCAATTCAATCCAAGTGTTCAAACACACTCCATATGGTGTAGGGAAGCTGTCCAGATCATCACAACTTGTCTGTAACACCTCCAATTCAAAATCACATATGCTCTTGCTATCACGACTTTGAGGTAAGCACATACTTGGTCATCTCTCAATCTATGCATATTTCCTCGCACAATAATTTGGCCATATGTTCATAATCATGCATGGAATGTTTTCCCTCAATTAATTGCATTGTTTGAATCGTGTATCAAAAATCCTAGCCTTCATGCAGAAATTAGGGTTCTTGAGGTCTCTTCGTGATTTCTTGTTGTATGTTTAATTTAAATGAAATTAAAGTACATACACATGATCGTGAGGTTGAGACGAGCATAATGATATGTGGATTACATGATATGATTACGTATTCAGTGAGATTGGATGGAAAACGCAAATCAGCCAAACCCAGAAAAACGCGCGTGTTCTTGCTTGTGTTCATGGCACCTTTTTCACAAATTCAAATATTTGAATTTTGTGATTTTGTTTAATTGATTCAAAAATTAATTTCTCTCTGAGTTTTAATGATTTTGAGTTGATTCTTTTTTTAATAATTCACAAAAATGTTAAAATATTTTATTTTCACAAAAAATCCCAAAATATTATTTATTTCATATAATTGATATTTTTGTAAAGAATTAATATTTTGATTGTTTTTGGCATTTTAAATATTTTTTCTACATTGATTTTGCAACTTTTAATGCTTTCTAATTATTTTGTAGGTCAATACTTAATTTTTGAAGCATTCATCCAAGATCACAATTTGTTTTCCATGTGTTAAACAATTTTTGATCATTTTAATTGAATTTTTATTCAATTAAATACATTTTGAAAACAAATTAGGGTTTTGGATTAATTCAACCCTCATAAATCATTTTCAACACTTTTTGGGCCTCTTGAGAGAGTGTAAGACCCATCCCCCCTTGTACAAAAATTTTTTGGGCCTCACTCATTGTATAAGTCCCTCTGTACAAGTAAACGGCGTGATCGTCGCCCGTTTAAAAATAAAAAATCATCTGGGCCTCTCCTTGAGCTATAAGACCCATTCAAAACACTTTGGGCCTCTATTAGAGTGTAAGACCCAATCCCCCTTTTAACCAAAACATTTTGGGCCTCACTTATTGTATAAGTCCCTCCGCGTTAAAAGAAAACCTCGGCGCGATCGCCATTTTTAAACGAAAAATCATTTGGGCCTACCCTCGTGTTATAAGCCCCACTCATTTCTTTAAAACTTTTTGGGCCTCTTGAGAGAGTGTAAGACCCATCCCTTTGTACAAAAAACCTTTTCGGGCCCCAGTCACTTGTATAAGTCCCGCTGTACAAAGTCAAACAGTGCGCTCACTGATAAAACCCTGGGCCTCTCCTTGAGCTGTAAGCCCCAAATCTTTCTTTTTCAAAGCAATTTCTCCTATGATTTTGAATATACTATTGTTTTCAATCTTTCTTTGTTGAACAACTAACCAAACAGCATGGAAGCACTACAACCGAGTAAGTGGTTATCGCTTTCATTTACTGCTTTCATATTATAAACTGTATTGTGGGGCTGCTCACTGTAAGTCTCCTTTCATAAACTCATATCTACTGTGTAATAATAGTATAGATATTTCGAGTTTCCCCGGCAACTACGTCTAGAACTAGGTGATGCCGTTTCATTTATTCGTAGAAATAGACGCCTAGATCCCCAATAGGAGCACCAGATACAGTCTTCTCTTCGGCTGTCCTCCTTAGGAATCGTTAAGAAGCTCTACTCCCCAAGATGAATGTATTCTCCGTGAATGGCATCTTTGAGTTTCTTCCCAATTCTCGAACTTTCCTGACTTGATCTATTCCTTGTGGAAGGCTTGCCTTGAATGTCTCGGGGTTTGGGTACCCACTACGGTCATAATCTTGGACCTTAACTAAGGAACCCTCTTTAAAAGTTAAAAGTCGCTGGATAGTAAACCTCGCACGTTTACCAGTGGTTTTTATCTTTAAAAGAGTTATCTCTTCGAATGGAAAAGAGATGATAGACCCACGGGCTTCTTAAAAGCATCGGCCTCCTCTTGGGCATTATTCAAGGACACTACGGCTTCTTAGAAGTATTCACAGCGTCCTCTTAGGCTTCGTATAATGATCTCTTCCTCCAGGAATGATAGCCTCCTCTTGGGCTTCGTACAAGGACCCGTCGGCTTCTTAAAAGTTTCCAGCCTCCTCTTGGGCTTCGTACAAATTGTCCCGACGACCTCCTAGAGGTATAGGAACAAAACCTAGTCATCCTCATAGAACAGTCCTTTCATAGAGTCTACTACTGTTTCTCAAAGCATAGTACAAAAGAAAAAACTCTAGACTTGGACAGTCTAACTTCCTTGAGTCTCAAAGACATTCTCAAGTGATCCCCTTCGTTAAATAGGAAGGAAACCCGCAGACTCGGACAGTCTCAATACCCTTTGGATTTCCCGTTTCCTCAAAGAGAAGGAAATATCCCTGATCCTCAAATCAAATCCCTGAGTACAATGTTGCTCATATAAGAACTGATTTTCTCTTTTAAAATCAGTATATTGGATCTGTCACTCAACTGAAACAAAACAAACCTTTAGCCTCCATCTCGGGCTTCGTACGAGATACAAAAACACTCTCTTGTTGAGTATCAAAGACTCTCTTGTTGAGTTAAACTTTTAGCCTCTATCTCGGGCTTCGTACGAGACACAAAGACTCCCTCGTAGAGTCAAACAAACAATAGCCTTCATCTCGGGCTTTATACGAGATACCAAAAGACTCCATCGTCGGGTCAAAAACTTTTAGCCTCTCTCTCGGGCTTTGTACGAGACACAAAATAGCCTCCTCTTAGGCTTTGAATAAGAAAATCACTGGTTGATCCAATCAACCTTTTAGCATCAAAGTTGTGCCTCGTTCACAGTACACAAACATCAATAACTCCTTTCCTTTCATCTAATCGCTGTAAGCGGCAAGCCTCTGGATCATCTATATCCATGCCACTGTCCCTCTTTTAGCATGAGAAATTCCTAAGGAAAGATGGCATTGCTCTACACTGAGTTAAAGTCTTCTCCTTCAGGTTAAAACCCTTTCTTCGGAAATTATGGCATTGCTCGGATCCGCGTATCCCAATTAAAGTAATTCTCCTTCCCCCTCTTTAGAGATGACAAATTCTCTCTAAAGTCGAGGTCCTTTCGCTTCACGTCTTGGGCTTTGAACAAGACACAAATAGACCTTTCAGCTTCACATCTTGGGCTTTAAACAAGATACAAATCACCTTTCGCTTCACGTCTTGGGCTTTGAACAAGACACCAAAACAACCATTTCCTCCCATAGAATAGGAGGAACTACGAACACTCTGATTTCCCTGTTTCGGTAAACGGGAATACGTAGGCATAAGATCGAAAGAAAAGATCTTAGCGAGCGTAATCAACAAAAAACCCAAATCCCATATCTCCATCAATTAAAAGCAGTATTTCAAAAGCACCAGTCCTAACATCCTAATCCTTGTTCCCCGCTAGAAAGTCCTAGAAAGAAAGAAAACCGTATTGGCGAAAATACAAATAACCAGTACAAAAGCCCCCCACATTGATAGCATCCGTAACCTAACAGACCGCTGTTTAAACTCAGTATGCAAGCAGGGTTAATTGGAGACATCTATTTCCCTTCCTTATTCAGCTCACAATAGGATAAAAAATGAATCGACCTGTAGTTTAAAGCTCAAACCGCAGAGAGCGACCAGCGCTTAAGAACCGCGTCCAAAATCGCTCGCTACAACGGGCAGAGTTGAGATAGAGGGCAGAGATGGGTAGTTGTCCTTGGAGGTCAGCCGAGCATCTCTCCTCGGCGAGAGGGGTAGACCTGCTCGGAACTAGCCTGTTGCTTTGGGCAGGGGAGTGTTTCCGAGCAGGTGCATTCCTGCTTGGTCCTGGATGGTTGTCCCATGTATGATGGACATAGATGGAATGGAGGGTAGGGCTGGCCTTCTGTCCTTGAGATCAGTTGGTCAGCCTTCCTCAGCATAGGGGCAGGAGGAAAATGGCTTTCCTTTGTCCTTAACTAGCTAGATCGAGACTGCTGGTCGTTCCGGGCAGCTGCCTCGGTGGAGGGGTAGGAGATGATCCCGGGCAAGAGCACTACGGCCATCCCTGGATGTCTGCCCTGTGCGTGACGGGCAAGAATGTGATGGATGGGCAGAGATGGCCGGCTGGCCATCTCTCCTCGGTGGAGGGGCAGAGGGAAAACCAGTTCCCTCTGTCCTCAATTGGATGGATTTAGGCTATTGGGCCGTTCTGGATGCATAAGTGAATTGGGCCATGCCTAGCCATCGGTCCAGTCCAGAACAGAAGCCCCCCAAGTCGTTGATCCTGGGCACAGGAGTGATGACTTAAGAGTAGCTCACGATCCCGGGGAGAACTGTGCACGGTTAGTGCGTGTTTGTGGAGATGGCGACGTTCCGTGGTGCCCGTATGTGAACGTGCCCGAGGAACGAAAGCGTCGCCTTGTCTGCTGGAGACGTTTTCACTTGCTTGTTATCGCTAAGTATTGCATGATTCTCGTCGTGAGTGTTCGTTTGTATGAGCAGTTTTGTATGGATTATTCATAGTGTTTTTGGGTTTGCTCGTGTTCTGGACTGGACCAATGGCTAGACATGGCCCAATCCGCTTCTGCTCCAGAGAGGCCCAAATTGCCTAAGTCCAATCCACAAGGGGGGGGGGCGAAAGTTACTTTTCTGCCCCTCCAACCGGGCAAGGAATGCGTTGTTTCTCCCCGAAATTACTGCCCGTTACGCACGACTCCTTTGCTCCCCGAACAGTCAAGGGCAGGTGCCCGAAACCATGCATGTGCCCGACATAACGGCTAGTTTCGGGCACTCTGCCCGACATAACGGCTAGTTTGGGTAGTTACCTATTCTTTGGGGAAAACCGTTATTTCGCCCCGAAAATAGGACCGTTGGCCACGCGCTGGGGGCTCTAAATAAACCCTCTCGCTTGAGAGGGTCAGGTATCCAATATTCACCCTACGAACTAATACTTTGTGCTTGCCCTTTTTCTTTGACCCTTTCTTACTTGAGCGTCGGAGTACCTTACAGGTACACCCCCTCCCCTCCATACGACCAGCATCCCAGACGCACTTGGTGGCCCACTTATACAGGATCTGATCCAGCCTTCACGATCAGCGGTGCCGTCTGTGGGAAACATTGTTCTCCCCATCTTTCTTTCCTCGGAAACCGAAGATCAAAACAATTCTCAAAGATCATCATCATCATGGCCTCTCAAGATCGTGCCAAGGATGCTCTCCAAACCATTGTCTCCCCGTCAACAAATCTGACGTTGACGGCCAATCATCTCTCCTCAGAAATGCCCATTTTCTAAGGGACGGAACCATTGCTTGTCCTTCCCCTACCCCCGCTGATCGCAACAACGATCAGTCTTCGCTGGACGTCCTGCCTGTTCCTATTCCTCCCAACGCCGACCCGACTATGGAGGCCCTCCTGGAGGCGATCAACAAAACCAACACCCTGATCCTGCAGCAGAACGAGAGGATCGGGGAGTTAGAAGAAGCCAAGTGTCCAAGATACCCTCCTCCGCGGAGGAACCAGCAATGATCAGGAGCCCGCATCCCCGGAGAGATATTGACCGGAGACTGCGCCAAGAGTCTGACCCTCACGCAGCCCAGAAGCGGACCAGATTTCCCCGCGTGACCAGCACTCTCCCGCCCACAATAGGACTCGAAGGAACGAGCAATCTTCCCCGGTCAAGTCTAAAGGCCGGGCCCGTTCACCTTCTCCCCGAAGGAACCGTTCGCCTACTCCCCAAAGGATCCACTCACCTTCTCCTCGAAGTAACCGATCTTCTTCTCCTAGGAGGAACCGCCGTCGCGAGCGTCCCCTTCGGTCCCCATTGTTCACCAGTTTTAGTAGTGACGATGAGCCTCACGGCCCATTGTCCCAAGAAATCTTGGCTACCCGTCTCCCTAAAGGCCTGGAGAAGCCCCCGTCACTGAGCACGTACGACGGAACCACTGACCCCGACGAGCACATCGAGAACATCGATGCTCTGTTGGACTACCGTGGAGTACGAGGCGCTATCAAATACCGTGGAGTACGAGTACAAGTCCCTACAACGGACGAAATGAAGAAGTTTCTGCTCGAGCAAGGGCTCCGCCCGGGCTCCGAGTTCCCAAAAGCCGTCGGCCTCGCACCACTGAGGAACTTAGACGCCCTCCTCCTCAAAGCCCAATCACACATTCAGTACGAAGAGAAGGTTGCGGCCTGCAACGTCCGAGCATAATGCCATCAGGAGAACACTCATACCTCCAGAGGCGAGGAGGCCTCGACATCTCGTCAAGGCGAACGGAGACGCGAGGACCATCCTCGTGACTCCCGTGACAACAAGGGGCCCTCCGGGCGGTTCCACGACTACACCCCCCTGACCGTCTCCAGGGAGAAGATTTTGTCCGAATGTGCCAATTCAGAGTTCAAGCAGGCAGGGGCCCGCTTCCCCAAACAACTGCCGAATAGACCAAACGTGGACAAATCAAAATACTTCTGTTTCCACAAGAGTCACGGCCACACTACGGAAGACTGCATCCATCTGAAGGATGTCGTTGAGATACTGATCAGGGACGGCCACCTGAAACAGTTCGCGAAGAAGAAGGATACTCCTCGGCAGGACGCCCAGGAGTCCAAGAAGATAGAGGAGGAGGTACCCTCCTCGGAAGACGCCAACATACAGGTCGCTATGTCTGTATCGCGACCAGAGGACTTCTACGTCCCGGACGGGTTCAACGCCCCGACTTATTTCGCGGCCCACAGGTCGTGGGAGACATTTCCCTCTGCCATGGTTATCTCCGGCGGGGGCTTCAACAAAGTCACAGTGGGCTCCGTCAAACGAAAATTCGAGCATCTGATCAACACAAGCTCCAATAAGGTGACCATGCTTGATCAAGCCCAGAAGGGCTCCTCGGGGGATCCACGAACTCGAGCATTCCTCTGCTCGTCCGAGGCCGAATGGCGAACTTCGACGTTCACAGAATCCTCGTCGATCAGGGCAGCTCGGTCGTCATCATGTACTCCCAGCTGTTTGCAACACTTCAACTGGACGAATCGCACCTAACCCCCTACGTAGGATCTGATTTACAGGGGTTCAACGGATCAGTGACCAAGCCTTAGGGATACGTCGAACTGATCATTACCTTCGGATCAGCTGAGACGGCCAGATCAGTCAAGGTGCAATTTCTGGTGATCGACTGCCCATCGCTTTACCAGTGCATATTCGGAAGGCCAACTCTGGCCGAGTTGGTAGCAGTGCCTTCAATAGTCCACCTGAAGATGAAGTATTACACTTCAAAAGGAATGGCCACCACCCTCCACGGCGACATCGAAGTTGCCCGACGGTGTTTCGAGGTAGCTAAAGAGGGTTCAACGTTATTGCGCCCAAGCCGAAAGCGTCGGGCAAGCCAGCATTGCCAAGTAGCTCTGAGGAAGCCAAGCCTCTGCCCCAGGTCGACTTCATCGACCTCGACAGTCGCTTCCCTGAAGAAGACCAACAGGAGGAACGAGCAGCTTCAGCCAACCCGTCTACACCGTCCAGCAGCAGCTCCCATCCGATGCGCCCTATCCCGGATGGCAACTTCGAGATTGTTCTGTTAGGCGACGACCCTCAGCGGGGAGTGAAGATTGGAGCAGACCTGCCCGACATCGCAAGGAAGCAGCTCAAGGAATGCCTCCGCGAGAATGCCGACCTCGTCGCATGGAGCGCCGCTAAAATGCCCGGTTTAGATCCATCTGTCGCCTGCCACCAACTGACAATTTACCCGGCCGTCAAGGCCATAGCACAACGTAGGAGAAAGCAGTCTCCGGAGAAAATGGAGGCTGCTGAAAAAGCTGTAAAGGACCTCCTCGAGGCCAAATTTATTTCAGAGGCCAAGTACACCACTTGGCTGTCCAACGTTGTACTAGTTAAAAAATCTAATGGAAAATGGCGCATGTGCATTGATTACACCGATCTCAATAAGGCATGCCGGAAGGATGCCTACCCCCTCCCCAATATTGATAAACTTGTTGATAATTCTGCTGGTTTTAAAATTTTATCGTTCATGGACGCCTACTCGGGCTATAATCAAATTCCGATGGCAATGTCCGACAAAAAATATACGGCCTTCATGACCGAATCGGGCCACTATTACTACAACGTAATGCCCTTCGACCTGAAGAACGCCGGAGCAACGTACCAAAGAATGATGAACAAGGTATTCCAGGGAGAAATAGGCGACATGCTCGAAGTCTACATGGACGACATGATCGTGAAATCCCACGAGGAAACCGATCATACTACCCATTTGAGAAAGGTCTTCGAACAGGCTAGGAAATACAAAATGTGTTTTAATCCGGAGAAGTGCACGTTCGGCGTCCGGGCAGGCAAATTCCTTAGCTTCTACTTAACGGAACGAGGAATCGAAGCCAATCCCGATAAATGTCGAGCATTCTCTGAGTTTCCTACGCCTAAGTCTAAGAAATCCATCCAGTCCCTCAACGGGATGCTCGCGTCACTATCTTGTTTCGTGGCCAAGTCCGCCCAGCACGCCCTACCGTTCTTCAAATTCCTCCGCAAGGAGGCAGCATTCGAATGGAGTGAGGAGTGTGACAAGGCCCTCCTCCATCTGAAACGAGCACTCTTAGAGCCACCGGTCCTCTCTCGCCCAGATGATGGCGAAACATTGTACCTGCACCTGGCCGTAGCAACCGAAGCAGTGAGCGCCGCTCTCATCCGCGAGACACCTGACGGGCAGAAGCCTATATATTTCATGAGCAAAGCGCTGCAAGGACCAGAGTTAAGATACCAACAGATAGAGAAAGTAGCACTGGCACTCATCAACGTAGACAGAAGATTAAGACACTACTTCCTGGCTCACACGATCGTGATTCGAATAGATCTGCCCATAAAGCAGCTGCTCGGACGACCAGATATGGCTGGCCGAATGCTCAAATGGTCGCTAGAACTGTCCGAATTTGACATCCAATACAAAAGCAGGAAATCCCTCAAGGCCCAAGCTCTGGCCGACTTCGTCGCGGAAATGACATTTGCGAACTCCCCCGCGAGCGAAACGCGTAAATGGAACATTTTCGTTGACGGTGCCTCAAGCTCGGCAAGGAGCGACGCGGGTATCATACTGGAAAGCGACGAAGGAATCATCGTTGAAGTATCACTCACCCTGTCCTTCGCAACCTCCAACAACCAGGCTGAATACGAGGCCTTCCTTGCTGGGCAACGCCTGGCCGAGGACCTGGGCGCAGAAGAGGTCGTCATTTGTACGGATTCACAACTCGTGGCCCTCTAGGTCCGGGGAGAATATCAAGCCAAAAATGACAACCTGACCGAATACTTGGCCCTGGTCAAGAAGGAGATGGCGAAGTTCACAACGGTGGAAGTGAAACATGTTCCCCGCGAACATAACGTGCGAGCAGACGTGCTATCCAAACTAGCCAGCACTAAGAAGAAAGCCGGAAACAAATCCATCATACAGGAAGTACTTCCTCGACCCAGTATCGAGAAGGTCTCCCCGACCCTCGACGTGCAGGTGATCGGCGACAACAACTGCTGGATGACCCCTGTCTACAACTATCTCGCCAAGGACAAACTTCCGAAGAGCCAGCACAGTTAGGCGAAGAGCCTGCTCTTATGTCTTGGTTGAAGATAAACTCTATAAGCGGGGATTCTCCATTCCGCTGCTCAAATGTATCGAGGAAGAAATGGTCACATACATCCTGCATGAAATCCACAAGGGAATCAACACCCAGCATCTCGGCGGAAGGTCACTTGCCCGAAAGGCCCTCCGAGTAGGATACTACTGGCCGACCATGCAGTACGTCGCAAAAGAACACGTGAAGAAATGCGATAAATGCCAATGGCACGGGGACATGCACCTGGCTCCGCCTAACGAGCTCAAGGCTATGTCCTCCCCGTGGCTATTCGCCTGGTGGGGCCTAGACATCCTAGGACCCTTCGTGGTAGGATCAAATTAGAACAAATACCTAATAGTGGGCGTAGACTACTTCACAAAATGGATAGAAGCGGAAGCTCTAGCCAAAATAACTGCCCTCAACATACTGCATTTCTACAAATGAAACATCCTTGCACGCTTTGGCATTCCCCAGGCGATAGTAACGGACAATGGGACGCAATTCACGGACAGAAAGTTTCAGGACTTCTTCGCCCAACTGGGCACGAAGCAGCACTTCGTATCTGTTGAGCACCCCCAAACAAACGGGCAGGCTGAGGCAGCTAACCGAGTCATCCTTCGAGGCCTCAAACGAAGGCTGGACGAAACAAAGAAGGCTTGGGTCGAGGAACTGCACAACGTATTATGGGCATACCGTATAACCCCACACTCTACGACCGGGGAAACACCCTTCCGTTTAGCATACGGAACTGAGGCTGTGATCCCAGTCGAAATTCACGTACCCTCCAGGCGGACAGAGTCGCCCCTAGATGAGGAAATGAACGACGAATCACTAAGAGAAGAACTCGACCTCATCGAGGAAATCCGAACCGGGGCAGCCCTCCGCGAAGCCTCACTAAAACAAAAAATTACCATCAAGCACAACGCCAAGGTGATACGGCGAGAGTTCGACGTGGGAAGCCTTGTTCTAAGAAGAAACCACAAAGACTCTCGCGAAGGCAAACTAGCACCCAACTGGGAAGGGCCCTATCGCGTCCGAGCAAAAACGGAAAATGGGGCCTATTACTTAGAACATCTCAATGGGGAAGAACTTGCTCGACCATGGAATGCCGAAAAGCTAAAACAATACTATAGCTAAGGCCCTAATTCCCAGTTCGACCCGTCACGACGACGGACGTCAGCTACCGACCACTATGCACACCTAGGTACAAGCGTCGCATACCAATAAAGCAGAACCCCGCTCAGCAACGAGCCGAGTAAATGCTCGACGACGGTCCTCGATCGAGCATCGTCGTCATCAAAGTACCATGATTGGCAGAACCCCAACTCACGATGGGATGTTCACGCCGCGAACTCAGGCCTCAAACACGACCTGAGCTCCGCATCCCCGCCAGGGCATTCCCCGGTCGTTCGACCAGTTCCCCTCACTGCCGAACACATCTACAATGAGCAATCCCCTAAAACACTCCCAATCACGGGCATATATACATTCACAACGAGCATGAGTACAACACTTAGCAAAAATTAAAAGCAAGTAAAATCATGCAGATAACAGAATCGAACATATAATAATTTAACATAATAAGTGGCCACAAGGACCACGATTGTGCTGAGTTACATAAAACGGGGGCCATACCCCCCCCCCCCAAAGATAAGTTACAACAGGTACTCGGCGCGCAGACCGGATAAATTACAACAACAAAAACAGACTCCTCACTCGTCCATGTGCTCGGCTGGCTCAGACTGGGGTCCCTGGTCCTCTGCGGGCTGATCCTCGGTGTTCCCTTCAAGGAGAGCGTCGGGCATAACGATCTGGCCATCCTCGACATGCGCCAGATAGTGGGTACCCTCGACAGAAAAGTCAAGCTCGGGGTTCACCACCCGCAGTTGAGCCACAGCGTTTCTGAAGGATTCGTCTGTGATGGTAATGCTGTCATCCTCGGCCACCAGCATACGGGCGACCAACTCGGATCTCGTTTTCAATTCCTTTACATCTTCCGGCTCATCCTCACCCGAGGCATTGGCCGCCCTCAGTTGCTGGACCAGCTCCTCGGAAGCTTTCTTCTCCGCCGCCAGCGTGGAATTCTCCTTCTTCCAAGCATCATCGGCCTTCTTCCGAGCATCATCGGCAACCTTGGCTTCTTCTCTGAGGGACGCCATGGTAGCCCGAGCAGCGTTGAGTTCAACCTTAGTTGCAGAGTCCCCTTCAGCATAAACGGCTGCCATCTCCAGCATCCTAACAAAAGCTGAAGCATCCTGTGCCACCAACGCCCTCTTGCTCGGGCGGTCCATACTTTCCAAGCGAAGAGACTCTGCCCGAGGCACGATCAAAGAATTCCCCTCGAAGAATTTCCTGTCAAGGATGCAAGGAGGAAGCTCGAACTTCCCCTTCTCTGATGCCCGAGTGAGGTCCACGGCGTCATTAAACCTTGGCCGCTTGGATCGACCGGTCAAAGGAAGAGGAGACCCCCGGGGAGCGGGAGTAGGAGAAGAAGAGGTCCCCGCAGCAGACTGCGCCGGAGGAGGGGCAGGAGCACCAGCAAACCGAGACTTCAGAGGAATCGCTCCGGCCTTGTTCCTCGCAAGGGCGTTCTTTACAACCCTCTCATGGGCCTGAGGCATCTCACCCGCACAAACAAAAGACGAACACGTTAGTCACGAGGGAAAGAAATAACACGAGCAAATCTAAAATAATTAAAACTACCAAGCAGCTTCTCGACATCCGCAGGAGTCTTGAACTCCAGCAGTACCTTGGTATTGATAAATCGGTACTCAACCCTCTGGCTACCTTCCTCCTCGAAGATCGGGCTACCCTTATTCTTCCAGCACTCAGCGAGCCGGAAGGAGTTAACGTACTTCACCAACTCCTCGTACGCCACGGCATCCTGCCCGTGCAGCTCGTGCGGTTGAAGAACGTAGTCACCGGGCTCTTTGGTAAAATGTTCAGGTGCCCAATGAAAGGGGAACTTGTAAATCCTCTGCCCAATGAATTTCCCCGCCTCGTCGCGCAGGTCGTTCCCATCCTCGTCAACCTCAATCTCCCAGACATATGTACTGTCCTGGGGAACTTCGGACACGGGCTCGACAACATAGTACCGTGTCTTAAACGTCTGTATCGATTCAGAAAAAGGCTTGAACAGCTTACGTGGCTGCTTCAACGAGACCCATCCGTACTTCCTCCCCGACAATTGCCTTTGAAGATGGAAGACAGTAAAGAACAAAGGGAGAGTAGCCCCGATAGAGAGGTATTCACACACCAGCTCGAACGCCCGAATGAAGGCCAACGAGTTGGGATGCAGCTGCGTGGGAGCCAACTTCACGTGCGTAAACACCGACTGCTGAAAATCAGTGAACGGCAACCTCAGACCCAGCTCCTTAAAAGCATATTCATACATCGTGAAACGGTCCCCGAAGTGCGTGCAGACCCGCTCATCCTCAGAAGGAAAGTGTACCTTCCACTCCCCCTCCGGTCCAACCTCCGTAAAAACATCTCCTAAATACGTTGCAAAGGTAGACACGTGGTCGGCATGTTCGGCCACCTCTCATTCCTCCTCGGGACCCTCAACGGCGTCCTCGTCCATAACTTCCAATTCCTCTTCCTCCCCGACATCACTGGAGGAACTCGAAGCCTTCGAGCTACTATTTTCCGAAGAGCTTGTCTCTCCCTCGGACGTATCTAAAATAATCTCTCTATCTGGCCCCGTCGCCATGTCGATCACCTGAAAAGCAGAGAAGAAAAGTGAATTCGACAACAAATCAAATTCACCCTTCCACCGCTAAGTCAAGTGAAAGGGCACGCAAAGGGTTGAGGACAACGTCCCCGGCCTAAGCCCTAACATCAAAAAGCTGAAACCTCCCCGCGAGGAGAAGCTCGAAACAAATCGCCCCAAATGAGGAGCTTCCCCGAACTCATACCCAGTTTCCGATCAAAGCTTCGCCGGAAACCGCAAAACTTCATCGGAATCTGGGAGCATTCTACCGGAAAACTCATCACCCACTTAGAAGATGAACAATCACGACGGTTACACAAGCGTCGCCATCGCAACGACACCGTAAACTGTCCTCCTAACCAAATCATACTAACACGTCCGGCGACATGTCAGAAGTGGAAAAATGGCACAACCACCGTCCACCACCAACAATCGCCGAAAATCAACCTATTTCGTCCCCTAAACCTAGCCCTAACCACATGCAATCTACCATTGACCACCAAAATGAGTAGAACAAGCACAGGATCAGAAACTTACTTGATTTAAGAAGACGAAAGTGGCTGCTCGAAAGCTTAGAACGGTGGTCGGAGAAGCAGACGGCGGTGACGGGCAGGAACATTGAAGGAGACGAAGAGAAATCAGAGCGAAAAAGTTCCAAATGGAACGAATTTCCCCTTTTTATACAAATGGGTACATACGAACACGCGCTCGTAGGCCATGATGGCTATCAACTAGCCATCATTTCCTAGTAACTACTACACGGAGCTCTAGGCACACGTGGCGCACCAACATTTTCAATTCTGACTGACCTTTAGTCTCCCCGGACACCGGGCAACAAGGTCACGATCACGAATCCCACGGACACCAGGGGTCGCGGGCACACTGAGACAACCTTCCTCGTTACCAAACGTCGACTTCACGCTAGATCCTCGGAATGACGAGTTGTCCTTAAGTCATCACTCCCATACTCGGGAGCAATGACTTGGGGGGCTCCTGTTCTGGACTGGACCAATGGCTAGACATGGCCCAATCCGCTTTTGATCTAGAGCGGCCCAAATTGGCTAAGTCCAATCCACAAAGAGGGGCGAAAGTTACTTATCTACCCCTCCAACCGGACAAGGAACGCGTCGTTCCTCCCCGGAATTACTGCCCGTTACGCACGACTCCTTTGCTCCCCGAACAGTCAAGGGCAGGTGCCCGAAACCATGCTAGTGCCCGACATAACTGCTAGTTTCGGGCACTCCACCCGACATAACGGCTGGTTTGGGTAGTTACCTATTCTTTGGGGAAAATGGTTATTTCGACCCGAAAATAAGACAGTTGACCACGCACTGGGGACTCTATATAAACCCTCTCGCTTGAGAGGGTCAAGTATCCAATATTCACCCTACGAACTAATACTTTGTGCTTGCCCTTTTTCTCTGACCCTTTCTTACTTGAGCGTCGGAGTACCTTGCAGGTACATCCCCCTCCCCACCATACGACCAGCATCCCAGACGCACTAGGTGGCCCACTTCTACAGGATCTAATCCAGCCTTCACGATCAGCTCGACAGTTATTTTTTTTGTTCGACCAGTTTGGGGAACTGGTTCGAAGAGGCCTGGGTTGTTTCTGGGCATGAGAACGGTGCTCAGGTCATGATTAGGTCCCGAGCTCCACGGTGTGAACGTCCCATAGCAAGCTGGGTGTTCTGCCAATCATGGTACGATGACGATGTTGGACTCGGTCGAGTATTCGACGTGTGACAGGGTCTTCTTGTTCGAGAGTAGAGGCCTGCCTTGTTAAACTTTTAGGTATGCAATGCTTGTACCTAGGCATGCACTTATGGTCGGTACGTTGCATTTCGTCGCTTCGACGGGCACACCGACTATAGTGGCCTTAGCCATAATATGTCGAGCAAGTTGTTCCCCATCGAGGTTGTTAGTTCTTGTATTGGCTGGAATTTTGGTAAAACAATGGTGTTGTTAATGATGTCATATGTCTGGTGTCTTAACATGAGTTCTTAACATTGAGTTGATGTTAAGTTCAGAAGGGTTGCAGTTTTGTATGCTGATATTAAACCTGATATCTTGACATCAGTTGACAGAACATCAGAACATCAGTCTGATGTGTTTTGTTAGGGTTGCATTTGTTTAAGTGTGTTTTGAGAAGATCTGGTGGAGAGATTGCAGGTGAATATCATGGGACAAATATATTCTGTTGTAATCTTATATTGAGCAGATATTGTCACTATTTTCATGCAAGAAGATATGGAGAATAATTAGATTTAATTGAAGATTTGATTGAAGATCTATTTAGTAGCAGAATCTTTTGCAGATTTGTAGCAGCTGATTTGTTGTGAAATGGGTTATAAATAGAAGCATTGTAACCTAGTTTTGGTAAGCCAGCCATCATGTAAACTATAAGGGTTGTGTTGTTTGATGAACCACCCGGTTTGTGGGATGGTCATCATGTTTATCTCTAAGCCTGTAGGTAAGAGATGTATTGGTCTTAGAGGAAGCTGTTAAGCAACTCTAAGTATTGTTCTTAGTCATGAGGGTCATGTCTAGGAATTGTTATAGGAGTGTGTCTTCTATTTTTATGTGTTTGGAGAGTTGTTAGAAATCAAGTTGTTGATGCAGTAACTGAGATTTTGACTGCTAGACATCATTGCGATGATTGGAAGTGAGATGGAGTCTCTTAACTAGGGAGAACTTAGGTAGAAGGGTCATTGGGTAGGGTTTAAGTGAGTAGATTGTCAACTGGTATTGTTGAGTCTGTTATTTAATACTGCTAATAGTGGACTTCCTTCCTAGCTTGGTATGCCCCCAGATGTAGGTTGTTAGACCAAACTGGGTGAACAATTTCTGTGTGCACTTTTCTTTTCAGTAGCTTATTTAATTGTCTCTAATTGCCCTGCTGTTTATGTCAGACCAGATGTCTCGACATCATGTAGGACATCTGGGATCTGTTATACCAGAATTTCAATTGGTATCAGAGCAGGCATCCTGTCTGTTTCTGGATGAGATCTAGGGAAGATACTTTCGGGTTCATGAGCAAGGTGTAGCGAGCGATTTTGGATGCGGTTCTTAAGCGCTGGTCGTTCTCTGCGGTTTGAGCTTTAAACTACAGGTCGATTCATTTTTTATCCTATTGTGAGCTGAATAAGGAAGGGAAATAGATGTCTCCAATTAACCCTGCTTTGCATACTGAGTTTAAACAGCGGTCTGTTAGGTTACGGATGCTATCAATGTGGGGGGCCTTTGTACTGGTTATTTGTATTTTCGCCAATACGGTTTTCTTTCTTTCTAGGACTTTCCAGCGGGGAACAAGGATTAGGATGTTAGGACTAGTGCTTTTGAAATACTGCTTTTAATTGATGGAGATATGGGATTTGGGTTTTTTGTTGATTGCGCTCACTAAGATCTTTTCTTTCGATCTTATGCCTACGTATTCCCGTTTACCGAAACAGGAAAATCAGAGCGTTCGTAGTTCCTCCTATTCTATGGGAGGAAATTGGTTTTTGGTGTCTTGTTCAAAGCCCAAGACGTGAAGCGAAAGGTAGTTTGTATCTTGTTTAAAGCCCAAGATGTGAAGCTGAAATGTCTATTTGTGTCTTGTTCAAAGCCCAAGACGTGAAGCTGAAAGGTCTCGGCTTTAGAGAGAAATTGTCATCTCTAAAGATGGGAGAAGGAGAATTACTTTAACTGGGATACGCGGATCCGAGCAATGCCATAATTTCCGAAGAAAGGGTTTTAACCTGAAGGAGAAGACTTTAACTCAGTGTAGAGCAATGCCATCTTTCCTTAGGAATTTCTCATGCTAAAAGAGGGATAGTGGCATGGATATAGATGATCCAGAGGCTTGCCGCTTACAGAGATTAGATGAAAGGAAAGGAGTTGCTGATGTTTGCGTACTGTGAACGAGGCACAGCTTTGATGCTAAAAGGTTAATTGGATCAACCAGTGGTTTTCTTATACAAAGCCTAAGAGGAGGCTAATTTCCGCTAGGAAAATCATTATACAAAGCCTAAGAGGAGGCTATTTTGTGTCTCGTACAAAGCCCGAGAGAGAGGCTAAAAGATTTTGACCCGACGATAAAGTCTTTTGGTATCTCGTATAAAGCCCGAGATGGAGGCTATTGTTTATTTGGCTCAATAAGAACCTTTTTGTATCTCGTACAAAGCCCGAGATGGAGGAGAAAAGTTTGAATCAACAAGAGAGTGTTTTTGTGTCTCGTACGAAGCCCGAGATGGAGGCTAAATGTTTGTTTCAGTTGAGTGACAGATCCAATATACTGATTTTAAAAGAGAAAATCAGTTCTTATATGAGCAACACTGTACTCAGGGATTTGATTTGAGGATCGGGGTGGTTTCCTTTTCCTTGAGGAAACGGGAAATCCAAAGGGTATTGAGACTGTCCGAGTCTGCGGGTTTCCTTCCTATTTAATGAAGGGGTCACTTGAGAATGTCTTTGAGACTCAAGGGAGTTAGACTGTCAGTGTCTAGAGTTTTATCTTTTGTACTATGCTTTGAGAAACAGTAGTAGACTCTATGAAAGGACTGTTCTATGCAGATGACTAAGTTCTATTCCTATACCTCTAGGAGGTCGTCGGGACAATTTGTACGAAGCCCAAGAGGAGGCTGGAAACTTTTAAGAAGCCGACGGGTCCTTGTACGAAGCCCAAGAGGAGGCTATCATTCCCGAAGGAAGAGATCATTATACGAAGCCTAAGAGGAGGCTGTGAATACTTCTAAGAAGCCGTAGTGTCCTTGAATAATGCCCAAGAGGAGGCCGATGATTTTAAGAAGCCCGTGGGTCTATAATCTCCTTTCCATTCGGAGAGATAACTTTTAAAGATAAAAACCACTGGTAAACGTGCGAGGTTTACTATCCAGCGACTTTTAACTTTTAAAGAGGGTTCCTTAGTTAAGGTCCAAGATTATGACCGTAGTGGGTACCCAAACCCCGAGACATTCAAGGCAAGCTATCCACAAGGAATAGATCAAGTCAGGAAAGTTCGAGAATTTGGAAGAAACTCAAAGATGCCATTCACGGAGAATACATTCATCTTGGGGAGTAGAGTTTCTTGACAATTCCTAATGAGGACAACCGAAGAGAAGACTGTATCTGGTGCTCCTATTGGGGATCTAGGCGTCTATTTCTACGAATAAGTGAAACGGCGTCACCTAGTTCTAGACGTAGTTGTCGGGGAAACTCGAAATATCTATACTATTATTACACAGTAGATATGAGTTTATGAAAGGAAACTTACAGTGAGCAGCCCCACAATACAGTTTATAATATGAAAGCAGTAAATGAAAGCGATAACCACTTACTCGGTTGTAGTGCTTCCATGCTGTTTGGGTAGTTGTTCAACAAAGAAAGATTGAAAACAACAGTATATTCAAAATCAAAGGAGAAAGTGCTTTGAAAAAGAAAGATTTGGGGCTTACAGCTCAAGGAGAGGCCCAGGGTTTTATCAGTGAGCGCACTGTTTGACTTTGTACAGCGGGACTTATACAAGTGACTGGGGCCCGAAAAGGTTTTCTGTACAAAGGGATGGGTCTTACACTCTCTCAAGAGGCCCAAAAAGTTTTAAAGAAAAGAGTGGGGCTTATAACACGAGGGTAGGCCCAAATGATTTTTCGTTTAAAAATGGCGATCGCGCCGAGGTTTTCTTTTAACGCAGAGGGACTTATACAATAAGTGAGGCCCAAAATGTTTTGGTTAAAAGGGGGATTGGGTCTTACACTCTAATAGAGGCCCAAAGTGTTTTGAATGGGTCTTATAGCTCAAGGAGAGGCCCAGATGATTTTTTATTTTTAAACGGGCGACGATCGCGCCGTTTACTTGTACAGAGGGACTTATACAATGAGTGAGGCCCAAAAAGTTTTTGTACAAGGGGGATGGGTCTTACACTCTCTCAAGAGGCCCAAAAAGTTTTAAATAAAAGAGTGGGGCTTATAACACGAGGGTAGGCCCAAATGATTTTTCGTTTAAAAATGGCGATCGCGCCGAGGTTTTCTTTTAACGCAGAGGGACTTATACAATAAGTGAGGCCCAAAATGATTTGGTTAAAAGGGGGATTGGGTCTTACACTCTAATAGAGGCCCAAAGTGTTTTGAATGGGTCTTATAGCTCAAGGAGAGACCCAGATGATTTTTTATTTTTAAACGGGCGACGATCGCGCCGTTTACTTGTACAGAGGGACTGATACAATGAGTGAGGCCCAAAAAGTTTTTGTACAAGGGGGGATGGGTCTTACACTCTCTCAAGAGGCCCAAAGTGTTTTTAATGGGTCTTATAGCTCAAGGAGAGGCCCAAGGGTTATTTTGAAAAGGGCGACGATCGCGCCGTTTGTTTTTGACGGTATCGGGGCTTATACAATGAATGAGGCCCAAAAATGATTTGGTCAAAAAAGGATTGGGTCTTACACTCTATTAGAGGCCCAAAAAGTGTTGAAAATGATTTATGAGGGTTGAATTAATCCAAAACCCTAATTTGTTTTCAAAATGTATTTAATTGAATAAAAATTCAATTAAAATGATCAAAAATTGTTTAACACATGGAAAACAAATTGTGATCTTGGATTAATGCTTCAAAAATTAAGTATTGACCTACAAAATAATTAGAAAGCATTAAAAGTTGCAAAATCAATGTAGAAAAAATATTTAAAATGCCAAAAACAATTAAAATATTAATTCTTTGCAAAAATATCAATTATATGAAATAAATAATATTTTTTGGGATTTTTTGATAAAACAAAATATTTTAACATTTTTGTGAATTATTAAAAAAAGAATCAACTCAAAATCATTAAAACTCAGAGAGAAATTAATTTTTGAATCAATTAAACAAAATCACAAAATTCAAATATTTGAATATATGAAAAATGGCGCCAAGAACAGGCTGAAGAACACGCGCGTGTTCTTGGTTTCTCAGATTTGCATTTTCTATCCAATCTCCATGAATACGTAATCATATCATGCAATCCACATATCATTATGCTCGTCTCAACCTCACGATCATGTCTATGTACTTTAATTTCATTTAAATTAAACATACAACAAGAAATCACGAAGAGACCTCAAGAACCCTAATTTCTGCATGAAGGCTAGGATTTTTGATACACGATTCAAACAATGCAATTAATTGAGGGAAAACATTCCATGCATGATTATGAACATATGGCCAAATTATTGTGCGAGGAAATATGCATAGATTGAGAGATGACCAAGTATGTGCTTACCTCCAAGTCGTGACAGCAAGAGCAGATGTGATTTTGAGTTGGAGGTGTTACAGACAAGTTGTGATGATCTGGACAGCTTCCCTACACCATATGGAGTGTGTTTGAACACTTAGATTGAATTGAAATGGACTGGATCAGTTTATGGCATCTCAGCTGCAACTTCACTTCAAACTTGTGTGGATGGCAAGTGATTTTGAGATTTTGATGTTCCAGATGTTATGTTAGTGTTTGATCAGCTCATATGTGATGTATGTGAGGTGTGTGAGTGATTGGTTTGATTGGAATTGCTCTCAAACTCAAAACCCGATAGCTACCTTGCTAAGAAAGGCATTTTTGCCAAGAGAAAGAGATTTTGAGGAAAGCATCTGTTATATGGCTTTGGTGTACTCAAACTGATCACAATTGAGCTCTATTTATAGTAGAGCAAGTTTGTTTTGCAAGGAATAGTGCATGGCAGCTAGTAAGTAGGTTTGGCCAATGTTGGCAAATGAAAATCCAAGTCTCCTCTAGCCATTGACTAGAGGTTAGGGCACAGAGCTTTGGTCCCCTTGGTCTTGGATAAGTCTTGACTGATTTCAGATGAGTATGGCTCAGTCCATGCCACCTTGATGGTTCCATTGAATGCCTCATTCCAAATTTGAAGTCTTGTCCCTATTTTGGCAACTCTAGGTTCAACATGCTATTCCTTATTCCTTGGACCTTGGAGGCTTGGCTCAGTGATTGTCCCCTTTAGATTCAATCCTCTGAGGTGTCCAAGTGGATTGGAGCAATTGAATTTGGCTGATTTTGGCAAATCGACCAAATTTGCAAATTCTGCCTTGCCTTGACAGATTTCAGCAAGGCAACTTGGCAATGTTGTATCTCATGGTGTAGGTTGAATTTGGCAATGTTCTTGGCCATTTTGGAAAGCTCTTACATGATACAACAACTGTTTGAACAAGTTTGGTTTTGATCTCTTTTGATTCCAAGTGAAAAATCCCCCTACATTTGGCAAAAAGTGAAGCAGAATCTGACTTAGTGAAAATTTCACTAAGTGTTGGAAAAAGTGACATTTTCACTTTTCAGCCACTTTGATCACTCCATAACTCAAAATCCTTAATGAATTGGAATGACTTGTAGTTGAAGTTTTTGTAGGTGATAATGAGGGCTACAAATCCATCTTTGGATGAGAAAAAATGGCCTTGTGGTTTAGGAGTTATGGTCCTCCAAAGTTGGTACCTTTGCCACTTTATTTTTAACTTAGAAAAATTTCTTAGTTTTATGGTTACCCCTTTTACAAGTTATCTCACTTTTCTTGATTTTTCTTGATGAATGATTATCCAAATCATACATTAACATCATTTTAGGGTTAAAAATCCATTTTGGTGAAAAATCTCAAAAAGTCAAAGTTGACTTTTGTGCACAGTTGACTTTTTATCAGATGAATTCCAAACTGTGCAATTCTTCAGGAAATCATGTCCTTGACCTAAATCAAACTTGATGGACATGTTCCATGGGTGTCATAGGGTATATTCAATCATGTATTAGGGTTTGGGAGCATGTCCAGGTCAAAAGTCAAAGTTACAGTTGACTTTTCCCTTAAAACCCTAATTGTGGTGCAGATGAAATTGAGACTTGTTGCTCAAGCTTCTTGGATCAATCCATTGTTCCAAATGGATCAATATGGTATATTAGAGACCCTCAAATCATCTCTTGATGTCTTGGCTCATGGTTTGTCCCAAAAGTCAACTTAGGGGTGAATTAGGTCAAAAAACCCTAATTCCTGATTTTTGATGAATGCATCCCCTGAGGCAAAATTGACTTGATGCATGGGTTCATGAGGTTCCATGAAGTATATTAGGTTATGTTTTGGATCATTGCCTTATGCCCAGATGAAAATTTCCATCTGGAGGCCCTAGTCGACCAAAACCCTAATTTGGTGACACTGTCGATCTTGAGACTTGATCCACCTAGAAGGGAGCATCCTTGTGCTTAATCCTTGAAGTGGGAGTCCTTTTGATCCTTTGTAGTTGTTTAAGAGATTAGACAAGTTGAAGATCATGTCATTTCTTGATTGATCCTTTGTCTAAGCACTCAGAGAGGGCTTGAAACCATAATTTTGATTGTATTGGATGCTCACCCATCTTTGGGGAGACTGATGAAGCATGATGGTTCATCCATATTTTGATGATGATTTTCACAATGATGGGGAATCTAAGTGGTCAAAATTTGGGGTATTACAGATGCCCCTATTTAATCTTCTTGGACCCGAAGGTGTGAATGACGAAGGTATTCGAGCATTCGGGGTGCAAGAGGATTAAATATTAAAATATCCGGAATTTTGATGGTGGTTATGAATGGTAGCTTACGCATTCATCTTCTTTAGCTAAGCAATGATGCTTAGAAAAGGTAAACTTCCCCTCGATCCTGGTCTTCAGCCAAGGAACTGGTCTTGGTTTCTTTTGAACTTCCCCTCGTTCTTGGTTTCCTACCAAGAACTGGTCTCAGTCTCTGAAATGAACTTCCCCTCGTTCCTGGTTTCCTACCAAGGAACTGGTCTTAGTTTTTGATTTAAACTTCCCCTCGATCCTGGTTTCCTACCAAGGAACTGGTCTTAGTTTCTGATTTAAACTTCCCCTCGATCCTGGTTTCCTACCAAGGAACTGGTCTTAGTTTCTTTTTTAAACTTTCCCTCGATCCTGGTTTCCTACCAAGGAACTGGTCTTAGTTTCTTTTGTCAATAAACTTTACTGACAAGGGACGCTATTCGTAGCGGCTTTCCTTCAAACTTCTCGCCGAATTTTCCTGGGGAGATGCCATTTGAGTGGAAAAAGTTTTGATGCAGACTTGTTGGGGAACCCATTCGTCTGAATTGTAGAGGTACACAAACTTCTCTGTTTTGGAGACGCCATTTGTCGATTCTACTGGGGAAAGCGAGTCTCTTGAGAGACTGTTTTCGTTTGGGCTTACATCATACTTTTCTCGGGATCTTCCCGGAGAAATGCCATATGATGGGATCCAATTTTGTGGTGCCAATGACCTTCTCATCAGTGGTTTTTCGGAGCAAAACTGGCGTGCTGCCGAATCTCTGATCACGAAGCTTTCTCTGTGGATTTTCCTTAATCCGGGAAAGCAAGGATATCATCTTCAATGGCGACGAGTGATGTTTATTGAAAGTTTTCTCTGGCTTTTCAGAGGTTCAAGTTATCAAAGTGGTCAAGGACCAACTTCTTTCCAGAATTAAACCGGAAGCGAGGTTGTTCAGACACAGTATTTCCTGACGAGGCAAGAACTGACAACTCGATTGAGAGGACTTCTACCACTAGGGGACAAGACCGACTAGAGTGATAGTGATGCAATATGAAATGTGAATGCAAATAAAAAATGGACGCGACATACAGACTAATGGATGAACACAATTGGATACTCGGCCATCGCGGGGCGAAGAAGTACCGTTGGTTCAAAATAGCAATTCCACCTTGCTTAGGAGAGATAGTCCCGTTGGGAGCTATGTTGATCGGGCTTAGGAGATGAGAACTCGGCCGAGGCGTGTCAGACGAAACATGGTCTCTGACATTGCTGATCCTTCATTCAGGCATACTGGCTTAGAAGGAGTACTTTGATTCTGCACTTTGAAGTCCGCTTACTTCGGGAGAAGCGATCGATGTTCTTCTGATGTTCAACAGTAAAAAGAAATGCCATCTTTAATTTAAAAGCAGAAAAAGTTTAACAAGTAAATTCATTTTTGTTTTATTTCAAGAATCGCTGATTAAGTTTAAACAACGTCGTTCTGTAAAGCTAAAACAAGTAAAGAATTACAAACAAAAGCACAAGGGCTCAAATTTTATTGATAAGATGGAGATCAGCCAAACGCGTGATTCCAAAGAGTATATACAAAGTTTGAAAATGGTAATTTACAGGGAAAAGGGCTACGTTAAAACATAACGACCACTATCCTTCTACCAACTTTGAATTCGGGACATCCTGAGCTTCCGTCGAAGATTACCTTTGACTGGAGTTTTCCTCCGATAGATGATGTTGTAACTGCTGCTGAGGGACTTGCCTCTGTTGAACATAGTTACTTGCCATTATCCCTAATTTTTGCCTGGATTGTACTATGAGATTTCCAATCCATCGGGATGATTTTTTTTCATGTCTCTAACTTTTGCCTAGACCGCCCTTTCGGGTTTTTAATCCACCGAGACGTTTTTTTTTTTTAGTTTTAGGCGAAGTATTTCTTGACTACATCAACATTCGTGGGGTAGGCAAATTCCTCTCCGTCCATGGTTGCAAGTCTCAAGGCACCGCCTGAGAAAGCTTTCGTGACCACATAGGGGCCATCATAATTTGGGGTCCATTTGCCCCGAGAATCAGTGAGAAATGATTGTATCTTCTTGAGCACAAGGTCTCCTTTCCTGAAGACACGAGGTCGGACCTTTTTGTCGAACGCCCTCTTCATTCTCTGTTGATACAACTGACCGTGGCATAGTGTCGTGATTCGCTTCTCTTTGATTAGGTTCAGTTCGTCGTGTCGACTTTGACATCATTCAGCTTCGGTGAGCTTAGCATCCATCAGTACTCGGATTGATGGGATCTCTACTTCTATGGGGAGCACTGCCTTCATGACATATACTAGAGAGAAAGGGGTTGCCCCTGTTGAAGTGCGGACAGATGTACGATAACCGTGAAGAGCAAAGGGTAGCATTTCGTGCCAATCTTTATAGGTTACAACCATCTTTTGAACGATCTTCTTGATGTTCTTGTTAGCCACCTCTACCGCTCCGTTCATCTTGGGTCGGTAGGGAGATGAGTTATGGTGTTCGATCTTGAACTCTGCACACAACTCTTTCATCATCTTATTGTGCAAGTTAGATCCATTATCGGTAATGATCTCGCTTGGAACACCATAACGGCAGATGATATTGTTTTTGATAAATCGGACCACCACTTGTCGGGTTACATTGGCGAATGACGCTGCTTCGACCCACTTGGTGAAATAGTCAATGGCTACAAGGATGAACCGATGTCCGTTTGAAGCCTTGGGCTCAATCATGCCAATCATGTCGATCCCCCATATGGAAAATGGCCATGGGGAAGAAAGAGCTTTGAGATGTGATGGTGGTACATGAATTTTGTCGGAGTATATCTGACACTTGTGACACCTCCTCATGTACTTGTAGCAGTCGGATTCCATGGTCAACCAATAGTACCCAGCCCTGAGAATTTTTCTCGCCATTGTGTGTCCGTTGGCATGAGTGCCAAAGGATCCTTCATGAATTTCTTTCATGAGCATGTCTGCTTCTGTTCTGTCGACGCATCGGAGCAAGACCATGTCAAAATTTCTCTTATAAAGAGTGTCACCGCTCAGGAAGAAGTTTCCAGCCAATCTTCTGAGGGTCTTTCTATCTTTTCTGAGTGCCCCAGATGGGTACTCTTGTTTCTGAAGGAAGCATTTGATATCGTGATACCAAGGTCTGTCATCTATGACTGCTTCAATCGCGAAGATGTAAGCGGGCCGTTCAAGGCGCATTATGTCGATCTTAGGTATGTCATTCCATCGACCTACACTAATCATGGAAGAGAGAGTGGCTAATGCGTCAGCCATGTGATTCTCATCACGAGGGATGTGATGAAAGTCGACTCTGTTGAAGAAGGGTAACAACCTTCTTGCATAGTCTTTGTAAGGAATTAATCCTGATTGGTATGTATTCCAATCTCCTTTTATCTGATTGATAACTAAGGCTGAATCACCGTATACGTCCAAGTTTTTGATCCTTAAATCAATCGCTTCATCGAGACCCATGATACATGCTTCTTATTCGGCCTCGTTGTTCGTACATTTGAACGTAAGTCTGGCAGTGAAAGGAATGTGGGAACCCTGAGGGGTAACAATGATTGCCCCAATTCCATTTCCATAATGATTGACTGCTCCGTCAAAGATAAGTCCCCACTGGGAACCTGGTTCTGGTCCTTCACTGGGTAGCGGTTCATCGCAATCTTTCATCTTTAGATACATGACATCTTCGTCTGGGAAGTCAAACCCAATTGATTCTTGATCGTCAATCGGTTGATGAGCCAAATGATCGGCTAAAATACTTCCTTTAACGGCTTTCTGAGCATGGTACTCTATGTCATATTCTGATAGTAACATCTGCCAACGGGCAATCCTTCCCGTGAGAGCAGGTTTTTCGAAAATGTACTTGATTGAATCCATTTCGGAGACCAACCAAGTAGTATGACGAATCATGTACTGGAGAAGACGTTTGGCAGCCCAAGCCAAAGCGCAACAAGTTTTTTCAAGCATTGTGTACCGAGTCTCGCAGTCGGTAAATTTCTTGCTTAGATAGTAAATGGCAGACTCTTTCCGTTTGGTTTCGTCTTGTTGGCCAAGTACACATCCCATTGAGTCCTCTAGAACTGTGAGGTAAATGATCAGTGGTCTTCCTTCCACTGGAGGTGATAAAATCGGAGGATTCAACAGATATTCCTTAATACTGTCGAAGGCGGTTTGGCAATTTTCTGACCAAACGCAATCCTGGTTCTTTTTGAGTAATTTGAAAATCGGCGCACATGTCGCGGTCATAAGGAATATGAATCTGGAGATGTAGTTCAAACGTCCCAGGAATCCTCTAACTTGTTTTTCAGTTTTCGAAGAAGGCATTTTTTGAATGGCCTTGACCTTGTCAGGATCAACTTCAATTCCTTTCTGGCTGACGATGAACCCTAGTAGTTTCCCTGAACGGACACCGAAGGTGCACTTGTTGGGATTCAAGCGGAGCTTGAATTTTCTTAGACGTTCGAACAATTTTGACAGATGTTCAACGTGCTCATCCTCTGTTCTTGATTTTGCAATCAAATCATCGACATATACCTCGATTTCTTTGTGTATCATGTCATGAAACAGAGTAGTCATGGCCCTTTGATAGGTTGCCCCGGCATTCTTCAAACCGAACGGCAATACCTTGTAATAAAAGGTACCCCATGGGGTAATGAACGAAGTCTTCTCCATGTCTTTCGGCGCCATTTTGATCTGATTATAGCCCGAGAATCCATCCATGAAGGAGAATACTTTGAACTTTGTTGTGCTGTCAACCAGCATGTCAATGTGTGGTAAAGGAAAGTCGTCCTTCGGACTTGCCTTGTTTAGATCTCTGTAATCAACACACATTCTGACCTTTCCATCCTTTTTGGGAACGGGTACGATGTTGGCTAACCATTGAGGATATTCAGATGTAGCGAGGAAACCCGCGTCAATCTGTTTCTGTACCTCCTCTTTGATTTTGATGGCCATGTCCGGGTGAGTGCGTTTCAACCTTTGCTTTACTGGCGGACATTCCGATCTTAGCGATAAGTGATGTTCCACGATGCTGGTATCTAACCCTGGCATATCCTGATAGGACCAAGCGAATACATCGGGAAATTCTTTGAGAAGCTTTATCAAACCTTCTTTGCTAGTTGGACTGAGCAGTGCTCCGATCCTGATTTCTTTTCTCTCTTTTTCTGAACCCAGGTTTACCATTTCCAACGGCTCTTTGTGAGGTTCAATGGACCTTTCCTCTTGTCTGAATAGTCGGGAGATCTCTTTTGGAATTTGGTCGTCATTTTCTTCTTCAGCCTCGAATACCGGGAACTCAAAGTTGGAAGAAGGCATCGGATCGTATGTTTCAACGGGGTATAAAACAAGCAATCTGCATGACGTGATGATTCGTGTTTAGAAAAGATAGAGAGAAATGCAAGTGTGTGCAGTGTATTTATTTTACTGCTTGTTTTTATTTTTGAATTGTTTTTTAGGATTACCATTTTCTGAAAAAGCAAAAAGAGAAAACAGCAATTAATGCGGAAATTACAGAACGACGTTATTTTATTAATGAACAAGTTGAATCTTGAAACTACAGCCCTATAAAACAAAACTCACTCGCTCTGGGCAAAGCGAAGAGGGAAATTTACAAAAAGCGACCCCTATCAAAACATCCGTTTCACCTGGGCAGGGTGAAAGGTTAAAGATGGCAATTACTTTGAATGACGAACGACCTCCGGAACCTCGACGGTAACCCATTGGCGGCGAACTCCTCGGTGAATCGCAAAGTCTGGCACCTTCCTTGATTTGTCTTCAGAAATGACGCTGATTTCTGGTGAAGTAGGATCATTGGAATCTGTCTCCCAAGCAAAGTTGTCGTAGGAGGATTCCTCTGTTGCACTTTGCATAGCATTGGTGCTCTCAGCTGTATCTCCCCATCCAATTGACTGGATATCTTCGAGCCTGATACGAGAGTTTTCGGGAGCAGTGTACTTGACCATAAAGTCGTATTTTCCACTTGGTTGTCCCAAAGTGTCCCAAACTTCTTTGGAACTAGAGAAGTCATCCCTCTCGATGACGTTGACCTCAGGAAAAGCATAGTTGATGAATTCTAGTCCTGCAAACATTGCGAATTCATCTTCATGTTGAGTAGTTTCCGAATGACCTGAGTGTTGATCCCATGACATGGCGGGGACACAGGTATTCTGTTCAATGACGCTCAGCTGAGTTTCATTACTCGGCTGACTTTCTTGCCCCAAGTTTCCTGGGTAAGGCTGCCACATTGGCAGACCATCCATCGGGCCATAGTAATTGTGATCAAAGTTTTCTTTCATCAGAGTGTCTTCCTCTAATGAATTTGGCGGAGCACGGCATCCTTCCGGATCATAATCTCCGTAGATCATTTCGACATCTGATCTTGGTATAAATCTCGGACTTTCTGTAGGAAAGCAAAAAGGAATAGGCACCTCTTCCTGAGACATATAGCCGTCCTTGTTAAGGTAGGACTTCCATTCTTCATCTGTGTCAGAGGGATCTTCCTCATTGATAGCATGAACTGTCTGAGACACTGGGTGAAGAAAACCTCCACTGTGGAAGAAGTTTTGAAGGGGATGAAGACTTTCATCGTTGACAGCTGTCTGAGTACAGGTCGCAGAAAAACCAAGACCCTTCTTTGTTTTATTGTCAGTGGGAATGACAAGCTGTCCCCATCCTTTTGTATCGGTACTCTCGACCGCTTTGATAGCATCTTTGTATGAAGAAATTGAAGTTCCTTCTTCGGATTGATCACTCTTGCTCATCGATAGTGCTTGGAACTGAGTTCCAATAACCTCCTCGGGTTCCACACAAGTAGATGATGATAAGTTTCTCACAAGCAAGGCTTGTTCCCCACAAACCGTGACAAGTTGGTCATTCTTGACGAACTTTAGCTTTTGGTGGAGGGTTGAAGTAACCGCTCCAGCCTGATGTATCCAAGGTCTTCCTAATAAACAACTGTATGTTGCCCGGATGTCCATGACTTGGAAAGTGATTTGGAAAGTGTGAGGACCAATAGTTATGGGAAGATCAACTTCGCCGATAACTGTTTTCTGGATCCGTCGAATGCTTTGACAACGACCTCGCTGACTCTCATTGGAGGGCCCTTAAATGATAATTGCGTCAAAGTGGACTTCGGCATAACATTCAGGGCTGACCCTGTGTCTACCAGTACGTTGGCTAAAGCATCGTCCTGGCAGTTAACTGTGATATTGAGCGCCATGTTATGACGGCGACCCTCTTCAGGTAATTCCTCATCACTAAATCCCAAATTATTGCAGGAAGTGATGTTAGAGACAATACTATTGAACTGTCTAATTGTTACATCCTGTTCCACAAAGGCTTGCTCCAAGACTTTCTGTAGAGCCTCTCTGTACGCTTCTGAACTGAGTAACAATGATAATACTGAGATCTTTGAAGGAGTCTGTAACAGTTGATCAACAATGTTATATTCACTCCTTTGGATGAGCTTTAGCATCTCATCTTTGTCTTTTGAAAAGTCGGGATTACCAGATTGACCGACTGGTGGATCAGGAATTTCCGCCTGAAGTTCCTTTTCTTTGTTGGATTCTCCAACCCCTCGGTTGAAGATTCGACCGCTCTGTGTCACACGACTGATGTCTGCAATATTCAAGACGGAGGGTAATGGAATTTCCTTTCCATTCTCGATTATTGTTGCACCGTATTTGTAAGGGATTGCCTTAGCTGATTCATACGGTAGTGGCCCCGGTAGATAGATGACTATGGGAACCTTCTGATTTTTCTGACCATCATAAGTAATCTCGATCCATTCCTGGTTGGGAACTTTAGATTCGTCAAGTAGAGGGATGATGGCAAAAACATCCCTGGTCCTGTGATGACCAGAGATCGTGACAACATCCTCAACTTGCTCGGCAAGGTAGTTCGGCGACCAAATGATGGGTCCTGAACCGGGATATGGACGAATTTCTCCATGATCGACCTGACCCTGAAGAGCTGCTCTCACAAGGTAACACCCTTGGTTACTTTCCGAACAGACGCTACAACTGTCATAGTTGTGTGGGGGCACCTAGCCACGCCCACTTTGAATACAATGTAACCTCACTAGGTTACCTTCCATTGATCGGACATCCTGACTTTGACGACGAGTAGGATTCCTGTGACTGATACTAATTTGCTGAGTATCTTCGTCCATATAAATTGGCATCCACCAATGATTTAACAAGTGCTGAAGTGCCTCCTGGACAAGGGTACAACCTCGATCGTTTTCACAACCCGCTTTACAATTTTGATAGTCATGTGATATTAAGAATCCAAGTCGGACCTGCTCAGCATGTAACTCTACCAGGTTGGTATCCATTACGCAGATGTCGAAGATCTGAACCATGTTGATTTGATAGGAGTTCCTATCATGGTAGTCTTGGATCCATCCAAGATCCATCTGACGCTGGAGGGCCTCTTGTATGAAAGAGCATCCCTGTTTGTTTACCGAGCAAATCAGACAGGAACTGTAATTGTGCCGCGGCAGATTATGATACTGGCTTTGCCTTGAGTGCATCGCCACCAAGTTGACATTCATCACACGGATGTCGTGGTTTTGAATGACGTTGGAATTCGTGTAAACCATGTTAACTCCACGAACTCGGTGCTCTTGGATCCATCCTAGATCCATCTATTCCTGTAGAGCTGATTGCACTACCGAACATCCTTGGTTGTCTTTAGAGCAGATATCACACTGGTGATAATTATGAGGCGGCACATGGCCATATCCACTCTGTCTAAAATGCATCTTGACCAGATTGGTCCCCAATAAGAGTACATTGTGAATTTGATAGACATTGTTAGTCTCTTTCTCAATCAAATTGACTGCAACATTCTCGTGTTGAGGCAGCGGGTTCGTAAGAACATTAGGATTCGTATCTTTGAAAGATAAGAGCCCGCTCCTAACAAGTTTTTGCACGTCGGATTTGAAATTGAGGCAAGTCTCAATGTTATGCCCTGAACCTCCTTGATGATAAGGACATGTTTGATCCGCTTTAAACCAAAAAGGCGGATTTTCCGGAACTGAAAGGGGAGACTTAGTCTGAATGTGCCCCTTAGCCAGCAGTAACGGAAACAGTTCTGCGTACGTTATGGGTATAGGATCGAATCCTGGTGGCCGTGTTGTACGGTTGTTGTTATATGGAGGACGAGCCTGCTGAAGAGGCTGTTGTGTCCTTTGTTGGTCAGGTTGGCTCTGCGCAACCTGAGGTTGATACATAGGAACAGGCGCGGGGCCGATAGCAGGAGTAACAGCTGCTACTGGCTGATAACGACGCCTTTGCTTTCCGAGAGAGATATTCCCAATATCTTGCTCTTTTTTCTTAGGGAGAGCACTACCGTATTTTTTAGTACCGTTCGTTGATCCAGTGTCTTTTACCAAACGCCCTTCTCGGACGGCTTCCTCAAGACGTACACCCATGCCGACCATTTCGGTGAAATCACTGGGTGCACTGGCAATCATTCGGTCATAGTAAAATGAGCTTAAGGTCTTTAAGAAGATTTTTGTCATCTCTTTTTCCTCAAGAGGTGGAAAAATTTGAGCGGCAATTTCACGCCACCTTTGAGCATACTCCTTAAAGGTTTCCTTTTCCTTTTGCGACATTGATCTGAGTTGATCTCTGTCGGGTGCCATGTCCAAATTGTATTTGTATTGTTGGACGAAGGCAGTACCAAGATCTCTGAATGTACTGATCGTAGTACGGTTTAAACCCATGTACCATTTGAGTGCGGTACCGGTTAAACTATCCTGAAAGTAGTGAATCAGTAGGTCCTGATTCTTCGTCTGAGCTGACATCCGCCGAGCGTACATCACCAGATGGCTCTGAGGGCAAGAGTTACCCTTGTATTTTTCTAAGTCGGGCACTTGGAACTTGTGCGGGACTTTCACATTTGGAACCAAGCTGAGGTCTGCGGCGTCCTTTCCAAATAGATCCTGACCGCGAATGGCTTGCAGCTCTTTCTGCATTTCCAAGAACTGCTCCTGGAATTCCTCCATTCTGTCAAACATAGTTTCCTTCTTACCAGAAGGTGTTGGTGGAATCTGTCCTTCCAGGACAGTGTGCACCACAGGGGGTGGTACCGTGACTACGGCAGTAAGTCTTGGCGCCACCCGAAGTTTGTAACCTTCAGGAGCCTTCAGTATGCCCCTAGCATCTTCGCTTTCCCGAAGTTTGTAACCTTCAGGCCCAGCGGCTTCTGTTGCGATTCCCTGATCTTCAGTGGTCGGCGGAACATATCCTTCCGGGATATAGTTAACAGGCATGCCCCAAGGACGATCTTTCGGCATCTGATACCTAGGATCATACTTTTCTACTATGGGCGTTGAGGTGATCTCTGAGATCACAGTTCTTTGTAGCTGAGCTTCTGCCATGGCTTGCATGTCGTTAGGAAGCTTTCTCATATCCTCTCTCAGAGCGTCGATCTCTTCTTTCAACTCTCTGTTTTCTTCCTCAAGATCATCCATCTTTTTCTGACGATTGGCCCGAGTATTATACGAATGAAACAGTTTGACTCTAGAATAGAGACACAAACGTGAGATTCGTAGGGAAGAAGAATACGCGATGTGAGAATGATGAATGCAATGATTATATTAATTGTTATTTTTTGGTTTAATCAAAATAAACTTCGACAATTAGATTGCAAATATCAAACAGTGGGGAAACCCCTTTTTATTGAATTCCAAAGGATTACAGAAATGGAAATACAGTAGATTACAAAGTGCAGAAATAGAAACCTAAACTAATGGGTCCCGAGTCCTCTCTGAGGAGAAACCGAGTGCTGATTCTGGTATCTTCCTTTTCTTTGACCGGGGCGCTTGGGCCGTTGTCGGGTTGTCATTCCTTTGCCAAGTGAAAGGAGTGAGCAAATTCCTTTGGTCATCTTGATTCTCTACAGCATGCTGCTCCAAAATTTCAATCAGAGCATCTTTCTCTTTTAGTAGTTGCTGTACTTGGATACACTCTACGTCGAGGGTGCGGTACTTGTTCTTCCAAGACCTTCTCTCCCGTTGAACTTTGTTGAGAGTAACCTGAAGCTTTTCAGTTTCCGTCATGAAGTACATGACAGATTCCCTCGGTGGAAGAATTCCGTAACGAGGATAAGGCATCTTTAGCTTGAGAGCTCTAGTTTGTACCCAATGGAGATAAGGCTCCACCGAGACGCAGTTCGGTTTTCCCAGAGACTCTCGTCCTTTCTTATGAACATGTTTCCAAGCTTGCACTATTTCCATCTTTAGTGCTCTGTCATTTTCTCCTTCTTTGAAGAAAAGACCTTCCAGATGAACACCCAGTGGGATGTGTCGCATCGGGTATCCAAATTGACGGCGAACCAATACCGGATGGTAGTTGATTCCTCCTTTAGTTCCTATGAGGGGTACGCTGGGGAAGTTTCCACAACGGTCAATGATTCTGATTCCCTCATAAATCCTATTATACCAATCTATATCGGAATTGGTGAGAGACATGATCTTCTGCGACCAACGTAAGACACTCTTGCAATCCCAAAAAGCAGCAGACTTGGGCAAGTGAGAGATAAACCATTTGTAGAGCAAAGGTACACAACATGTGATCTCCCCTCCGCTGTACAAATTTCCTAAGTGTACAGAATGATACGCATCTGCGAGCAAAGTCGACACAGGGTTTCCAATGAGAAAAACCTTAATAGCGTTGATATCGACGAAGTTATTGATGTTAGGAAACAAAAATAACCCGTAGGTGAGCAAGACAAAGATGCTTTCAAAAGCAGTCCCGTTCCCTATACTAGCGAAGTACAGAGCTTTATTTGTCAAGAACTGGGCCGGCAAACCTTAGATGCCACCCATAGTAATCATGTGAGTCTTGACCTCAGACTCGTCCAAATGAATTGCTCTTGCAATAGTCTGATTCTTTGGAATTTCTTCCAGTCCAGAAAATGGAGCTCGATCAGTGATATGTAAATCAGTCAGATGAGAATACTCCTCCAGCGTTGGTGCTAGCTGGTAATCCGGGAATGTGAAACAGTGATAAATCGGATCGTAGAATTGAATGAGCGCGTCCATGATCCCCTTAATCACATGGACTCTTAACAGTGGTAGCAAACCACCGTGCTTGGCTCTGAAAGCCTCTGGGTTAACGATCATCCTTGCTAACTTTCTCAAATCCCCTAGTTTTGGAACCTTGAAGGTATACTGGTGAGTTCTCCTTCTACTGAAATCCATTAGCGTAATCCTTTTCTCTGATATTTGCAATCACAGTCTTAGTTTAATTTGAAAAACAGAGAGACTAGAAGAGAAAGTTTTTTGAATGTTTTAATGTTTTATTAAATGAATGCATGAATGCAGCACACAAAAACATAGAAAAAACATGGGGTCAAAGGGTCGTTGTCATGAAGTCAAAGCTCTACCCATCCCCAAAGGTTTATACTAGGGTGATTTTTGTACCTGTACTCATTATCATCAGCTCCTCCCAGGAAGGCAAAACAACAAGCGGATCGCCAGCGAGTTGTGTGCAATCTTAGAGTAAGTGCTATTCACCGAGAATAGATCACCAGCCTCAAATGAGGGTAGTATCGCGTAACAGCTATTTCCGATAGCTTCCGCACTACGAAAAAGGTTGGCTTTTCTTAAGTGTATACTCAATTTCACCACATGCGGCATCACACGCATTCCCAGTAGCAGAAAAATAAACACGTATAGCAATTAGGAAAAGCAGTATATATATGAAACGGCGTCACCTAGTTATAGACGTAGTTGCCGGGGAAACTCGAAATATCTATACTATTATTACACAGTAGATATGAGTTTATGAAAGGAGACTTACAGTGAGCAGCCCCACAATACAGTTTATAATATGAAAGTAGTAAATGAAAGCGATAACCACTTACTCGGTTGTAGTGCTTCCATGCTGTTTGGTTAGTTGTTCAACAAAGAAAGATTGAAAACAATAGTATATTCAAAATCAAAGGAGAAAGTGCTTTGAAAAAGAAATATTTAGGGCTTACAGCTCAAGGAGAGGCCCAGGGTTTAATCAGTGAGCGCACTGTTTGACTTTGTACAGCGGGACTTATACAAGTGACTGGGGCCCGAAAAGGTTTTCTGTACAAAGGGATGGGTCTTACACTCTCTCAAGAGGCCCAAAAAGTTTTAAAGAAAAGAGTGGGGCTTATAACACGAGGGTAGGCCCAAATGATTTTTCGTTTAAAAATGGTGATCGCGCCGAGGTTTTCTTTTAACGCAGAGGGACTTATACAATAAGTGATGCCCAAAATGTTTTGGTTAAAAGGGGGATTGGGTCTTACACTCTAATAGAGGCCCAAAGTGTTTTGAATGGGTCTTATATCTCAAGGAGAGGCCCAGATGATTTTTTATTTTTAAACGGGCGACGATCGCGCCGTTTACTTGTACAGAGGGACTTATACAATGAGTGAGGCCCAAAAAGTTTTTGTACAAGGGGGGATGGGTCTTACACTCTCTCAAGAGGCCCAAAAAGTTTTAAAGAAAAGAGTGGGGCTTATAACACGAGGGTAGGCCCAAATGATTTTTCGTTTAAAAATGGCGATCGCGCCGAGGTTTTCTTTTAACGCAGAGGGACTTATACAATAAGTGAGGCCCAAAATGATTGGGTTAAAAGGGGGATTGGGTCTTACACTCTAATAGAGGCCCAAAGTGTTTTGAATGGGTCTTATAGCTCAAGGAGAGGCCCAGATGATTTTTTATTTTTAAACGGGCGACGATCGCGCCGTTTACTTGTACAGAGGGACTTATACAATGAGTGAGGCCCAAAAAGTTTTTGTACAAGGGGGGATGGGTCTTACACTCTCTCAAGAGGCCCAAAGTGTTTTTAATGGGTCTTATAGATCAAGGAGAGGCCCAAGGGTTATTTTGAAAAGGGCGACGATCGCGCCGTTTGTTTTTGACGGTATCGGGGCTTATACAATGAATGAGGCCCAAAAATGATTTGGTCAAAAAAGGATTGGGTCTTACACTCTATTAGAGGCCCAAAAAGTGTTGAAAATGATTTATGAGGGTTGAATTAATCCAAAACCCTAATTTGTTTTCAAAATGTATTTAATTGAATAAAAATTCAATTAAAATGATAAAAAATTGTTTAACACATGGAAAACAAATTGTGATCTTGGATTAATGCTTCAAAAATTAAGTATTGACCTACAAAATAATTAGAAAGCATTAAAAGTTGCAAAATCAATGTAGAAAAAATATTTAAAATGCCAAAAACAATTAAAATATTAATTCTTTGCAAAAATATCAATTATATGAAATAAATAATTTTTTTGGGATTTTTTGATAAAACAAAATATTTTAACATTTTTGTGAATTATTAAAAAAAGAATCAACTCAAAATCATTAAAACTCCGAGAGAAATTAATTTTTTAATCAATTAAACAAAATCACAAAATTCAAATATTTGAATATATGAAAAATGGCACCAAGAACAGGCTGAAGAACACGCGCGTGTTCTTGGTTTCTCAGATTTGCATTTCCTATCCAATCTCCATGAATACGTAATCATATCATGCAATCCACATATCATTATGCTCGCCTCAACCTCACGATCATGTCTATGTACTTTAATTTCATTTAAATTAAACATACAACAAGAAATCACGAAGAGACCTCAAGAACCCTAATTTCTGCATGAAGGCTAAAATTTTTGATACACGATTCAAACAATGCAATTAATTGAGGGAAAACATTCCATGCATGATTATGAACATATGGCCAAATTATTGTGCGAGGAAATATGCATAGATTGAGAGATGACCAAGTATGTGCTTACCTCCAAGCCGTGACAGCAAGAGCAGATGTGATTTTGAGTTGGAGGTGTTACAGACAAGTTGTGATGATCTGGACAGCTTCCCTACACCATATGGAGTGTGTTTGAACACTTGGATTGAATTAAAATGGACTGGATCAGTTTATGGCATCTCAGCTGCAACTTCACTTCAAACTTGTGTGGATGGCAAGTGATTTTGAGATTTTGATGTTCCAGATGTTATGTGAGTGTTTGATCAGCTCATATGTGATGTATGTGAGGTGTGTGAGTGATTGGTTTGATTGGAATTGCTCTCAAACTCAAAACCCGATAGCTACCTTGCTAAGAAAGGCATTTTTGCCAAGAGAAAGAGATTTTGAGGAAAGCATCTGTTATATGGCTTTGGTGTACTCAAACTGATCACAATTGAGCTCTATTTATAGTAGAGCAAGTTTGTTTTGCAAGGAATAGTGCATGGCAGCTGGTAAGTAGGTTTGGCCAATGTTGGCAAAAATGAAAATCCAAGTCTCCTCTAGCCATTGACTAGAGGTTATGGCACAGAGTTTTGGTCCCCTTGGTCTTGGATAAGTCTTGACTGATTTCAGATGAGGATGGCTCAGTCCATGCCACCTTGATGGTTCCATTGAATGCCTCATTCCAAATTTGAAGTCTTGTCCCTATTTTGGCAACTCTAGGTTCAACATGCTATTCCTTGTTCCTTGGACCTTGGAGGCTTGGCTCAGTGATTGTCCCCTTTAGATTCAATCCTCTGAGGTGTCCAAGTGGATTGGAGCAATTGAATTTGGCTGATTTTGGCAAATCGACCAAAGTTGCAAATTCTGCCTTGCCTTGACAGATTTCAGCAACGCAACTTGGCAATGTTGTATCTCATGGTGTAGGTTGAATTTGGCAATGTTCTTGGCCATTTTGGAAAGCTCTTACATGATACAACAACTGTTTGAACAAGTTTGGTTTTGATCTCTTTTGATTCCAAGTGAAAAATCCCCCTACATTTGGCAAAAAGTGAAGCAGAATCTGACTTAGTGAAAATTTCACTAAGTGTTGGAAAAAGTGACATTTTCACTTTTCAGCCACTTTGATCACTCCATAACTCAAAATCCTTAATGAATTGGAATGACTTGTAGTTGAAGTTTTTGTAGGTGATAATGAGGGCTACAAATCCATCTTTGGATGAGAAAAAATGGCCTTGTGGTTTAGGAGTTATGGTCCTCCAAAGTTGGTACCTTTGCCACTTTATTTTTAACTTAGAAAAATTTCTAAGTTTTATGGTTACCCCTTTTACAAGTTATCTCACTTTTCTTGATTTTTCTTGATGAATGATGATCCAAATCATACATTAACATCATTTTAGGGTTAAAAATCCATTTTGGTGAAAAATCTCAAAAAGTCAAAGTTGACTTTTGTGCACAGTTGACTTTTTATCAGATGAATTCCAAACTGTGCAATTCTTCAGGAAATCATGTCCTTGACCTAAATCAAACTTGATGGACATGTTCCATGGGTGTCATAGGGTATATTCAATCATGTATTAGGGTTTGGGAGCATGACCAGGTCAAAAGTCAAAGTTACAGTTGACTTTTCCCTTAAAACCCTAATTGTGGTGCAGATGAAATTGAGACTTGTTGCTCAAGCTTCTTGGATCAATCCATTGTACCAAATGGATCAATATGGTATATTAGAGACCCTCAAATCATCTCTTGAGGTCTTGGCTCATGGTTTGTCCCAAAAGTCAACTTAGGGGTGAATTAGGTCAAGAAACCCTAATTCCTGATTTTTGATGAATGCATCCCCTGAGGCAAAATTGACTTGATGCATGGGTTCATGAGGTTCCATGAAGTATATTAGGTTATGTTTTGGATCATTGCCTTATGCCCAGATGAAAATTTCCATCTGGAGGCCCTGGTCGACCAAAACCCTAATTTGGTGACACTGTCGATCTTGAGACTTGATCCACCTAGAAGGGAGCATCCTTGTGCTTAATCCTTGAAGTGGGAGTCCTTTTTGATCCTTTGTAGTTGTTTAAGAGATTAGACAAGTTGAAGATCATGTCATTTCTTGATTGATCCTTTGTCTAAGCACTCAGAGAGGGCTTGAAACCCTAATTTTGATTGTAGTGGATGCTCACCCATCTTTGGGGAGACTAATGAAGCATAAAGGTACATCCATATTGTGATGATGATTTTCACAATGATGGGAAATCTAAGTGGTCAAAATTTGGGGTATTACACCCGTCATACACGGACAGTCATCCAGAACCTGGTCGGAATGTACCTGCTCGAAAACACTCCCCTGCTCAGCATAACGGCTAGTTTCGAGCAGACCTGCCTATTCCAACGGCTAGTTCTGGCAGTTACCTATTTTTGGGGAATCCGCGCCCGAATAATAGGGACCAATTGGCCATGCGCTGGGGGCACTATATAAACGCTCTCAATTGAGAGGGTCAGGTATCCAATAATCATCCTAAGAACTCATACTTTGTACTTGCCCCTTTCTCTCTAACCTTTTCTTACTTGAGCGTCGGAGTGCCTTGCAGGTACACCCCCTCCTCCTTCTCCATTCCAGCATCGTAGACGAAGTCTCTAGCCCACTTCAAGGTTCTGCTCAACCGGTAAGATCAAATATATTTTCACTTTTATTTATTTAAGTTCTATATTTTTATTTTAAATTTTTAAATTAAATATAATTTATAAATATTCTTAAAAAATTAAATTATTTACTAAACAAAAAAATAAAAATGAAATTTGATCGTACCTGGATCAGACAGTATCTGGTGGCCAACATCGTCGCCAGGACTTCAGCTCCAGTGAGGTTGAAAGACGACCGGGGGGTGTACCTGCAAGGTACTCCGACGCTCAAGTAAGGTAACGGTCAGAGAAAAAGAAAGTACAGAAGAAGAAGGTTAGGGTGTAAAGAAGTGTGTAACCTGGCCCTCTCAAGTGAGAGGGTATTTATAGAGAGCCCCCAGCGCGGGGTCAACGGTCACTTGCATTGGGCTGGAATGCCAGGCCCAATCCAAGTAACTTCCAGGGCTTACGTGGCATAGTGAAAACTAGCACGTGGTCTTCGCCCTGGGGTAACCGTTCCTAGATCTTCGGAACTAGGGCAGACTGATTCCATCGGGAGTGGGCGGTTACGTGAGAACGTGTCCTCGCGGGGAGGCGTCTTGTGTGTCGGGGAGAAACGTGTCCTCGCGGGGAGGACTCTTATGTGAAGAGGGAAACGGCCCCCTCGCGGGGGAGGAGAACCTGAATGTCGGGGAGGAGTGAGGTCGGGGAGGCCTAGCGTCCTACCCGGCGCTCTATACCATGTATGCGCCCGACAACGTTGAGGGGTGACACGTGCCCGACACTGCTGGGACGTGTATGTGCCCGACAATGGTCTTGTAAAGAGGTCCTTGTTGGGCCATCTCATGTCCTGTGGGTTGGGCCTTCTCGACTGAGGGGAAGACCTTAGCCCAGTCCAGAACAGGAGCCCCCTAAGTCGTTGCTCCGAAGTGTCTGAGTAATGACTTAAGGGCCAACAAGCATGTCGGGGCTGGCCGTATCGTCGGGGAGACTCGAGCGTGGTAGTTCATGTATGGTTGACTCGGCGCGGATGCGAGAAGTTTGAACTTGGGTGTCGAAGCAAATGGAGAGACTAGTGCGTCCGCAAGTGCACGAAAATATCGAAGTATTATAAAAGATTGTCGAACCCACAGAGACCAATGTCAACCTACCGTAATCTATCGCTGCGATGTAAAGCTAAGGCTAATGATATTCGATGAAAGGGAAACTAAGACTAGCGCTAAAATAAAACTAAGAAAATATGATAATAAAGAGAGGCCGGAATATGGATTCCGCGTTCCTAAAGGAATTTGTAGAATTCGGGTACTAATTACAACTATAACTTAGTTCCGTAGAATATAACAACTTAAAGACTTCGCCTCACGCTCTCGCGGTATTAACTAAAGTCATGTTCCCTGTGACGCCCCCAATCTACACCCTCAATTAACAGGCAATTAAAGCACTAAAAGAAAATTCGAAAATTGATCAGAGTATATTTGAATTTGCGGCATAGAAAGGGAGGAATCACATCAATTTGAAACAAACATACCCATAACATGCAACACCTGCCCATAATGATATGCAACTGTGGGGTAGCAATCACACAGAGGAAACTTTGTTCCTTACACCCACTTTTCAGAAATTAGAATTAAAGCAGAAAATCTAAAATCTGAATAACACATATACATACATATCAAAAGTTTGTCATACATCAGGTATCATAAGTACAACCAAAATATATCATCAGATATACAAAATAATAACACGCGGCCACCCTAACTACCCGGAGTCACATATCAGAGCCGACCGACCAAAATAATGAAGACGCAACGCTTCACCAAAAAGGAATACCTCCAGCAGCTCTAATCTGCAACGCCTCATAGAGCGTTATCAAACAGCAGAAGGGTGAGAAAAACAACCATAATATAATTGCATAAAATTATATATTAACGCAAAAATGCACAAATAACATATTCTCACCACCAAAGCACCCTGATAAATTATAACAACACACAGTACAATTCACACGTATCAATTACCACTGCACATCAATTATTCACAATACAATCACACATATTCCATTTCATTAATCACATTCACAAATTCACACATAATTAATTCATGACTTATGCAATGCACATAGACCGACACAACGACTCTATGCACATGCCATGCGGTACCGACTTCAAATGTCTCATGTCTCATCATCAGTTCACTCAGGAACTATTGGAACCATCGCTCGTTACTAAGAATCTCAAGTAACTCCCCGTCGGGCCTACGATGTTCACCCGTCGCTTTAGGTCCTCAGGCATCGCCTCATATTTTCGAGGCACACGACGTTAAGGATTGCTTTAAGTCTCCAAAGGAGCCCACAATCGTCTATACCCATCGCTTTAAGTCCTCAGGCATCGCCTCATATTTTCGAGGCACACGATGTTATAGCATATTCCCTCAGGAATCAAACCGTCTCTCAGGACGTTTCCACAATGCACATTATGATGCTTGGCATACAATGACTCATAACACTCACATTGCATCCATGCACACATTCATAATCATGCATAAATCATCAAATACCACACTTAGCATTTTCTTGCCTTACGGCCACAAATCATCCTCACAACAGCATATAAGGCATACATATCCAAAGCACACACATATAGCATAATACATGACAATTATGCACCATTAAAACGACAAAGTCGACCATTGACACTATTCACATTTACCGACAAAATAAAATCGGCTAACAAATTCTAAACCATCATAATAAGAAATTACAGCTCAATGGCTTTCCAATGCATCAAACCACGCCTCAAACCGAATCACAGATCAAAAGTTATGCAGAAAACAAAATTACACGAACAGCACTGTTCGCTGGGCGAACCTCCCTCGCGAGCATTCGCTAGCTGCTTCGCTAGGCGAACGTCCCTCGCGAGCATTCGCTAGCTCCTTCGCTAGGCGAATGTTCCAGCGAAACAAGTCAGAACCAAACAGAGCCAAAAACACCCAAAGTTCGCTAGGCGAACACTCTAGCGAACCTTCGCTCATGCCTTCGCTAGGCGAATACCCGTAGCGAACCTTCGCTACCCTTCGCTGAATGGTTCGCTAGGCGAACCCGCAAAAACCTCACTCACTGCCACCTTCGCCCCAGGTTCGCTAGGCGAACCAAGGAAAACCCAGAATTTTTCTGCGCTGTTTGAAACCCCAAAAGTGATATTTCCCAACCAAAACATTTCCCAATCAACATATATCAATCAGAACCTATCCTAATCATGTCAACAAGCAAACTACCACTTTTACATCGATTTCCAACCGTTAACCCATCGATTCTACTCATTTTATCGTTTTCGACCTAAAAGTGAAAAACATAGAAAGCAAGAGAATCATCCAAACACATACATACATAATCATATACAAGCATAGTATAATCGAGTTTCGCACCCTTACCCGATTTAATTCGATTCTAGGAATTGATCTTGATGATTTTCACACTATCCCAATTTTTTCTCTCTTCTCCTCTTTTCTTCTCTTTTCCCTTCTTTCTTCTTTCTTTCTCTCTATTTTCTCTCTTTCCAATTCTATCTTACTAACTTAATGAAAAATATCTATGAAATGTCCAAAATACCCCCACACTCAAATATCTCGCAAACGTTCCCAAAACGCGATAAAATATATTCACGACTAAAAATAACACATTTTCACACAAAAGTCAAAATACAATAAAATAATAATAAAATAATCCAAAAAGACTCAATAAAACAAAGTTGGCAAAACGGGGCGTTACAATTCTCCCCCACTTAGAAATTTTCGTCCTCGAAAATCTTACCTGATACAAACAACTCCGGATATGACTCCCGCATCCTACTCTCTAATTCCCACGTCAAATTACCCTCAGCAGCGCCTCCCCACGCCACTTTCACAAGTGCAATCTCTTTACCCCTCAACCGCTTCACCTCGCGATCCAAAATACTAACTGGTAATGCCTCGATCGTAAGGTTATCTCTTACCTCAACCTCGTCCATCGGAATCACATGTGAAGGGTCCGGAACATACTTCCGAAGCTGTGAAACATGAAAAACATCATGCAAATTCGACAGATTCGGCGGTAACGCCACACGATACGCTACAGCACCAACTCTCGCAGATATCTGGTAAGGACCAATAAATCGAGAAGTAAGCTTCTTAGATTTCAAAGCACGACCAACACCCGTTACCGGCGTAACTCTCAGAAATACGTGATCACCCTCTTGAAACTCAAGATTCTTACGTCTCCGATCATGATAACTCTTTTGTCTACTCTGAGAAGCCTTCATTTTCTCACGAATAAACTTTACCTTTTCCGTCGTCTGTTGTACCAATTCCGGTCCAACCACAGAACTCTCACCAGTTTCATGCCAACACAACGGCGTTCGACATCTTCGTCCAAATAAAGCCTCAAAAGATGCCATTCCGATACTAGAATGGAAACTGTTATTATACGTGAACTCAATCAAAGCAAGATAACCGTCCCACGCACCACCTTGTTCCAAAACACACGACCTCAACAAATCCTCCAAAGACTGAATCGTTCTTTCGGTCTGACCATCCGTCTGCGGATGATAGGCCGAACTCAACCTCAATCTAGAACCCAAAGCCTTCTGTAAACTTTCCCAAAATCTAGATGTAAACCTCGGATCTTGATCCGAAACAATACTTAAAGGAACCCCATGCAATTTCACCACCACACTGATATAAACCTCAGCTAACCGTTCCAACGAAAAACTGATGTCAATCGGAATAAAATGCGCCGATTTAGTCAGCCTGTCCACAATCACCCAAATAGCATTATGCCCACGCTGAGTGTTCGGTAATCCCGTCACAAAATCCATCGAAATGCTATCCCATTTCCACTAAGGAATATCCAACGGTTGCAACAAACCACTAGGTCTCAAATGTTCCATTTTCGATTTCTGACAAGTCAAACATGCATACACAAACTGAGCCACATCTCTTTTCAAACCAGACCACCAGAAAATCTTCTTCAAATCTTGGTACATCTTATTCGCACCCGGATGAATACTTAAATTACTCCGGTGTCCTTCTTCCAAAATCATTCTTTTCAACTCCGCATCATCAGGTATACAAATACGACCACGGAATCTCAAAACACCAAAATTATCAACCTTGAAATCCACATTCTCATTCCTCATCAAATCAACAAATTTCAAATCCAGCTTTTGTTTCTCACTAACCGACATCAAAAATTCATTCGTAACTTTCAACATTCCAAGCCTTACACTAACCGAAGTCACTTCACATACCAAACTCAAGTCTCTAAACGACTCCAAAAGTTCCAACTCTTTCACCATCAATGCGGACATATGCAACGATTTCCGGCTCAATGCATCGGCTACCACATTAGCTTTACCAGGATGGTAATTCAAGCCAAAGTCGTAATCTTTCAAGAATTCCAACCATCTCCGCTGCCTCATGTTCAACTCTTTCTGATCAAATAAATATTTCAAGCTTTTATGATCACTAAAGACTTCGAACCTTGCACCATAGAGATAGTGCCTCCAAATCTTCAACACAAAAACTACAGCCGCTAACTCCAGATCATGAGTAGGATAGTTTTTCTCATGAACTCTTAACTGCCTTGAAGCATAAGCTACAACTTTACCTTCCTGCATCAGAACACCACCCAAACCAATTAAAGAAGCATCGCAGTACACAACAAATGGTTCATTAGGATTAGGTAAAATAAGAATCGGAGCTGTCGTCAATCTTCTCTTCAGCTCACAAAAACTCTCTTCACATAGAATATCCCAAATGAATGCTTTGCCCTTACAAGTCAACTGCGTCAAAGGAAGAGCAAGCTTAGAAAAACCTTTAATGAACCTCCGGTAATAACCAGCCAAACCCAAAAAGCTTCGAATTTCAGTAACGGATCTAGGAGCCTCCCATTGTAGAACTGCTTCTACTTTAGATGGATCCACAGCAATACCATTACCTCAAATTACGTGCCCAAGAAAACTCACCTCGGACAACCAGAATTCACACTTGGACAATTTGGCAAAAAGCTTCCTTTCCTTCAAAACCTGCAAAACAATACGCAAATGTTCTGCATGTTCTTCCCGAGACTTAGAATAGATTAAAATATCATCAATAAACACCACCACAAAACGATCCAAATGCTCGTGGAAAATACGATTCATGTATTCCATAAACACACCAGGCGCATTAGAAACCCCGAACGGCATCACCGAATATTCATAATGACCGTAACGTGTTCTAAAGGCCGTCTTCTGAATATCCTCTTCCTTCACCCTTATCTGATGATACCCCGATCTCAAATCAATCTTACTAAACACACAAGCACCAACCAACTGATCCATCAGATCATCAATCCTTGGAAGCGGATATTTGTTCTTAATCGTCACCTTATTCAACTGGCGATAATCAATACATAATCGCATACTCCCATCTTTCTTTTTCACCAACAAAACTGGAGCACCCCAAGGAGAAACACTTGGCCTCACGAACCTCTTTTCCAACAACTCATTCAACTGCCTTTTCAACTCCACCAATTCAGATGCCGACATTCTATAAGGTGCCATAGAAACAGGTCTAGTACCAGGAACTAGATCAATAGAAAATTTAACTTCTCTCTCTGGCGGTACATCTGAAATATCCTCAGGAAACACTTCAGGAAAATCACACACAACAGGAAACACCTCCAATGAAACTTGACTATCCACAGTCAAAGATGCAAACAAACCAAACAATTGAGCTTCGTCTGCTAAAAGTTTCTTCAACTCTTTAGTAGACAAGAAACTCGAGTCTTCGTCTTCCTCAAGAGAAGGAAACCTTACAAGCTTATGATAACAATCAATATGCACCCGATTGAATTGCAACCAATTCATTCCCAACACCACATCTAATCCTTCCAATGGTAAACACACCAAATCCATCGCAAAATATTTACCATAAATGGTCAAAGGACAACTCAAACACACTAAAGAAGTAGTCACTGACCTCATCGCTGGAGTATCAATAACCATCTCACCATCCATCAAAGACAACCCAAGATTCAAACGTCCCGCGCACTCAGACGAAATAAACGAATGAGTCGCTCCAGTATCAATAATAGCAATTAAAGGCATATTATTAATAAAACAAGTACCTCTTATCAGACGATCTGCACTTGAAGTCTGAGTTCCCGCCAATGAAAACACTTTGCCACTAGCCTGAGCTTTCTTTTGATTCGGACACTTCGAACTAATGTGACCAGGTTCCCCACAATTGTAACACTTCACCACATTCTTCCTTTTACAATCAGCTAAAACATGTCCGATACCACCACAATTAGAACACTTAATCACATTCCTCCTACATTCATGCTGGAGATGACCCAATTCACCACACTTGAAACACCTAGGAGCATTAGACATACCTCCTCCACTTGACCTTCGATCAAAATTACCCCTTTGTTTACCTTTATCAGCCGGTGACACATACGGACCACCACGGAACTGTTGTTTCCCTTTCCTGTCACTTACACTTTTATAGTGAGCAGAACGAGCCTTACTATCTTCATCATAAATCCTACAGCATTCCACCAAATCAGCAAACCTTCGAATCCTCTGATATCCAATAGCCTGCTTTATCTCAGGACGCAAGCCACTTTCATACTTCACACACTTTGAAAATTCAGCAGTCGCTTCCACATAATGAGGATAAAACTGCACAAGTTCCACAAACTTAGCAGTATAGTCAATAACCGACATATTACCTTGTTTTAGCTCTAAAAACTCAATCTCCTTCTTTCCTCGGACATCCTCCGGAAAATACTTCCTTAGAAACTCTCGGCTAAACACCTCCCAAGTGATCTCTTCTTCCTCCTCATCAGCTTCCAACACCTGACGAGTACTGACCCACCAGTCGTCAGCCTCTTCATGTAGCATATGAGTGCCCAGCCTCACCTTAACATCATCGTCATCACAATCCATTACCCTAAAAATCCTCTCAATCTCTTTCAACCACAACTGCGCACCATCCGGATCATGCTTCCCTTTAAAGACCGGCGGCTTATTCTTTCTAAACTCATCATTTCCTGCAGCATTCGGTGCACCCTGCACAGCTCGTGCCATCGCTTCCATCGCAGCAGCCAAAGCAGCATCATTACGACCAACCATATTTTGTCCGTCTGAAACAGAAACTATGGTTAAACAACAACTCGCTCAACACAAATCGCCCAATATGCCAGACACAACAGACACAAACTACACAACTGACACGGACTGGCTCTGATACCACTTAATGTGACGCCCCTAATCTACACCCTCAATTAACAGGCAATTAAAGCACTAAAAGAAAATTCGAAAATTGATCAGAGTATATTTGAATTCGCGGCATAGAAAGGGAGGAATCACATCAATTTGAAACAAACATACCCATAACATGCAACACCTGCCCATAATGATATGCAACTGTGGGGTAGCAATCACACAGAGGAAACTTTGTTCCTTACACCCACTTTTCAGAAATTAGAATTAAAGCGGAAAATCTAAAATCTGAATAACACATATACATACATATCAAAAGTTTGTCATACATCAGGTATCATAAGTACAACCAAAATATATCATCAGATATACAAAATAATAACACGCGGCCACCCTAACTACCCGAAGTCACATATCAGAGCCGACCGACCAAAATAATGAAGACGCAACGCTTCACCAAAAAGGAATACCTCCAGCAGCTCTAATCTGCAACGCCTCATAGAGCGTTATCAAACAGTAGAAGGGTGAGAAAAACAACCATAATATAATTGCATAAAATTATATATTAACGCAAAAATGCACAAATAACATATTCTCACCACCAAAGCACCCAGATAAATTATAACAACACACAGTACAATTCACACGTATCAATTACCACTGCACATCAATTATTCACAATACAATCACACATATTCCATTTCATTAATCACATTCACAAATTCACACATAATTAATTCATGACTTATGCAATGCACATAGACTGACACAACGACTCTATGCACATGCCATGCGGTACCGACTTCCAATGTCTCATGTCTCATCATCAGTTCACTCAGGAACTATTGGAACCATCGCTCGTTACTGAGAATCTCAAGTAACTCCCCGTCGGGCCTACGATGTTCACCCGTCGCTTTAGGTCCTCAGGCATCGCCTCATATTTTCGAGGCACGCAATGTTAAGGCTTGCTTTAAGTCTCCAAAGGAGCCCACAATCGTCTATACCCATCACTTTAAGTCCTCAGGCATCGCCTCATATTTTCGAGGCACACGATGTTATAGCATATTCCCTCAGGAATCAAACCGTCTCTCAGGACGTTTCCACAATGCACATTATGATGCTTGGCATACAATGACTCATGACACTCACATTACATCCATGCGCACATTCATAATCATGCATAAATCATCAAATACCACACTTAGCATTTTCTTGCCTTACGGCCACAAACCATCCTCACAACAGCATATAAGGCATACATATCCAAAGCACACACATATAGCATAATACATGACAATTATGCACCATTAAAACGACAAAGTTGACCATTGACACTATTCACATTTACCGACAAAATAAAATCGGCTAACAAATTCTAAACCATCATAATAAGAAATTACAGCTCAATGGCTTTCCAATGCATCAAACCACGCCTCAAACCGAATCACAGATCAAAAGTTATGCAGAAAACAAAATTACACGAACAGCACTGTTCGCTGGGCGAACCTCCCTCGCGAGCATTCGCTAGCTGCTTCGCTAGGCGAACGTCCCTCGCGAGCATTCGCTAGCTCCTTCGCTAGGCGAATGTTCCAGCGAACCAAGTCAGAACCAAACAGAGCCAAAAACACCCAAAGTTCGCTAGGCGAACACTCTAGCGAACCTTCGCTCATGCCTTCGCTAGGCGAATACCCGTAGCGAACCTTCGCTACCCTTCGCTGAATGGTTCGCTAGGCGAACCCGCGAAAACCTCACTCGCTGCCACCTTCCCCCCAGGTTCGCTAGGCGAACCAAGGAAAACCCAGAATTTTTCTGCGCTGTTTGAAACCCCAAAAGTGATATTTCCCAACCAAAATATTTCCCAATCAACATATATCAATCAGAACCTATCCTAATCATGCCAACAAGCAAACTACCACTTTTACATCGATTTCCAACCGTTAACCCATCGATTCTACTCATTTTATCGTTTTCGACCTAAAAGTGAAAAACATAGAAAGCAAGAGAATCATCCAAACACATACATACATAATCATATACAAGCATAGTATAATCGAGTTTCGCACCCTTACCCGATTTAATTCGATTCTAGGAATTGATCTTGATGATTTTCACACTATCCCAATTTTTTCTCTCTTCTCCTCTTTTCTTCTCTTTTCCCTTCTTTCTTCTTTCTTTCTCTCTATTTTCTCTCTTTCCAATTCTATCTTACTAACTTAATGAAAAATATCTATGAAATGTCCAAAATACCCCCACACTCAAATATCTCGCAAACGTTCCCAAAACGCGATAAAATATATTCACGACTAAAAATAACACATTTTCACACAAAAGTCAAAATACAATAAAATAATAATAAAATAATCCAAAAAGACTCAATAAAACAAAGTTGGCAAAACGGGGCGTTACATTCCCTAATCCCAAGATTTTGCTCTCGCTCGCCCGGTAACTAGGAAATATATTTTGAAAGCCAATAATATCCTAAACGTATCTAAAGCACTCTCGCTGTATTTAGATATGTTGCCTAATTTCCACTATCCGGTTCGACCCCCCCCCCCCCCCCCCGCTCTCGCAGTGCCGGTTCTAACCTTAATTAATTTCTCACTCTCATGACAAAATCGTGTTAAATAACCCCTCACTCTCGTGACAAAGCTAATTAAATTAGACTTGGAAATTAAAACCAAAATAGAATTTTAATCATAAATTCGCACCTATGATTTTCTACCGAGTCTCGTCGGTAACGACGGTCCTCATACGCCGGACTCAGGAATATTTAGAAAGACATAGATAAGAAAACAAATAAACAATTTTGGGTTTTTGAATTAGACGAAAAAATAATAAGCGATTTAAAATAATTTAATATAAGGCAAGACGTAATTAAGCAAGTAATTTAGGACAGTAAAGTAAGCAATAAAATAGAACCTGTAATTAAATGGAATTGGAAAGAATCCTTGAACTGAAGTCGTAATACGCCGGTAGGCTTTGAATCAAATACATAAATTAAACTATAAAAATAAATCCTAAAACTATATTTGTAATAGTCCCCCGATGTGGAGAACTATTACTTTTACATCAATGAGAACTACTAAAAACTAAACAAGAAAAATCTGGCGAAAAGAGAAAAAAGGAGAGAGCCCCTCGTGTAGCAATTTGCCTCCTTTTATAGCTTGAGAAGTTGTTGTGAAATAGAGAAAAAATTTGTCGTGGAAATTAATGGACGAAAATATCTCAAGCACTCCTTGACTGGTTGAACGTGGTTTGAGTTGGATTAATACCATTGAGTGGTCCACGTAACTTAAACTTGAATTCTGGGAATTATGCTTGTGTCGGTCGTCATAGTCATGTGACGTTCTTCACAACTTGAAGTACTATGACGGTCGTCATAGTACTATATTTGTTTTATGGTGGCCGCCACCCAGAAGGTGTGACCCTCGTCACACTTATGTTGTGTGGTGGGCCCCACCAGTTTTTTTTTTTAAATTCTTCTTTTTCTTCTTTTCTTTTCTTCTTCTTTCATATTTTCTTCACATTTCTTCCTTTAATTCTTTCTTTTTGCAATTAAAATCCATTTCTATCAAGCACCTGAAAAAGACAATAAATACCGGCATAATAAAACATAAATCAAAGAAAATAAATAAAACGAAACTAAATTGCATGCAAACCGGCTCTAAAAATACGATACATTTACGTGTTATCAACACCCCCACACTTAAACCTTTGCTTGTCCTCAAGCAAAACATGACTCGTAAGAAAAATAGTGCATACGGATACTCATCCCAGGCTACCGACTCTACTTTAGTTAAGTTTGTGTCGATAGGTACTTGCTCACACACTAAGGATATCGTAACAACACAATTCAGCTTTTGCGGTCATCGACCTCCCTCCTATACAAACCAATCTGAATCATGTCATTATGCCTAAGCCTAACTAACTCATCCTTCTTTCATCCCTTTTCATTCTAGCACAATCACATTAAGCCCGGTATCCTTTCACACTCATGGTAGGATGGCCTGCTAGTGACTATGATCTCATTATTATCAATTTTTCTTTTGGCACATTCGCTAAAAAATCAATAAAGTAAAGAAGTTTGCATCGTTGGGCTAAATGATCGGGTGAGGATCACCTAACTTTGAAGATGCAGTTTTTTTTCTTTTCTTAATTTACCTTTTAAACCTGAGATCATACACTTATTTGCATCGGCTTCCTACTAAGTGCGTGCTTAGGATGATGTTGACTGCTAAATAAACTACTTAGGGACTACTAAAGGGGTGAGAACTTAAGGCTATGGCATAACAAGTACTCAAATCGATTTCCATAGTTGAGAGGCTCACGGTGTTAAGATGATACCGATCTTGCAGACTTTTCCCAAGTCTCACAATCTAACCTCAATTTCGTCTGTAACCTAAGATTTTCAAAAGAGACACTATTTTTAACTCAAAAAATTTCAAAATATTTGGTATGGCTCAAGAGAATGGGAAAATCGATAAACAACATAAAATCAGCATAAAGACTCGACACCACATGCACAGACGGATGAAACATTTAAAACAGAAAAAATTTAAAATCATGTTGGAAAACAGTAAATCTAACTAGAAGGCGGTAAAATGAAAGAGGTAAATGTTCCTCCCCCACACTTAAACCAAACATTGTCCTCAATGTTTTGATAAAAGATGGTAAAAGAAAGATAGAACCTGTATGAATGCCATTGCGTGCTACTACGGCCAAATTCGCGCTGATTCTTCCCTTGTTGTCCCTGTCTTCGCTGGCCACTTCTACTCCGGCGTCTTGTACTACGAGTTATCTGAATTTGCTGGAACTTCATTTTACTGAAGTCGCTCATCATATTGCCTATTTCTGAAGGAAGTACCTGCAAAAAATGGTTGGAAAAATACGGTGCGGTGTGTGCAGGTGGAACCTGACCAAGTGAAAGGACAAGGAGGATGTAAGTTACGGACGAGAGAGACATGCTCTCTCCTATCATACTCATCATTGGCGTCACCACCGGCAGCGACATTCGTAGGAATGTGCGTGGGCACCAGGTCATCTCAAGGGATTGTCATCTAAAGATCTTTTGCCTAAATGTAGTTGAGACGTGACAAGCGATACAATTCTTTATTTTCTGCAAACACAAACAATAAAAGGAAAACATTAAATTAAAAACTCGCGGGTTTCCTCCCACGCAGGGCTTTGTTTAACGTCGATAGCTCGATGGCTAATAATTTTCGGTTTCCACGGCCACTTATCGAGCCATCTCACATATCCCTCACCTTTTCTTTTCTTCCTTCTGTGGGGTGGTTCATTCTTTTGAACTTGTGGTGGTGGTTCTGGATCTATCCTAAGTATTAGCTTTTCAAGTTTGGGCTTAGCTATTTCATCCATCACCTCAAAGTTCAACTTTCCCCTCTTAGCACTAATGATTTCCCTAGTTTCATGGTCCTCTAAGTTTCTCTTTTTATACAGGACCTCAGACAAAGGTGTGTTAGTGTGGATATTTTCCAATATATCCACATACGTTTTGGATTGGGAGTCTACCTTAGTTTCCACAAACCTTTGCGAGAAAGGAATCGGTGGGATATAGGGATGAGGAACATCCTTAGGTGCTACTTTCTCTGTCTCTTTGACGACCTCCTTTTTAGGTGGTCCCAGTAAATTTTTCTCAATCTCTACTTCTTCCTCACCAGAACTCTCATCAACCTCACTATTACACTCCTCAACCTCATTATCACTCTCCTCGGGATTTTCGATTTGTCCTTCATTAATGGTTGTTACAACATCCACATGCTCCTCAGGGGAGGGTCCTATAGGTGTCTGTGCAAACAGGTAGATTTGAGTCTCCAATGCCTTAGTGTGAGTTACGAGGGACTCGACCATAGTGTTGACCTGCCTAAGGGTTTCATAAGTATCGAGATGTTGTCTTCTAAGCTCTTCATTCTAGAGAGTTTGTGTCTCCACAAAGTGCTCCATCATAGATTCTAAACTAGAATTAGTTGCTGTTTCAATGAAATCCTCCATTAATGCTTCGAGGTTGGAATTAACAGATTCTTATGGTTCCTCAAAATATTGGGAATGGTGATCGTAGGGAAAATTTGGGTGCGGTTCCTTGAGATATTGGGAGTGAGTCAGTGTCGCATTGAAATCCTGCATTAATATTTCTAAGTTAGAATTATGAGATTCTTGCGGTTCCTCAAAATTTTGGGAATGGTAATCACAGGAAAAATTTGGTTGCGGTTCCTCAAAATATTGGGAGTATTGCAGTTGGTAATTGTAGAGAAAATTTGGGTGTGGCTCCTCAAGATATTGTGAGTGGTTATCATAGAGAAAATTTGGGTGATACATAGTTTTTAATTTTTTAACTTTTTTTATTATTTTTTTTATGGGAGTGCCTTAGTCTATATGGTGCAACAACGGAATAACAATATTAACTGCTGGTCCCCGACAACGGCGCCAAAAACTTGATGTGTCCGCAAGTGCACGGAAATATCGAAGTAATATAAAAGATTGTCGAACCCACAGGGACCAATGTCAACCTACCGTAATCTATCGCTGCGATGTAAAGCTAAGGCTAATGATATTCGATGAAAGGGAAACTAAGACTAGCGCTAAAATAAAACTAAGAAAATATGATAATAAAGAGAGGCCGGAATATGGATTCCGCGTTCCTAAAGGACTTTGTAGAATTCGGGTACTAATTACAACTATAACTTAGTTCCGTAGAATATACCAACTTAAAGACTTCGCCTCACGCTCTCGCGGTATTAACTAAAGTCATGTTCCCTAACCCCAAGATTTTTCTCTCGCTCGCCTGGTAACTAGGAAATATATTTTGAAAGCCAATAATATCCTAAACGTATCTAAAGCGCTCTCGCTGTATTTAGATATGTTGTCTAATTTCCACTATCCGGTTCGACCCCCCCGCTCTCGCAGTGCCGGTTCTAACCTTAATTAATTTCTCACTCTCGTGAAAAAATTGTGTTAAATAACCCCTCACTCTCGTGACAAAGCTAATTAAATTAGACTTGGAAATTAAAACCAAAACAGAATTTTAATCATAAATTCGCACCTATTATTTTCTACCGAGTCCCGTCGGTAACGACGGTCCTCATATGCCGGACTCAAGAATATTTAGAAAGACATAGATAAGAAAACAAATAAACAATTTTGGGTTTTTGAATTAGACGAAAACATAATAAGCGATTTAAAATAATTTAATATAAGGCAAGACGTAGTTAAGCAAGTAATTTAGGGCAGTAAAGTAAGCAATAAAATAGAACCTGTAATTAAATAGAACTGGAAACAATGCTTGAACTGAAGTCGTAATACGCCGGTAGGCTTTGAATCAAATACATAAATTAAACTATAAAAATAAATCCTAAAACTATATTTGTAATAGTCCCCCGATGTGGAGAACTATTACTTTTACATCAATGAGAACTACTAAAAACTAAGCAAGAAAAATCTGGAGAAAAGAGAAAAAAGGAGAGAGCCCCTCGTGTAGCAATTTGCCTCCTTTTATAGCTTGAGAAGTTGTTGTGAAAGAGAGAGAAAATCTGTCGTGGAAATTAATGGCCGAAAATATCTCAAGCACTCCTTGACTGGTTGAACGTGGTTTGAGTTGGATTAATATCATTGAGTGGTCCACGTAACTTAAACTTGAATTCTGGGAATTATACTTGTGTCGGTCGTCATAGTCATGTGACGGTCGTCACAACTTGAAGTACTATGACGGTCGTCATAGTACTATATTTGTTTTATGGTGGCCGCCACCCATAAGGTGTGACCCTAGTCACACTTATGTTGTGTGGTGGGCCCCACCAGTTTTTTTTTTTAATTATTCTTTTTCTTCTTTTGTTTTCTAATTTCTTTTCTTTTCTTCTTCTTTCATATTTTCTTCACATTTCTTCCTTTAATTCTTTCTTTTTGCAATTAAAATCCATTTCTATCAAGCACCTGAAAAAGACAATAAATACCGGCATAATAAAACATAAATCAAAGAAAATAAATACAAGGAAACTAAATTGCATGCAACCCGCGTCTAAAAATACGATACATTTACGTGTTATCAACACCCCCACACTTAAACCTTTGCTTTTCCTCAAGCAAAACATGACTCGTAAGAAAAATAGTGCATACGGATACTCATCCCAGGCTACCAACTCTACTTCAGTTAAGTTTGTGTCGATAGGTACTTGCTCACACACTAAGGATATCGTAACAACACATTTTAGCTTTTGCGGTCATCAACCTCCCTCTTATACAAACCAATCCGAATCATGTCATTATACCTAAGCCTAACTAACTCATCCTTCTTTCGTCCCTTTTCATTCTGGCACAATCAAATTAAGCCCGTTATCCTTTCACACTCATGGTAGGATGGCCTGCTAGTGACTATGATCTCATTATTATCATTTTTTCTTTTGGCACATTGGCTAAAAAATCAATAAAATAAAGAAGTTTGCATCGTTGGGCTAAATGATCGGGTGAGGATCACCTAACTTAGAAGGAGCATTTTTTTTCTTTTCTTAATTTACCTTTTAAGCCTGTGATCATACACTTATTTGCATCGGCTTCCTACTTAGTGCGTGCTTAGGATGGTGCTGACTGCTAAATAAACTACTTAGGGACTACTAAAGGGGTGAGAACTTAAGGTTATGGCATAACAAGTACTTAAATCGATTTCCATAGTTGAGAGGCTCACGGTGTAAAGACGATACCGATCTTGCAGAATTTTCCCAAGTCTCACAATCTAACCTCAATTTCGTCTGTAACCTAAGATTTTCAAAAGAGACACTATTTTTAACTCAAAATTTTTCAAAATATTTGGTATGGCTCAAGAGAATGGGAAAATCGATAAACAACATAAAATCAGCATAAAGACTCGACAGCACATGCACAGACGGACGAAACATTTAAAACAGAAAAAATTTAAAATCATGCTGGAAAACAGTAAATCTAACTAGAAGGCGGTAAAATGAAAGGGGTAAATGTTTCTCCCTCACACTTAAACTAAACATTGTCCTCAATGTTTTGATAAAAGGTGGTAAAAGAAAGATAGAACCTGTATGAATGCCATTGCGTGCTACTATGGCCAAATTCGCGCTGATTCTTCCCATGTTGTCCCTGTCTTCGCTGGCCACTTCTACTCCGGCGTCTTGTACTACGAGTTATCTGAATTTGCTGGAACTTCATTTTACTGAAGTCGCTCATCATATTGCCTATTTCCGAAGGAAGTACCTGCAAAAAATGGTTGGAAAAATACGGTGCGGTGTGTGCAGGTGGAACCTGACAAAGTGAAAGGACAAGGAGGATGTAAGTTACGCACGAGAGAGACATGCTCTCTCCTATCATACTCATCATTGGCGTCACCACCAGCAGCGACATTCGTAGGAATGTGCGTGGGTACCAGGTCATCTCAAGGGATTGTCATCTAAAGATCTTTTGCCTAAATGTAGCTGAGACGTGACAAGCGATACAATTCTTTATTTTCTGCAAACACAAACAATAAAAGGAAAACATTAAATTAAAAACTCGCGGGTTTCCTCCCACACAGGGCTTTGTTTAACGTCGATAGCTCGACGGCTAATAATTTTCGGTTTCCATGGCCACTTATCGAGCCATCTTACATATCCCTCACCATTTCTTTTCTTCCTTCTATAGGGTGGTTCATTCTTTTGAACTTGTGGTGGTGGTTCTGGATCTATCCTAAGTATTAGCTTTTCAAGTTTGGGCTTAGCTATTTCATCCATCACCTCAAAGTTCAACTTTCCCCTCTTAGCACTAATGATTTCCCTAGTTTCTTGGTCCTTTAAGTTTCTCTTTTTATACAGGACCTCAGACAAAGGTGTGTTAGTGTGGATATTTTCCAATATCTCCATATACGTTTTGGATTGGGAGTCTACCTTAGTTTCCACAAACCTTTGCGAGAAAGGAATCGGTGGGATATAGGGATGAGGAACATCCTTAGGTGCTACTTTCTCTGCCTCTTTGACGACCTCCTTTTCAGGTGGTCCCAGTAAATTTTTCTCAATCTCTACTTCTTCCTCACCAGAACTCTCATCAACCTCAATATCACTCTCCTCAACCTCATTATCACTCTCCTCGGGATTTTCGATTTGTCCTTCATTAATGGTTGTTACAACATCCACATGCTCCTCAGGGGAGGGTCCTATAGGTGTCTGTGCAAACAGGTAGATTTGAGTCTCCAATGCCTTAGTGTGAGTTACGAGGGACTCAACCATAGTGTTGACCTGCCTAAGGGTTTCATAAGTATCGAGATGTTGTCTTCTAAGCTCTTCATTCTAGAGAGTTTGTGTCTCCACAAAGTGCTCCATCATAGATTCTACCCTAGAATTAGTTGCTGTTTCAATGAAATCCTCCATTAATGCTTCGAGGTTGGAATTAACAGATTCTTATGGTTCCTCAAAATATTGGGAATGGTGATCGTAGAGAAAATTTGGGTGCGGTTCCTCGAGATATTGGGAGTGAGTCAGTGTCGCATTGAAATCCTGCATTAATATTTCTAAGTTAGAATTATGAGATTCTTGCGGTTCCTCGAAATTTTGGGAATGGTAATCATAGGAAAAATTTGGTTGCGGTTCCTCAAAATATTGGGAGTATTGCAGTTGGTAATTGTAGAGAAAATTTGGGTGTGGCTCCTCAAGATATTGTGAGTGGTTATCATAGAGAAAATTTGGGTGATACATAGTTTTTAATTTTTTAACTTTTTTTATTATTTTTTTTATGGGAGTGCCTTAGTCTATATGGTGCAACAACGGAATAACAATATTAACTGCTGGTCCCCGGCAACGGCGCCAAAAACTTGATGTGTCCGCAAGTGCACGGAAATATCGAAGTAATATAAAAGATTGTCGAACCCACAGAGACCAATGTCAACCTACCGTAATCTATCGCTGCGATGTAAAGCTAAGGCTAATGATATTCGATGAAAGGGAAACTAAGACTAGCGCTAAAATAAAACTAAGAAAATATGATAATAAAGAGAGGCCGGAATATGGATTCCGCGTTCCTAAAGGACTTTGTAGAATTCGGGTACTAATTACAACTATAACTTAGTTCCGTAGAATATACCAACTTAAAGACTTCGCCTCACGCTCTCGCGGTATTAACTAAAGTCATGTTCCCTAACCCCAAGATTTTTCTCTCGCTCGCCTAGTAACTAGGAAATATATTTTGAAAGCCAATAATATCCTAAACGTATCTAAAGCGCTCTCGCTGTATTTAGATATGTTGTCTAATTTCCACTATCCGGTTCGACCCCCCCCCCCCCCCCCGCTCTCGCAGTGCCGGTTCTAACCTTAATTAATTTCTCACTCTCGTTAAAAAATTGTGTTAAATAACCCCTCACTCTCGTGACAAAGCTAATTAAATTAGACTTGGAAATTAAAACCAAAGCAGAATTTTAATCATAAATTCGCACCTATTATTTTCTACCGAGTCCCGTCGGTAACGACGGTCCTCATATGCCGGACTCAAGAATATTTAGAAAGACATAGATAAGAAAACAAATAAACAATTTTGGGTTTTTGAATTAGACGAAAACATAATAAGCGATTTAAAATAATTTAATATAAGGCAAGACGTAATTAAGCAAGTAATTTAGGACAGTAAAGTAAGCAATAAAATAGAACCTGTAATTAAATAGAACTGGAAACAATGCTTGAACTGAAGTCGTAATACGCCGGTAGGCTTTGAATCAAATACATAAATTAAACTATAAAAATAAATCCTAAAACTATATTTGTAATAGTCCCCCGATGTGGAGAACTATTACTTTTACATCAATGAGAACTGCTAAAAACTAAACAAGAAAAATCTGGCGAAAAGAGAAAAAAGGAGAGAGCCCCTCGTGTAGCAATTTGCCTCCTTTTATAGCTTGAGAAGTTGTTGTGAAAGAGAGAAAAAATCTGTCGTGGAAATTAATGGCCGAAAATATCTCAAGCACTCCTTGACTGGTTGAACATGGTTTGAGTTGGATTAATATCGTTGAGTGGTCCACGTAACTTAAACTTGAATTCTGGGAATTATACTTGTGTCGGTCGTCATAGTCATGTGACGGTCGTCACAACTTGAAGTACTATGACGGTCGTCATAGTACTATATTTGTTTTATGGTGGCCGCCACCCATAAGGTGTGACCCTAGTCACACTTATGTTGTGTGGTGGGCCCCACCAGTTTTTTTTTTTTAATTATTCTTTTTCTTCTTTTGTTTTCTAATTTCTTTTCTTTTCTTCTTCTTTCATATTTTCTTCACATTTATTCCTTTAATTCTTTCTTTTTGCAATTAAAATCCATTTCTATCAAGCACCTGAAAAAGACAATAAATACCGGCATAATAAAACATAAATCAAAGAAAATAAATACAACGAAACTAAATTGCATGCATCCCGCGTCTAAAAATACGATACATTTACGTGTTATCAACACCCCCACACTTAAACCTTTGCTTGTCCTCAAGCAAAACATGACTCGTAAGAAAAATAGTGCATACGGATACTCATCCCAGGCTACCAACTCTACTTCAGTTAAGTTTGTGTCGATAGGTACTTGCTCACACACTAAGGATATCGTAACAACACATTTCAGCTTTTGCGGTCATCAACCTCCCTCCTATACAAACCAATCTGAATCATGTCATTATACCTAAGCCTAACTAACTCATCCTTCTTTCGTCCCTTTTCATTCTGGCACAATCACATTAAGCCCGTTATCCTTTCACACTCATGGTAGGATGGCCTGCTAGTGACTATGATCTCATTATTATCATTTTTTCTTTTGGCACATTGGCTAAAAAATCAATAAAATAAAGAAGTTTGCATCGTTGGGCTAAATGATCGGGTGAGGATCACCTAACTTAGAAGGAGCATTTTTTTTATTTTCTTAATTTACCTGTTAAGCCTGTGATCATACACTTATTTGCATCGGCTTCCTACTTAGTGCGTGCTTAGGATGGTGCTGACTGCTAAATAAACTACTTAGGGACTACTAAAGGGGTGAGAACTTAAGGCTATGGCATAACAAGTACTTAAATCGATTTCCATAGTTGAGAGGCTCACGGTGTAAAGACGATACCGATCTTGCAGAATTTTCCCAAGTCTCACAATCTAACCTCAATTTCGTCTGTAACCTAAGATTTTCAAAAGAGACACTATTTTTAACTCAAAAATTTTCAAAATATTTGGTATGGCTCAAGAGAATGGGAAAATCGATAAACAACATAAAATCAGCATAAAGACTCGACAGCACATGCACAGACGGACGGAACATTTAAAACAGAAAAAATTTAAAATCATGCTGGAAAACAGTAAATCTAACTAGAAGGCGGTAAAATGAAAGGGGTAAATGTTTCTCCCTCACACTTAAACTAAACATTGTCCTCAATGTTTTGATAAAAGGTGGTAAAAGAAAGATAGAACCTGTATGAATGCCATTGCGTGCTACTATGGCCAAATTCGCGCTGATTCTTCCCATGTTGTCCCTGTCTTCGCTGGCCACTTCTACTCCGGCGTCTTGTACTACGCGTTATCTGAATTTGCTGGAACTTCATTTTACTGAAGTCGCTCATCATATTGCCTATTTCCGAAGGAAGTACCTGCAAAAAATGGTTGGAAAAATACGGTGCGGTGTGTGCAGGTGGAACCTGACAAAGTGAAAGGACAAGGAGGATGTAAGTTACGGACGAGAGAGACATGCTCTCTCCTATCATACTCATCATTGGCGTCACCACCAGCAGCGACATTCGTAGGAATGTGCGTGGGCACCAGGTCATCTCAAGGGATTGTCATCTAAAGATCTTTTGCCTAAATGTAGCTGAGACGTGACAAGCGATACAATTCTTTATTTTCTGCAAACAAAAACAATAAAAGGAAAACATTAACTTAAAAACTCGCGGGTTTCCTCCCACGCAGGGCTTTGTTTAACGTTGATAGCTCGACGGCTAATAATTTTCAGTTTCCATGGCCACTTATCGAGCCATCTTACATATCCCTCACCTTTTCTTTTCTTCCTTCTATAGGGTGGTTCATTCTTTTGAACTTGTGGTGGTGGTTCTAGATCTATCCTAAGTATTAGCTTTTCAAGTTTGGGCTTAGCTATTTCATCCATCACCTCAAAGTTCAACTTTCCCCTCTTAGCACTAATGATTTCCCTAGTTTCTTGGTCCTCTAAGTTTCTCTTTTTATACAGGACCTCAGACAAAGGTGTGTTAGTGTGGATATTTTCCAATATCTCCATATACGTTTTGGATTGGGAGTCTACCTTAGTTTCCACAAACCTTTGCGAGAAAGGAATCGGTGGGATATAGGGATGAGGAACATCCTTAGGTGCTACTTTCTCTGCCTCTTTGACGACCTCCTTTTCAGGTGGTCCCAGTAAATTTTTCTCAATCTCTACTTCTTCCTCACCAGAACTCTCATCAACCTCAATATCACTCTCCTCAACCTCATTATCACTCTCCTCGGGATTTTCGATTTGTCCTTCATTAATGGTTGTTACAACATCCACATGCTCCTCAGGGGAGGGTCCTATAGGTGTCTGTGCAAACAGGTAGATTTGAGTCTCCAATGCCTTAGTGTGAGTTACGAGGGACTCAACCATAGTGTTGACCTGCCTAAGGGTTTCATAAGTATCGAGATGTTATCTTCTAAGCTCTTCATTCTAGAGAGTTTGTGTCTCCACAAAGTGCTCCATCATAGATTCTACCCTAGAATTAGTTGCTGTTTCAATGAAATCCTCCATTAATGCTTCGAGGTTGGAATTAACAGATTCTTATGGTTCCTCAAGATATTGGGAATGGTGATCGTAGAGAAAATTTGGGTGCGGTTCCTCGAGATATTGGGAGTGAGTCAGTGTCGCATTGAAATCCTGCATTAATATTTCTAAGTTAGAATTATGAGATTCTTGCGGTTCCTCGAAATTTTGGGAATGGTAATCATAGGAAAAATTTGGTTGTGGTTCCTCAAAATATTGGGAGTATTGCAGTTGGTAATTGTAGAGAAAATTTGGGTGTGGCTCCTCAAGATATTGTGAGTGGTTATCATAGAGAAAATTTGGGTGATACATAGTTTTTAATTTTTTAACTTTTTTTATTTTTTTTTTTATGGGAGTGCCTTAGTCTATATGGTGCAACAACGGAATAACAATATTAACTGCTGGTCCCCGGCAACGGCGCCAAAAACTTGATGTGTCCGCAAGTGCACGGAAATATCGAAGTAATATAAAAGATTGTCGAACCCACAGAGACCAATGTCAACCTACCGTAATCTATCGTTGCGATGTAAAGCTAAGGCTAATGATATTCGATGAAAGGGAAACTAAGACTAGCGCTAAAATAAAACTAAGAAAATATGATAATAAAGAGAGGCCGGAATATGGATTCCGCGTTCCTAAAGGACTTTGTAGAATTCGGGTACTAATTACAACTATAACTTAGTTCCGTAGAATATACCAACTTAAAGACTTCGCCTCACGCTCTCGCGGTATTAACTAAAGTCATGTTCCCTAACCCCAAGATTTTTCTCTCGCTCGCCTGGTAACTAGGAAATATATTTTGAAAGCCAATAATATCCTAAACGTATCTAAAGCGCTCTCGCTGTATTTAGATATGTTGTCTAATTTCCACTATCCGGTTCGACCCCCCCGCTCTCGCAGTGCCGGTTCTAACCTTAATTAATTTCTCACTCTCGTGAAAAAATTGTGTTAAATAACCCCTCACTCTCGTGACAAAGCTAATTAAATTAGACTTGGAAATTAAAACCAAAACAGAATTTTAATCATAAATTCGCACCTATTATTTTATACCGAGTCCCGTCGGTAACGACGGTCCTCATATGCCAGACTCAAGAATATTTAGAAAGACATAGATAAGAAAACAAATAAACAATTTTGGGTTTTTGAATTAGACGAAAACATAATAAGCGATTTAAAATAATTTAATATAAGGCAAGACGTAATTAAGCAAGTAATTTAGGACAGTAAAGTAAGCAATAAAATAGAACCTGTAATTAAATAGAACTGGAAACAATGCTTGAACTGAAGTCGTAATACGCCGGTAGGCTTTGAATCAAATACATAAATTAAACTATAAAAATAAATCCTAAAACTATATTTGTAATAGTCCCCCGATGTGGAGAACTATTACTTTTACATCAATGAGAACTGCTAAAAACTAACAAGAAAAATCTGGCGAAAAGAGACAAAAGGAGAGAGCCCCTCGTGTAGCAATTTGCCTCCTTTTATAGCTTGAGAAGTTGTTGTGAAAGAGAGAAAAAATCTGTCGTGGAAATTAATGGCCGAAAATATCTCAAGCACTCCTTGACTGGTTGAACGTGGTTTGAGTTGGATTAATATCGTTGAGTGGTCCACGTAACTTAAACTTGAATTCTGGGAATTATACTTGTGTCGGTCGTCATAGTCATGTGACGGTCGTCACAACTTGAAGTACTATGACGGTCGTCATAGTACTATATTTGTTTTATGGTGGCCGCCACCCATAAGGTGTGACCCTAGTCACACTTATGTTGTGTGGTGGGCCCCACCAGTTTTTTTTTTTAATTATTCTTTTTCTTTTTTTGTTTTCTAATTTCTTTTCTTTTCTTCTTCTTTCATATTTTCTTCACATTTCTTCCTTTAATTCTTTCTTTTTGCAATTAGAATCCATTTCTATCAAGCACCTGAAAAAGACAATAAATACCGGCATAATAAAACATAAATCAAAGAAAATAAATACAACGAAACTAAATTGCATGCAAACCGCGTCTAAAAATACGATACATTTACGTGTTATCAACACCCCCACACTTAAACCTTTGCTTGTCCTCAAGCAAAACATGACTCGTAAGAAAAATAGTGCATACGGATACTCATCCCAGGATACCAACTCTACTTCAGTTAAGTTTGTGTCGATAGGTACTTGCTCACACACTAAGGATATCGTAACAACACATTTCAGCTTTTGCGGTCATCAACCTCCCTCCTATACAAACCAATCCGAATCATGTCATTATACCTAAGCCTAACTAACTCATCCTTCTTTTGTCCCTTTTCATTCTGGCACAATCACATTAAGCCCGTTATCCTTTCACACTCATGGTAGGATGGCCTGCTAGTGACTATGATCTCATTATTATCATTTTTTCTTTTGGCACATTGGCTAAAAAATCAATAAAATAAAGAAGTTTGCATCGTTGGGCTAAATGATCGGGTGAGGATCACCTAACTTAGAAGGAGCATTTTTTTTCTTTTCTTAATTTACCTTTTAAGCCTGTGATCATACACTTATTTGCATCGGCTTCCTACTTAGTGCGTGCTTAGGATGGTGCTGACTGCTAAATAAACTACTTAGGGACTACTAAAGGGGTGAGAACTTAAGGCTATGGCATAACAAGTACTTAAATCGATTTCCATAGTTGAGAGGCTCACGGTGTAAAGACGATACCGATCTTGCAGAATTTTCCCAAGTCTCACAATCTAACCTCAATTTCGTCTGTAACCTAAGATTTTCAAAAGAGACACTATTTTTAACTCAAAAATTTTCAAAATATTTGGTATGGCTCAAGAGAATGGGAAAATCGATAAACAACATAAAATCAGCATAAAGACTCGACAGCACATGCACAGACGGACGAAACATTTAAAACAGAAAAAATTTAAAATCATGCTGGAAAACAGTAAATCTAACTAGAAGGCGGTAAAATGAAAGGGGTAAATGTTTCTCCCTCACACTTAAACTAAACATTGTACTCAATGTTTTGATAAAAGGTGGTAAAAGAAAGATAGAACCTGTATGAATGCCATTGCGTGCTACTATGGCCAAATTCGCGCTGATTCTTCCCTTGTTGTCCCTGTCTTCGCTGGCCACTTCTACTCCGGCGTCTTGTACTACGAGTTATCTGAATTTGCTGGAACTTCATTTTACTGAAGTCGCTCATCATATTGCCTATTTCCGAAGGAAGTACCTGCAAAAAATGGTTGGAAAAATACGGTGCGGTGTGTGCAGGTGGAACCTGACCAAGTGAAAGGACAAGGAGGATGTAAGTTACGGACGAGAGAGACATGCTCTCTCCTATCATACTCATCATTGGCGTCACCACCAGCAGCGACATTCGTAGGAATGTGCGTGGGCACCAGGTCATCTCAAGGGATTGTCATCTAAAGATCTTTTGCCTAAATGTAGCTGAGACGTGACAAGCGATACAATTCTTTATTTTCTGCAAACAAAAACAATAAAAGGAAAACATTAAATTAAAAACTCGCGGGTTTCCTCCCACGCAGGGCTTTGTTTAACGTCGATAGCTCGACGGCTAATAATTTTCGGTTTCCATGGCCACTTATCGAGCCATCTTACATATCCCTCACCTTTTCTTTTCTTCCTTCTATAGGGTGGTTCATTCTTTTGAACTTGTGGTGGTGGTTCTGGATCTATCCTAAGTATTAGCTTTTCAAGTTTGGGCTTAGCTATTTCATCCATCACCTCAAAGTTCAACTTTCCCCTCTTAGCACTAATGATTTCCCTAGTTTCTTGGTCCTCTAAGTTTCTCTTTTTATACAGGACCTCAGACAAAGGTGTGTTAGTGTGGATATTTTCCAATATCTCCATATACGTTTTGGATTGGGAGTCTACCTTAGTTTCCACAAACCTTTGCGAGAAAGGAATCGGTGGGATATAGGGATGAGGAACATCCTTAGGTGCTACTTTCTCTGCCTCTTTGACGACCTCCTTTTCAGGTGGTCCCAGTAAATTTTTCTCAATCTCTACTTCTTCCTCACCAGAACTCTCATCAACCTCAATATCACTCTCCTCAACCTCATTATCACTCTCCTCGGGATTTTCGATTTGTCCTTCATTAATGGTTGTTACAACATCCACATGCTCCTCAGGGGAGGGTCCTATAGGTGTCTGTGCAAACAGGTAGATTTGAGTCTCCAATGCCTTAGTGTGAGTTACGAGGGACTCAACCATAGTGTTGACCTGCCTAAGGGTTTCATAAGTATCGAGATGTTGTCTTCTAAGCTCTTCATTCTAGAGAGTTTGTGTCTCCACAAAGTGCTCCATCATAGATTCTACCCTAGAATTAGTTGCTGTTTCAATGAAATCCTCCATTAATGCTTCGAGGTTGGAATTAACAGATTCTTATGGTTCCTCAAAATATTGGGAATGGTGATCGTAGAGAAAATTTGGGTGCGGTTCCTCGAGATATTGGGAGTGAGTCAGTGTCGCATTGAAATCCTGCATTAATATTTCTAAGTTAGAATTATGAGATTCTTGCGGTTCCTCGAAATTTTGGGAATGGTAATCATAGGAAAAATTTGGTTGTGGTTCCTCAAAATATTGGGAGTATTGCAGTTGGTAATTGTAGAGAAAATTTGGGTGTGGCTCCTCAAGATATTGTGAGTGGTTATCATAGAGAAAATTTGGGTGATACATAGTTTTTAATTTTTTAACTTTTTTTATTTTTTTTTTTATGGGAGTGCCTTAGTCTATATGGTGCAACAACGAAATAACAATATTAACTGCTGGTCCCCGGCAACGGCGCCAAAAACTTGATGTGTCCGCAAGTGCACGGAAATATCGAAGTAATATAAAAGATTGTCGAACCCACAGAGACCAATGTCAACCTACCGTAATCTATCGTTGCGATGTAAAGCTAAGGCTAATGATATTCGATGAAAGGGAAACTAAGACTAGCGCTAAAATAAAACTAAGAAAATATGATAATAAAGAGAGGCCGGAATATGGATTCCGCGTTCCTAAAGGACTTTGTAGAATTCGGGTACTAATTACAACTATAACTTAGTTCCGTAGAATATACCAACTTAAAGACTTCGCCTCACGCTCTCGCGGTATTAACTAAAGTCATGTTCCCTAACCCCAAGATTTTTCTCTCGCTCGCCTGGTAACTAGGAAATATATTTTGAAAGCCAATAATATCCTAAACGTATCTAAAGCGCTCTCGCTGTATTTAGATATGTTGTCTAATTTCCACTATCCGGTTCGACCCCCCCGCTCTCGCAGTGCCGGTTCTAACCTTAATTAATTTCTCACTCTCGTGAAAAAATTGTGTTAAATAACCCCTCACTCTCGTGACAAAGCTAATTAAATTAGACTTGGAAATTAAAACCAAAACAGAATTTTAATCATAAATTCGCACCTATTATTTTCTACCGAGTCCCGTCGGTAACGACGGTCCTCATATGCCAGACTCAAGAATATTTAGAAAGACATAGATAAGAAAACAAATAAACAATTTTGGGTTTTTGAATTAGACGAAAACATAATAAGCGATTTAAAATAATTTAATATAAGGCAAGACGTAATTAAGCAAGTAATTTAGGACAGTAAAGTAAGCAATAAAATAGAACCTGTAATTAAATAGAACTGGAAACAATGCTTGAACTCAAGTCGTAATACGCCGGTAGGCTTTGAATCAAATACATAAATTAAACTATAAAAATAAATCCTAAAACTATATTTGTAATAGTCCCCCGATGTGGAGAACTATTACTTTTACATCAATGAGAACTGCTAAAAACTAAACAAGAAAAATCTGGCGAAAAGAGACAAAAGGAGAGAGCCCCTCGTGTAGCAATTTGCCTCCTTTTATAGCTTGCGAAGTTGTTGTGAAAGAGAGAAAAAATCTGTCGTGGAAATTAATGGCCGAAAATATCTCAAGCACTCCTTGACTGGTTGAACGTGGTTTGAGTTGGATTAATATCGTTGAGTGGTCCACGTAACTTAAACTTGAATTCTGGGAATTATACTTGTGTCGGTCGTCATAGTCATGTGACGGTCGTCACAACTTGAAGTACTATGACGGTCGTCATAGTACTATATTTGTTTTATGGTGGCCGCCACCCATAAGGTGTGACCCTAGTCACACTTATGTTGTGTGGTGGGCCCCACCAGTTTTTTTTTTTTAATTATTCTTTTTCTTTTTTTGTTTTCTAATTTCTTTTCTTTTCTTCTTCTTTCATATTTTCTTCACATTTCTTCCTTTAATTCTTTCTTTTTGCAATTAGAATCCATTTCTATCAAGCACCTGAAAAAGACAATAAATACCGGCATAATAAAACATAAATCAAAGAAAATAAATACAACGAAACTAAATTGCATGCAAACCGCGTCTAAAAATACGATACATTTACGTGTTATCAACACCCCCACACTTAAACCTTTGCTTGTCCTCAAGCAAAACATGACTCGTAAGAAAAATAGTGCATACGGATACTCATCCCAGGATACCAACTCTACTTCAATTAAGTTTGTGTCGATAGGTACTTGCTCACACACTAAGGATATCGTAACAACACATTTCAGCTTTTGCGGTCATCAACCTCCCTCCTATACAAACCAATCCGAATCATGTCATTATACCTAAGCCTAACTAACTCATCCTTCTTTCGTCCCTTTTCATTCTGGCACAATCACATTAAGCCCGTTATCCTTTCACACTCATGGTAGGATGGCCTGCTAGTGACTATGATCTCATTATTATCATTTTTTCTTTTGGCACATTGGCTAAAAAATCAATAAAATAAAGAAGTTTGCATCGTTGGGCTAAATGATCGGGTGAGGATCACCTAACTTAGAAGGAGCATTTTTTTTATTTTCTTAATTTACCTTTTAAGCCTGTGATCATACACTTATTTGCATCGGCTTCCTACTTAGTGCGTGCTTAGGATGGTGCTGACTGCTAAATAAACTACTTAGGGACTACTAAAGGGGTGAGAACTTAAGGCTATGGCATAACAAGTACTTAAATCGATTTCCATAGTTGAGAGGCTCACGGTGTAAAGACGATACCGATCTTGCAGAATTTTCCCAAGTCTCACAATCTAACCTCAATTTCGTCTGTAACCTAAGATTTTCAAAAGAGACACTATTTTTAACTCAAAAATTTTCAAAATATTTGGTATGGCTCAAGAGAATGGGAAAATCGATAAACAACATAAAATCAGCATAAAGACTCGACAGCACATGCACAGACGGACGAAACATTTAAAACAGAAAAAATTTAAAATCATGCTGGAAAACAGTAAATCTAACTAGAAGGCGGTAAAATGAAAGGGGTAAATGTTTCTCCCTCACACTTAAACTAAACATTGTACTCAATGTTTTGATAAAAGGTGGTAAAAGAAAGATAGAACCTGTATGAATGCCATTGCGTGCTACTATGGCCAAATTCGCGCTGATTCTTCCCTTGTTGTCCCTGTCTACGCTGGCCACTTCTACTCCGGCGTCTTGTACTACGAGTTATCTGAATTTGCTGGAACTTCATTTTACTGAAGTCGCTCATCATATTGCCTATTTCCGAAGGAAGTACCTGCAAAAAATGGTTGGAAAAATACGGTACGGTGTGTGCAGGTGGAACCTGACCAAGTGAAAGGACAAGGAGGATGTAAGTTACGGACGAGAGAGACATGCTCTCTCCTATCATACTCATCATTGGCGTCACCACCAGCAGCGACATTCGTAGAAATGTGCGTGGGCACCAGGTCATCTCAAGGGATTGTCATCTAAAGATCTTTTGCCTAAATGTAGCTGAGACGTGACAAGCGATACAATTCTTTATTTTCTGCAAACAAAAACAATAAAAGGAAAACATTAAATTAAAAACTCGTGGGTTTCCTCCCACGCAGGGCTTTGTTTAACGTCGATAGCTCGACGGCTAATAATTTTCGATTTCCATGGCCACTTATCGAGCCATCTTACATATCCCTCACCTTTTCTTTTCTTCCTTCTATAGGGTGGTTCATTCTTTTGAACTTGTGGTGGTGGTTCTGGATCTATCCTAAGTATTAGCTTTTCAAGTTTGGGCTTAGCTATTTCATCCATCACCTCAAAGTTCAACTTTCCCCTCTTAGCACTAATGATTTCCCTAGTTTCTTGGTCCTCTAAGTTTCTCTTTTTATACAGGACCTCAGACAAAGGTGTGTTAGTGTGGATATTTTCCAATATCTCCATATACGTTTTGGATTGGGAGTCTACCTTAGTTTCCACAAACCTTTGCGAGAAAGGAATCGGTGGGATATAGGGATGAGGAACATCCTTAGGTGCTACTTTCTCTGCCTCTTTGACGACCTCCTTTTCAGGTGGTCCCAGTAAATTTTTCTCAATCTCTACTTCTTCCTCACCAGAACTCTCATCAACCTCAATATCACTCTCCTCAACCTCATTATCACTCTCCTCGGGATTTTCGATTTGTCCTTCATTAATGGTTGTTACAACATCCACATGCTCCTCAGGGGAGGGTCCTATAGGTGTCTGTGCAAACAGGTAGATTTGAGTCTCCAATGCCTTAGTGTGAGTTACGAGGGACTCAACCATAGTGTTGACCTGCCTAAGGGTTTCATAAGTATCGAGATGTTGTCTTCTAAGCTCTTCATTCTAGAGAGTTTGTGTCTCCACAAAGTGCTCCATCATAGATTCTACCCTAGAATTAGTTGTTGTTTCAATGAAATCCTCCATTAATGGTTCGAGGTTGGAATTAACAGATTCTTATGGTTCCTCAAAATATTGGGAATGGTGATCGTAGAGAAAATTTGGGTGCGGTTCCTCGAGATATTGGGAGTGAGTCAGTGTCGCATTGAAATCCTGCATTAATATTTCTAAGTTAGAATTATGAGATTCTTGCAGTTCCTCGAAATTTTGGGAATGGTAATCATAGGAAAAATTTGGTTGCGGTTCCTCAAAATATTGGGAGTATTGCAGTTGGTAATTGTAGAGAAAATTTGGGTGTGGCTCCTCAAGATATTGTGAGTGGTTATCATAGAGAAAATTTGGGTGATACATAGTTTTTAATTTTTTAACTTTTTTTATTATTTTTTTTATGGGAGTGCCTTAGTCTATATGGTACAACAACGGAATAACAATATTAACTGCTGGTCCCCGGCAACGGCGCCAAAAACTTGATGTGTCCGCAAGTGCACGGAAATGTCGAAGTAATATAAAAGATTGTCGAACCCACAGAGACCAATGTCAACCTACCGTAATCTATCGCTGCGATGTAAAGCTAAGGCTAATGATATTCGATGAAAGGGAAACTAAGACTAGCGCTAAAATAAAACTAAGAAAATATGATAATAAAGAGAGGCCGGAATATGGATTCCGCGTTCCTAAAGGACTTTGTAGAATTCGGGTACTAATTACAACTATAACTTAGTTCCGTAGAATATACCAACTTAAAGACTTCGCCTCACGCTCTCGCGGTATTAACTAAAGTTATGTTCCCTAACCCCAAGATTTTTCCCTCGCTCGCCTGGTAACTAGGAAATATATTTTGAAAGCCAATAATATCCTAAACGTATCTAAAGCGCTCTCGCTCTATTTAGATATGTTGTCTAATTTCCACTATCCGGTTCGACCCCCCGCTCTCGCAGTGCCGGTTCTAACCTTAATTAATTTCTCACTCTCGTGAAAAAATTGTGTTAAATAACCCCTCACTCTCGTGACAAAGCTAATTAAATTAGACTTGGAAATTAAAACCAAAACAGAATTTTAATCATAAATTCGCACCTATTATTTTCTACCGAGTCCCGTCGGTAACGACGGTCCTCATATGCCGGACTCAAGAATATTTAGAAAGACATAGATAAGAAAACAAATAAACAATTTTGGGTTTTTGAATTAGACGAAAACATAATAAGCGATTTAAAATAATTTAATATAAGGCAAGACGTAATTAAGCAAGTAATTTAGGACAGTAAAGTAAGCAATAAAATAGAACCTGTAATTAAATAGAACTGGAAACAATGCTTGAACTGAAGTCGTAATACGCCGGTAGGCTTTGAATCAAATACATAAATTAAACTATAAAAATAAATCCTAAAACTATATTTGTAATAGTCCCCCGATGTGGAGAACTATTACTTTTACATCAATGAGAACTGCTAAAAACTAACAAGAAAAATCTGGCGAAAAGAGACAAAAGGAGAGAGCCCCTCGTGTAGCAATTTGCCTCCTTTTATAGCTTGAGAAGTTGTTGTGAAAGAGAGAAAAAATCTGTCGTGGAAATTAATGGCCGAAAATATCTCAAGCACTCCTTGACTGGTTGAACGTGGTTTGAGTTGGATTAATATCGTAGAGTGGTCCACGTAACTTAAACTTGAATTCTGGGAATTATACTTGTGTCGGTCGTCATAGTCATGTGACGGTCGTCACAACTTGAAGTACTATGACGGTCGTCATAGTACTATATTTGTTTTATGGTGGCCGCCACCCATAAGGTGTGACCCTAGTCACACTTATGTTGTGTGGTGGGCCCCACCAATTTTTTTTTTTTTAATTATTCTTTTTCTTCTTTTGTTTTCTAATTTCTTTTCTTTTCTTCTTCTTTCATATTTTCTTCACATTTCTTCCTTTAATTCTTTCTTTTTGCAATTAAAATCCATTTCTATCAAGCACCTGAAAAAGACAATAAATACCGGCATAATAAAACATAAATCAAAGAAAATAAATACAACGAAACTAAATTGCATGCAAACCGCGTCTAAAAATACGATACATTTACGTGTTATCAACACCCCCACACTTAAACCTTTGCTTGTCCTCAAGCAAAACATGACTCGTAAGAAAAATAGTGCATACGGATACTCATCCCAGGCTACCAACTCTACTTCAGTTAAGTTTGTGTCGATAGGTACTTGCTCACACACTAAGGATATCGTAACAACACATTTCAGCTTTTGCGGTCATCAACCTCCCTCCTATACAAACCAATCCGAATCATGTCATTATACCTAAGCCTAACTAACTCATCCTTCTTTCGTCCCTTTTCATTCTGGCACAATCACATTAAGCCCGTTATCCTTTCACACTCATGGTAGGATGGCCTGCTAGTGACTATGATCTCATTATTATCATTTTTTCTTTTGGCACATTGGCTAAAAAATCAATAAAATAAAGAAGTTTGCATCGTTGGGCTAAATGATCGGGTGAGGATCACCTAACTTAGAAGGAGCATTTTTTTTATTTTCTTAATTTACCTTTTAAGCCTGTGATCATACACTTATTTGCATCGGCTTCCTACTTAGTGCGTGCTTAGGATGGTGCTGACTGCTAAATAAACTACTTAGGGACTACTAAAGGGGTGAGAACTTAAGGCTATGGCATAACAAGTACTTAAATCGATTTCCATAGTTGAGAGGCTCACGGTGTAAAGACGATACCGATCTTGCAGAATTTTCCCAAGTCTCACAATCTAACCTCAATTTCGTCTGTAACCTAAGATTTTCAAAAGAGACACTATTTTTAACTCAAAAATTTTCAAAATATTTGGTATGGCTCAAGAGAATGGGAAAATCGATAAACAACATAAAATCAGCATAAAGACTCGACAGCACATGCACAGACGGACGAAACATTTAAAACAGAAAAAATTTAAAATCATGCTGGAAAACAGTAAATCTAACTAGAAGGCGGTAAAATGAAAGGGGTAAATGTTTCTCCCTCACACTTAAACTAAACATTGTACTCAATGTTTTGATAAAAGGTGGTAAAAGAAAGATAGAACCTGTATGAATGCCATTGCGTGCTACTATGGCCAAATACGCGCTGATTCTTCCCTTGTTGTCCCTGTCTACGCTGGCCACTTCTACTCCGGCGTCTTGTACTACGAGTTATCTGAATTTGCTGGAACTTCATTTTACTGAAGTCGCTCATCATATTGCCTATTTCCGAAGGAAGTACCTGCAAAAAATGGTTGGAAAAATACGGTGCGGTGTGTGCAGGTGGAACCTGACCAAGTGAAAGGACAAGGAGGATGTAAGTTACGGACGAGAGAGACATGCTCTCTCCTATCATACTCATCATTGGCGTCACCACCAGCAGCGACATTCGTAGGAATGTGCGTGGGCACCAGGTCATCTCAAGGGATTGTCATCTAAAGATCTTTTGCCTAAATGTAGCTGAGACGTGACAAGCGATACAATTCTTTATTTTCTGCAAACACAAACAATAAAAGGAAAACATTAAATTAAAAACTCGCGGGTTTCCTCCCACGCAGGCTTTGTTTAACGTCGATAGCTCGACGGCTAATAATTTTCGGTTTCCATGGCCACTTATCGAGCCATTTTACATATCCCTCACCTTTTCTTTTCTTCCTTCTATAGGGTGGTTCATTCTTTTGAACTTGTGGTGGTGGTTCTGGATCTATCCTAAGTATTAGCTTTTCAAGTTTGGGCTTAGCTATTTCATCCATCACCTCAAAGTTCAACTTTCCCCTCTTAGCACTAATGATTTCCCTAGTTTCTTGGTCCTCTAAGTTTCTCTTTTTATACAGGACCTCAGACAAAGGTGTGGTAGTGTGGATATTTTCCAATATCTCCATATACGTTTTGGATTGGGAGTCTACCTTAGTTTCCACAAACCTTTGCGAGAAAGGAATCGGTGGGATATAGGGATGAGGAACATCCTTAGGTGCTACTTTCTCTGCCTCTTTGACGACCTCCTTTTCAGGTGGTCCCAGTAAATTTTTCTCAATCTCTACTTCTTCCTCACCAGAACTCTCATCAACCTCAATATCACTCTCCTCAACCTCATTATCACTCTCCTCGGGATTCTCGATTTGTTCTTCATTAATGGTTGTTACAACATCCACATTCTCCTCAGGGGAGGGTCCTATAGGTGTCTGTGCAAACAGGGAGATTTGAGTCTCCAATGCCATAGTGTGAGTTGCGAGGGATTCGACCATAGTGTTTATCTGCCTAAGGGTTTCATAAGTATCGAGATGTTGTTTTCTAAGCTCTTCATTCTAGAGAGTTTGTGTCTCCACAAAGTGCTCCATCATAGATTCTACCCTAGAATTAGTTGTTGTTTCAATGAAATCCTCCATTAATGGTTCGAGGTTGGAATTAACAGATTCTTGTGGTTCCTCGAAATATTGGGAATGGTGATCGTAGAGAAAATTTGGGTGTGGTTCCTCGAGATATTGGGAGTGAGTCAGTGTCGCATTGAAATCCTGCATTAATATTTCTAGGTAAGAATTATGAGATTCTTGCGGTTCCTCGAAATTTTGGGAATGGTAATCATAGGAAAAATTTGGTTGCGGTTCCTCAAAATATTGGGAGTATTGCAGTTGGTAATTGTAGAGAAAATTTGGGTGTGGCTCCTCAAAATATTGTGAGTGGTTATCATAGAGAAAATTTGGGTGATACATAGATTTTAATTTTTTAACTTTTTTTATTTTTTTTTTATGGGAGTGCCTTAGTCTATACGGTGCAACAACGGAATAACAATATTGATTGTTGGTCCCCGGCAACAGCGCCAAAAACTTGATGCGTCTGCAAGTGCACGGAAATATCGAAGTAATATAAAAGATTGGCGAACCCACAGAGACCAATGTCAACCTACCGTAATTTGTCGCTGCGATGTAAAGCTAAGGCTAGTGATATTCGATGAAAGGGAAACTAAGACTAGCGCTAAAATAAAACTAAGAAAATATGATAATAAAGAGAGGCCGGAATATGGATTCCACGTTCCTAAAGGACTTTGTAGAATTTGGGTACTAATTACAACTATAACTTAGTTCCGTAGAATATACCAACTTAAAGACTTCGCCTCACGCTCTTGCGGTATTAACTAAAGTCATGTTCCCTAATCCCAAAAATTTTCTCTCGCTCGCCCGGTAACTAGGAAATATATTTTGAAAGCCAATAATATCCTAAACGTATCTAAAGCGCTCTCGCTGTATTTAGATATGTTGCCTAATTTTCACTATCCGGTTCGACCCCCCCGCTCTCGCAGTGCCGGTTCTAACCTTAATTAATTTCTCACTCTCGTGACAAAATCGTGTTAAATAACCCCTCACTCTCGTGAGAAAGCTAATTAAATTAGACTTGGAAATTAAAACCAAAACAGAATTTTAATCATAAATTCGCACCTATTATTTTCTACCGAGTCCCGTCGGTAACGACGATCCTCATACGCCGGACTCAAGAATATTTAGAAAGACATAGATATGAAAACAAATAAACAATTTTGGGTTTTTGAATTCGACGAAAACATAATAAGCGATTTAAAATAATTTAATATAAGGCAAGACGTAATTAAGCAAGTAATTTAGGACAGTAAAGTAAGCAATAAAATAGAACCTGTAATAAATGGAACTGGAAACAATGCTTGAACTGAAGTCGTAATACGCCGGTAGGCTTTGAATCAAATACATAAATTAAACTATAAAAATAAATCCTAAAACTATAATTGTAATAGTCCCCCGATGTGGAGAACTATTACTTTTACATCAATGAGAACTGCTAAAAACTAAACAAGAAAAATCTGGCGAAAAGAGAAAAAAGGAGAGAGGCCCTCGTGTAGCAATTTGCCTCCTTTTATAGCTTGAGAAGTTGTTGTGAAAGAGAGAAAAAATCTGTCGTGGAAATTAATGGCCGAAAATATCTCAAGCACTCCTTGACTTGTTGAACGTGGTTTGAGTTGGATTAATACCGTTGAGTGGTCCACGTAACTTAAACTTGAATTCTGGGAATTATGCTTGTGTCGGTTGTCATAGTCATGTGACGGTCGTCACAACTTAAAGTACTATGACGGTCACCATGGACCTGTGACGGTCGTCATAGTAATATATTTGTTTTATGGTGGCCGCCACCCATAAGGTGTGACCCTCGTCACACTTATGTTGTGTGGTGGGCCGCACCAGTTTTTTTTTTTTTTTTAAATTCTTCTTTTTCTTCTTTTCTTTTCTAATTTCTTTTCTTTTCTTCTTCTTTCATATTTTATTCACATTTCTTCCTTTAATTCTTTCTTTTTGCAATTAAAATCCATTTCTATCAAGCACCTGAAAAAGACAATAAATACCGGTATAATAAAACATAAATCAAAGAAAATAAATAAAACGAAACTAAATTGCATGCAAACCGGGTCTAAAAATACGATACATTTACGTGTTATCAGAGACGCGTGTTGGGGAGCGAATGGTCGCGTGTATGCCACGTGTCAGACGCCATCATTGCCTAGGGGCGACTAGGCTAGGGTTGCGTACTCTAATAGTCTAAAACTCTTCGAATTCCATGAGGGTCCTATAAATAGGCCTCACCTCGTTTCATTTTCCCTATTTGCTCTTTTCCTCTCAGACTCTCCCTCTCTTCTTCTCCGTTTTTCCGCCGCTGCCTTCTACCGTTCTCCACCGACGATCGTCGTGCCGGAATCCTAAAAAGCGTATTTCAAGTAAGTTTCTTTCTTTTTCTCCTTTCGTCTGCATTTGTAGGGTGAATCTTATGGTGAACTGATGAAGTTCCCATGGAAGTCACGAAATATCCGGCGAAAACGGCGGAATTTCATAGTTTAGTTGTTGAATCTCGCGGGGAGAGGCGATGAAATCCCCGAGGACACGAAGAATATCTCGGGGTCATGAGATGAACGTTTCTCAGCTCTTTGTTGAACATTCCGGGGATCAAGGACGGAATATCCAGGGAGCCGACGTTTATCTCGGGGATATGGGTCAAATACCCCGGGGTCCCGCCCAATTTCTCTCCCAGCGGACCTGAGGACGGTCGCGGGTTCGCGTTCTCCGACGTTTCCTCCTTGCCCTTTCACTTGATCATAGGTGAAAGGGGTGGATTTGATATGGGTCATCGAATTCACCATTTCCTTCTGCTTTTCAGGTAAATGGACGTATTGCCCGTGGCTGAGGGATCTTTGGATATTTACGACGGGCCCGATTCGCCTATGGCGGAGACAACCAGCGTCGAGGAGAGGCCTCCCGACGAGTGGGCCTGCGAAGAGGCAGTGAACATGATCTCCGAGTTTGTTGACCTGAATGAGGCCGACATATTTTGTACCATCGAGCACCGCCTGATAGGTTCAGAGAAGCCGTGGAACATGTTCAGGCCTTTGCCACATCATCGAATATGCTCGACATATAGCAGGATGCGGTTTCCCGTATATGAGTTTATGTTCGACGAGGCGGGGTGGCATTTTCCCTTCACGGATTTCCAACAAGCGGTGTTTGCCCACCTGCGTTTGGTCCCTTCTCAACTCCACCCCAACTCTCTCGCATTCATCAGGGCTTTCGAGCTCGTGTGTAAATATCTGAAGATTGGGGCGACGGTGCCCCTATTTTTTCGCATTTTCCATCTTCAACGGAAGGCTGTCGATGGCAAGCATGGCTGGGTGTCCTTCAAGCAGGTGAGCAGCCTGTTTCACACTTATCTGGACTCCGTGCGAGACTTCAAGTATCGGTACTTCCTCGTGAGTCCGGTCACACATGAGGCCGTAAATACAGTGGACCGTCGGGTCGTCGAGGAAGTGGATGGACGGCGAGAGGAAGCCCTTGTGCCCAGGTTTCCGTTGTTCTGGACTGAAGAACACTTCAAGAGGGGGACGGACAACTATATCATCAGCCCTGGTAAACTCTGCAAAGGGGATCGCTTGGCTCACGAGGCCATAGTCAAGTTCGTCAGTGGGTTTAACAAAGCCAAGTTCGTGATGCCGAACGGCGACTTCCTTCTGGGCGACGATGGGGAGGTCTTAACGAAGCGTCGATTGATCAACACTAGGGCTCTCCTCGAGACATTTTCCGATGAGGAGGCTCTCGAGCTGTTAGATGGGGTGGCTCCCCGACCTGCATTTCCCTTCATCTTTTTTTTCGAATTACTGACCTCTTTGTTTTCTGTGCAGGTAAGATGTCGTCTGCCGAGGAGCGCCTCAAAAAGTTGAAGGCTAACCGCGCTACGAAGAAGGGAGGCAAAAGATGTCTCGAGCATATCCGAGCGCAGGAGCCCGTTCCCACTCAGACAACCGGGGGTTCTTCTGGCTCTCACCAGGATAGTGGTTCTCCCAGCCCCCAAGTATCCCCGAAGCGGCGGCGGGTTGCGGATGTAATGCCCAATTATTTAATCATTTATTTAATTATATAGTTTTGAATATTTCCCGTTTTAATTGTTGAAGTTGTGTGATATCAATTTCAGTTGTGTTAATTGTTGTGGAGTTGTTTAGTTGAATTAAGTGGTAGAAAATAGAATAATACTAGACTATATTAATTGGGCCTATTTATTTGGTTGAAAGTAGTAGAAAAGGGGGTGCAAGAACGTAAGCCCAATAAGATTATAGTATTGTTTTATAATGGGTGTTAGTTATCATAATAGGAATTAAAAAGAAAGATTGGCAGTTAGAAATAGGAGAGAAACGAGGGTTCTGTGAAGAAAAGAGAACAAGTACGTGGAAGTTACAGAAAGAGGAGCAAGGGTTTGCAAGAGAACGCGTAGAGTCTGCGAGAGCGAGAATTCGATCGGAGAGTTAGAGCAACCTTCAATCCAAGGTAAGGGTGGGGTTCTGACTCTATAACGGGATACTTGATGAATGATATGTGGGGTTAGATTATAGGATTTGCTCTGTTGTGTTTTCGGATTTGTTGATACCGAAGTTGAATTCTAAGTTGATCGATTGTGAAAATTAGTATGTGTTGTTTAATTGTGGTTTATATGTTGCTGTTGTTGAATTGAGTGTGGAATGCTTATCTGTTAGAATTGGAGTATTATTTTGTTGTGTTGATGTGGAATCGTGCACTGGATAAATTAATTGGAGATTGAAAAGTAAGAAATTACAGAATTGGAGAATGAAAAGTAAGAAATTACAGGAAACGGAGGAGAAAAATGGGAGAAACAGAGAGAACGAAGGCGTGGGATGCTCATCTGGGGGGCATGACGATCGTCATAGCCTTGCTACGACCTTCATGGTCTTGTGACGACCGGCATTAGTTTTGTTACGACCGTCACACGGGCATGTGTGTTGTTTTATTCTGCGTTGTGTTTTTCTGGTTGCTGTATGTCAGTCTAGTATAATTGAACTTATCAAACATTTTGTAGAAAACAAAATTAATTTGAGAATCAGTATAACTAACAGTAGACAATTTTGCAGAATTGAATTCAGTATAAGTAGCAATAGTAATTATTTAGTGAGGATCACTATAAGTATATCAGTATCAGTATTAAGAGATTAATATGGCAGCAGTAGTGTTAAAATAGTAGGATACATCAGGGAGTAAACAAGTGAAGATTGTAAGAAAATTGATAATAGTACTGAGGCGAATTAATAGGAGGATACTTAAGTAACCGTGATGTAGAATTTAGTAGTATGTTTTGGTAAGTTGTTTGCTGGCCCGAATTTAACAGGGGAATGACAAGAAGCTAGTAAGAAGTGGAAATGATAAAGTCTAGCAGAGAAGTTGGTTAAATGGGTTTAGTCAAGAAAATTATACAAATAGTAATGCGATATAATTGGTTGTTCCTTGTGTTGTGTTCCTTGTTGCAAGTTGAGAAGTTGTGATATAATTCCGTAGTGCTGGCAGATAAATTGATAATGGAATTAATTAACTGATTTCCAGTCGATAATTACCGGATGATGAAATGATTGATTTTAGTACCTTTTAGTGGGTGCATTTTAAATTCTAGTTGCTGTGATCCTGGTTGTTGAGAAGTATAAAGCTGTGGGACATGTTGAATTGCCTCTAATTATTGGCAAGAATTTAAGTTGTAGGCCTATGGCCAATGCGGATTTGTTGTTGTGCTGATAGATGTAATTATCAGTGTTGTTATTATGATGTTCATGTTGGGTCATATGGCATAACATATTAAGCTGGCCTGGATTGGCAAAACATTAAGCTGGCCTAGATTGGCAAAATATTAAGCAGAAGGCTTATGCCTTATTGACGTCAATATTAATTGGCAAATTTTTAAGCGGGGAGTTCTGCTCCAATGGTACCACATGCATGTTCATATTGAGTCGCATTTCATGTTGCATAGTTGTTGTTGTGTTGTTAATTAAAGTTGACTCCAAAGTTGTTGTGTTGTTGATTAATGATGACTTAAAAGTTATGGTTGTGTTGCTGTTTTATGTTGATTAAGATGTTGTGGAGTGGTGATTTTATAATCTGATCTAATATATTATTTATCATATATCCGATTATATTGTTTGATATCTCACCCCTTCTATGGTCGGTGATGGTTTATATGCCATCCTGCAGGTAATCCAGAGTGAAGGTTGTCTACCTTCATTAGTTCGAGTCAGTGTCGTCGCTCTGATACGTAGCACTCGGGGGGATGAACGCATGTTTTCTTTAGTGTCAGTTTTATTATGTTGCTGAATTTTAAGTTGTTTTTCATTAAAGACTTGATGTCTTAGAGTTGTTTCGAATCAAACAAGCTGTTATGGTATTCCAGTTGAATTTATGAATCCGCTGTGTATTAATAAAGTTGTTCTGTGACAAAGACTGAATTACGTTCATCTGAATATTAAGTGTTATGTATCCATGTTTATGCAGTTAAATGTCGTTGTTTTTAAGTTGAAAATGTGACATCCTGTTTATGTTGAAATTTTATTACTCTGATTTTATTAAATATTCGATGGGTAGAATTGGGGTGTTACACTAGTGGTATCATAGCAGGTTGGTCCGTCTGGCCAAGTTGTCAAGTCGTAGTTCTGTTTAACAATCGAGTATTATTAATTAGTTCTACTCTTGTTTATGTTGCAGTGATAAGTTGAGATGGCTGGAAGGAATGATGCTGCAATTGCTGCTGCGATGCAAGCAATAGCTCAAGCTTTGCAGAATCAGCCGAACGCTGACGAGAATGCTGGATCTCGTAGTTTGGCACCTTTTCAGATGGAGAATCCGCCTACCTTCAAGGGCAAGTATGATCCTGATGGAGCGTTGGATTGGTTGAAAGAGATTGATAGAATCTTCCGTGTGATGGACTGCACTCCAGTGCAGAAGGTTCGTTATGGGACTCATATGCTAGCATTCGAGGTTGATGACTGGTGGCTAGAGACTCGTCAGAGGTTGGAAGCTGCAGGTGAAGGTATCACTTGGGCTGTGTTCCGAAGGGAGTTCCTGAGGAAGTATTACCCAGAGGATGTTCGTGGTAAGAAGCAAATCGAGTTTCTTGAGCTGAAGCAAGGAAACATGTCGGTTACTGATTATGCTGCAAAGTTTGTTGAGTTGGCTAAGTTTTATCCGCACTACAACGGGGATGATGTTGAGTTTTCAAAATGCATCAAGTTTGAGAGTAGGTTGCGCCCAGAGATTAAGAAGGCAGTTAGATGTCAGAAGATTCGTGTTTTTGCCGATTTGATTGATAGTTGCAGGATTTTTGAAGAGGATAACAATGCTCATTATAAGATCATTAATGAGAGGAAGAGCAAGCATCAACAGAATCATGGCAAGCCTTATGATGCTCCGGCGGGAAAAGGTAAACAGAAAGTGGTTGATGGCAAGAGAACTAGTGGGGGAGATGCTCCTGCTGGCATAACTTGTTTCAAATGTGGGAAACCTGGTCATAAGAGTAATGTGTGTACTGCTGAGATGAAGAGGTGTTTCCGTTGTGGTAAGACTGGGCATGCCATATCTGAGTGCAAGCATAAAGAGAGGATTTGATTCAACTGTGGTGAAGAAGGACACATTGGTAGTCAGTGTCAAAAAACCAAAGAAGGCGCAAACCGGTGGGAAAGTGTTCGCGTTGGCTGGAACTCAGACAACTAGCGGGGACAGACTCATTAGAGGTACATGTTTCATTAATGGTACTCCTTTAATCGCTATGATTAATACTGGTGCTACCCATTGTTTTATTGCTGCTGATTGTGTTAAGAGATTGGGTCTTATGTTGTCTTCTATGAATGGAGAGATGGTCGTCGAGATTCCGGCTAAGGGATTAGTGACTACTTCTCTTATGTGTTTAAAGTGTCCTTTGTCGATCTTCGACAGAGACTTTAATGTTGATTTGGTGTGTTTTCTGTTAACTGCGATGGATGTGATCTTAGGTATGAATTGGTTAGAATATAACTATGTTCATATTAATTGTTATAACAAGACTTTGAAGTTTTCTACTCCTGAAGAGGAAACTGGTTTGTTGTCTGCTAGACAGTTGCAACGGTTGATGCAAGAAGAAGCTCGAGTGTTCTCGTTGATGGCAACGTTATCTATTGAGAACCAAGCTATAATTGATGAGTTGCAGGTGATGCGTGAATTTCCTGAAGTTTTCCCTGATGAAATTCCTGATGTACCGCCAGAGAGGGAAGTAGAATTTGCGATTGACCTTGTACCTGGTACCAGACCTATTTCTATGGCACCATACAGGATGTCTGCATCTGAATTGTCAGAATTAAAGAAACAATTAGAGGATTTGATTGAAAAGAAGTTTGTAAGGCCAAGTGTATCGCCGTGGGGAGCTCCAGTGTTGTTGGTAAAAAAGAAAGATGGGAGTACGAGGCTCTGTGTTGATTATAGACAGTTGAACAGAGTGACGATTAAGAACAAGTATCTGCTTCCAAGAATAAATGACTTGATGGATCAGTTGGTAGGTGCTTGTGTGTTTAGCAAGATTGATTTGAGGTCAGGCTATCACCAGATTAAAGTGAAAGATGATGATATTCAGAAGACGGCTTTTAGAACGCGTTATGGACATTATGAGTACTTGGTGATGTCGTTCGGTGTTACAAATGCACCGGGAGTATTCATGGAGTACATGAACCGTATCTTTCATACTTACTTGGATTGGTTTGTGGTGGTGTTCATTGATGATATACTGATTTACTCTAAATCGGAAGTAGAGCATGCAGAACACTTAAGACTAGTACTGCAAGTTTTGAGAGAGAATGCGCTATATGCAAAGTTGTCAAAATGTGAATTTTGGTTAAAGGAAGTTAGTTTTCCTGGTCATATCATTTCGGGTAGTGGCATTGTTGTGGATCCATCTAAAGTAGACGCTGTGTTGCAATGGGAAATTCCAAGGTCGACTACCGAGATAAGAAGCTTTTTGGGATTAGTTGGTTACTATAGAAGGTTTATCGAAGGTTTTTCTAAGTTGGCACTTCCGTTGACTAAGTTGACGTGTAAAGGTAAAGCGTTTGTGTGGGACGTTCAATGTGAAGAAAGTTTTACGGAACTGAAGAAGAGATTGACGTCGGCTCTGGTTTTGACATTACCTAACCCAGGAGAACCTTTTGTGGTATATTGTGATGCTTCTAAGATGGGTTTAGGAGGTGTGCTTATGCAGAATGATAAGGTGGTTGCTTATGCGTCAAGGCAATTGAGAACTCATGAAAAGAACTATCCTACGCATGATTTAGAACTTGCTGCGGTTGTTTTTGTGCTGAAGATTTGGAGGCATTATCTTTATGGTTCTAGATTTGAAGTATTTAGTGACCATAAAAGTTTAAAGTATTTATTTGACCAGAAGGAGTTGAATATGAGACAGCGAAGGTGGTTGGAGTTATTAAAAGATTATGATTTCGGTTTGAATTATCATCCAGGTAAAGCAAATGTTGTGGCTAATGCTTTAAGCCGAAAGACTTTGCATATGTCGGCGATGATGGTTAAAGAGTTGGAATTAATTGAACAGTTCAGAGATATGAGTTTAGTTTGCGAAGTGACACCGCAGAGTGTTATGTTAGGAATGTTGAAGATTAACAATGATTTTCTGGATAGTATCAGAGAAGCTTAGAAGTTAGACGTGAAACTGGTAGATTCGATGGTTGGAATCGATCAGTCTGAGAATAGCGATTTTAAGATGGACGCGCATGGTGTGTTAAGATTTCGTGATCGAATTTGTATTCCTGATGATGCGGAAATGAAGAAAGCGATTCTTGAAGAAGGTCATAAAAGTAAATTGAGTATTCATCCGGGGGCTACAAAGATGTATCAAGATTTGAAGATTTTGTTTTGGTGGCCTGGGATGAAGCGTGATGTAGCGCAGTTTGTGTATGCATGTTTAACTTGTCAGAAGTCGAAAATTGAACATCAGAAGCCTGCGGGGTTGATGCAACCGTTAGAAGTCCAAGAATGGAAATGGGATAGCATTTCAATGGACTTTATAACGGGATTACCAAACACTTCAAGAGGATATGATTCGATTTGGGTGATTGTTGATAGACTTACAAAGTCGGCTCATTTTATTCCTATTAACATCACTTTTCCGGTATCGAAGTTAGCGGAGATTTATATTCGTGTAATTGTGAAGCTGCACGGTGTTCCTTTGTGTATTGTGTCGGATAGAGATCCGAGGTTTACTTCTGATTTTTGGAAGAGTTTGCAAGAGGCTTTGGGTTCTAAGTTGAGGTTGAGTTCGGCGTATCACCCTCAGACGGATGGTCAAACTGAAAGGACTATTCAGTCGTTGGAGGATTTGTTGAGAGCTTGTGTTCTCGAGCAGGGAGGTTCGTGGGACACTCATTTACCGTTAATAGAATTCACCTATAATAACAGTTATCATTCGAGTATTGGAATGGTACCTTTTGAAGCGTTGTACGGTCGGAAATGTAGAACTCCTTTATGTTGGCATGAATCTAGGGAAAGTGTAGTGCTTGGACCTGAAATTGTTTGAGAGACTATTGAGAAGGTGAAGTTAATTCAATCAAAGATGAAAACCTCTCAAAGTAGACAGAAGAGTTATCATGACAAGCGAAGGAAAGATTTAGAATTTCAAGCTGGTGACCATGTATTTTTGAGAGTTACACCTGTGACCATGCATTAACGTGCAAGTACGGGATAATCTTACTATTGAGACGATGCCTGTACGGATCGCGGATCGTGAAATGAAGACCTTAAGAGGCAAGGAGATTGCGTTGGTGAAAGTTGACTGGTTAGGAGCTGCCAGAGAAACCATGACTTGGGAGCTGGAAAGCAGGATGAAGGAATCCTATCCCGAGTTATTCGAATCAGGTAAATTTTCGAGGACGAAAATATTCTAAGTGGGGGAGAGTTGTAACGCCCAATTATTTAATCATTTAATTAATTAAATAGTTTTGAATATTTCCCGTTTTAATTGTTGAAGTTGTGTGATATCAATTTTAGTTATGTTAATTATTGTGGAGTTGTTTAGTTGAATTAGGTGGTAGAAAATAGAATAATACTAGACTATATTAATTGGGCCTATTTATTTGGTTGGAAGTAGTAGAAAAGGGGGTGCAAGAACGTAAGCCCAATAAGATTATAGTATTATTTTATAATGGGTGTTAGTTATCAGAATAGGAATTAAAAAGAAAGAGTGGCAGTTAGAAATAGGAGAGAAACGAGGGTTCTGTGAAGAAAAGAGAACAAGTACGTGGAAGTTACAGAAAGAGGAGCAAGGGTTTGCAAGAGAACGTGTAGAGGCTGCGAGAGCGAGAATTCGATCGGAGAGTTAGAGCGACCTTCAATCCAAGGTAAGGGTGGGGTTCTGACTCTATAACGAGATACTTGATGAATGATATGTGGGGTTAAATTATAGGATTTGCTCTGTTGTGTTTTCTGATTTGTTGATACCGAAGTTGAATTCTAAGTTGATCGATTGTGAAAATTAGTATGTGTTGTTTAATTGTGGTTTATATGTTGCTGTTGTTGAATTGAGTGTGGAATGCTTATCCTTCAGAATTGGAGTATGATTTTATTGTGTTGATGTGGAATCGTGCACTGGATAAATTAATTGGAGATTGAAAAGTAATAAATTACAGAATTGGAGAATGAAAAGTAAGAAATTACAGGAAACGGAGGAGAAAAATGGGAGAAACAGAGAGAACGAAGGCGTGAAGTGGGACGCTCGTCTGGGAGGCATGACGATCGTCATAGCCTTGCTACGACCTTCATGGTCTTGTGACGACCGGCATTAGTTTTGTTACGACCGTCACACGGGCATGTGTATTGTTTTATTCTGCGTTGTGTTTTTCTGGTTGCTGTATGTCAGTCTAGTATAATTGAACTTATCAAACATTTTGCAGAAAACAAAATTAATTTGAGAATCAGTATAACTAACAGTAGACAACTTTGCATAATTGAATTCAGTATAAGTAGCAATAGTAATTATTTAGTGAGGATCACTATAAGTATATCAGTATCAGTATTAAGAGATTAATATGGCAGCAGTAGTGTTAAAATAGTAGGATATATCAGGGAGTAAACAAGTGAAGATTGTAAGAAAATTGATAATAGTACTGAGGCGAATTAATAGGAGGATACTTAAGTAACCGTGATGTAGAATTTAGTAGTATGTTTTGGTAAGTTGTTTGCTGGCCCGAATTTAACAGGGGAATGACAAGAAGCAAGTAAGAAGTGGAAATGATAAAGTCTGGCAGAGAAGTTGGTTAAATGGGTTTAGTCAAGAAAATTATACAAATAGTAATGCGATATAATTGGTTGTTCCTTGTGTTGTGTTCCTTGTTGCAAGTTGAGAAGTTGTGATATAATTCCGTAGTGCTGGCAGATAAATTGATAATGGAATTAATTAACTGATTTCCAGTCGATAATTACCAGATGATGAAATGATTGATTTTAGTACCTTTTAGTGGGTGCATTTTAAATTCTAGTTATTGTGATCCTGGTTGTTGAGAAGTATAAAGCTGTGGGATATGTTGAATTGCCTCTAATTATTGGCAAGAATTTAAGTTGTAGGCCTATGGCCAATGCGGATTTGTTGTTGTGCTGATAGATGTAATTATCAGTGTTGTTATTATGATGTTCATGTTGGGTCACATGGCATAACATATTAAGCTGGCCTGGATTGGAAAAACATTAAGCTGACCTGGATTGGCAAAATATTAAGCAGAAGGCTTATGCCTTGTTGACGTCAATATTAATTGGCAAATTTTTAAGCTGGGAGTTCTACTCCAATGGTACCACATGCATGTGCATATTGAGTTGCATTTCATGTTGCATAGTTGTTGTTGTGTTGTTAATTAAAGTTGACTCCAAAGTTGTTGTGTTGTTGATTAATGATGACTTAAAAGTTGTGGTTGTGTTGCTGTTTTATGTTGATTGAGATGTTGTGGAGTGGTGATTTTATAATCTGATCTAATATATTATTTATCATATATCCGATTATATTGTTTGATATCGCACCCCTTTTGTGGTCGGTGATGGTTTATACGCCATCCTGCAGGTAATCCAGAGTGAAGGTTGTCTACCTTCATTAGTTCGAGTCGGTGTCGTCGCTCTGATACGTAGCACTTGGGGGGATGAACGCATGTTTTCTTTAGTGTCGGTTTTATTATGTTGCTGAATTTTAAGTTGTTTTTCATTAAAGACTTGATGTCTTAGAGTTGTTTCGAATCAAACAAGCTGTTATGGTATTTCAGTTGAATTTATGAATCTGCTGCGTATTAATAAAGTTGTTCTGTGACAAAGACTGAATTACGTTCATCTAAGTGTTATGTATCCATGTTTATACGGTTAAATGTCGTTGTTTTTAAGTTGAAAATGTGACATCCTGTTTATGTTGAAATTTTATTACTCTGATTTTATTAAATATTCGATGGGTAGAATTGGGGTGTTACAGCGGACATAGTGGCCATCGACCTTACTGAGAACGAGGGTCCTCCTGCTGTAAAATTCGTGCTCCCGCCTTGTCACTCGAGGCCGAAATTTTTCATGGGGAATAATTCCCTTTGCGTTGGTGCCCCCTGTCGCTCCCAGGATTTTCATCCAGGTACAAACGCGAGAGTGGCGCGGAAAAAACAGAGTCGCCAGCCGTGTAAATTTATCCCAAGAGAGGGAAAGGGAACACCGCATAAACCTGAGGAAGAGGGAAAGGAATGGTCATCGCAACCATAGCCTGGGTTCGGGAGTCGGTTACGCGAGTGGAAGGTGCTAGCACCCCACGCGTCCATCGTACTCGATGGGATCCACACTTGTTGTCTAATCTAAGGGTAAGTTATCCTATCATCTAGGGCTGTACTAAGACGGAGAGGGAAAACAAAGACCGGCTCGGTAGGACGTCGACGTCCTAGGCCTACGTACCCCCTTTGTGCAATGGGGAATTCAGAGTCAACGTAGTTCGGACCAAGTTCTTTTTGTGTTTTTTATGAGCGACGTTAAGTTCGCGTCCGGCAGTTAGGGTCGATGCTTGTTTGCGTCTCAGACGGAAAATAACGTGCCCTTTTTGAAAATAGCCTTTAAGTTGAAGGTCCCGAAGGACAAAAAAGGTTTGAAGTTGGTTTGTGTTTTTTAGGACAGAAGTGGCTTAAGTTAGTTCCTAAGTTGCATTGCACCAAAGTCTAGGGCACAGGGGCGAATACTTAACGCATCGTCCCAAGACAGGACGCTCGCTAAGCACTCTAGAAAGATGAGAGGAAGCCCCTCATTTCTCATTCCCCATACTTAAGGCTCGTGCGCAATACACCTTATTCTTATTAAGTGTTTTAAAGAAATTTGAGATGAGAAGAGAGAAGACACAAGGGTAACTCTAAGGGGGACTATGAATCCTAAAGTTATCATGCATGGGTTACCTAAACCCTAAAGAAAGATAGGAGAGAAAGAAAGAACAAAGGTGAAGAGGGATACTTTTCCACCCTTAAAGAACTTACCTTAGTCCCTGCATAAAAGGTTAGTACGAAACGGACGTAAATACTATCAAGGCAAGTGAAACTTAAACAATGGCGAACAAAAGTGATTATCATCCAAACATGAATCAAATAAACAAAGAAACAGCCCCAAAGCAAATGGCACAAGTGCCTTTTCAAACAGATAATCATACAAGGTCAAAGATGCGCCTGCAAGAAAATCTCAAGTGAAAACAAATCAGATAATTAGAAAAATAACTCCTAAAATTCCCAAATTAAACATTAAAGTTCCTCAACCAGAAGCAAACAACATATCAAAAGTCCCTGCAAAAAATCAAGATATTAGTCATTCAAATAATTAGGCAGAGTTCAGGTGAGAAGTAGGGTTTAGTGTGCCAAAAGGGAAGGACCAAAATGCAATATGCAATAATTTTAAAAATGAAAGAAAAATATTTTAATGCATTTTAGAATGTTAGTGAACAAATGCAAAAAGAACGGGTGAAAAATGTTTCATGGTTGTAGAGAAATAAAATAAATAATTTAAGTGGGCATGGTATGGATAATTCAAAAAGAAAATAGATTAAACAATTAATTTAAATGATAAAAATAAAATAAAAATAAAAAATAAAATTTGTAAAAATTATTAAAATGATAAATATGATGTATGAAATTTTTTAGTAATTTTAAAATGCAAGAAGGTATTTTTAATAATAAAGAATGAAATTATTATGAATTAAACAAAAATAAAATAGAAAATAGCATGGGGGGTGCGAACAGTAAGGAAATGCAGAGAAAATGACATTGGGCTGAAGAGTGGGGGGTGCGAATAGCAACCCAGCCCACTAATTGAACAAAAAATAAAAAAGGGGTACCGTGAGCATGCCATGTGCAAGGCGCGTGGTTATTTTAATGCAGTGGCGTCATCTCAGCCACACGATCCATCAGACGGCTCATGATTAGTCAACGAAAACAAAAGTAAACAAAATAGAAAAGCATAATTGGAGGAGCATGATGCTTGTCGTGGGGTAAATAACACCTGAACATTAATTTAAATTCAGAAAAAAAAATAAAAAGAGAATGAGGTGGCAAAGCATGGGCCGTTGGATGAAGGAAACAGACGGCTGGGATTGCGTCTTCCCCGTCCAAACCCTTGCCGGCCGGAGCTCCAACCCAGACACCGAAACTAGGGTTCCGGTCGTCTTCCCCGGCGACGTGCACCCAAAACCTGTCCAGAAAACTCATGCGAATACACTATTCCAACCAAAAAAATGTGAGGATCAATAATATCATCTCAAAAACCACAAATAATGCAAGGATAAAGAGAATCGAAGGAAATAACATGTGGGTCCAAAGCTTTAAACTCGCATAACAAGCCATACACACGTCCATAATTAAAAATAATTACATCAGGATAATCACCATTCATCACACTTCAATATAGACATAAAAAAAGAGAGTTTTAGGAGCACGAAAAATTCACCAACCTGAGATGGCACAGCTCCAATCCTTGCTTTTGGCTGCGAATGGTGGTTGGGTTGTGTTCTAGAAATCACCAGGAAGATATTTGTGGAAGAACTTTGAAGAAAGACCTTGTAATTTTTGAGATCCAAGGAAAGAAAGCTTTAGGGTTCCAAATTTTGGTTCTCCTCCAAGTGCACGTGAATGAATCCTAACCAGTGCATGGATAGGTTTATATAGACTAGGGTTTTCTTCTGATGAGGAATTGGGCTTGGGTAATTCCATGTTTAATGAGTTTTTAAATTATTTTGGAAAAACACCTTATGTTAAGTACACCTCCTCCATGCATATATATTTAAGAATTCCAAGATGGATCACCTTCATTTGGATTGCTAATCACCCCATATTTAAATTGGGCCTTGAAAACAAATGATTCATGAGTTTTTTGATGACTTGGCTTTTTTGAACAATGGAGCATAAGTGAAGAACACACCATGGAATTTCTTCATTCTTGGGCCCAAAATAATCCTCAAGGAATGTCTTTTAATATTGGAATGTGGCATGAAGCAATGGAATTGATTATAGGTCATTATGCCCAAAGTTGTGAAATTGGGATCATGAGAAACCCTAAAAACCACTTTACCTTCTTTTGATCATAACTGGAGTTTCACAAATGATATGGAGACCCACTAGCACTTGTTGGAAATAGGAGAAAAAGATATTCAACTTTCATGTTGGAGAAAAATTCATTTGAAGCTTTCTTGATGGTGAAAAGTCAAGTTGAATGCAGTGCAGGAACTTGCCCCAAAAGGAAACTTTTCATTATAGGTCACTTTCCAAATTTAGAAACTTTGCACCAACTCCTGATTCCTGATAAATATGTATGAAACTTGACCCCTGGAGACCATATGAGGATGTGAGACCTTGAAAACCTTGGAGAGAACCTCAAAATTCCACAGTTGACTTCTCCTCTCACTGTTGACTTTTACCCCATTCACCTGATTTTCAGTCCATTGGCCAATTGCACTTCTCCTGAACCAAACTGATGGACAACCTCCCATCCCTAGATACTTAGGGACCCAAGGAATACCATAGAATTAAGTCTTGCCCAAAAAATCAGAAATAAACTGACTTTATAGCAAACCCTAGTATTGGTACCCTCAGTCTAGGAGGAAATAGTACAGTCTCCAAATCCAAATTCCTCTGAATATGATGTGTATCCTCTCCAACAAAGATAAGATATGCCATTTGGTGATGATAAAAACCCAAGGAGCTTTCCCATTGAAGCAATAAACCCAAGAATCTCAAAACCCTAATCTATGCACTGGTTAGGAGAGGATGATCCACCTGAGCTCCCTTGGACAAAACCAGGACTCTTGCTTGACCCTCTGAAGCACTGCCTCAGGCGCCTTAACCCCATGCTAAGAACCAATGATATGCACACATGATAATGCAAAATGCAATGCAACATAAGCCAGTTAGTAATAAAGTAAGGAGGGCAAATTTTGGGGTGCAACAGCTGCCCCTATTCAATCGACTTGGTCCTGAAGGTATGATAGCGACGGCTCTCAGACATTTGGGTACACGGGGATTGAATACCGAAAGAGCCCCGGAAATTTGCTTATGGTAAGAATAACGAGAGAGGGTGTGCTGAAAAATAAGGAATATGACCTCAACCATATCCACAAGGAAAAAACAAATACGACCTCAATCGTACCCAAAAGACGAATACAACCTCAAAGGAAGACTGACCTCAATCACTCTACCCACAAAGGAAACACGAATACGACCTCAGTCGCACCACAAAACGAATACAATCTCAATTATACCCGCAAAGGAAGACTGACCTCAATCACTCTACCCACAAAGAAAATACGAATACGGCCTCAATCGCACCCACAAAACGAATACAACCTCAATTATACCCGCAAAGGAAGACTGACCTCAATCACTCTACCCACAAAGAAAATACGAATACGACCTCAATCGCACCCACAAAACGAATACAACCTCAATTATACCCGCAAAGGAAGACTGACCTCTATCACTCTACCCACAAAGAAAATACGAATACGACCTCAATCGCACCCACAAAATGAATACAACCTCAATTATACCCGCAAAGGAAGACTGACCTCAATCACTCTACCCACAAAGAAAATACGAATACGACCTCAATCGCACCCACAAAACGAATACAAGCTCAATTATACCCGCAGAGGAAGACTGACCTCAATCACTCTACCCACAAAGAAAATACGAATACGACCTCAATCGCACCCACAAAACGAATACAACCTCAATTATACCCGCAGAGGAAGACTGACCTCAATCACTCTACCCACAAAGAAAATACGAATACGACCTCAATCGCACCCACAAAACGAATACAACCTCAATTATACCCGCAAAGGAAGACTAACCTCAATCACTCTACCCACAAAGAAAATACGAATACTGTAACGCCTGAATTTAATTAATTAGTTAATTAAATTATTGAAGGATTTAATTATTGGATCTAGACGAAGTTGAGAATTAATCGGAGTAGTTGGATTTGTCAATATTATTTTAAGAGGCGTATTTGGATTATTAAGTTAAAGTTGGATTATTAGTCGGTTGGATCGGAGAAATTAATATTGGAGATAATATTATTTTAGAATATTGTTTATTTAATCGGATTTAGTGTTGGAGTGGTATATAGCAATTTGGTGGTGTGGATTAGTTGGCCCATTAAAGAATATTACTATTATTATTATTATTATTATTTGGTTAAAAGGAATATAAGAAAATATATTAAGTTTTGTTGGAAAAACAAGGGGGTTTTTGGAAATTGAGGCAAAGGAGATCGTGAAACAAGTTGCAGACAGAAGTTACACGAGGGATTGGAAGAACGTGAGAGAAGTTGGGAACGAGAGAGAAACCGCTACCGGCGTCGAATTTCCGGAAGCCGATCGATTGTCGAGCTGCCTTCAACCCAAGGGAAGGGTGGGTTCGACTATTATAACCGGGTTATGATGAATGTTATGTGGGTTGGGTCGTATAAAATTGTACCATGAATTGTCTGTTGATTCTGTCATATTTTGATTTTGTGAAAATTGTTGGTTCGGTGGATTTTAGTGGTCTGTGATTGTTGATAATATGTTGATGAAGTTGTTTGGGAATTGATTATATCATATTGCTGCTATTAAGTTGGTGTACTGAGTTGTATTGGTTAATCGAAATAGTATGGTTGTGTTGGTTTATTGGTTCGATTAGGAAGAAATTGCAGGAAACGGTTCTGGAAAAAAAAAACCATTTAAGAAACGAAGAAGATGAAGTTGGGATGAGGTGGCGGGGGCCACAACCCTAAGGGGGCGGGCGCCCCATGTTGTTGGAAGAAAAGTGGGGAACCCCACGTGCTAAGGGGCGGACGCCCCATAAGTTGAGGTGGGGGTCCCATGTCTTGGAAAGAAAGGAAGGAGGCGAGGGCCTCCAAGAGTTGAGGTGGGCGCCTCCAATGCATTTTTGGTTTTTGGTTTTATGTGAGTAGCAGTATTAGTAACTCACCTTAAATCCCTACACTGTAACTAAATACTTTCCAATTAAATCAATTAAATAACCACTTTCTTTTATTTAATATAATGTATTTCTAATCATACCTTATTAAATCAAGTGGTTGGTATTAGTTTATTAGCATAAAGATAATATGTTAATCATTACCTAGCAGACACTTAACATGAAATCTAATTAAGTAGCAGTGGTGAATTTTGACAGAAAATTGGAAAATGTAGTAGTAGCAGTGTTAACAGAAAATAGAACAAGTAGCAGGAGCAGAATTTTGGCAGAAGCTTGGAAATGATTTTAAGAAAATCGTAACAGAAAGTAGAATTTTGAAATAAACTGGTAGTAGTAACAGAAGTTAAAAACAGTATAGTTTAGTCGGTTTAGCCGGTTTAGGCGAGAAACTTAGTTGTCCGGAATTTAACAAAAATTGTCGGGGTAAGTCGGGTAAATTAGTAGGTGACTTTTGTTGAATTGTTTTGTTGAAATTACGTTGAAAAAGTGGAATCTCAGGTACAGCTGACTTTGTTGTTTCGTTCCGATACACGGACGAATTGTAAGTTGTAGGCTTGATAAGCCAACGTTGATATAAGTTGTTACGTCGGAAAAGTTGCTATGTTGTTTAAGTTGACTATGTTGTGGAAGTTGTTGAGCTGTTTATGTTGATGAGTTGTGCATGTCGTAAAACATACATTGCATTTTGTGTCAGAGCGTTGCTCACACCACGTTGGCCTGGATTGGCACCTGTTTAAGTTGGCCTTGATGGCACCACGTTGAAGGCTTATGCCTTGTTGAAATGCCTCGATAACCTGGCATATGTTTAAGTTGGGAGTTTTACTCCGATGGTACCACATGCATGTGCATAGTTGCGTCACATTTTGAGTCGTTGTGAAGTTGATGTTGTTCTTGATTCGTGGTTGTTGTGAAGTTGTTGTTGTTGTGAAGTTGCCGTTGTTGTGAAGTTGTTGCTTGTTATAAGTTGTTGTTGCTATGTCTTGTTGCTTGAGATAAATTACTAATGTCGTGAGCTGATGTTATATATGTTGTTATTACTATAATTTGCATCTTTTATATAAGTTGTTGTTATATGTTGTTATTTGCTGTCAATACAAGTTGGGGTTGCTATTAAGTTGTTTATTTCTGGTTGTTGCATGACTGTCGTATGAAGCGGTGGAATTTATATGATTCTAATCTAGCATATTAATTATCATATTTTGTTTATAATATTCGATATCTCACCCCTTCTGTAATGATGTTACCTATTATGGGTAACTAAGCAGGTACTCAAGAATAGCTGCAGAAGTTGAGGTATAATGTGAAGTCTTAGATGCTGTTAGCTCGAGTTGGTCTTGCTCTGATACGTAGCACTCGGGGGGAACGTTTTGTTTATGTTGTTGTTTCTAATTGTTGTTACTACTAATTGTTGAACAGTATAAATTGAACAATGTTTAGTTGAATAAAGTTGTTGACCGGTTTATGATTTGAAAGTTGTGACAACTGATTAAAGATATAAATGAAGTTTAAGTTGAATTTGGTTTTCCGAATGCTATGTATCCATGTTGAATGAATTACAGATTTTAACGATGTTGGTTAAGTTGCAAATGTGACATCTCATCCGTTTTATGTTTGAAAATTTTTGCACTCTGATTTCAATAAACGTTGGGTAGAAAATGGGGTGTTACATTAGTAGTATCAGAGCAGGTCGGTCTGTCCGGCCAATGTTGTCTAATGCTGTTTGTCCCTTAGTACTCGACATGTGTGTGAAACACTGTCGGTACTTGTTTGTTAGTTCCTAGTAGTTGTCTACAAGTTGGTTTGAATTAAGTGGGGGAGAAGTTTGCTCCCGTACGTGTTGTTGGTATGTAGAAGTTGTTTCAAGGTGATGTTGCTTGCAAGAGTGCATATGTTGGAGCGATGTTATTGTGGATCGGCGAGAGTTTGGACTCGCGAATCCGTATCAGTCAAGTTGGAGATGTGCGTGGAGTCTGGACGGTGAACCAAAGATGATTGAAGTTAAGGAATTATTCCGAATGGAATGATAAGTTGGTGGATTAATTCGGTAAGTTGTATATCTTGAGTATAGTTGGATTAAAGTTGAGTGATTTTCGTAGTTGGACGAAAAAGAGGATGTTGGTAGATCTTGGGAGAAAGAGAGGGAAATGGAACTTATGTTCATCAACCTCAAATTCTGGTTTTTGTGATTTTTGGAGCAGCTGTCGGTAGAAGAGGCATAACTTTTGACTCGTGATTCGGATGGAAGCGGTTCTGAACTTTTTGGAAAGCTTACGAAATTCCCTACAGTTTGCATATAAGATTTGTCTTCAGGAAGTTTGTGAAGAGGGAGAAAAGTGCGTTTTAATATTTGGGTCTGATGCTGATTTTTGGAAAATTCTGCATATGGGAAATTCTGAACCAGTCCAGTTGTAAGGATGATAACCCTCTACTCGTAACTCGGATTCATGCGATTCTTGAAGTTCTGAAATCTACACAGAATTCTCATCATTTTGGAATATGATTTTGTGATTGAGAGATCTGTATTGAAGGAGATATATATGGTTGAAGTTGAGCGACCATTGCTGAAAAATTTGGAAGGATGAAAACAAGTGTGGAATATTATTAAGAATAAAATGTTGGTATGTGTAAGATGTGACTGTGTCGGAGAATGCTTGGAGATGCAATTTATGTTGAATGAGGATGATTAAGACGATGATGCTAAGTAAAGGTAATGTTGAGAGAAATGTGAATGTTGATTTGTGTTGCTAAGAATTTTCACCTTGGTTGAAAGTTGTAATTGGAGCAAACTGAATTTGATCGTTCTCAATGTTGTAGCGATTTTGGTGTTGGAAAAATATTTAAAGTCGTGTTGTACCATGAACGTGCATAAGAGGATGCGTAATGGATTTTGAACGTTTTTGCATCGTTGACGAAGTTGAAACTAACGAAACTAAGAGTGGCATTGGTAAGCCTTAGAAAGTTGGCGGAGCATTATGCTTACGGACTTTGGGCACAAGTTGAAGTACGCTATTGTGTTGGGTACTGATGATTTATTTCACCGTTGTGGTTGTCGGCTGTCTATGGACAAATTGAGGAACTGATCACCCTTAATCCATTGTTGATAGTAGACGGAGTCATAATTGATGGATAGATGTGTCGTGCCAAGTAGTATAGTATGTACGTTGAATTAGTCGAAGTCAAGCCAAGTGCTTGAAGGTTGTTTGTTTTGCTGATACAAGTTCATATGTTAGGATATTAGTTGAAATTAAGGATGACAGTACGAAGCTGTGTTTGATTGATGAGTAGTGTGGAAAATTTCAGTTGAGACTGATAATGTGAGAGTTGAGTTACAGGTAGAACAAGAAGTTGAATTATAAGTTGATTTGTAAAAGTGGAGTTTTGGTTGGTAAAGATGATTTATCTTGTTGAATTTAAGTGGACTCAGGTGTCAAATGGTGTTGTAATGTTGTTATGCGCCTAAGGTGATTTTGGGAACTATGTTGATGAAAGATAGTAAAGTTGTAATTTATGTGTGGTGTTAACGGGGAGATCCCGAAGAGTTAAGTCGAAAGCCTTGGTATTATGTCGATTTTGATGATTGGAAGTTGGAGGTCAACTGAGTAGAGTTAATACCTTGAAAGTAATCAGAGTGCGCAGCGAACGCGTAGTGTATTGCGGTTGTTCAGACGTGAATTGTACCGATGTTGATATTTGGTTACGTTGATGTTGTGTTTAAGTTGGTGTTCTTAAGTTGTTGTGTTCTGGTTCTTAAACCGGTAAATTCTTAAGTTGGTTACTTCTTGTGTTACGATGTTAGTTGTCAATTGCATCACTTGGGTAGTATTCGCGTTGTTGTCGCCGTGAGGTTAAGAACCGTTGTTTGTGTTATACGTGGGTTTCCTTCAGAGTATGGAGATAAGGATCGTATATGTGTTTTGGTGTTGTTTACGTTGCTGCGGTAATGATGCGATGTTGTATAGTCGAGTATAGGCAAGTGAAGGTTGTTACTCTGTTGTAAGGTGGTTGTTTCAAGGTATTACTAAAATGGTTGGCGAATAGTAACAATCATGTTGTAAGAGTAATTGAAGTGTCGGAGTATACATATTGGGTTTAAAATCGTGATTGAGTTGTTGTTGGACTGGAAGATTAAATACGGGAGTGGGGATAAGGATGGTGGTGTCGGATAGATTTTCGAGGACGAAAATATTCTAAGTGGGGGAGAGTTGTAACGCCTGAATTTAATTAATTAGTTAATTAAATTATTGAAGGATTTAATTATTGGATCTAGACGAAGTTGAGAATTAATCGGAGTAGTTGGATTTGTCAATATTATTTTAAGAGGCGTATTTGGATTATTAAGTTAAAGTTGGATTATTAGTCGGTTGGATCGGAGAAATTAATATTGGAGATAATATTATTTTAGAATATTGTTTATTTAATCGGATTTAGTGTTGGAGTGGTATATAGCAATTTGGTGGTGTGGATTAGTTGGCCCATTAAAGAATATTATTATTATTATTATTATTATTATTATTATTATTATTATTTGGTTAAAAGGAATATAAGAAAATAAATTAAGTTTTGTTGGAAAAACAAGGGGGTTTTTGGAAATTGAGGCAAAGGAGATCGTGAAACAAGTTGCAGACAGAAGTTACACGAGGGATTGGAAGAACGTGAGAGAAGTTGGGAACGAGAGAGAAACCGCTACCGACGTCGAATTTTCGGAAGCCGATCGATTGTCGAGCAGCCTTCAACCCAAGGTAAGGGTGGGTTCGACTATTATAATCGGGTTATGATGAATGTTATGTGGGTTGGGTCGTATAAAATTGTACCATGAATTGTCTGTTGATTCTGTCATATTTTGATTTTGTGAAAATTGTTGGTTCGGTGGATTTTAGTGGTCTGTGATTGTTGATAATATGTTGATGAAGTTGTTCGGGAATTGATTATATCATATTGCTGCTATTAAGTTGGTGTACTGAGTTGTATTGGTTAATCGAAATAGTATGGCTGTGTTGGTTTATTGGTTCGATTAGGAAGAAATTGCAGGAAACGGTTCTGGAAAAAAAAACCATTTAAGAAACGAAGAAGATGAAGTTGGGATGAGGTAGCGGGGGCCACAACCCTAAGGGGGCGGGCGCCCCATGTTGTTGGAAAAAAAGTGGGGAACCCCACGTGCTAAGGGGCGGACGCCCCATAAGTTGAGGTGGGCGTCCCATGTCTTGGAAAGAAAGGAAGGAGGCGAGGGCCTCCAAGAGTTGAGGTGGGCGCCTCCAATGCCTTTTTGGTTTTGGTTTTACGTGAGTAGCAGTATTAGTAACTCACCTTAAATCCCTACACTGTAACTAAATACTTTCCAATTAAATCAATTAAATAACCACTTTCTTTTATTTAATATAATGTATTTCTAATCATACCTTATTAAATCAAGTGGTTGGTATTAGTTTATTAGCATAAAGATAATATGTTAATCATTACCTAGCAGACACTTAACATGAAATCTAATTAAGTAGCAGTGGTGAATTTTGACAGAAAATTGGAAAATGTAGTAGTAGCAGTGTTAACAGAAAATAGAACAAGTAGCAGGAGCAGAATTTTGGCAGAAGCTTGGAAATGATTTTAAGAAAATCGTAACAGAAAGTAGAATTTTGAAATAAACTGGTAGTAGTAACAGAAGTTAAAAACAGTATAGTTTAGTCGGTTTAGCCGGTTTAGGCGAGAAACTTAGTTGTCCGGAATTTAACAAAAATTGTCGGGGTAAGTCGGGTAAATTAGTAGGTGACTTTTGTTGAATTGTTTTGTTGAAATTACGTTGAAAAAGTGGAATCTCAGGTACAGCTGACTTTGTTGTTTCGTTCCGATACACGGACGAATTGTAAGTTGTAGGCTTGATAAGCCAACGTTGATATAAGTTGTTACGTCGGAAAAGTTGCTATGTTGTTTAAGTTGACTATGTTGTGGAAGTTGTTGAGCTGTTTATGTTGATGAGTTGTGCATGTCGTAAAACATACATTGCATTTTGTGTCGGAGCGTTGCTCACACCACGTTGGCCTGGATTGGCACCTATTTAAGTTGGCCTTGATGGCACCACGTTGAAGGCCTATGCCTTGTTGAAATGCCTCGATAACCTGGCATATGTTTAAGTTGGGAGTTTTACTCCGATGGTACCACATGCATGGGCATAGTTGCGTCACATTTTGAGTCGTTGTGAAGTTGCTGTTGTTCTTGATTCGTGGTTGTTGTGAAGTTGTTGTTGTTGTGAAGTTGTCGTTGTTGTGAAGTTGTTGCTTGTTATAAGTTGTTGTTGCTATGTCTTGTTGCTTGAGATAAATTTCTAATGTCGTGAGCTGATGTTATATATGTTGTTATTACTATAATTTGCATCTTTTATATAAGTTGTTGTTATATGTTGTTATTTGCTGTCAATACAAGTTGGGGTTGCTATTAAGTTGTTTATTTCTGGTTGTTGCATGACTGTCGTATGAAGCGGTGGAATTTATATGATTCTAATCTAGCATATTAATTATCATATTTTGTTATTAATATTCGATATCTCACCCCTTCTGTAATGATGTTACCTATTATGGGTAACTGAGCAGGTACTCAAGAATAGCTGCAGAAGTTGAGGTATAATGTGAAGTCTTAGATGCTGTTAGCTCGAGTTGGTCTTGCTCTGATGCGTAGCACTCGGGGGGAACGTTTTGTTTATGTTGTTGTTTCTAATTGTTGTTACTACTAATTGTTGAACAGTATAAATTGAACAATGTTTAGTTGAATAAAGTTGTTGACCGGTTTATGATTTGAAAGTTGTGACAACTGATTAAAGATATAAATGAAGTTTAAGTTGAATTTGGTTTTCCGAATGCTATGTATCCATGTTGAATGAATTACAGATTTTAATGATGTTGGTTAAGTCGCAAATGTGACATCTCATCCGTTTTATGTTTGAAAATTTTTGCACTCTGATTTCAATAAACGTTGGGTAGAAAATGGGGTGTTACAAATACGACCTCAATCGCACCCACAAAACGAATACAACCTCAATTATACCCGCAAAGGAAGACTGACCTCAATCACTCAACCCACAAAGAAAAGGACGAATACGACCTCAATCGGATCCACAAAACAAATACAACCTCAATTATACCCGCAAAGGAAGACTGACCTCAATCACTATACCCACAAAGAAAATACGAATACGACCTCAATCGCACCCACAAAACGAATACAACCTTAATTGCATCCGCAAAGGAAGACTGACCTCGATCACTCTATCCACAAAGAAAACACGAATACGATCTTAATCGCACCACAAAACGAATACAACCTCAATTATACCTGCAAAGGAAGACTGACCTCAATCACTCTACCCACAAAGAAAATATGAATACGACCTCAATCGCACCCACAAAACGAATACAACCTCAATTATACCCGCAAAGGAAGACTGACCTCAATCACTCTACCCACAAAGAAAATATGAATACGACCTCAATCGCACCCACAAAACGAATACAACCTCAATTGCACCCGCAAAGGAAGACTGACCTCGATCACTCTACCCACAAAGAAAACACGAATACGACCTCAAACGTATCCACAAAATGAATACAACCTCAATTATACCCGCAAAGGAAGACCAACATAAAGTGACGACCTCACTGGGGATAACGTGAAACAAAACTTTGGTTCATACCACCCCTACTGAGAAAAGGATACTAGTAAACTGGATCTCACAAAAGAGAAAGGCCAAACAAAAGCAAATTTCTAACGGACTCAAGATCCACAGATAAGATGACTCCGTTGGGGAAGTTGAAGTCTAAATAAAAGACTCTGCCAGGGAGCACAAGTATGAGGAACGCATCCCTCCAAAATCTCCTGAGTTATGCCATCTCTGCTGAGAAAGAGAACTGGCAAGGAAAGTATCAAACCTGGCTTATGCTTTGGAATGCAAATGTTTGAATTTTGCCGTAATGCTCCACACGAAGTGGAAATGCTACGCGTTTTGAGGATGCAATGCTTATGATATGTAAAAAGGGTCCCTCCAGCAAAATAAATGTCAGAGAGAAAAGATCAACTCAGCCGGGGATGACAAAAATAAATTGTCCTCTGAACCTAGGAACTCTGCTGAGAAGGATCACACTGATCGACCCCTTGGATCAACAATTTTTGCTGGGGATGAAGTCCCGGGGATTATACCTATCCTCTACTGAAGGTAACATCCAAAACCTGAGATTTCCTCTCTGCTGGGGGAGTTGAGAATGGACGCCAATGACGGAACCGGAAATTTGTTACTGAGGATTGCCAACAACAGATGGGCTTAAGACCTGCTGGGGAATACCAACCCATAATACCATCCTGCTTGGGGATACTTCTGAACTGCTGAAGGGGAGAATGCCCTTACCCCCATCTTGCTGGGGATTAGAATATGACATTGTTGGTGAAAGTACGCTTCCTGACTGGATGGAGAAGTGAGCACCATGATTCTGTGGGGAAATAACGTCTTGATCCAGAGAAAATACTTTCCAAGTCTTCTGCTGGGGGAAGTCTGCTCTGCTGAGGAAAGTTTGTCCTGCTGGGGAAGGAGCAATCTGTTGCCCTGTAACCTGACTTGCCTTTATGGTCATAAGCGGCTCTTTGAACTTTTCATCTCAAGAGGATTTTACAGAAGATCGGGTGTTCGCACTGCCCCAGGGTCTTCAAACTCTTGGAGAAATTTATCATATCTCGACATAACTGCCCCAGTCTTCGTAATCCAAGAAGTACATTACCTCGCAAGGGATTGTAATGACTCGAAAATACTCTGCTTTAGTATCTTGAACCTTGAGGAGATGTTTTCAATTAACCATTTTCAGGAGTGGACAATCTCCCATGCTCTAGAGGTGGCCTGCCCCAATATGAGCTTTGAAGTGACTTTGCCCCTGATCTTAGAATGAATGCCCCAGAATAACTGAATTTTGGAGAGTTTTCTCGACGTGACTGTCCCAGATTGGCTACATCTTAACACGACTTACTGGGGAGAGCCCACTCTACACTGAGTCTCTTGGCAGCATGCCCTTTGTCTTTCAGAATTTTCAAACATCTCAACTTGGTAGGATTAACTTCTTAACTGACGTTCACTGTGTAAGCTGCCATTGATGTTTAGGCACATGTATGCAAACAGAACAAGTTATTTATGAGAATGATAATCCTAATGCGACACTCATGTTAACCTTGAAGTTTTTTATTGAAAACGCGTCGCCAAGCCTGGTGAACGAATCACTAGCTGGGATGCGACCTTGACTTTTGCTTGGAAAAACAATGCGCACATGTAATACCAACAAATCTTATTAGCACAACTTATAGGAGTCAGGAACGCTATCCTGTTGAAGTACACTTTCGGAATAAACCCTGTTTCAATTAGGACTTTTAAGGGTTGTAACGTGGTATGGTTCGCTGTTTCAGAAAAAAAATATTTATGGCTCAAAATTTATCGGTGCCCGCCCACTCTTCATGATGTTCTCCAGTCCTATGTTCAGTTTATCTGACCCAAACGCTCATCTCTCAAAAGGTTTATGATTTTCAAGGAACCTATGCCACTAATGGTTTGGCACCTAAGGAGGGTTTGGAATGACAGTCACCCCTTTTTTGTGTCCGTAATCACACGAATTTGTTCTTATCGAGGATTTTCTCTTGTAACGCCTTTGCTTTTTCCCCCCTCTTTTTTATCCCTAATTTTGCCTGGACTGACTTTTTTGAGTTTTTCGGTTTTTGAAGTCCAGCGGGATTCCCTAACTTTTTCCTAAGTTGCTTCGACTTAGCGGGCTTTTCTCTTTTCTTTCTTTTTATATTCCTCTTTTGAACAAAGCGTGTGACACTGGTTGTCTTGCTTGCTTGAAAGGATTGTGACTGTCTCACTCCTTAGTTGTTGATGGTTGACCATCGTGGTTTCGCATCTCTTGTCCTTTTGCTGGTGGGATAGAAGGTAATGGTTCCTCGGATGCACACTCTCCTTGAAATTTGGACGCTTGGTCAAACTAACTGACGCCTACCCTGCCCCTGGGTTAAGTATGAGGACTCTTTCGTACGAAGGAAACTCCTACTCCAAGGCTCGAAGGGGTTAACGAGGGTCTATCTCCCTTATATCTCCGGTGTTTAGGGGTTTGGAACAATGTCTGTACATCCTCAACAGGGTTCTATCCAAAAGCGTACCATTAGAAACCTGCGTTTTTATTTCGTCATCCTCCCTCAAGAGTTCTAAACAAAGAAAATTGGTATTGCAGTGCATAAAAAAACATTTAAGAGTGAATACGAATGGATTACTTCAAGGAAAACATACTCATTGCATTAATATCATCATAAAATACAAACAAGTCTTGCATACATACGACGCTTTAACAAGAAATGAAAAACTACAAATGAAAATGCAAGTAAAGAAGCTGAAGATTGCCATTGCTAAGGAAGCTTAATTCTGTCTGGACGTACTTGCAGACTGAGTGTTCATTTGAGAAAGGAGGCTTCCATTGATGTACATGTTATCTTCAGTGAATACAATGATCTCTGAGTCTACCAGGTCTTGCACCTTGTGCTTGAATACATTACACTCATCAATTGTGTGCCCAAACGTTCCCGAGTGGAACTCGCACCTAGCAGTCATGTCATAATCCGGAGGAATAGGGTACGGTACTGGCGCGGTACCCCTCGTTTGAATCAGAGAGTTCTTGAGCAGATGAGTAAACAGCTGACTATAAGGGATAGGAATAGTATCAAATATCCTCTTGGGCCCTCTTGGTCTCGGTTGCCCCTGCTGCTGATAATTCTACTGTCGGTGCTGATTTGGGCGCCTCACCTGCGCTTGCACTTTCCTTTCCACATTTGGCTGAGGCACAAACAAAGGTTGCTGACGTAGCACTTCTCCTACAAAGAGGGGAAGAGCCTTCATTTCTTTTGCAACAGTTGGGGTAGAATCACCTTGCATATTCACGTCGCCCGACGTGAACTCAATTGCCCCTGCCTCAATCAAATCCTGGACTCGGTGTTGAAAAGCCCTACATTCCTCCACAGTATGCCCTGGTGCCCCAGAATGGAAATCACAATGGGCTCTTGCATCATATCCTGGTGGAGGATTACCAGTGAGAGGAGCCAAAGTCCTTTTCCGTACCAGTTGAAACCGAAGGATATACGGCAATAGTTGAGAATATGGTATAGGGAGCAGATGAAAAACTCTTTCAGACTTCTTCTGCCCCTGTGTACACTTTTTGCCCTTGGGCTTCTCTTGGGAGCCAAGACTTAACTGCTGTTGGGAGAATTCTGGAACTTCCGCTTGTGGAAGAGACTCACGAGGTAATCCGCGATCAAATTCCAAAGAGATGGGAGGAGTAAGGATCTCTGTTGCGGGAGCGGGCACAGGACTGTCTTCCTTCTTCAACACTGTTTTCAAAATCTCCATGACCAAACCCATCTGAGTCTTCATCTGATTGATCTCCTCCCTCAGCATCCTCTGCTCCTGGAGCATGTCTTCCCCAAATTTCCCCATCTGGCTTTGCATTTCCCTCAACTCAACTTGAACTCGCTCCATGATCAACTCTGCAATTCTGAGATGGTAACAAGATAAGAACACCGGAGATAAACACCTGTTATGTAAAATGATTATGCAAAATGGTTATGAATATGCAAATGCATATGGACATGCTTGAAATTCACAGGGCGATCCACCCCTTGATTCCGGTTTAACAACAAGATAGAACGGAACTTCTGCTCATATATTAAGAAAACCAGAGGAAAACCAAATGTCGACAATCACGAATCCAAGATAACAAGTCTGAATATAAACCATAGGTCCCAACCAACAAGCCTGGTGGCGATCCACATACAATGAAAGAAAACAGAAAACTAAGGCATATCATCAAAGTCCACAAGTGTCAATCCCCCAATCCATTATGCTTTCTGCACCAGTCTTGAATCTCCTTGAATAGCTTTCTGGTATCGGGATGCTTCGGCCTCTGAATTAGCCCTTGAATGAGAAGGTCTCTCCTGTGTATGATCCCATCCAAGTATCTGCAATGTAACTCCCAATCGTCTTTTCTAGAAACACCATCCACGCTAGGACTCTCATGTCTAGGTTTCTTCACTTCAGCTTGGACTTTCAGTTCTTCCATGGAGGCTATGGCTTCATTGAGTCGACCTTCGACTACTTGTCTCTTGAATATCCCTGATAAGATCTCGGCGTCTTTCTTCTTGAGCGTCAACTTCAACTGATCAATCTTAGCTATGTAGTCGTCTTCCTTTCTCTTATTCTCAGCCATGGCAGTTTCTCGGTGCTCATCGAACCTGTGAATCTTCAACAAAGCCTTGCCTAATTCCTCCTCTTGGACCTGAGAACGTTACTGATACCATCCAGAGCTTGTTTCATCCTTTCTCTGGATGCGGTCATGTCAGCAAGCTCTCTTTCTGCTTTAGCAAGGCGCTCTGTCTTCAACTTGGCGGTATGAACAGCTTCACCCCGCTCATGCTTCCACTGATAAATCTCTCTCTTTAGCTCACTATTTTCTTCCCGCAACCTTTCCTTTTTAGCCCATAATTTGTCATACTTCTCTATCTCAACCGTGGTAGGAGGCTCGATCACCAAAGGATACAAAGGTGGTTCCACCAGGAAGGGAAGAAGCTCCTCTTCTGCTCTCTTCTTGATCCACTCTTTATAGGGAGGAAAAGCCCGGTTATTACATTTTCCGAACGAAGTTTTACCCTTCTTGGTCACCTGTTTCCAAGCATTCACAATTTTCCTCATCATCTCCTGATCCTTAATACCATTGAAGAATAAGGACTCTCTGATATCTCTCTCGTCAGGTGGACCTCTCAAAGGATAACCAAACTGTCTGATAACAAGGGAAGGATTATAGTTAATTCCCCATTTTCTCCCTATCAAGGGCACATTAGGGAATTCTCCGCACTTGTAAATGATCTCCATTCCTAGCAAATCATGATTGATCCAAACAATGTTGTCAGCAATCAAGCCCATGACCCTCTTTGACCATTTCAGGGAATCTTTCGTATCAACGAAAGCGCCAGATTCAGGGAGACGACTCAAAAACCAAGTAGCTAAGAGTGGTGCACAGCAACTTACAGTTTTCCCACGCCTATTCTCATTCTTATAGTGGACCGAGTGATACATATCACCTAGCAAGGTAGGTATAGGATTCTTCGAAATAAAGATTCTGACGGCGTGCATATCCACCAGATCAGGAATATTCGGAAACAGAACAATCCCATAGATACACATAGCCAGAATAGCTTGGAAAGCAGTCCAGTTCTTCTCTTTGACATGTATGCAGGCTTGATCAAACAGGAATTTCAATAGGAAACCCTTAACTCCTTGTTTTTCTTCAATATTACTGTCCAGGACGGATTCACTAATATGAAGAGCCACAGCCATTTCTTTTATACCAGGGTATTCTTCAGAAAAGAAAACTATATCATGACTGATAGGAATTCCCAAAATAAATGAGAACTCCTCCAACGTTGGTGCCAAGATGTAGTCTGGGAAAGTGAAGCAACGCAGAGACGGATCATAAAACTGAAGAAGTGTGTGAATGGCATCCTTCTCGTACTTGGAGATGTTATAGACAAATTTCAGAAGTCTTCCATACCTTCCACTGAACTCTGTAAGAACTCCGGAACCAGCCATATTAATCAGTTTGTGAATCAGTGTCAAAGTCGGTTCTGGGAACGAATAGGCAACAGTCTTCTTTCTCTGAACATCCTGTAATACCCCAAATTTTGACCACTTAGATTTCCCATCATTGTGAAAATCATCATCACAATATGGATGAACCATCATGCTTCATCAGTCTCCCCAAAGATGGGTGAGCATCCAATACAATCAAAATTAGGGTTTCAAGCCCTCTCTGAGTGCTTAGACAAAGGATCAATCAAGAAATGACATGATCTTCAACTTGTCTAATCTCTTAAATATCCACAATGGATCAAAAGGGACTCCCACTTCAAGGATTAAGCACAAGGCTGCTCCCTTCTAGGTGGATCAAGTCTCAAGATCGACAGTGTCACCAAATTAGGGTTTTGGTCGACCAGGGCCTCCAGATGGAAATTTTCATCTGGGCACAAGGCAATGATCCAAAACATAACCTAATATACTTCATGGGACCTCATGAACCCATGCATCAAGTCAATTTTGCCTCAGGGGATGCATTCATCAAAAATCAGGAATTAGGGTTTCTTGACCTAATTCACCCCTAAGTTGACTTTTGGGACAAACCATGAGCCAAGACCTCAAGACATGATTTAAGGGGCTCTAATATACCATATTGATCCATTTGGAACAATGGATTGATCCAAGAAGCTTGAGCAACAAGTCTCAATTTCATCTGCACCACAATTAGGGTTTTAAGAGAAAAGTCAACTGTAACTTTGACTTTTGACCTGGACATGCTCCCAAACCCTAATACATGATTGAATATACCCCATGACACCCATGGAACATGTCCATCAAGTTTGATTTAGGTCAAGGACATGATTTCCTGAAGAATTGCACAGTTTGGAATTCATTTGATAAAAAGTCAACTGTGCACAAAAGTCAACTTTGACTTTTTGAGATTTTTCACCAAAATGGATTTTTAACCCTAAAATGATGTTAATGTATGATTTGAATCATCATTCATCAAGAAAAATCAAGAAAAGTGAGATAACTTGTAAAAGGGGTAACCATAAAACTTAGAAATTTTTCTAAGTTAAAAATAAAGTGGCAAAGGTACCAACTTTGGAGGACCATAACTCCTAAACCACAAGGCCATTTTTTCTCATCCAAAGATGGATTTGTAGCCCTCATTATCACCTATAAAAACTTCAACTACAAGTCATTCCAATTCATTAAGGATTTTGAGTGATGGAGTGATCAAAGTGGCTGAAAAGTGAAAATGTCACTTTTTCCAACACTTGGTGAAATTTTCACTAAGTCAGATTCTGCCTCACTTTTTGCCAAATGTAGGGGGATTTTTCACTTGGAATCAAAAGAGATCAAAACCAAACTTGTTCAAACAGTTGTTGTATCATGTAAGAGCTTTCCAAAATGGCCAAGAACATTGCCAAATTCAACCTACACCATGAGATACAACATTGCCAAGTTGCCTTGCTGAAATCTGTCAAGGCAAGGCAGAATTTGCAACTTTGGTCGATTTACCAAAATCAGTCAAATTCAATTGCTCCTATCCACTTGGACACCTCAGAGGATTGAATCTAAAGGGGACAATCACTGAGCCAAGCCTCCAAAGTCCATGGAACAAGAAATAGCATGTTGAACCTAGAATGGCCAAAATAGGGACAAGACTTCAAATTTGGAATGAGGCATTCAATGAAACCATCAAGGTGGCATGGACTGAGCCATTCTCATCTGAAATTAGTCAAGACTTATCCATGACCAAGGGGACCAAAGCTCTGTGCCCTAACCTCTAGTCAATGGCTAGAGGAGACTTGGATTTTCATTTGCCAACATTGGCCAAACCTACTTACCAGCTGCCATGCACTATTCCTTGCAAAACAAACTTGCTCTACTATAAATAAAGCTCAATTGTAGTCAGTTTGAGTACACCAAAGCCATCTAACAGATGCTTTCCTCAAAATCTCTTCTTTCACTCCAATTTTGCCTTCTAAGGCAAGTCACTATCGGGTTTTGAGTTTGAGAGCAATTCCAATCAAACCAATCACTCACACACCTCACATACATCACATATGAGCTGATCAAACACTTAGATTACTTCTGAAACATCAATTTCACAAAATCACCAGCTGGTTGCTCAAGGTTTTAACCAAAGTGCAGCTGAGGTACCACAAAATGATCCAGCCAATTTCAATCAAGTCCAACCATCCAAACACAATCCATAGGGTGTAGGGAAGCTGTTCAGATCATCACAACTCATATGTAACACCTCCAAATCAAAAATCACTTTGAACTTGCTGTCACGGCCTAGAGGTAAGCACATACTTGGTCATCTCTCAATCTATGCATATTTCCTCGCACAATAATTTGGCCATATGTTCATAATCATGTATGGAATGTTTTCCCTCAATTAATTGCATTGTTTGAATCGTGTATCAAAAATCCTAGCCTTCATGCAGAAATTAGGGTTCTTGAGGTCTCTTCGTGATTTCTTGTTGTATGTTTAATTTAAATGAAATTAAAGTACATAGACATGATCGTGAGGTTGAGGCGAGCATAATGATATGTGGGTTGCATGATATGATTACGTATTCATGGAGATTGGATAGAAAATGCAAATATGAGAAACCAAGAACACTCGCGTGTTCTTCAGCTTGTTCTTGGCACCATTTTTAGAAATTCAAATATTTGAATTTTGTGATTTTGTTTAATTGATTCAAAAATTAATTTCTCTCTGAGTTTTAATGATTTTGAGTTGATTCTTTTTTTAATAATTCACAAAAATGTTAAAATATTTTATTTTCACAAAAAATCCCAAAAATATTATTTATTTCATATAATTTATATTTTTGCAAAGAATTAATATTTTAATTGTTTTTGACATTTTAAATATTTTTTCTACATTGATTTTGCAACTTTTGATGCTTTCTAATTATTTTGTAGGTCAATACTTAATTTTTGAAGCATTAATCCAAGATCACAATTTGTTTTCCATGTGTTAAACAATTTTTGATCATTTTAATTGAATTTTTATTCAATTAAATACATTTTGAAAACAAATTAGGGTTTTGGATTAATTCAACCCTCATAAATCATTTTCAAAACTCTTTGGGCCTCTATTAGAGTGTAAGACCCAATCCCCCTTTTAACCAAAACATTTTGGGCCTCACTTATTGTATAAGTCCCTCTGCGTTAAAAGAAAACCTCGGCGCGATCGCCATTTTTAAACGAAAAATCATTTGGGCCTACCCTCGTGTTATAAGCCCCTCTCTTTTCTTTAAACCTTTTTTGGGCCTCTTGAGAGAGTGTAAGACCCATCCCCCCTTGTACAAAAAACTTTTTGGGCCTCACTCATTGTATAAGTCCCTCTGTACAAGTAAACGGCGCGATCGTCGCCCGTTTAAAAATAAAAATCATCTGGGCCTCTCCTTGAGCTATAAGACCCATTCAAAACACTTTGGGCCTCTATTAGAGTGTAAGACCCAATCCCCCTTTTAACCAAAACATTTTGGGCCTCACTTATTGTATAAGTCCCTCTGCGTTAAAAGAAAACCTCGGCGCGATCGCCATTTTTTAACGAAAAATCATTTGGGCCTACCCTCGTGTTATAAGCCCCTCTCTTTTCTTTAAACCTTTTTGGGCCTCTTGAGAGAGTGTAAGACCCATCCCTTTGTACAGAAAACCTTTTTGGGCCCCAGTCACTTGTATAAGTCCCGCTGTACAAAGTTAAACAGTGCGCTCACAGATAAAACCCAGGGCCTCTCCTTGAGATGTAAGCCCCAAATCTTTCTTTTTCAAAGCACTTTCTCCTTTGATTTTGAATATACTGTTGTTTTCAATCTTTCTTTGTTGAACAACTAACCAAACAGCATGGAAGCACTACAACCGAGTAAGTGGTTATCGCTTTCATTTACTACTTTCATATTATAAACTGTATTGTGGGGCTGCTCACTGTAAGTCTCCTTTCATAAACTCATATCTACTGTGTAATAATAGTATAGATATTTCGAGTTTCCCCGGCAACTACGTCTAGAACTAGGTGACACCGTTTCATTTATTAGTAGAAATAGACGCCTAGATCCCCAATAGGAGCACCAGATACAGTCTTCTCTTCGGCTGTCCTCCTTAGGAATCGTTAAGAAGCTCTACTCCCCAAGATGAATGTATTCTCCGTGAATGGCATCTTTGAGTTTCTTCCAAATTCTCGAACTTTCCTGACTTGATCTACTCCTTGCGGATAGCTTGCCTTGAATGTCTCGGGGTTTGGGTACCCACTACGGTCATAATCTTGGACCTTAACTAAGGAACCCTCTTTAAAAGTTAAAAGTCGCTGGATAGTAAACCTCGCACGTTTACCAGTGGTTTTTATCTTTAAAAGAGTTGTCTCTCCTAATGGAAAGGAGATGATAGACCCCCGGGCTTCTTAAAAGCATCGGCCTCCTCTTGGGCATTATTCAAGGACCCTACGGCTTCTTAGAAGTATTCACAGCCTCCTCTTAGGCTTCGTATAATGATCTCTTCCTTCGGGAATGATAGCCTCCTCTTGGGCTTCGTACAAGGACCCGTCGGCTTCTTAAAAGTTTCCAGCCTCCTCTTGGGCTTCGTACAAATTGTCCCGACGACCTCCTAGAGGTATAGGAACAGAACCTAGTCATCCTCATAGAACAGTCCTTTCGTAGAGTCTACTACTGTTTCTCAAAGCACAATACAAAAGATGAAACTCTAGACTTGGACAGTCTAATTTCCTTGAGTCTCAAAGACATTCTCAAGCACCCTTTTGTTAAATAGGAAGGAAACCCGCAGACTCGGAAAGTCTCAATACCCTTTGGATTTCCCGTTTCCTCAAAGAGAAGGAAATATCCCTGATCCTCAAATCAAATCCCTGAGTACAGTGTTGCTCATATAAGAACTGATTTTCTCTTTTAAAATCAGTATATTGGATATGTCACTCAACTGAAACAAACCTTTAGCCTCTATCTCGGGCTTCGTACGAGATACAAAAACACTCTCTTGTTGAGTATCAAAGACTCTCTTGTTGAGTCAAACTTTTAGCCTCTATCTCGGGCTTCGTACGAGACACAAAGACTCCCTCGTAAAGTCAAACAAACAATAGCCTCTATCTCGGGCTTCGTACGAGACACAAAGACTCTATCATCAGGTCAAAAACTTTTAGCCTCTCTCTCGGGCTTTGTATGAGACACAAAATAGCCTCCTCTTAGGCTTTGTATAATGATTTTCCTAGCGGAAATTAGCCTCCTCTTAGGATTTTGTATAAGAAAACCACTGGTTGATCCAATCAACCTTTTAGCATCAAAGTTGTGCCTCGTTCACAGTACACAAACATCAACAACTCCTTTCCCTTCATCTAATCGCTGTAAGCGGCAAGCCTCTGGATCATCTATATCCACGCCACTGTCCCTCTTTTAGCATGAGAAATTCCTAAGGAAAGATAGCATTGCTCTACACTGAGTTAAAGTCTTCTCCTTCAGGTTAAAACCCTTTCTTCGGAAATTATGGCATTGCTCGGATCCGCGTATCCCAGTTAAAGTAATTCTCCTTCTCCCTCTTTAGAGATGACAAATTCTCTCTAAAGTCGAGGTCTTTCAGCTTCATGTCTTGGGCTTTGAACAAGACACAAATAGACCTTTCAGCTTCACATCTTGGGCTTTGAACAAGATACAAACCACCTTTCGCTTCACGTCTTGGGCTTTGAACAAGACACCAAAACACCAAAAACACCCATTTCCTCCCATAGAATAGGAGGAACTACGAACGCTCTGATTTCCCTATTTCGGTAAACGGGAATACGTAGGCATAAGATCGAAAGAAAAGATCTTAGCGAGCACAATCAACAAAAAACCCAAATCCCATATCTCCATCAATTAAAAGCAGTAATTCAAAAGCATCAGTCCTAACATCCTAATCCTTGTTCCCCGCCAGAAACCTTCTGCCCAGGTAAAAAAGAAAGAAAACAGTATTGGCGAAAATACAAATAACCAGTACAAAGGCCCCCCACATTGTAGCATTCATAACTTAACAGACCGCTGTTTAAACTCAGTATGCAAGCAGGGTTAATTGGAGACATCTATTTCCCTTCCTTATTCAGCTCACAATAGAATAAAAAATGAATCGACCTGTAGTCAAAGCTCAAACCGCAGAGAGCGACCAGTGCTTAAGAACCGCGTCCAAAATCGCTCGCTACAGAAAAGTGGCGCCCACCGTGGGGCCAATTTCTGATTTCCTTTTTCTTCACTTGTGTGAAAACCACATATTGGGGCTTCCGCCGGGGAACCCATTTTCTGTCAGGAACTTAGGAATCATAGCTTTATAAGTCTAGGATGTTTAGGACAAATATATATACTGCTTTTCCTAATTGCTATACGTGTTTATTTTTCTGCTACTGGGAATGCGGGTGATGCCGTATGTGGAAAGATTGAGTATACACTTAAGATAAGTGATGGCGACGGGGTCGACCATCAACCTCAGTGGAGGCTGACCAACGCAACCCATTCACTCTTCTAGCCAATGGGCCGGTTGTTAAGTCTGAGAAGCTGAGGAGCCAAACCCTTTCGTAGTGCGGAAACTATCGAAAATAGTTGTTACGCGATACTACCCTCATTTGTGGCTGGTGATCTATTCTCGGTGAATGGCACTTACTCTAAGATTGCTCTACAACTCGCTGGCGATCCGCTTGTTGTTTTTCTTTCCTGGGAGGAGCTGATGATAATGAGTACAGGTACAAAAATCATCCTAGTATAAACCTTTGGGGATGGGTAGAGCCTTGACTTCATGACAACGACCTTTTGACCCCATGTTTTTTCTATGTTTTTGTGTGTTAGATTCATGCATTCATTTAATAAAACATTAAAACATTCAAAAAAAAAACTTTCTCTTCTAGTCTCTCTGTTTTTCAAATTAAACTAAGACTGTGATTGCAAATATCAGAGAAAAAGATTACGCTAATGGATTTCGGTAGAAGAAGAACTAGCCAGTATACCTTCAAGGTTCCAAAACTAGGGGATTTGAGAAGGTTAGCAAGGATGATCGTTAACCCAGAGGCTTTTAGAGCCAAGCACGGTGGTTTGCTACCACTGTTAAGAGTCCATGTGATTAAGGGGATCATCGACGCGCTCATTCAGTTCTACGATCCGGTTTATCACTGTTTCACATTCCCGGATTACCAGCTATCACCAACGCTGGAGGAGTATTCTCATCTGGCTGATTTACATATCACTGATCGAGCTCCATTTTCTGGACTGGAAGAAATTCCAAAGAATCAGACTATTGCAAGAGCAATTCCTTTGGACGAGTCTGAGGTCAAGACTCACATGACCACTAAGGGTGGCATCCAAGGTTTGCCAGCCCAGTTCTTGACAAAAAAGGCTCTATACTTCGCTAGTATAGGGAACGGGACTGCTTTTGAAAGCATCTTTGTCTTGCTCACCTACGGATTATTTTTGTTTCCCAACATCAATAACTTCGTCGATATCAACGCTATTAAGGTTTTTCTCATTGGAAACCCTGTGCCGACTTTGCTCACAGATGCGTATCATTCTGTACACTTGGGAAATTTGTACAGCGGATGGGAGATCACATGCTGTGTACCTTTGCTCTACAAATGGTTTATCTCTTACTTGCCCAAGTCTGCTACTTTTTGGGAGTGCAAGAGTGTCTTACGTTGGTCGCAGAAGATCATGTCTTTCACCAATTCCGATATAGATTGGTGTAATAGGATTTATGAGGGAATCAGAATCATTGACCGTTGTGGAAACTTCCCCAGCGTACCCCTCCTAGGAACTAAAGGAGGAATCAACTATCATCCGATATTGGTTCTTCATCAATTTGGATACCCGATGAGACAAATCCCACTGGGTGTTCATCTGGAAGGTCTTTTCTTCAAAGAAGGAGAAAATGACAGAGCACTAAAGATGGAAATAGTGCAAGCTTGGAAACATGTTCATAAGAAAGGACGAGAGTCTCTGGGAAAACCGGACTGTGTCTCGGTGGAGCCTTATCTCCATTGGGTACAAACTAGAGCTCTCAAGCTAAAAATGCCTTATCCTCGTTACGGAATTCTTCCACCGAGGGAAACTGTCATGTACTTCATGACGAAAACTGAAAAGCTTCAAGTTACTCTCAACAAAGTTCAAAAGGAGAGAAGGTCTTGGAAGAACAAGTAGCGCACCCTCAACGTAGAGTGTATCCAAATACAGCAACTACTAAAAGAGAAAGATGCTCTGATTGAAATTTTGGAGCAGCATGCTGTAGAGAATCAAGATGACCAAAGGAATTTGCTCACTCCTTTCACTTGGCAAAGGAATGACAACCCGACAACAGCCCAAGCGCCCCGGTCAAAGAAAAGGAAGATATCAGAATCAGCACCCGGTTTCTCTTCAAAGAGGACTCGGGACCCATTAGTTTAGGTTTCTGTTTCTGCACTTTGTAATCTACTATATTTCCATTTCTGTAATCCTTTGAATTTCAATAAAAAGGGGTTTCCCCACTGTTTGATATTTGCAATCTAATTGTCAAAGTTTATTTTGATTAAACCAAAAAACAACAATTAATATAATCATTGCATTCATCATTCTCACATCGCGTATTCTCCTTACCTACGAATCTCACGTTTGTGTCTCGATTTTAGAGTCAAACTGTCTCATTCGTATAATACTCGGGCCAATCGTCAGAAAAAGATGGATGATCTTGAGGAAGAAAACAGAGAGTTGAAAGAAGAGATCGACGCTCTGAGAGAGGATATGAGAAAGCTTCGTAACGACATGCAAGCCATGGCAGAAGCTCAGCTACAAAGAACAATGATCTCAGAGATCACCTCAACGCCCATCATAGAAAAGTATGATCCTAGGTATCAGATGCCGAAAGATCGTCCTTGGGGCATGCCTGTTAACTATATCCCGGAAGGATATGTTCCGCCGATCACTGAAGATCTGGGAATCGTAACAGAAGCCGCTGGGCCTGAAGGTTACAAACTTCGGGAAAGCGAAGATGCTAGGGGCATACTGAAGACTCCTGAAGGTTACAAACTTCGGGAGGCGCCAAGACTTACTGCCGTAGTCACGGTACCACCCCCTGTGGTGCACACTGTCCCGGAAGGACAGATTCCACCAACACCTTCTGGTAAGAAGGAAACTATGTTTGACAGAATGGATGAATTCCAGGAGTAGTTCTTGGAAATGCAGAAAGAGCTGCAAGCCATTCGCGGTTAGGATCTATTTGGAAAGGACGCCGCAGACCTCTGCTTGGTCCCAAATGTGAAAGTCCCGCACAAGTTCCAAGTGCCCGACTTTGAAAAATACAAGGGTAACTCTTGCCCTCAGAGCCATCTGGTGATGTACGCTCGGCGGATGTCAGCTCAGACGGAGAATCAAGACCTGCTGATTCACTACTTCCAGGATAGTTTAACCGGTGCCGCACTCAAATGGTACGTGGGTTTAAACCATACTACGATCAGTACATTCAGAGATCTTGGTACTGCCTTCGTCCAACAATACAAGTACAATTTGGACATGGCACCCGACAGAGATCAACTCAGATCAATGTCGCAAAAGGAAAAGGAAACCTTTAACGAGTATGCTCAAAGGTGGCGTGAAATTGCCGCTCAAATTTGTCCACCTCTTGAGGAAAAAGAGATGACAAAAATCTTCTTAAAGACCTTAAGCTCATTTTGCTATGACCGAATGGTTGCCAGAGCGCCCAGTGATTTCACCGAAATGGTCGACATGGGTGTACGTCTTGAGGAAGCCGTCCGAGAAGGACGTTTGGTAAAAGACACTGGATCAACGAGCGGTACTAAAAAATACGGTAGTGCTCTCCCTAAGAAAAAAGAGCAAGATATTGGGAATATCTCTCTCGGAAAGCAAAGGCGGCGTTATCAGCCAGTAGCAGCTGTTACTCCTGCTATCGGCCCCGCGCCTGTTCCTATGTATCAACCTCAGGTTGCTCAGAGCCAACCTCACCAACAAAGGACACAACAGCCTCTTCAGCAAGCTCGTCCTCCATATAACAACAACCGTACAATACGGCCACCAGGATTTGATCCTATACCCGTAACATACGCAGAGCTGTTTCCGTTACTGCTGGCTAAGGGGCACATTCAGACTAAGTCTCCCCTTTCAGTTCCGGAAAATCCGCCTTTTTGGTTTAAAGCGGATCAAACATGCCCTTATCATCAAGGAGGTTCAGGGCATAACATTGAGACTTGTCTCAATTTCAAATCCGATGTGCAAAAGCTTGTTAGGAGTGGGCTCTTATCTTTCAAAGATACGAATCTTAATGTTCTTACGAACCCGCTGCCTCAACACGAGAAAGCTGCAGTCAATTTGATTGAGAAAGAGACTAACAATGTCTATCAAATTCACGATGTACTCTTATTGGGGACCAATCTGGTCAAGATGCATTGTAGACAGAGTGGATATGGCCATGTGCCACCTCATAAATATCACCAGTGTGATATCTGCTCTAAAGATAACCAAGGATGTTCGGTAGTGCAAGCAGCTCTACAGGAACAAATGGATCTTGGATGGATCTAAGATCACCGAGTTCGTGGAGTTAACATGGTTTACACGAATTCCAACGTCATTCAAAACCACGACATTCGTGCGATGAATGTCAACTTGGTGGCGATGCACTCAAGGCAAAGCCAGTATCATAATCTGCCGTGGCACGATTATAGTTCCTGTCTGATTTGTTTGGTAGACAAACAGGGATGCTCTTTCATACAAGAGGCCCTCCAGCGTCAGATGGATCTTGGATGGATCCAAGACTACCATGATAGGAACTCCTATCAAATCAACATGGTTCAGATCTTTGACATTCGCGTGATGAATACCAACCTGGTAGAGTTACATGCTGAGCAGGTCCGACTCGGATTCTTAATATCACATGATTATCAAAACTGTAAAGCAGGTTGCGAAAACGATCGAGGTTGTACCCTTGTCCAGGAGGCACTTCAGCACTTGTTAAATCACTGGTGGATGCCAATCTATATGGACAAAGATACTCAGCAGATTAGTATCAATAACAGGAATCCTACTCGTCGTCAAAGTCAGGATGTCCGATCGATGGAAGATAACCTAGTGAGGTTACATTGTATTCAAAGTGGGCGTGGCCAGGTGCCACCACACAATTATGACCGTTGTAGCGTCTGTTCGGAAAGTAACCAAGGGTGTTACCTTGTGAGAGCAGCTCTTCAGGGTCAGGTCGATCATGGAGAAATTCGTCCATATCCAGGTTCAGGACCCATCATTTGGTCGCCGAACTACCTTGCCGAGCAAGTTGAGGATGTTGTCACGATCTCTGGTCATCACAGGACCAGGGATGTTTTTGCCATCATCCCTCTACTTGACGAATCTAGAGTTCCCAACCGGGAACGGATCAAGGTTACCTATGTGTAGCGAGCGATTTTGGACGCGGTTCTTAAGCGCTGGTCGCTCTCTGCGGTTTGAGCTTAAACTACAGGTCGATTCATTTTTTATCCTATTGTGAGCTGAATAAGGAAGGGAAATAGATGTCTCCAATTAACCCTGCTTTGCATACTGAGTTTAAACAGCAGTCTGTTAGGTTACGGATGCTATCAATGTGGGGGGGCCTTGTACTGGTTATTTGTATTTTCGCCAGTACGGTTCTCTTTCTTTCTATTTAGGCATAAGGTTTCTGGCGGGGAACAAGGATTAGGATGTTAGGACTGATTCTTTTGAAATACTGCTTTTGATTGATGGAGATATGGGATTTGGGTTTTTTGTTGATTGCGCTCGCTAAGATCTTTTCTTTCGACCTTATGCCTACGTATTCCCGTTTACCGAAACAGGGAAATCAGAGCGTTCGTAGTTCCTCCTATTCTATGGGAGGAAATGGGTGTTTTTGTAACGCCCCGATTTTGATTATTTCCCAATTATGTGGAGTCTTTTATTTTAATTGGATGATAAATTATTTTAATTGTGAATTTGGTGTGTTAAATGTTATTTTACCGTTTTGAGAGTTTTCGGGGAAATTAGAATGGAGAGTATTTTAGACTTTTCTCAATTAATGATAAATTAGAAATTAAGTGGGATTAGAATTGGTGAGAAAAATGAATTAATTGATTGTTTGGAAAATGAGAGAAAGAAATAGAAAAGAAAGAAATAGAAAGAGAAGAGATAGAAAGGAAAAAGAGTAAAAAAAAAAAGGGAATTAGAGAAAAGAAGAGGAGAAAGAAAGAGAAGGAAGAGAAAATAAGAGGAAAAGAGGAAAACTAGGAAAATTCATCAAGATCAATCACATAGCAAGTTGGAATCCGGGTAAGGGTGTGAAATATTGTTATCTTAGCAATGTGTATGATTATGTATGATTGTATTGTTGATTTTGTTGATTTTCATGAGTTTTGGAACTAAACCCATTTATGTAGAAAATGGTAGAAATCGATGTTTTCGCGGATAGAAATCGATATAAACTGTGTTGTATGATCTATAGGTGTGTATGAACCACTGCTAGTAATTGTTTTGCTGTTGGAAATGATTTGGGGAAGAAAATGGGAAAAATTGGAGGTGTGGAACAGTGTTCACGCAACAGAACTTTTCTGCTTCTGGTGCTGAGCGCCGGGCGATGCGTCCTTTTCGCCGGGCAGTTCGAGAGGCGTAGAGGTGCCAAGCTTCTGTCTCTTTGAGTTATTTTGGGGATTTGGTGTCGCCTGTGCTTCGTCGGGCGAAGCAGAGGCGAAGCACGTTTCGCCGGGCGGTGAGCATGCTTCGCCGGGCGGTTGTTCTGTTTTTGAAAAAATAATTTCTTTTTTTTTACAAAATTCATAATTCTCGAACCGTAACTCCGATTTAGGCGTTCCTTATATCGTTGGAAAGCTATTGAGCTGTACTTTGTGATTATGATGGTGTGGAAATCGTTGGCCGATTAAATAAGTCAGAAAAGTCGGGAATAGTGTTATTTAGCGACTTTTGCCGTTTGCATGTGTGTTTGACTGTGAATCATACAATAGTGCATTGATGTGAATGTATATAGATTGTATGTGATTGTAGGAGATGAATGCATGTATATATTGTGAATATGTATGCATTTCAAGAATGTCTTGAGTCATTATCATGTGTAGCATAATGATGTACATTCTTGTGTTGAGGGATTCTAATGAGAATCCGCTATGACATTGTGAGCCTCTCTTGGTGGAGGTGTGAGCAATCTGGTTGTGAGCCTCTCTCGGTGGAGGTGTGAGCAATGGTTATAGACGATTATGAGCCTCTCTTGGTGGAGGTGTGAGCAATCGGATTGTGAGCCTCTCTTGGTGGAGGTGTGAGCAATCGGGTCGTGAGCCTCTCTCGGTGGAGGTGTGAGCGATCCATAAACACTGTGAGCCTCTCTTGGTGGAGGTGTGAGCGGTGGGTGAACATCGTAGGCCCGACGGGGAGTTACTTTGGTAACGAGCGATGGTTCCAGCAGAAGTTCCTGAGTGAACTTGAGATGATTGAGTCGGTACCGCATTGCATTTGCATAGAGTCGTGAGTCGGTCTCTATGATTTGCATTTCTCATCTTTAAATGATGCATTGGTGAATAAACATTTGTGTATGTTTATGTGGAATGATAAGGAGTGTGAAAGTATGCCTGATGTGTATGCTTGGTTTTATATATATATGGATACATTGCGATGTATATGAGTGAGTTGTGATGAATTGTGGTGAGAAGTGATATATGTGTAAATTTATGTTGTTATATATATAATTATATGCATTGTTATTATGATAATATTTCTCACCCTTCTGCTGTTTTATAATGCCCTATGAGGCATTGCAGAGTAGGTATGCTGGAGGTCTTTTTGTGGAGCGTGTCTTCATTCTTTTGGTCGGTTGGCTCTGATATGTAGCACCGGGTAGCTAGGTTGTATGTTATTCTTTTGTGATACATTTGTACATGTATCTTGTGGATAAATGTTGATGTAAACATGAATTATGTTGGTGAAGTATATATCTCTGTATATATATATATATATATATATATATATATATATATATATATATATATATATATGTTTGAATGTGGTTCAATGTTTAGATTTTCCGCTTTTATTCTAAATATTGAAATGTGGGTGTAAGGACAAAGTTCCTCTGTTGCAAAGTTACCCCACTGTTGCATATCAATGTGATGAGCAGGTGTTGTATGTTTTAATTTCATAATTGATGTGACATACCTCTTTTATACCATGTTTATAATTATACTCTGACGAAATTTTTAATATGTGCCTAAATGATTATGTGATTATTTGGGGGTATAGAAAGGGGGTGTTACATTAAGTGGTATCAGAGCCAGAGTTGAGTCAGTTGTGTCTGTCTTGTTGTCGTATTGTTTGAATTGTTGTTTAACTTTGTTGTTATTTTTGGGAATGATTAGAATATGGTTGGTAGAAACGACAATGCGATGGCTGCTGCTTTGGAAGCAATGGCTAGGGCGGTGCAAGGTGCGCCGAACGTGAATGCTAATGACGAGTTCAGGAAGAATCAACCACCGGTTTTCAAAGGAAGATTTGATCCCGATGGTGCTCAACTTTGGTTAAAAAAGATTGAACGGATCTTCAGAGTCATGGACTGTGCGGAGGAGAATAAGGTGAGGCTTGGGTCTCACATGCTTAAAGAAGAGGCCGATGATTGGTGGGTCGGTATGCATCAAATTCTTGAGGTGGATGATGAAGAGGTAACTTGGGATTTATTTCGTACTGAGTTTTTAAGGAAGTATTACCCTGAAAGTGTGAAAGGGAAGAAGGAGATAGAGTTCCTTGAATTGAAACAAGGTAGTATGTCCGTGGTGGACTATACTGCTAAGTTCGTGGAGTTGGTTCAATTCCATCCTCACTATGCTGCAATCACTGCTGAGTTCTCAAAGTGTATTAAATATGAGAATGGTTTGCGTCCTGAGATTAAACAGGCTGTGGGATATCAAAGGATAAGAAGGTTTTCGGATTTGACGGAATGTTGTAGAATCTTCGAGGAAGATAGCAGGGCTCGTTCTACACATTACAAAAGTTTGAATGAGGGGAAGGGAAAGCAACAAGCTAGAAGTGGACCTTACGTGACACCCACTGATAAGGGCAAGCATAGGGGAAACTTCGAGAGGAGATCTGGAGGAGGAGGTTCTAGTCCCATTAAGTGTTATAAGTGTGGCGAAATGGGTCATAAATCATTTGAGTGTGGGAAGACTGTGTTGAAATGCTCTAACTGTGGAGGTACTGGGCATGCTGCTACAGATTGTAGAAGGAATATGGTGAAGTGCTATAATTGTGGAGAAGTTGGTCACATTAGTACTAAGTGTACTAAACCGAAACAAGCTCAAGCGGGCGGAAAGGTGTTTGCATTGGCGGGGACTCAAACTACTAGTGCAGACCGTTTGATTAAAGGTACATGCTTTATTAATAGTACGCCTTTAGTTGCTATTATTGATACGGGAGCGACTCATTCGTTTGTTTCGTTTGAGTGCGCGAAGCGTTTGAATCTTGTGTTGTCTTTGATGGATGGTAAGATGGTTATTGATACTCCAACAATGGGGTCAGTAACTACTTCTTTGGTTTGTGTGAGTTGTCCTTTGACCATTTATGGTAAAGACTTCGAGATGGATTTAGTGTGTTTGCCGTTGGAAGGTTTAGACGTAATCTTGGGTATGAACTGGTTGCGATTTAATTGAGTTCATATAGATTGCTATCACAAGTTAGTAAGGTTTCCTTCTTTGGAAGATGGTGAAGATGAGAGTATCCTATCCACTAAAGAATTGAAGAAGCTTTTAGTGGACGAAGCTCAATTGTTCGGTTTGTTTGCGTCATTGTCTGTGGATAGTCAAGTGTCACTTGATGTGTTTCCTGTTGTTTGTGATTTTCCTGAGGTGTTTCCTGAGGATATTAAGGATGTACCGCCGGAGAGAGAAGTTGAGTTTTCTATTGATCTAGTTCCGGGTACGAGACCGATTTCGATGGCACCGTATCGTATGTCGGCATCGGAGTTGGTAGAATTAAAGAGGCAATTGAATGACTTGTTGGACAAGAGATTCGTAAGACCAAGTGTTTCTCCGTGGGGTGCTCCGGTATTGTTGGTAAAGAAAAGGATGGAAGTATGCGGTTGTGCATTGATTATCGACAATTGAACAAGGTGACAATTAAGAACAAGTATCCGCTTCCAAGGATCGATGATTTGATGGACCAATTGGTTGGTGCGCGTGTTTTTAGCAAGATTGATTTGAGATCGGGATATCACCAGATTCGTGTGAAAGAAGAGGATATTCAGAAGACTGCCTTTAGGACACGGTATGGCCATTACGAATATTCCGTGATGCCATTCGGGGTTTCTAATGCGCCGGGTGTGTTCATGGAATACATGAATCGTATTTTTCATGAGCAGTTAGATCGTTTTTTGGTTGTGTTCATCGATGACATTTTGATTTACTCTAAGTCTCAAGAGGAGCATGAAGAGCATTTGAGAATTGTGTAGCAAATCTTGAAAGAGAAACGATTGTATGCTAAGTTGTCGAAATGTGAGTTTGGTTATCGGAAGTAAGTTTTCTTGGGCATGTTATTTCCAGTAGTGGTATTAGCGTTGATCCATCCAAGATTGATGCAGTGATGCAATGGGAGACTCCTAGATCGGTTACGGAGATTCGAAGCTTTTTAGGATTGGCGGGTTATTATCGGAGGTTTATTGAGGGATTTTCAAAGTTGGCACTTCTGTTAACGCAATTGACTTGTAAGGATAAGGCTTTCATTTGGGATATTCATTGTGAAGAGAGTTTCAATGAGTTAAAAAGAAGGTTGACAGCGGCTCCGATCTTGATTTTGCCAAATCCTACGGAACCATTTGTTGTGTATTGTGATGCTTCATTGGTTGGGTTAGGTGGTGTTTTGATGCAAGATGCAAAAGTTGTGGCTTATGCTTCAAGACAATTGAGAGTGCATGAAAAGAATTATCCTACGCATGACTTGGAGTTGGCGGCCGTGGTGTTCGTTTTGAAAATTTGGAGGCATTATCTTTATGGAGCGAGATTTGAAGTTTTTAGCGATCACAAGAGCTTGAAATATTTATTTGATCAAAAAGAATTGAACATGAGACAAAGAAGGTGGTTAGAGCTTTTGAATTATTATGATTTTGGTTTGGATTACCATCCGGGTAAGGCAAACGTGGTGGCCGATGCTTTGAGTCGGAAGTCGTTACATATGTCCTCATTGATGGTGAGAGAATGGGAACTTTTGGAGAATTTTAGAGACTTGAGTTTAGTTTGTGAAATGACGCCGAGAAGTGTGAAACTTGGTATGCTGCATGTTACGAATGATTTTCTTGCAACGGTAGGTGAAAAGCAAAAGTTGGACTTGAAATTCGTTGATTTGATGTTGAATGAGAATGAAGATTTCAAGGTTGATAATTTTGGAGTTTTGAGATTCCGTAGTCGTGTTTGTGTTCCCGATGATGTAGAGTTGAAAAAGATGATATTGGAAGAAGGGCACCGAAGTAACTTAAGTATTCATCCGGGAGCGAATAAAATGTATCAAGATTTGAAGAAAATCTTTTGGTGGTCCGGGTTAAAGAGAGATGTGGCTCAATTTGTATATGCGTGCTTAACTTGTCAAAAGTCGAAGGTAGAACATCAAAAGCCTAGTGGATTGATACAACCGTTGGACATTCCGGAGTGGAAATGGGATAGTATATCGATGGATTTTGTTACGAGATTGCCGAATACGCAAAGAGGTCATAATGCTATTTGGGTAATTGTTGATAGGCTTACTAAATCTGCTCACTTCATTCCAATTGATATTAGTTATCCTTTGGAGAGGTTAGCCGAGATTTATGTTCTGGTGGTTGTGAAGTTGCATGGGGTTCCTAAGAGTATTGTATCGGATAGAGATCCTAGATTCACATAGAGGTTTTGGGAGAGTCTACAAAAGGCTTTGGGTTCTAAGCTAAGATTGAGTTCGGCTTATCATCCGCAAACGGATGGTCAATCCGAGAGGACCATTCAATCGTTGGAGGATTTATTGCGTGCTTGTGTGCTCGAGCAAGGTGGTGCTTGGGATAGTTATTTGGCGTTGATTGAGTTCACCTACAATAACAGTTTTCATTCAAGTATAGGTATGGCACCATTTGAGGCTTTATATGGTCGGAGATGTCGAACACCTTTGTGTTGGCATGAAACAGGTGAGAGGACGGTAGTTGGACCGGAGATGGTACAACAAACGACGGAGAAAGTGAAGTTTATTCGTGAAAAGATGAAAGCTTCTCAAAGTAGACAAAAGAGCTATCATGACAAGAGAAGAAAAGATATTGAGTTTCAAGAAGGCGACCATGTATTTTTGAGAGTTACGCCGATTACGGGTGTGGGTCGTGCTTTGAAATCGAAGAAGTTGACTTCTCGTTTTATTGGTCTGTATCAGATTTCTGCACGAGTTAGTGTTGTGGCTTACCGTGTGGCGTTGCCTCCGAATCTTTCCAATTTGCATGATGTATTCCATGTTTCGCAACTTCGGAAGTATGTTCTGGATCCGTCACATGTTATTCCTATGGACGAGGTTGAAGTGAGAGATAACCTTACGGTTGAAGCTTTACCGATTAGGATTCTGGATCGTGAAGTTAAGAAGCTAAGAGGAAAGGATATTGCGCTTGTGAAAGTAGCGTGGGGAGGCGCTGCGGAAGGCGATATGACTTGGGAGCTAGTGAGTAGGATGCGAGAGTCGTATCCGGAGTTGTTTGAATCAGGTATTATTTTCGAGGACGAAAATTTCTAAAGTGGGGGAGAGTTGTAACGCCCCGATTTTGATTATTTCCCAATTATGTGGAGTCTTTTATTTTAATTGGATGATAAATTATTTTAATTGTGAATTTGGTGTGTTAAATGTTATTTTACCGTTTTGAGAGTTTTCGGGGAAATTAGAATGGAGAGTATTTTAGACTTTTCTCAATTAATGATAAATTAGAAATTAAGTGGGATTAGAATTGGTGAGAAAAATGAATTAATTGATTGTTTGTAAAATGAGAGAAAGAAATAGAAAAGAAAGAAATAGAAAGAGAAGAGATAGAAAGTAAAAAGAGTAAAAAAAAAAAGGGAATTAGAGAAAAGAAGAGGAGAAAGAAAGAGAAGGAAGAGAAAAGAAGAGGAAAAGAGGAAAACTAGGAAAATTCATCAAGATCAATCACATAGCAAGTTGGAATCCGGGTAAGGGTGTGAAATCTTGTTATCTTAGCAATGTGTATGATTATGTATGATTGTATTGTTGATTTTGTTGATTTTCATGAGTTTTGGAACTAAACCCATTTGTGTAGAAAATGGTAGAAATCGATGTTTTCGCGGATAGAAATTGATATAAACTGTGTTGTATGATCTATAGGTGTGTATGAACCACTGCTAGTAATTGTTTTGCTGTTGGAAATGATTTGGGGAAGAAAATGGGAAAAATTGGAGGTGTGGAACAGTGTTCACGCAGCAGAATTTTTCTGCTTCTGGTGCTGAGCGCCGGGCGAAAGGTCCTGAGCGCCGGGCGATGCGTCCTTTTCGCCGGGTGGTTCGAGAGGCGCAGAGGTGCCAAGCTTCTGTCTCTTTGAGTTATTTTGGGGATTTGGTGTCGCCTGTGCTTCGCCGGGCGAAGCAGAGGCGAAGCACGTTTCGCCGGGCGGTGAGCATGCTTCGCCGGGCGGTTGTTCTGTTTTTGAAAAAATAATTTCTTTTTTTTTTACAAAATTCATAATTCTCGAACCGTAACTCCGATTTAGGCGTTCCTTATATCGTTGGAAAGTTATTGAGTTGTACTTTGTGATTATGATGGTGTGGAAATCGTTGGCCGATTAAATAAGTCAAAAAAGTCGAGAATAGTGTTATTTAGCGACTTTTGCCGTTTGCATGTGTGTTTGACTGTGAATCATACAATAGTGCATTGATGTGAATGTATATAGATTGTATGTGATTGTAGGAGATGAATGCATGTATATATTGTGAATATGTATGCATTTCAAGAATGTCTTGAGTCATTATCATGTGTAGCATAATGATGTACATTCTTGCGTTGAGGGATTCTAATGAGAATCCGCTATGACATTGTGAGCCTCTCTTGGTGGAGGTGTGAGCAATCTGGTTGTGAGCCTCTCTCGGTGGAGGTGTGAGCAATGGTTATAGACGATTGTGAGCCTCTCTTGGTGGAGGTGTGAGCAATCGGATTGTGAGCCTCTCTTGGTGGAGGTGTGAGCAATCGGGTCGTGAGCCTCTCTCGGTGGAGGTGTGAGCGATCCATAAACACTGTGAGCCTCTCTTGGTGGAGGTGTGCGCGGTGGGTGAACATCGTAGGCCCGACGGGGAGTTACTTTGGTAACGAGCGATGGTTCCAGCAGAAGTTCCTGAGTGAACTTGAGATGATTGAGTCGGTACCGCATTGCATTTGCATAGAGTCGTGAGTCGGTCTCTATGATTTTCATTTCTCATCTTTAAATGATGCATTGGTGAATAAACATTTGTGTATGTTTATGTGGAATGATAAGGAGTGTGAAAGTATGCCTGATATGTATGCTTGGTTTTATATATATATGGATACATTGCGATGTATATGAGTGAGTTGTGATGAATTGTGGTGAGAAGTGATATATGTGTAAATTTATGTTGTTATATATATAATTATATGCATTGTTATTATGATAATATTTCTCACCCTTCTGCTGTTTTATAATGCTCTATGAGGCATTGCAGAGTAGGTATGCTGGAGGTCTTTTTGTGGAGCGTGTCTTCATTCTTTTGGTCGGTTGGCTCTGATATGTAGCACCGGGTAGCTAGGTTGTATGTTATTCTTTTGTGATACATTTGTACATGTATCTTGTGGATAAATGTTGATGTAAACATGAATTATGTTGGTGAAGTATATATCTCTGTATATATATATATATATATATATATATATATATATATATATATATATATATATATATATATATATATATATATATATATATATATATATATATATATCTGTTTGAATGTGGTTCAATGTTTAGATTTTCCGCTTTTATTCTAAATATTGAAATGTGGGTGTAAGGACAAAGTTCCTCTGTTGCAAAGTTACCCCACTGTTGCATATCAATGTGATGAGCAGGTGTTGTATGTTTTAATTTCATAATTGATGTGACATACCTCTTTTATACCATGTTTATAATTATACTCTGACGAAATTTTTAATATGTGCCTAAATGATTATGTGATTATTTGGGGGTATAGAAAGGGGGTGTTACAGTTTTTGTGTCTTGTTCAAAGCCCAAGACATGAAGTGAAAGGTAGTTTGTATCTTGTTTAAAGCCCAAGATGTGAAGCTGAAAGGTCTATTTGTGTCTTGTTCAAAGCCCAAGACGTGAAGCTGAAAGGTCTCGGCTTTAGAGAGAATTTGTCATCTCTAAAGATGGGAGAACGAGAATTACTTTAACTGGGATACGCGGATCCGAGCAATGCCATAATTTCCGAAGAAAGGGTTTTAACCTGAAGGAGAAGACTTTAACTCAGTGTAGAGCAATGCCATCTTTCCTTAGGAATTTCTCATGCTAAAAGAGGGACAGTGGCATGGATGTAGATGATCCAGAGGCTTGCCGCTTACAGCGATTAGATGGGGGAAAGAGTTGTTGATGTTTGTGTACTGTGAACGAGGCACAGCTTTGATGTTAAAAGGTTGATTGGATCAACCAGTGGTTTTCTTATACAAAGCCTAAGAGGAGGCTAATTTCCGCTAGGAAAATCATTATACAAAGCCTAAGAGGAGGTTATTTTGTGTCTCGTACAAAGCCCGAGAGAGAGGCTAAAAGATTTTGACCCGACGATGGAGTCTTTTGTGTCTCGTACGAAGCCCGAGATAGAGGCTAAAAGTTTGTTTGGCTCAATAAGAACCTTTTTGTATCTCGTATAAAGCCCGAGATGGAGGCGAAAAGGGATGATTGACTCAACGAGGGAGCCTCTTATGTGTCTCGTACGAAGCCCGAGATAGAGGCTAAAAGTTTGACTCAACAAGAGAGTCTTTGATACTCAACAAGAGAGTGTTTTTGTATCTCGTACGAAGCCCGAGATGGAGGCTAAAGGTTTGTTTCAGTTGAGTGACAGATCCAATATACTGATTTTAAAAGAGAAAATCAGTTCTTATATGAGCAACACTGTACTCAGGGATTTGATTTGAGGATCAGGGATATTTCCTTCTCTTTGAGGAAACGGGAAATCCAAAGGGTATTGAGACTGTCCAAGTCTGCGGGTTTCCTTCCTATTTAACGAAGGGGTCACTTGAGAATGTCTTTGAGACTCAAGTAAGTTAGACTGTCCAAGTCTAGAGTTTTATCTTTTGTACTATGCTTTGAGAAACAGTAGTAGACTCTATGAAAGGACTATTCTATGAGGATGACTAGGTTCTGTTCCTATACCTCTAGGAGGTCGTCGGGACAATTTGTACGAAGCCCAAGAGGAGGCTGGAAACTTTTAAGAAGCCGACGGGTCCTTGTACGAAGCCCAAGAGGAGGCTATCATTCCCGGAGGAAGAGATCATTATACGAAGCCTAAGAGGAGGCTGTGAATACTTCTAAGAAGCCGTAGTGTCCTTGAGTAATGCCCAAGAGGAGGCGGGGTTGCTTTTAAGAAGCCTGTGGGTCCTTGAACAATGCCCAAGAGGAGGCCGGTGCTTTTAAGAAGCCCGTGGGTCTATCATCTCCTTTCCATTAGGAGAGATAACTCTTTTAAAGATAAAAACCACTGGTAAACGTGTGAGGTTTACTATCCAGCAACTTTTAGCTTTTAAAGAGGGTTCCTTAGTTAAGGTCCAAGATTATGACCGTAGTGGGTACCCAAACCTCGAGACATTCAAGGCAACCTATCCACAAGGAATAGATCAAGTCAGGAAAGTTCGAGAATTTGGAAGAAACTCAAAGATGCCATTCACGGAGAATACATTCATCTTGGGGAGTAGAGCTTCTTGACGATTCCTAAGGAGGACAGCCGAAGAGAAGACTGTATCTGGTGCTCCTATTGGGGATCTAGGCATCTATTTCTACGAATAAATGAAACGGCGTCACCTAGTTCTAGACGTAGTTGCCGGGGAAACTCGACATATCTATACTATTATTACACAGTAGATATGAGTTTATGAAAGGAGACTTACAGTGAGCAGCCCCACAATACAGTTTATAAAGCAGTAAATGAAAGCGATAACCACTTACTCGGTCGTAGTGCTTCCATGCTGTTTGGTTAGTTGTTCAACAAAGAAAGATTGAAAACAACAGTATATTCAAAATCAAAGGAGAAAGTGCTTTGAAAAAGAAAGATTTGGGGCTTACAGCTCAAGGAGAGGCCCAGGGTTTTATCAGTGAGCGCACTGTTTGAACTTTGTATAGAGGGACTTATACAAGTGACTGGGGCCCAAAATGGTTTTCTGTACAAAGGAATGGGTCTTACACTCTCTCAAGAGGCCCAAAAAAGGTTTAAAGAAAAAGAGTGAGGCTTATAACACGAGGGTAGGCACAAATGATTTTTCGTTTAAAAATGGCGATCGCGCCGAGGTTTTCTTTTAACGCAGAGGGACTTATACAATAAGTGAGGCCCAAAATGTTTTGGTTAAAAGGGGGATTAGGTCTTACACTCTAATAGAGGCCCAAAGTGTTTTGAATGGGTCTTATAGCTCAAGGAGAGGCCCAGATGATTTTTATTTTTAAACGGGCGACGATCGCGCCGTTTACTTGTGCAGAGGGACTTATACAATGAGTGAGGCCCAAAAAGTTTTTGTACAAGGGGGGATGGGTCTTACACTCTCTCAAGAGGCCCAAAGAGTTTTGAAAATGATTTATGAGGGTTGAATTAATCCAAAACCCTAATTTGTTTTCAAAATGTATTTAATTGAATAAAAATTCAATTAAAATGATCAAAAATTGTTTAACAGATGGAAAACAAATTGTGATCTTGGATTAATGCTTCAAAAATTAAGTATTGACCTACAAAATAATTAGAAAGCATTAAAAGTTGCAAAATCAATGTAGAAAAAATATTTAAAATGCCAAAAACAATTAAAATATTAATTCTTTGCAAAAATATCAATTATATGAAATAAATAATATTTTTGGGATTTTTTGTGAAAATAAAATATTTTAACATTTTTGTGAATTATTAAAAAAAGAATCAACTCAAAATCATTAAAACTCAGAGAGAAATTAATTTTTGAATCAATTAAACAAAATCACAAAATTCAAATATTTGAATATATGAAAAATGGCGCCAAGAACAGGCTGAAGAACACGCGCGTGTTCTTGAATTCTCAGATTTGTATTTTCTATCCAATCTCCATGAATACTTAATCATATCATGCAATCCACATATCATTATGCTCGCCTCAACCTCACGATCATGTCTATGTACTTTAATTTCATTTAAATTAAACATACAACAAGAAATCACGAAGAGACCTCAAGAACCCTAATTTTTGCATGAAGGCTAGGATTTTTGATACACGATTCAAACAATGCAATTAATTGAGGGAAAACATTCCATGCATGATTATGAACATATGGCCAAATTATTGTGCGGGGAAATATGCATAGATTGAGAGATGACCAAGTATGTGCTTACCTCCAAGTCGTGACAGCAAGTTCAAAGTGATTTTTGATTTGGAGGTGTTACAGATGAGTTGTGATGATCTGGACAGCTTCCCTACACCATATGGATTGTGTTTGGATGGTTGGACTTGATTGAAATTGGCTGGATCATTTTGTGGCACCTCAGCTGCAACTTGATTGAAAATTTGAGCAACCAGCTGGTGATTTTGTGAAATTGATGTTTCAGAAGTAATCTAAGTGTTTGGATCACTTCTATATGATGTATGTGAGGTGTGTGAGTGATTGGTTTGATTGGAATTGCTCTCAAACTCAAAACCCGATAGTGACTTGCCTTAGAAGGCAAAATTGGAGTGAAAGAAGAGATTTTGAGGAAAGCATCTGTTAGATGGCTTTGGTGTACTCAAACTGACCACAATTGAGCTCTATTTATAGTAGAGCAAGTTTGTTTTGCAAGGAATAGTGCATGGCAGCTGGTAAGTAGGTTTGGCTAATGTTGTCCAATGAAAATCCAAGTCTCCTCTAGCCATTGACTAGAGGTTAGGGCACAGAGCTTTGGTCCCCTTGGTCTTGGATAAGTCTTGACTGATTTCAGATGAGAATGGCTCAGTCCATGCCACCTTGATGGTTTCATTGAATGCCTCATTCCAAATTTGAAGTCTTGTCCCTATTTTGGCAACTCTAGGTTCAACATGTTATTCCTTGTTCCTTGGACCATGGAGGCTTGGCTCAGTGATTGTCTCCTTTAGATTCAATCCTCTGAGGTGTCCAAGTGGATTGGAGCAATTGAATTAGGCTGATTTTGGCAAATCGAGCCAAAATGCAAATTCTGCCTTGCTTTGACAGATTTCAGCAAGGCAACTTGCCAATGTTGTATCTCATGATGTAGGTTGAATTTGGCAATGTTCTTGGCCATTTTGGAAAGCTCTTACATGATACAACAACTATTTGAACAAGTTTGGTTTTGATCTCTTTTGATTCCAAGTGAAAAATCCCCCTACATTTGGCAAAAAGTGAGGCAAAATCTGACTTAGTGAAAATTTCACTAAGTGTTGGAAAAAGTGACATTTTCACTTTTCAGCCACTTTGATCACTCCATAACTCAAAATCCTTAATGAATTGGAATGACTTGTAGTTGAAGTTTTTGTAGGTGATAATGAGGGCTACAAATCCATCTTTGGATGAGAAAAAATGGCCTTGTGGTTTAGGAGTTATGGTCCTCCAAAGTTGGTACCTTTGCCACTTTATTTTTTAACTTAGAAAAATTTCTAAGTTTTATGGTTACCCCTTTTACAAGTTATCTCACTTTTCTTGATTTTTCTTGATGAATGATGATTCAAATCATACATTAACATCATTTTAGGGTTAAAAATCCATTTTGGTGAAAAATCTCAAAAAGTCAAAGTTGACTTTTGTGCACAGTTGACTTTTTATCAAATGAATTCCAAACTGTGCAATTCTTCAGGAAATCATGTCCTTGACCTAAATCAAACTTAATGGACATGTTCCATGGGTGTCATAGGGTATATTCAATCATGTATTAGGGTTTGGGAGCATGTCCAGGTCAAAAGTCAAAGTTACAGTTGACTTTTCTCTTAAAACCCTAATTGTGATGCAGATGAAATTGAGACTTGTTGCTCAAGCTTCTTGGATCAATCCATTGTTCCAAATGGATCAATATGGTATATTAGAGACCCTCAAATCATCTCTTGAGGTCTTGGCTCATGGTTTGTTCCAAAAGTCAACTTAGGGGTGAATTAGGTCAAGAAACCCTAATTCCTGATTTTTGATGAATGCATCCCCTGAGGCAAAATTGACTTGATGCATGGGTTCATGAGGTTCCATGAAGTATATTAGGTCATGTTTTGGATCATTGCCTTGTGCCCAGATAAAAATTTCCATCTGGAGACCCTGATCGACCAAAACCCTAATTTGGTGACACTGTCGATCTTGAGACTTGATCCACCTAGAAGGGAGCAGCCTTGTGCTTAATCCTTGAAGTGGGAGTCCTTTTTGATCTATTGTGGATATTTAAGAGATTAGACAAGTTGAAGATCATGTCATTTCTTGATTGATCCTTTGTCTAAGCACTCAGAGAGGGCTTGAAACCCTAATTTTGATTGTATTGGATGCTCACCCATCTTTGGGGAGACTGATGAAGCATGATGGTTCATCCATATTGTGATGATGATTTTCACAATGATGGGAAATCTAAGTGGTCAAAATTTGGGGTATTACAGATGTCCCTATTTAATCTTCTTGGACCCGAAGGTGTGAATGACGAAGGGATTCGGGCATTCGGGGTGCAAGAGGATTAAATATCGGAATACCCAAAATTTTGATGGTGGTTATGAATGGTAGTTTACGCGTTCATCTTCTTTAGCTAAGCAATGATGCTTAGAAAAGGTAAACTTCCCCTCGATCCTGGTCTTTAGCCAAGGAACTGGTCTCAGTTTTCTTTTGAAATAAACCTCCCCTCGTTCTTGGTTTCCTACCAAGGAACTGGTCTTAGTTTCTGATTTAAACTTCCCCTCGATCCTGGTTTTTTACCAAGGAACTGGTCTTAGTTTCTGATTTGAACTTCCCCTCGATCCTGGTTTCTTACCTAGGAACTGGTCTCGGTTTCTGATTTGAACTTCCCCTCGATCCTGGTTTCTTACCAAGGAACTGGTCTCGGTTTCTTTCGTCAATAAACTTTACTGACAAGGGTCGCTATTCGTAGCGGCTTTCCTCCAAACTTCTCGCCGAATTTTCCTGGGGAGATGCCATTTGAGTGGAAAAAGTTTTGATGTCAGACTTGCTGGGGAACCCATTCGTCTGAATTGTAGAGGTACACAAACTTCTCTGTTTTGGAGACGCCATTTGTCGATTCTACTAGGGAAAGCGAGTCTCTTGAGAGACTGTTTTCGTTTAGGATCTTTCATCATACTTTTCTCGGGATCTTCCCGGAGAAACGCCATATGATGGGGTCCAATTTTGAGGTGTCGATGACCTTTTCATCAACGACTTTTCGGAGAAATACTGATGTACTGCCGAATCTCTGTTCACGAGGCTTTCTCTGTGGATTTTCCTTAATCCGAGAAAGCAAGGATATCATCTTCAATGGCGAAGAGTGACATCTGTTGAAGGTTCTCTGATCTTTCAGAGGTTCAAGTTATCAAAGTGGCCAAGTGCCGACTCTGATCTAAAGATACACTGGTGGCGAGATTGTGCAGACGCAACACTTCCTGACGAGGAAAGAACTGACAAACTCGATTGAGAAAACTGTTTATCACTAGGGGACAAGACCGGCTAGAGTGATAACGATGCAATATGAAATGTAAATGCAAATCAAAAATGCATGAAGTACGTATGTATATGCTGACAAAACTGACGCGACATACAGACTAATGAATGAACACAATTGGATACTCGGCCATCGCGGGGCGAAGAAGTACCATTGGTTCAAAATAGCAATTCCACCTTGCTTAGGAGAAATAGTCCCATTGGGAGCTATGTTGATCGGGCTTAGGAGATGAGACCTCGGCCGAGGGTATCAGACGGGAAAATCGCATCTGATACAGTTGATCCTTCATTCAGGTGCACTGGCTTAGAAGGAGTACTTTGATTCTGCACTTTGAAGTCCGCTTACTTCGGGAGAAGCGATCGATGTTCTTCTGATGTTCAACAGTCAAAATAAATGCCATCTTTAATTTAAAAGCAGAAAAAGTTTAACAAGTAAATTTATTTTTGTTTTATTTCAAGAATCGCTGATTAAGTTTAAACAACGTCGTTCTGTAAAGTTAAAACAAGTAAAGAATTACAAACAAAAGCACAAGGGCTCAAATTTTATTGATAAGATGGAGATCAGCCAAACGCGTGATTCCAAAGAGTATATACAAAGTTAGAAAATGGTAATTTACAGGGAAAAGGGCTACGTCGAAACATAACAACCACTATCCTTCTACCAACTTTGAATTTGGGATATCCTGAGCTTCCGTCGAAGATGACCTTTGACTGGAGATTTCCTCCGATAGATGATGTTGTAACTGCTGCTGAGGGACTTGCCTCTGTTGAACATAGTTACTTGCCATTATCCCTAAATTTTGCCTGGATTGTACTATGAGATTTCCAATCCATCGGGATGATTCTTTTCATGTCTCTAACTTTTGCCTGGACCGCCCTTTCAGGTTTTCAATCCACCAAGACATTTTTTTTAGTTTTAGGCGAAGTATTTCTTGACTACATCAACATTCGTGGGGTAGGCAAATTCCTCTCCGTCCATGGTTGCAAGTCTCAAGGCACCGCCTGAGAAAGCTTTCATGACCACATAGGGGCCATCATAATTTGGGGTCCATTTGCCCCGAGAATCAGTGAGAAATGATTGTATTTTCTTGAGCACGAGGTCTCCTTTTCTGAAAATACAAGGTCGGACCTTTTTGTCGAACACCCTTTTCATTCTCTGTTGATATAACTGACCGTGGCATAGTGCCGTGATTCTCTTTTCTTCGATCAGGTTCAGTTCGTCGTGTCGACTTTGACACCATTCAGCTTCGGTGAGCTGAGCTTCCATCAATACCCGGATTGATGGGATCTCTACTTCTATGGGGAGCACTGCCTCCATGCCATATACTAGAGAGAAAGGGGTTGCACCTGTTGAAGTGCGGATAGATGTTTGATAACCGTGAAGAGCAAAGGATAGCATTTCGTGCCAATCTTTATAGGTTACAACCATCTTTTGAACGATCTTCTTGATGTTCTTGTTAGCCGCTTCTACCGCTCCGTTCATCTTGGGTCGGTAGGGAGATGAGTTATGGTGTTCGATCTTGAACTCTGTGCACAACTCTTTCATCATCTTATTGTTCAAGTTAGATCCATTATCGGTAATGATCTCGCTTGGAACACCATAACGGCAGATGATATTGTTTTTGATAAATCGGACCACCACTTGTCGGGTTACATTGGCGAATGGTGCTGCTTCGACCCACTTGGTGAAATAGTCAATGGCTACCAGGATGAACCGATGTCCGTTTGAAGCCTTGGGCTCAATCATACCAATCATGTCGATTCCCCATATGGAAAATGGCCACGGGGAAGAAAGAACTTTGAGATGTGATGGCGGTACATGAATTTTGTCGGAGTATATCTGACACTTGTGACACCTCCTCATGTACTTGTAGCAGTCGGATTCCATGGTCAACCAATAATACCCGGCCCTGAGAATTTTTCTCGCCATTGTGAGTCCGTTGGCATGAGTGCCAAAGGATCCTTCATGAATTTCTTTCATGAGCATGTCTGCTTCTGGTCTGTCGACACATCGGAGCAAGACCATGTCAAAATTTCTCTTATAAAGAGTGTCACCGCTCAGGAAGAAGTTTCCAGCCAATCTTCTGAGGGTTTTCCTGTCTTTTCTGAGTGCCCCAGATGGGTACTCTTGTTTCTGAAGGAAGCATTTGATATCGTGATACCAAGGTCTGTCGTCTATGACTGCTTCAATCGTGAAGATGTAAGCGGGCCGTTCAAGGCGCATGATGTCGATCTTAGGTATGTCATTCCATCGACCTACACTAATCATGGAAGAGAGAGTGGCTAATGCATCAGCCATGTGATTCTCATCACGAGGGATGTGATGAAAATCGACTCTGTTGAAGAAGGGTAACAACCTTCTTGCATAGTCTTTGTAAGGAATCAATCCTGATTGGTATGTGTTCCAATCTCCTTTTATCTGATTGATAACCAGGGCTGAATCGTCGTATACGTCCAAATTTTTTATCCTTAAATCAATCGCTTCTTCGAGACCCATGATACATGCTTCGTATTCGGCCTCGTTGTTCGTACATTTGAACGTAAGTCTAGCAGTGAAAGGAATGTGGGAACCCTGAGGGGTAACAATGATTGCCCCAATTCCGTTTCCATAATGATTGACTACTCCGTCAAAGATAAGTCTCCACTGGGAACCTGGTTCTGGCCCTTCACTGGGTAGCGGCTCATCGCAGTCTTTCATCTTTAGATACATGACATCTTCGTCTGGGAAGTCAAACATGATTGATTCTTGATCGTCAATCGGTTGATGAGCCAAATGATCGGCTAAAATACTTCCTTTAACGGCTTTCTGAGCATGGTACTCTATGTCATATTCTGATAGTAACATCTGCCAACGGGCAATCCTTCCCGTGAGAGCAGGTTTTTCGAAAACGTACTTGATTGGATCCATTTCGGAGACCAACCAAGTAGTATGATGAATCATGTACTGGCGAAGACGTTTGGCTGCCCAAGCCAAAGCGCAACAAGTTTTCTCAAGCATTGTGTACCGAGTCTCACAGTCGGTGAATTTCTTGCTTAGATAGTAAATGGCAGACTATTTCCTTTTAGTTTCGTCTTGTTGGCCAAGTACACATCCCATTGAGTCCTCTAGGACTTTGAGGTAAATAATCAGTGGTCTTCCTTCCACTGGAGGTGATAGAATCGGAGGATTCAACAGATATTCCTTGATACTGTCGAAGGCGGTTTGGCAATCTTCTGACCAAACACAATCCTGGTTCTTTTTGAGTAATTTGAAAATCGGCGCACACGTCGCGGTCATGTGGAATATGAATCTGGAGATGTAGTTCAAACGTCCCAGGAATCCTCTGACTTGTTTTTCAGTTTTCGGAGAAGGCATTTCTTGAATGGCCTTGACCTTGTCAGGATCAACTTCAATTCCTTTCTGGCTGACGATGAACCCTAGTAGTTTCCCTGAACGGACACCGAAGGTGCACTTGTTGGGATTAAAGCGGAGCTTGAATTTTCTTAGACGTTCGGACAATTTTGACAGATGTTCAACGTGCTCATCCTCTGTTCTTGATTTTGCAATCAAATCATCGACATATACCTCGATTTCCTTATGTATCATGTCATAAAACAGAGTAGTCATGGCCCTTTGATAGGTTGCCCCGGCGTTCTTCAAACCGAACGGCATTACCTTGTAACAAAAGGTACCCCATGGGGTAATGAACGAAGTTTTCTCCATGTCTTTCGGCGCCATTTTGATCTGGTTATAGCCCGAGAATCCATCCATGAAGGAGAAAACTTTGAACTTTGCTGTGCTGTCTACCAGCATGTCAATGTGTGGTAAAGGAAAGTCGTCCTTTGGACTTGCCTTGTTTAGATCTCTGTAATCAACATACATTCTGACCCTTCCGTCCTTTTTGGGAACGGGTACGATGTTCGCTAACCATTGAGGATATTCAGATGTAGCGAGGAAACCCGCGTCGATCTGTTTCTGTACCTCCTCTTTGATTTTGATGGCCATGTCCGGGTGAGTGCGTCTCAACCTTTGCTTTACTGGCGGACATTCCGATCTTAGCGGTAAGTGATGTTCCACGATGCTGGTATCCAACCCTGGCATATCCTGATAGGACCAAGCGAATACATCGGGGAATTCTTTGAGAAGCTTTATCAAACTTTCTTTGACAGTTGGACTGAGCAGTGCTCCGATCCTGATTTCTTTTCTCTCTTTTTCTGAACCCAAGTTTACCATTTCCAACGGCTCTTTGTGAGGTTCAATGGACCTTTCCTCTTGTCTGAGTAGTCGGGAGATCTCTTCTGGAATTTCGTTGTCATTTTCTTCTTCAGCCTCGAATACCGGGAACTCAAAGTTGGGAGAAGGCATTGGATCGTATGTTTCAACTGGGTATAAAACAAGCAATCTGCATGACGTGATGATTCGTGTTTAGAAGAGATAGAGAAAATGCAAGTGTGTGCAGTGTTTTATTTTACTGCTTGTTTTTATTTTTGAATGTTTTTTAGGATTACCATTTTCTGAAAACGCAAAAAGAGAAAATAGCAATTAATGCGGAAATTACAGAACGACGTTATTTTATTAATGAACAAGTCGAATCATGAAACTACAGCCCTATAAAACAAAACTCTGTCGCTTTGGGCAAAGCGAAGAGGGAAATTTACAGAAAATGAGCCCTATCAAAATATCCGTTTCACCTGGGCAGGGTGAAAGGTTAAAGATGGCAATTACTTTGACTGGCGAACGACCTTCGGAACCTCGACAGCAACCCATTGGCGGCGAACTCCTCGGTGAATCACAAAGTCTGGCACCTTCCTTGATTTATCTTTAGAAATGACGCTGATTTCTGGTGGAGCAGGATCATTGGAATCTGTCTCCCAAGCAGAATTGTCGTAGGAGGATTCCTCTGTTGCATTTTGCATAGCATTGGTGCTCTCAGCTGTATCTCCCCATCCAGTTGACTGGATATCTTCGAGCCTGATACGAGAGCTTTCGGGAGCAGTGTACTTGACCATAAAGTCGTATTTTCCACTTGGTTGTCCCAAAGTGTCCCAAACTTCTTTGGAACCGGAGAAGTCATCCCTCTCGATGACGTTGACCTCAGGAAAAGCATAGTTGATGAATTCAAGTCCTGCGAACGTTGCGAATTCATCTTCATGTTGAGTAATTTCCGAATGACCTGAGTGTTGATCCCATGACATAGCGGGGACACAGGTATTATGTTCAATGACGCTCAGCTGAGTTTCATTATTCGGCTGACTTTCTTGCCCCAAGTCTCCTGGGTAAGGCTGCCACATTGGCAGACCATCCATCGGGCCATAGTAGTTGTGATCAGAGTTTTCTTTCATCAGAGTGTCTTCCTCTAATGAATTTGGCGGAGCACGGCATCCTTCCGGATCACAATCCCCGTAGATCATTTCGACACCTGATCTTGGTATAAATCTCGGACTTTCTGTAGGAAAGCAAAAAGGCATAGGCACCTCTTCCTGAGACATATAGTCGTCCTTGTTAAGGTAGGATTTCCATTCTTCATCTGTGTCAGAGGGATCTTCCTCATTAATAGCATGAACTGTCTGAGACACTGGGTGAAGGAAACCTCCACTGTGGAAGAATTTTTGAAGGGGATGAAGACTTTCATCGTTGGCGGCTGTCTGAGTACAGGTCGCAGAAAAACCAAGACCCTTCTTTATTTTATTGTCAGTGGGAATGACAAGCCGTCCCCATCCTTTTGTATCGGTACTCTCGACCGCTTTGATAGCATCTTTGTATGAAGAAATTGAAGTTCCTTCTTCGAATTGATCGTTCTTGCTCACCGATAGTGCTTGGAACTGAGTTCCAATAACCTCCTCGGGTTCCACACAAGTAGATGATGATAAGTTGCTTACAAGCAAGGCTTGTTCCCCACAAACCGTGACAAGTTGATCGTTCTTGACGAACTTTAGCTTTTGGTGGAGGGTTGAAGTAACCGCTCCAGCCTGATGTATCCAAGGTCTTCCTAATAAACAATTGTATGTTGCCCGGATGTCCATGACCTGGAAAGTGATTTAGAAAGTGTGAGGACCAATAGTTATGGGAAGATCAACTTCGCCGATAACTGTTTTTCTGGATCCGTCGAATGCTTTGACGACGACCTCACTGACTCTCATCGGAGGGCCCTTGAATGATAATTGCATCAAGGTGGACTTCGGCATAACATTCAGGGCTGACCCTGTGTCTACCAGTACGCTGGCTAAAGCATCGTCCTGGCAGTTGACTGTGATATTGAGCGCCATGTTATGACGACGACCCTCTTCAGGTAATTCCTCATCACTAAATCCCAAATTATTGCAAGAAGTGATGTTAGAGACAATGCTATCGAATTGTCTGATTGTTACATCCTGTTCCACAAAGGCTTGCTCCAAGACTTTCTGTAGAGCCTCTCTGTGTGCTTCTGAACTGAGTAACAGCGATAATACCGAGATCTTTGAAGGAGTCTGTAACAGTTGATCAACAATGTTGTATTCACTCCTTTGGATGAGCTTTAGCATCTCATCTTTGTCTTTTGAAAAGTTGGGATTACCAGATTGACTGACTGGTGGATCAGGAATTTCCGCCGGAAGTTCCTTTTCTTTGTTGGATTCTCCAACCCCTCGGTTGAAGATTCGACTGCTCCTTGTTACACGACTGATGTCTGCAATATTCACGACGAAGGGTAATGGAATTTCCTTTCCATTCTCGATTATTGTTGCACCATATTTGTAAGGGATTGCCTTAGCTGATTCATACGGTAGTGGCCCCGGTAGATAGATGACTATGGGAACCTTCTGATTCTTCTGACCATCATAAGTAATCTTGATCCGTTCCTGGTTGGGAACTTTAGATTCGTCAAGTAGAGGGATGATGGCAAAAACATCCCTGGTCCTGTGATGACCAGAGATCGTGACAACATCCTCAACTTGCACGGCAAGGTAGTTCGGCGACCAAATGATGGGTCCTGAACCTGGATATGGACGAATTTCTCCATGATCGACCTGACCCTAAAGAGCTGCTCTCACAAGGTAACACCCTTGGTTACTTTCTGCACAGACGCTACAACTGTCATAGTTGTGTGGTGGCACCTGGCCACGCCCACTTTGAATACAATGTAACCTCACTAGGTTACCTTCCATTGATCGGACATCCTGACTTTGACGACGAGTAGGATTCCTGTTATTGATACTAATCTGCTGAGTATCTTCGTCCATATAGATTGGCATCCACCAGTGATTTAACAAGTGTTGAAGTGCCTCCTGGACAAGGGTACAACCTCGATCGTTTTCGCAACCCGCTTTACAATTTTGATAGTCATGTGATATTAAGAATCCAAGTCGGACCTGCTCAGCATGTAACTCTACCAGGTTGGTATTCATCACGCGAATGTCAAAGATCTGAACCATGTTGATTTGATAGGAGTTCCTATCATGGTAATCTTGGATCCATCCAAGATCCATCTGATGCTGGAGGGCCTCTTGTATGAAAGAGCATCCCTGTTTGTTTATCGAGCAAATCAGACAGGAACTGTAATCGTGCCGCGGCAGATTATGATACTGGCTTTGCCTTGAGTGCATCGCCACCAAGTTGACATTCATCGCACGGATGTCGTGGTTTTGAATGACGTTGGAATTCGTGTAAACCATGTTAACTCCACGAACTCGGTGCTCTTGGATCCATCCAAGATCCATTTGTTCCTGTAGAGCTGCTTGCACTACCGAACATCCTTGGTTATCTTTAGAGCAGATATTACACTGGTGATAATTATGAGGTGGCACATGGCCATATCCACTCTGTCTACAATGCATCTTGACCAGATTGGTCTCCAATGAGAGTACATCATGAATTTGATAGACATTGTTAGTCTCTTTCTCAATCAAATTGACTGCAGCTTTCTCATGTTGAGGCAGCGGGTTCGTAAGAACATTAGGATTCGTATCTTTGAAAGATAAGAGCCCGCTCCTAACAAGCTTTTGCACGTCGGATTTGAAATTGAGGCAAGTCTCAATGTTATGCCCTGAACCTCCTTGATGATAAGGACATGTTTGATCCGCTTTAAACCAAAAAGGCGGATTTTCCGAAACTGAAAGGGGAGACTTAGTCTGAATGTGCCCCTTAGCCAGCAGTAACGGAAACAGCTCTGCGTATGTTACGGGTATAGGATCAAATCCTGGTGGCCGTGTTGTACGGTTGTTGTTATATGGAGGACGAGCCTGCTGAAGAGGCTGTTGTGTCCTTTGTTGGTCAGGTTGGCTCTGCGCAACCTAAGGTTGATACATAGGAACAGGCGCGGGGCCGATAGCAGGAGTAACAGCTGCTACTGGCTGATAATGTCGCCTTTGCTTTCCGAGAGAGATATTCCTAATATCTTGCTCTTTTTTCTTAGGGAGAGCACTACCGTATTTTTAGTACCGCTCGTCGATCCAGTTTCTTTTACCAAACGTCCTTCTCGGACGGCTTCCTCAAGACGTACACCCATGCCGACCATTTCGGTGAAATCACTGGGCGCACTGGCAACCATTCGGTCATAGTAAAATGAGCTTAAGGTCTTTAAGAAGATTTTTGTCATCTCTTTTTCCTCAAGAGGTGGACAAATTTGAGCGGCAATTTCACGCCACCTTTGAGCATACTCCTTAAAGGTTTCCTTTTCCTTTTGCGACATTGATCTGAGTTGATCTCTGTCGGGTGCCATGTCCAAATTGTATTTGTATTGTTGGACGAAGGCAGTACCAAGATCTCTGAATGTACTGATCGTAGTACGGTTTAAACCCATGTACCATTTTAATGTGGCACCGGTTAAACTATCCTGGAAGTAGTGAATCAGCAGGTCCTGATTCTCCGTCTGAGCTGACATCCGCCGAGCGTACATCACCAGATGGCTCTGAGGGCAAGAGTTACCATTGTATTTTTCAAAGTCGGGCACTTGGAACTTGTGCGGGACTTTCACATTGGGGACCAAGCAGAGGTCTGCGGCGTCCTTTCCAAATAGATCCTGACCGCGAATGGCTTGCAGCTCTTTCTGCATTTCCAAGACTGTTCCTGGAATTCATCCATTCTGTCAAACATAGTTTCCTTCTTACCAGAAGGTGTCTGTGGAATCTGTCCTTCCGGGACAGTGTGCACCATAGGGGGTGGTACCGTGACTACGGCAGTAAGTCTTGGTGCCTCCCGAAGTTTGTAACCTTCAGGAGTCTTGAGTATGCCCCTGGCATCTTTGCTTTCCCGAAGTTTGTAACCTTCAGTCCCAGCGGCTTCTGTTGCGATTCCCTGATCTTCAGTGATCGGCGGAACATATCCTTCTGGGATATAGTTAACAGGCATGCCCCAAGGACGATATTTCGGCATCTGATACCTAGGATCATACTTTTCTATGATGGGCGTTGAGGTGATTTCTGAGATCACAGTTCTTTGTAGCTGAGCTTCTGCCATGGCCTGCATGTCGTTACGAAGCTTTCTCATATCCTCTCTCAGAGCGTCCATCTCTTTTTTCAACTCTCTATTTTCTTCCTCAAGATCATCCATCTTTTTCTGACGATTGGCCCGAGTATTATACGAATGAGACAGTTTGACTCTAGAATCGAGACACAAACGTGAGATTCGTAGGGAAGAAGAATGCGCGATGTGAGAATGATGAATGCAATGATTATATTAATTGTTGTTTTTTTGGTTTAATCAAAATAAACTTCGACAATTAGATTGCAAATATCAAACAGTGGGGAAACCCCTTTTTATTGGATTCCAAAGGATTACAGAAGTGGAAATACAGTAGATTACAAAGTGCAGAAACAGAAACCTAAACTAATGGGTCCCGAGTCCTCTTCTTTGACCGGGGCTCTTGGGCCGTTGTCGGGTTGTCATTCCTTTGCCAAGTGAAAGGAGTGAGCAAATTCCTTTGGTCATCTTGATTCTCTACAGCATGCTGCTCCAAAATTTCAATCAGAGCATCTTTCTCTTTTAGTAGTTGCTGTATTTGGATACACTCTACGTCGAGGGTGCGGTACTTGTTCTTCCAAGAACTTCTTTCCTTTTGAACTTTGTTGAGAGTAACCTGAAGCTTTTCAGTTTCCGTCATGAAGTACATGACAGTTTCCCTTGGTTGAAGAATTCCGTAACGAGGATAAGGCATTTTTAGCTTGAGAGCTCTGGTTTGTACCCAATGGAGATAAGGCTCCACCGAGATACAGTCCGGTTTTCCCAGAGACTCTCGTCCTTTCTTATGAACCTGTTTCCAAGCTTGCACTATTTCCATCTTTAGTGCTCTGTCACTTTCTCCTTCCTTGAAGAAAAGACCTTCCAGATGAACACCCAGTGGGATGTGTCTCATCGGGTATCTAAATTGACGAAGAACCAATATCGGATGATAGTTGATTCCTCCTTTAGTTCCTATGAGGGGTACGCTGGGGAAGTTTCCACAACGGTCAATGATTCTGATTCCCTCATAAATCCTATTACACCAATCTATATCGGAATTGGTGAGAGACATGATCTTCTGCGACCAACGTAAGACACTCTTGCAATCCCAAAAAGCAGCAGACTTGGGCAAGTGTGAGATAAACCATTTGTAAAGCAAAGGTACACAGCATGTGATCTCCCCTCCGCTGTACAAATTTCCCGAGTGTACAGAATGATACGCATCTGCAAGCAAAGTCGGCACAGGGTTTTCAATGAGAAAAACCTTAATAGCGTTGATATCGACGAAGTTATTGATGTTGGGAAACAAAAATAACCCGTAGGTGAGCAAAACAAAGATGCTTTCAAAAGCAGTCTCGTTCCCTATACTAGCGAAGTATAGAGCCTTTTTTGTCAAGAACTGGGCTGGCAAACCTTGGATGCCACCCTTAGTAATCATGTGAGTCTTGACCTCAGACTCGTCCAAATGAATTGCTCTTGCAATAGTCTGATTCTTTGGAATTTCTTCCAGTCCAGAAAATGGAGCTCGATCTGTAATGTGTAGATCAATCAGATGAGAATACTCCTCCAGCGTTGGCGATAGCTGGTAATCCGGGAATGTGAAACAGTGATAAACCGGATCGTAGAACTGAATGAGTGCGTCCATGATTCCCTCAATCACATGGACTCTTAACAGTGGTAGCAAACCACCGTGCTTGGCTCTAAAAGCCTCTGGGTTAACGATCATCCTTGCTAACCTTCTCAAATCCCCTAGCTTTGGAACCTTGAAGGTATACTGGCGAGTTCTCCTTCTACCGAAATCCGTTAGCGTAATCCTTTTCTCTGATATTTGCAATCACAGTCTTAGTTTAATTTGAAAAACAGAGAGACTAGAAGAGAAAGTTTTTTGAATGTTTTAATGTTTTATTAAATGGATGCATGAATGCAGCACACAAAAACATAGAAAAAACATGGGGTCAGAGGGTCGTTGTCATGAAGTCAAGGCTCTACCCATCCCCAAAGGTTTATACTAGGGTGATTTTTGTACATGTACTCATTATCATCAGCTCCTCCCAGGAAGGCAGACAACAAGCGGATCGCCAGCGAGTTGTGTGCAATCTTAGAGTAAGTGCTATTCACCGAGAATAGATCACCAGCCTCAAATGAGGGTAGTATCGCATAACAGCTATTTCCGATAGCTTCCGCACTACGAAAGGGTTTGGCTTTTCTAGGTGTATACTCATTCTCACCACATGCGGCATCACCCACATTCCCATTAGCAGAAAAATAAACACGTATAGCATTTAGGAAAAGCGGTATATATATTTGTCCTAATCATCCTAGACCTTTAAAGCTATGAATCTTAAGTTCCTGACAGAAAATGGGTTCCCCGGAGGAAGCCCCAATCTGTGGTATTCACTCAAGAGATGAAAAGGAAGACCGTGCCTAGATCTAACTTTGAAGAGCCCCACGGTGGGCGCCATTTTTCTGTAGCGAGCGATTTTGGACGCGGTTCTTAAGCGTTGGTCGCTCTCTGCAGTTTGAGCTTAAACTACAGGTCGATTCATTTTTTATCCTATTGTGAGCTGAATAAGGAAGGGAAATAGATGTCTCCAATTAACCCTGCTTTGCATACTGAGTTTAAACAGCGGTCTGTTAGGTTACGGATGCTATCAATGTGGGGGGGCCTTGTACTGGTTATTTGTATTTTCGCCAGTACGGTTCTCTTTCTTTCTATTTAGGCATAAGGTTTCTGGCGGGGAACAAGGATTAGGATGTTAGGACTGATTCTTTTGAAATACTGCTTTTGATTGATGGAGATATGGGATTTGGGTTTTTTGTTGATTGCGCTCGCTAAGATCTTTTCTTTCGACCTTATGCCTACGTATTCCCGTTTACCGAAACAGGGAAATCAGAGCGTTCATAGTTCCTCCTATTCTATGGGAGGAAATGGGTGTTTTGGTGTCTTGTTCAAAGCCCAAGACATGAAGCGAAAGGTAGTTTGTATCTTGTTTAAAGCCCAAGATGTGAAGCTGAAAGGTCTATTTGTGTCTTGTTCAAAGCCCAAGACGTGAAGCTGAAAGGTCTCGGCTTTAGAGAGAATTTGTCATCTCTAAAGATGGGAGAACGAGAATTACTTTAACTGGGATACGCGGATCCGAGCAATGCCATAATTTCCGAAGAAATGGTTTTAACCTGAAGGAGAAGACTTTAACTCAGTGTAGAGCAATGCCATCTTTCCTTAGGAATTTCTCATGCTAAAAGAGGGACAGTGGCATGGATGTAGATGATCCAGAGGCTTGCCGCTTACAGCGATTAGATGGGGGAAAGAGTTGTTGATGTTTGTGTACTGTGAACGAGGCACATCATTGATGTTAAAAGGTTGATTGGATCAACCAGTGGTTTTCTTATACAAAGCCTAAGAGGAGGCTAATTTCTGCTAGGAAAATCATTATACAAAGCCTAAGAGGAGGCTATTTTGTGTCTCGTACAAAGCCCGAGAGAGAGGCTAAAAGATTTTGACCCGACGATGGAGTCTTTTGTGTCTCGTACGAAGCCCGAGATAGAGGCTAAAAGTTTGTTTGGCTCAATAAGAACCTTTTTGTATCTCGTATAAAGCCCGAGATGGAGGCGAAAAGGGATGATTGACTCAACGAGGGAGCCTCTTATGTGTCTCGTACGAAGCCCAAGATAGAGGCTAAAAGTTTGACTCAACAAGAGAGTGTTTTTGTATCTCGTACGAAGCCCGAGATGGAGGCTAAAGGTTTGTTTCAGTTGAGTGACAGATCCAATATACTGATTTTAAAAGAGAAAATCAGTTCTTATATGAGCAACACTGTACTCAGGGATTTGATTTGAGGATCAGGGATATTTCCTTCTCTTTGAGGAAACGGGAAATCCAAAGGGTATTGAGACTGTCCGAGTCTGCGGGTTTCCTTCCTATTTAACGAAGGGGTCACTTGAGAATGTCTTTGAGACTCAAGTAAGTTAGACTGTCCAAGTCTAGAGTTTTATCTTTTGTACTATGCTTTGAGAAACAGTAGTAGACTCTATGAAAGGACTGTTCTATGAGGATGACTAGGTTCTGTTCCTATACCTCTAGGAGGTCGTCGGGACAATTTGTACGAAGCCCAAGAGGAGGCTGGAAACTTTTAAGAAGCCGACGGGTCCTTGTACGAAGCCCAAGAGGAGGCTATCATTCTCGGAGGAAGAGATCATTATACGAAGCCTAAGAGGAGGCTGTGAATACTTCTATGAAGCCGTAGTGTCCTTGAATAATGCCCAAGAGGAGGCGGGGTTGCTTTTAAGAAGCCTGTGGGTCCTTGAACAATGCCCAAGAGGAGGCCGATGCTTTTAAGAAGTCCGTGGGTCTATCATCTCCTTTCCATTAGGAGAGATAACTCTTTTAAAGATAAAAACCACTGGTAAACGTGCGAGGTTTACTATCCAGCGACTTTTAGCTTTTAAAGAGGGTTCCTTAGTTAAGGTCCAAGATTATGACCGTAGTGGGTACCCAAACCCCGAGACATTCAAGGCAAGCTATCCACAAGGAATAGATCAAGTCAGGAAAGTTCGAGAATTTGGAAGAAACTCAAAGATGCCATTCACGGAGAATACATTCATCTTGGGGAGTAGAGCTTCTTGACGATTCCTAAGGAGGACAGCCGAAGAGAAGACTGTATCTGGTGCTCCTATTGGGGATCTAGGCGTCTATTTCTACGAATAAATGAAACGGCGTCACCTAGTTCTAGACGTAGTTGTCGGGGAAACTCGAAATATCTATACTATTATTACACAGTAGATATGAGTTTATGAAAGGAAACTTACAGTGAGCAGCCCCACAATACAATTTATAAAGCAGTAAATGAAAGCGATAACCACTTACTCGGTCGTAGTGCTTCCATGCTGTTTGGTTAGTTGTTCAACAAAGAAAGATTGAAAACAACAGTATATTCAAAATCAAAGAAGAAAGTGCTTTGAAAAAGAAAGATTTGGGGCTTACAGCTCAAGGAGAGGCCCAGGGTTTTATCAGTGAGCGCACTGTTTGAACTTTGTACAGAGGGACTTATACAAGTGAATGGGGCCCAAAATGGTTTTCTGTACAAAGGGATGGGTCTTACACTCTCTCAAGAGGCCCAAAAAAGGTTTAAAGAAAAAGAGTGGGGCTTATAACACGAGGGTAGGCCCAAATGATTTTTCGTTTAAAAATGGCGATCGCGCCGAGGTTTTCTTTTAACGCAGAGGGACTTATACAATAAGTGAGGCCCAAAATGTTTTGGTTAAAAGGGGGGTTGGGTCTTACACTCTAATAGAGGCCCAAAGTGTTTTGAATGGGTCTTATAGCTCAAGGAGAGGCCCAGATGATTTTTATTTTTAAATGGGTGACGATCGCGCCGTTTACTTGTACAGAGGGACTTATACAATGAGTGAGGCCCAAAAAGGTTTTGTACAAGGGGGGATGGGTCTTACACTCTCTCAAGAAGCCCAAAGAGTTTTGAAAATGATTTATGAGGGTTGAATTAATCCAAAACCCTAATTTGTTTTCAAAATGTATTTAATTGAATAAAAATTCAATTAAAATGATCAAAAATTGTTTAACACATGGAAAACAAATTGTGATCTTGGATTAATGCTTCAAAAATTAAGTATTGACCTACAAAATAATTAGAAAGCATTAAAAGTTGCAAAATCAATGTAGAAAAAATATTTAAAATGCCAAAAACAATTAAAATATTAATTCTTTGCAAAAATATCAATTATATGAAATAAATAATATTTTTGGGATTTTTTGTGAAAATAAAATATTTTAACATTTTTTTGAATTATTAAAAAAAGAATCAACTCAAAATCATTAAAACTCAGAGAGAAATTAATTTTTGAATCAATTAAACAAAATCACAAAATTCAAATATTTGAATATATGAAAAATGGCGCCAAGAACAGGCTGAAGAACACGCGCGTGTTCTTGAATTCTCAGATTTGCATTTTCTATCCAATCTCCATGAATACTTAATCATATCATGCAATCCACATATCATTATGCGCGCCTCAACCTCACGATCATGTCTATGTACTTTAATTTCATTTAAATTAAACATACAACAAGAAATCACGAAGTGACCTCAAGAACCGTAATTTTTGCATGAAGGCTAGGATTTTTGATACACGATTCAAACAATGCAATTAATTGAGGGAAAACATTCCATGCATGATTATGAACAGATGGCCAAATTATTGTGCGAGGAAATATGCATAGATTGAGAGATGACCAAGTATGTGCTTACCTCCAAGTCGTGACAGCAAGTTCAAAGTGATTTTTGATTTGGAGGTGTTACAGATGAGTTGTGATGATCTGGACAGCTTCCCTACACCATATGGATTGTGTTTGGATGGTTGGACTTGATTGAAATTGGCTGGATCATTTTGTGGCACCTCAGCTGCAACTTGATTGAAAATTTGAGCAACCAGCTGGTGATTTTGTGAAATTGATGTTTCAGAAGTAATCTAAGTGTTTGGATCACTTCTATATGATGTATGTGAGGTGTGTGAGTGATTGGTTTGATTGGAATTGCTCTCAAACTCAAAACCCGATAGTGACTTGCCTTAGAAGGCAAAATTGGAGTGAAAGAAGAGATTTTGAGGAAAGCATCTGTTAGATGGCTTTGGTGTACTCAAACTGACCACAATTGAGCTCTATTTATAGTAGAGCAAGTTTGTTTTGCAAGGAATAGTGCATGGCAGCTGGTAAGTAGGTTTGGCCAATGTTGTCCAATGAAAATCCAAGTCTCCTCTAGCCATTGACTAGAGGTTAGGGCACAGAGCTTTGGTCCCTTTGGTCTTGGATAAGTCTTGACTGATTTCAGATGAGAATGGCTCAGTCCATGCCACCTTGATGGTTTCATTGAATGCCTCATTCCAAATTTGAAGTCTTGTCCCTATTTTGGCAACTCTAGGTTCAACATGCTATTCCTTGTTCCTTGGACCTTGGAGGCTTGGCTCAGTGATTGTCCCCTTTAGATTCAATCCTCTGAGGTGTCCAAGTGGATTGGAGCAATTGAATTTGGCTGATTTTGGCAAATCGAGCCAAAATGCAAATTCTGCCTTGCTTTGACAGATTTCAGCAAGGCAACTTGCCAATGTTGTATCTCATGATGTAGGTTGAATTTGGCAATGTTCTTGGCCGTTTTGGAAAGCTCTTACATGATACAACAACTGTTTGAACAAGTTTTGTTTTGATTTCTTTTGATTCCAAGTGAAAAATCCCCCTACATTTGGCAAAAAGTGAGGCAAAATCTGACTTAGTGAAAATTTCACTAAGTGTTGGAAAAAGTGACATTTTCACTTTTCAGCCACTTTGATCACTCCATAATTCAAAATCCTTAATGAATTGGAATGACTTGTAGTTGAAGTTTTTGTAGGTGATAATGAGGGCTACAAATCCATCTTTGGATGAGAAAAAATGGCCTTGTGGTTTAGGAGTTATGGTCCTCCAAAGTTGGTACCTTTGCCACTTTATTTTTTAACTTAGAAAATTTTCTAAGTTTTATGGTTACCCCTTTTACAAGTTATCTCACTTTTCTTGATTTTTCTTGATGAATGATGATTCAAATCATACATTAACATCATTTTAGGGTTAAAAATCCATTTTGGTGAAAAATCTCAAAAAGTCAAAGTTGACTTTTGTGCACAGTTGACTTTTTATCAGATGAATTCCAAACTGTGCAATTCTTCAGGAAATCATGTCCTTGACCTAAATCAAACTTGATGGACATGTTCAATGGGTGTCATAGGGTATATTCAATCATGTATTAGGGTTTGGGAGCATGTCCAGGTCAAAAGTCAAAGTTACAGTTGACTTTTCTCTTAAAACCCTAATTGTGATGCAGATGAAATTGAGACTTGTTGCTCAAGCTTCTTGGATCAATCCATTGTTCCAAATGGATCAATATGGTATATTAGAGACCCTCAAATCATCTCTTGAGGTTTTGGCTCATGGTTTGTTCCAAAAGTCAACTTAGGGGTGAATTAGGTCAAGAAACCCTAATTCCTGATTTTTGATGAATGCATCCCCTGAGGCAAAATTGTCTTGATGCATGGGTTCATGAGGTTCCATGAAGTATATTAGGCCATGTTTTGGATCATTGCCTTGTGCCCAGATAAAAATTTCCATCTAGAGACCCTGGTCGACCAAAACCCTAATTTGGTGACACTGTCGATCTTGAGACTTGATCCACCTAGAAGGGAGCAGCCTTGTGCTTAATCCTTGAAGTGGGAGTCCTTTTTGATCCATTGTGGATATTTAAGAGATTAGGCAAGTTGAATATCATGTCATTTCTTGATTGATCCTTTGTCTAAGCACTCAGAGAGGGCTTGAAACCCTAATTTTGATTGTATTGGATGCTCACCCATCTTTGGGGAGACTGATGAAGCATGATGGTTCATCCATATTATGATGATGATTTTCACAATGATGGGAAATCTAAGTGGTCAAAATTTGGGGTATTACACTATGATGGTCAGAAAAATCAGAAGGTTCCCATAGTCATCTATTTACCGGGGCCACTACCGTATGAATCAGCTAAGGCAATCCCTTACAAATACGGTGCAACAATAATCGAGAATGGAAAGGAAATTCCATTACCCTCCGTCGTGAATATTGCAGACATCAGTCGTGTAACACGGAGCGGTCGAATCTTCAACCGAGGGGTTGGAGAATCCAACAAAGAAAAGGAACTTCAGGCAGAAATTCCTGATCCACCAGTCGGTCAATCTAGTAATCCCGACTTTTCAAAAGACAAAGATGAGATGCTAAAGCTCATCCAAAGGAGTGAATATAACATTGTTGATCAACTGTTACAGACTCCTTCAAAGATCTCAGTATTATCACTGTTACTCAGTTCAGAAGCACACAGAGAGGCTCTACAGAAAGTCTTGGAGCAAGCCTTTGTGGAACAGGATGTAACAATCAGACAATTCGATAGCATTGTCTCTAACATCACTTCCTGCAATAATTTGGGATTTAGTGATGAGGAATTACCTGAAGAGGGTCGTCGTCATAACATGGCGCTCAATATCACAATTAACTGCCAGGGCGATGCTTTAGCCAACGTACTGGTAGACACAGGGTCAGCCCTGAATGTTATGCCGAAGTCCACTTTGATGCAATTATCATTTAAGGGCCCTCCGATGAGAGTCAGCGAGGTCGTCGTCAAAGCATTCGACGGATCCAGAAAAACAGTTATCGGCGAAGTTGATCTTCCCATAACTATTGGTCCTCACACTTTCCAAATCACTTTCCAGGTCATGGACATCCGGGCAACGTACAGTTGTTTATTAGGAAAACCTTGGATACATTAGGCTGGAGCAGTTACTTCAACCCTCCACCAAAAGCTAAAGTTCGTCAAGAACGATCAACTTGTCACGGTTTGTGGGAAATAAGCCTTGCTTATGAGTAACCTATCATCATCTACTTGTGTAGAACTCGAGGAGGTTATTGGAACTCAGTTCCAAGCACTATCGGTGAGCAAGAACGATCCATCCGAAGAAGGAACTTCAATTTCTTCATATAAAGATGCTATCAAAGCGGTCGAGAGTACCGATACAAAAGGATGGGGACGGCTTGTCGTTCCTATTGACAATAAAACAAAGAAGGGTCTTGGTTTTTTTGCGACCTGTACCCAGACAGCCGCCAACGATGAAAGTCTCCATCCCCTTCAAAACTTCTTCCACAATGGAGGTTTTCTTCACCCAGTGTCTCAGACAGTTCATGCTATCAATGAGGAAGATCCCTCTGACACAGATGAAGAATGGAAGTCCAACCTTAACAAGGACGGCTATATGTCTCAGGAAGAGGTGCCTATGCCTTTTTTCTTTCCTACAGAAAGTCCGAGATTTATACCAAGATCAGATGTCGAAATGATCTAAGGAGATTGTGATCCGGAAGGATGTCGTGCTCCGCCAAATTCATTAGAGGAAGACACTCTGATGAAAGAAAACTTTGATCACAATTACTATGGCCCGATGGATGGTCTGCCAATGTGGCAGCCTTACCCAGGAAACTTGGGGCAAGAAAGTCAGCCGAGTAATGAAACTCAGCTGAGCGTCATTGAACAGAATACATGTGTCCCCGCCATGTCATGGGATCAACACTCAGGTCATTCGGAAACTACTCAACATGAAGACGAATTCGCAACGTTTGCAGGACTAGAATTCATCAACTATGCTTTTCCTGAGGTCAACGTCATCGAGAGGGATGACTTCTCCAGTTCCAAAGAAGTTTGGGACACTCTGGGACAACCAAGTGGAAAATACGACTTTATGGTCAAGTACACTGCTCCCGAAAGCTCTCGTATCAGGCTCGAAGATATCCAGTCAACTGGATGGGGAGATACAGCTGAGAGCACCAATGCTATGCAAAATGCAACAGAGGAATCCTCCTACAACAATTCTGCCTGGGAGACAGATTCCAATGATCCTGCTCCACCAGAAATCAGCGTCATTTCTGAAGACAAATCAAGGAAGGTGCCAGACTTTGTGATTCACCGAGGAGTTCGCCGCCAATGGGTTGTCGTCGAGGTTCCGAAGGTCGTTCATCAGTCAAAGTAATTTCCATCTTTAACCTTTCACCCTGCCCAGGTGAAACGGATGTTTTGATAGGGCTCGCTTTTTGTAAATTTCCCTCTTCGCTTTGCCCAAAGCGAGTGAGTTTTGTTTTATAGGGCTGTAGTTTCAAGATTCGACTTGTTCATTAATAAAATAACGTCGTTCTGTAATTTCCGCATTAATTGATGTTTTCTCTCTTTTGCTTTTTCGGAAAATGGTAATCCTAAAATACATTCAATAATAAAAACAAGCAGTAAAATAAATACACTGCACACACTTACATTTTCTCTATCTCTTCTAAACACAAATCATCACGTCATGCAGATTGCTTGTTTTACACCCCGTTGAAACATACGATCTGATGCCTTCTCCCAACTTTGAGTTCCCGGTATTCGAGGCTGAAGAAGAAAATGACAACCAAATTCCAAAAGAGATCTCCCGACTACTCAGACAAGAGGAAAGGTCCATTGAACCTCACAAAGAGCCGTTGGAAACGGTAAACTTGGGTTCAGAAAAAGAGAGAAATGAAATCAGGATCGGAGCACTGCTCAGTCCAACTGTCAAAGAAAGTTTGATAAAGCTTCTCAAAGAATTCCCCGATGTATTCGCTTGGTCCTATCAGGATATGCCAGGGTTGGATACCAGCATCGTGGAACATCACTTACTGCTAAGATCGGAATGTCTGCCAGTAAAGCAAAGGTTGAGATGGACTCACCCGGACATGGCCATCAAAATCAAGGAGGAGGTACAGAAACAGATCGACGCAGGTTTCCTCACTACATCTGAATATCCTCAATGGTTAGCCAACATCATACCCGTTCCCAAAAAGGATGGAAAGGTCAGAATGTGTGTTGATTACAGAGATCTAAACAAGGCAAGTCCAAAGGACGACTTTCCTTTACCACACGTTGACATGCTGGTTGACAGCACAGCAAAGTTCAAAGTATTCTCCTTCATGGATGGATTCTCGGGCTATAACCAGATCAAAATGGCGCCGAAAGACATGGAGAAAACTTCGTTCATTACCCCATAGGGTACCTTTTGTTACAAGGTAATGCCGTTCAGTTTGAAGAATGCCGGGGCAACCTATCAAAGGGCCATGACTACTCTGTTTCATGACATGATACACAAGGAAATCGAAGTGTATGTCGATGATATGATTGCAAAATCAAAAACAGAGAGTGAGCACGTTGAACATCTATCAAAATTGTTCGAACGTCTAAGAAAATTCACGCTCCGCTTGAATCCCAACAAGTGCACCTTCGGTGTCCGTTCGGGGAAATTACTAGGGTTCATCGTCAGCCAGAAAGGAATTGAAGTTGATCCTGACAAGGTCAAGGCCATTCAGGAAATGCCTTCTCCGAAAACTGAAAAACAAGTCAGAGGATTCCTGGGACGTTTGAACTACATCTCCAGATTCATATTCCTTATGACCGCGACATGCGCGCCGATCTTCAAGTTACTCAAAAAGAACCAGGATTGCGTTTAGTCAGAAGATTGCCAAACCGCCTTTGACAGTATCAAGGAACATCTGTTGAATCCTCCGATTCTATCACCTCCAGTGGAAGGAAGACCACTGATCATTTACCTCACAGTTCTAGGGGACTCAATGGGATGTGTACTTGGCCAACAAGACGAAACTAAAAGGAAAGAGTCTGCCATTTACTATCTAAGCAAGGAAATCACCGACTGCGAGACTCGGTAAACAATGCTTGAGAAAACTTGTTGCGCTTTGGCTTGGGCAGCCAAACGTCTTCGCCAGTACATGATTCGTCATACTACTTGGTTGGTCTCCGAAATGGATCCAATCAAGTACGTTTTCGAAAAACCTGCTCTCACGGGAAGGATTGCCCGTTGGCAGATGTTACTATCAGAATATGACATAGAGTACCATGCTCAGAAAGCCGTTAAGGGAAGTATTTTAGCCGATCATTTGGCTCATCAACCGATTGACGATCAAGAATCAATCGGGTTTGACTTCCCAGACGAAGATGTCATGTATCTAAAGATGAAAGATTGCGATGAACCGCTACCCGGTGAAGGGCCAGAACCAGGTTCCCAGTGGGGACTTATCTTTGACGGAGCAGTCAATCATTATGGAAACGGAATTGGGGCAATCATTGTTACCCCTCAGGGTTCCCACATTCCTTTCACTGCTAGACTTACATTCAAATGTACGAACAACGAGGCCGAATACGAAGCATGTATTATGGGTCTCGAAGAAGCGATTGATTTAAGGATCAAAAACTTGGATGTATACGGCGACTCAGCCTTGGTTATTAACCAGATAAAAGGAGATTGGAACACATACCAATCAGGATTGATTCCTTATAAAGACTACGCAAGAAGGTTGCTACCTTTCTTCAACAGAGTCGACTTTCATCACATCCCTCGTGATGAGAATCACATGGCTGATGCATTAGCCACTCTCTCTTCGATGATTAGTGTAGGTCGATGGAATGACATACCTAAGATCGACTTCATGCGCCTTGAACGGCCCGCTTACATCTTCGTGATTGAAGCAGTCATAGACAACAGACCTTGGTATCACGATATCAAATGCTTCCTTCAGAAACAAGAGTACCCACCTGGGGCACTCAGAAAAGACAGGAAAACCCTCAGAAGATTGGCTGGAAACTTCTTCCTGAGCAGTGACACTCTTTATAAGAGAAATTTTGACATGGTCTTGCTCCGATGCGTCGACAGACCAGAAGCAGACATGCTCATGAAAGAAATTCATGAAGGATCCTTTGGCACTCATGCCAACGGACACACAATGGCGAGAAAAATTCTCAGGGTCGGGTACTATTGGTTGACCATGGAATCCGACTACTACAAGTACATGAGGAGGTGTCACAAGTGTCAGATATACTCCGACAAAATTCATGTACCGCCATCACATCTCAAAGTTCTTTCTTCCCCGTGGCCTTTTTCCATATGGGGAATCGACATGATTTTTATGATTGAGCCCAAGGCTTTAAACGGACATCGGTTCATTCTGGTAGCCATTGACTATTTCACCAAGTGGGTCGAAGCAGCGTCATTCGCCAATGTAACCCGACAAGTGGTGGTCCGATTTATCAAAAACAATATCATCTGCCGTTATGGTGTTCCAAGCGAGATCATTACTGATAATAGATCTAACTTGAACAATAAGATGATGAAATAGTTGTGTGCAGAGTTCAAGATCGAACACCATAACTCATCTCCCTACCGACCCAAGATGAACGGAGCGATAGAGGCGGCTAACAAGAACATCAAGAAGATCGTTCAAAAGATGGTTGTAACCTATAAAGATTGGCACGAAATGCTACCCTTTGCTCTTCACGGGTATCGCACATCTATCCGCACTTCAACAGGGGCAACCCCTTTCTCTCTAGTATATGGCATGGAAGCAGTGCTCCCCATAGAAGTAGAGATCCCATCAATCTGGGTATTGATGGAAGCTCAGCTCACCGAAGCTGAATGGTGTCAAAGTCGACACGACGAACTGAACCTGATCGAAGAAAAGAGAATCACGGCACTATGCCACGGTTAGTTATATCAACAGAGAATGAAAAGGGCGTTCGACAAAAAGGTCCGACCTCGTGTCTTCAGGAAAGGAGACCTCGTGCTCAAGAAGATACCATCATTTCTCACTGATTCTCGGGGCAAATGGACCCCAAATTATGACGGCCCCTATGTGGTCACGAAAGCTTTCTCAGGCGGCGCCTTGAGACTTGCAACCATGGACGGAGAAGAATTTGCCTACCCCACGAATGTTGATGTAGTCAAGAAATACTTCGCCTAAAAAACAAAAAAAAACGTCTTGGTGGATTGAAAACCCGAAAGGGCGGTCCAGGCAAAAGTTAGAGACATGAAAAAAAAATCATCCCGATGGATTGGAAATCTCATAGTACAATCCAGGCAAAAATTAGGGATAATGGCAAGTAACTATGTTCAACAGAGGCAAGTCCCTCAGCAGCAGTTACAGCATCATCTATCGGAGGAAATCTCCAGTCAAAGGTCATCTTCGACGGAAGCTCAGGATGTCCCGAACTCAAAGTTGGTAGAAGGATAGTGGTCGTTATGTTTCAACGTAGCCCTTTTCCCTGTAAATTACCATTTTCTAACTTTGTATATACTCTTTGGAATCACGCGGTTGGCTGATCTCCATCTTATCAATAAAATTTGAGCCCTTGTGCTTTTGTTTGTAATTCTTTACTTGTTTTAGCTTTACAGAACGACGTTGTTTAAATTTAATCAGCGATTCTTGAAATAAAACAAAAAATAAATTTACTTGTTAAACTTTTTCTGCTTTTAAATTAAAGATGGCATTTCTTTTGACTGTTGAACATCAGAAGAACATCGATCGCTTCTCCCGAAGTAAGCGAACTTCAAAGTGCAGAATCAAAGTACTCCTTCTAAACCAGTTCGCCTGAATGAAGGGATCAACTGTGTCAGAGACCTTGTTTCGTCTGACATCCTCGGCCGAGTTCTCATCTCCTAAGACCGATCAACATAGCTCCCAACGGGACTATCTCTCCTAAGCAAGGTGGAATTGCTATTTTGAATCAACGGTACTTCTTCGCCCCGCGATGGCCGAGTATCCAATTGTGTTCATCCATTAGTCTGTATGTCGCGTCTGTTTTGTCAGCATATACATACATACATCATGCATTTTTATTTGCATTCACATTTCATATTGCATCACTATCACTCTAGTCGGTCCTTTCCCCTAGTGGTAGAAGTCCTCTCAATCGAGTTGTCAGTTCTTGCCTCGTCAGGAAATACTGTGTCTGAACAACCTCGCTTCCAGTTTAATTCTGGAAAGAAGTTGGTCCTTGACCACTTTGATAACTTGAACCTCTGAAAAGCCGGAGAAAACTTTCAATAAGCATCACTCTTCGCCATTGAAGATGATATCCTTGCTTTCCCGGATTAAGGAAAATCCACAGAGAAAGCCTCGTGACCAGAGATTCGGCAGCACACCAGTTTTACTCCGAAAAACCGCTGATGAGAAGGTCATTGGCACCTCAAAATTGGATCCCATCATATGAAATTTCTCCGGGAAGATCCCGAGAAAAGTATGATGTAACCCCAAACGAAAATAGTCTCTCAAGAGACTCGCTTTCCCCAGTAGAATCGACAAATGGCGTCTCCAAAACAGAGAAGTTTCTGTACCTCTACAACTCAGACGAATGGGTTCCCCAGCAAGTCTGACATCAAAACTTTTTCCACTCAAATGGCATCTCCCCAGGAAAATTCGGCGAGAAGTTTGAAGGAAAGCCGCTACGAATAGCGTCCCTTGTCAGTAAAGTTTATTGACAAAAGAAACTAAGACCAGTTCCTTGGTAGGAAACCAGGATCGAGGGGAAGTTTAAATCAGAAACTAAGACCAGTTCCTTGGTAGGAAACCAGGATCGAGGGGAAGTTTGTTTCCACAACTGAGACCAGTTCCTTGGTAGGAAACCAGGATCGAGGGGAAGTTTATTTCAAAAGAGACTGAGACCAGTTCTTGGTAGGAGACCAGGATCGAGGGGAAGTTTATCTTTTCTAAGCATCATTGCTTAGCTAAAGAAGATGAATGCGTAAGCTACCATTCATAACCACCATCAAAATTTCGGGTATTCCGATATTTAATCCTCTTGCACCCCGAATGCCCGAATCTCTTCGTCATTCACACCTTCGGGTCCAAGAAGATTAAATAGGGGCATCTGTAATACCCCAAATTTTGACCACTTAGATTTCCCATCATTGTGAAAATCATCATCACAATATGGATGAACCATCATGCTTCATCAGTCTCCCCAAAGATGGGTGAGCATCCAATACAATCAAAATTAGGGTTTCAAGCCCTCTCTGAGTGCTTAGACAAAGGATCAATCAAGAAATGACATGATCTTCAACTTGTCTAATCTCTTAAATATCCACAATGGATCAAAAGGGACTCCCACTTTAAGGATTAAGCACAAGGCTGCTCCCATCTAGGTGGATCAAGTCTCAAGATCGACAGTGTCACCAAATTAGGGTTTTGGTCGACCAGGGCCTCCAGATGGAAATTTTCATCCGGGCACAAGGTAATGATCCAAAACATAACCTAATATACTTCATGGGACCTCATGAACCCATGCATCAAGTCAATTTTGCCTCAGGGGATGCATTCATCAAAAATCAGGAATTAGGGTTTCTTGACTTAATTCACCCCTAAGTTGACTTTTGGGACAAACCATGAGCCAAGACCTCAAGACATGATTTGAGGGTCTCTAATATACCATATTGATCCATTTGGAACAATGTATTGATCCAAGAAGCTTGAGCAACAAGTCTCAATTTCATCTGCACCACAATTAGGGTTTTAAGAGAAAAGTCAACTGTAACTTTGACTTTTGACCTGGACATGCTCCCAAACCCTAATACATGATTGAATATACCCCATGACACCCATGGAACATGTCCATCAAGTTTGATTTAGGTCAAGGACATGATTTCCTGAAGAATTGCACAGTTTGGAATTCATCTGATAAAATGTCAACTGTGCACAAAAGTCAACTTTGACTTTTTGATATTTTTCACCAAAATGGATTTTTAACCCTAAAATGATGTTAATGTATGATTTGAATCATCATTCATCAAGAAAAATCAAGAAAAGTGAGATAACTTGTAAAAGGGGTAACCATAAAACTTAGAAATTTTTCTAAGTTAAAAATAAAGTGGCAAAGGTACCAACTTTGGAGGACCATAACTCCTAAACCACAAGGCCATTTTTTCTCATCCAAAGATGGATTTGTAGCCCTCATTATCACCTACAAAAACTTCAACTACAAGTCATTCCAATTCATTAAGGATTTTGAGTTATGGAGTGATCAAAGTGGCTGAAAAGTGAAAATGTCACTTTTTCCAACACTTAGTGAAATTTTCACTAAGTCAGATTCTGCCTCACTTTTTGCCAAATGTAGGGGGATTTTTCACTTGGAATCAAAAGAGATCAAAACCAAACTTGTTCAAACAGTTGTTGTATCATGTAAGAGCTTTCCAAAATGGCCAAGAACATTGCCAAATTCAACCTACACCATGAGATACAACATTGCCAAGTTGCCTTGCTGAAATCTATCAAGGCAAGGTAGAATTTGCAACTTTCGCCGATTTGCCAAAATCAGCCAAATTCAATTGCTCCTATCCACTTGGACACCTCAGAGGATTGAATCTAAAGGGGACAATCACTGAGCCAAGCCTCCAAAGTCCATGGAACAAGAAATAGCATGTTGAACCTAGAATAGCCAAAATAGGGACAAGACTTCAAATTTGGAATGAGGCATTCAATGAAACCATCAAGGTGGCATGGACTGAGCCATTCTCATCTGAAATCAGTCAAGACTTATGCAAGACCAATGGGACCAAAGCTCTGTGCCCTAACCTCTAGTCAATGGCTAGAGGAGACTTGGATTTTCATTTGCCAACATTGGCCAAACCTACTTACCAGCTGCCATGCACTATTCCTTGCAAAACAAATTTGCTCTACTATAAATAGAGCTCAATTGTGGTCAGTTTGAGTACACCAAAGCCATCTAACAGATGCTTTCCTCAAAATCTCTTCTTTCACTCCAATTTTGCCTTCTAAGGCAAGTCACTATCGGGTTTTGAGTTTAAGAGCAATTCCAATCAAACCAATCACTCACACACCTCACATACATCACATATGAGCTGATCAAACACTTAGATTACTTCTGAAACATCAATTTCACAAAATACCAGCTGGTTGCTCAAGGTTTTAACCAAAGTGCAGCTGAGGTACCACAAAATGATCCAGCCAATTTCAATCAAGTCCAACCATCCAAACACAATCCATAAGGTGTAGGGAAACTGTTCAGATCATCACAACTCATCTGTAACACCTCCAAATCAAAAATCACTTTGAACTTGCTGTCACGGCCTAGAGGTAAGCACATACTTGGTCATCTCTCAATCTATGCATATTTCCTCGCACAATAATTTGGCCATATGTTCATAATCATGTATGGAATGTTTTCCCTCAATTAATTGCATTGTTTGAATCGTGTATCAAAAATCCTAGCCTTTATGCAGAAATTAGGGTTCTTGAGGTCTCTTCGTGATTTCTTGTTGTATGTTTAATTTAAATGAAATTAAAGTACATAGACATGATCGTGAGGTTGAGGCGAGCATAATGATATGTGGATTGCATGATATGATTACGTATTCATGGAGATTGGATAGAAAATGCAAATCTGAGAAACCAAGAACACGCGCGTGTTCTTCAGCTTGTTCTTGGAGCCATTTTTAGAAATTCAAATATTTGAATTTTGTGATTTTGTTTAATTGATTCAAAAATTAATTTCTCTCTGAGTTTTAATGATTTTGAGTTGATTCTTTTTTTAATAATTCACAAAAATGTTAAAATATTTTATTTTCACAAAAAATCCCAAAAATATTATTTATTTCATATAATTGATATTTTTGCAAAGAATTAATATTTTAATTGTTTTTGACATTTTAAATATTTTTTCTACATTGATTTTGCAACTTTTGATGCTTTCTAATTATTTTGTAGGTCAATACTTAATTTTTGAAGCATTAATCCAAGATCACAATTTGTTTTCCATGTGTTAAACAATTTTTGATCATTTTAATTGAATTTTTATTCAATTAAATACATTTTGAAAACAAATTAGGGTCTTGGATTAATTCAACCCTCATAAATCATTTTCAAAACTCTTTGGGCCTCAATTAGAGTGTAAGACCCAATCCCCCTTTTAACCAAAATATTTTGGGCCTCACTTATTGTATAAGTCCCTCTGCGTTAAAAGAAAACCTCGGCGCGATCGCCATTTTTAAACGAAAAATCATTTGGGCCTACCCTCGTGTTATAAGCCCCTCTCTTTTCTTTAAACCTTTTTTGGGCCTCTTGAGAGAGTGTAAGACCCATCCCCCCTTGTACAAAAAACTTTTTGGGCATCACTCATTGTATAAGTCCCTCTGTACAAGTAAACGGCGCGATCGTCGCCCGTTTAAAAATAAAAATCATTTGGGCCTCTCCTTGAGCTATAAGACCCATTCAAAACACTTTGGGCCTCTATTAGAATGTAAGACCCAATCCCCCTTTTAACCAAAACATTTTGGGCCTCACTTATTGTATAAGTCCCTCTGCGTTAAAAGAAAACCTCGGTGCGATCGCCATTTTTTAACGAAAAATCATTTGGGCCTACCCTCGTGTTATAAGCCCCTCTCTTTTCCTTAAACCTTTTTTGGGCCTCTTGAGAGAGTGTAAGACCCATCCCTTTGTACAGAAAACTTTTTGGGCCCCAGTCACTTGTATAAGTCCCGCTGTACAAAGTCAAACAGTGCGCTCACTGATAAAACCCTGGGCCTCTCCTTGAGCTGTAAACCCCAAATTTTTCTTTTTCAAAACACTTTCTCCTTTGATTTTGAATATACTGTTGTTTTCAATCTTTCTTTGTTGAACAACTAACCAAACAGCATGGAAGCACTACAACCGAGTAAGTGGTTATCGCTTTCATTTACTGCTTTCATATTATAAACTGTATTGTGGGGCTGCTCACTGTAAGTCTCCTTTTATAAACTCATATCTACTGTGTAATAATAGTATAGATATTTCGAGTTTCCCCGGCAACTACGTCTAGAACTAGGTGACGCCGTTTCATTTATTCGTAGAAATAGACGCCTAGATCCCCAATAGGAGCACCAGATACAGTCTTCTCTTTGGCTGTCCTCCTTAGGAATCGTCAAGAAGCTCTACTCCCCAAGATGAATGTATTCTCCGAGAATGGCATCTTTGAGTTTCTTCCAAATTCTCGAACTTTCCTGACTTGATCTATTCCTTGCGGATAGCTTGCCTTGAATGTCTCGGGGTTTGGGTACCCAATACGGTCATAATCTTGGACCTTAACTAAGGAACCCTCTTTAAAAGTTAAAAGTCGCTGGATAGTAAACCTCGCACGTTTACCAGTGGTTTTTATCTTTAAAAGAGTTATCTCTCCTAATGGAAAGGAGATGATAGACCCCCGGGCTTCTTAAAAGCATCGGCCTCCTCTTGGGCATTATTCAAGGACCCTACGGCTTCTTAGAAGTATTCACAGCCTCCTCTTAGGCTTCGTATAATGATCTCTTCCTTCGGGAATGATAGCCTCCTCTTGGGCTTCGTACAAGGACCCGTCGGCTTCTTAAAAGTTTCCAGCCTCCTCTTGGGCTTCGTACAAATTGTCCCGACGACCTCCTAGAGGTATAGGAACAGAACCTAGTCATCCTCATAGAACAGTCCTTTGTAGAGTCTACTACTGTTTCTCAAAGCACAGTACAAAAGATGAAACTCTAGACTTGGACAGTCTAATTTCCTTGAGTCTCAAAGACATTCTCAAGCACCCCTTCGTTAAATAGGAAGGAAACCCGCAGACTCGGACAGTCTCAATACCCTTTGGATTTCCCGTTTCCTCAAAGAGAAGGAAATATCCCTGATCCTCAAATCAAATCCCTGAGTACAGTGTTGCTCATATAAGAACTGATTTTCTCTTTTAAAATCAGTATATTGGATCTGTCACTCAACTGAAACAAACCTTTAGCCTCCATCTCGGGCTTCGTACGAGATACAAAAACACTCTCTTGTTGAGTATCAAAGACTCTCTTGTTGAGTCAAACTTTTAGCCTCTATCTCGGGCTTCATATGAGACACAAAGACTCCCTCGTAAAGTCAAACAAACAATAGCCTCTATCTCGGGCTTCGTACGAGACACAAAGACTCTATCATCAGGTCAAAAACTTTTAGCCTCTCTCTCGGGCTTTGTACGAGACACAAAATAGCCTCCTCTTAGGCTTTGTATAATGATTTTCCTAGCGGAAATTAGCCTCCTCTTAGGCTTTTGTATAAGAAAACCACTGGTTGATCCAATCAACCTTTTAGTATCAAAGTTGTGCCTCGTTCACAGTACACAAACATCAACAACTCCTTTCCCTTCATCTAATCGCTGTAAGCGGCAAGCCTCTGGATCATCTATATCCACGCCACTGTCCCTCTTTTAGCATGAGAAATTCCTAAGGAAAGATGGCATTGCTCTACACTGAGTTAAAGTCTTCTCCTTCAGGTTAAAACCCTTTCTTCGGAAATTATGGCATTGCTCGGATCCGCGTATCCTAGTTAAAGTAATTCTCCTTCTCCCTCTTTAGAGATGACAAATTCTCTCTAAAGTCGAGGTCTTTCAGCTTCACATCTTGGGCTTTGAACAAGACACAAATAGACCTTTCAGCTTCACATCTTGGGCTTTGAACAAGATACAAACCACCTTTCGCTTCACGTCTTGGGCTTTGAACAAGACACTAAAACACCAAAAACACCCATTTCCTCCCATAGAATAGGAGGAACTACGAACGCTCTGATTTCCCTGTTTCGGTAAACGGGAATACGTAGGCATAAGATCGAAAGAAAAGATCCTAGCGAGCACAATCAACAAAAAACCCAAATCCCATATCTCCATCAATTAAAAGCAGTAATTCAAAAGCATCAGTCCTAACATCCTAATCCTTATTCCCCGCCAGAAACCTTCTTCCCAGGTAAAAAAGAAAGAAAACAGTATTGGCGAAAATACAAATAACCAGTACAAAGGCCCCCCACATTGTAGCATTCGTAACTTAACAGACCGCTGTTTAAACTCAGTATGCAAGCAGGGTTAATTGGAGACATCTATTTCCCTTCCTTATTCAGCTCACAATAGGATAAAAAATGAATCGACCTGTAGTCAAAGCTCAAACCGCAGAGAGCGACCAGCGCTTAAGAACCGCGTCCAAAATCGCTCGCTACACATCCATACTGAAGTAACCTCGGAAAACCGGAATCAAGAGTAAGATGCAAGCCCTGAAAAATGTCAAACATGTCAGAATGCAAGAAAAATGATATGCTCATGCAAACATGGGGTCAAGGCACACTGCTGGATGTGATGTGCTGTTAGCTGAACGAGAACCCAAAAAACCAGAACTCTGAACCACTGAGGAACCCAAATAATCAGACATTGATGAGAAATCCAGAAAACCGGGTAGGTTGAAAGTCTCGGTTACCTACAAACCTGCAAACGCCCATCCCCTCTCATATGTGGGTACTAGGATGTTCAGTATCCCGGGCTCTCAAGTCGAGAAATGATGATACGTTCACCATTTCTGGTTTGGCATCATCTTCAATCGAGGAGGCCTCAACTGATTCTCCAAAGCAGAAGGTCCTCAGCTTTGGCACTCAGGTCGAGAAACAATAGTACATTCATCCCTCGGGGTACAGTACTAAAGTCAATCGAGGAGTGCCTCCACTGATTCTCTTCAAAACGTAGGGGCCATCCAATGTGAGTTCCAAAGCGGGCCCTCGGGTGCGAATGGGTTTGCCACAGGATGTGGTCTGCCACTGTCACCACTAAAGAGGGATGTTTCCACTAAGGTCCTCAATGATCGGTCACCAGAGTCGACAGCTCTCTAGATCAACACCCCAACATGCGCAAGACACACACGTTAGAATGCGTCCCAAGATAGCCTCTTCTGGTTATGAATTTCGTGAACACACAAACGTACCAAGCGGGCACGTAGGTCCCACTACTTTCCACTCTAGTCCTAGGGTATTCTCAAGCCTTGGTATTGAGCTTATCTCTCAGACCCACCCAACCTGCAAAACAAAGACAGCCAGCACAGCACAGCAGCATGACAGTAATAAAAAAATGAAATGCAGAAAATGCGGTAAAAAATAAAAATAAAATGCAACACATAAAGCAAAACAAAAACAAACACCCAAAGAGAACAAAGACAAGCAAGCATTAGGATTGACTCGCTTAGGGATGGACCAGCATAGGTCAACCAGACTCCCCAGCAGAGTCGCCAGCTGTCGCTCCCAGGATTTTCATCCAGGTACAAACGCGAGAGTGGCGCGGAAAAAACAGAGTCGCCAGCCATGTAAATTTTTCCCAAGAGAGGGAAAAGGAACACCGCATAAACCTGAGGAAGAGGGAAAGGAATGGTCATCGCAACCATAGCCTGGGTTCGGGAGTCGGTTACGCGAGGGGAAGGTGTTAGCACCCCACGCGTCCATCGTACTCGATGGGATCCACGCTTGTTGTCTAATCTAAGGGTAAGTTATCCTATCAGCTAGGGTTGTACTAAGACGGAGAGGGAAAACAAAGACCGACTCGGTAGGACGTCGACGTCCTAGGCCTACGTACCCCCTTTGTGCAATGGGGAATTCAGAGTCAACGTAGTTCGGACCAAGTTCTTTTTGTGTTTTTTATGAGCGACGTTAAGTTCGCGTCCGGCAGTTAGGGTCGATATCTGTTTGCGTCTCAGACGGAAAATAACGTGCCCTTTTTGAAAATAGCCTTTAAGTTGAAGGTCCCGAAGGACAAAAAAGGTTTGAAGTTGGTTTGTGTTTTTTAGGACAGAAGTGGCTTAAGTTAGTTCCTAAGTTGCATTGCACCAAAGTCTAGGGCACAGGGGCGAATACTTAACGCATCGTCCCAAGACAGGACGCTCACTAAGCACTCTAGAAAGATGAGAGGAAGCCCCTCATTTCTCATTCCCCATACTTAAGGCTCGTGCGCAATACACCTTATTCTTATTAAGTGTTTTAAAGAAATTTGAGATGAGAAGAGAGAAGACACAAGGGTAACTCTAAGGGGGACTATGAATCCTAAAGTTATCATGCATGGGTTACCTACGGTTAGTGAGGTTCAACCTAAACCCTAAAGAAAGATAGGAGAGAAAGAAAGAACAAAGGTGAAGAGGGATACTTTTCCACCCTTAAAGAACTTACCTTAGTCCCTGCATAAAAGGTTAGTACGAAACGGACGTAAATACTATCAAGGCAAGTGAAACTTAAACAATGGCGAACAAAATAGATTATCATCCAAACATGAATCAAAGAAACAAAGAAACAGCCCCAAAGCAAATGGCACAAGTGCCTTTTCAAACAGATAATCATACAAGGTCAAAGATGCGCCTGCAAGAAAATCTCAAGTGAAAACAAATCAGATAATTAGAAAAATAACTCCTAAAATTCCCAAATTAAACATTAAAGTTCCTCAACCAGAAGCAAACAACATATCAAAAGTCCCTGCAAAAAATCAAGATATTAGTCATTCAAATAATTAGGCAGAGTTCAGGTGAGAAGTAGGGTTTAGTGTGCCAAAAGGGAAGGACCAAAATGCAATATGCAATAATTTTAAAAATGAAAGAAAAATATTTTAATACATTTTAGAATGTTAGTGAACAAATGCAAAAAGAACGGGTGAAAAATGTTTCATGGTTGTAGAGAAATAAAATAAATAATTTAAGTGTGCATGGTATGGATAATTCAAAAAGAAAATAGATTAAACAATTAATTTAAATGATAAAAATAAAATAAAAATAAAAAATAAATTTTGTAAAAATTATTAAAATGATAAATATGTTGTATGAAATTTTTTAGTAATTTTAAAATGCAAAAAGGTATTTTTAATAATAAAGAATGAAATTATTATGAATTAAACAAAAATAAAATAGAAAGTAGCATGGGGGGTGCGAACAGTAAGGAAATGCAGAGAAAATGACATTGGGCTGAAGAGTGGGGGGTGCGAATAGCAACCCAGTCCACTAATTGAACAAAAAATAAAAAAGGGGTACCGTGAGCATGCCATGTGCAAAGCGCGTGGTTATTTTAATGCAGTGGCGTCATCTCAGCCACACGATCCATCAGACGGCTCATGATTAGTCAACGAAAACAAAAGTAAACAAAATAGAAAAGCATAATTGGAGGAGCATGATACTTGTCGTGGGGTAAATAACACCTGAACATTAATTTAAATTCAGAAAAAAAAAATAAAAAGAGAATGAGGTGGCAAAGCATGGGCCGTTGGATGAAGGAAACGGACGGCTGGGATTGCGTCTTCCCCGTCCAAACCCTTGCAGGCCGGAGCTCCAACCCAGACGCCGGAACTAGGGTTCCGGTCGTCTTCCCCGGCGACGTGCACCCAAAACCTGTCCAAAAAACTCATGCGAATACACTATTCCAACCAGAAAAATGTGAGGATCAATAATATCATCTCAAAAACCACAAATAATGCAAGGATAAAGAGAATCGAAGGAAATAACATGTGGGTCTAAAGCTTTAAACTCGCATAACAAGTCATACACACGTCCATAATTAAAAATAATTACATCAGGATAATCACCATTCATCACACTTCAATATAGACATAAAAAAAGAGAGTTTTAGGAGCACGAAAAATTCACCAACCTGAGATGGCACAGCTCCAATCCTTGCTTTTGGCTGCGAATGGTGGTTGGGTTGTGTTCTAGAAATCACCAGGAAGAGATTTGTGGAAGAACTTTGAAGAAAGACCTTGTAATTCGTGAGATCCAAGGAAAGAAAGCTTTAGGGTTCCAAATTGTGGTTCTCCTCCAAGTGCACGTGAATGAATCCTAACCAGTGCATGGATAGGTTTATATAGACTAGGGTTTTCTTCTAATGAGGAATTGGGCTTGGGTAATTCCATGTTTAATGAGTTTTTAAATTATTTTGGAAAAACACCTTATGTTAAGTACACCTCCTCCATGCATATATATTTAAGAATTCCAAGATGGATCACCTTCATTTGGATTGCTAATCACACCATATTTAAATTGGGCCTTGAAAACAAATGATTCATGAGTTTTTTGATGACTTGGCTTTTTTGAACAATGGAGCATAAGTGAAGAACACACCATGGAATTTATTCATTCTTGGGCCCAAAATAATCCTCAAGGAATGTATTTTAATATTGGAATGTGGCATGAAGCAATGGAATTGATTATAGGTCATTATGCCCAAAGTTGTGAAAATGGGATCATGAGAAACCCTAAAAACCACTTTGCCCTCTTTTGATCATAACTGGAGTTTCACAAATGATATGGAGACCCACTAGTACTTGTTAGAAAGAGGAGAAAAATATCTTCAACTTTCATGTTGGAGAAAAATTAATTTGAAGCATTATTAATGGTGAAAAGTCAAGTTGAATGCAGTGAAGGAACTTGCCCCAAAAGGAAACTTTTCATTATAGGTCACTTTCCAAATTTAGAAACTTTGCACCAGCTCCTGATTCCTGATAAATATGTATGAAACTTGACCCCTGGAGACCATATGAGGATGTGAGACCTTGAAAACCTTGGAGAGAACCTCAAAATTCCACAGTTGACTTCTCCTCTCACTATTGACTTTTACCCCATTCACCTGATTTTCAGTCCATTGGCCAATTGCACTTCTCCTGAACCAAACTGATGGACAACCTCCCATCCCTAGATACTTAGGGACCCAAGGAATACCATAGAATCAAGTCTTGCCCAAAAAATCAGAAATAAACTGACTTTATAGCAAACCCTAGTTTTGGTACCCTCAGTCTAGGAGGAAATAGCATAATCTCCAAATCCAAATTCCTCTGAATATGATGTGTATCCTCTCCAACAAAGATAAGATATGCCATTTGGTGATGATAAAAACCCAAGGAGCTTGCTCATTGAAGCAATAAACCCAAGAATCTCAAAACCCTAATCTATGCACTGGTTAGGAGAGGATGATCCACCTGAGCTCCCTTGGACAAAACCAGGACTCTTGCTTGACCCTCTGAAGCACTGCCTCAGGCGTCTTGACCCCATGCTAAGAACCAATGATATGCACACATGATAATGCAAAATGCAATGCAACATAAGCCAGTTAGTAATAAAGTAAGGAGGCCAAATTTTGGGGTGCAACACCCCCGAAGGTCAGGCTATCTTAGGCATCGACAAGGTCTCTAGGAGAAAGGTGCTGGTGGAGGACGTGTCCGCTGTGATGCGGGTTTTTGCGGCTGCCCTGGTTCTGAACGACGAGGCGTGCCCGGAAGGCGAACTGAACAGGTTGCACGAGAGTTTCCATTCTATCTCAGCCAAAATGGAGAAGGTTGGCAAGGAGCTGCCCGACTGCAAAAGCCAGAACCAGGCCCAAGTCGAGCTTCAAAGGAAGTTGGAGGAAAAGTTAAAGAATGCTGAGGAAGAGCGGAGACGTCTCGTCGGGATTGAAGAGGAGAGGGATCGTCTCTTGGAGAGGAATACCGAGTTGGAGGAGGTTGTCCGCCCCGCTGATGAGGAAACCGAGGAAGATAGGATGCTGACCACGCGGGCAGCGCTCATAGAGAAGCTCCGGGAATCCGAGGAGGACAACCTCGAAGCGGCCGATATAGGATTCAGAAACGTCGTGCAGCAGCTTCGGGTTCTCAACCTCGACCTCATAACCGAAGGGATTGACCCCGACTCCGAGGTGGTCGACGGTCAAATCGTGCAGCCGATGCGGGTGGACGAGGTTCATGAACGCGAGGAGCCCGAAGAGACTGTCGCTGAGTAGGCTTTTCTTTTTTTTTATTCGTTTTGTTTGGCCTGCGATCCGTTTTATTTATTTTTCAATACGTATGCCCGACGTGCGTGCCAGGGGCTTTTGATGTATGTTTGTAATATTTGTACAATGGGCTTTTGCCCGCTTCAATGCATTTTTGCTTATCTGCTCGTGTGCTGTTTGTATGGTTCATACTGTGTGTGATGTTATAGCATTTGTTATACTTTGTTTTTGTCTAAGTAAAAACTTTGGGATTTGCTCGACCTTGATAGTCCCTGACCGCGTGGAGAGCTGGTCGGGTGGTCGGAGATGTGTTCCGATCTTCAACGAGGCTAAGAGCTCGGTCGAGGTCTTAACTTCGTGGCGTGAACTTCCCATCGCGAGCTGGGTGTTCTGCCTAATTGGTACGACGACGCAGGACCTCGATCGAGGTGTCCTCGTCGGATCAAAGTGCTCGCGCACACAAAACGCAACCCTTGACCATCGTGTTTCGTATAGGGGTGTCGCACTTGTACCTTAGTGCGTCCCCGTGGTCGCGACGCTAGTGTGTCGCGGGCAGTGCTTAACTGTAATATTGCTTTAGCTTTTCAGCATTCCATGGTCAAGCAAGTTCTTCCCCGTGCAGATTTTCTAGGAAGTAGGCTCCTGTCCCCGTTTTCGCGCGGACGCGGTACGGGCCCTCCCAGTTCGCGGCGAGTTTGCCTTCTCGCGAGTCTTTCTGGTTCCTTCGTAGGACGAGGGTGCCCACCTGAAAATCACGTTTGATAACTTTGTCGTTATAACGTAGTGTTATTTTCTGCTTAACTGAAGCTTCTCGGAGAGAAGCGCCCGAACGTGTCTCCTCGACGAAATCGAGTTCTTCCCTCAGGGCTTCGTCATTCGCGTCCCCGTCGAGGGGGGCTTCTGTCCTCCTCGAGGGTTCCCTGATTTCCACAGGGATCACCGCTTCCGTTCCGTAGGTTAGACGGAAATGGGTCTCCCCGGTCGTGGAATGCGGGGTTGTCCGGTAGGCCCAGAGGACGATGTATAGCTCCTTGACCCACCGTTGTTTGGTGTCGGCTAGTCGACATTTCAATCCTTGGATGATTACTCTGTTCGTTGCTTCAGCCTGCCCGTTCGTTTGGGGGTGCTCGACCGACGTGAAGTGCTGCTTCGTGCCTAGTTTGGAGACGAAGTCTTGGAAGTTCCTGTCAGTGAAATGTGTTCCGTTGTCGGTGACAATAGCTTGAGGTACGCTGAATCGGGCGAGGATGTTTCTTTTGTAAAAACGCAGTATGTTAAAGGCTGTGATTTTGGCCAATGCTTCCGCCTCAATCCACTTCGTGAAGTAGTCCACCCCGACGATGAGGTATTTGTTTTGATATGACCCCTGGACGAAAGGTCCGAGGATATCCATCCCCCACCACGCAAACGGCCACGGGGAGGACAGTGTTTTAAGCTTGTTGGGAGGAGCGAGGTGCATGTCCCCGTGACGTTGGCATCTGTCGCACTTCTTGACGTGTTCCTTGGCGTTCTGTTGCATGGTGGGCCAGTAATACCCTCCTCGAAGCGCCTTACGAGCTAACGATCATCCGCCGAGGTGTTGTGCATTGATTCCTTCATGGATTTCCTGGAGGATGTCGGGAACCTTGGTCTCCTCGATGCACCTGAGGAGAGGGATAGAGAACCTTCGCCGGTATAGCTTGTCCTCGACTATCGTGTATGAGCATGCCCGCTGCTTGACCATTCCGGCTTCCTTTGGATTTTCGGGCAGTTTACCCATCGTGAGGTACTCGTACACGGGGGTCATCCAACAATTGTTGTCACCAATGGCGTTTATGTTCACCACTGGAGCGGGTTTGTCGATGCTCGGCCGGGAAAGTACTTCTTGTATGACGGATTTGTTCCCACCTTTCTTCTTTGTGCTTGCCAATTTGGACAAGACATCTGCTCGGGCATTGTGCTCGCGGGGGATGTGAGTTACTTCCGCGGAGGTAAACTTTTTCATCTTTTCTTTCACCAAGGTCAAGCACTCGATGAGGTTGTCGTTCTTGGCCTGGTACTCTCTCGGACTTGCGAGGCCACGAGCTGGGAGTCGGTGAAGATTTTGACCTCCTTGGCGCCAAGGTCCTCAGCCAGCCGAAGTCCGGCAAGGAAAGCCTCGTACTTTGCTTGGTTGTACGACGTCGGGAAGGATAGTTCGAGGGATACCTCAATCAGGATGCCTTCCTCGTTTTCGAGGATGATGCCCGCCCCGCTTCCCCTCGGGCTGGATGCTCCGTCGACATAGATCATCCATTTTTGGGATTCGTTGGTCGAAGGATCCGGGACGGTCATCTCCGCCACGAAGTCGGCCAATACCTGAGCCTTCAGGGATTTCCTTCCCTCGTATTGGATGTCGAACTCGGCGAGTTCGAGTGACCACCTGAGCATCCTCCCCGCCATATCCGGTCGCCCAAGGAGTTGCCTTATAGGTTGTTCGGTCCTTACTATGACAGTGTGGACGAGGAAGTAGTGGCGTAGCCTCCTGGCCGCGGTAACGAGGGCCAGGGAGACTTTCTCTATCTGTTAATACCTGAGCTCGGGGCCTTGGAGGGCTTTTCTCGTGAAGTAAATTGGTTTCTGCCCGTCCGGGGTTTCCCGAATGAGGACGGCGCTGACTGCTTCACTCGTGATTGTAAGATACAAGAAAAGTGTCTCCCCGCCCTCAGGCCGTGAGAGGACCAGGGGTTGCGATAGGACTTATTTTAGGTGGAGGAACGCCTGCTCGCATTCTTTGGTCCATTCAAACTCCGCTTTTTGTCAAAGAAGTTTGAAAAATGGGAGTGCATACTGTGCAGACTTGGCGACGAAGCGGGAGAGAGCGGTGAGCATCCCGTTCAGTGATTATATCGACTTCTTTGAGTCCGGAGTAGGGATCTCGGAAAAATACCTACACTTGTCGGGGTTGGCTTCGATTCCTCGCTCTGTGAGGTAAAAGCCGAGGAACTTACCTGCCCGAACGCCGAAGGGACATTTGTCGGGATTGAACCTCATGCGGCAACCTCCTCACTGTGTCGAACACCTTCTTGAGGTGCGCGGCATGGTCGACTTCTTCTGCGGATTTGACGATCATGTCGTCCATGTAGACCTCGAGCATGTCGCCGATTTCAGCCCGGAAAACCTTGTTCATCATCCGTTGGCAAGTCGCACCGGCGTTTTTCAGGCCGAAAGGCATTACGTTGTAGTAGTAATTGCCCGACTCGGTCATGAAAGTCATGTGCTGTTTGTCGACCTTGTCCATGGGAATTTGGTTGTATCCCGAGTATGCGTCCATGAAGGACAATAGTTTGTAACCTGCAGAGTTGTCGACCAGCTGGTTGATGTTAGGCAAAGGATAACAGTCTTTCGGGCAAGCCCGATTAAGATCAGTATAATCAACACACTTCCTCCATTTTCCATTATTCTTTTTAACATGTACAACGTTGGACAGCCAGGTCGTGTACCTGGCCTCCGAAATAAAATTTGCCTCTAGGAGGCCTTTTACAGCTTTTTCAGCAGCCTCCGCTTTTTCGGGAGACTGCTTACGCCTACGTTGAGCTATGGCTCTAGCGGCCGGATCTACTGTGAGCTGATGGCAAGCCACCTCAGGGTCGAGGACAGGCATCTCGGAGGCGCTCCATGCAAAGAGATATGCGTTCTCCCTTAGACATGCCTTCAGCTGCTCCTTCGCCAGGTCGGGGATTCCGGTGCCAATCTTCACGTTACGGTCTGGATCGTCCCCGAGTGCCACGAGCTCAAAGTCTCCGTCGGGGATGGGGCGCGTTGGGTGGAGAGGCAACCTGTTGTTTTCCGCCTGGAGGTCAAGGTCTTCTTCCCCGTCATCATCGGGTTCGCCCGGGAACCTGCTGTCGAGTTCGACCGCGTTGACGCGCGGGAGAGGTACCTGTTCGGTGTTCTGGGGTGGCTTGGCCACGGTCTTGGGTTTGGCGCCGAAGGAACTCATGCCTTTGATGGCGGCATCGAAGCATCTTCTGGCCACGTCGATGTCCCCGTGCATCGTTACTACTCGTCCCCTGGTCGTGTAGTACTTCATTTTGAGGTGGACCGTTGATGGTACCGCCGTAAGCTCAGCCAGGGTGGTCCTCCTGAGGATGCAGTTGTAAAGGGATGGTCATTCGACCACCAGGAAACGGATCTTCACCTGTCGGGCAGTGTCTTCAGCCCCGAATGTAACCATCAGCTCAACGTAACTCCATGGTCTGGTGGTGGTTATGTTGAACCCTTGCAGATCTGAACCGACGTACGGGGTCAGATGTCTCTCGTCGAGCTGAAGGGTCCCGAACAGATGGGCATACATGATGTCGACCGAACTTCCCTGGTCGACAAGGATCCTTCGAACGTCAAAGTTCGCCATCTGTGCCCTGATCAGGAGGGGAATAGTGGTGTTTGGCGCTCCTCCGGGGAGTTCCTCGAGGTAGAAGGTGATAGGGTTGGAGTTCCCCAGCACTTTCTCGAGAGTAGTTGTCTTCGCCGACGTTACGGATTCTAGCTCATCAAATTTTCGCTTGATCGATCTGACGGACAACTTCTCAGGACCACCCCCGGAGATGACCATCGCTTTGGGGAAGCTTTCCCAGGTGCTACGGGCAGTGACGGGGTCCTCGTGGAGGAAGTTTGCCCACATGTTGCGAATTGCTTCTTAGCCTTCAATGATTGGGGGGACAAAGAAATCTTCGGGTCGAGTGACACTGAGGGCGACCTGAAGCCGACTCTCATCGGGAGGAGGCGTCGTCTCCTCGACGTTATGGGCTTCCGGGGAGCTGGGACGAGGAGTGTCATTCTTCTGGGCATATTTCTTTAGGTGCCCTTCCTTGATCAGAATTTCAATCGCATCTTTGAGATGGATGCAGTCTTCTGTGACATGCCCGTGACTCCGGTGGAACCTACAGTATTTTGACTTATCAACGTTTGATTTGGGGGCAGTGGGCTTCGGAAAGCGGACTCCTCCTTTCACAAATTCTGAGTTCTAGCACTAGGAGAGGATTCGCGCGCGGGGAGCGTTGAGCGGGGAGTATTCCGTGAATCGGCCAACTGGTCCGCGCGGTTCATGAGTATCACGGGGGTGATTCTCTTTCTTTCTTTCTCCTCCTCGTCGGGGAGGAGAGTCTTCCTCTTTGTGGCCGCGGGGGCCTTCCTTGCGTCTTGACTCAAGGGCGATCTGTGTTGCCTCTGACTCCTCGAGCTCGATGTACGACTGAGCCCGTTGGAGGAGATCCTCTAGACGGCGGGGTCTGCGGAGGCCCACGGACTTAGCAAAGTCAGATCCAAAACGTAGCCCATGGATGATTAAATACTTCTTCATGTCGTCAGTCGTATGGACCTCGACAGCTTCTCTGTTGAATCTCTCAATGTAGTTCCGGAGAGATTCGTTCTTCCCCTGGAAGATGCTCTCTAGGGCAGCCTTCGTCTTCGGGGGTCAACGAGACGCAGTAAAGTGTTTGGTGAAGCGTTGTCTTAGTTGCTTCCAGGATGTGATCGACCCGGGTTCCAGACCCTTGTACCATGTCATGGCGCCCTTCCGCAAGGTGGTGGGGAAAAGCCTGCACTTAATGGCTCATCTGACGTTTCTGAAGTCGAGCATGGCTTCGAAACTTTCGACGTGATCGTCGGGGTCGGCCAGACCGTCGTAGGTTCCCAGTGGCGGGGGTTTCCCCATGTCCGCAGGAATTGGGGCGTTCATGATCTCCCACGACAGAGGGGTCCTCTAGTCGTCGCCGTCGCTTCCGGCCGGGGATCTCGAAGGGGACCGGTGATGCCGTAGAGGGGAATTCCTCGAACGGTTCCTCGGTCTCTCCTCGGTGGTTTTGGACTTCTTGGTAGTTGTAGAGGGCCTGGGTTCCTTCCGAGGCGGGGAACGATGGCGCTTCTGGGAGATCGCCGGCTGGGGGCGTTCAAGGCGTGGATGACGGCCCTCGCGCACCGGCAAGGGGGTTCGAGATTCTTCGGATGGAGTCCTTCGCGGGGAAGGAGAACGACGAGGTGACGGTGGACGACGATGTCTTCGCGGGGAAGATCGTCGTGCTCGCCCTTGCTCTAGTGCTTCAATTTTGGTATTCTGGTGTGCGATCAGCTGATTGGTCTGATTGATCAAGACGAATAGGGCCACGGTGCTCGCATCTGCATTGGGCGGAGGAGCAACTGGCTGAAAGACGGCTTGTTGGTCGTCCTGCTGGGCAGCGTTGTAAGCCGCGTCTTGGGAGTCTGGGGAGGCGATGTGCCCGTCTCTCACGTCGCCTTCTTCGACGTGGAGGGCAGCGGCGTCTTCGCGGTGGTTCCCGTTCTCGAGTTGCGCGAGGACGGTGTCCAGAGCTTTGTTAGCAGACGGATTGCCGGCCATGATGGTGATGAACGAGAGGATTGCTTTGGTTTATCGGAGGAAAAACGGGGAAGCAAGGGTTCCCACAGACGGCGCCACTGATCGTACCTGGATCAGACAGTATCTGGTGGCCAATAACGTCGTCTGGACTTCAGCTCCGGTGAGGTTGAAAGACGGCCGGGGGGTGTACCTTCAAGGTACTCTGACGCTAAAGTAAGGTAACGGTCAGAGAAAAAGCAAGTACAGAAGAAGAAAGTTAGGGTGTAAAGAAGTGTGTAACCTAGCCCTCTCAAGTGAGAGGGTATTTATAGAGAGCCCCCAGCGCGGGGCCAACGGTTACTTGCATTGGGCTGGAATGCCAGGCCCAATCCAAGTAACTGTCAGGGCTTACGTGGCGTAATGAAGACCAGCACGTGGTCTTCGCCCTGGGGTAACCGTTCCTAGATCTCCGGAACTAGGGCAGACCGATTCCATCGGGAGTGGGCGGTTACGTGAGAACGTGTCCTCGCGGGGAGGCGTCTTTTGTGTCGGAGAGAGACGTGTCCTCGCGGGGAGGACTCTTATGTGCAGAGGGAAACGGCCCCCTCGCGGGGGAGGAGAACCTGAATGTCGGGGAGGAGCGAGGTCGGGGAGGCCTAACGTCCTACCCGACGCTCTATACCGTGCGTGTGTTCGACAACGTTGAGGGGTGACACGTGCCCGACGCTGCTGGGGCGTGTATGTGCCCGACAGTGGTCTTGTAAAGAGGTCCTTGTTGAACCATTTCATGTCCTGTGGGTTGGGCCTTCTCGACTGAGGGGCATACCCTAGCCCAGTCCAGAACAAAATTCTTACTAATAATATTCTAAAAAATAATATTCTAAAAGTTATTTTTAATCTTTGAAACAAATAACTTTTCCTCACCATTTCATCAAAATTCACATTTTATTTTCTGAGTATGCGAAGCTTTGGTCAACAATACACGGATACACATGCATCATCCAGTTACAAATAATCCAATTGGCAATACCTTGCAAGTGCCTAGGAAAATATAAGGTAAAAAATGCCAAAGAAAAAACAGGAGTAATAATATAAACTAATTATTAACAATTAAGACTAAAATTTTGAAAAGTTCACCTCTTCATAATTTTTTTTATATAAAAAAATTAGGTGAATAGGATTTAGAAGTATTACAAGTTATCCACAAAAAACTACAAATAGACTTGAACTCACCTCTATAAATCAACTCCGCAGTTTCCTTAGACAGAATTTCCTATTTATTCATTTAATATGAGATACACCGTTTTTCTAATCGAATGATTTAGTTGAAAAGTACAAACATCTTGAATAGAAATAAATGAATAATGGCATAACTGAATTTGCGTTCTCCATCTTTATTTAAATTAGTTTTTTATTTCATATTTCTTAATTTATTTTAAAATATGTAACATTTCTTGAAGTACTGAATGAGATTTGTGCATAACACTTGTAATCGTCCTCATACATTTTGAAAAAATCTCTATTATCAAATTCATATTCATATGCGCATCAACATTTATACTTATATTCGTACTCTATAGATACTTAAGTACTCATGTCAATACTCATTTATCTGCATTTTAAATAAAAAATAATATATCAATTATAATTTATTATATTATTTTAAATTTTTAATATAATTAGAATTATTCTAATAATATTGAATTAAGAAATAAACAAACATTTATATTAAAATGCATATAAATTTAATAGGTATTTATTTAATAAAATTGATATATATATATATATATATATATATATATATATATATATATATATATATATATATATATATATATATATATATATATATAATTGGGATTTTTAGAGAGAGAATGTCTGACTTCTCTCTAGAATCGTTTCATTTCCTTCTTCTCTAGACCTTCAGTTTCAGGTGGTGTTCTTCAGTTTCAGGCGGTGTTCGTTCTCAGTCTTGACCCAGTGAAGTCATCGGATCATCTTTGGCTTAAATTCCTAGCTTTCGAGCTTAGGGGCCTCGGTGATCTTTCTGTCTTCCTTCTGGGTTGAGATTGGCTTTCCCTTTTAGTTGTCACCTGATCTTTCCTGGTTTGTTGTCCTGCGTGGTACCAGTAGTTCCTTCCTTCTGTTTTTGCGCTCTCATGGGTTGGGAAAAGGTTAGTAGAAGAAGAAAAAAAGGCTCCTTTGATAGCTTCTCCATTTGGAAAGAAAATGCTGGTAAAGGAGCACTCAAGGGGGAATCAACCACCTCCTTTTTCGTGACTGAATTCCCTGAAAAGATGCCTGCTAAAGAACTCTTCGAGGTTTTTAAGGTGTATGGAGTGATTTCCGAAGTTTTTATCTCAGCAAGGAGAGATAAGCGTGGTAGAAGATTCGGCTTCGCAAAGTTCCGAAAAGTGCACGATCCTCGTATTCTGGCTTGCAACTTGGATAGCATCAATTTAGAAGGAAAGAAGATCCATGTCAATATCCCTAGGTTTAATAAGCCTGACTACCTTTCTGTTCCGGGCAAGGTGATGCATGTGAAGAAGAACTCTCCTCAGGGTTCGACCAGAAGTTTCGAGAATTTTTATTCTAAGGAGAAAACATTCGCGAATGTGGTTAGAAGAGGCGACATTAATACTGAGGGGAGTGATAAGGAGGGGGTTAAATGTGTTCCTCTTGAAGTGGACTTCGATTGTTTAGAGAAATTGAAACATATGAGGGTGGGCGTGGTGATGGAGGACGGTAGCGCGTTTAATATTCAGAGAGTTATCAACGAAGAGGGTTTTTTTAATATCAAGGCAACGCCTATTGGAGCATCCATGTGTTTACTTGAAGATACTTCAGGTGGCGAGATTGAGGACTTCGTGAACGAGGAGAAGGAATGGCTGGAAGTGTGGTTCCATGAAGTTCGTCACTGGACCCCGGAGCTGATAGACAAGGATAGATTTGTATGGATTAATTGCTATGGGCTTCCAAGTTATGCTTGGAATGTTTCTAACTTCAACTTGATAGCCAACCATCTGGGAACATTTTTTCAGTGCGATGAGTCCACTAGGAACAAAACTAGACTTGATGCTGCTAGGCTGTTGATCAAAACTAATAAGGAGGTCATCCTGAATATGAAGTTAAGGGTTGAGGTGAATAGCTTTACTTTCTCAGTTTCAATCTCGGAAGACCTTTGTTGTGGTCGGTCTGGATTCACCGGAGAGGTTGAAGACGAGGTGGTCGACTCCGATGAGATAATGTCCTCTATCCATTCTGAGGAGGAGGGCGCGTGGGAATCAGACGAAGAGATGGATCAGGGCGCGTGGGATTCTGATGAAGAGTTGGACCACGAGGTTCCTAGTTTATTGGGGGCAGCGTCTGAGGGGAGAGACTCAATTCAAAAGGAACAAAAGTCAGATGGAGTTTCCCCAGTGTCAGATAATCTATCTTTTGTGGGTGAAAGCTTGGAGAACTGTGTTCCCCTTTTTGGTGGGCCCGAGGTTTGTTCAGATAAGGTAAAGTCTTTGGCGTACAAAGCTATCCCTGAATCTGATAAAGGTGATTCTACTTTTCGAGGTAATCAGAAAGGTATCATTGTTCCTACTTCTGTAGCAGTCCCTACAATTTGTCCTGTAGTTATTGAACAGCTCAAGGTTGTTGATGATATCTATATTGCTAATTGCAAAGGTGATCCGTTAGTGGACTTGGGCCTCCCAAACCCAATATCAGGTCCACCGGGTGGAAGTGTTGGGCCTTCGAATTGGGGCAAATCTAAAAAGAAGAAACTTCTCCATGAGGTTTACAATTGCATAAAGATTCCTTATACGTCTTCCTATTTCTCTTCTCTTCTCAATTCAGCTCTGAAGGATGTTGATTCTTCTCCTAAAAGGAAGAGTTCCAAGGCTTCCTCCAACAGAAGAAGTATTAGAGCTAACTCTTTTGAGTCTAGTTCCTCTCTCTTATGTTGCGAATCGTTAACAGACACTGATTTGGCTAGAAGTAATTTGAGATGCAGAAAAGCTCTAGAGGAAGTTCCCTCTAAAATGTGTAAAACATTGTTGAAACTAGGGATCTCTGACGAGGTTGGTGAAGAGGGTTTAGATTTATTGTTAAGGAAGTTGGATAAAGTTGATATGGATGCAAGGTCTGGAAAGAAGGTTGTTGCTACAGGTGCCCCATGAATATTGTGTCCTACAATGTTCGCGGATGCTGTAGTCCCCTTAAGAGACGGCGAGTTGCTCAAATTCTTTTAAGAGGTATGGCAGATGTTTGTCTGATTCAGGAAACTAAACTCTCTGAATTGGATCCCAAAGTGGTTCATAGCATTTGGAATAGTACAGATGTGGATTGGTCGGGTATGAAGTCAGTTGGTAGATCAGGAGGTTTATTGACTATGTGGAAGAGCAACGTTTTTACTGCTTACTCCAGCTTCAGTGGCTTTGGTTTTCTGGGTGTTGAATTCTTGTGGAATAATTTTAAGCTGATTGTGATTAACGTGTATTCCCCGTGTGGGCTGTCGGATAAAAAGAGATTGTGGAGAGAATTAATTGATGTGAAGAGAAAATATCAAGGTGCTGGGTGGATAGTGGGGGGTGATTTTAACGCTGTCAAAAATGGGGAAGAAAGGAAGGGTATCAGAGATTCTAACAGTTGTGGCATGAAGGAATTTGGGGAGTTTATAGAGGATATGAACTTGTTCGATCTTCCGGTTTCTGGGAATAGGTTCACTTGGTTCAACTCTAATGGTCTTAGTCGAAGTCGTTTAGATCGTTTTTCGGTGGATGATTTAGCTGTTAAACTCTTATCCCTGAAGAACCAAGAGGTGGATGATAGAGATGTGTCGGATCACCGTCCTGTGTGGCTGAAGTCCAAAGATATCAACTGGGGCCCTAAGCCTTTTAGGTCTTTTAACTGCTGGCAGTCCCATAAAGAGTTCCTCCCCTTCGTGAAAAATAAGTGGGATTCTTTTTCTTTCTCTGGATCCTACTGCAATATTTTTCTCAAGAAGTTGCAAGCACTTAAAGGTGAATTGAGACAGTGGAACATTAACGTTTTTGGTTGGTTGGAGCTTAACATAGAGGATAAAGTGCATCAACTTAATTTTCTTGAAAGGAGTTCTCAATTGGATAATGGGGGTGGTAATGAAGATTATTTAAAAGAGAGGCTCAAAATTCAGGAGGAGTTGTGGTCCAATCTGAGATTAAAGGAGAGTATGCTTGCTCAGAAATCTCGAGTGAAGTGGATTCGAGAAGGAGATTCTAATTCCAAGTATTTCCATAGCTGTCTCAAGGCTAGGAATCGGTCCAGTTACATTCCTGCTATTAGGGTGGAGGGTACCTTAGTTGAGGATCCTGAGAAGATTAAGTTCGAAGCTTTGAAACTCTTCGAGTCCAGATTCCAAAAGCAGTCTTCCTTGTGCAGCAGTTTCAATCCTGCCTGTGTTCAGTCTTTTGATGTCCTTGATAGAGAGTATCTAGAATCTGATTTTTCTGAAGAAGATGTGAAAAAAGTTGTGTTCAACTGTGATAGTAATAAATGCCCAGGGGTCGACGGTTTCAACTTCTCGTTCATCAAAGCGTGCTGGAATATCATTGGGGTGGATTTTTCTAATTGTGTCCTTGAATTCTTCAGGACAGGTTATCTGCCTAAGGTTTTCGTTTCCTCATTTATTTCGTTGGTGCCGAAGATTGATAATCCTCAAGGTTTTGAAGATTTCATGGCCATTAGCCTTGTCAGCTGCGTCCTCAAGACCATTTCCAAGATGTTGGCAGGTAGATTGGGCAAAGTCATTCACAAGATTATCTCCCCTTCTCAAACAGCGTTCATCCCAGATCGGCAGATTTTCGATGGTGTCCTTCTTGCCAACGAGATCGCAGACTACGCGAAAAGATTCAAGAAGGAGTGTTTGTTCTTTAAAGTCGATTTTTCTAGGGCGTACGATTGTGTTGATTGGCAATATCTTGAAAATTTACTTATTAAGATGGGCTTTGGTTGTAACTGGATTAAGTGGATTAGAGGGTCTGTTTTTAAGAGTCATTTTTTTATTCTTATAAACGGAAGCCCTTCGAAGGACTTTATGGCCGGTAGGGGATTGAAACAGGGGGATCCCTTAGCTCCTTACATGTTCGCTATTGTGGCCGAGGGTTTAGCTTGTTTGGTTAAAGCTGCTTCTGGTAATAATATGTTGTCCCCTTTAAAAGTTCAGGACGCCGTCTCTCCTTGCTTACTCCAATTTGCAGATGATACTCTGCTTATTAGGGACGGGTCGGTGCGCAATATCTGGTCCTTCAAGACTATCCTGCGGGCTTTCGAAGTTACTTCAGGGCTGAAAATCAACTTTTCCAAGAGCTTCCTTTACGGTATCGGAGTTGATGCAGACATTCTGTCTGCATCTGAGCATTTCTTTCATTGTAAGTCGGGTTCTCTTCCCTTCAAATTCTTGGGTCTGCTTGTAGGAGGTAACCATCATAGACTTTCTTTTTGGAACCCTGTGTTATCGTGTTTGAGAAAGAAACTTTCTAGTTGGAGTGGCCGTAGCTTGTCCTTCGGGGGAAGAGTTACTCTGCTTAACTCGGTTCTTACCAATCTGTCTACCCATCATCTTGCTTTCTATAAGGCGCCAAAGAAGGTGCTGAACGATATTATCGCGATTCAAAGACGTTTCCTTTGGGTTGGAGCTTCTGATAAGGGATACGTGTCGTGGATTTCTTGGAGCAATGTGTGCAAACCTAAAGATATTGGTGGCCTCGGTGTTAAACATGTTAGGCGTTTCAACCACGCTCTACTAGCAAAATGGATTTGGAAATTCTATAGTGGGGGTAATGAAATTTGGAGACAAACTATGGCCAACAGGTACGGTAACTTGAGTATCAAAATGCAATCTACTGCTGAAGTTGGGGGTCAGTGCTACGATTCTCATTGGATGAAGGATCTTTTATCAATCTCAGCTTCCGATACCAGATGCTGTTTCAATGATTGTTTGAATTGTTCTGTAGGAGATGGCGTTAATGTATCATTTTGGCACTCGATTTGGATCGGTAATGAAAAGTTAATCTGTCGTTATCCTAATCTGTACCAGTTTTACAGGTCTAAGTACTGCTCTGTTAAAGACATGGGTGAGTGGGATGGAGTTTCTTGGAGATGGAGACTGTATGATTTCTTGGATATTGGCAATTCCAATGTGGATTTCGAGTGGATTAATTGCTCTCAGCTGCTGGTTCAGTTCACTCCTTCTAAAGATGTGCTAGACGTGTGGAATTGGAACCTCCAAGACTCTAATGAGTTCACTGTTAACTCTTTCTACCATTCTTTGAATTGCTCAGTTTATGTCAATGAGGCTGGTTCGGTGAACTCCGGTTTGCTGCATTTTCTGTGGAAGACGACGCTCCAGGCTACTGTTTAGTTTTTTGGGTGGCGGCTGGCTCATGACAGGTTGCCTACAAGGTCCAATTTGGCAACTAGAAGGATTATTGTTAGTGAACATGACAAGGTTTGCATTTTTTGCTTTCTCCACCTTGAAGATTCCACTCATCTTTTTCTTTTCTTGTACCAAATCCATTTTAGTTTGGAACAGTATATGCGAGTGGGTGGGCATAGACCGAATTTTGGAAACAAATTGTTCCTCCCATGCGAAGGCTTGGTCCTCGAGACTAAAAGGTCGTTGTGCAGTGGGTAAGATAAACTCTCTTTGGTTTATATCTTGTTGGATAATTTGGAGATTTAGGAACAAAATATTGTTCAAAGATATGTTGTTTAATGCTAGCGACATTGCCAACGAAATCAAAATTTACTCGTGGAATTGGTTGATTTTGGGTAGACTTGATAGTAAGTCTTGTAGATTATATGAATGGTACAAATTTCCTTTAGATTTTTTGTAAATCCGTAGTCGGATTGTTGATTGTACTATTTTGGTTCGAGATTTCCTTAATCTCATTTATTGAATTGCTTATCAAAATATATATATATATATATATATATATATATATATATATATATATATATATATATATATATATATATATATATAAATGTATATTTTGCATGTATGGGGCGGAATGGTACTAAAGTACTCCTACATGCATCATCCGCATTTATTTTCGTGAATAATTATCTTTCATATCCATGTTCGTTCGACGTGTTTTTACCTTGTGGATAATTTTTTGTAGGTATCGATAGGAGATAAATCAAATTATCATCTCTAGTCAGGTTCATATGAAAACATATTAAATTAAATTTGAAAAAAAAAATTTAACAATTTAATTGCAAATGCAATATTTTTGTATAAAATTTTATTATATATTTTTTACTTTTATAAATCAGATATTTTTTTCACTTTTATAAATCAGAGTACTATTGCCTTCTTCTAATAAGATAATTAAATTCAATACCATATTATATTTTAATATTATTTTATTTTAAAACTAAATTAAAATTTTAAATTTATTTCCTCTGATATGAGTATCGAATCAAAACAGATGTATCAAAGAATTTACTAAAAATTTAATACGAGTATCCAACCAAAACACATGTATCAAATAATTTACTGAAAATTTAATATTAATACATATATTCAAGTCTGAATTTAAACTCACTGCTACTAGTTAAAAATAAAGAAACTCTCGCTATGTAGTCAAAGATTTTAGATAAATCTTACTATATTAAAACATTACACAATGTCTAAGTCATTTATATTAAATCTTTATCGTAAAAAAATACACCCTCCGTCTCATATATAAGCAAAAGTTATTTTTTAGATAAATTAATTGTAAAAGTTATTTTTTAGATAAATTAAATAATTAATGTATCTAACTTATATATAAATTGGATACATTAATTATTCAATATATCTAAAAAATAATTTTTGCTTATAATATAAAACGGAGTAGTAATTAATTAAACAATATCTCTAATTCATTTATTAACATTTTCCTATTTAAAATTATTATTTTTGGGAAACTATCACCGCTGGAAACATTTAATGGTTAACTTGTTCAACAAGTTTAGTGCAACATCATCGACCCGCTAATGGTAAATTTCTTTTTTTCCACATAAAGAATACTATGAACATTTAAAAACTAAAAATAATAATGAAACAAATAGTTCTTAAATTGTCAATATACTTATCACGAATAGTTTCATGCTATTCTTCAGCCAAAAAAAACTACAGTTCACGCTTTTAACTCTTCGCTGTAGTTTCCTTGATCGCGTTTAATTAGTCTAATACTAACAAATTATCTATATATAGATATCAGCCCTAATACTAATAACGAACAATAACGCACTCACTTTCTCACAAGTGTTTCGTTTCCATGTTCTTATTATATTTTACATTTTCAAATATCAAATCAATATCAACAATATGTATAGGGTAGCAAAAGCATCAGAGTACCTTGTGATAACCGGAGTCGGAATCAAAGACATCAAGCTTGCAAAGAAAGCATGGATTCTCCCCGGACAATCCTACACCGTCTTCGACCTCTCTCCGGTGAACTACACCTTCGAAGTTCAAGCGATGAGCGCCGAGAAACTCCCTTTCGTTCTCCCTGCCGTCTTCACAATCGGTCCTCGTGCCGACGACGACGAAAGTCTCCTCAAATACGCCAAACTCATTTCGCCACATGATAAGCTCTCTAATCATGTTAACGAACTCGTTCAAGGAATCATCGAAGGCGAGACGCGTGTTCTCGTTGCTTCAATGACGATGGAAGAGGTTTTCAAAGGAACAAAAGAGTTTAAACGAGAAGTATTCGAGAAAGTTCAACTTGAACTTAACCAATTTGGATTATTGATTTACAATGCAAATGTTAAACAACTGGTTGATGTTCCAGGTCATGAGTATTTCTCTTATTTAGGGCAAAAGACGCAAATGGAGGCAGCAAATCAAGCTAAAGTTGACGTGGCGGAAGCTACTATGAAAGGTGAGATTGGTTCGAAGATGAGAAAAGGACAAACACTGCAGAATGCAGCGAAAATTGATGCGGAGACGAAAGTTATTGCTGTGCGGAGAAATGGAGAGGGAGAAAAGGAAGGAATTAAAGTGAGGAGTGAAGTGAAGGTTTTTGAGAATGAGAGAGAAGCTGAAGTGGCTCAGGCTAATTCTGAATTGGCTAAGAAAAAAGCGGCTTGGACTAAAGCGGCTCAAGTGGCTGAAGTTGAAGCTGCTAAAGCTGTGGCTCTTAGGGAAGCTGAATTGCAAGGTGAGGTGGAGAAGATGAATGCTTTGACAACTACTGAGAAGCTTAAAGCTGAGTTTCTAAGTGAAGCAAGTGTTCAATATGAAACCAAGGTTAGTTTACTCTATGCAAATATATATATGTATATAAAGTTATATCTTATAACTCTTGATTCATTTATTACTATTCAATGGCCCTACATGTTGTTGCCTTTTATGACCCTATCATGTTTAACAGATTCTAATTTAGTGTGTCATTAAAAAATTATATTATTTGGTGATTGAAATTGTAGGTACAAGAAGCAAACTGGGAGCTGTACAAGAAACAAAAAGAGGCAGAAGCAATTCTCTATGAGAAGAAGACAGAGGCTGAAGCTCAGAGAGCATCGGCAGATGCAGCATTTTATGCTAGGAAGCAAGCAGCTGAAGCAGATCTATATGCAAAGAAAAAAGAGGCTGAGGGGATTTTGGCACTTGGACAATCTCAAGGGGTGTATATAAGTACACTTCTGACTGCACTTGGAGGCAACTATACAGCTCTAAGGGACTATTTGATGATAAATGGTGGCATGTTTCAAGAGATTGCAAAGATTAATGCTGAGGCAATTCGTGGACTTAAGCCTAATATAAGTATATGGAGCAATGGAGGTGATAATGGCGGGGGAATAACAGAAGGTGGGATGGGGATGAAAGATCTTGCTGGTGTGTACAAGATGTTGCCACCTCTGTTTAAGACAGTTCATGAGCAAACAGGAATGTTGCCTCCTTCTTGGATGGGAGCCTTACCTGACAAAACCTCTTAATTAGCAGGATGCAAGTATTAGGTTTAAGTAGTACCTTTTATTGATTTAGTAATTTAGTAGTAATACATTTTTATTGTGTGATTGTTAGCCTAAGAATTTTGGTTTAGTATTTCAACATAAAAGTGTGATATAATGGTATGAGATTGCTAAGTATAAAATGACATAACTATATTCTCACATGTTGATGACTTCGACGGAAGAAGCGAGTTAGATAATCTAATAATTTACGAAGTGTGGTTTGGAGGAATCTCAGGAATAGATTCACAAGATTAGGACCACTCTCTCTTCAAAACATGCTAAGAATTTCGAAAAGGTTTATGCTGATTTGGTATATTTGATGGAAGTGAAAATGAGATAGATTCACAGGCTAAGTACAAGTTGCTACATCATTTCAACGCTATGCTCCCAAGGTTTGAGAGAGGAAACTTTCAACATAAGCAATTAGTAGATTTCAAAGAAGGTTTGAAGCAGCAAGAGCCGTCTAAAATAGTTCAAATATCGAAAACACGTGGAAGCAGACTATAAGGCTGAAGCTCACGTGAGGGAGTACGTGTCGAATTCTGTTTAGATAATAGTTGTAAACGGTTAACGTTGTAATAGTATATAAGATGAGTTCAATCATGTGAACAAGGATTGCAATTTTCATTTACTCTTTATAGAACTAAAGTATCCAAATCACATAGAAAATCAGTTTGTGAGAATATGTATGAACCTGCATCATTTCTTTATGTTATTTAAATTCAAGCACTTGCTTAATGACATTTATTATACTTTTCGTTTACTTTCCTCTTCCAAAACAATTATGCATTGTGATTTGATTTATTAAAAATACCAGTAAACAAACTGGTCCACCCAGTGGGACCCTTTTGTGCAAGAAGTTTTAACTTTTGCAAAAAAGTGTTATGTCTTTTATTGTTTATTTTTGTTCTTTGTATATGAAATGCCTTCAGCTATTGAGTGTTTATGCGTCTGGGGAGTGGTAAGATTCTTGCTGAAATGACTCGTCCAACATTAAAAAAATACCCGCTCCCCAGAACAATACTTCAAACGTAGAAGAACAACCAGTTTAATCGACGGTTGGTAATGCAGGAGCTTCGACAACTGTTGGAGTAACCCCTCTTGTTATAAGTCAAATTTCAATTTTGAAAATATTACCAGAAGTGGTTGCTTCCCTACCACATTCAGCGAGTATTCCAACTACTCCCAGGGTCACGCAAACTATGATAAGAGACCCTAGGTCTTCTTTTCTCCCAAGATTTACGTTTCCTCTTGGTAGTAGAGAATATCCTTATGGAGTTTCAATTGCAATGATGACAGAGTTGCAAACTAGTGCATCTATATTTGTAGATAATGTGATGTCAATTGTGTCACCTCTCAATCCATACTTAGAGTCAGGATTTGCTATAAGCAATCTTAGTCGAATGGCACAACCATAAGGAGGGTTAGGATATATCCATAAAGTTATGTCACCCTTGACCACTAGTTCCCTCCAATCTGTGAGGCAACAAATGGATGAAAGTAACCATGATATGGTGAATATGCTTACACATCAAATTAATATTATGTTTAACCCTTTGATCTAAAACACAAACCATATTTACCAACAGTTGGCGCACCAAAATGGTCGAATTGCTGATTTTTTTTTTGTGCTCTCCAAGCACCAACTCGGCCAATCCCTCAAATTTAAAATGTTAGGCTAGTTCAAAATTTAGGAGCACCAAACAATGAAAGGATTCTTAATAATCAAGGGCAACAAGTTCTGCCTCAACCAGTCGAACAACCCATATCCAGAGTAGTCAAAGAAGACTTAGGTAGGAATGGCCCAAAAGTAGTATTTGTCAATATGAATCAGTATGCAGACCAAGTTGTTAGGAATGTCCAACAAAACAATTTTAGGGGGAAGAATAACATAGCTAATGTGGTCGAACAGATCCTTGCCCAAAATGGCCTTAATATTGGCTTGCATAGGCCAAATTTTGTCTTTGCATTATCAAAGTATGTATTGTAGACTGAACTCCCCAAGGGTTAGAAGATCCCCAAGTTGAATAAGTTTTCAAGAGACACTAATGAGTCCACTATCGAGCACGTCACTCGATATAAATCAAACGCAGTGGATATGGACAATAATGAAATTTTGAAAATGAAATATTTTCCCAACTCCTTGACCAAGAATGTCTTTACGTGGTTCACCACCTTACCCCTAAATTTCATATGTAATTCACTACTACGGAAAACACCTCTCATAACGGTTGGAAAAGGGATACAACCACGTGCGACCAACCGTTGTGAGGTAAGGTGTGATTGTATGTATGATTCTTTCCACCACGAACGTGTGCCCTTGATTATAAGTCAAACATCGCGCAAACTATCACAACAGTTGCTTTAAACAACTGTTGGTATATGTCTCAACCTATCACAACTATTACTTTAAACAACCTTTATTGTATGTCTTTTAATAAATAAATATGCAGCGGTAGAACAACAACAATAACAACTGAGAGTGCAACTTTCTGTTAGATATATTTTGAATGTTGTCAAAACCAGGATAGTTTAGTGTTAATGTATATTGGATGGTATCCTCTGATTCTATTTGTGCATCTTAGCATTAGGAAGCATTAAAATGTTTTGGAAAAAGATCATACATCATAAATGCATTAAAAATAAAGTTTTTGTGAAAGCACTATAGTATAGGCCAACACATACGACTTTAGGTCGACCTATAGAAGTTTTTCATTCAGCATAGGTCGACACATAGAACACTTAGGTCGACACTCATGCCTCAATATTAAAGCTTGTAGGATCTGTCCATGTACTGGCTAACATAGGTCGACATAAGACCTTTATAGGTTGACCTAAGACCTTAATAGGTCGACACAAAGACCTTTATAGGCCGATCTATAGCTTTCATAGGTTGACACATACGATGCATTTTTCCAAAAATCATAATTTTCTCCATTATTTTGCATTCCATTTGCTTCTAAACGTGCATACTTAAAAATACTTGATACATGCATCATTTCTAGTACGGTTCTAGAGTAAAACCTACATGAAACCAGGATTTCAAAGCATACTCATTGTCATACCCTAATTTTTGACCCCTAATATCTCACGACTTTTTGCATCGTTTGCATAACATGTCATATCTTTCATCTCGCATAATATCCAATTTAACAGCTAGAATAAACTTGTGGAATTTACAGCCGAATCGGTCAAACTAAAAGCCAACTAGGCGTAAAATCAGTGGACAGAAAATTTTAAAATCGAGCCTGCAAACGTCAGTGATATTAATCTACGTTTTACTTAGTGTAACCTGGCGTGTTCGTTTTAATTTTTTGACTACTTTTCGGTCGCATTTTTTATCAGTTTAAGTCTTTTTAGCGGGTAAAATTTATTTCAAAATTTGACCAAAAGTTGTATTTTACCAAATTGTATATTTTTCGCTAATCATTTTGGTGTATTCATTTTATTTTTCCGAGCACCTCGATATCGGTCCAATTATTCGTTTTTCTACCACTTTTATTTCTACTTTTTATTAATAATTAATTATTTTAATTAATTAGTTTTTATTTTAAATTATTTATTTATTATAGTTTATTTTATTTTTACTTTATTTATTTTTTCTTATTTTTATTATTTAAATTTTGATTTTATCTTTTTTTGACAAAACTTGTTAATTAAGTTTAGGTAATCAGTTTTGTTTGGATTATATTTTTGTGAAACTACGTAGCCTGTACATACTGAAACACTGCACATATGATACACGTAGCCCCACTCTCATTCTAATATCTCTTTCTCATTTGCCTTTTTTCATTAAAATAAAAAGAAAAAATAATAGCATTTGAAAAAGAAATTGCATACTCTTTCTCCATGCGGGACCCATGTGAAGGAGGGAGATTCATTTTTGGTTCAGCAGAAAATTGGCATTAAAAGAAACTCGCGCAGTAAAAAAACAAAAAGAAAGACGAAACTTCATCTTTATCATGCTAAGCCACCACATAAATACCTCACCTTCAGCACCCATGAACGACAGACCTTGCATCGCTTAAGCACACCACCTTTATTCTCTCCGTCAAAACTAAACTCCATAACTGTGGTGCACCCTTCGTTTCGCTTCCTTCCAACATCACACAAGCCAACACTTTGATTCAAACTCCACCTTATTACAACCATTATCACCTGCTAACTTTCATCTTTAAACTCACCCTTCCTCCATTCACCAAACATAACCTGAGAAACTGCACCAACCTTTTCTTTTTTCCACAACCTTTTCTTTTTTCACTTTTTTCCTTTATCACCCTTTTTCAACGTAGTTCTGAACTATGATTGCTCTGACTTCCTATTAAGGATACGTAGGCATAGGATTGCGAAATCCTAGCGAGCTACCTTTTTATTTTTCTACCTTTTTCATTTTCTCTTTACTTTACCCATCGTTACCCTTAGCAAACATTTTTTAGCAAAAACATAAACATTTCAAGAGGTTCCTGTAGAGTATTGCAGATGCTTAGTGTGCTAGTACCTTCCCTTAGTATAACCAACCCCCGTACCTTTGATCTCTCTCTTTGCTTAGCTTTAGGCCTTGCTTTTTGCTTCACATTTTTACTTAGGGTTTTTGTTCAATCTTTTCTCCCTTCCCTTGGATAAAATAAAAGTTCGATGGCGATATTATTATTTTGCGAGCCAAGCTGATCCGATAGCTTTGGTATCCGATTCTCACCGCGACAGAAAATGGCGACGTCACTGGGGACCATTGTTTAGTGGGTTGAGCCTAAATTGTTATGTTTGTGTTGCTATTATTGTTTGTTATTGCTTATGTACTTGTATATTTGTATATTTGTATATATCTGTTTTGCTTGGGTTTTTGTTGTGTACAGGGTTGTGACCTTGAGTGGCGAGAATAAGTCCTATACTCTGACTTGAGTGTACTTATGATAGGATGGGTGGTACATTAAAGAAGGCTTATAGGGAGTTTATTCCCGACCAAGTTGACTTGGATCCCCCGCTCAGTTGAGGCCCTCTTGGGAGTAGTATTATTGAACGAGTATTGGTGAAAGCATTACTACTTTCGACCTATGAGCCCGTGAGACTGAGGACCTTTAGTTACCCATTTACCCCACTTTGGCCTTCTTAGGATGTAGTGCAATGACTATGAGGGTGTAAACCCGAATTACTTGATACGCGATGCTACACTCAGACGAGTTTCTCTTGAGAATATTACTGATCCCCGAGTAATCGGATTGTCGGTAATATCCAAAAGCTGGATTGATGACTCTGGGAACTTTGTTAGAAGCCGTTGTGCAATAGCTTTACCCTTAGTACACACCTTATGGTTGGTTCTTTACCCAGACTTCATGTTGTGATCTCGAACCTTTCGATCCTGTTGTCTGTAATCTGCATCTTGTGGTGCATGGCATTGCATATCATTTGCATCTTTGCATGATGCATTGCATACATTTGTTTTGTCCAGCGACTCATATCCAGCTGTCACTATCTTCCAGTGTCATCTATCAGTCATCAAGTTGATTCCTCAACACAGATACATGACTAAAGCTAACTACAGACGCAAGATGTCAGAGCAGGAAATGCATAATGTTGAAATCAGGATGGAGATCCACTACTACAAAACGCGCAAACAACAACGCCCAAGTCACCACAGTTCTTCCAAAAACCGTGGTGATATCTCTAAACTCAGGCGCTAACTTTATATTATATTTTTTAATTAAAATTTTATAGGGTATAATAACGGTTGTAAGTATAACCGATATGATATAATCAATCTTTCATGGGTTCGAACCTCAGCTGTGGCAAAAAAAATCATTTTACGTTAAGGCGCTCCTTTCTTTTTTATTTATTTTTAAATAAGGGATATCACTACTATTATTATGGGTAACCGTCGTGATATAGTTTTCTATTATTTTAAAATATAAAATATAATTACGGTTATAGTTTTAAATCGTAACAAAAAGTGATACTTTATAATAGATAAACGAAACTATCTGTTGCCCAGTTCATAACAGTCGTTTCTCTCTAAAGAAAACCCTAACACAACCCTCTCCTCTCATGAATCTTAACCAATACTGTTACAAGTGAATGGAGAAAAGAAGCTTAAAGGATATCTGACAGGAGCAATGTCCGGCGCAAACTCTACGGCAGCGAAGATGGTATGTTCTCCTGCTCTCTTCTTTCTACTCTTCTTCTGGATGTTGTTGATGTTTAGAATTTAGGATTATTGTTTTAGGGTTTGGTTTTAGGATGCTGTGGAAAACATTATGTTATTGATGTTTTAGGGTTAAGTTTGATTTTTGTTTTGTTTCCTTGTAGATATATGGTGATGATGGTGGTAGCAAGCGTATGGTGGTAGCCAGCGTATGTTATGGTGAAGTTTCATATGGTTTTTGTAGCCATGAAGAAAAATATAAGAAGTATTAAGTTATTGTATAAACTTCATCCACCTTATATTTTTTCTTCATGGTTTCACAAACTAGGTGAACTTGATATATCATGATTTGTTACAGTTCCACGATTATTTTCAATAAGAGGTGCGTTATTGACTCAATGTATCTTGATTTGTTACAGTCCCACTTGGGGTTTTGTTGCTTAAATAATGCATGTTTTTTTATTGTGTTGCATGGATTTGTTGTATGTTGTTGTTGTTGACAAATGTTCTCAAAACAAGAACAAAACATTGCTAAGTCACAAGATAGAGGCTTCTTGTGACTTAGCAATATTTTGTTCTTTAAATTCTTATACAAGTTGACAAATTTAGTTTATCATATACTATGTATATTGTTTGTTTCACTTACCTTTCAATGAAAATGCAATCATTTATATTGACATAGAAACTTATATTCTAAAAATTAAGATGTATTTGAAAACCAACCTATATCAATCAATGTTTTTCGAATCGCATATGTCTCATTCAGCACATTTTATGTTCCTTAACACATAATATATGGTTCAATGGTTTGTTTGCTTTAATTCATCGATATAATTTACAATCGCGTTGATAAGCGACGATGATGAGGTAAACTATAATAAAAGATATCGATGTATTGAAGGAATCAGACCATTGAATCGTATATTATGTGTTAAAGAACATAAAACGTGCTGAATGAGACGGATTCAATTTGGAAAAAATTGGTGTGTTTAAGTTGGTTTTCAAGAATAGTTTAATTTTCATATTATATATTTATTTGCCAATTTGAATGGTTGTATTTCTTTAAATAGGTGTATGGTAAACCAAGTAATATACATTTGTATATAATAAACTATGGGTACTTTCCACGACAGTTGTCTACATTAACCGTCATCTAATGTAATTAATTTGCTGATGTTGTGTTTTGAACCCAGTACCTTATCTATCACAACGATTGTTAAGTATATCCGTTGTGATATACCGCGCGCTTTCCAGAATACAACAACGGTCCCAGGGCCGTGATTATAAGTAGCGCATTTACCATAACACTCTACATAACAACGCCTTGATCTGCGTTATTATATGTATTTTTCAACCGTTGTTAAAGGGGTTTTACGTAGTAGTGATCGATGATCTTAAGTCAAGCATGACAAAGCTCACTGAAATGTTTCAGGTCTTGATTGCTAGAGGAGATCAACCCTAAAGGATTGTCATCCAGGAAGTTTCAAGCGCCGATCCTCCACCTGTTCAGATGCCACCTTCAACTTGGCCAGAGTTTGGTTTACCTCACAACTTCTCTCCACCTCTTACATCTACTGCTATGATTGGTTAGACTGCCAGACCAGTTTTTCAATCTCCTATTTTTGTCGAGCCCAGACCTGTGGTTCATGCTGTTGCCCAGACTGCCCAGGCTCCCTTCTTTTACTACAATGTTGTCGGTGCTCAGGGTGAAGATCATGAAGACTTTGTTGAACCTGAGGTCGTTCGTGAACAATTTCAGACCATAGACAAAATACTTAGAGCCGTTGAGGGTACTGACTTCTTTAATGTGGATGCAGATAACATGTACTTAGTATCTGACCTTGTTATGCCTGCTAAATTCAAAACTCCCAAGTTTGTGAAGAACAAAGGTCACTCTTGTCCAATGACTCATTTGGTCATGTACTTTCAAAAGATGGTTGTTTATACCAATAACCAGAAGCTGCTCATCCACTGCTTTCAAGACAGCTTAACTGGAGCTTCATCCAAATGGTACATGAAATTTTGAACAAGGCAACATCCACTGCTTCCAAGATCTTGCAAATGCCTTCATGAAGCAGTATAAGTACAACCTCGACATGGCTCCTGATCGCCGTCAGCTTCAGAATATGAATCAAAATGAGAAGGAATCCTTCAAAAAGTATGTTCCGCGGTGGAGAGAGTTGGCTTCCCAAGTTGAACCTCCTTTGACCGAGAAGGAATTGACTGGAATCTTTATAGACACCCTATCTTTATTTTACTGGGAAAAGATGATTGTCAGTGTTTCCTCCGACTTCACTGATTTGGTAACTATTAGCCAAAGGCTCGAGCAAGGTCTCAAGAATGGAAAAGTATCCAAGGTTGCTGAATCTTCCAATGGCGCAAAGAAGTCCTATGGGATCTTCCAAAAGAAGAGGGAATATTAGACTAATGTTGTCATGGTTGAAGTGAGAATGCCTCATCCTAGACCTCAGTATGTTAATCCCCTTATTGTTGCTACTGTTGCTGCTGTTACTGCTCAACGGCCAGCTCAAGCTCCTCAACGTCCGGCTGTAGGACAAAACCAGTACTGTAGTAGGAATCAATTTGATCCTATTCCCATGACATACACTGAACTTTATCCTGGTCTGGTTCATCAAGGTTTAATTACCACAAGGACTTTGCCTCCTCCACCAAATCCTCTTCCAGATGGATTCAGATCTAATCTCCACTATGCATTCCATGAAAGCGCCGCAAGCCACGACTTGGAAAATTGCTATGCAATGAAGGCCAGAGTGTGTGATTTAATTAAGGCCAGAATCTGTAGCTTTCATGACAGCAATCCTAATGTCCAGAACAATCCTCTGCCAGGGCATAACAAGTGAAGCTTCGGTCGACTTCAGTAGACTATCTTCCTAAAAGCTAGTGTTTCAGACAGGACAGCTCATCCTTGTGTTTGATTAGTCACTAGGCCATGTTTCTTGTTGTTTGCATTTCCCTTTATTTTGTACTAGCTGTTTGCATTCGAATTATGTTGGTACTTTCGTAATTAATGAAATAAGCATTGCAACTTTTGATTCAATTCATTTTGTCCATTATTTACATCTTTGTGATTTCCTTTTCAAAAAAAAAATATTTTATCTCTTTTCCACTTTCTTTTTTATTGTACAAAGATTGGAGGGAGAATGAGGAAAACGGTATACCCATAATTGTTGGTATGCTTTCAAATAAACTTTGTTGACGATGTAAGGCATTGTTTCAATTCCCTCAAACACTAAAGAAATAAGGAAGTTATTCCCTTTTCAAACCCTTCGAGCCTAGAAGTTGGAATTTCTTTCTTTAAAAAAACCGAAATCTTAACCTTGGGATGGGTAGTTCTAAGTTAACTTGATTGTGCGTTCATGCAAGACACCTTTCATATAAAGGTTGCATTCACAAAATTTCCTTCGCACACAGTAAGCAAGTGTCGAAGATGTTTTTCAAGTCAAACACCAATGATGGTTCACCGTAATCATTAAGCCAGGCAGTCACTCTATTTCTTTCTAAAATAACCAATCAATAAAAAAGCTCGCTAAGTCAAAACCTATGAAGGAGACTTAGGCAAAACTGGGGCATCCCGCTGACTGTAATCTTCGAAGAAACAGTTCAGGCAAAAGTTAGGGATAATAAAAAGAGGAGATCTTTAAATCCTTACCATGAAAGTCTTCAATGGCAAAAACAACCAATGTAGCAAGGAAGTAGTGACTACCATCTCAAGAGTCCCTTGACTTCTAAACCATAATTACTATCATCAGTGCAATTTCCAACCTTTTAGGAACCTGAGTGCATAGTTTGAGTTAACTGAGCGTAGGACTGAAGATCGTCAGGAAGATTGGGTGGGTGCAAATAACTTTGAGCCTTTATCCTTTGTTTCATAAACTGTGAACCAATCCACATTACAACCCTCGAAAGACCTAACTGAAGCAAGGTTATTTTGAAAGCATACTATAGCAAGGTTGCTTAAACTGACTCCAAAATATCTTTACAAATTATCCAGTTTGGTATTACACCTTTAGCTTAAACTTTTCACTTTGATGTCTTGAACCTCTGTGTTCTGACCAATGACTTATACTTTGCATCTTCCAAAAATAATTGATTTCAAAAGCTACATGAACTCTGCATTTACCATGTTTGTGTGAACACTTTTGTTTGCAAACTGGCTTTCCTCTCAAGGAATTTTCAAACAATTAAGAAACTTGGTCAGTGATCCTATCAGGGGAAAGTTCCTTCCAAATCCTGTTGAGAATCAGTTCAAGATTTGTTGTTCAGGGGCAAGTCCTTCTCAGAATTGGTTTATCCAAAAGATCTTTCAAGACTCAGATTAGGCCAAGCCTCCCAGTGTACAGTAAATCAGTCATTTTCAAGAATCATAGAAACTGAAGCAATGATCAGTTCATCTACAACAGTCAGTTAGTCTGGGTCAATTTATTTCAATAATGCCCAAGCAGCTCAGTATCCTTCCTACAAGGATCATAAACTTGGTACAGTTTACTAGTGTGGCAGAGATGCGCTCAGCAACAGCATCTTTAGTCCCCAAGCAGAATGGCAGTGATCTCCGTGTTGAGGAATTAGTCTTCCAATCTTGTCTTCTCCCCAAAAGAGTCGAGCCATGTTGTCGACATCAGCATTTGCATTTGATCATATATCATAGCATAATTCACATACATATGCATGCCATGAGTGTTTCATACTTATTTGCATTCACCTTAGGTCGTGTTGTTATTCACGTCTTATCTTGTGGTCAAAGTCCAACTCACTTAGCACCTACCAAACAGATATTGTCGTGTCTGTCTGATGTTCTCCCATATATGACCTTTATTATCCGAGGTTTTACCAGGTGTGTTTATCTCTTTGATGTTTTACCAGATTGAGTTTTTTGTTTTGGTGTTCTTCCAGAACCTATCTGATGTTTATCCAGATATTGCCTTTGTGATTTTGACACTTTTCCAGAATATATCCGAGGTTTTACCGGATATGTTTATCTCTCTAATTTTTTTCCAGATTGAGTCTTTTGTTCTGATGTTTTCCCAAAACCTATCTGATGTTTTTCCAGATATTCCTTTCAATTCTGATGCTTTTCCAGAATCTATCCGAGGTTTTACCGGATGTGTTTATCTCTCTGATGTTTTTCCAGATTGAGTCTTTTGTTCTGATGTTCTTCCATAACCTATCTGATGTTTTTCCAGATATTTCCATTGCGATTCTGATGCCTTTCCAGAATTTATTTCACTCTCCAATGAGTTTTCAAAGAAATGTCTTTGTAATTCTGATGCTTTTCCAGAATTTCATTTCTTTTACCGTCTGATGTTTTTCCAGATGTGTCTGTAATTCTGATGCTTTTCCAGAATTTCATTTCTTTTACCATCTGATGTTTTTCCAAACGTGTCTTTAATTCTGATGCTTTTCCAGAATTTCATTTTTTTTACCGTCTGATGTTTTTTTAGATGTGTCTTTAATTCTGATGCTTTTGCAGAATTTCATCTCTTTTGTCATCTGTTGTTTTTCCAGATGTGTCTTTAATTCTGAGGCTTTTCCAGAATTTCATCTCTTTTGTCGTCTGATGTTTTTCCAGATGTGTCTGTTATTTTGACGTTTTTCCAGAACTCTCTATGTCTATCTGACGTTCTTCCAGATACGACTTTGCTTATGATGTTTTTCTAGAACATTTTTTATGTCTATCTGACGTTCTTCCAGATACGACCTTGTTTATCTGATGTTCTTCCAGATATGATGTTCCTTATCTAATGTTCTTCCAGATAGGTCTTCAAAACTTTTTCCCATACATTTAATTCTTTTCTAAATGTTTCGGACGTAGTTTCAGAACCTTTGTCTTCATCTAATGCTCTTCTAGATGCCTTCAATTTGTTTCTGACATTGGTTAATAGTTGTTGAATGCTTTCAAGTCTGTTTCCGTTCTTCATCCAATGCTTTTTTGAATGTGTTCCGGATTTTATTCAATGTTTTTCCGAATATCTCTGATGTGTTCCGGAGTTTATTCGATGTTTTTTCGAATATCTCTGATGTTTCCCAGAGTTTATTCAATGTTTTTTTAATATCTCTGATGTTTGCTATGTTTTCATGAGTTTATTCAATGTTATTCAGAATATCTCTAATGTCTGCTGGAATGTCTCTAATGTGTTTGTCTAAATTCTCCTCACCTCATTCAATGATCTTCTGAATGTTGTGACTCTTTTTCATCCCGTTTCATTCATGGATGATGACTGTTGATTCCCCAGGGGAGCTTATTCAATGCTATCATGAATATCTCTGATGGATGCCTGCTTATGTTCCAAAGTTCATTTAATGTTCTTCTGAATGACTTTGATGGTTGTTACTGTTCTTTTCCAGAGTTTTGTTCAATGCATTTCTGACAAAATTTCTGATGACTGTGACCCTTTCCCTAGTAAAGTTGCTTTCACTTTCTGGATGTTTATGTTATTCCACAGCAAAGTTGATTGCTTTCTTGGAAATCTCTGTTATATTCTAAAAAAATTTGTCTCATCCCACATCTAATGTTTTTCTAGATGTTTCTGATTTATTTTCTAGAATGTGTTACCTTTCAGCATCTGATGCTCTCCCGGATGTTTGTATCCCTGTTTAGGGTTTGTCCCTCTCTTTCCAAGTATTGCTGGATACTCTTTGTCACCCTGACGGATATCCATAATATCTTGTTTCTCCTCAGTCATCTTTTCTGTTACTTATTTACCTGTGTTTTTCCCTTCCGTATTTTGCACAATTTTTCCAGCATTGCATTCATACCATACCATAAGCATTTTGTGGTATCTTAGGGCCAAAAATAGCGCATGTTTGTATTTAAGTCTCTCTGATCTTGTCGAGACGAAGATTTCAATCTTCATATCTCCGGATCGAAGAAACTTAAATAGGGGCATCTGTCATACCTTAATTTTTTACCCCTAATATCTCACGACTTTTTGCATCGTCTGCATAGCATATCAGGTCTTTCATCTCGCATATTACCCAATTTATCAGCTAGAATAAAGTTGTGGAATTTACAGTCGAATCGGTCAAACTAAAAGTCAACTGTGCGTAAAATCAGTGGACGGGAAATTTTAAAATTGAGCCTGCAAACGGCAGTGATATTAATCTACGTTTTGCGTAGTTTAACCTGGCGTGTTCGTTTTAATTTTTCGACTACTTTTCGGTCGCATTTTTTATCAGTTTAAGTCTTTTTAGCGGGTAAAATTTATTTCAAAATTTGACTGAACGTTGTATTTTTCCTAATTATATATTTTTCGCTGATCATTTTGGTGTATTCATTTTATTTTTCCGAGCACCTCGATATCGGTCTAATTATTCGTTTTTCTACCACTTTTATTTCTACTTTTAATTAATAATTAATTATTTTAATTAATTAGTTTTTATTTTAGATTATTTATTTATTATAGTTTATTTTATTTTTACTTTATTTATTTTTTTCTTATTTTTTATTTAAATTTTGATTTTATCTTTGTTTAACAAAACTTGTTAATTAAGTTTAGGTAATCAGTTTTGTTTGGATTACATTTTTGTGAAACTACATAGCCTGTACATACTGAAACACTGCACATATAATACACGTAGCCCCACTCTCATTCTAATATCTCTTTCTCATTTGCCTTTTTCATTAAAATAAAAAGAAAAAATAATAGCATTTGAAAAATAAATTGCATACTCTTTCTCCATGCGGGACCCATGTGAAGGAGGGAGATTCATTTTTGGTTCAGCAGAAAATTGGCATTAAAAGAAGCTCGCACAGTAAAAAAACAAAAGGGGAGACGAAACTTCATCTTTATCATGCTAAGCCACCACATAAATACCTCACCTTCAGCACCAATGAACAACAGACCTTGTATCGCTTAAGCACACCACCTTTATTCTCTTCGTCAAAACTGAACTCCATGACCGTGGTGCACCCTTCGTTTCGCTTCCTTCCAACATCACACAAGCCAACACTTTGATTCAAACTCCACCTTACTACAACCATCATCACCTGCTAACTTTCATCTTCAAACTCACCCTTCCTCCATTCACCAAACATAACCTGAGAAATCGCACCAACCTTTTCTTTTTTCACACTTTTCTTTTTTCCACAACCTTTTCTTTTTTCCCCAACCTTTTCTTTTTCACTCTTTTCCTTTATCACCCTTTTTCATTGTAGTTCTGAACTACGATTGCTCTGACTTCCTATTAAGGATACGTAGGCATAGAATTGTGAGATCCTAGCGAGCTACCTTTTTATTTTTCTACCTTTTTCATTTTCTCTTTACTTTACCCATCTTTACCCTTAGCAAACATTTTTTAGCAAAAACACAAATATTTCAAGAGGTTCCTGTATAGTACTGCAGATGCTTAGTGTGTTAGTACCTTCCCTTAGTATAACCAACCCCCGTACCTTTGATCTCTCTCTTTGCTTAGCTTTAGGCCTTGCTTTTTGCTTCACATTTTTACTTAAGTTTTTTGTTCGATCTTTTCTCCCTTCCCTTGGATAAAATAAAAGTTCGATGGTGATATTATTATTTTGCGAGTCAAGCTGATCCGATAGCTTGGGTATCCGATTCTCACCGCGACACTCATCATCTTCAACCTCTCTTCTATGCATACACACAATCAAACTACACATGATCATTTTTTGATTGGGTGACCATCTAGATTGGGGTTGATAACGTCCAATTTGGTTGTTATACTGAGAATATTGGGTTGAGTTCTTTAAAGGTTTCAAATAAGAAAACCGAGTTAGGGTTTTTCTTCAAGTTCATTGAGGATTTGAAGGTTTTGGACATGATTACGTAATTCGGATTCGATCGAGTGAAAGCCTTGGGACAATGGGGAACTTCCTAAATAAATCCTTGTGCTCTCTCTCTCTCTCTTTCTCTCTCTCTCTTTCTCTCTCTCTCTCTCTCTCTCTCTCTCTCTCTCTCTCTCTCTCTCTCTCAATTTTATGTTTGCAAATTATTGAATTCATTGTTCGTTTGATCATTTCGTTTGGGAATTATTTTTTATCACATTTTGAATTAGGTTGTCATTGGTTTTAAGATCAACAAAACAAAGTAAATTTCTAAACGATATCTATTGCACACAAAGTGTTCAATAAATTGCTTTATTGTGTTTTTGTGTGTTTTTTATCATTGGGAATAAGCTTTATGTATAGCTTTGCATTCAAATATTAGTGATTGATAGTTGTTTGAAAATTTGTGTTCATTATCATACATTTGTGTACCTTTACGCATATCTGAGTTTTTCAGTAATGGTTTGGTTAGACAATTCGATTCGGATTGTGTCCGTTGGGCCATAAAACTTTTGAAAACAATTTTTGCCAAGAATTTGATTTTTAATTTGTGATCTATTCACCCCCTTCTAGATTGAAGCTTGTCGTCTAACAAGTGGTATCAGAGCCTGTTTAATTTTGTGCTTAAGAATTTCTTTTTAGAAGAATGGCTACCGAACCTAAGGGAGCGTACAATAGAGCACCAATTTTCACCGACAAAAATTATGGCTATTGAAAAGCTTGAATGTGTATTCATGTCAACTCTGTTGACAAGGGTATATGGGACTCCGTCAAAAATGGTCCTAATGAAATTACTGTGACTAATGTTAAGGGTGTTACCTTACCTAAACCGGAAGCACAATGGTATGATAATGATGGGAAATTGTGGTCACATGATTGGAAGGCAACAAATATTCTCACATCTGTATTAGGTGTTGATGAGTATTATCATGTTTCTCATGGTGAGACCACCAAAGCTATGTGGGATGTAACACCCCAAATTTGTAAGAATATTTATTTAATTTATTTAAATATAATACTCGTGGTTTTTAGTGAATTTTGGTGGTTTGTGTTGACGTCGGCATTTTGTGGAGTTTTGGTTATTTTTTTAAATAATAGTGTATAATATAGAATATATTGTATTATTATTTATTTTAAATAATATTAGGAGGATTAGGAGTAAATTGGACTTTTAAGGAGGAGTTAGTGAGGGTAATATTGGGAAAGCCCATTTTAGAATCCCAAAGGTTAGGTTTAACAAAAAGGAGAATTTGAGAGGAATAGGATTCATTTTGTTAGACCGTGAAAAGAAGGAAAATGTCAGAGCTCTGAGGAAAAAGGGAAAAGCTTAGGATTCGGGAAGGTTTCCAAAAACTCAAGAAAGAAAGCTTGGAATCGACAATCTAAGGTATGGTGAGTATTTCCTTTCATTGTTTTCGATATAGGAATTCGATGTGTTTAAAGCTGATTTTTTGAGGTTTATGTGGGTTTGTGGGTTTAGGAGTAAATTGATGATTTAGGGCATTTATATGGATTGATTATTAAGGGTTGAATTGAATTGGATAAAAGTAGGCATTCGAGGCTAATTTCTTTGTCCATGTTGTTTTGACCTTGTAGTGAAAGGGATTTATGGGAATCGTGAAGGTATTTGATTTTGTGAAGGTTTATATGATTTTGAGGTTTAGTATAGTGTAATAAATCGGCCTAATAGTCATAGATTTTGTGCCTTTGTTGGCATAATGCCTTAGGAATGTTTTGGGGGTGTTTTTGGGGTAAATGAGGCTGAAATTATGAGGGTTTTTCGGTCTGATATGCTACTGATGCGTAGCAGCGGTTGCAGGAAATCGCGACATCGCAAAGCGAACACTCGCCCCAGATTCGCACGACGAACTTCCCAGCGAGTGACTTCGCTAGGCAAATAAAGGTAGCGAGGGAGAGACAGAATGGGGGTTCCTCTGGGTTTTGTATGGGATTTTGGAGTTCGCTGGAAGATCGCTCGGCGAACACCCCAGTGAACAAGTTTGCAAAGCGAACTATCTAGCGAACGCCTGCTGCTCGCGAATTTTGTTTTATGATTCTTGTGTTGTCTTGATGTTTTGAGTTGTGATTATTCTGATGAATTACCATGATTATATTGATGATTATGAGATGTTGATTCATGATGTTTTGATGAATAAATGATGATATGATTAACATGAGATTTTGATGAATGATGATGCACGTAATGACTTTTAATGATGGTGATGATAATGATGTTGTGTATCATGCATTCATAGCATTTCAGACTTCGGTCTATAGTGGCTTCAATCCCATTGTGTGGATGTGAGGCAATTTTGACGTGCTCCGGTTCTTGTGTAGAATCGATCCTAATGACGGGGATCTTTGGAGGGTGATGGCCTAGTGTCCATCGACTTTGACGAATTGGTACCACATGCATGAGTCTTGTTGTGCATTGCATTTAATTGGCATTGATGTGATTTATGATATCGTGATTTTGGATATTTTCCTTTGTGATGACCCTGATGATGTTGTATATGATGATGACGCCATTTTATGCATATCCTGTTTTTATATTAATTATAATGAATTGTGATTACTCACCCTGCCTGTTTGAATGTTGCCTCCACATGGGTAACGTGCAGGTGATCAGACTTAGTTGTGGATGCCTTCGAGGACTTTTGGAGTTTATTTGCTTTTGGTCGATGTAGAGGGTCTTGCTCTGATATTGTAACATCGGGTTGGGTCGTTGGGTCGAACCATGTTGAGTTGTTATTTTGTTGTCATTTTCGAATTATTATGGTTTAATTTAAAACCTTTTGATTTTGGGATCTTTGTGGTTATGGTGGTTCCGCTGCTAATTTTGATGGCTTTTGAACATTTTGAGGAAAACCCGTTGTTTTCGGAGCAAATGTTTTATTTTGAGTTTATTAAGAAAATGTGCACCCTTCTGAGGTGATTTTTACTCTGATAATTTGTGTATTTTGCTGTGTATATTTGTAGGGTAGAAAAGGGTGTTACAAGTAGTGGTATCAGAGCCTGGTTGGTCCGTCCGGCCAGGTTTTTACTTGATGTCAGTCCCCTGTCAGTCGACGAGTGTGTGTACACTGTCGATGTTTTGTTCCTTCTAACCTTGTTAGTGGTATGCAGGATGGCTGGAAGAAATGATTGTGCTATTGCTGATGCGTTGGAATCGGTTGCCCAAGTAGTGGCTCAGCTCAATCCGAATGGTGGAGTTCCATATGAGTTTCGTGCTTTGGGGAGGTTTCAGAGGAATAATCCACCGACTTTCATGGGTACTCATGATCCAGCAAGTGCACACAAGTAGCTGAAGGCGATCGAGAAGATCTTCCGGGTGATGGGGTGTACTGATGAGCAACAAGTTCAGTTTGGAACGCATATGCTGGAAGAAGAGGCCGAGGATTGGTGGGATAACACCCGTCAGAGACTCGCAGATGTTGGCACTATGATAACCTGAGCTGTGTTTAAGCAGGAGTTTCTGGGAAAGTATTTTCCAGAGGATGCTCGTGGCAAGAGAGAAGTGGAATTCCTTGAGCTGAAACAAGGAGACATGACTGTGGCGGAGTATGTTGTGAAGTTCGAGGCACTGGTGAAGTTCTGTCCACACTATAACCGTGCTGATGCTGAGATGTCCAGTGTCTCAAGTTCGAGAATGGGATGAGACCAGAAATTAAGCAGGGTATTGGGTATCAACAGATTCACAGGTATGCTGAGTTGGTGGACAAGAGCAGAATCTACGATGAGGATAGCTGAGCTCGATCTACTCACTACAAGCAGTTGAGTGAGAAGAAAAGGCAGTATAGGGGGAAGCCTTATACAACTTCAGCTGACAAAGGGAAGCAGAAGGCTTCAGAGGGGAAAAAGACAAGTGAGGGAGCAGCTCCCGCTTCTGGGATGTGTTATAAGTGTGGCGAGCAAGGCCACCGTGCTGATGTGTGCACCAATAGTGTGTTGAGGTGCTACAGATGTGGTAAGAGGGGTCATAGAGCTAGTGACTACAAGGATGATGGTCCAACCTGTTTCAATTATGGGGAGAAGGGTCATATCAGTATCCAATGTCAAAAGCCGAAGAAGACCGCTACTGCCGCTCAGACCAGTGGTCGGGTGTTTGCTTTGAGTGGTGCAAAAGTTCCAGAGAAGGACAATCTGATTCGAGGTACTTGTTTTATTAATAATATCGAGTTGGTTGCTATTATTGATACTGGTGCTACTCATTCTTTTATCTCACTTGAATGTGCTAATAGATTGGGTTTGTGGAATTGAAGAAGAGGTTGACGGCCGCTCCAGTGTTGATTTTGCCTAATCTGATCTAATCTTTTGTGGTGTATTGTGATGCGTCGAAGATGGGTCTTGGTGGAGTATTGATGCGGAATGGGCAAGTTGTTGCATATGCTTCGAGACAATTGCGAGTTCATGAGAGGAGTTATCCTACGCATGACTTAGAATTGGCCAATGTGGTGTTTGTGTTGAAGATTTGGATACATTATCTGTTTGGATCTAAGTTTGAAGTGTTCAGTGATCATAAAAGTCTGAAGTACTTATTTGATCAGAAAGAATTGAATATGAGGCAGAGGAGGTGGTTAGAGCTGTTGAAGGATTTCGATTTTGATTTGAGTTATCATTCGGGCAAAGCGAATGTAGTGGGCGATGCAATGAGCAGAAAGTCATTGCATATGTCGATGCTTATGGTGAAAGAATTGGAGCTAATTGAGCAATTCCGAGATTTGAGTTTGGTATGTGAAGAGACCTCTGACAATGTGAAGTTGGGAATGTTAAAGTTGACTAGTGGTATTCTGGAAGAAATTAGAGTGGGACAGCAATTTAATTTAAAGTTGGTTGACCAGGTTACTTTGATTAACCAAGATAACGGAGGAGAATTCCGAATTGATGAGAATGGTATAATGAGGTTTCGAGATAGGGTATGTGTTTCAGATGTTCCAGAAATCAAGAAGAGTATTCTAGAAGTAGGACGCCGAAGTGGGTTGAGTATTCATCTCGGTGCTACGAAGATGTACCAGGATTTGAAGAGGTTGTTTTAGTGAGCGGGTATGAAGAAGGATATCGCAGAGTTCGTTTATGCGTGTTTGACTTGTCAAAAGTCGAAGATTGAGCATCAGAAGCCTTTAGGTATGATGTAGCCGTTGAATATTCCATAATGGAAATGGAATAGCATTTCCATGGATTTTGTGTCGGGGTTACCGAAAACTGCTAAGGGAAATGATTCAATTTGGGTGATCATGGATAGATTAACTAAATCGGCTCATTTCTTGCCGATGAAGATTAATCATTCTATGCAAAAGTTAGCCGAGATGTACATTGAGAAGATTGTGAAGTTACATTGGATACCTTCGAGTATTGTGTTGGATAGAGATCCGAGATTTACATCGAGGTTCTGGAAGAGTTTGCAAGGTGCTTTGGGTACTAAGTTGAGGATGAGTTCTGCCTACCATCCGCAAACGGACGGTCAGACAGAAAGGACTATCCAATCATTGGAGGATTTGCTGAGGGCTTGTGTATTGGATCACGGAGGAGCTTGGGATATCCATTTGCCGCTGGTTGAGTTCACATACAATAACAGTTTTCATGCTAGTATTGGAATGGCTCCTTATGAAGCTTTGTATGGGAGAAGGTGTAGGACTCCTTTGTGTTGGTATGAGTCGGGAGAGAGCATTGTACTCGAACCTGAGATTGTGCAAGAGATGACCGAGAAGATTAAGATGATCCAAGAAAGGATGAGATCATCGCAGAGTCGCCAGAAGAGCTACCATGATAAGAGGAGGAAGACACTTGAATTCCAAGAGGGAGATCACGTGTTCTTGAGGATGACGCCAGTGACTGGTGTGGGTTGAGCTTTGAAGTCTAAGAAGCTCACTCCATGTTTTGTTGGTCCATATCAAATCTTGCAGAGGATAGGAGAGGTAGCCTATCGAATTGCCTTACCGCAGTCACTTGCGAAATTGCATGACGTGTTCCATATGTCTCAGTTAAGGAAGTACATTCCGGATCCGTCGCATGTGATTCAGATGGATGATGTACAAGTGAAGGATAACCTGTGTGGGTTGATGGTCGAGAGATGAATCAAATGCGGGGTAAAGACATAACTTTGGTGAAGGTGTTGTGGGGTGGACCAGCTGGCGAAAGTTGGACTTGAGAACGTGAAGATCAGATGAGGGAGTCGTATCTGACTTTATTTCCTTGAGGTAATTTTCGAGGGCAAAAATTCTTTAAGTGGGGGAGAGTTGTAACACCCCAAATTTGTAAGAATATTTATTTAATTTATTTAAATATAATACTCGTGATTTTTAGTGAATTTTGGTGGTTTGTGTTGACGTCGGCATTTTGTGGAGTTTTGGTTATTTATTTAAATAATAGTGTATAATATAGAATATATTGTATTATTGTTTATTTTAAATAATATTAGGAGGATTACGGGTAAATTGGACTTTGAAGGAGGAGTTAGTGAGGGTAATATTAGGAAAGCCCATTTTAGAAGCCCAAAGGTTAGGTTTAACAAAAAGGAGAATTTGAGAGGAATAAGATTCATTTTGTTAGACCGTGAAAAGAAGGAAAAGGCCAGAGCTCTGAGGAAAGAGGGAAAAGCTTAGGATTCGAGAAGGTTTCCAAGAACTCAAGAAAGAAAGCTTGGAATCGACAATCTAAGGTATGGGGAGTATTACCTTTCATTGTTTTCGATATAGGAATTCGATGTGTTTAAAGCTGATTTTTGAGGTTTATCTGGGTTGTGGGTTTAGAAGTAAATTGGTGATTTAGGGCACTTTTGTGGATTGATTTTTAAGGGTTGAATTGAATCGGATAAAAGTAGGCATTCGAGGCTAATTTCTCTGTCGATGTTGTTTCGACCTTGTAGTGAAAGGGATTTATGGGAATTGTGAAGGTATTTGATTTTGTGAAGGTTTATGTGATTTTGTGGTTTAGGATAGTGTAATAAATCGGCCTAATAGTCGTAGATTTTGTGCCTTTGTTGCCATAATGCCTTAGGAATGTTTTGGGGATGTTTTTGGGGTAAATGAGGCTGAAATCGTAAGGGTTTTTGGGTTTGATATGCTACTGATGCGTAGCGGCGTTTGCAGGAAATCGCGACCTCGCAAAGCGAATGATTTCTTCGCAAAGAGAACACTCGCCCCAGATTCGCACGGCGAACTTCCCAGTGAGTGACTTCGCTAGGCGAATAGAGGTAGTGAGGGAGAGACAGAATGGGGGTTCCTCTGGGTTTTGTATGGGATTTTGGGGTTCGCTGGCAGCTCGCTAGGCGAACACCCCAGTGAACAAGTTCGCAAAGCGAACTATCTAGCGAACGCCTGCTGTTCGCGAATTTTGTTTTATAATTCTTGTGTTGTCTTGATGTTTTGGGCTGTGATTATTCTGATGAATTACCATGATTATATTGATGATTATGAGATGTTGATTCATGATGTTTTGATGAATAAATGATGATATGATTAACATGAGATTTTGATGAATGATGATGCACGTAATGACTTTTATTGATGGTGATGATAATGATTTTGTGTATCATGCATTCATAGCATTTTAGACTTCGGTCTATGGGAGCTTCAATCCCATTGTGTGGATGTGAGGTAATTTTGACGTGCTCCGGTTCTTGTGTAAAATCGATCCTAATGACGGAGATCTTTGGAGGGTGATGGCCTAGTGTCCATCGACTTTGACGAATTGGTACCACATGCATAAGTCTTGTTGTGCATTGCATTTAATTGGTATTGGTGTGATTTATGATATCGTGATTTTGGATATTTTCCTTTGTGATGACCCTGATGATGTTGTATATGATGATGACGCCATTTTATGCATATTCTATTTTTATATTGATTATAATGAATTGTGATTACTCACCCTGCCTGTTTGAATGTTGCCTCCACGTGGGTAACGTGCAGGTGATCAGCCTTAGCTCTGGATGCCTTCGAGGACTTTTGGAGTTTAGTTGCTTTTGGTCGATGTAGAGGGTATTGCTCTGATATTGTAACATCGGGTTGGATCCTTGAGTCGAACCATGTTGAGTTGTTATTTTGTTGTCATTTTTGAATTATTATGGTTCAATTTACAACCTTTTGATTTTGGGATCTTTGTGGTTATGGTGGTTCCGCTGCTAATTTTGATGGCTTTTGAACATTTTAAGGAAAACCCATTGTTTACGGAGCAAATGTTTTATTTTGAGTTTATTGAGAAAATGTGCACCCTTCTGAGGTGATTTTTACTCTGATAATTTGTGTATTTTGTCGTGTATATTTGTGGGGTAGAAAAGGGTGTTACATGGGACGCATTAGAAGTTACCCATAAGGGTACTAATGACATCAAACAAGCTAGGATCAACACATTAAATAAGAGTTTGAGCTATTTCGCATGGAGCATGGTGAAACCATTGCGGACATGCAAAAACGGTTCACACATCTTATCAATCGATTGAATGCGCTAGGTAAGCATATTTCCAATGAGATTCCTACTAATAAGGTGCTGATATGTTTAAATAGGGAATGGCAACCCAAGGTCACCACTATCAAAGAGGCGAATGGTCTCAAAGTACTTCATCTCACAACTTTGTTTAGAAATTTTGAAGAGCATGAGCAAGAACTCTCTTGCTTAGAAAAATAAGAAAAAGAGTACGAAAAGAAGGTGAAGAAGAGAAAGGAAAAGACAAGGAGGTAGAGAAGAAGTATATTGCTATAAATACTTCAAGCTCAAGGTCTTCACATAATGATCAAAATGATGGTGAAAGTGAAGATGACAAGAATTCCTATGGTGAGAATCTGGGGTTGTTTGCCAAAAGATGCCAAAGGTATATAAGGAAAAATGGAGTTTGACACTCCGACAAAAATATAATCAAATTCAGAAGGCTAATAAACTCCTCAAGGGATGATGAGGATAGGAAAGTTAAATTTAGAAGATCTTGCTACCATTGTGGGAAAGTCAGTGACTATAGACCGGAGTGTCCTATGAGAAAGAAATACAAAGAGAAGATCCATAACAAGAAATCTAGCAAGTCTAGAAGAGCTTATACTGCATGGAAGAGTGCAAGTGATTCCTCAAGTGATGAAAGCACAACTTTAAGTGTTGAATCAGCTCGAATTTGTGTCATGGCCAATAGAAAGAATAATAAAAATGTAAGTCTTTCTAAGCTCGAATCTACTAATGATTTATCTTATTCTCAATTACAAAAGGCCTTTAAAGATCTTCATAGAGAGGCCTTGAGAGCTTTTAACAAGTTAGCTTAACATGAAAAAGTATTTTTAAACGTAGAAGCTAAAGTGTTAGAATCCGAAAAGAAGTTAGAAGCTATTAAGAAATCTATGATAGATATTTAAAGTGACAAGAATGAGGATGTAAAACCTTCAAGGTTTGGTTGTGAACATTGTCACAATTGGCAAAAAAAAAAGGGAAATATTCTTCAAGTCAAATTGGACAAAGCCTAACAACCTAAGATTTCATTTGCTATTAATCCTTCAAAGTTTGAAAAATCTTTGAACCATTTAAATAAAAAGCATAAATATGTTCATAAAGACACAAATAGCAAGAATAAATATCATCACAACTTATCTTATCATTATGGTTGCAAGAAAGGTTACACTATTGAAAATGCAAGTTTAGGAGATTCTTTGTTCCTAAATATATAATGTTTTTTAATGGTTTCCTATATGAAACCAATATTTCACTAATCATCAAGGACCCAATAAAGATTGGATACCTAGCACTATTCGTTAATCTTGTGGGATAAATGTTTTGGCTCTATGAAGATAGTATGGGATCTCTATTGTGTAAGCTTAAGGCATAATATGGGTGACATCTCCTTATTGATTTGACTATGTAGGAAGCGAGATGGATTGTGTTATCAAGGAGGTTAACTTTTAGTGTTTCATTAATTGGTAAAAGTGTGTTGGTTATTATTAATGTTTTATTTTAGAAATTTTGGGATAGGTGTTTCTTTTCATGACATAAGTATATCTTCACAAGACATTCTCAAAGAAATCGAAAAAGGAATTGATCAACTTAAAGCAGTGGAACATGAGAAAGAAGAAGATAACAATTGTGAAAAGGGTAAGGTTGAAAGTCCAGTTGCAGTGGACGGTCTTCTTTTTACTTGGAGAATCTCAATCATTAAATCAATAATCTTATTGGATACACTATTGATCACACTTTCAAGTACTTAGACACAAAGAAAAGTGGTAAGATCATTGTTGTCTAAAGAGTTTGTGGCATGTTTTGCGTTTATTCCAACTTTCGTTCAAGAGTTCTTTATGAAATGCATGTGCATCCTCCGTCATTTGAACGGTGAGGTAATATCTTTTCAACTTTAGCTATGTATGGAAGTTTTTTCTTTTACCTGGTTATTTTTTCAATGATTAAGCTTCTTCTAGTTCAAGTTTATGACAATGATATTATTCTTGGATTAACTAACATGCAACCTATAGTGGAGTTTTCTAAGCTTATATAGGGAGAGTTTGAGATGATCCTTTTGGGGAAGTTGAATATTTTCCTCGGTCTTCAAATCAAACAACTCAATAAAGGGACATTTGTGTGTCAAACCAAATATTTCTTGGACTCGCTAAAGAGATTTGGCATGGACGATTCAAAATCTATTGACACTCTTATGCCCACAAATGGAAACTTGGAGAAGAATGAAAATGGTAAGGATATAGATGTGAATAAATATAGAGGTATGATTGCTTCTCTTCTATATCTTATTGCATCTAGGTCGGACATTATGTTTAGTATGTGTATGTGTACTCGTTATCAATCGGCACCTAAGGAATCTCACTTAAAAGCTGTAAAACACATTCTTAGGTATCTTCATGGTACTTCTAAGTATGGGCTTTAGTATTCTAAGGGAAGAGATTGTAATTTGGTTGGTTATACTGATTCCTACTTTTTCGGTTGCAAATCGGATACGAAGAGTACTAGTGGAATTTACCACATGTTTTCAAATGACTTAGTAAGTTGGCATAGTAAGAAATAAGTTTATGTTTCTTTGTCAACCTCCGAGGCGGAATACATAGTGGCGGGTAGTTGTTGTGCTTAAATCTTGTAGCTTAAACAAACTAAGCGATTTTGATATAAAATTATAATGCATTCCTATTATGTGCGACAACACTAGTGATATTAATCTAACCAAAAATCTGATGTTATATTCTCGCACTAAGCATCTTGAGATTCATCACCACTTCCTACGTGACCATGTTGAAAAAGGAGAAATTGTATTTGAGCATGTTGATAGCAAAAATCAACTTGCGAATATTTTTACAAAACCTCTTGCGACCGAACCATTTTTCAACATTCAAACGGAATTGGGGATAGTTAATATCTCAAATCTTGCCTAGATATGAATTGTTGCATGCACTTTATATACTTTTACTCTAACTTTCCTTGGAAGTTCTATTTCTTAAGAGTGCATCCTTCATCAACTCATAAGTGAGGTAATATTGTTCCATTTTCCTTTCCTTCGTAAGCTTTTATTGTTGCATGTTGATTATGTTCCAAATGATTGATATTCTTGATGTATGAAGTATTTCATGAATATTCACTTCCAAAAATTTGTATTGATATATTTCAGTTATATGCTTAGAGTAATTTTGTGCAATTCCATCTATATGCTTGAAATATACTCTTGGTACACTTGGCTTGTTATGTATTTTTGCATGAATTGTGGTTGAACATGTTATAATGTTGAGAAACTTCTTGTTGTGTGTCATTGTTATGATAACATCTCTGTTTTTGGTTTGAGTGGTGATAAATTCGTATATCGCCCTGCTAGAGCACATGCGTGTGAAACATTTAGGGAGCACCAAAGGCATATGTCACGTAATTGTGTCGCTTTTGTAGCAAACTCAAGAGTTTTTCATTACATTGTATCCTTCATGTTTCATGTTTGTGTTATTTTGCATAAAATGTAACAATTATGTTCTATTGTTGCTTAATATGCTTGTATTTATGTTTAGGTATTCTTTTTCAATATGAAAATCATTCTATGTGGGTGTTATCATGTTGATGTTCTTATTTCTGCAAAATGCCTCTGTATGGTATATTAGTTTGTATGTAATATATGATACTTCTCATGGTTTTCTTTGTCTCTTTTTGATGTTGTCAAAGAGGGAGAAGTATACAAGATGAAGCTGGATGCATATATTCAAAGGGAGCCTTCATGAAGATGCAAAACGTCGCGAAACACATCATCTCAAGTTTTTCCATCATCAAAAAGGGGAAGTATGTGAGTGAAACTTTTCGTTAGATATATTTTTAATGATGTCAAAACTATGATAGTTTAGCATTAATGTATATTGGACGGTGTCCTCTGATTCTATTTGTGAATCTTAGCATTAAGAAGCATTAAAATGTTTTAGAAAAAACGCATACATCATAAATGCATTAAAAACAAATTTTTTGTGAAAGCACTACAGCATAGGTCGACACATACGACTTTAGGTTAACCTATAGAAGTTTTCATTTAGCATAGGTCGACACATAGAACACTTAGGTCGACACTCATGCCTCAATATTAAAGCATGTAGGCTTTGTCCATGTGCTGACTAACATAGGTCGACACAAGACCTTCATATGTCGACCTAAGACCTTCATAGGTCGACATAAATACTTTTATAGGCCGACATATAGGTTTCATAGGTTGACACATACGATGTATTTTTCTAAAAATTATAATTTTCTTCATTCTTTTGCATTCCTTTTGCTTCCAAACTTGCATACATATAAATACTTGATACATGCATCATTTCTAGTAAGGTTCTAAAGTAAAACCTACATGTAACCAGGATTTCAAAGCATACTCGTCATCTTCAACCTCTCTTATATGCATACACATAATCATTTTTTGATTGGGTGACCATCTAGATTAGGGTTGATAACGTCCAATTAGGTTGTTGTACCGAGAATAGTGGGTTGAGTTCTTTGAAGGTTTCAAATAAGAAAACCAAGTTGGGGTTTTCCTTCAAGTTCATTGAGGATTTGAAGGTTTTGGACAAGATTACGCAGTTCGGATTCGATCGAGTGAAAGCCTTGGGACAAGAGGTGCCTTGCAAGTGAGTAGCGTGAGACGGTGGTTCGTGTTGGTAAATCTTGGGTTTCAACAAGTGTGTGCTTGGGATTAATTCAGCTGAGTGAAAACCTTGAGATGAGGAGGTATTGCAAGGTAGTAGCAAGAACTAGTGAATTGAAGCAGCATTGTTGGTTACTTGATTATGCGCTCGGGATTAATTTAGTTGGGTGAAAGCCTTGGGATAAGGGGTGCCTTGCAAGGAAGTAGCAACAACAGGTGAATTGAAGTGGCATGGTTGGTTACTTTATCAAGATTGATCAAGGGTTTTTCGAGATGGTAGAATCAACAGCAAACCTAGGGTTTGTAAGGTTAGAGTTTGTCATATCTTGAATGCACAATTGCATAGTAAGATTTATTATATTACCTCAATTCGAATTGAGGGAAGACGTACCGATAGCGAGGCCGATTGGGGAACTACCTAAACAAATCCTTGTGTACTCTCTCTCTCTCTTTCTTTCTCTCTCTTAATTTTGTGTTTGCAAATTATTGAATTCATTGTTCATTTGATCATTTCGTTTGGGAATTATTTTTTATCACATTTTGAATTATGTTTTGTTGATATAATCATAATCCATTTTATTGTGATTGGTTTTAAGATCAACAAAATAAAGTTAATTTCCAAACGATATTTATTGCACACAAAGTGTCTGATAAATTGCTTTATTGTGTTTTGTGTGTTTTTTATCATTGGGAATAAGCTCTACGTATAGATTTGTATTCAATTGTTAGTGATTGATAGTTGTTGGATAATGTGTATTCATTATCATACGCTTGTGTACCTTTTACGCATATCCATGCTTTTCAATAGAGGTTTGGTTAGATGGTTCGATTCGGGTTGTTTTCGTTGTTCCATAAAACTTTTGAAATAAATTTTTACCAAAAGTTAGATTTTTGATTTGTGATTTATTCCCCCTCCCTTCTAGATCGAAGCTTGTCGTCTAACAACAACAACAACAACCAGAACAACAACAAAAACAACAAAAATAACAACAACAACAACAACAACAACAACAACAACAACAATAACAACAACAACAACATCAACAAGAACAACAAGAATAACAACAACAACAATAACAACAACTAACATTGCTAACTTGAATCCTTGTTTTCCTTGTCTCATTCAAGTTGGAGAAGAGGTGATGGAGTTCTGAAATTTGTTAATGAAAGAAAGGATGTTTTCGAGCTTGCTTTAGTGGAGAAATAGAGTGTCGTAAATGGAATATGATGTTTGGAGGTAGAAGATGAATTTCATCAAAGTTTTAGGTTTCACGCGGATCACTAATGGTAGTGTCTTGAGCGTTGATACTCACTAAATGGACGGCAAAGATTTGTTTAAGACAGCGAAGAAACTAAATAAACATGTTTATATTTCCTATGACCCCGAATGACTTTTCACCACGGTTGGAAATGTCAACCGTGGTAAAAATGGCTTAAAAATAAATAAAAATAAAATTGTAGGTGCTAGGATTTGAATTCATGACCATGCGCCACTTTTCACCACAGTTGGACACCACAATTGGAAGTTCCAACTGTGGTAAAAAGTGGCTTAAAAATAAATAAAAAACAAAATTGTAGGTGCTAAGATTTGAACTCATTACCATGTGCCACTTTTAACCATAGTTGGAAGTTCCAACCATGGTGAAAAGTGGCTTAAAAATAAATTAAAAACAAAATTATAGGTGCTAGGATTCGAACTCATGACCAGACGCCTCTTTTTACCACAGTTGGAAGTTCCAACCGTGGTGAAAAGTGGCTTAAAAATGAAAATAAAAGGAAAGTGCCTGAGTTAACAAATTCTACAACAATGGATTCTTTAGCTGAGGTGAAATGGTGTTACGAAAGGTACTTTTTATAGTAGTGATTGGAATCAATTGGAAAGGGTGTGCCATGAACAGGTTTGCATGGGTTAGCCGGAGATTAGCTTGAAGGAATTAGCTAGTGTGGGACAAAAATTGGCTGAATCAATAAATGACTATTCCAATAGGTTTATGATAATAAAGTCGAGGTGTTTCACTCAAGTGCCTGAACATTAGTTAGTTGAATTGGATGTCGGAGGTTTGGACTATTCCATCAGGAAGAAGTTAGATACCAAATACTTAAGGGACATGGTCTGACTAGCAGACAGAGTTCGACAAGTCGAACGTTTGAAAGCTGAAAAGGCTAGGTCGAATAAATATCACAAAAAAGAAAAATAATTACGTAGAAGTAGATGAAAATGATCAAGAATCCGACATATGTTATGAAAATTTTGAAGAAAACAAGGTTAATCTGGCAGAACTAAAGCCATGATCTCCATATGTTTGTAAGGTTTTAAGACCTTCGAGCAGGAAAATCTTGTCGAACCTAGTAAAAATGAGAAGTTTATTACAAAAACGTATACATTTGACGTAACCAAATATTATGATATTTTCGACTTGTTAGTTATTGATGGCCAAATCATGGTACCAAAGAGCTAAAGACTCCACCATTAGAAGAAAGAAAGAAAAAAGGTTTTTGTAAATACCATAATTTTTTAGGAAATAAAACTTCTCAATGTATTCTTTTCAAGGATCTGGTGCAAAAATCTCTGAAGGACGGAAGGCTAAAATTTGAAGAAAAAACTAAACTGTCAATGAAGATTAACTTTGATCTTTTACAGGTCGAAGATGTTAATTTTGTGAAAATTATAGAGGTCTTAACGGTTGAAATCTCTGAAGACCCTAGTCCTAAAATCGAAGACATGGATATGTTGGACTATCCTAAAAAATTTAAGGTGGTTTACCCTAATTCTAAAGAAGAGCTGATTAATTTCTTAAACCACTGCAAGACCAAAGGGTCTGAGGTAATGTAGTACCCCAGGTGTAGTGTGGTCTTCAACAAGGAGGCTACGGAGGACCTAGAAGGTATCAGGCCTCGTCCATCGAAGAAGAGTTTCAGGGATGAAAGAAGGCTCCAATATGCTTTCAACAAAAGGGGTTCCTTAAAAACAAATCAAGGACCTTCAAATAGTTGGAAGATTCATAATAAGACATGCATTCCGCCACTGATGTCTGTGTGGGAAACTGGATTCGACCAATGAATAGGCCAAATGCCAACCAACACAAATGCAAAGTAATCTATATAGGTGATGGGTATTCATATAATGATAACTCTCAGATATCCTACATATACTCTTATGGTTCTAGGAACTATCTGGGTAAGGATCCATTGCCTAGGACTCAGTGGAGGAGACATCAGAGAAAAAAGAAAGTGACTCTTGAATCCAAAAAATTAAGAAATGATATACTGCCAAAGATGACACGAAATCAAGTAAGAGACCAATTAAAAAAAGGATTTTCTCTCCTTTGTGAGAAATGGCTAAATATAGTGCCAAAAAATTTGTCCCAAATGAGGACGACGAAATGATCACTGACACCTTCGATCATGGGCCAGAAGGTAAGTTAGATATAATATACAACATAGTGTATGTGCTGCCTATAGAGGACGACACTGTCAATGAAGTGGAAGACGTTTGTCACACTAAAGAGATATTAGATAAACTCCTAATTGATGATAATCTTAGGTACATAGGTTGCCACGTCACCTCCACATGTAGCATTTTCAAAAGGAATGTGGAAACCTCTAATAATTTATTTTTGAATGCTCTTTCTTGAAGAAAATTTGGCTCTTATTCTACAGCATTATCAACATATCTAACCCACCCGACTTTTAGAAGATTGGTGGATGGCTTGCATCACTAACAGGTCAAGACAATGTTCTTTAATTCTCAAAGCTTCAATAACTTACATCCTAAGCAACCTATGGGAGGCGAGGAATTTTGATACGTTAAGGGGTAAATCCCCTAATGTCTTGCACACAATAAACACATTCAAAGATCAAATTGTCTTGACTGGGACAAACTCATCAGCTACTGCTTCATCTTCTGTGGATGATTTCTAAATCATCAAAGCCTTCATGTTTGCTGTCACACCATCACGTGCTCCTCAAATCAAAGAAGTCTTGTGGCGCCCTTCCCTTTGGATTGGTTAAAATGCAACTATGATGGAGTTTACCATTATGATTCTCTCCCTGTCAATTGTAGTGGGATTTTTCAAAACAATCAAAGGTTGAATGTTTTTCCTCCTACATTGCAGAATTATGTGCAATTATCCGTACCATGAAGAAAGGTTGGTGCAAGTTTTGGATAAAGACTGACTCATTTAATGTGGTGCAAGCCTTTCAAAATCATTCATAGGTCTCAATTGCAATTCTCTCCCCATTTTTACTTCATTCCTAGTGGCATTAGGAAGAACTTCCTATGAAATGGGTAAAGTATGCCTTCTTTTAGATTTTCCTCTTTATAGGTCTCCTTTTATAATGCTTCTTTTTGCAATAGACTTTATTGAAAAAAATAAGATACAATTTTCTCTAATATTATATATGTATTATTTAAATTTAAAATATAAAAAATTCATCAAAAAATTGTTTTTATTCTAATTTTTTTAGTAACATGAGTTTAAATTGGATATTGGTATCTTTAATATAAATTATTTTAAAATTTTAATTTATTTTAAAATAAAATATAAAAATAAAATGATATTAAATTATAATATTTAATTGGTTGAGGGTACACATACACAATTAAATTCAATGATATGAGAGTGTTATTTTTTTAACTAAAAAACCTGATTTCCAACGAGGTTGTACCTTGTATGGTTATTTTTCTCTGAAAATAAATCAAAATAGATAAGTTAAAATCATACGAAAATGCTAAAGAATGCTCTAAAACACTCTTTTAAGGAATTAAAATAGCAAATTTTCTTAGAAATATACGTATTAAATGCATTAAAAATTGAAATTGTTAATTTTTTTATATAAAATTTCTTTATTTAAAATCCTTAAAAATGCCTCTAGACACTATCTACAATTATACTAATTAAGCACCTCATAAATATCACGATTAATTTTATGCTATTTTTTCGCCAAAAAAACTATGATTGATTTACGCTATTAACACTTTTGGTGTAGTTCATATTAGATGTTGTATTTCCTATTTTATTTGTCTCAAATTATCCTTATATATAAATATAAATCCTTATACCCCATACTAATATTATTTTGTAAATTATGAAAAGTTAATCCTTCAAGATAAAATAAAAATACAATTAAAAAAAATTCTATTAAAAATATATAATTTAAAATATTAATGTAATATATTAATGTTTTTATTTTTTTAATATAATAATTTATATTATTATTATAATAAAACTTAATTATAAGACAGATGGAATTTCAATTAAGACGCCTAACTCCTATATCTCATTAATTAACTCAGATTTTAAATTCTAAACCTTATAAGTCTAACTTCCATAATTGGAATTCCTAATTCCTATTTTTTAAACATAATAATATAATGTTTGAAAATGAATCGCTGAGCTATCAGCCTCTTAACCTCACCATTTCATCAAAATTTACATTTCATTTTCTAAGTATGCAACGCGTTGTTCAATACACAAGTAATCCAACTGGCAATACCTTGCAATTACCTCCGAAAACATAAGGTAAGATGTTCCAAAGAAAAAACAGGGATTAACATATCTTAAGATTCAAATTTTGAAAAGTTCAACTCTTCATAATTTTCTTTTCTTTTTTCATATAAAAAAATTAGGTGAATTGGATTTCGAAGTATTACAAGTTATCCACTAAAGAATCCACAAATAGAGTTGAACTGACTTCTATAAATCAATTTTTTAGGCTATTTTCTTCGACAGAATTTCCTATTTATTCCTTTTATATGAGATACACCGTTTTTCTAATGGAATGATTTAGCAGAAAAATTCAAACATCTTGAATATAAATAAATTAATAATTGCATAATCGAATTTGCGTTCATCATATCAAGTATTTAAATTAAAATATTTAATTGCAGATACAATCTTTTTCTTTAAATTAATTTTTTTACTTTATATTTCTTAATTTATTTTAAAATATGTAACATTCTTGTAAGAGAAAAAAGAATATGCATCATATTTGTACACTGTCAATCAATTAAAGACATGTGTTTCGCTAAATCATATGTTTAATTTTAAAATAATGATATGATATAGCGAAATATTATAATTTTATTGAATGACAGTGTAAAACTAATTTACAACGACAATGCATTATCTTTATTTTTTTCTTGTAATATTAAAATTTAGTCAAAATAAGAATTTAATTGATATGTAATGACGGTGTACCTCATGCATCCCGTCACATCAGACTGTAAATTTTAAATTAACTGTATGACAGGACAAATTAATATATTTTTATTGGATGACAGTATAAAATTAATTTACATTATTAGTGCATATCAATTAAACTCTCAAAATAAATTAAATTAAATTTGATAAAAATATATTGAAAGATTTAATTGCAAATACGATATTTTCGTATAAAACTTATTATATATTTTTATTTTTATAAATTGCATATCTGACACCCTTGAGTTAGACAGATTTCTACAATCAAGGTCAACAAAAAATTAATTATTCAAATGGAAAAGGAGTATAATAATATAAGACAAAACTCCCTGTAAATATATTTAACATTAGTCCATATTCAAGGCCGGATATCTCGTCCAATTAAGATAAATCTTACTATATTAAATCCTTAAATAATGATTTTATCATAAAAAATTAATTAATTAATTAAGAGAAAGGCTAACTAGTGTTCTCGGGGCATTTTTTAAGAATTTTAAATAATAAGTTTTTATAAAAATATCTGCAATAATGTGTAATAATGTGCACTATATATTACAGTGTTTAAAGTTTTAAAAAAATAATTTTTTAATATGAAATTTTTAAATAGTACCCTGAGGGCACTGATTAGCGCGATCCATTAATTAAACAATGCCTCTAATACATACATTAACATTTTTCCTATTTACAATCATTAATTTAAGTAAGACTATCACCGCTAGAAACAGTTTATAAGTTAACTTGTTCAACAAGTTTAGTGCAACATCATCATCCTTTTAACGATAAATCTCTTTTTTCCCACATAAAAAATATACGAACATTTAGAAACTAAAAATAATAATAAAACTAATAGTTCCTGTCACTGTACCAACATAGCACCTTATATTATATAAGTAAATAAAAAATAAAATTGATAATAAAACAAAAAGTTCTTAAAGTACTAGATGTTCTTTTTTAGATTTTCACTCTTTTTAAGATAATAATTAATTATGTTGATTGCAATGATAAAACGAGTGTCATTTACTAAAATAACCTTATTAATAATAGATAATGGAGTTGTTAAATGAATTAAAATATAATAAATAAGAGTAAGTTAGTAGAAAGAAATAATAAATATTATATTAGTATTTTAAAGGGACAAATAATTTGAAACAAATAAAAAAATAAAAGAAAACACCTATTGTGAGACGGAGGGAGTAGTATCTTGCATCTAGTAACTATGACGATTAATTTCATGCTACTATTCAATCTATTAACACTTTCGCTGTAGTTTCCTTGATCGCAATTAATTAGTCTAATACTAACAAATTATTAATCGCGTTTAATTAGTTTAATACTAACAAACTATCTCTATATATAGATATAAACCCTAATCACGAAGAAGAACACACTCACTTTTCGCAACTGTTTCTTTCAATTTTCTTCTTATTACTCTAGGTTTTCAAAAATCAAGAATATGTATAAGGTAGCAAAAGCATCGGAGTATCTTGTGATCACCGGAGTCGGAATCAAAGACATCAAGCTTGCAAAGAAAGCATGGATTCTTCCCGGTCAAACCTACACCGTCTTCGACCTTTCTCCGGTGAACTACACCTTCGAAGTTCAAGCAATGAGCGCCGAGAAACTCCCTTTCGTTCTCCCTGCCGTCTTCACAATCGGTCCTCGTGTCAATGATCACGAAAGTCTCCTCAAATACGCCAAACTCATTTCACCGCATGATAAGCTTTCTAATCATGTTAAAGAACTTGTTCAAGGAATCATCGAAGGCGAGACGCGTGTTCTTGCTGCTTCGATGACGATGGAAGAGGTTTTCAGAGGAACAAAAGAGTTTAAACAAGAAGTGTTCGAGAAAGTTCAACTTGAACTTAACCAATTTGGATTATTGATTTACAATGCAAATGTTAAACAATTGGTTGATGTTCCAGGTCATGAGTATTTCTCTTATTTAGGGCAAAAGACGCAAATGGAAGCGGCGAATCAAGCTAAAGTTGACGTGGCGGAGGCTACGATGAAAGGTGAGATTGGTTCGAAATTGAGGAAAGGACAAACGCTGCAGAATGCGGCGAAAATTGATGCGGAGACGAAGGTTATTGCCGTGCGAAGAAATGGAGAGGGTGAAAAGGAAGGAATTAAAGTGAGGAGTGAAGTGAAGGTTTTTGAGAATGAGAGAGAAGCTGAAGTGGCTCAGGCTAATTCTGAATTGGCTAAGAAGAAAGCCGCTTGGACTAAGGCGGCTCAAGTGGCTGAAGTTGAAGCTGCTAAAGCGGTGGCTCTTAGGGAAGCTGAGTTGCAAGGTGAGGTGGAGAGGATGAATGCTTTGACAACAACTGAGAAGCTTAAAGCTGAGTTTCTGAGTAAAGCTAGTGTTCAATATGAAACCAAGGTTTGTTTACTCCATCCAAATATTATGTATATATAAGTGATTGATAACATCTTTTTGATAGAATATTAAATAATCCCGATTAAATTTTTTGGCACGTAAGTGACTTATAAAGTTGTTTTTGTGGTTTCTTAGAAACATAGAGTAGGAAGTGATGACAAAATTATGCGTGAAAGAAGTCATTCTCTTTTAAATCGATGCACCGCATATTTATAAACATCATACAAGAGAATTGAAAATTCAATGGCCCTACTTGGTGTTGCCTTTTATGACACTATAATGAGATCACAGGTGGCTTTTTTTTTTTGTTTGCTTCTCAAAAGTCAGAGACTCCCACTTGACAAGATGGATAAACAAAGAGAAGTAGGGCAATATTAATTGATGGGGCCGATAATACCTATGAATTGTCATACTCTACTACTAAGCATAGTAAATAAATTGTATACATATACGTGCATATTAAAAATGATATTATTATCTGATTAAATTTTATGATGGAAGAGCTTTTCGTTTATCAGATGCTAATTTAGTGTGTTACTATTAGATCATATTATTTGGTGATTGAAATTATGGACGGTGTAGGTACAAGAAGCAAACTGGGAGCTGTACAAGAAACAAAAAGAGGCAGAAGCAATTTTGTATGAGAAGAAGACAGAGGCTGAAGCTCAGAGAGCATCGGCAGATGCAGCATTTTATGCTAGGAAGCAAGCAGCTGAAGCAGATCTATATGCAAAGAAAAAAGAGGCTGAGGGGATTGTGACACTTGGCCAATCTCAAGGAGCGTATATAAGTACACTTCTGACTGCACTTGGAGGAAACTACACAGCTCTAAGGGATTATTTGATGATAAATGGTGGCATGTTTCAAGAGATTGCAAAGATTAATGCTGAGGCAATTCGTGGACTTGAGCCTAAGATTAGTATATGGAGCAATGGTGGCGATAATGGTGGAGGAATAACAGAAGGTGGCATGGGTATGAAAGATCTTGCTGGTGTGTACAAGATGCTGCCACCTCTGTTTAAGACAGTTCATGAGCAAACAGGAATGTTGCCTCCTTCTTGGATGGGAGCCTTACCTGACAAAACCTCTTGATAAGGAGGATGCAAATATTAGGTTTAAGAAGTACCTTTTATTGATTTAGTACTTTAGTAGCAGTACCTTTTATTGTGTGATGCATGTGTGCGATTTATTACATTTTTACATACTTGTTATCTTTTTAATAGAATTTTGGCTTTTAAAAACAAAACTCCCGACAAGGATAACATCACAATGCGGTCTCTGGGTTACAAATGCGATCTATGGGTTACAACTACAATAAATAGCATCACTAAATCAATTCTTATGAGCCGGTGCGCTGATCGGCAATTTAGGCCACAACAATAATCAGCCACGAGCCTAATTTAGGCAGCAACGGTATTGAGTCAATGTGTTGATTATGGGTGTTTACGGTGCAGTTTTGACACTAAAAATCATCAGAACCGCAAGAGAAAAAAGCATGCGGTTTGGTTTGGTTCGGTTGACTTTTAAAAAAAATCCATATCTAATCAAATCAAACTAATGCGGTTTTGATTGGTTCGGTTTAATCGGTTTTTTACAAGATTTTTATTAAGTGATATTTACATATATAGAGAACATAACTTTGTATTTAGTCATTCACACATTGCCAAATAACAATAAAACTCATTATATTTATACAAAAAATCTTCATTCAATATACAAAAATCAATTTAAACAAACGTGAAAAAAAAATAGTAGCATAAAACAATATCAAAAATATTATAAAAAAACAGAAAATAGAGAAGAAGGAAGATTAGAGAAGATGAAAAAGAAAGAACATAAAAAATGTGAGATTAGAGAAGAAATGTGCGATAAAAATATAATTAGAAGAGAAAATAGTAACATAAAAATGAGAAGATGAAAAAGAAAAAACATGTGAGATGAGAGATTATCGTAGAAGAGATGAGACGTACATGACAAAGAAGATGAGAAGAATGTGCAATATTATTAGAAGAGATTTGAGAAGATTAAAACTGAAAAGTTAAGTGTGAGTAAGAAAAAATATTTCGTAATTATAAGGTTAAGGCATAATGGATTTGAGTTTTGAGTTAGATGTGAAATAATTGAAGTTTAAGTTGTAACATAATGCAGTTTGATTTAGTTTAGTTCGGTTTGCAAAATATAAACCGCAAACCAAACTAAACCATGCAGTTTTGTTAAACAATGACCCGAACAAATCCAAATCAAATGCGGTTTTTTGCGGTTTTGGTTTGATTTGGTTTGCGATATTTTATTGGATTGATTCGATTTTGAACACCCCTAATGCCGATCAAGGAGGATGGTGACATAACAGAACAGTTGAGTATTGAGTAAAAAATAAACAGTCGAGTCAATTTGATTCTGTATTGTTTTGCTGTTGTTTGTGAAGCAATGACAATGGCAAATTTCTTTTCACTCGAGTTCTTTCATAGATAGCCTAAGTCATGATAAACCATGGTGGATCAACCATCACTGTAAAATCATATTAAAAATGAAAGAAAATTTACATAAATAATGATATTAAAAGATTTGTAAAATGTATAAGGTGCTCAATATATAGAGCTCATTCAGAACTAACCAACTAACGAAACATCAACAAAACTTAAACCTCCTAACTGAACAATTACTTAACACAAGCGTCCACGTACAACTAATACACGTTGTATTGGAGTCTCTAATTTTAGATTGATTTCTATGTAATATTTTTTCTCTAGACTTCGGCCCTCTTTTCTTCAAAAATAAAAATACACATTAGGAAAATCAAAATCATATTTTGATTGCCTCTCTGATGTGGGGGTACCGATGAGCCCATCGAGAGAAACCTACACAATAATTACGAGTTAAAAAGCAATTTTCATAAAGCCTTGAGCTAATGTTGTAATGACAAAAAAAAGAAGACATTTACCAGCAGAGATAATTTCAGATAGATCCATATCCGTGGTAGTATCCTGCAATAGATTACCAAGTATTTGAGTAATTGTAAAATTAAAATACAAATAGCTAATTCACCACTGAAACATAAAATTTCTGAGTAACTTCAAGTGTTCAAACAGGTCCATGTCAGATGAAAGGAAAAACCTAGTAAGAAGGGCTATTTAAAATTGAAGAGTAAGTAAACTCCAACAGGTGATAGTTCCCAACAATGATATATTGCAGTGCTTAACTAGTTGATAATACATTTTATAGATCAACGGTAATGATTACAGCATGCTTGAGTGAGGAGTTTTATCCATAAAACTCATATTATGTGTTTATTGAGCTTATAACAATATAAATAATAGTGCTTTAGCATCTGAGATCCAAACAGTTTTAATATATCTAGAGAGGAACAGTTCAGATGAAAATAATCAAGCTCATCTCCTGGAATGAGAAATTAGGTATCTTCAATCACTCTTAAAATGAAAAATAGCTATTTTCACTATCTTAATCAGGGACTTCTATTTACTTGATTGGTGCGTAAATACTTTAGAATTATATATATGTTAGGGACCCAATGCATGGATTTGGCCAGAAGAGCTAATTGTGGGCCAAGAGGGACCTACTGATCCTAAAGTGTGGCAAGTTTACTCGAGGGGGGTAAGAACGGCACAAAAGCGCGTGAGGGGAATGAGCTGGCAACTTAGTGCTTGGGGTTAGGGGTGTGCATGGTTTATAAACCGAACCAAACTGAACCAAATGTATGGTTTAGTTCAGTTCTAAAACCCATTTCAACGAAAACCAGTTATTTTTGTAAAAGCAATTAAGATGGAATTAGTGGGAGGAGGAGTGATTCAAGGAGGTATCCAGAATACTGAATTAAAATTCTGTTGAATGGAGAGTATCTAGCACTCCTTAGGAGCCCAGCTCTATAAAGTCATTCCTAAATACATAATAAGCAGCTTATCATTCCTTCTCTTGTTTCCTTTAGTTTTCTGCATCTATTTCTCCTAATTATTTCTACAGGACCTAACAATATACCAGTCAAATAAAATCTATCTATATGCCGGCCAAATAACATATTTCAGTAAGGTGCAGAAACTAATGAAGTGTCTGCTTCTATGTTTAGCAGGAAAATGTTCAAGTGGTTCTAGTCAAACTAATGGTTGAACTATAAGGAATAAAAAGTCACACTTTTTAAATTGGTTCATCGTACAAATATAAATATTAAAGATGATGATGCTCAAAAATCTGTTTCCCCTACCAATATTGTGAAATGAAAAACTAGGAAACAGTTATGGTGCTGTATTTTTTTCATGTAGTTTTAATCTTAACTGTTGGATGAGTATTAAATGCTTTATTTTTGCTTCAGTTGCATCGCTTCCCTTCTATTCTTTGTAATATTGATTCGTATCAAAATGAACTTAATTCAGTATCTTAACTCTCTAGTGTTATGGAAACAGATTTGGTACTTCAACTTTTTCATGCAGTTTTAATTTATTGAACCAAGTCAGCAGTATAATCTGTTCACCTGCTCCGATGAAGCCAGACATCTTGCAATGAGCTGATAAAGACTTCGAAGAGTTCCTTGATTGAAATCAGGATTGTTTAAAAGAGCCTCTTCTGATGTATAATCAAACGTGAGTGCACAAATGCTCGAAGCCATCATCTTACTTGACATGTCATCAGTGTTTTCTGCAAACCACGTAAGTTTCAGGAACAGATGTAAAACTACTGATTTACTCCATAATTTCAATTCAATATATAAACAAATAAACACTGGACTAACATTGATGGTATTTGCCCGAGCTAAAATCATTCATAAAATTTATTCATGGTTAAATATTTTGTTTTTTGAAACATTTCATCGAATGCACTAGGATTTTTACAAATTTACGAATTATAGTTTTCTCTTGAGACTCATGAAAAGAACAAGACCAAACATAGCCATTTAATATCCCAGGAAAAGGTAAGGGTTATTTTCAAAATCCCCACTGTTCAATTAGTGTGCAAGTTTAACCACCACCCCAGTCTTTCCTTTTTAGGAATTGTTTGAATGAAAACCTTAATCAGGCACATACGGATCACATAAGTGTTTATGTATACATTATTTCTACAATCAAAGAAGAAATGAGAAGAAACTCCATATAAATTCTTCTAAACCCTAACTTATAATGGGAAGCTTATGAAAATTAGCAGAAACCAATCAATGAACATATCATAAGCAGTTTTTCATAAACTCTTCCAAACACTCACACGAGAGGTATTTGTAAGATAAGACCAAATCCTCTTCCAAAATCCAAAACCCTCGGTTCTTGATTATAGTCCTATTCCTGTCACGACTGGATGATGCCCTAGGTTTCACCTTTCAAGACTTAATTTGTGTGTTTTTCTTGTGCTGTGGTTTGTCACGACTTAACTTCGCTCCCACTCACTAATGACATATACTAGTTTTGACATCAAGAGTTTCACTCATTCTGCAGTCCATATCACCCAAACGGAAACAATGACAAAATATTTAACAAGGTTAACTCAATTTTGATTGCACTGAGTAACAGAAAAGTCGCACCTGGCTTACAACATAAAAGCAAGACAATGTTTGGCTTTACTTGCAATTATAGAACCCCTAAGGGTACAGTCTCTTCTGCTCAATCTCTAAAAATAAATTTCACATCCTCTCACAAATCAATTAAAATTCTTGTTAATGATGTTCATCAGCACTTTGTAATCATTTCGCCCGTTAAGTTATTTCATGCACATGCAGCAATGCACTTATCACTTTTTGTAAACAATACAATGAACTACCAAATATCTTGATCATATATGATAGTGCAAAGTGAAAATACTCATTCTGATGGATGAAACCAAGTATGGTTACCTGACCAAAAAGCCAATGCTTTAAGAAGATCAACAAAAGCCGATTCATCTAACATAAACTGCACTTTGTTTTTCTGCATTCAAAAAGGTGCAACTTGTGTCAGGATTTGGCATAACTAATAATATAGTATCACAAGGTTGGTTATTATAATGAGAATATCACCTTCAGTAGAAGGTTCATTATTGTATCACATGCCAAGAAGACACGGCCATCATCCTCAACCAAATAAACATTTGACCCAATTAATTTACTGAAGCAGTCTAAAACCTGCAAAGAGACCCATTATAATTAGCCACACAAAAAAATGTTAGTAATGTTATCAAATGATACTGCTGTTGCAATAAATACAAAATCCATGTTAGAATATAAATAATAGAACTATGCAATGAGAAAGTAATCATTACCATTTTGTCGATTTATTCGTAAAGGTCCTTTAAGTTAAAATGCAGTTATAAACCGAAAAAAGATGGAAGAGGAAAAAATAGAATAAAATATAAACATAAATATCCGAGCAAGAGAATAACTTACAGCCTTAAGTCCTCCACACGAAGCCAGAGCTTTGCATCCTTCAACCTTCATAGTAATTTGACACAACATAGGTAGCAGAAAGCACACAGAGTGGAAGGGCCTGCGGCAAAGAATTTATCTAAGCAAAAGCTATTCAGGCCCCAAAATACTCATTGAGAAAATATTTATGAATAACTATCGATTTAAAGATACCTTTGTTCATCTGCACCTTCGATTGAAAGCATATACCCTAAAAGATCTTGAACTTTTTCCTTGCATGCAAGCGGTGCTTCTGCAAGATAGCTGAAACAAATACATGATAATAGTTCATAAATCATAATATTTCCTCTCAAAAAATTAAAGTTAAAGATGTAGAGAGCGGTAAAAAGAATCTCAACCAATATAAGCTTCTAGAATAGTTAATCCATGACAAAACCCCCTCTTCTATGTAGGATGGGCATGGAGATTGAAGAAACATCGAAGTATTTAAAATTAACAAAGCTCTTCGTAGAGTTTACAATTAGCCTTTGGAAAATAGATAAAATTTTCGTTTTTCCTTTCCTGGTGTAACAATTTTTAGATCAGTCTATCAAGTTGCAACAGCCATACAACATCATGTGCTACATTCATAAATTGGATGAAAATGTCTTTGACACATTATAATTAAATCATTCAAAGGAATAATTAAATGTCAATTCATAACCTCGCACCAATCAATCCAGTGCTTAAGTACAAGTAATGCAAAGAGGCAATGTAAAAGATCATACCTTCCAATGATTCGCACTGAAGCAAGTAAATCATCCCCTTTCCTTTGACCATGTTCCTGTAGAATTTCACCATTATACATTGTTGAGATATATTCAGTGTTAAAATTATCTTAAGACAAATAATAATCAGATTTACCTTTGCATCTTCTAAATACTCTAGCACAACACCAATTGTCTCATTAAGTTGTATTATCAGCTTTGTTAATGTGCCTTCATCGAGAAGGGTCCCTATAGAGCATTAGTGATGAGAAATAAATTATATCCAATTCACAAGAACAAACCCGCAGTTTCCAACAGTGCCAACTAGCATCAAATGTGAGATGAGAATCACATTTCAAGCAATCGAGACTGCTATAAAAGAGATTACCACATAGTTGACGCCAATAGGAAAAGGTATAACCAAAACTTGCATAATATTAACCATCACGCCAAATAATGGGGAAAAGAAGAAAAGAAAAAAAAAAGACTGAGCATCATCCGCCCAGGTCCCTGCCTTAACTTCAGTTGCTATTTGGCCCAAAATGTGAGAAAAATGCATGGATTGAAACAGTTGAGTATCTAGACATATTTCATAACATCTTATCACATCACATCAATTCACAGAAGAGTATTTTTCATACTCTTTTATCTCTGCTTTCCTCTTACTCAAATACCTTTTGGGTATCTTTGGGAGATGGATTTTGGAGGACTAAGTCTATAATTTGATACATATTTGAGATTTTAAAAAATTGAAAATTAATATGTCCATGTAGCCGACCCCACTTAGTGGGATAATGTTTGGTTGTTGTAAGAATAATATGATAAATGATACTACCTCCGTTTTTTTTTATAAGTCGCTTTGGGAAAAAAATTTGTACCACAAGATAAGTCGTTTTATAATACCAATGAATCATTAATGTTATTTTTCCTACTATACCCTTAAATATTTATTATTCTCTCTCCTTTCAATTATGTAAATTTGTCTTTCCAATACCATTAATAGAGGACAATTTTGTAAAACCATTCATAATTTCTCTTTTCCATACTACATTTATTACATTTCTTAATATGTGTGAAAAGTCAAAAACGACTTATAAAAAAAAACGGAGGGAGTAATATAATAAGTCAAACCCACTTAATATTTTTTAAAAATTTTTATAGCTTCCTTAATTTAAAAAAGAAAAATAGGTACTCCGCTCCAAAACCCTCCACCTAAACATATGATTAGTTTCAACAGTATGATACCAAATGAAGCCCAAATGGACTGAATTTGAGTAAAGAGGCCATTTTTTGTGCAAGTAATTGTCCTAAAAGTAGAAAAGAAAAAAATGTAATTTATAGGCCAAGTGAATTGTATTTCATTGAATATATACCTTCATTTTGACCAACATTTGAAATGAGTTTTATTATCTTCTCAACCAAAGAGTAGGCAACAGCCACGTTTCGTTGCTTAAGAGAATATGCCTCACCAGTAGCCGAGGTATCTTGAGGCGCTTCATATTTTAAATAGGCCAACTCATTCAAAAGAACAGCAATTTCAACCCTCGATTGCTCCAAGACAAGCAACAAACACCTAAAATCACAACATGTGAGAAAAAGAAACAACAAGCACTCAATGCAGAGACTTAAAAGTAATCAAATTTAACGATAAAAGCTTACATGTCAGCTGGAGTTGGATCTTGTGTCTTGTTAATGCTTACTTGGCTAATCAGCCAATCTTCTCCAAATATGGAAACCATAGACTCAGCTAAAATGAGAGACTGAAGCCTTTCAGCAGTTGCTGCATATGAATGGAAACTTAAGCAATTAATCTAGTTTAGTGTTGCCTTAATTTAGCTTAAACAAATTGCAGTTTAGAATTCAAAATATCTGCAGAACTTTCACGAGTGCACGGAGAAAGTACTATCTGTTTACTGCTTTATCTTGAAAATAAATTTCCAGACTTGAAAACATAACTTCTATAAATAATGATGCAGAGTGTAATAGTCAGAGAAGGATAAGACAGGAACTTACTGAAAGAGGCCCCACAGCAATACTTAGTATGCATGACTAGTTTTTTTTATGGCTACTTTATTCAATATGCTCCCAAGTTGGGAACTTGAGATCCCTTTCACTGTAGTGGTGATATTTTTGCACACCTTTTTTCGTCTAAAAATAACAATAGTATTCTCCCTAACAGCAACAAACTAATAATAGAATCATAATTTTCTCAAAACCAATCAAAAACTATGTGCGAAATTGAATTAAAAGCTCTCTCTTGCTCCCTTGCTTTCTATAATGTGAAACCCACTGCTCGCTCTCACATCACCTTTTGGTTTATAATTATAAATTTGCAAACCTTTGTTTATATTAAATCCTCAATACCACATCTCTTGAAAATAAAACTGAATAATGCAATTCATTCATCACCCAATCAGTAAGGTAGAAGAATAAATATACATACACAGTATTTATAACCTAACATGTGGACCTAATAGGCCAAACAAACCTAAAATGGTCTATGTATATTACCACACCCCTCTCAAGTGGGAGCATCAAGATTATATGCACTCAGCTTGTTCCAAATGAGACAAATTCAAAGACCCATAAGGGACAAAGTAATAATACGATCTGGTTGGTCATTTGTATTTATTTATATATATCTAGAGACAATACAATCAAAAAGATTTGTTTCCTAATAAAGTGGCAGTCCCCTTTAGTGTTTGTTTCTTTAGTTAAAGAGTGGGTCGGATGCAACATGGTACAACTTAATTATCAAAGAACAGCATTATTTGTAAGACCTCTACAATTTTTATTTCATGAATTAGTTGCTTAATCTACACAAATGTAACCAATGCCATAGCTCAACATTTTGCCATGGCACTAGATCTAGACTCAACCTCCTACTTCTTACTTCTCCTCAATAGGCTACCTACAGCAAGAACACAATTCTTAGGTGAAATGTCTATCAAAAGAGGAACTAATCCTACTAGTAATTGAATAACCAATTACCTGGGCGACCTTGATTCTCATATAAAATTTTTACTGGAGAACCTTTAGCATACCTTAAAATTCAATGAAATAGTTGTTTGGGTGATGGTGCAATAGTTCAAATTTCCAACTAGTCTCCAACAGCTAAATAGTAATACTATGGTCATGTTAGCCCTAGGGATCCACATAATTGTCTATTGGTCTACAATCTACTGGAAAGAAGCAATGGCAGTCACAGTTATTAATCCCGGCGGATAGCGGCGCTATCCCAGGAGAGCGGACCGGCGCGGAAGCCGGCCGCATTGAAATCGCACTTAGCGGAGCAGTTTTCAATCGTGGCCACTATGAGATCGCACTTAGCGGAGCAGTTTTCAATCACGACCGTTTTTTGAAAAACCACGAGTCTCAAAGCGGAGCGGTTTCCTGGTGCAACCCGCTTTATGTGTTTTTGTTGTGAAATCCCCAAAATACCCTTAATTGTTTTCGTCATTTGCCCTAAATTCCACTTCCTCTCCCTTTATTGTGTTTGACTCTGTACTTCTACTCCTCTCTGGCATTCACCTATGTAGTTCTTCTCCTCTCTCGCGTTTGATTCTATTCGAAGGGCAAGCCATCACTGCGGTCTTCGTACCTTTCTTTTTCTTCCTCTATTCTTCTTTTCTTCTTCTTCTTCCTCTATTCTTCCTCTATACTTCTTTTCTTCTTCTTCCTCTATTCTTCTTTTCTTTTTCTTCCTGTATAAATTATCTAAATCAATATATTCCTCTGTTTTATTGTTAGCATCTGTTTCTTTAAATTAATGCAAGGTTGCTTTGTTTGAAGAAGAATAGTTTGAATCTTAATTCTTGATATAATAGTACACTTAAGTTTGAATTTTGAGATGTGATGTTTTGATTAAATTTATGATTTGTTGATGTTGAATTGATTAAGAGTTTTTGATATGTGATGTTTAGATTAAATTTAAGATTTGTTGATGTTGAATTGATTAACAGTTTATGAATCTTGTCTGGGTTTTGTTGTATTATTGAATTAGTTGTTTGATTTATTTTTGTAGTTATTATTTGTATAATTTGTTTAAAAATAATTAAATAGCAGTCATCCCGCTATCCCATTTTTTGAGTCGGCCACTCCGCTTTCCGAGATTGATAACTCTGATGGCAGTACAGAGAAGCGCAAACAAAAGCAGTGTTTGATGTTTGGCTGGGGGTGAGGGCTGAACATGATGGTGCTAACAAAGACAAGTGGCAACACATGTGCAGTGGAGCATGGTGGCATCCCTTGGTGGATCAACCAACGGAACAAGTCGGATGCAGTCATGACGGAAGTGAGAGCATTGTACATCGAGGAACCATCACAGAAAATAAAATGGGCAACATTATTGGAAAATGTTAGAGCTACAAGAAATTGCAACCCAGCCAGAAAAAGGAGTGTCGAGTGGAAGGGAGTAGCAAATTAACCTAGGGTTAGAGCTTTAGATACCATGTTGAATGGAAGGGAACTAAGTAATTCTTTCATCAACCAACCATTAGGATACAAGAATGCATATATATAGTATACACAATACGTACAACCTAACATATGGGCAAAATTACCCTAAACTAGTCAATGTACATTATGAACCTCGATCCAAAATCTCAATTTTCCCTGATAAAACAATCTGTGTTTGCTTAAAGATGTTTCCCCAAATTCTCAAGATGCTTATTCGAGTAAAATCAATCACTTATCTCTAATCACCACTTTATCCTTTTTTTTAATTTCCTTTAATATTCACGATTTTCCCTATGCCTTCTTACGATAATCACAACCTTTTCTTGCTAATTGCTAACATAACAAAACTTGCAGACTTGGAACCTTTCATTATGCAAGTGCACACTACTTGTATACACCTTTATCAGTTAAGAGACATCAGTAGATTTCAAACTTTAAGAGCTTAGTAAGGGAACAAAGAGAAACAGAGAATAAAAGGTAAAATAGTATAATGAATATAATTCAGCAAATTGTCTGAACATACCAACACGATTCTGCAAAATGGCCATGATACCAACACGGATATTGTGTGACCAGCTATCTTGAGGCCGTAATTGGAGAGTTTTAAGAAGTTGTGACTGAAAATACATAGAGCTTGAAGTTAATTGCATGGTAAATGAATACAAAGTGTACATAACCTCGCCAGGAATACAGACTGTCAAACCATAAATAGGTATACAAAACAAAATCAAAAAGTTCAGGCAAGAACATTTTAACAAGTATTATGCTTTAGACCTGCATCACAAAAGAAGTTTCTCAAATACAGAAAACACGAACCAAACTCTTTTCTAGAAGCATCGGGATAAGTATTTAGCACAGACAAGACAACAGCCCAAAATATGCCAAATTCAAATGACAGTTTAGTTAAAGGAGCTTTCTATAATAAGCAGGTTAGAACTCTATTATATATTATTATATAGAGACCATATGACTGAAAATAACAGATTAAGATGATATTACATACCGAATCTGTTGAAGAAAGAATGGAATTAAGGAGATGGAGAGCTTCAAATTTCAAGGAATTATGCAAGATAGCGAACTGCTTTGCTATTGCAGCCACCTGTAAAGAGTTACGGTAATAGAAGTTGATTTAACATGAAGCAAGCTGACAAAATCAAAATGAGAGCATAAAAACTCTGAAAAGAAAAATTACAAATATTTAAAGAGTAAACTCACAATAACTGAGAGCTCAGATAAGTACTCATTCCGAATTGTGTCTAATGATATCTTGCTCAGAATCAATTGCAAAAGTTTAATAGATATTTCCACCAGATGAGAACCTGTATAATGTTTGACCACTGTGAAATATGATGCATAGACAAAAACATGGGAATAAAAGTTCATTTGCAATAGTTAGATGATTACTTAAAAACTATCCAGGTGCAGCAGACAAATATATCATACCATCTTGCAGAGAAGGCAACTGAGAAGCTAGTACCTTGATGCCTCTAGATTCATAAAATCTCATGATTCCATTTTCTGAAGCAGTTGATACTAAGTATAAAAACTCACAGCATTCTTCAAGAACAGATGAGCAAGATCTAAACAAGAATTCGACAAATATTATAAAGAAATTTTACTTCTTCAAAACAAAGAAAATGAAAGCCTGCTGATACATAAAACTAAAGTTTAAATGTGTGGGCCACACTTTTCATCCATTGGACAGATGTCAAGTGTTACAATATTAGAGAAGGCCTGCAACTAACAATTTTACTGTAGTAGTAGCAAATGTGTGCTTTATAAAGGGTTAGTGCAGGTTTAAAATTTTCACCCATCATTTGAAAATAAATAAGTGATAGGATTTTCTTCATTTTCCTAAATCTATTCAACAAACAGAGTATGGGGATATAATCTGGTCTTAAAATTTAACTCAACTAGTCAACTTGATAAAGAAAGAGACTTCAAACCAAAAACAAATTATAACAATTTTTACTGAAGTATAAAATAAACCTTATTAATTGTCCCCAAAAAATACAATTTATAAATCCTTATTCCCATAACTGTACTAAATACCTGATACGGCTTCCCACATTCTTTCTCCTTCATAGGGTTTTTGATTTGGCATAAATGAAACTCTTAATATAACGCAGTCAAGGTAACTTAGTTGGTTCACTTAGTCTCTTTTAATATAGGTGGGATCATGAAAAATGAGGGGGGAAATTAGAATAAGTAATGCGAAAGAAAAGAATAACACCGTACTGGGTGGAAATTACTTCCAATATCGTTGGGATCTTGGAAATCATGTCTTCAGAGGATGCAATCTCTGGAACACGACAAAGAGCAGCAAGAACTGCAATCGACAGGTTCAAATATGCATCCCGGTTGTTGTCCCCGCTACTGGATATGGTTCCTTTTCCCATACCTTTTTAGTAGAAGATAAAGGTAACGTCAATAATATATTACAAACTGAATATGGCGGGAAATCAGTGGATAATGGAAGAGCAAGTACCGGTTCTGAGTAGCCGATCAAGAAAGAGAGAACCAACCGCCTCGTAAACCCTGCGTAGTGAGGAGTGATCGTCAGCTTTGCAAAACTTGGTGACCAGAAGAAGCCCAGCGAGACGCTGCTCATCTCGCTCTCCTTTCAGTAATTTCAAGCACTCCTCGATATTCAAACTCTGGTCCTGTTGTGCTTCCTTCAGAAATGTCATTCAAACTTTAAATATCAAAAGCAGTGTGAAAGGAGAAAAATCAAAGTAGAGAAAGCGTGAGGCTGTTTACCATTGAAATGCTTAGGCCCACACTGGAGATAACTAAACAGAACTGTCAGCTTCTGCACAAGGCTATCGGTTCCGGAACTCTCTTGAATATCAAAATCAAAATCTGCAGAAACATAGTCACATATACAGCAGGTATAAACAGGGAATACAAAGCAATTGTCTTCAACAAAAGTCCCATCATTCTAACTAACAAAAATAGATACAATACTATCTGTAATTATTTATTAAAGTAAGAGTTTAGAATAAATTTTCAATCAAAGAATTAACCTCGTTGAGGCATTTTCACAAACACTTTATAAGCGCACCTATTAAACAACAACACATTAGAATGACTTCCTGCACCCCCCATTTTTACGCTTTTTTTCTTCTTCTTTCATTTTCAGTTTTCAGTTGTTAGGTTATGGTGGTTTTACTTTAAGAACTAACACAAAAGTGAGTGAAGCGAGCCCTAGAGAAGAGAGCAACAAAAATCGATGTTTACAGTAACGTGATTCGTGGGTTACCTGAGACGGTTACAAGCTCCGAAGGCTTCTGGAGAGTTCTCGTCCTTTCAATCCACCGTCAAAACAACGTACAAGGCAGCAAAGCTTTCCAGCAGCAGTGGGCTTCGCGTACAAGAGAAATATAATTTTTCAAATTTATTTCTGAAAAGGGGAATTTTTCAAATTAATAGTTGTAATTAGTCAATTGATTTTATAAATACTGGCGTCCAGCCGTCTATCCGTTTTTATTAATACACAGGCGGGTTAAAATATAAACGGTATTTTTTTATTTTTATTTTTATTTTAATTAAATCACTTATAAAATAAATAAATAAATAATAGAGTAAAAAATATATTCAAACCACCATATAGTTGTTAATAAAAGAGAAGTTAGATGTTAAAACAAAACTTAATTAAAGAGAAGTTGAAATTTAAAACAAAAACTAAAAAGAGTATAATTGAAAAAAAAAAAAAAATAGACTACATCAAAGTCATGTTTTCTCTTTATATATAGTATAGATTACGTATTAATTATTTTTACTTTTAAAAAAAATGCTTAGAATAATTATAACTAGGTTTAATATTTTTTTCCGATTTTTTTAAATAACCATTGTTTTTAAATAAACCATATTTTCAAAATAATTACCAAAATAATCATGTTTGGGTAGGACACAAAGAGAATGTATCATTTGAATTGACGCATGCATGCATTCTTACACTTATGCGTCATCTCACATGAAGTATGCATAACTTGTGCGCCATATGGATTGGCGCGTGCACTCATTGCTATAATGCATGCGCCATTTGATATGGTTACTACTTTATACCGACAGCACCACCTCCTCTTCATTTTTCGCACTTCTTCTTACTATCTCCTTCCATTTTTGTATAACCTCCTTCTATTTTTTTTTCTTCCTAATGTCTTCATATATGTCTCCCTATATCCACAAAAGAAATGTTGAATTAATTTATTCGGCAGTAAGGCCTCCAATGAAGATCCGTCTCTAGAATACATAGACATTCGGACATCTTAACAAGAGTCTGATCCATTGGTTAGATGGAGACATTGCAGAGGGTAAAAAGATCAGAAGAATTCAAAGGCTTGTTACCACGTTCAACCAAAATGGAGAATTTCGTTTCTATGAGAATGTTAAAACTGACAGAGATGTTCACACGATGATGTATAGTTCTCAGGAAATTGTCCTGATGGTTGTAATTGCATAGTTATGTTGTTTAGTCGTTGTATTTGTTTGTTTTGTTATTTAATTGTTTAAATTATTGTTAGTTGTTGTTTTTAAATTATTGTAACATAATGTTATGATATTTATGAAATGAAAGTTGTTTTTGATATAAAGCAAAATTGTTACATTTAAAATTATGTTATTGTGCTTGGTCCAACATTGGGACAGTTTGTACGATTGTTTCCGGGCTAACGACATGAACTATATAATCTCACCATTTTGTTCGTTGTATCCATTTCAGTACGAATATGTATGCTGTTAGGGCGACCCTTTTTTTTTCTTTGCATAATTTCATTGTGCCAGACTATATCCCTTTCATATACAGACCAATAGTTCTCTTTTGCTACCACCGGAAAGCTAGTGTTGTAGACATTGCATAAGTTTAAGACTTGGTAAATAGGGGACAGTAGGTTGGAAGGGTCCTGACGAGCCTTTGAACATGCCGCTATGACTTGGGAGCAATGCATACGAAAGGCTTGAAACTTTCCGCAGTTGCACCAACTTCTATCTAGTTCCACTTGATAGGATCCCCTCGGCATCCCTTCTTAGTGGTTCATTGACTCAGCAACACTGAACCAACCTTTATTATGGTCAAACACTGTGACCACGTGTGTGTTAGCTTTGACAGCTTCCTCCTTAATGAATTTCATTGAAGTATCACTGAATAATTGCCTAGATGGTAAGACAGAACTCCATTTTGAACGTCTGATATCAAAAAGTGACCCGAGCCTAAAATAGGTTGCCCTCACTAAAGCGGTTATCGGTAGATTTTGGAAGCCTTTGAAGATAGAGTTCATTGATTCCACGAGATTTGTTGTCATGTGGCCCCATCGTTGTTCATTGTCATGTGCCCTGGTCCACTTCTCCAATGGAATATTGTCGGTCCACTTTACTACATCTACATTTGTCAATCTGATGTCTTCGCGCTAGTGTTTGAAGGAAGGTTTTGTTAATGCATACCATGCGTTCACAACCTTCTTCCGCAGCATCTTGTGTTTGATCTCCCGCATGAAATTTTGAGCGATGTGTCTAATGCAATAGACATGCGTTGAAGGAGGATCCTGTGGTACCCCAAAATTTGACCTCCCTTTTTTTCTTTTTGCATAAGCATGTGCACTTGCATTCCCAGCATACGCATCGACATTTTTATTTGTGAATTCATTGCAGGTATATCCAAAATCCATAGAGAGTCTCGAAGTCGTGATTAATTATATTCCAGAAAAGTCATTAGAGAATTAATACAGACAAAATAGAGAGATTTCTATGTCTATCTATCAAAGCACATGGTTTAAGCACGGAACCACGGCCAAAGCACCTCAATCCAGGCCCAAAAAAAGGATTTTTTACTGTGGTAACTAGTTACCCAAATCTGTGTAACCGGTTACACGCTCTGTACCAGCCCAAGGAAGGCACGTTTTTCCTGTGGTAACTGGTTACCAGAATTCCTGTAACTGGTTACACCTGGTATTTTTGTAGTTTTCCAGTTGTTTCTCCACACTGCATCAGCTTCTATACAATCCTTTGGCTTACCTCATTCTAGCATCTTGTAAAAGGTTCTAGACATACCAAAATATCAGCTACATTTGCTTCGATACCTCACCATCAATAAGGTTCATCATGCACCCTCATTTCCACTCATTTTGGACCACTTGATCCTTGAGTTGCATTGGGATTCCCCAACCGAGTCAACTAATAACTAAATTAGTTAGACCCCAACTCAGTGAGTTGGGTCTAACTAACTCCAAACTAAATGTCAAGCCTCATTTAACTACCTCCATACCAAGTTCCAAACCTCCACTCACTCCAAGCACTTGCTTTATATAAGAAAACCCTCACATTGATGAAAGAGACCTTGGCCATAATCTTCATTTTCTCATTTTGCTCTGAATTTTCATTCTTCATTATCTAAATTTTCTGCAGCAATCTCTCTCTTTCTCTCAATCATCATCTTCTTCCCTAAATCTCACAAAAGCTCTTTCACCATTAAAGCTTAGCAAGTTTTGCATTGAAGCTTTCTATTCTTTGAGCTAAGCATCGATTCCTTTCTATTTCATCACTAAATTTTGCATCAACAATAACTTTTACTTCATTTCAAGCCTTGGAAGTAGAGCTGTCAAAATGGGCCGAAGCCCATGGGCCGGCCCGCCGAGCCCGAAAAAAGTTAGGGCTTGGGCCTTATTTTTGGAGCCCATATTATTCCGGGCCTTTTTGAGCCCGGCCCGAAAAAGCCCGAAAAAAAATGGGCCGGCCCGTATGGGCTATGGGTAGCCCGCCAGCCCGACAACTTTTTTAAAAGAATTAATTTAACTATTTGGCCCATAATATAAATTAATAAATATATATAATTGGACCTAAAAAATAAATTTGGCCCAAGAAACATTTGGATACAATGTGTTAGTGCATCTTTGGTTCGGTCTACACACACTTCAGTGACTACCCGAACATTAATTTCTATTACATTATATTACATTACAGTATTCTAAAATGAATATATTACATTAAGATCATTAAAATGAGTATTAATTTCTATAACATTATATATTAAAATGAATATTAATTTCTATTACATTATATATTACTTAAAAAATGAATTTTTTAATTTTTTTTTTTAAATGGGCCCGTTTAGGGCCGGGCCCGTTTTAGGGCTGGGTAGCCCGCAGCCCAGACAGGGCTAGGCCTGGGTAGTAAAAAAGGAGCCCGTATTCAAAATGGGCTTTTTGAGCCCCGCCCGGAAAAGCCCGAGGCCCGCCAGGGCCGGGCTACCCGTTTTGACAGCTCTACTTGGAAGCTGATTATTGAAGGAGTTTTGGTGCAAATTCGGATCTGAAGCAATTATCGTGTTATTCTCGGTTTTCTCGCTGCGGAATCCTAAAGACATCTGGATTTTCTGGTTTTCTAAGCTTCTCTTCATCATATTTCGATCACAACAATTACCAAGGCAAATCTCAGCCTTGTAGGTTGGTGAATTCTGCTCAATTTACCGTTTTCGGTCGATTTCACGTTTTCGCAATGTAGTGCATAATTGACGTTTCACTACTTGAATAATTACTTTGCATGCTTGATTCTATTAGTTCTTGATTGCTCTGAATTAACATGAATTTTGCATCTACTTCCATGTTATGTTACATTGTGATTACATGCGATAAGTGATTCTGAAAAGTGCTTTTTGAAATTCTGTTTTTTTATTTTTGCAGGTGTAACCGGTTACTGCTTTTGGTGTAACCGGTTACACTCCTTGCCTGCGCCCAGGAATGTCACTTTGAGCATGGTGTAACCGGTTACACCATTTCTGGTAACCGGTTACACCTGACATTTTTTGCCAAATTCTTTCTGTTTTGGGACTTTTTGCATGTTTTTCTTGTATACTTTCCCATGCTTGCCTATATTGATGTCAATGCTATTGTTTTAGGCCAGTACCTACTTGCAATAATTTTTGCTTAATTAATTGCATGATTTTCCTTGATTATTTTGCAATTTTACTACATGTTTGAAGCACTTTTTGCACATCTTTGATTATATGTTAACATGAATAATGCTTATAAATGCATGCTAGCTTGTCGTTATTAATGCTTTGCACTTCCAATTGATGCATTAGATTTGTTCATTTTGAGCAAATTTAATTTTGTTCAACATTACTTCTCACACTTGCTTTGATAATCTTTTAACTCGCTTGAAAGATTATTGGAATTTTCTTCCCTTTGATTAATTGATCAAAACCTTATTTTGATTGATTAATTGCCCTCACTCTCTTCTTTAGGATCTTCTTAGAGCCTTTCTTTTTTTATCCTGTTTCGAGCTGGACGTCTGCATAATAAGCTAGAGCACTATACAAGTTGCGTCTTCGTCTTATCAACCTCAATTTCTGCACTACATTTTGGGTGCTAGAGAAGGAATGAGAATGGAGAATTCCTATCCTCATTCTGACTATTCTTGTTAGGGGACGAATGACCATGTGCTTAGAATAGTCACCTCTATCCCCAGACTGTGGTGTCTCTTGAGTCGATCCTTGATCACTCATTCCTACCCCAGTCTTTTCTCTCCCTCTTCTTTGGTTAACCACTGTCTGTCGGTTAACATACCGAATCCTTTGGGTTAACACCTTCTCTTGGTTCAACACCTTTTGCGTTGGTTAAAAGACCAATTTCCTGTTCCTTCGATTAATCACTGTTTATCAGTTAAAATACAGAATCCCCTAGCGGAGTAAGCAACCTTCTTTTGGTTCCAACTTCCTTCGGTTAACCACTGCCCTCCAGTTAAAATACTGAGTCTCTTTCCTTTTTGGGTTAGCAACCTTCTCTTGGTTTGATATCCCCTTCGTTGGTTAACCACTGTCTGTCAGTTAAAAGACCAACTACCCTTTTTCTTCAGTTAACCACTGTCTATCAGTTAAAATACCGAATCTCTGTTAGGTTCATCACCTTTTGGTTAAAACGCCCAGTTTTCTTGGTTAATCACTGTCTGTCAGTTAAAAGACCAATTTTTTTTCTTTTCCCCTACAAAGACCAGTCTTTTTTTCCCCAATAAAGATAACTTTCCTTTTCCTTGGGTTAATCACCAAGTCTCGGTTAAAACACCATTGCTCTTACCTTTTCTCATGTCTCTTGGTTTTGACACCACACCTTTGCTTCTATCTCTTTTTCCTTCTCTTGTTTTTGACACCGCCTCCTTTTTTTCCGCCTTAGTTCCACAAACTATGGAGCTCTGATTTCCTCATTGCACTACGAGGATACGTAGGCACAAGATTGCGAAATCTTGGCGAGCCGCCTTCTCATTTTCTTCCCTGGTTCCATGAACTACGGAGCTCTGAATTCCTCATTGAACTATGAGGATACGTAGGCACGAGGGCCCCAATCCTCCGCGAGCACTTTCTTTGTCCTTTTCTCTTTCCCTCTTTCATGAGTAGTGATCAGTGGTTTTCACTCGTAGTTTTTCAGGCGTTTGTGTCTATCTTTTCCGTTATGTTTTCGGTATTTGAATTCATAGTATTGCATTTCTACTTAGTGTTTGTGTTTTATTTAAGCAAGTTTTTGTTTTAATATTATTCCGTTTTTAGACCATTTGTGCTTTGATGTGGTAGTGTTTTCTTTGTGTTTCTCAGGTTTGTATAAAGTCATTAATCAAATGCGCGTGTGAAAGCTGGAGTGCCAAAAGTTCAAGGAAAAAACCAATCAGAAGCCTGACATGGTTGCCCGTGTCACAGGACACGGCCCGTGTCAGGAGGCCTGGGAGATGGAAGTTTGAGCACTAAAATGGGACAAGGAAAAGATCAAACAGAAGCCTGACACGGCCCGTGTCAGGGCCCCTGAGAAACTGCCTTGGCGCATGAAGAGTCAACAGCCTGACACGGCTGCCCGTGTCATGGGACACGGCCCGTGTCAGGGCCACTGGAGGAGAATTTTGTGATTTTTTAATTATCCCAATTAAGTGTCCTTTGAGGGTATTTTGGGAATGTCACATGCTGTTTAGTGATATGACACTTTTTAAGCTAAGGAAAGCACGAAAGAAAGGGACTTTTTGGAATTACGTATTATTTTGGATGTTTTCACGAGTTCTTGGAGAACGGAGATCTCTCAACCGCGGAAGCAATTGAAGATCGAAGGAATCCGATTATTACTGTAATGGCTTTTTTTTTTTTATTCAGTTATTGTTTCTGTTATGAACATGAGAGGCTAAACCCCCTGTTGCACCCCAAATTTTACCCTCAGATTCGTTTGATCGTTCATTATATCATTTCTAATCGTCCATTTTTGCATTTTTCTCGGTTTTCTTTTATTAAACATTAATCATGTTTTTTTTAAACCATTTTGTCATTTCATTTTAGAATTTTCTAATTTTAAGATTTATTTTAAGACTAATTGAGTTTAATCTTTTTTTCAATTTAGTTTAATTTTAATTTTAATTTTTAATTTAGTTTACTTTAATTTAATTAGATTAATTCAATTTAGCCCATTTTTATTTCTAATTTAAGTATAGTTTTCAATTAGTTTTTTATTATTATCTTCTTTTGTTTTAAAAAAAATCATTTTAAATTAGAAGCTTATTTTTTTCTTTTAGTTAGAATTATATTACAAATTACAAGTTATAAAAACAAAAAAATACAAAAGGCCTTAAAAGAAAAAGAAAAAAAACACGTTTCCATTTGTTCCAATAACACAAGAATACAACATATTTCCAATTCACTAAAAGCCTCATGCGCACAAACCAACAAAACTCCACCACTGTGTTCCTCCAAGGCCTGCAACACTTGACAACAACTTGTCAACCAATAACCTGCCAAACCTGCATAAGAAAAGGATAGTACATGTACAATAAGACAAAGGTGTGTACTTAAAACTTCATCATCAAGTTTTGATAGAACTTTAAAAGGGAAGAAGAGGAATATAAAAAGGGGGAACCACATCTTCGGTAACAGATAAAAAACTCTCCCTGTAAAAAAAACCTTCAACAAAAAACCTCTTCACATCCAAACACTTTTCTCTCCCAATACACTCACCACCATCTCTGCGACGCATCACCAAACAACCATCACCTCCGTCTCTACACCTTCTTCATAGACCTCTTAATCCCTTCCAGTCCAACCTCCATCAACCGGAGAACCTAACTCTTCATCAACAACAGCTTCCTTTCAACCCTAACAACCCTTTTCGGCCCACCATTTCAAACCTTCAACAACCGCAAATATCATCCTTAAACTCACAAAACTAAACCCAGAGACAAAACCACAAACTCCTTCGAACCCTCGTACGCCCCTGTTTCTCACCTTCATCATCCCTTTCATCATCTCTTCCACCCTCACGAATCACACAACCCTTCGATTCAACCTCGTTCCCCAACCGGACTCAACCAAATAAACCAGACATGTTCATAATCTCAAAACTCCTCCATTCTTCTTCCCCAAAAACAAACCAAACACATAATCCCTCTGCTACCGGTAAATGAGACACACAACCTCTGTCGATCGCGGATCTGTTTTTGTGCACACCCTTAACATCTTCAGCAGACCCAGCTTCCAAAACATCACAAAACCCGCGGGTTCTCTCAACCATTTCTTCAACCAAACTTCTCCGCCATGAACCTCGTAACCGCACCATAATTTCTTTCTGATTCCCATCATCATTATTTCAACCCACATCACCTTCATAAACCATCTTCGATCCTCACTTTCAAACAACACAAATCACCCAATCGCATAAACCTCGAACCTTTAACCTTGAAACTCACCGTTCAAAACCATCTCAGAAACCAAAACCGAATGAGATGGAGAAGGCTGAGTCGAAATTCCACCAAACCAAATGCAAACCCGAATCGAGCAACCCAACTTGAGAAATTAAGATTGATCAATGCTTGCAAGAAGGTTGGGAAACGTTGACCGTCGTGGATGATACTGCCGTTTTTCGTTGACCCTGTTGCGTTTACTTCTCCTCAACCGCGTTCTGTTCTTTATGTGTGATAATGTTGTTGTTTAGGTTTAGTAATGTCTTGTTGTTGTTGATGGGCCTTCAACCCATGTAGTTCCTTTTAACACCACCCTCTTGTTTGCCGTTTTTTATATTATTCGTGCTAGAGGATGATGGGTCTTGACCCATGTGATTCCATTTCTTTTTAAAAAAGGGCCCATTCGCCCTTTTTTTATATTAATGCCTTTTAAAAAAAAGTATTATTATTTCTCTTTTAAATTTGTGTTTAGGTTTAAGTTTTAGGTCTTTAGTCCTTGGTTTATAGACTTTTTGATTTCTAATTTTTGTGATTTGCAATTTAGATATCTTTCGTTTTTTTATTTTCTTTCATTTGGGCCTATGATATATCAAAATCATAATTTTTGTTGATTTACTTGAATCAATAAATTGTGATGAATATGAGGCCTATTTTCTATTTTGTTGGTCAATGAGAGTTTAATTAAAGATTATCGATTTTATCGATTTAAAATCTTAATTTAGACTAGACCAACTTTATGTTTCATTTCGATCTCATTTTATTTTATTTATTTTTATCAGTCAATGAGGATCTAAATCTTTATTTAGATGAGACCAATTTTATTTCATTTCGATCCCATTTTCTTTATTTTTGGGCCGATGATATTGCAAAATCACGACTTTTTATCGATTTATTTCAAATCACTAAGTCGTGATATATATGAGGCAACTTCTTTTATTTTACCGGTCAATGAAAGTCAAATATCATAGATTATCGTTTTCACGATTAAATCATGATTAAGACGAGATCGACTTTATTTTCACTTCCCGTCGCATTTATGTTCATCTTCATTTTTTGACCGACGAAGTCTTTCTATTCACGAACGTTGTTAGCGAAGCGACGAACCTTCATTATTTCAAATCTGTAGTGAGTGATCATTGAGATTTGTTTCTATACTTTGAGATCGTGATAGGTTACCTTCGACTAATCAAAGAGAGTTTGTGACTCAAGACGAGGTCTCCACCTTTTTTTTTCGTGTGGCACGGTTTCATCGGAGAATGATCTTCTATATCATTTCTCTATCGTGTCTTAACACAAAGATCAAATTGTGCATCCTCCTATAGTATGGTCTTCCTCATAGATTGTACTACGACGGATCAGCACTAAATTGGACCCGATTCATCGATCCAATAAATTAATCAACAATCACTAAATTTACTTTCAGTCAATGTATATATCTTAATTTATTCTTTATGTCGATTATTATCCTTGTTAATATTATCATTGTTCATATTTATATCTTGTGTATATTGTTCATTTTATTTGTTCATTTAAAATACACTAATAAATATCGAAACCTTAAAAAACTCAATTGACCGGACTGTGGTTACTATTGTGTTTTGGACTGAGGACTTAGATTTAGGACTCTTTACCCTATGCTCTTGGAGTGGAGGTTTTGATCTTGTTTTGTCAGTGGCTCGCCAGCATGCTCTCTATTTTGGGTTAGATTTTTCTATCTCTTGCTATTTACATTGAAGCACTCATTTACTTTTGCTTGATGTCTGCTTTTCTTGATACTTATATATATGTTTGCTTGACATTGTTTCTTAGCATGTTAGCATGATAAACATGATACTATGTGGTTACCATCATTCTTTGATTTATCATCATTTGATTTTGATGTTTTGATTATTACCATGTTCATATTACTTTGTTCATACTATCTTGATTATACTTTTGTTCATATTCATACTGTTTATATCATATTTTATGAATGTTCACTTGACCCTCCTTCCAAAGGAAAGATCTTTACTTTGACTCCTAAGTCACAAACCTTTCCCATTTCATCCTTGGCCTCATAAGAGCCGTTTTCCTCATAGTTTAGTAATAGGATGGAGTTATCATGAACTCCATGTGATTCTCACCATCATGAGAACTCACTTTACCTTTTACTCAGACTTACAGAGTTATCATGAACTCTGTGTGGTTCTCACTATCATGAGAATTCACTTTCTCCCTTCATAACGTAGACTTAGAGAGTTATCGTGGACTCTACGTGAGCTTATGCTCATCCCCTTTGGAACGTTGGCCATAGTCAATGTTTCCTTTTCTTTCACCCTTAGTTAGGTGAACTACGGTTGCTCTGATTCTTTAGTCAGATACGTAGGCACAAGATGCGACGTCTTGGCGAGCAAACTTAGTGTACATACCCTTAGGTCTTTACCTTAGTATAGATACCTTAGCAAGCAAACATAACATAACATAAACTTAACAAGAGGTTCCTGTAGAGTACTACAGATACTTAGGGTGCTAATACCTTCCCTTTGTATAACCAACCCCCGAACCTTAGATCTCCCCTCTTTAGTTTTTTTTTAACGATCTTGAACCTTTCCTTTGGATAAATCAAAGTCGGTTGTAAAAGAAATATGATACAAGTTAATTAATAGCTTGTTATTCGATTTTCACCGCAACAGAAATGGCGACTTCACTGGGGACACTTACTTTTGAGGGTTAAACCCACCTTGCTTTTGCTTGTGTTATTCATGCTTGCTTGCTATATTTGTACATATTTGTATTATTACCTGTATACATGCTTTGTTTGAGATCTTCTGTGTGCAGGGTGTTACTATTGAGTGGTGAGATAAGTCCTAACCCGGACTTGAGAGCACAAATATGATAGGATCATGGAGTAATCAATAGTCGGTTGTTGGCAGTAGTACCAATAATTTATGGCATATGATGACCAGACTCAGATGAGGCCCTTTGGGATTGTTGATGTCTGATGTGACCAGTCACATTGATATTACTTTTTCAATTGAGTGCCAGGGATTCTGAGGGCCATAGTTACCTTTACCCCACTTGGCCTTTTAGGATGTAGTGCGGTGACTATGAGGGAGCCAATCCCGAGTAGTTGTCACGCGATACTACAATCAGACGAGTTTATCTTGAGAATATTATTAACCCGTGTAAGTAGTTACATGGGCCGATAATATCCGAAGGATTTACGTAGACTCTGGGAACTTTTTAGAACCCGGTTCTACAAATGAAAACCCATAGTACACACCTTTTGGGATGGGTAGACCATGGCTCCATGCTCGTGATCTTCAAACCTAGTTGTTTATGTGTGCATATCTGTGAATATCTGTATATGCGTGTTTGTGCATACATTCATCCATGCATGAGGCCCCTAAACCTAGGGCTTGTGTGCTGTTGTGTGTACATATATCTGTGTTCTTGTGTACCTGTGTTTTGTGCATTGCATACATCTCATCGCATCCATTGATGATTTCAAGGAACTCAGATGTTATTTTCTTTGCAAAGATCCTTAGAGATCATGGCTTTCAAAACAAAACTCTCCAATTTTCCAAAAAAGTTTGCAACTCGCCTTTGAGTTCCTTGAAACCTTTTGGCTTGCATTAGCATTGCATGTGCATTTGCATCGCATTTGCATTTCTCAGCCTTGAGTCTCGCCCGTCCTTTGTCTGTAACCCAGCCGGCTTCCTGAAGCCATCTTTGGACCTGAAGTAGCTTTTGAAGTTGTCTTTTCCAGACTCGTCTGTTGTGACTACCATGTTAGGGCACAAGGGCATGCAACTGAAGACTTAGGGTACTCAGAAACAAGGTCCAGACTCTGCTTGACTATGATAGGTTCTCATTTACACCTCAAGGCATCCAAATCAGCAAACATTCGCCTAATCAGGCAGGTTCATCAGACTCTGAGGTGGAAGAATTTTCTGAGAGTATGTGTGAAGATGATTCTCAGGCGGATCTCGACAATCAACTCTGAAGATGACTATCTCAGCTTGGCAGATTAAGAAGGAAATTTCAATTCCCAAAAGTTGGCAATCATTTGGCTGTTTAGCATTTTTGTTGTATTTTCTTTGCATGTTTGAATTATATTTGCTTATAAGTATTGTTGTACTTTCAAATTGGCAAGATTAATGAAATGTTTATGCATCTTTTGATTAAGTCCATTCGTTTCACTAATTTACTTTTGTGTTCATAAAAAACAAAAAAAAAATAGATAAAATTTTTTCCATATCAATCCTTTTGATCAAGCAAAGATTGGGGAGGATGACGAACATATTATCCATAATTGTTGTGGTATGCTTTCGATTAAACCTTGACGAGGATGTAAGGCATTGTTTCAATTCCTAAACACTGGAGAAATAAGGAAGATAATCCCTCGTTAACCCCTTCGAGCCTAGAAGTAGGAGTTTTCTTTTCTTACACAAAAAAACCCTTAAATCTCAACCTTGGGGTGGGTAGTTCTCAGTTTAACTTGGCCATGCATTCAAATGCGAGCGTTGCATGCAAGACACTAGTCAGCTCTCTCCAATTAAGTGAATAAATGTACAAGTTATTCCCGAAGCGACAAATAAGGAAGGATCGTCGAGAAATCCTTAATCGAAGAATAAGTCGAGTCCCTTTCAAGGCAAAGGCCAAGAAAGATGGGAAGCCCAAAACTTCGCCTTATAGAGGAAGGTTCGTACAACAATAAAAAAAAAGAGGTCATAACCTCAATAATAAAAAAGGGAGGTCATAACCTCAACAAAGAAAAAAGAGATCATAACCTCAGCAAAGACAAAAAGAAGAAGACTCAAAACCTCGACAATAAAGGATGACCAAATTCTGCAAGGGAGCAGTGACTATAAAGGTGTTTGAATCATCAACTATCATCAACTCGTTCCTAGTCTGTAGGAACCTGAATGTATAACTTAAGTTAACTGAGCTTGGGATTAGAGTTCATCACGAAGATGGGGTGGGTACCAAATAAACTTTGAGCCTTTATCTTTGTTTCATAAAACTGTGAACCAAGCCACGTTACAACCTTTAAAAGACCTAATTGAGGTAAGGTTGTTTTGAAAGCATACTACAACAAGGTTGATTAACCTGACTCCTAATGATCTTTGCTAGTTGTGTGTGTTGATCACTTCATCTGTCATTCTGTAAATGACCAAATCCACTTTGTTTTTTATCACTTAATCATTCCACTGTGCGTGTTTCATCAATAAAACTTGATTTCAAAAGCTTGCATGAATTTTCGCATTGAAATTGCCAATTTTAAATGAACAATACTTGTTTGCAAAACAATTCAATATCAAGGAATCCCGGCAAATGCAGTCAGCTAGGGAATTTGATTTGATAAGGAAAGCTCAGTCAGGGGCAACCAAGCGGAAGGTTCTGCCAATCCATCATCCCAAGAGCTAAGAATCAGGGGCAGAACTCTTCAAAGTTCGGAATATTGGGGCAAGCCTTCTTGAGGCCATTTCATGACGAGTTTGGACTCCGATGACCCATCAACAGGGGCAAGTTTGTTCCCCAATTATTTCTACCACAGTTTAAAGGACTTTGTATTGTGAATACAGTTGAACTAGGACAGTTACGTCAAGACTCATGGATCTTTTCAAGAGTTTGAAGATATTGAAGCATTTGGTATGCCAATTCTTCTGTAAAATCCTTTTGATGACTTATCCTCACAAGACCAGTTAATCAGAAGCAGTCAAGTTGAGATTCTGCAAACCTCTAAAAAACAACTAGTTTGGGGCATCTCCTTCATATATCAACTTGACAATGGCAAGTTTGTCCCCCAGTTGTCAACAACCAGTCTGAAGCACAAGTTTAAGGACTTTATTGTGCAGACGCTGTTAATCTTGGGCTCTGTACACTCCACGAAGAGTATAAACTATCAGACAGCCTCCTTTTAGGCTTTGTATAAGGATTCTCCCATGCGGAGTCAGTCAGTCAATAGTCAGCCTCCTCTTAGGCTTTGTATAATGATTTTCCCTAGCGGAGCCCAATCAATCTCTCAGCTTCAACCTGGGGTTTCGATCAAGACACATAACTAGTTCACGGGCTCTGTCGTACAAAGCAGTCAATCAGGGGCAGTTATGTCAAGATTCGGTAAATCTCTCCAAGAGTTTGAAGATATTGAAACACCTTATATGCCAATTCTTCTATAAAATCCTCTTGATGTATTCTTCTGACAGACCATGTACCCTGGGGCAGATGAGTTATGCAAAACTACTCAGCTTTTGTGGCGTCTCTGCCAGCTCCCAATAAGTTGTCTCTTCAGCTAATCTTGGCACTTCCCAATGGATCTCTTCTCTCCAATGAAGAAATTAAACTCATGATGGTATTCCTAGTGAAGTCAAGATGTTATATCGAGTGGAGTACTATTTCCCCCAAAGAAGGACATAACCTTGAAGTAAAGCTACTTCACCCCCAATGATGGTCCAACCTTTTGAGTTTGGCTGGGTATCCTCGTCGAGATGTTTATTTCATCTCCAATTTTGCTTCTTGTCTGTTTTGTCAGCATAAGCTTAAGCATGGCATAAGCACTCATATGCATAGCATATTATCATTTTTGATACATGTTTCTGTTGTTTACCTGTGTTGTTCACTTTGGCGTTTATCTCCCCAAGTGACTGGGTTTGTCTTTTCTCTCCAATAGAGGTGTCAGCCCTAGGCATAAAGTGCTCATTCCTTCTGAATTCCCCACAGAGTTTTATCCTCGTGGATGATGGTTGCTTCAGTTATCTTTTTCCACATTCGGATAAGATAAATCCCCAGTTGAGTTCATTCCTCAATTGGAGTCTTGTTTGACCATTTCTTTCTAGCTTGCTCCTAGACTGAACCTTGGTCCCTGGCAGGTGTGGTTTCTGAACCCACTTTCAAGTGCATTTATTTTGCGTTGTGTCTCACAGGAAGAATATTTTACAGATCCCCATTGAAGACATGATTATTTCTCCAACAGTGTTGTAATGTCAACATCTCTTTGGAATTTATACCCAACAACAAGTGATAATCTCCTTGAGAAACTTGCTTTGCTATCATTACCTCTATGACGATAAGTGGTCATCTCTTACGAGAAGTTTATCCGTCTTTGATTTTACCTTCAGTCAGTCTGATGTGATCCCTATTTAAGGTATTTCTTCCAGTCAATTTGTTTGATGAGGTGTTCCAAGTCCAGCTTGTGCTGGCATTCAAAAATCCAACTCATACTGGTACGCAGAGTTGTTTCTGCCTTTTCTGGTTTCTCTTGAAGATCCCGTTTGAACTCTTCATTATAAGAATCTCCAGGAAATCTGTTTATCCTTTTGTTTCACATTGATCCCCAAGTGGAGATCATGTCTTCTTCATGTCTTCATACTCTTTGACAATGTGAGCCTTTATTTCACCAGTAAAGTGAAGACATTCCCGGTTTATCTTAAACCTTTGGCTAAGCTAGACTTATGTCCAATCTTCACCTTTGAGTGTCAGATCTTAATTCTTTGTGCAGTATTCCCCAAGAAGTCTAACCTTAAGTCCAGTCATCGCTGGCATCTTTCCTGTTGTTTAAAACCATTCCTGCTTGAATCGTGTCAAGCTTGAACCTAAAGTCCAATTATCGTTGGCACCGTCTTTGGTTTGAATCGAGTTACCTTAGGCTTTTAAGATCTTGTTCTTGTTTGAATCGTGTCAAACTTGAACCGAGTCCTTGTTCGAATCGTGTCGGACATTGTCTCTTGTTTTAAGATCTTGTTCTTGTTTGAATCGTGTCAAACCTGAACTGAGTCCTTGTTCGAATTGTGTCGGATATTGTCTCTTGTTTTAAGATCTTATTCTTGTTTGAATCGTGTTAAACCTGAACCGAGTCCTTGTTCGAATCATGTCGAACATTGTCTCTTGTTTTAAGATCTTGTTCTTGTTTGAATCGTGTCAAACCTGAATCGAGTCCTTGTTCGAATCGTGTCGGACATTGTCTCTTGTTTTAAGATCTTGTTCTTGTTTGAATCATGTCAAACTCGAACCGAGTCCTTGTTCGAATCGTGTCGAACATTGTCTCTTGTTTTAAGATCTTGTTCTTGTTTGAATCGTGTCAAACTCGAACCGATTCCTTGTTCGAATCGTGTCGGACATTGTCTCTTGTTTTAAGATCTTGTTCTTGTTTGAATCGTGTCAAACTCGAACCGAGTCCTTGTTCGAATCGTGTCGGACATTGTCTCTTGTTTTAAGATCTTGTTCTTGTTTGAATCGTTTCGAACTTGAACCGAGTCCTTGTTCGAATCGTGTCGAACATTGTCTCTTGTTTTAAGTTCTTGTTCTTGTTTGAATCGTGTCAAACTTGAATCGAGTCCTTGTTCGAATCATGTCGGACATTGTCTTTTGTTTTAAGAGCTTGTTCTTGTTTGAATCGTGTCAAACTTGAACTGAGTCCTTGTTCGAATCGTGTCGAACACTGTCTCTTATTTTAGGATCCTGCTCTTGTTTGAATCGTGTCAAACTTGAACCGAGTCCTATTATCGTTGGCACCGTCTTTGGTTTGAATCGAGTCACCTTAGGCTTTTATTTCAGTTTGTTCCCGCTTGAATCGTGTCAAGCTTGAACCTAAAGTCCAGTCATCGCTGGCATCCTCCATAAACGGAATCATTTTTGTTATCTCAACCAGTTCTGGTACATTTTTTATTCATTAACCTCATTCACAGCCAAAAGGTCCAGTCACCTTTCATCATCTGGCGCAGAGTTTACCTCTGTCTTTTCTGGCTTTTCTTGAAGATCCCGTTTGGACTCTTCAGTATAGGAAATCCCTAGAAAATCTTTGTAGGATATCTATCCTTTTATTTCAAACTGATCCCCTGTGGTGATCATGTCTTCTTTCTGGTTTCATGCCCAGTAAGAATGTGTCTTTTCCCCAGTATTGTCCGGTTACTTTTGAACTGTGTCGTCTACCTCCCTGGATCTTTCCCCAGTGGAGAACACCTCTTTGGTGTCCTATCTCCAGTAAGGACCTGTAAGGTTTTGCCCTCGGTTTCTTTTTCCATCCCCAGTGTTTCCTTAGAGTCTTCCCAGTGAGTCTTTTTTGTTGGTTAGCCTGTATCCCCAGTGAGTTTCCCTCATGGATACTAACCTTCATCCTTCCCCGGTGTTACTCGCCTGTGGTTGTTTGCTCTTTATCCTTTGGTGTCTTGTTTGTCTGCATCTTTGCATCTATCATGGCACCATATCCTGATATCAGTAGTTCATGGCATGTCCGCATCCTATACTAGTTTTTTCATATCATTGCATATCAGCGTATCTAAGGGCAAAATTTTCGGTTATCTATATTTAAATATCTTTCACCTTAACTCCCTTTTTCTCACGTCATCCCGGTGAAGATATTTAAATAGGGGCAACTGTTGCACCCCAAATTTTACCCTCAGATTCGTTTGATCGTTCATTATATCATTTCTAATCGGCCATTTTTGCATTTTTCTCGGTTTTCTTTTATTAAACATTAATCATGTTTTTTCTAAACCATTTTGTCATTTCATTTTAGAATTTTCTAATTTTAAGATTTATTTTAAGACTAATTGAGTTTAATCTTTTTTTCAATTTAGTTTAATTTTAATTTTAATTTTTAATTTAGTTTACTTTAATTTAATTAGATTAATTCAATTTAGCCCATTTTTATTTCTAATTTAAGTATAGTTTTCAATTAGTTTTTTATTATTATCTTCTTTTGTTTTAAAAAAAATCATTTTAAATTAGAAGCTTATTTTTTTCTTTTAGTTAGAATTATATTACAAATTACAAGTTATAAAAACAAAAAAAATACAAAAGGCCATAAAAGAAAAAGAAAAAAAAACACGTTTCCATTTGTTCCAATAACACAAGAATACAACATATTTCCAATTCACTAAAAGCCTCCTGCGCAACAACCAACAAAACTTCACCACTGTGTTCCTCCAAGGCCTGCAACACTTGACAACAACTTGTCAACCAATAACCTGCCAAACCTGCATAAGAAAAGGATAGGACATATACAATAAGACAAAGGTGTGTACTTAAAACTTCATCATCAAGTTTTGATAGAACGTTAAAAGGGAAGAAGAGGAATATAAAAAGGGGGAACCACATCTTCGGTAACAGATAAAAAACTCTCCCTGTAAAAAAAACCTTCAACAAAAAACCTCTTCACATCCAAACACTTTTCTCTCCCAATACACTCACCACCATCTCTGCGACGCATCACCAAACAACCATCACCTCCGTCTCTACACCTTCTTCATAGACCTCTTAATCCCTTCCAGTCCAACCTCCATCAACCGGAGAACCTAACTCTTCATTAACAACAGCTTCCTTTCAACCCTAACAACCCTTTTCGGCCCACCATTTCAAACCTTCAACAACCGTAAATATCATCCTCAAACTCACAAAACTAAACCCAGAGACAAAACCACAAACTCCTTCGAACCCTCGTACGCCCCTGTTTCTCACCTTCATCATCCCTTTCATCATCTCTTCCAACCTCACGAATCACACAACCCTTCGATTCAACCTCGTTCCCCAACCGGACTCAACCAAATAAACCAGACATGTTCATAATCTCAAAACTCCTCCATTCTTCTTCCCCAAAAACAAACCAAACACATAATCCCTCTGCTGCCGGTAAATGAGACACAAAACCTCTGTCGATCGCGGATCTGTTTTTGTACACACCCTTAACATCTTCAGCAGACCCAGCTTCCAAAACATCACAAAACCCGCGGGTTCTCTCAACCATTTCTTCAACCAAACTTCTCCGCCATGAACCTCGTAACCGCACCATAATTTCTTTCCGATTCCCATCATCATTACCTTCATAAACCATCTTCGATCCTCACTTTCAAACAACACAAATCACCCAATCGCATAAACCTCGAACCTTTAACCTTGAAACTCACCGTTCAAAACCATCTCAGAAACCAAAACCGAATGAGAAGGAGAAGGTTGAGTCAAAATTCCACCAAACCAAATACAAACCCGAATCGAGCAACCCAACTTGAGAAACTAAGATTGATCAACGCTCGCAAGAAGGTTGGGAAACGTTGACCGTCGTGGATGATACTGCTACTTTTCGTTGACCCTGTTGCGTTTACTTCTCCTCAACCGCGTTCTGTTCTTTACGTGTGATAATGTTGTTGTTTAGGTTTAGTAATGTCTTGTTGTTGTTGATGGGCCTTCAGCCCATGTAGTTCCTTTTAACACCACCCTCTTGTTTGCTGTTTTTTATATTGTTCGTGTGAGAGGGTGATGGGTCTTGACCCATGTGATTCCATTTCTTTTTAAAAAATGGCCCATTCGCCCTTTTTTTTATGTTAATGCCTTTTAAAAAAAGTATTATTATTTCTCTTTTAAATTTGTGTTTAGGTTTAAGTTTTAGGTCTTTAGTCCTTGGTTTATAGACTTTTTGATTTCTAATTTTTGTGATTTGCAATTTAGATATCTTTCGTTTTTTTATTTTCTTTCATTTGGGCCTATGATATATCAAAATCATAATTTTTGTTGATTTACTTGAATCAATAAATTGTGATGAATATGAGGCCTATTTTCTATTTTGTTGGTCAATGAGAGTTTAATTAAAGATTATCGATTTTATCGATTTAAAATCTTAATTTAGACTAGACCAACTTTATGTTTCATTTCGATCTCATTTTATTTTATTTATTTTTATCAGTCAATGAGGATCTAAATCTTTATTTAGATGAGACCAATTTTATTTCATTTCGATCCCATTTTCTTTATTTTTGGGCCGATGATATTGCAAAATCACGACTTTTTATCGATTTATTTCAAATCACTAAGTCGTGATATATATGAGGCAACTTCTTTTATTTTACCGGTCAATGAAAGTCAAATATCATAGATTATCGTTTTCACGATTAAATCATGATTAAGACGAGATCGACTTTATTTTCACTTCCCGTCGCATTTATGTTCATCTTCATTTTTTGACCGACGAAGTCTTTCTATTCACGAACGTTGTTAGCGAAGCGACGAACCTTCATTATTTCAAATCTGTAGTGAGTGATCATTGAGATTTCTTTCTATACTTTGAGATCGTGATAGGTTACCTTCGACTAATCAAAGAGAGTTTGTGACTCAAGACGAGGTCTCCACCTTTTTTTTTCGTGTGGCACGGTTTCATCGGAGAATGATCTTCTATATCATTTCTATATCGTGTCTTAACACAAAGATCAAATTGTGCATCCTCCTATAGTATGGTCTTCCTCATAGACCGTACTACGACGGATCAACACTAAATTGGACCCGATTCATCGATCCAATAAATTAATCAACAATCACTAAATTTACTTTCAGTCAATGTATATATCTTAATTTATTCTTTATGTCGATTATTATCCTTGTTAATATTATCATTGTTCATATTTATATCTTGTGTATATTGTTCATTTTATTTGTTCATTTAAAATACACTAATAAATATCGAAACCTTAAAAAACTCAATTGACCGGACTGTGGTTACTATTGTGTTTTGGACTGAGGACTTAGATTTAGGACTCTTTACCCTATGCTCTTGGAGTGGAGGTTTTGATCTTGTTTTGTCAGTGGCTCGCCAGCATGCTCTCTATATTGGGTTAGATCTTTCTATCTCTTGCTATTTACATTGAAGCACTCATTTACTTTTGCTTGATGTCTGCTTTTCTTGATACTTATATATATGTTTGCTTGACATTGTTTCTTAGCATGTTAGCATGATAAACATGATACTATGTGGTTACCATCATTCTTTGATTTATCATCATTTGATTTTGATGTTTTGATTATTACCATGTTCATATTACTTTGTTCATACTATCTTGATTATACTTTTGTTCATATTCATACTGTTTATATCATATTTTATGAATGTTCACTTGACCCTCCTTCCAAAGGAAAGATCTTTACTTTGACTTCTAAGTCACAAACCTTTCCCATTTCATCCTTGGCCTCATAAGAGCCGTTTCCCTCATAGTTTAGTAATAGGATGGAGTTATCATGAACTCCATGTGATTCTCACCATCATGAGAACTCACTTTACCTTTTACTCAGACTTACAGAGTTATCATGAACTCTGTGTGGTTCTCACTATCATGAGAATTCACTTTCTCCCTTCATAACGTAGACTTAGAGAGTTATCGTGGACTCTACGTGAGCTTATGCTCATCCCCTTTGGAACGTTGGCCATAGTCAATGTTTCCTTTTCTTTCACCCTTAGTTAGGTGAACTACGGTTGCTCTGATTCTTTAGTCAGATACGTAGGCACAAGATGCGACGTCTTGGCGAGCAAACTTAGTGTACATACCCTTAGGTCTTTACCTTAGTATAGATACCTTAACAAGCAAACATAACATAACACAAACTTAACAAGAGGTTCCTGTAGAGTACTACAGATACTTAGGGTGCTAATACCTTCCCTTTGTATAACCAACCCCCGAACCTTAGATCTCCCCTCTTTAGGTTTTTTTTAACGATCTTGAACCTTTCCTTTGGATAAATCAAAGTCGGTTGTAAAAGAAATATGATACAAGTTAATTAATAGCTTGTTATTTGATTTTCACCGCAACACCCCCCAATGCTAGGGGGATGTCCCTGAATTGTGATGTATGAACCTATTTTGATTTAGTCAATGAGATTTTGTTTTCTTGCTTTAATCTTTTATTATGCAAATTATAAAATATTTGTTGGAATCGGTCAAATTGGGAACGATTTACAATTAGGGATTTGGTCTGAAAAACCCAATCTATCATTTTGCATAATAACACTACGGTAGATATTGCCTAGGAATGGGGATACCCTGTAGTGACTTTTATAAACCTTGTCAGGACTATTGCTTGATGTTCTTTCTTGACCGCTAAGGAATTAGGGTCAAGGGAGAATATCAAAGGTTTTTCGATTAAGGAATTTAAGAAAAATATTATTAAGGTTTTGTAAAATTAAGGTTTGAGGCATTTCTCTTTGATTATAATTTAAGGTTCTTACTAAGCAATTTATACACCTTCCCTAGCATGTTTCATAATATTCGTAAAAAGCACTTTTATTATTCTGCTTATGTTATTTTGTTATTATAATTCTCTCAACCAAACAAACCCCAAAAATCATTTTGTTTAATTGAAATAGCATCTGCACTTATAATTACACGCAGTCCTCGAGAGATCGATTATGGGGATAACCCCTACTATTACTACATCGGTGAAAATAATACACTTGCTATTTTTTCCGATCAAGTTTTTGGCGCCGTTGCCGGGGACTGCAAAATTTTAAGTGCTTGTGTTAGTTCAATTGGAATTTTGTCACTCTGTGACTAAAATTTTTAATTTTATTTTTCTGTTATTTTTATTATTACTATTATCTGTCTAACCTGTATATGCGAGGCAATCCCTCAGCAGAATTTTCTTTTGACGCAGAACCCGAAAGATCATTGCACGCTAGACGCCGTCAAGCCAAACAAGAAAGACTGGCAGAGTCAGTTTCAGGAACGGGAATTTCAGATCTAGAAAAAGAAGAAAGAATTTCGGTTCATTCAGAGCAATCAGATTCCGGTTCAGAAACAGGTACAGACTCAGAGTCAGAAACCATTATTATGGCTAACAATCCACCAGCAGAAAGACTTCTGGACGATTACGGTGGGGCAAATGCACCGGCTGGTAGGTTAACAATTGTGAACCAACCGGTGAATGTGCCGAATTTCCAGCTGCATCCTAGCACCATCATTCAACTTGAGAGGAGACCTTTCACCGGAAAGGTTTATGAAGATGCCAACAAACATCTGCAGAGATTTCTGACTATGAGCACCACTCTTAAGATTGAGGGGCACACCGAGGAAGCGAAAAAGTTAAGAATATTTCCTTTCACTCTGGCGGAAGAGGCTGAAGAGTGGTTCTATTCGTTACCTGCTGGGAGTATTACCACTTGGGAAGAGATGGAGAAGGCGTTTCTGAATGAGTATTTTTCGGCCTCTGTTTATATCCGAAAAAGATATGATATTGTGAACTTTAAACAGAAGGACGAAGAATCTCTCGGAGACGCATACAAGAGGTTCAAGAAGGTTTTGGTAGCTTGTCCAACTCACAACATGGATCAAACTGAGCAGATGCAGGTGTTCGTCAATGGCCTCCGAATAAAGACTAAGCAGCTAATTGATACAGCTGTCGGTGGCTCATCTAATTTTACAACAGCCACTGGTGTCAAAAAGATCATTGAAGCCATAGCCGCTAATGAGCATTTGGAGTTGTATGATCGAAGTGTGAGTAAATCTGAGGGTGTGATTGATTTAAAGTTGAATAATCAGGTTGTGAAGGTAGAAGATCAAATTGCTGCAGAAGTTGAAAGAAGGTTAAAGGCTATGAAAGTGGGTACGCAAAGTGTGGCACAAGTTTAAACTGGTCAACCCATGAGTTGTGAGATTTTTAGTGGACCCCATTATACTGCACATTGTGTTGCGACTTCGTAACAAATTGAAGAGATAAAATTCCTGAAGCAGAATAATCCCTACGCTCAAACTTATAATCCAGGGTGGAAGAATCATCCTAACTTCTCCTGGAAAGATCAGAATCAACAACAATATTCACAGCAGCAACCAGTCCCTCAGAAAGCACAATGGGAGATTGCCATTGAGAAGATGGCAGCTCATAACATATAATTTCAGGAAGAGACCCGGAATAGTTATAGGAATACCACAGCCTCCATAAAGAATCTGGAGGTTCAATTGGGTCAGATAGCTCAACAAGTTGCAAATTCTCAAGCACCAAGCGCCCTCCCAAGCACCACCATACCAAATCCGAAGAATCATGATAATGTCAATGTTGTTACCACAGAAAACCAGGAAGTTGCAGAAGAAGAAGCCAGTCCAACCAAAGAGAAAAGAAAAGAAGCGGTTAAACCTAAGATCAAGTTACCGTACCCCTCAAGAGTGACAAAGAAGGAGACACAAGAAAAAGACTTTGAGAAATTCAGCTCATTGTTCAAAAAGTTAGAGATTAATATGCCCTTCTTTGAAGCACTTGAACAAATGCCGCTATATAAGAAATTCATGAAGGAGGTCATTGGGAAGAGCAAACCTAGTGGAGAGGAGGTAAAGAGTCTAAGTGAGGAGAGTAGTGGGGAATCATAAGGTAGGAGAATTCCAATCAAATGGAAAGACCCTGGTTCTGTATCAATTCCCTGTACCATAAAGGACCGAATTTTTAAGAAAGTCTTGATTGATTCGGGTGCTAGTGTGAGTCTCATGCCCCTCTCAATTTTCAAAAAGCTGGGTATAAAGAAAATAAGTGAAACAGGAACAAACCTGAAGTTTACCGACCTCACAACCAAATGGTCATACGGCTTAGCAGAAGATGTGCTTGTGACTATTGAAAACTTCACCTATCCAGTAGACTTTGAGATCATTGATCTACCCGAGGATGAGGAGATGACTATCATACTGGGTCGACCATTTTTTATGACTAGTCGATGCAGTATGGATATTGAGACTGGTACTCTAACCTTGAAATATTTTTAGGAAGAAATAACCTTAAAGTTGTTGGAGCTCGAGAAGCAAGGTCAAGAGGAAAGTAATCACCCCTCAGTTGGAATGATCCGAACAGTGGAAAAAGGCAAAAGCTCAAAACCACTTCTTGAAAAAGTCTCTGGAATAATCCATCAGGTTGCAGCATCTGAGTCATCTTTTACACCTAGCAAGACTTCAGCATCCAGTCAAAAAGTCAATAAGAGGAAGAAACGTCAAAGAAAGAAGAGAAAAAGACATCAAAGGGAGAATGTGGAAGTTAGATGTGAGTTGAATCACAAGGTAGCTCTTAATCCTGAATCTGACCGGTGCTCTGTTGTGGAAAGGTCAAGCAACAAAAGGAACAAAATGTGTAAGCTAAAGTACCCCCCATAGCATTGAGGAGTAACCCGTCGAGCCATGCGACGTTAAACGAAGCGCTACGTGGGAGGCAACCCACGCTTGTCTGATTAATTTATTTCTTTTTGCTGGTTATTTTGTTTTGGTTACAGGAAATAATCTGGATCTTACTTGTGCAAACGATGATGTAGCAGTGGTGTTGCATTACCGTCAGCATCCCGGAAGGATCTCTGTGAGTGACCTCTCTCACTCTTGTTCTAACACATTGGGGCCAATGTGTAGTTCAAGTTTGGGGGAGGATTTACTGCTTTTAATCTTTCCTTTTTATACATGTCATGTCTGTTTTGTGTGTTGAAAACCATTCTGAATTCTCCCCGAATTAGAACCGTTAAAATTTTTTCTTGTGAATACTGTGATTTTGAGGTGGTCAAGAAAGTATATAGAGTTTGAGGGAAGAGGGTTAGAATTAGGGACATTGGGAAAGTTTGAAAACTTAGGAATGACCCGAACACCCTAGATTCCTTGGAGTAAGGAAACGAGTCCAACGTGTAGATTTGTGCCATAGTACTTGGATTTGAGAAGTATTCCCCGATTAATTTATAGTGATAGTCCGACATGACTAAAAAGAATTGCGTGTACAGGGTTGATTGAGAGAATGACCTAAGGCACCGAAAAAAATGAATAATGTCGATAAAGACAACTTGTCCTTCTAAGTTGGGTAACCCTCACCCGGTTACTTAGCCTAACGGCGGTTGAGTCTCAATTGTCGTCCCAAAGTGGACTAATAAACGCCAATGAGCGAGAAAAAGAGATAATGGTGCCTAGAAAAACTTTCGATCAATTTTGTACATGTGAGGGAAAACGAAAAAAATGCCTTAATCTGATTATCCGAATGAAAGGGGTAGAAAATCGAAGAAAAGACTTAAGCCCAAAGCATAGTTGGAGAGGTAACCGAAAAGGGGGATGTAGGTCTGTGGCTTTATCGCGGTTTGTGTTTGTGGAATACCTTCGTTAACGGACGATTACCTAGAGAACTAGTTTAACCGATCGGAACAAAGGCTCACGTATGAGTATCGACACACCTTACCTTCACAGGTCTTTCATTGGATTTGTACCGTTTGATCTTAAAATTTTTTTGCAAGCTTGTTGCTTGAGGTCAAGCAACGATTTAAATTTGGGGGAGTTCGATCAGTGGTTTTCACTCATAGTTTTTCAGGCGTTTGTGTCTATCTTTTCCGTTATGTTTTCGGTATTTGAATTCATAGTATTGCATTTCTACTTAGTGTTTGTGTTTTATTTAAGCAAGTTTTTATTTTAATATTATTCTGTTTTTAGACCGTTTGTTCTTTGATGTGGTAGTGTTTTCTTTGTGTTTCTCAGGTTTGTATAAAGTCATTAATCAGATGCGCGTGTGAAAGCTGGAATGCCAAAAGTTTAAGGAAAAGACCAATCAGAAGCCTGACATGGCTGTCCGTGTCACAGGACACGGCCCGTGTCAGGAGGCCTGGGAGATGGAAGTTTGAGCACTAAAATGGGACAAGGAAAAGAACAAACAGAAGTCTGACACGGCTGCCCGTGTCACAGGACACGGCCCGTGTCAGGGCCCCTGAGAAACTGCCTTGGCGCATGAAGAGTCAGCAGCCTGACACGGCCCGTGTCAGGGCCACTGGAGGAGAATTTTGTGATTTTTTAATTATTCCAATTAAGTGTCCTTTGAGGGTATTTTGGGAATGTCACATGCTGTTTAGTGATCTGACACTTTTTAAGCTGAGGAAAGCACGAAAGAAAGGGACTTTTTGGAATTACGTATTATTTTGGATGTTTTCACGAGTTCTTGGAGAACGGAGATCTCTCAACCGCGGAAGTAATTGAAGATCGAAGGAATCCGATTATTAGTGTAATGGCTTTTCTTTATTTTTATTCAGTTATTGTTTCTGTTATGAACATGAGAGGCTAAACCCCCCAATGCTAGGGGGTGTCCCTGAATTGTGATGTATGAGCCTATTTTGATTTAGTCAATAAGATTTTATTTTCTTGCTTTAATCTTTTATTATGCAAATTATAAAATATTTGTTGGAATCGGTCAAATTGGGAACGATTTACAATTAGGGATTTGGTCTGAAAAACCCAATCTATCATTTTGCATAATAACACTACGGTTGATATTGCCTAGGAATGGGGATACCCTGTAGTGACTTTTATAAACCTTGTCAGGACTATTGCTTGATGTTCTTTCTTGACCGCTAAGGAATTAGGGTCAAGGGAGAATATCAAAGGTTTTTCGATTAAGGAATTTAAGAAAAATATTATTAAGGTTTTGTAAAATTAAGGTTTTAGGCATTTCTCTTTGATTATAATTTAAGGTTCTTACTAAGCAATTTATACACCTTCCCTAGCATGTTTCATAATATTCGTAAAAAGCACTTTTATTATTCTGCTTATGTTATTTTGTTATTATAATTCTCTCAACCAAACAAACCCCAAAAATCATTTTGTTTAATTGAAATAGCATCTGCACTTATAATTACACGCAGTCCTCGAGAGATCGATTCTGGGGATAACCCCTACTATTACTACATCGGTGAAAATAATACACTTGCTATTTTTTTCGATCAAGTAGCCTTTAGATAGATCATCCATCTGAGCCTAGAAGCATTTAAAATGGTTTCTGTCAAGTACGATGGATGCGTGGGGTGCTAATACCTTGCCCTCGTATAACAGACTCCCTTACCCGTTTCTCTTCCCCTTGGGTTTTATCGATATTTTCCCTTTCTGTTCAGAATAAATAAAGTTTGGTGGCGACTTTGTTGTATATTCTAGCGTGTGACACGCTCGAGTATAATCCCGCTAGCCTCAGATCCTGCGAGCCATTATCAAGATTTTTATATGCACTCTCAATTGATACATGTCTGTCTGAAATCAAACATAAGTTAGGCTGAGGAGTAACTTATAGTCGGAGATTTTTTTAGGAAAATACTTCATCCACCAGCAGTCTCCCCTTCAACTAGAGTGAAGGCGATTGGAAAAATGTTGTTGTTGATATCTTGTGTGACTGCCATGAGTAGCGTTCCTTTATATTTCCCGTATAACCAAGTTCGGTTAATTCGTATAATAGGTTTAAAGAAGGCAAAACCTTTGATACATGGTTCAAACGCCCAAAAGAGTCGATGGAATATGTCATTTCCACTAACACAAGTCCCGTCTGAGGTATATGCCGGCAAGGTCTCCAAAATGACAACAGTCCCTGGAGCATAATGCTTAAGTGCCACCAAATATTTTGGAAGTTCTTTATACGAATCCTCCTAATTTCCAAACACAGTTTCAACCGCCTTAGTCCTAGCTATCCATGCTTTCCTGTATAATGGAGTATAATTGTATCGTGTGACGATATGCGAGATTATCGTACTCACCTTCAACGACGGATTGTCGATAATGAAAGACATAATTTCATTGCATATTAACTGAGAGCTGATTTTGCAATGGTCCTGCATCGGATTAGTGGTTATACAAGTGTGATTTGGACCCATAGACACTATCTTTCAAGAATCACTCCTCTTCCGGTAAGATGTTGTCAATCGGAACTAGCAGACCTCATTACTACAGTAGATCTTATACTTAGTCACATTCGTTCGATCGACCCTATAATTAGCTGATAATTCCATGTGATAATGTTTTATAGCTCTGACACAATCTTCTTTTATTCGAAAATTGTCTCCCTCTTTTAATGCTCCTTGTGTTTGCATATATGGATTGAGAAAAATATCAGAAGATGGTTCATATACACTCAAGTTCAGGTTTGTCATGTGTTAAGATGGGCAATAAACATGATTTGCCAGTAATGGCTCTTCCTCGTGGTCGGCAGTGGAATCATTTACCATTTGATCAACCAAGACCTCAGCTTCTTCTTCTTCGTTGTCAACAACATCGACTTCAGTTTGTTCATCGTCAGTTTCACAAAAAACTTGAGAAGGATCAACGAGCTGAGACATTTGATATTGTTGTTGTATAATGCAAAGCTCAATATCGCTGAAATCAGAATGTTCATGACTGAGAAACATATTATGAACATCTTCATCATCTCGAATCTTTATTTGGAAAAACTTGACTTGGTTGTCAGCAAAAAAATACTGAATTCTTGTAGATGATCTGGCTCACTGGACTACACTGCAATTTCTTTTCTATTCTCTTTTTCAAATGGGTAAAATTTGATCGTATGTTAATTGAAAATCGAGTAATTTCGGTATTACGAAAATTGAAATCGATTATGGTACATTCAAATATCTCACCATTGATATGTGTATTGATCATGTATTACGGTGTTTGATCCATGCATGCAATATGTTAGTGTACTGACTTTGATAGAATTGTGTGAGTTCAGTTTGAAATGTAATAATAGAATTTTATTAGTGTATTGTTTTCTATATATTATTGTTTACTTGTTTTCTTGTTGTAATATTTTATACTTGTTTATATGTTGTATTATTTTCCTAGTTGCATGCTTACTCGTTCAGACTATACATGATACTTGTCTTCTTAATTTTATCTTCTTATTACATGCATTAGTCTTGTCTTAATTTTATCTTCTAGTTGCATGCATACTCTTTCTTTTTTAGACTACTAAGACCCTATTCTTGTCTTCTTATTGCATGCATTCCTTTATGACTATTAAGACCCTATTCTTGTTTCTTATTGCATGCATTCCTTTATGACTACTAAGACCATATTCTTGTCTTCTTATTGCATGCATCCCTTTATGACTATTAAGACTCTATTCTTGTCTTCTTATTGCATGCATTCCTTTATGACGACTAAGACCATATTCTTGTCTTCTTATTGCATGCATTCCACGATTCCTTATCCCTTTATGTCTTATCTTTAATTTTGTTTTCTAGTTGCATGCCTTACACGATTCCTTTTATCTTCTGCATGATTCTTACCCCTTATCTTCTGCATGATTCCTTACATGATTCGATTCCTTACAAAATTTCCTTAAAAAGAAGGCGTCATTTTAAATAGTGTATGCATTAAAATATGTACCTATGTGCCATTTGGTATGGCGTATGCTTTAAAATATGTACATATGCGCCATTTCATATGGCGTATATATTCATAAGGCCTTGCAAAAAATGAAATCACGTGAACAAGCAAATCCTTCTATAAATATTCATATGTTTCTCACAACTTCCATCAACATTCAAACTCAATCTCTCTATATTATCTGATAAAACCTCTTAATCTACCCATCTTCAAAGCAACATCTACCTTTCAAAATAATGTCTCTCCTTACTATGGGTGATGAACATCGAGGAACCATTGATAATATTGCAGTATTTGTAAGTTTTTTAGTTTATTAGTTTTGCTTACTTAATAGAGAGGTATAGTTTCCTTAAGAGTACAGTTTATTAGTTTGGCTATCTTATTTTCTTTATATCTTTTTTCAGAATATAAAGAGATTTTGATGTTGTGTGCATGAGTATGTACCACACGACCCAATCATAGAACCATACCTACGATCATGCAGTTTCAGTCATGTACTCAACATAATCTCGTACTCGGTTGATTGCAAATTTATCCTTGTTTTTCTAGAAATATGGAGACTCAAGACCCACACATTTCACCTTCCATTCGGTGAATGCACCATCACACTGGAAGATATGTATATGTTGTCGGGTCTGCGTATCGATGGTAAGGCTATTAACGGTAAAGTTAACCTGGATAACACTATATGTGAAGATTTGTTGGGTGCCCCTCTGAGTGAAGACATAACTATAGAACAATCTTCGGGTCAACACAAGGGTCAAGATATTAATTTAAAATACCTTAGAGAACATTATTCCAGTTTAACATTAACCGACTAATCGACCGATTATGAAAAGATACTTAAAGCTCGGTGTTATATTATGATTTTATTTTGTTATTTTTTATTTCCTAAAAGTACTGTTAATACGGTAAATATTATTTATTTGCCACTCTTACGAAACATAAATAAAAGTAGGCACATATAGTTAAGGTTCATCTGTTTTGGCCCATCTATATAGTGCCTTGTGTAAAAATGCAAAAAAGGATACTTGTACGTTTTATTCTTGCGCCTTTTTACTACAAGCATAGGGTTGGTCAAGAATGTTGACACTTGCCCCGGTCAACATCAACCCATTCACATTCCTCTACGCAAACAAGTAAGTTTATTTTAAATTTTCAAAAGTCTATTGTGAATTTTAGGTTTATGCGCGGTCTCTAAGAGGGGGTGAATTAGATTTATTGGATTTTTCTCAATTTGAAGCGTTAACACTGGTTTTGTTATTTTTCATAAATGATATGAAAGTAAATATGCTGAAAAATAAATGCATAAAGTAAAGGACACAACGATGTATCCTAGTTCCCCTCACAATCTGAGAGTACTCTAGTCCCCTCACTCCCCGTGAGAGATTTTCCACTATGTCAAAAATTTGTACAAGTCTTCCACCAATACCTATCCTACAATCTTCTAACATAAGCAACACAATCAATAAGGACAATCTCCTTATGATATTTATAAAGTGCAACAAGAGAACAATCCTCCCTTATTCACTCTCTTGTTTCCAACAATCCTGGGCAGCAAGGAAATCACAATAATCTGAATTTTTATAAGTGTTTGAAGTTATATAACAATGTATATCAATTCCTAGAATTGATCTTCTCTATCAAGTAGGCAATTCACAATATGTAACACAAGTGGTCAATAATTATAGTGTTGAAACTTTCAGAGATGAATGAAAATGTATGCAGTAAGTTTCAAACAAAAAGTTAAGTCACGAGGCACTTGTTTTGAAAATGAGAGAGTAATGAGTTTGAATTTCTATGAAAGAGATATGTTTTCAAAATCTTATTTGCATGGTTTATATAGTGCCTTAACACCTTTCTAAAAGTGTACAAATACATGAAAAAATGACATGGTTCAAAAAGGCTTTCAAAAATTTATTTGCATCAGAATTTTCATGAAAAAATGTCATTGGTTCAGTAGTAATCGATTACCATAAATGGTGTAACTGGTTACACCAGACACATTTTTAAAAATTAAGGTATTTCTACATTTTGAGTAAATGGTGAAAATTGTGGCGGTTTTAAAGTGTTTTTATGGCGGTTTAAAATGCCACAATTTACCAAAAACATAATGGTTTATTTAAAAATCATTTTAAAAGATGTATGAAAGGTTTAAGATGAATATGCATGATTTTTATGAGCAATTAAGATATATATATATATATATATATATACTTGAATTATAATGCATATCGAACCATCTTGATTCTTCCATTAATTTTCCAAAGCTTTTTGATAATATGAACTTGATTGCTCTAGTCTTCAAGCTTTTACTTCTTTTTGTTGATGTGTTTGTCTTCATCAAAACTATAACCAAGGACAAGAAGAACACTTCTTCACATTGTAAATAAAAAAATTTCAATCTATAAAGTTTATTGTAACTGATTAATTTTCTATCTTTTCGTTTTAGATGGTCAGTTCGGGGGATGAATTACAATCGATGTCCCAAAAATGCTATAATCGTATATCACAATCTTTTAGAGCACATTGGACCAGATGATGTATTAAAACTAAACTACTATAAATTTGGCTTAAAAATTAACATACTGCAAATTTTCTCATTATGTATTTTTATTATGCAGTTTGTCTAGAGGCCTTATATAGGTCTCGACCATCAGCCTAACCCCAATGATGTTGCACTATGTACAGCAAAAACACAAATCTTAAAGAGCCTGTCGTGGAAGGGGCTAGACCAACTCATCATTATATGAATTGGTTTAGGTCGGTTACAATGCAATAATTTGTGTCTGAGCCGACGTATTTGATCGATCCGCGCCAACGAGTTTTGTCGTTATACGCCCAACAACAAACACTCGCCCAGCAACCAACCACACACCATTACCAAACCCAACAACAATGTCTACCCACCCAATCCCAACTACCAACCTCACAGTGTCAACATTCCATGTACACCTAACCACCAAACATACAAACCCGCAACCCATTCATGCCACAAAACCAAACACAACAATAAGAGTCTGGCCCATACCGCCAATAACCATACACCGACACCACATCTGTATATAGCCCCGATAACTCATTCGACTCCACTTCAGCCCACCATAGCTCCCCCACCAATGAACACTCAAAAATCTCACCGCCAAACCACCCAACCATTACTTGACTTCCTTACTCTACAAGAGTCATTGCATTAATTCTAAAACGATTCAATGTACCAATTCGACCAATCATACCGTCCTCACCTAACCTAACCACTACGACTCAACTTAAAAAACATGGGCACATAACTAAATTATGGCAACACCATTGGCATCAACCCCCCGACTATTGGAGACAAACGATTGAAAATATGTCAAATACGTCGGGACCCTTGCACCAACTAACTTTTCGTTAGGCCAATTGCAAAGACCACAAATACCTCAACAAAATCGTGGTAGACCTCGGAGGTAGGCTAATGCGTCGGGATGTGGAACTAGGGAGCGGGTCATTGACTTTCAAATCAATTGTTGTAACCTTTAATTTAAATAAATAATTGTTTAAATTATTTTATTTTTTCTTTTTTTTTATTTATTTCTATTTTTATAATTACATTTATTTTAAAAAATCAAAGAGGGTGTGCCATTTGAAATGGCGCATGCACTCCATGCATACATGTATGTGCCATTTCCCATGGCTCCACATACATGCATAAGCCATTTCAAATGGCACCTTTGCTTTATTTCAAATGACACATTTGTTTTAATTCTTTCTGAAACATGGTTATTTTTGTAATTATTTTGAAAAAGCTGGTTTATTTGGTATTTTATTTATAGTGGTTATTTAAAAAAAAATCTTTTTTTTCTCTTAACAAGTTTTATTTTAATATACTTCATTTTAAGTCCCTTATATCTTATTACTTTTAGTTACATTGATTATTTTTGTTAAATTTTGTGTAAAACCGTTAACTTGTATGCATGTGGCACTCTAGTTGATATTAGTTTAGTTGACATAGAATTTAGTTTAGTTGACATATAAAATTTTGTTATTTATAATTTATTAAGCATCATTTTATATAAGTTTTAATTTTATAATATATGAATTAACCTTCTACTTTCTTTCCCAAAACTCAAGTCCTCGCCTCTCTCTCTTCTCCTTAGCCGTTTCTCTCTTTGCCATAATGTTTTTCTTGTCTCTTCGTATCCATTAATATTTTTTCATAACTGCATCTAGTATTGTTTTCCCTGTTATGATAATGTTACTTCCAATGTTAACAACTTAGAGATATATAGACATTCCATTTAACTTTCTCCACTGTCATTTTTTTATTGCAAAAACGAAATGGCGTTGGCAATGCTCAAGATTCAGAGGCTCCAACTCCCCATTCTATTCAAAAAATGGAATTGAGGTATGTTACAATGTAAAACATGTACACATTTTTTGTGAAAAATGAACACGTTGTAGCCTAGATCTCTCTATTAAACCGATTGGATTGTCGCCTTAAATGGAAAAAGAATACTACTTTTGAGCTTCAACTCTGTTTTCGTTCTAATCTTTTTTCATTCAAATTTGAAACTCTAAAGTCACATCCATGGCTTCAAAACGCATCCTGAAGGAACATTTTGTTGTTCTCCTCTGAATCCATTTAATCTCTTCACTTTTATTTATTTTTATATATACTTTTGTTGTGTGTAGCTTTCTATATGGATGGTTGGCTTAATGGCTATACAGCTTCATTCGATTATCTAACCCTAGAAGATTCCATTTATTCACTAGAAATCTTTTGCCATGGCTTTTACTGCAGATTTGGGAGCCTCGTCGTCGTTAGAGGTCGTTGATTTGAACCAGATCATGGCTTCTTGATGCGATTCAGAACCCCGCGACTGCCTTTCATTAGCAACTTTTTGCCATGACTTTTACTACTGGAACGCTAGATAATTGATCTAGAAATACACCATCTGATAGTACAAAAACCATTCGAATATGATATAAATACCACTCGTAGTATTTGGTATAAAGACCACTCAAAATGATTTCTCAACACATAGAGAAATTCAAATAATTCTCCAAAGAGAATCCAAAAATAATACTTGATAATTTCTCAACTCAAACTATGAGAAATTAAAATAATTTTCTAAAGAGAATTCAAGAAAATACTCGAAAAATTCAACAAGTGGAAAGAAAGGAGGGAAGTTAACGTTTCGACAATTTGAAAGACGCAGAGTTATGATAGTGAGGAAGGAAAAACTCAATAGGGGTTCTTGGTGTGTTTTGGAATGAAACAAGTGATTTTCTTATATAATTAAGTAAACTAGGCAATATTCCTAATCTAAGCCATGTAGGAATAAGGAATTTTTTTCAATTAACACACAAACACACTTTTTTTTTTTAATAATGTGGGACTTAAGGAACTTTTTCAAGTTCATCTCTCTATTGAAATATTGACATGTTCTAACAAAAATAACTAAACCCCTGAATTCAAAAATACTCAACACAATCCACTAATATCAACAATTCCACAAAAATTGAATTGAAATCTGCCTTTGGTTATTAACAAAATTGAACCTAATTACGAGGAAAAATTGAAATTGAATACATACAAAAATTCAACATAGCAAAGAAATAAAAAAGTTCAACACAACAAACAAATAACAAAAATTAAAGCCTTAAAATCTGTAAAGGTGAAAAAAAGAAGGAATTTACAATTACGCAACACTAGAAAATGATAATTAGGCATTGAGTAATAGCTGGGACGGACGAAAGTGGTTAAAAAAGAAGACGGGAAATGGGAAAACAAAAAGTGTTGCAGTGGTCGTGTGTCATGTTCTGATTTGTGAGCTTGGACAGAAGAACGGAGGTGGTCATTCGATCTCGCCTATGAATCGTGAGTCAAAGAGAGGTTGAGAATGAGAAAAGAAGAGAAGAGTAAAACTTATTGAACAAACGACTTCAAACACAAGAGAAGGGAAAGTGAGTAGTGATATTTGAATTTCAAAGTTTTTTGGCGAAAGATTGATTTTAAGTTTATTATTTTAAGAAAATAGTAGAAGCAGAGAATTAGGTAGCAAAAAAATATAAAAGACAAAATTAAAAAATATAGAGTTAGAGAGATCACACCATAAATTTTACTAGTTCGTCCTTAAACCGCGTAGCCTACTTGAATCCTCTATAGTTTCCTCTTGATAATTTCACTATCAAGAACTTTAGCTTTAATAAAGGTTCAACCTAACAACCGTTCTTACATCAATATTTTTTAGAGCTTTAGCTTACAACCTCCAAGTCTATTACAAATACACAAGAGAAATAATCTCTTGAATAAAAAAATTAAGCACAACAACATAAACACAAACATCTCAAGATAAGCTTTTCACTATTAACACTAAAACAATGAGTAGTGAATAAAATTGATTCGAGAAAGAGAATAAGTGAGATAAGAGAGTAATAGTTCATAAATGTTTTAGAAGTGAGCATAATAATTATTTATAGAGGAAAATATTTATCTAAAAAGGCAACAGTCCAAGGCCTTGACCGCTCTCTAATCAATTAGAAACTATAAGCTAATCGATTAGATTAAATAGAAAAGAAAACCCTAAAATAGGTTTGCTCCTTAATTGTTTGACATCCTATCGATTAGGAGTTGAACTCTCCCCCTAATCAATAAGAAAAAGACTTTAGTTTATTAGACAACAAATTTAGATTTCCTATTTTTAATCAATTAATCACTTGCTAAGATTGGTTAGAAAAAATGAGAAATAAATGAAGAGAGAACACAATTTTTACTGCATGTGTGTATCACCTAGTACTTTAAGACTTACTCTAGATTATTTTACATATAACTGATCAAAAAGACTAAAACTCTTAACTGCAATATCAGGCAAGCTTTCACATCTTCAATTCCTCTTGATGTTGATCTTTGAAATTAATTTGTATTATTTTTTTCCTCAACATTGGAACTTGATCAACTTTGATTTTTGATAGCTTCTTGTTATCCAATGATGCTTATGATTAACTTTTCCTTGTTCAGTTGGCATCAACAATTTTGATGCTTATAATTAACTTATTAACTAGCATTATTATTAGTTTCTCTTTGACTAATGTATTGATATATTTGTAAGGGGCTCATGAGAGGCGACAAGAGTGATGCATCGCCTCGTCCATAAAACCCTTTGGATTGCCCATCTATCAGATTAACCACCAATGTACTGGATATGTAAACTCTTTATTAAATATGTCGCCTATTTCTAGGATGACTAGCCAATCACGGGAAAATGAGGAAATGGCGTGTCTATGATCCGTTGCGATGGAGAAAAAGTCATATGGAAGTTTAATGCCCTTTCCTATATAACAAGGGGTTAACTGTCCACCCCCATGTCCTCTCAGTAGTAGTAGTTATTTCCCAGAGGCCTAGGATTCAAGCCCATACACAACAATAAATATTTCAACCCTGAAGTTGAGAGAGAATAATGGAATATTCACACAAAAACCACATACACAGAACTTCTCAGCTTCCTACATGGGCTAGCTCTAACCCTACAACAAACCCTAAAGCCTCTGACATCCCTTAACCACTAGGGGTTGTCACGTACTGTACTTTTAGAAAGTATAATTGTCCTTGATGTGGGGCCCGATGAAACTCACATGGGCCACTGTCATAACATTCTTCTTATTGTTTCCACTGGTTCATTCTCCCTGTCCATCATGGTGAACAAAAAGAAAATAACTCCGGCCAGCGAGGAATCCAACAAAAAGGAAAGCTCCATGGCAGAGATGCACGTTGGCATGGACAACATGTTCTAGAGGATGACGTCCTCCATATCCAGCAGCGCCAACTGTGGGTAGACCCTACAAGCGAGGTAAATATGCTAGAACCCCAACCTCTCTCAAACGAGATGTGGGGGCACTCGTTCCAGATAGTTATAAGTCATATTTATTGGCTAAGTTCGATGGGCATAGCGACCCATATGAACATGTCGCCTCCATCAATACACATATGGTAATCATTGGAACTCCCGACTTCTTGAAATTCAAGCTCCTCTCTGGAACCTTTAGAGATGAGCCCAGAGGAGGTGTATGTGCCTACTCTGGCTCTCCATCACAACCTATTAAGACTTAGTGAAGAAACTAATCCACCAGTTTGCAGCAAGCATGCATATAAATATGGTTTCTAGTAGTCTATTTAACATTCACTCGGGCCCTCTAAATCTCTCAAGGATTTCCTCACTTGCTTCAACGAGGCAATAATAAAGGTGATTCATACAAACTAGTAAATGTCCGTATGAGCATTTCAAAATAGGCTCAAGGAGGGACACTTCAATGAATCCCTCGCCCAAAGGCCAACAATGTCCTTAGATGAATTAGTGATGACAAAATGTTACATCAATAGTCAAGAAATCAATGCTAGAAAAAAAGGTATGCGATGCGAAATAGTGCACCTCCAATAGTGACAAATCACATCAATCAAGAAGGAATTGGTACACGTCTCAAATTAGAGATAGGACAACAATAAGCAAAATGGAACACCCACGGGAGCTTCATGTATCTGAATGCTCATCGGGAATAGATATGGCAAAAAGTCCTCCACGTGCATAGCATCCCTTAACCACTAGTTCCAAAGGCATATGTCATGACACATGAGCCTAACAGTTTGTTTAAGTTATATAAAGTTAACGAACACCATACCGAGGATTTCCATCAGCTCAAGAAGGAGACAAAGCGTCTGATCCAATAGGGGAATTTAAAGAAGTATGTTAAGGGAGCTTGTGCTCGAGGGCCTGGTGAATCTAACTCCCAGGGGCGAGATGCCTCTAGGAGTCCTCGATCCAATAAAGAAAATGAATCAAGAAAGAGGGATGACGATAGAGTTGTTCTTCGTACTCTTAATACCATCAGATGAAGATTCATCGGAGCCGGAAAAACCAGTTCCGCCCATAAAAGGAACACTTGCCAAATCCTAACTATTGATGGTTCACCCACATACTCTGATTTTAGCGAACTAGAAGTCCTAAAAAATGCTTTCTGTCGTGTGGTCATATCAAACTTTACTTTCATGTCCTGAACATTTTTACTAAAAACGACACTTACCTAACCATGTTGTGCTTTATGAAGGACACTGCCCTCGATAGTAAGATTGTAAAGGTCAAAATATGGGATCATACCACTAAAAGCATTCAAAAATTTGTTAAAATCAGCGTCCATACCATATATCCCATTGTATCTTAACATATAATCTTGTAACACCAAGATTTAACAATGGAAGTAACAACAACGTATATGAGACGACCTCTACTTCCGAGTAAAAACCCAATCCACCAGTTCTTAATGGTAAATAAGCCACCCTCCATTGAGGGTCCTCGATAAAGGACCCCAAAAACCACAGTACACTATACAGTCTTTCACAACTCTTTATCAAACGAAATAGTTGTTCACTATGTGGATACCTTAATTGTGGGAGAATATGCATTAACTCAACAACCTTGGCAAATCTTTTCATGGACAATTGATGAGTGCTAAATTGTTGTGATTTTGAGTGTGAATAATTAGCACTCATCAACTTAATTCATTCGTTTTATACCAATAAACCTCAACTTCTGTGTATATTTTGTATAGTTTATGTTATAGTGTATATATTGCATTATTGTGTAAATATCATTGAGTTTAATTGTTTTTATCTCAATTTTGTAGGTATTCAAGAAATAATATTTAGTCATTGTCTTATAGACCATTGAATAACCTTTCCAGCGCTTCTGGCCGTGCATAAATCAGAGTTACGGTTCTCAAGTTATGGTGGAAGCAAGAACTGATTCTTCTCAAAGTCTGTCATGGTCACTGTGCGAGCGAAAAGCAAGCTCGCTTTGCGGTCGCTGTGCAAGCTCAAGGTGAGGCAGAGGTATTTTTGCATCATGATTGTTGTGTGAAGTCTGGGCGACCTGAGCTTGCTGTGCGAGCTAGGTATTTTCCTTGAAGGCGGTTTGATCATTTTTTACTGACGCACGTACAAATAAAAGCTAGCTCGCTGTGCGAGCTACGAAAATTCAGAATTGTATATATTCATTTCTTCTTATTTTTTTTAAAGTATCTCTTGGGACTTTTTACACCCATTTGATCAGAAAACATTCTTTAGAGGTTTAGGCTTAGAAAACAACATTAGATTATGCATCTTGACGATCCAGAGTCAAATTTGCTTCAATCGGTGTTGACAAATCGAGAGATGTTTGTTCTTCTTCCTTATTCTCTATGTATTTTCTATTTGTTGAGGTGTTGTATGTAATTGTATCTTGATTGTATGTATATTTATTGATCGTTGTATAAAATCTCTTTTACAAATCTTTATCGATGATTATCTTTGATTTCAATGTTTATCATAACGGGTTTGGATTATTATAGACATATGCGGTTCGAACTCGATCTAAGATGAGCATCTATTAGATTATAAACTCTAGACATAGATTTAGGTCTAATATTCGCGTGGGTATCAGTTCTTAATTCTCCGTGTTGTTGAGTTGCGTGAGACATCACCGATGAGACGATACAGTTGTTCTCCCAACTTTGCGTTAGACATAACCTCTGTTGTAAGCGATACGTAATGATATTTACGAGTGATTTAGGTTGCGTACAGTTGATTGATAATTTTTTTAGTATTTGATGGGTAGATGAAATACAATTCCTGATGAGTTATCTCCTATCTAAAGAATGCATTATTTACGTGTTCATATGTTTTACTTTCCGTGCTTTACTCTTTCAAACCATTTAAACCCAAGCTTAGAGAGATAGATATTGTTGAACGAAATTCTTTCCCTCGCACCGATCCTTGTGGACACGATAAAACTCTGAGGGAATTCTTCAAAATCTTTTGCTTCTTGCCGCTATGCTGCAACTCAAACAAAATGGCGTCGTTGTCGGGGATTGGTGTTGATATTAAAAGCTTTGCGATAGTTTCTATATTTCTAAGCTTTGTACATAATTGTCTATATTGTATATATGCTTGTATAAATACTTGTTTTTCATTATGTTTGTTCAAGTGTTGTATATATTTTGTCCCCATAACGTTTGTTCAAGTGTTTGGTTAGGACGCTTTCTTTAAGTTTGTGCTTTGAAGAAAAGCATCAGGATGTCTGTGAGTAAGTTACTAGCCAAGCACAATAAAGGCGTCGGGCTAACGACGTGAAACAAGCGCTTGTTGGGAGGCAACCCAACGATTTTTTAGTTAGTATATTTTTATGTTTAGTTAGTTTAATTTGATTTTTTTAGGTTAGAAATTTTTGTGTTTTTTCTCAAGTTTTGTTTTTGATTAGCTTGATGATGCATTTTGTGATTGTTCAAGTTTGAGTGTTTCAACAAGAAAATGTGTGGTGGTAATAAGAGTTTGAAAGAAAGTTGCATTGTCAAGGTATGTGTTTATTGCTTTCTACAACATAGCATGCTTATGAACCTTAGGTTTTGTACAACTTACATGACATTTATTCTTTTGCAATTTTTGTTCAATTTTGAATCACTTTAGTTTATAACCAATGTGAGGAACCTTTCCATTGTTTACTAAATTGCGTGGAGACCGACTTTCTTATTTAACTAGTTTGAATTATGTTTAATCTTGTATTTGTGTTTATTTGTAGGATAGCATGAAAAGGATCAAGGCATTTTGTTTGATTTTGAGCACAACCACTTGACCAAATTGTCAATCTACCTTGTGAGTGAGTGAGAATTTGCTTACTCCTTTTGAGCCTTTGTTAGAATCTATGTTAGTATTGAGCTTATTTTTGTATGGATTTTGAATTTTTTCTTGAACCTTCAACCATGAATTGTGGTTTGAATTTTTACCCTTGCCTTAATACGTTTGGGAGCATTCACAATGCATTGCATGGTTGTATTCAAGTTGGGGAGAAAATGTTGGTTGCTATGCAGTTGAGAAAGAAAAAGATTGAAAAAGAAAGAAAAAAGTGAAAAAGAAAAGAAAAAGAAAAGAAAGAGAAAAAACATTGAAAAAGAAGAAAAAAATAGCAAATAATTTGTGCTAATAAGTTATGTGAAATGGTGTAACAATTGAGAAAATAGAAAAAGGTGAAGGAAATTTGTGAATGCTTAAGAATTTGAGTAATGATCACTCTTATTTGATTAGACAAGTTTTTGTTTCATTGACCTTGAGATATTGACCTTTCTTTGTTAGTCAAGCCACATTACAACCCTTAAATCCCTTGTAATTTTTGCTTTTATATTTTAATTATGAGTTTTTTTAGATGAATGCATAATTTGAATTGTTGTTTGCATGATTGTTGGATGTGAGTTGTCCCTCATGTTTGTTTTTTATCCCTTGATGAAGTTGTGTGTTAGGTGTGATTCATTCTTGAACATTTGTATTGATTTAGAATTTTTGACATGTGTTTTGTGCTTAGACTTTGTCTCATATTCGTTGCATCGTTGTAGTATAGTGGTAATTATTGCTTTGCGTGTATTTTGATATTTGTATCATACATTTGTTTTCGTTTGTAAAAACTTGTTGAGTATGATTTCTCGGTAATTGCTTTTATTTATTTAGGTTGATTGATTCTTGTTTGAGGAAAAACAAGTCTAAGTTGGAGAGAGTTTGATGAGTGCTAAATTGTTGTGATTTTGAGTGTGAATAATTAGCACTCACCGGCTTAATTCATTCGTTTTATACCAATAAATCTCAACTTTTGTGTATATTTTGTATAATTTATGTTATAGTGTATATATTGCGTTATCGTGTAAATATCATCAAGTTTAATTGTTTTTATCTCAATTTTATAGGTATTCAAGCAATGATATTTAATCATTGTCTTATAGAGCATTGAATAAGCTTTCCAGCGCTTCTGTCCGTGCGTAAATCGGAGTTACGGTTCAAGTAAGAATTGATTCTTCTCAAAGTCTGTCATGGCCGTTGTGCGAGCGGAAAACAAGCTCGCTTTGCGGTCGCCGTGCGAGCTGAAGGCGGGGCTGATAAATTTAGAGGAAAAGGTATTTTTGCACCATGGTCATTGTGCAAAGTCTGGGCGACCTGGGCTTGCTGCGCGAGCTAGATATTTTTCTTGAAGGCAGTTTAATCATTTTTTACTGATGCACGTGCAAATAAAATCTAGCACGTTGTGCGAGCTGCGAAAATTCACAATTGTATATATTCATTTTTTCTTAGATTTGCAAGGTATCTCTTGGGACTTTTTACACCCATTTGATTAGAAAACATTCTTTAGAGGCTTAGGCTTAGAAAACAACATTAGATTGTGCATATTGACGATCCGGAGTCAAATTTGCTTCAATCGGTGTTGACAGACCGAGAGATGTTTGTTCTTCTTCCATATTCTCTATGTATTTTCTATTTGTTGGGGTGTTGTATGTAAGTGTATCTTGATTGTATGTATATTTATTAATCGTTGTATAAAATCTCTTTTACAAATCTTTATCGGTGATTATCTTTGATTTCAATGTTTATCATAATGGGTATGGATTGTTATAGACATATGCGGTTCGAACTCGATCTAAGATGAGCATTTGTTAGATTCTAAACCTAGACATAGATTTAGGTCTAATATTCGTGTGGGTATCGTTTCTTAATGCTTCGTGTTGTTGAGTTGCGTGAGACATCACCGATGAGACGATACAGTTGTTCTCTCAACTTTGCGTTAGACATAACCTCTGTTGTGAGCGATACGCGATGATATTGACGAGTGATTTAGGTTGCTTACAGTTGATTGATAGATTTTTTAGTATTTGATGGGGAGATGAAATACAATTCCTGACGAGTTTTGTCCTCTCTAAAGAATGCATTATTTACATGTTCTTGTGTTTTACTTTCCACGCTTTACTCTTTCAAACCATTTAAACTCAAGCTTAGAGAGATAAAGATTTTTGAACAACATTCTTTCCCTTGCACCGATCCCTGTGGACACGATAAAACTCAGAGGGAATTATTCCAAATCTTTTGTTCTTGCCGCTATGTTGCTACTTGAATGATAACGTGAAAATGTATCGTATTTTCCGACCCAATTCACATGCAATTTAGTGTCATTTTACTTGTTTTTCGTAGTATTATGTCGTATTATGTCTGTGTTTCAGGTATTTGTCGAATACGAGCGTCCGTGCGAGAAAACTGAGAAAAGAACAAGAAAATGAAGAAAAAGTGCAGAATTTGCCATTTTCTGGTACACTACGTTCGCCGTGAAGTAATGGCGGTCGTCAAGAACCTAATGGCAGTCGCCGTGGATGCGCAGCGCAGAATTTTCAAGAAACAATTTTTTTGCTCAGTCCTCTCTCACTCTACTGTATTTCCTCCCACGATTCCCACTCATTTGGCATCCATTTTTTTTAGCATCATAACACTATATATTAGAATTTTAACGTGGAATTTGGCATCCAAGTTTTGTACGCGGAAGCGCTGTTCATATTTTTAGGCAAAAATCATCATTGTAAAAGTGGTAATTTTCTCACATCGAGGAACTACCACACCATAAGTGTTTAGACCTACAATCTGTGTAATGCTTGAATCAATCTTGCCGCTATTTTAAGTTCTTAATTCAATTTACATTCCAGCTTTTATTTCAGGTTCATTTACATTCATCACATTTATTTTCCGCAATTTACATTTACGCTTTATCTTTCTACCATTGTTATCATTTCAAGCTTTTACCTTTTTCTTCAAGCACCGCTTTAAATTATTTTAAATCGCTTATTATGTCTTTAGTTAATTCAAAAACCCAAAATTGTTTATTTGGTTCCGCAACCATGTCTGGCTAAATTGTTTTGAGTCCGATATGTGAGGACCGTCGTTCCGACGGGACTCGGTAATAAATTGGCGTAAACCTTTTATTAAATTATGTTTTGGCCTTACTTTCCAAGTTTAATTCAAATGGTTTTGTCACGAGAGTGAAAAGCAAATAAAGGTTCGAGTCGATAGCGCAAGAGTGTGAGAATTGGACCGGATAGTGGGAACTGGACATTTATCCTAAATACAGCGAGAGCGCTTTAGGTATCAATCAGGATCTAATTAGTTTTCAAAATATGCTTATTAATTAAAATGGGCGAGTGAAAGCAAAATCTCATGGTTAGAAAGTGTGGCTTTAGTCAATAGCGCGAGAGTGTGAGATAGAGTCTTTAAACTAGTATTTTCTACGGAATGCAATTTAATCATAATTTAAGGCCAACGATTTACAGAGTCCCTGAGGTACACGAAATCCATATTCCGACCTCTCTTTCTTGATATATTTCTTAATCCTTAATTTAGTTTTAATTCTTGTTTTAGTTTCCCCAAATCCATATTTCATTAGCCTTAGCTTTACATCGCGGCAATAGATAACGATAAGTTGACATTGGTCTCTGTGGGTTCGACAATCTTTTATATTACTTTGATATTTCCGTGCACTTGCGGGCGCATCATCGAACAACCATCCCTTAATAAATCCTTCATCTCGGCCGACATCCCCTCCAAGAAATTTCATCCTCAACACTTACCTTCCAATGTTCGAAGAGAACAACCTACGTTGAAGTTTACTTCCATCACATGAAGAAATTTCCTTCTTATGAATATTCAATTCAAGCCCCAAACATAACCCTGCCTCTCGAATAACGTCGAGGGCTTTAGCCACCTCCTTTGAATCTCCTATGATGGTCGTGTCATTAAGATACCAATGAAGAAGAAGTTTGCAATTTTGTATTATTTTATGAATAATAGGGTGTAACACAAGAGCAAAAAGAAGCGGCCCTAACGGGTAACCTTGTTGTAGTCTAGTGGCTGACATAATATGTTTATCCCCACGACACAACCTCGCTTCTTGACCTTAAAGAAAGTCAACCCACAAAGAAATAGATGGACATCTTACCCTCACCTTGTATAAAAGGGTCAATTTCTCTATCATATTGAAAGCATTAGAGAAATCTACTGTGAGCATAGCCAAAGAACCATATACAGGTCGCTTGCTTTACACCTTGTTGACACTGTGCAAAATTGCCTCAGCACCACCCGATATCCCAACACCAAATTGGAATTTATTGAGTTATTGTGTCACATCTTTACCCACTCATTTCATAAGAACATTGGATATAAAAGCTTCTAGATAGAACCTATAGAAATTAGGCATATCCAACCACCAAGCTTTACTAACGACGTCAAGTGTATGAAAGTTATAACTCTGCTAAACTCATCGGGCAAACTCATTATAGCCATAAGTTGCAACTAGAGTTATTGCACATAAAAAATCTTTTGCAACAACAGAACCCTCTCCATTTAGGCAACACTTTAAGGCACCTAAGAGTAGTGTTAACTTCAACACTAGAGGAGCTTCAAAGAACAATGGAGGTGGCTTGTACAGGTGTTTAGCCTCCAAAACCTTCACTGTATCTCCATTATAAGGATCCACTTAGAAGAACCCAACACTTTCACAATCATTATAAAGTGGCCACCTATAACCTTGCATATACATTGTTTGATGTTAACGCTAATCTTTTTATCATTTTCTTCAATATGAATTCCCAAAAGACCCACACCATTTTGCCTATAGTTACTGAACTCACTATGCAAGACCATCTACGTCTCTCTAAGTAGCCAAACACCTCACAATGTGATGTTGTTGCAAAGAATTTTGATTCCCAGACATTTGATCCCTCCTATTATGAGGCATGACCACCTGTAAAGTGCAACAAAGAAGAAGTAACAATCGAACTCAAGCACATACATATTTCGGCCCAACAACCAACTTATATAGAACATCTTTAAATGTCTGGGATAAAGCAAGACGATAACTAATAGGTATACTCTTCACAATGAAGATAGATATTATGAGGACTCTCTCTAGCAACATTTCATCTATAACATGCCCCTCGTTTGTGTGGAGGGTCTTAGATTCCATTGTAAACGATTTTAAAATATCTACGATGTAGCTCTCGACCTCCCATGTTCCACGAGAAACACAAACCAAACCATTAGACGTGAACACTCATACACCTTCCTCACATCCATTGTCCGACCACTCTTGAAGACTCATGGTGTGAATACTCATTGCACATACATGTTCGACTCATGGCATGAATACTCATACACCTTCCACACATCCATTGTCCGACCACCCTTAAAGAATCCTCCAAAGCCATATACAAATCCCAATCATTCTAAATGGCTTTCCATATTGCACTTTTCTGTTAATCACTACATAGGTGTAGTATCATAGTGTGAGACAACATACGAGAAATAACGTTGTTCACATCCTTTCCATCTGGGTAACAACGACACCTTGAAATGGACATTGTAAACTTTTTATTTGAGTAGAAACCATTGAACAATGCAAAATTGTGTCTTTCTTTACATAATACAAAAGAAGTCTGGTTGAGGAATTTTATCAGATAGATTGTGGACATCGACGAAAGAACATTTCACTATAGTTGTGTTGCTTCCTTACACTACTTGTGACTTGGAAGTAGACATGGCAACGGGGCGGGTCGGGGGCGGGTTTGAGCAGCCCCGCACCCGCACCCGCCACCCTGAAACAAACCCGCCCCCACACCCGCACCCAGTCGGGGGTAAAAAACTACCACCCAGACCCGCCCCCAATGGGGAACGGGTTCCCCGCCCCCGCCCCTACCCCCACCCGCAAAACTATTTTTTTTTTAAATAAATATTTTTCATAATAATAAAAATTAATAATTTAATTAAATAATTAATTATTTTAATAATAAACATGTTTTTAAAGAGTAAAATAATTAATAAACATGTTTTTCTAGTAAAACTATTTTTAAAAATTAAAATAACTTTAATAAATATATAATAAAATAATTAAAATAAGATATAAAAGTAAATTAAGGTAGACCGGGGCGGGGGCGGGGCCGGGTGCGGGGCGAGTAGTAGCATCCCCCGCCCCCGCACCCGCACCCGTAATAAAAAATCGGGGTTTACCCGCACCCGCACCCAGTTAAACCGGGTTTTCCCCGCAAATTTCGGGGCGGGTCCGGCGGGTCTCGGTTTTTTTTTGCCATGCCTACTTGGAAGAAATAAGATAGCAACAACAACAAAGGAAACAGGGAGAAGAAGAGTGATCCTTAGAGCTTATAAGTCTCAAACAAAACTACGTAGGGAGAAAAAGAAGAGTGATCCTTAGAGCTTATGAGTCTCAAACAAAACTACGTCTCTCCCTGTGATTTGATATTAACCAGGAATTAAATAGCAGTCGGCAATACATGATGTATTATGTTCATAAATGACGTGCAATGATGTTGCACATGTGATTGTTGTGGTTGTGGTGAAACACTCGGTGAAAGCATTTGCATTTTGCAGAGACACTTGATTGATAGTGGTTCAGAAAACTATTCTCTTCTTCGAACTAAATCATTTTGGAACAAATTAGATAAACAATTTCTCTATGTTGATTCTGTACTTTTATTTTTGTTCTTGTTAGTTTGTGAATTTGAGTAGATTTAATTAATAGATTAATTATCATTTAGACGATTTAAATTAATCATTATTGTTCATTGTTCTTTGTCTTAAGCATCGTATTTTTTGAATCTTTCAGTTATAATCCAAACTCACTAATTCGTCCTCCCACCAAGAACATCATAAGAGTTTACGAACTTTGTTTTCACTTTGATATCACGATTTTACAAATTACGAAATAACACTAATCATTATGCAGGTTTTAATATTTCGTTTTTAATTTTTAATTCCTAAAATTAATGAAAAAAATAAACTCAAGCTGGTTTGTTAAATATAGGGACTGAAAAAAAATAAAAATAACTACTTTGAAAAGATGTCATATTTAGAGATAAAAATATATGTAAACTTTTTGTTGCATCCTAGGTGCTTCTACCGCAGGTCTTCAACCTTCCTCATCTCTGTTTTAACCTCTGTGTCCTCCCAGTCCCTTGATCAGAAGCAAAATGTGATTCTCTTTTCACCTTTCATTGATTTGTTGGATCTGCTGCCATGCTGAGGTATTAGTTCTTGAGTTTGTCGCCATTTGTAACCACCATCACTTTTTTTTCACCTGCATGCATTACTTCTTTCTAATTTAAGATTGGTGCTAATTTAAGATTATGAAAATGTCAAATATTTTATAATACTATGAAATAAAATACCTCTTGCGCTTGCTCTTCATGACATTAGAAGTTGAAGGATTGCTGTGCCAGTTTCTCTTCCTTTGATTGATAAACCAATTATTGATCTGTTTCAATTGCAAACCTGTTTCTTGCACCAACTTTGCCTTATCCTCTTCCTGAAAACGGCACAACACAATATCAAAGATGAACCCGAAATATTCATCGGTAAAAGATTCTTTGACATGTCCATAAATTATTTTTCACAATCGGGAAATTCTTACTGTAGGATAAGGCCACTTTGCATGTGATTGCCACCAATCTTTAAGGACTGAGGTCGTGTCACCGGGAAGTTTCCCTGCTCGTCTCTTTCGTAAAATCTCCTCTCGTATGTCCACAATTTTCTCTTTATAACCCTGCATATAAAGACAAGAATTTCAAGGTCCTTTTCCTTGGAAGAAATCTGAAATGATGGGGCTCAAGAGAGACTTCAAAACTAAGAAATGTGACTAATTTTGTAAGCTTGTGAAAGAAAAAAAATATTATTATCGTTAATTGATTTTCTACTTTTCCTATTCAACATTTATTGCAATCTCTTAGTGTTGTACCTGTTTCAACTCATGCTTTAATTCATGTCTTACACGTTCCATTAAGGACCTCTCATTCTCTGTTAGAACAAGAGGACCAAATCCTCCCATATTATTATCTGAACCATCCAAATTTCCATCAAACAGATTAGTATCACTCTCCACTTGTTCATCTTCATCTTCAGACATTGTTGCTCCTGTACCTTCTCCAGGTGAAACTCCTGTTAATCATGTGGTAAAAACTATCACTTCAATTGGAAAAAAGTGCTGTGTACTTTTGCTGTTTATTATGCACAACAACTTAGTACCTAATATCCAACAAAAAAAGTTTGTGAAATTATGACTAATAGTTTGCGTGATGATAACATGCTATGGACAATTCTGTCTAAAAACAAGCAAGGACAAATGGGCCACACAGTATAACTATAATGTCTTCAATACATTTTAGAACACATTTTGAAATAAAGTTAACCAAGATTTGAAGTTTCCTAAACCAAAGAATTCAAAAGGGACAAAGAACAAACTTTAAATCCATGTAGCCATGTTCCTCTTTGACTACCAATTATTCTACACTGAACTTTGTAATGAAAAATGTTTAACAGTGATTTTATTATCATGTTAAGATGTACTAAAATCGCGCGAAGAAGATTATTAACGCACCTGTTAGACTATGTAAGGATTGCTCAATTTCCCAACAAGCCATTACTGCTTCCATGGCATGGACCCGGACATGTTGCTGGAGCTGTTCTTTGAAAGAACAAAGCAACAAAACATAGTGCGACTACAACAAACAATATAAATGAGGAAAAATTCAAAATTAGAACAGTACAACAGAAAATACCAAACCAATACACCTTTGTTTACCTTAATTAGAATCACACACCACACCATGACAAATTAAAGATCAGAATCATTATTACATTCAACCTTACAAAAGTAGAAAAATGAATGAAAAAACTTCACTACAGCAAAAAAAAAAGTTAACTGGATTTAAAGCCAGTAAAACAAGTAATTCCAGTACCACAAATTTTCATATTCAATTCAATCCATTTTTTTTTACAGAAACCAGATATCATCCGTGCAACCGTAGAGCAGGATGGTAATGGAAGAGATTTTTTTACCGTCTCATTTAAGTGCTCTTGTATATTCAATTCAATCAATTAATTAACACGCAAAGTGTTTTAGTTTATTGAGAAAAATAAATTAGAGAAATAAATGATATACCATGAAGTGATCGAGATGTTTATTATCATCATCAAGCATGCCTTGTGCAAAGGCAGAGTACTTGGCAACAACATTCTGCGACTCGGCCAGCTGAGCATCGATCCTCGGCAACTGGTCAACCGGCGTGGCGATTTTCAAACATGCCACGTGTGCTGATAGGAGCTGTTCGTACAAAGGATGCGCCATTATTTCCCCTTTGTATTTCGCTTTCTGCCAGTTCATTAGTCCCTCCTCCGCAGCCGCCTCGCCGCTCTCCAGTGCTTTCATGCCGGCGACGGTGGAATCTTCAATCCTCGGCCACTGGGAGGAGGATTGAGAAGCGGAAGCGGAATGGAGGTTGAGGAAAGTGGTACTGGTGTTGGTGTTGTTGTTTGATGAGTTGTTAGGAAGAAGAGCGTTGTTGAGCCAGTTAGGTGCGGTTTGGAAGGATGGTTTGGTGGTGGTGGAGTCATCAGGAGTGAAATGGTTTTGAGAGAGTTGGTGGTTTTGATACGCCATGAGTGTGTGAGTGAGGTATCTATAGGTTCATGGCGCGAAGGAGAAGCTGAGAGTGGAGAATAGAGAGAAGAAATGAAGGGAACAGGTGACTGCAAAAATTGTCCAGGAAACTGCTATTTTAGTCTGCCTTCTTTTTTTTTTTATAAGAAAATGTTTTTTGTTTTTTCAAACTAAAAGAGGAAGTGTGGAGGGGATGTGAAGAGTTGGCTTGGCACTCCAAACACAACAAGACAATTATTTTTATAATGATTGAGAAAATTAATTAAGTTTAATTATTTTTTAAAAATAATGTAGAATGTGAATTAAATTTATTTAAGTATTATTATTGATATTGATATTTGATAAAGAAAACTCACTAAACTACTTGTATTCAATGTTTTCCAATTAAATGAATGGTATATTATGAATAATAATAATAAATATTTAAAAATAGTTACAAAATTTATAATAATAAATAAGATTTAAGGTCAATTTTTTTGTGCTAATAATAATGCAATGACCAAAAGGAATATATATCACAAAAGAAAATAGGATAAGACAATAAAAATGAAGACATTAGTAAAAAAAATTAATTGTAGCTTCTAAAGAAAATTTCATTTAGGAAGAGAAGTAGTATATGTTTTCATTTAGATACTAAATATAATTTTTAAAAAGTATTTGGTAAAACAATATGATAGTAGAATAAGGTTCTGTTTGGTAAAAATAACGGTTGACTGATAAGTTAGCTGATAGTTTATAGCTTATGACTGATAACTTATAGCTTATAGCTGATGACTGATAATTTATAGCTGATAAGCTAATTGAAGTGTTTGGTAAAATTAGCGGTTTAATTAGGTGATAAAATAAAATGACATAAAAGATATTTAATGATTACTATTTTATTTTAAATTATAATAAATTATAAAGGATAATGGTGGATTTTAGTTAAAATAATAAGGATAAAAGTGGAAGAAAAAATGATAAGCTATAAGCTATAAGCTAAAACGCTATTTAAAATAGCGTCTGAAAAATAAACTATAAACTAATAAAATAAGCTATAAGCTCGTGATGAAAAGACCGTTATCAAACAGGTCTTTTATTATCATATAAACTTATAAATTATAAGACATAAACTATAAGCTAAAAAAACATTTTCCCAACCAGAGCCTAAGAATTATAGATTGATGACGCAATAAGAAGAGAGATATAAAAATAAAATAAAATATTAAATGAAGCTCAAGTAACATGGCAAATACATTTGAATTTTTTTTACCTAACACACCTTCAAAAGTTTCAAAATACCACAAACAATTTCTTTTTTATTAAAGGATGGTCATATGTATTGGAGGTCCCTAAAAAATTTTAATTGGACCCATGTAGAGTCTTTGTAAATTTTAAATGGGTTAATACAATTAAAATAAAATTTTGATATTATAATTTTTACAGTATTTTAATTTTTATAAAAAATAATAAATTTTAATTGGATTTATCAATATTGATAATTTTTTATGTGTTCTTGATATGATTTTGTTATCTCCTTTCTTTCTTTCAATTTTTTTTTTAAATGGGCAGCCAAATGATTGGAGGTCACTTAAAAATTTTAATTTTACTTTTCAAATACAATGGAAAATCTTTGTAAATTTTAAGTGAAATCATAATTTGCTTTGGAGGACCTTAGAATCCATTGTTTTTGAAATTGTTCATATATAATTTACTTTTAGTTATAATTATTTTATTAACCAATAATATAATTTTAGTTTTTTAATTAAAATATAAAACCAATTTAATAATAATTAAAATAATATGAAATATGTTATAAGATAGACTAAATATAATATTTATTTATTAAATATTAGTAAAATTACATTAAAAAAATAAAATAGCTAACATTAATATTCATCGGATTGTTGGAAGTGGTCATTTTTTTTTTACATTGATTAGGTGTTCCATGACGTTCAGGTCTTCGAATTACTCGTTGGTTCTCACCATTATTAGGTGGTCGAGTAAAAGTTTCCACATCACTTCTAAAATACATGAATTCTACAACAGTTAGGGATGAGAATGAGGTAAACTAAGTAATAAAGGCATACGACCTAACCTAAACAAATTCATATCAGACCATAATTTTTTTAAATATAAAAAGTCTAGACCACAGGCTATTAAAAATTATTATAAGCCTATCAAACAAATATATTTAAATAAATATGAATAAATTTGTTATTATTTTTATATTATATTTTGTATTTTGAATTAAAATACAAAAAATAAATCTTAGTTATTTTGAAGAAGTCATAAAAATAAGTTGATGAAACCTTATGAATAGTGTCTTTCATAAGTTTTATAAAATAAATAGTCTCACAAAATTTATGTCATTACCTAAACTCGAATAAGTCAATACAAGCAAACATTTAGTGTCATTTTGTTTTAATTTGTCAATCTACTTAACCATTAAATGAATTGTTTATTTAGATATATTCAAATGAAATAATATTTTAAAATTTATGTTATTACCTAATCTCGAATAAGTCAATACAAATAAATATTTAGTCGAAGTACCAAAAAAAAAATATATATATATATTTAGTCGCATTGTGTTTTAATTTGGCAATCTACTTAACCATTAAATGAATTGTTTATTTAGATATATTTAAATGAAATAAGATTTTAAATAGGTTAACAAAACCTTTGAAAAAGTCTGACGCAGACCTAAAAATAAGTCTTTGACAATCTACCAATTAAACTTGAGTTTAAATTTTTTAATAAGCTAAATTTAAATTTAACAAAATCTAACTCAATTCAGTATAATTCACTCCTAACAACAACGTCGTCAAAAGATGAGTCATTGACTACCACACTACCATAATTTAATTTGTTCTGCTCTAAAATTGGATAGTATTTTAGGCTGAGTTGAAACAAATTCAACCATTTTCTAGAACTTTTAAGATCATAACTTGCGCATGACATCCACTTTTATTAACTGAACTATATATATTATTCGACACCAAAGCTTTTAATCTATTTGGATGTAAGAGATATCTCAATCTGATTCAAACAATTGAATTAAGGGTTAAAAAGAGTTTGAGGTCCAGAATTTAAGTTAGGAAAGAATGCAAATATATACTAACAATTAATTATAACCATTTTTGTTGTTAGAAAATTTTAATTCATTTTATTATTCTTTTACTTCTTAGGTTTTTCAAATATAAGTTATATATACCATTTTCATAACTTTTTAAACAAACATCACTCAATTGATACAAAAACCACAAGATATAATAGTTTAATTAAATAAAATATGTACTCATTTATTTTAATTTTAAATATACAAAATCTTAAGAAAGTATTCTTGAAATTATGATTCTCTTACTTATTTATTGGATATATGATTTCATACGTAGCTAGAGTGGTAGCCACTGAGAAGTCACAGATGGATTGGACCACTTGTTGCACTTGGAAGAAAGAAAAGAAAAAATAAAAGAGGGGGACCATCCAATTCCAAGTGAAGCACGCGCCTAGAATGCCTCATGACCTCTATCTATCTATGTGGCGTGTAGAGTGGGACATTAGATATTTTTCTAATACATTTATCGCAAAATTTTGTGTTTAATAATAGTTTAACTTTTAGTATTTATTTTCAGGTTCAAAAATTTTATGTAGTTAATCTATTATAATTATTTATAAATAAAAATTAAATAATTTTAAATGTCGGACAATTAAGGTTGACGGATTCTGCAAATATGGTCCCATCCCATTGTGGAGCCCACTAAGAAGAGTCCATTACTTACTTACGGCCCCTCCTTTTTTTTTTTGAGAAAATGTTTGCTTTTTTAATTTTAAGTTATTATTGAAGAGGAAATGTTCACGCTAATTTGTCTCCGACTTTTTTTTGGCCCTATCTTATTCTTCATCCTCTATTTATTTGTTTTTTATTTTAAAAGATTCATTTCAGGATCATATCAAAATAGATTATCCATTCTTTTTTTTGGTACTCTCTCGTTAGGGTGAAAAGTCACAAATGTCCATAATATTCAGAGACATATTTTCAAATGTATCTTTTAATTTATTCTTTGTACCAAATTGAAGAGGCACTATATTTATTCAAAAATATTATATGGAGATGCATCTTCATAGGTGTAAAATGTTAGTCTGAAGATACATCTCCATAAATATCATTTATTTAAAAGTTAGTGATTAGTCTAGAGATGCATCTTCGAATGTTTTGTTTTATATTATCGCGTTAGACTCTTTCCTCTTCCTCATTCATCATTTTCTCTAAAGTTCTAAAAATATATATATATTTGACCTCTCACAACCATTAAAGCTTATTTTTCTTTCATTCACTTATATCATTGGAGTTCTTTCTCCTCCTTTCCAGCATCTCATAAAATTCAAGCTTCTCCTTCTCATCAATTTCATTTTATAAGTTTTAAAAAAAAAAATGTTATGTTTTGTTTTGCAGAGAGTTTTTTTAGTTACATTAGTTGTTTTAAATACATTAGATAATAGTGTAAGAGAAATTGGTAGCCTACAAGAACATGCATTGGCATATTTTTTTAGGGTTAGGGCAGTTATGGTGTTTCTGCCATGACAGAGAATCATAGGTTTGTCTGGAGATGCATCTTCGGATTTTCTCAGTGCTATTTTCGAAGATGCATCTCCGGATTTGACTTATTTTGTGGATTTGCACTGACATGTTGTTTTTCTTTATGTCAGTTTGTAACGCAGGTGTCCCAAACTGCACCGGTACGGCGTGAGAGGATTACAACTAGGACTACGAGGCCACTGGTTAATGATAACTCGTTTGATGGTTCACAACCATCAAGTTCGTAGCACTGAGGTTTTGCTCTCGTAGCCATCTCTCTCAGGCATCCACTTCACGACGCCACTAGTTCCTAGATGATGCAACACACCCTGTATTCCCTAAAGTTCTTGAAGCCTAGGAGGAAGCCATTGCTAATACACCATTAGAGAGTTATCCAGGATGCCCATTTGACACCTCCTTACTTCACCTCTATGCAGATCGTGCTACAAGGCATATCTGGGAATGATATGTATATTTTTTCTCCTTTGCAATACATATGTTTTCAACTAATTAAATTGATACTGATGGTGATATTTTCTTTTTACAGGAGCGTGTGTGTTTGAAATCAATAAACCACGTCCGAAGGATATTGGAGTTGGGACAACCCATTGCTGATTGGTTTTAGGATGTTCCTCATTATTCCGATCTTGCCGGTTTATGCTCTGCAGCATGCATGACCATATCCCATAGCATGCAGACGACTTTTGAAAAGAGGTGGCATTCAGAGACTTCGTCTTTCCACCTTCCTATAGGCGGGATAACCATCACCTTGAATGACGTCTCATGCCTCCTACATCTTCCCATCAGGGGAAAATTATTGGGCCACAAAAGGCTTGGTAGAGAGGAAGTCGTGGATATGATGGTCACCCATTTGGGAGCTGGCCCATATAAGGCTGCACAGGAGGCAGCTGAGACAAGAGGTTCTCATGCAAGATTTAGTGTTTTTGGAAAATATTTATAAAGACCATCTGCAGTGGGTTGTGGATGCTGAAGGTGATGGTATGCAGGCTGAGTACCATCAGACTTACGCATTGAGGTGTTACCTCTTGTTTTTGGTTGACACGTCCATTTTTGTGGACAAAAGTACAACCTATGTCGATGTGGCCTATCTTCACTAGTTCATCGACTTGAAAGTGATTTGCGAGTACAACATGGGGCATCTGTTTGGTTTACCTACACTTGAAGTTGGCCACATGTTGTCTTTGGAAGACAAAGCAAATAACAGGGAGTTGCATGTTGCGTACATTAATTTACTATTACTAATATTTTCATAATTAATTTGTTACACTTGTTATTAATATTGTATCTGAACCATTTTCAAGGATTGATCATCTCCTATTTCCTTCATTTCATCGAGTTTGAAGTTGCGCCGACCTACACTGAGGATTGGTTGCGTGATGCCGCATTTATTCCGTACAAGGGGAATAATGCGGTCGAGCCATTCATAGTGCATCTTGACTGTCTTGTAACATATGACATTTGCTTCTGCCCATACAGAGGTCATCGAGAAACGCGTCCATTTGACGTCATTTCCTTATACTTTGGATGGTTGGCTTGTGGGTTATCTCTTATGTATCTTTATCTTCCAGAGCGAGCGATGCATCAGTTTGGCTATCTGTAGATTATTCTGACACCTCCTATGATTCCACTCCTCCCACCGTGCGCCGCAGAGATTTAAATGCAATACTTGACGATATCGAGAGTCACATGGTACCAGTGGAGCATCTAAGAGTACTAGTTCATGTATAATAGGTTGTTGTAGACGGCTACATGACATGGTTCTATAGGGTGTCACACCCTATCATGACACCAGACGCTCCTGGAAGACCACCTAGGCCAGGAGGTACTTGAGGCTCGAGAAAAAGGCGGTACTATGTGGTGTATGATTCAAATTGATCTCCAAAAAGCCTATGATATGGTTAATTGTACTGCGTTAGAATGTATTATGAAAGAGATTGGTATGCCTAACCAGTTTGTTAAGTAGGTTATGATCACTGTTACCACTATAACTTACAGGTTTAACATCAATGGGCATCACACAAGGAGTTTGCGGGCTAGACGTGGGATTAGGCAGGATGATCCGTTATCCCCTCTCATTTTTGTTGTTGTTATGGAATACTTGAACCGAAGTCTATTTCAATTGCAGAAGACTCATGATTTTAATTATCATACCAAATGTGAAAAACTTCACATTACTAATCTTGCATTTGCAGATGATTTGCTTCTTTTTTGTAGAGGAGACTATACTTTTGTTGATCTTATGATGAGGGTTTTTAATAATGTTTCCATGCCAACTGGCCTCAAAGTCAATCCGGCTAAGTGTAATGTTTATTTTGGAGGTGTTGATGATCGTACTAAGTGACGATGGCTGGATTATACCTGAGTTAATTACACACTCAAAGACAAAACAGAGTTGCCACTGAACTTTATTTAGTCCCAAAGGACAGGGAAAATATCGATAAAACCCAAGGGGAAGAGAAACGGGAAGGTACTAGCACCTTACGCATTCGTCGTACTCGACGGGAACCATTTCACTTGCTTCTAGGCTTGGATGGGTTATATATCTAAAGGCTTCTAGCTACAAGAAGGAGAGAGAAAAGAGAAAAAGGAAAAAGAAAGAAAGTGCCCGCGGAGGATTTGGGCCCTCGTGCCTACGTACCCTCATAGTGCAATGAGGAAATCAGAGCGCCGTGGTTCATGGAACCGAGACGGAAAAGGAAGGACGGAAGAAGGTGGAAGTGTGCTTGCCAAGAACATCGCGATCTCGTGCCTACGTATCTTACATTCGAACGAATGCAGAATCAGAGCTTCCGTAGTTCGTGGAACTAAGACGGAAAAGGAAAAGGAAAGGGGGTGTCAAACCCATAAACAAAAGAAAGAAGGAAACTCTGCTGGGGATTCCAAAGAAATGGTGTCAAAATCAAGAAAGAAGTGCAAAGGAACAGATAGTAATTGTACCGAGGATAAAGTGCAAGAGTGGTGTCAAAACCAAGAAGAAAAAAGAGCAACAGGGAATAAAAGAGACTCCACTGGGGAGGTAAGAGAACAAAGAATTGTGCTGGGGATCAGAGGGTAAGCTACCCTACTGGGGAACAAACAACAAACAAAGGAATGATGTTGAAACCAAGAGGAAAAGGGTTCGGTATGTTAAGTGACCGACAGTGGTTAACCGAAGAGAAAGAGATTAAGACTCTATAGGGAAAAGGTTTTAATAGATAGACTGTGATCAACCAAAAGAATGGGTGTAGAACCAAGCGAAGGTTGAGACCCAAAGGACTTCGGTACACTGACTGAACAAGCAGCACCTGACCAAAAGAGAAGAGTAATGAACCAAAAGAGGTTGCTAACCGCTGAGGATTCGGTGTTAACAGAGGAACTATGACTAACCGAAAAGTAACGAGTGATTAACCAAGAGAAGGTGATTAACTCGAAAGGGGTTCAGTGTTTTAACAGACTGGTCGTGGTTAACTGAAAAATGGGTGATTAACCAAGAGAAGGTGATCAACCCAAGAGGAGCTTAGTATGTTAACAAATAGACTGTGGTTAACTGAGGAGAAGTGAAAATTGGTGTTTTAACTGACAGGAAGTGATTAACCAAACAAAGGGAGAAGAACCAATAGAAGGTTGCGAACTCCGAAAGGGTTTCGGTATTTAACAAGAAAACTATGTTTAACCGAAGAAAAAGGAATTGAGGCTCTTTAGGGGAATAAAAAAGAAATGATTGACTGCAAGAAAAGAATGTTGAGACAAGGGAGAGGGATGTTAACCCAAGACAATGATCTTAACCAAGAAGGATGGTGATTGATCAAAAGAGAGATAGAAAGAGGCAAGAGTGATCCGGGATCGACTCAACTGGGGATGGAGATACACTACCGTCTGGAGATAAAGGTGACTAAGTCAGGCACAGGGTCATTTGTCCCCTACCTGAAGTGGTCAAAATGAGAGTAGGAATTCTCCATTCTCATTCCATCTCTAACACACAGGGTGTAGTGCAGAAGTTGAAACGGACAATGTAACAACTCCAGGTTGTACAGTGCTCCAATGTCGTGCGAAAGCTCCGACTCCGCGAGGAAGAGAGGGAAAGAAAGCTCTAAAGGAAGCCTAAAGAGAAGCGCGAAAGGGAAGATCAATAATCAAAACAAAGTTTCGATTAATTAATCAAAGGGAGGAAGATGCTAGCAATTTTCCAAAATGAATTGAAAAATTATTAAAGCAAATGGTGTATTATTGATTACACAAGATTAAGCTTATCCTTTGAAGAACAAACTTAATTCAAACATGAATGAGAGTGCAAAACAGTACCAAATGACACTCAAAATACAACACAAAATCATGTTATTATGTGGATGAATTGTGCAAGAATGATTATGTTCATGCAATTCCAAGAATGTGCACAATTATGAAATCGAAAGATCGAGCATCGGAAAATTCAAAATCATGCTTTAAACTGAAGTGAAACAGCACCTAAAACATCCATAAAAATCAATCATATTAATCCATGGAAGTTAGAGGAGGAAAGCATGCCAAACAAGCTTGAAAACACCAAAAATGGCACTCTGTTACAGTGGTAATCGATTACCCTAAGTAGGTAATCGGTTACTTGCTTGAAAAACAGCAAATCTGGTGAAAATTATGCATAGTAATCGGTTACTCTCTTTTGAGTAATCAGTTACTTGCTTGAAAAAGGCAGCGCTAGTGTAAATTTGTGCAGAGTAACCGGTTACTCTCTTTTGTGTAATCGGTTACCACTGTAACAGTGGTAAAAATAGCTTTTCAAAAAGCACTTTGAGCACCTAAATCACTTGTTCAAACTACCACATGCTAGGGTATGAATTTGTGCACGAAAATCAAGCTTAATAACAGTAAAAAGCCAACAATGGAATCAATTAACACATCAAGATCATGGATCAAGTAATGACATAATCAATTCACACACAAAAAGCATCGAAACTACATTGCGAATGATATGAAAACATTCGAAACAGTAAAATGTGCAAAGAAAGACCAACCTACAAGGTTGAGATATGCCTTAGATGTTGTTGCAAATGAATCTTGATGAAGCTAATCAAAGAAAACTAGAGGAATCATCAATTGAAGCTAAAACGTACCGAAACCGAGCAAATTATGATGAAACTCTGAAATAGGAATTCAAACCGTAGAATCTTGAAGAAAACACTTGAGATGAATCCAACAGCTAATAAAACTCCAGAAAATCAAGTAGAATTGCAAGGTGATGAAGGTTAAGCTCAAGAAATAATCACTTCCAATGTAGAAGTGATTATTCTTCAATGGTGAAGAGCTATAGTGAGGTTTGGGAAGAAAATGTAGATGAAGATGAAGAAGTTGCAAAAAAATTCAGAGAGAATGTGAGAGAATTGAGAGTGAAGTGTGAGAAATGTGTGAAATGGTTGATCCCCCTTGAAAAATGATTGAAGGTTTGTTTATATAGAGTTTTGGTTTGGAGTGTGAGAGGTTTGGAATTAGGCTAGGAGCTAGCTTATGGTGGTTTGGACTTAGGCTAGGAGTTAGTTACATCTAACTCACTGAGTTAGAGGCTAACTCAGTTGGTTATTTGTTAACTCAGTGGGAGCATCCCAATGTAAGCTTCAAATCCAAAGGTTCACATCTTAGGAAAATAGGGTGCATAGTAGTCTTGAATGGAAAGGATACATTGTAGCAAATGCAAATGAATTACTTGAAAAGTCTAGAATATTCCACATGCTGCTAGAACTATGTAGAATCAAATACCAAGGAGTGTGCAAGGTTGATGTCCCAAAAATGCAGCAGGATGTGCAAAACTGTACAGAGTAATCGGTTACTCTGTTTTTTCCTAGAAATAGAGTAATCGATTACTCTAGGAAAATTTGTCCAAATTGCGTAGGAAAAGGTGCTGAAGTCCCGGTTTCGATTTTCCACCTCTTGTCTTGATGAATAACCATGGAAACCCTTATTTTGTACTTGTTTTGAGGATATGATGACTTTGTTGAAGATGATTAATCGGGCTTTGAAAACCTGAATATTCCTGCAACAGAACCACAGAGAAAAGTGCGAGTGCGTATGCCAGCAATGCGAATGCACATGCTTATGCAAAAGGTGAAAAGGGAGGTCAAATTTCAGGTTACGACAGTTGCCCCTATTTAATCCACTTGGACCTGAATGTATGAATTGCGCTAGCTTTTCGATGATTCGAGGTAAAAGGGGATTAAATAAAAGAGTAGCTCGAAAATTTGGCCAACTGCGACAAAAGGAGAGGTGCAAGTTTGGCTGAATATCTGCTGGGGAGATGAATCAAGCCAAAAGAAAGGTAGTATGCTTGATGCACATGCCATGTATGTGTTCTACATGATGCTTGATATCATGCAATGCAAAGGTGGAGGTTAAGGTATTGCACAGTGGTTAGGCAGAGATTGTAGCAAAACGAACTCGGCATCCTCGGTTGGGGAGAGAACCCATAAATGAAGACATATCCTACTGGGGAAAGGCCCCTAAATGGTGACGACTCCGTTGGGGAAGAAACCGAGAAGTCTCAAATTTCTATACTATCACCATTGCCATTGCTGGGGATGCAGGAATCAGGTCGATCTTCTAACCATGACTGACTCTGACTGGGGAATAAACCCAGAAAACTCCGATTTCTAAGCTGCCACTGACTCTGCTGCAGAGAATTTCCAAGGTCCGGAGGATCTTCTCTGCTTGGGAAAGATGAGAAACCAAGTCATACTGCTGCTGGTGCGTGACAGTTTCGACATGCTGGGGATGATACACGACCCTTGCTGGGAAAAAGGACAATCGTGTCTCTTCTCGGGGTACATCATGACAACTTTACTGGGGACATTACGGATCTGCCGGAGAAGTGGAAAGTGAACAACCTTTTCGAAGAACCATAATGGCGCATACTGGGGAAGTGATGGCTCTGTTGGGGAGATGGTCGCATCTTCAAAGAATCATCATGGTGTTGGTCGGGCATTAGGCTTGCCAATGGATATTACCAATTATCCTGCAGGAGTTACCAGTAAAATATGCAATGCATAATGCTTTCTCTATTGATTTAGCTTTTAATTGTTCTCAATGCTTTATAGTGTTATGTGATAATAAATAATCATTTATTTTGCAAACAAAATACTGAAAAGAAAATAATTGAGAAATTGAATGACTAACTTTTATTGAAATGTGAAAACATGTACATAAGATGTGTACAAGGATGTAAAACTCCTTGATGAGGAAGTTTGCAATAAAATTGAGAAACAAATGTAAATGGCAAATGGAAATCATGTTTTGCATTGATTACAACATTGTCTACCATCCACTGCAAGTCTAGGTTCCAATGTCTTGCACTAGTTGATGATGATTTGACTGCTTTGTTACCGTATAAAATCCAGCTATGACGAAGAGAGGCTCAAGTTTTCGCAGTCAAATGCCTTTATCCCTAATTTTTGCCTGGACATTTTTCTATTTTTTTTCGTCCACCGGGATACCCATTTTTGCCTAAGTCGCCCTTTCGGGTTTTCAACTTAGCAGGCTGTTATTGTTTTTTTATTGTCCCTAACTTTTGCATGGGCATTTCTTTTTTTGGTCCATCGGAACGCCCATTATTGCCTAGATTGTCATTGCGGATGTCAATCTAGCGGGCTCTTTATCCATTTTTTTCCAGGCATAATATTTTTTGACTGTATCGAAATTCACGGGCGATGACAACTCCTCCCCATCCATGGTGGTGAGGATCAGGGCTCCGCTTGAGAAGGCCTTCTTGACAACAAAGGGTCCTTCTTAATTGGGAGTCCACTTATCTCGTGGATCCGAGTGAACAAGTGAATATCTCTTGAGCACAAGTTCGCCTTCATGGAACGCTCGAGGGAGAACTTTCTTGTCAAAAGCTCGCTTGAGACGTCTCTGATACAATTGACCATGACAAACGGCTGTAAGGCGCTTCTCTTCGATGAGATTCAGCTGGTCATATCTGGATTGGACCCATTCAGCTTCATCAAGACCTGCTTCCATGATGACTCTGAGCGAAGGAGTCTCGACTTCAATGGGCAGAACAACCTCTATACCATACACAAGAGAATACAGAGTTGCCCCAGTAGAAGTACGAACTAAAGTTCTGTAGTCATGTAGTGCAAATGGAAGCATTTCATGCCAATCTTTATAAGTCTTGACCATTTTCTAGACAATCCTCTTGATGTTTTTGTTTGCTGCTTTGACGGCACCATTCATCTTGGGTCGATATGGTGAAGAGTTGTGGTGCTCGATCTTGAATTCTTGACACAACTCCTTCATCATCTTGTTGTTTAGGTTGCTTGTATTGACAGTGATAATGTTGCTAGGAATTCCATAGCGACATATTATCTATTTCTTGATAAATCTGGCAACCACTTGGCGTGTAACATTTGCGTAAGAAGCAGCTTCAACCCACTTGGTGAAGTCGTCGATAGCAACTAAAATGAATCGATGACCGTTGGAAGCCTTTGGCTCGATCATTCCAATCATATATATACCCCACATAGAGAATGACCAAGGTGAAGTCAAAACATTCAATTAAGTTGGAGGCACATGGATCATGTCTCCGTAGATTTGGCACTTGTGACATCTTTTGGCAAAGTTGTAACAATCTACCTCCATTGTTGTCAAATAATACCCAGCTCGAAGGATCATTTTGGCCATGGCAGGACCTTTAGCATGTACACCCTCGCAGCCCTCATGTATGGACCTTATGATCGTGTTTGCTTCGTGTCTATCCACGCATCTGAGCAACACGGAATCATAATTCCTCTTGTATAGTACACCACCACTTAAGAAGAATTTGGCGCAAAGCCGCCTAAGAGCTTTCTTGTCAGTGATAGTAATACCCTCGGGATATTCCTATTTTCCCAGATATCTCTTGATGTCGTAGAACCAAGGCTTGTCATCAGACTCCTCCTCGATTACTAAACAGTGTGCTGGTTTGTTTAAATGATCAATGCGGATAGAAGGAGCTTCATTTTTCCACTTAACTTTGAACATGGATGCCAGGGTGGCAAGTGCATCAGCTAGTTGATTTTCCTCTCTGGGGATATGATGAAAGGAAATTTCATCAAAGTAAGGAATCAATTTCGCAATGTGCTTTTGGTACGGAACCAACTTGGAATCCCGAGTCACAAAGTTCCCCCTGACTTGGCTGATAACCAAAGCAGAATCTCCATAGACCTCAAGAATCTTGATTCTCATGTCAATTGCTGCTTCAATATCGTAGATACATGCTTCGTATTCAGCCATATTGTTGGTGCATGTAAAGCATAATCTAGCAGTGAAGGAAAGGTGAAAACATGTTGGAGAGATGAGGATAGCACCAATTCCACGACCTTTAGCATTGGAGGCACCGTCGAAAACGAGCGTCCATCGCGCCCCTGGTTTGGGTCATATGTCAGGGTCTGGAGTCTCATAGTCTCTGATAAACAGAACATCCTCATCGGGAAAGTCAAACTTCATTTGTTGATAACCCTCTACCGGTTGATGAGCAAGGTAGTCGACAAGACGCTCCCTTTTATTGCTTTCTAGGTAACATGTTAGATATCATACTCAGTTAACAGCATCTGCCACCGAGCAATCCTTCCAGAGATAACAGGCTTTTCAAATATGTACTTTATCAGATCCATTTTGGATATCAACAAAGTAGTATGGCAAATCATGTATTGTCTTAGGTGTCGAGCAACCCAGACCAGAGCACAACAAGTTTTCTCTAAAAGTGAGTATCTGGTCTCACAATCAGTCAACTTCTTGCTCAAATAGTAAATTGCATGTTCTTTTCTGCCAGTGTCATCATGTTGACCCAATACACATCCCATTGATTTATCGAGAATAGTGAGATACATGATTAAGGCCTACCAGGAACCGACGGTACTAAGATCGGTGGTTCTTGCAAGTATTGTTTTATTTTGTCAAATGCTTCTTGACAATCATTGTTCCATTCGACCGATTGATTTTTTCTTAATAATTTGAACACCGGTTCACAGGTAGCCGTCAAGTGCGAAATGAATCTTGAGATGTAATTAAGTCTGCCCAGAAAGCCACAGACTGCTTTTTCTGTTTTGGGAGGTGGCATGTTCTGAATTGCTAGAACCTTGTCGGGATCTACTTCAATACCTTTCTGACTCACAATAAAGCCCAACAATTTACCAGATCGAACTCCGAAGGTGCATTTCGCAGGATTCAACCGCAGTCTAAACTTTCGGAGTCTGTCAAACAGTTTCTTCAGATGGACCAAGTGATAATCTTCGGTCTTGGATTTGGCAATCATATCGTCCACGTAAACCTCAATCTCTTTATGGATCATATCATGAAAGAGGGTTGTCATGGCACATTGGTATGTTGCCCCTGCATTCTTCAAACCGAATGGCATGACTTTGTAACAGTGTGTACCCCATGGCATGATGAAAGTAGTCTTTTCCATATCAGCTGGGGACATTTTGATCTGATTATATCCTGAGAAACCGTCCATGAAGGAAAAGACAGAGAACTACACCGTGTTGTCTACCAAGACATCAATGTGAGGCAGAGGAAAATCATCTTTCGAGCTTGCCTTATTGAGATCTCGATAATCCACACACATCCTGACTTTCCCGTCTTTCTTTAGAACCGGGACGATGTTAGCGATCCATTCAAGATACTCGGAAGTGGCCAGGAACCCAACGTCAAGCTGCTTCTTTACCTCTTCTCTGATTTTAAGTGCCATGTCGGGTCTTGTCTTCCTGAGTTTCTGCTTGATAGGATGACATCTGGGCTTGAGTGGAAAGTGATGTTCAACGATGTTGGTATCCAACCCAGGCATATCTTGATAGGACCAGGTGAAGATATCAACATACTCTTTCAATAACTTGACCAACTTGAAGTGTACATGCTTAGCGAGGGATGCGCTAACCTTGACTTCTCTTCGGACCTCATCAGTACCAAGATTGACAACTTCTACTGGCTCTTTGTGCGGCTGGATCTCTTTATGCTCGTGCTCAAGGAGCCTTGCTAGTTCAGCCGGTAATTCACAATCTTCCTCACCATCTCCTTCGACTTGGTTAATCGGAATTCCAGAATTACAATGGATGTTTGCCATGTTGTTATCAATGCATTTATTTGTTCTGCATGTTTATGAATATGTTTAGAATGAGTTTTTTTTTGAAAAGTGAAAAATAAAAGAAACTTTTGCCTTTTGTTTGTGAAAAAGTAAAATAAAGAAAGAAAATACAGTATGATTTTGAATGCAAATTTTTTTTATTTATTGATCACATAATATTGCAAAAGCGTGAGGCCCTTTACAAGCTATCCACTCGTCTCGGCCGAGGACGAGGGAATGAGAAAGCAAAATGCATTACATGTTTGTTGGAAAAACCACAGGAATCACGGTAGATGTCCAATTGTTGAGCACGAAACCCGGCAGGCACGATGTTACCCTTTTAAAAACCTGTGCTATTGAACTTGATCAAGCTGCACTGCTTCTGACCATGTGAGCTAGATTATCGACCAGGACGATACCCCAATCCAAAACGATTGTGTTTTTCAACCACTTTAATCACATGCCCCCAGCCAGGCAAGACACCTTTCTCGATGGTTTCTTTAGCACTCTTGGCAGATGCTAAAGTTATTTGTGGTGAACTACTTTGACTAGTTGAAGCAGAGCTGACATCTTTGAACTCAAGACACTGCAACGACACCTCAGTTATGCCTTCCTCAGTCTCAACGTATCGGAAAGACGATAACTCACTCACAATTAGATCTTTTTCACCACAGACGATGACCAGCTGATCGTCAAACATGAATTTCAATTTCTCATGTAAAGTGGAGGTAACTGCCCCTGCGGCATGAATCCACGGGCGACTCAATAGGCAACTGTATGCAGGATTAATATTCATCACTTGGAAAGTAATGGTGAACAAATGCGGTCCAACCCTGATGGGTAAATCCACTTCTCCAATAACTTGCCTTCGAGAACCATCAAAGGCTCTGACAACTAAGGGGCTCGACCTCCTCTCGCTCCCTTCCACCAGTAGTTGGCTCAATGTGCCCTTAGGTATCACGTTGAGTGAAGAACCGGTATCCACTAGGACACGAGATAACAGGGAATTTATGCAGGTTACAGATATGTGCAGTGCTCTATTGTGGGAAGCTCCTTCAGGAGGCAATTCTGATTCATTAAAGCCTAAGTATCTGTTTGCCGTTATGTTAGCCACTACGTCATCGAACTCGACAACAGATATACCGGGCATAACATGAGCAGTGTTCAAGACTTTCAACAAAACTGATCTATGCGCGGGCGAGCTCATGAGTAAGGACAAAATCGAGATCCTTGAGGGAGTATGTCCCAACTGATCCACAATTTTAAAGTCACTTTTCTTAACCAGCTTTAGGAACTCTTGATCATCAATTATCTCCTTGCTCTTTGTAACATCCTCAGACGGAATAGTTGGCACTGGTGCAGTAGTAGATGCCCCTTGTTGAACACTAGGGGTTACAGATGCAGGCCTTTCCTTGGGAGGAACAACGGTTGTAACTTGAACAGGCTTTGTAGTGACTTTCAGAGCGAACACCCGTCCACTACGAGTCATACCCCTAGTGGTGGTAACATTCACAATCTCAGACTCCGCAAACCTTATCTCTTGACCTCCAGAAAACACAGTAGATCCATACCTCCAAGGTACCTCCTTAGAATTCTGATACGGAAACGGTTTTGGCGGGCAAACAATGATAGGTTGCACTTTTTAATAGGAGACTCAGCAGGAACCTCCTTATAGATGATGGTGAATGGCTCGATAGTAACGACTTCTTCAACAGGCTTAAATCTAGCAAATTAAACTTCGCTCCGGTTCATCAAAATTTGGACACAACCCTTCATCCTTCGACACTGGTTGGGATTGTCGTCACAAATCTGACACTTACCATGCAGCCCTTTCAGCAACCTGTGTTCATTCAATTTCTTGATAACCACAGTCATCGGGGTATTTACCTCGTCCACATCCATGATCAATTCAGCCCTTGAATTATCCTCAATCATATTAGTCGTAGGTCCACCATGATTAGGCAATGGATTATGCTGAATGTTAGGACCTTCCTCAGCAAACGTCAAAATCTTTCGATCGATGAGCTCCTGAACCTTAGTTTTGAAAATAATACAGTCCTCTGTCGCATGTCCTATGTATACAGAGTGATAAGCACATGACACATTTGGATTATGTTTTGGGTTAAATGAAGGAATAACAGGTGCGATCTCTTTTGGAATAATTGCCCCTTGGTGAACCAAGTAAGGGAATAAATCAGTGTATGGCACCGGAATTCTGTCGAAATTCAGACGCTTGCGATTTCCTTGATTGTTGTTGTTTTACCGATTTTGATTATGCTAATTTTTGTTGTTCTGTTGAGTCTGTTGCTGACGTTGCGGTTGTTGCTGATTCTGAGCATTCTGAATCAGTTGTTGCGGATGATACTGGTATGGAGGTTGTTGATGTTGTGAAGCAGCAATGTACGGATATGGATAATAAGGCATGGGAGCCATGGGTGCTTGATACTGAGGAGAGACTTTAGCTGTCACAGCATTGTCTTCACCTTCCTTCTTCTTTGACTGACTGTTCTGAGATTTTCTGTTAGCTGGCTGCTGAGAAGAAACTCTAGGAATCTTTCTAGTCTTCAATCCGTTCTCAATTCGTTCACCGATGGTTACAATGTCAGCAAAGTTTGATGAAGAACTACCCACAATTTTCTCATAATAGGATCCTTGCAATGTACCCATAAAGATATCAACCAACTCGTTGTCAGAGAGAGCAGGTCGCACACGAGATGCCATCTCACGCCACCTTTGTGCATACTCTTTAAATGCTTCAGCTGAGCGCTGAGACTGGTTTTGCAGCTGTAATCTGGTAGGCGCCAAATCAATATTATATTTATATTGCTTCAAGAACGCTTCATACAGATCTATCCAAGTACAAATTTTGCTGCGTTCTAGGCCCATGTACCAATCCAATGAAGCACCAGACAAACTATCTTGAAAACAATGAACTGGTAATTCATCGTTATCAATATAGGATGCCATCTTCCTGCAGTACATAGTGATGTGACTACGTGGGCAACTCAAACCTTTATACTTTGGAAGCTCAGGTATCTTGAATTTCTGCGACAGTACAACATTCGGAACTAAACATAAATCTTTGGCCTCTAAGTCAAAAGCAGAAAACTCTTCAATAGCTCTGATACGGTCTTCCAACAACTTGTAACCAGCAAGTCTATCTTGATTAGCAGGCCTAACAAGAATCTGAGGATTTGGCAGCTGATATGTGGCCGGAGGTAGCAAACTGAGAAGGATATACCAGTCCTTGATTAACCATCTGACCAGCATTCTGACCCATCTGAACACCAAAAGGATAATTCGGAGGAGGTACTACGGCGGCTGAAGATGCCCCAGGGTAGAGCATTCCAGGATGAACATTCTGAACAGCAATTTGAGAAGCTTGAGATAAAATCGGAACATGAATAGGAGGACCCCTATACACATGCTCCTCGTCATCAGAAGTTTCAATGTCAGCCAACCCAGGAGTCGGACGAGTCTGAACTTGAAGATTCCCATAATCATCACTCACCACTGGAGATGAAACCGGAGTAGGCATAGCCCACGGATATGCAGCAGCATTTCCATTAGGCATGGGCACAATAAAAGGCTGATATGGTACGAAAGCACCACTATTTGCAATCTGAGGAGTGAAATTCGGAGGCATGCCCCAAGGAAAAGCAGCAGGCATCTTGTTCAAACCACATTGAGAATTTGATGGATAAACAGCAGGCTGAATCACAGGCTCAACTGGTACTTCAACAGTAGCAGGAGAAGGAACAACAACAGGAGTAGCTGTAACAACAGGAGACATAGTCACAACAGGAGTGACAATGGTTGCATCAGTGGCAGTTGCAACAATAGTGGCAACAATAACAACGTCCTTCTGAGCACGAAGGAGCTCCATAATAACATCCATGTTAGTCTGAAACTGATCCATCCGACCTTGAAATTGAGCCAGAGTTTCCTTATAAGCAGCGTTCTCAGCTTCGAAGTCAGCCATGATTCTGGATTTGCTTGAGCGAGTGAAATACCGATGTCGAGTCGTCGTCGTGCTACAAGCGGAGACGGACAAGGTAAGCAAAGGTTTTCTGGACGAAGAAACATGCATATGAATGCAAATGAATGTATTCTATGCATGCAAAACAAAGTTTTAAAACGCATATGCAAAAATCAATTTACATGATGAAATGATATGCAACACAAGAACAAGAAGCCAGCACTATCTAAACAATCAAATCTGAACAATCTGGATATCTGCATATAATTCTGTGTCGGTGCAAAATAATCTGATGTGCGTGAGAGATCAAAGGTATGAAGTGGCTCTGTTTCCTGCAAAAACCCATATCCCCCTCACATGTGTGATCTAGACACAACAAGGTGGTCCCTAGAAAGGTCGCCCAAACCATAGGACTTAGAGTGAAAACCCTCCGCCGTAGCGAATTCTTGCAGGACGGAAGTATTCTTAAGCGAATCACGATCTGGGATGTGGCTCTCGTGGTAACCCAACGCGCAAAACGCAGGCCTCACGACTATCCACGTTCTAGCCTATGTGTATGCTAAGCCCGATGTTAGGAATTTTCTCTCCAATAATATCTACCCATCGCAACAACAACAGAATATAGCAAATATCCAGAATATACAGCTTATGAATATACAAAGCAGTAAAGAAATGCAGTAAATAAACATAAAGCACAGTAAAGCATAAAGATAAAGCTAGTAAAACGCAAAAGATAAACACCAAAACAAGCAAGAAAAAGAAACAAAACTAGGCGAGACCCTAACTTACAAAAGCAAGGACTCCCCAGCAGAGTTGTAACACCCCACTTTCCCATTTTTCAAAATAAACAAAATATATTAAATAAATCAGAGTTTCCACACCTAAAGTAGGATGCCACATTTTAAAATCAACAAAACAAATCTCCTTTATTTTAATAAAATCAAACAGCGGAAAATTTATTCAATTATTCGATTTACGGCCATCTGCCTATAACACCAAAAACTCCACATAATCGTGGTCCACCATAATATTCATCAATTGAAAGATACGTAACAAGTATACAACATTAAACAATTGGTGAAAACCCCCAAATCCCGTGTTACGTATCAGAGCGACTCTCTAAACCCGAACAAGCTACACAAGCTCCAAGCACTAACCTGGCACCTGAATATCTGTACTTCCGAAGAAGCACAGACACAACAACAACAGAGGGGTGAGAACTACATTCAATATAAAAAGGTGAATAATACATATAAGGAGGTAGTATCTCACACCAACAACACCAACATACAATCACGACCTACTATCCAATATCATCAACAACATCAAATAATAATGTAATGCAACACGACACCATGCATGCGGTACCGACTCATTGGTTCATTCAATCGAACCCCAGATAGATCACATACACCTCTACTTGGCAATGATCTATCCCTCACCATTCTCCATATAGGAGTACAGATGAATCACATACACTCCTCCTGAGCAATGATTCACCCCACCAATCACCATGAATATGCAAGACTCAACCATGCACAACAAAACATGTATACAAGCGTAAATACATGCACACGATCCTCCTGATCACATCATACATATCACACACATGTATATCAAATGATAAACAATTCACGATCCTCCTGATCACAACAAACATACATATGACACACATATATAATAATAGACATACATAGTTACGATCCTCCTGATCACACATGAGACACCTAATCGTTCCCACTTGCACCATAATCATTGAACCCTCACAAGCCACCATAATTCACCAAACACTAATTAATTCCTAAAAATTATAAAATTAATTAGTTTCATCACCAAATGTGTATTACTCAGCATCTGACTCCCAATCCCAACCTCTCAAACCAAGAGAAATCGAATCAGACGCGAAAACGGGAAAGAAATCGCGAAACGGTGAATTTCTGCACACTCACTGGCCATACGCGTATTGCCCCGTGCCATACGCGTATTGCCAGCTCGCTCGCCCAACTCGTACACGTAATACCCCTCTTCATACGCGTATTGCCTCACAATGCCCAAGTCCTTACGCGTATGCCTTGTGCCGTACGCGTACGGACAGAGACGTTTTCTTACTGAATTTCCCAAATTCCAACCCATTACGCGTACGACCCTCCTATTACGCGTAATGCCTAGCCTTCATACGCGTATTGCTGCATATTAGCCCTCCCATACGCGTATCACCTTACCTGGTACGCGTATGGCCAGATCTATTATGAAAAATCCAATTCTCCACACCAGACTATGTTCTGCTACGAATTTCACTAGTTTCTACTCCAAAACAGTCCTAAAACTTGTTCTACATTGATTTTAGGTACTCAGGTTCATCTTACCTCTTATTCTTATGATTACTAATCACAATCTACAGGTTTTTAGAATTAATTCCACCTCCCCAACCTGTACCAAAATTAAGATCTACAACAATCATGTTCAAACAACAGCAACAACATCCATATAACATCGACTTAGCAATTCAACTACACGAATTTCGACATGAATTCACATATAGACACCAAAATCATACAACAACATGAAATCAGACAAAATCCTACGGGGTTAAGGACTCCCCACTACCCTTATACGATTTAATCACCAAATATGAACCTGTTCTCCCCCCTTACCTCGAATTGTTCGGAAATCTGGAGAAAAATTGAGAAGAAATCCTTGCCCTAGCACCTCTTCCTCTTCCTTGTTCTTCTTTCTCTCAAATTCTTGTTTTACGTGCAAACCACCTTAGTCCACTAAACTCCCCTTAATTCTCTTTAATCAGGTTTTATTTATTTAATTAATAATAAAATAATATTGATAATAATAATCCTAATAATAATAATGATAATAACAAGAATAATAATAATAACACTAATATTAACCATATTAATATTATTATTTTCGCATCACTATCCTTATTATTAACTAAAGTCTTAATTCTCATTAATTCACTAAGGCACTACCCTTCACTCACCCTTAACCAGGCCCAACAAACAGAAATAATAACACGACGATTAATAATTTAAATTGGAGTGTTACAACTCTCCCCCACTTAAATTATTTCCGTCCTCGAAAATATAACGGAAATGAATCACTCCGGGTACAACTCTCTCACAATCGCCAACCAATAATCGTACCAACAAAAGGTACACCATGAATGACACAAACTAACAGACGACCCTGCTAACAGCAACTACAACAACGACAAGATGCAATGCCCATACAATGCCCTTGACGACTAATTCACGACCCAAAGAATACTCAAGTTACGAACACACAAAGATCGTTACCCCCACCATAGGAAACCCTATCCTAATTCCCCACCATAGGAATTAGCCACTCGCACTCGAACCATCACCATAGGCAACGAGGCAACAATAAAAACAAGAACATAAGGTTCCACGACACAACATCGTTTCAACAACCTCTACATAATCATGATATCAACATCCTTGTCACACAATATTATTACAACAATGCTACGATTCACCCATCAACATAAGACTAAAACATCCATCTACTTAATAGTCCAAGAATAATATTTAACCTTTTCCACCTCCATTATGAAACGTCCAATGGTCTCATCGCTCCTACATATTTCCACTGTTCCACCTATGAACTCTTACTAGTTACGCACACACATACGAAAAGTACCATATCACGCTTTCGATGCACACTCTGATTACTCACAACGATCAAATCTACCTAAGTCATATCCAACTTTTGACTCTCTCTAATCTTCACCAGAAAAATCATAGTTCATTACTAATATACCCAACCTCACACTCTGCTGTGTTATCTCACACACCAGACGCAAGTCTCTGAACTGCTCAAATAGTTCTAATCCATCTGGTCATCAAAACAGACATGTATAAAAACTCCCGACTTAACTCATCTGGAACGACATTAACTTCTCCAATAGGATGATTCCAGCTAAGGTCATAACTCATCCAGAATCTCAACCGTCCTCGTTGTCTCATACTCTATTATTTCCGACCAAACAGGCACTCAATATTCTTGTGATTACTAAACAATTTGAATTCAAAACCATAAAAATAATATTGCTGGATCCTCAACACAACAATAACCGCAACCATCTTGAAATCATGAATTCTCAATTGTCGTAAAGCATAAGCGACGACTTTTCCATCCTGAATCCACACACCGACTAGATTCATCATGGACACATCCCAATACCTCACAATGGTTTATTAGGATCACGAAGAAGAAAAACTGGGGCCGCAAACAAATTCTACTTTAGCCCTCTCAAACTCCTTCATAATGAACATCCAAAGCAAACGACTTACCCTTTGCAAGTCAACTGAAGTAACAAAATTCTAACTTGGAAGAGCCTTCCATAACCTCTGGTAATAACCAACTAAAGTCCAAAAGCTTCTAATCACCTTAACCGACTTCGGAGCCTCTCATTGTAGAACTGCATCTACTTCCGATGGATTCATAACAATACCATCATCAGAATTAACATATCCAAGAAACTAATCTCTTTTCAACCAAAATTCTCACTTGACTAATTTAGCATAATAATTCCTTTCTTTTCAACACTTGCAACTCAATTCTCAAACACCCTACATAGTCTCCTTCTGACCGTATATTAGATACGAACATCCCAAATGAACACCACTCCGAACTCATTCCATCTTGTCCAGACTTATATACAAGCTTAACCGAGTAAATAACAACCCATTCCGATGATAACAAACATAACCAATCACATGAAATCGATCAAAGCCTCGACCCACACAAACCCACCACTCTTATCAAACGTTCCAAACAATTGTAATTCCAATAAAACTCAACCAAACCATTCCAACCCTCCATTCTTGGAAGTGGACACTTATTCTCAATCGTTACCTTATTCGACTGTCAGTAATCCATACACAATTTCATTCTCTGAACAATCCACATTCTACAATTTCTAACATGTATCAACAATCAACCAAAAAGAACTCTCAATCTCAATATTACATCCACACCCAAGGGTTTTCTCAAAATTTCCATTAACGCCCTAAAACTCTAATAATTCCAAAACTCATCCAAACTCTAAGTTTGCTTCCCGTAGCCTCAATACCCTTATACACATCACGCTTATTATTCCATCCGGAACCACATCTGGGAATCATGCACAATGGGCAGCCCTTTACTGTGGCTTTCCTGCCAATTCTAGAACGATACTATCACAAACATAGCAAACATATTGGTTTCATCGCCTAAGAGTTTTTTTCCCTCAGAGACACCCCGACCTGACCAACATACCAAAACCTCTAATCCGCCTAATTTGCCGATATAGAATCTTCAATGATAACCTACTAAGTCCAAGACACTCTTAATCTCCGTCACTGTCTTCAAAGGTTTCCCCACCAAAGCACTGCGCTAATTTCCCGATGGATCTACCACAATACCCTCACAAAAATAACTTGTTCCAATAAACTCACCGTTTACAATTAAAACTCCCAATTCGAAACTTGCGAACAATTCATTATCCTTCTGCACCTACAAAACAATTCTCATATGCTCTGCGTGATTTTCCTCCGATTCGGAATACTCAAACATCATCAACAAATCCTGACGGTTCAATTCATATACTCCACAAATACACCCTGCATCTACTTTCCGTACGGAGTCAATAACATCGGACTCGTACCAAGTGTTGGATCAATAATTACTTCTATCTTCTTAACGTGCCTATGATCCACTTATCTCGCCTGAAAATAAATCCAAAAAGAAATTCACAAACAACCAGAAACTCGACACGTGCAACTTCACTACTAACTCGTCACAACGCGAAAGTTAATACACTGAGGCTTCTCCTGATAAATATTCACCCGTTCGCTCAGCACACCACAATACCAGTTCCCTACCATTATCCAATTCGGATCCACACCTTAGAAAGACATCAAGGATTACCTAACACCGGCATCTCTCTAGCCATCACCTTGTTCTCTACTCCCTGACAAGCAATCACTAACCATACCTGATTGTCCCTCCTCAGAGATATTCTTCAACTTGACCGACAAGTACTTCTATTCTACATCCTCTTTTAGATAATAAAGATCTCTACCGACTCAACACAACCATCTTCCACATCACACGCTATCTTAATTGTCAAGGCGCATCTATCCCTTCATCTTGATTCCGACTACTATCAACAATAGATTGAGGGTGATCAGTTCCCCAATTTGTTCATAGACAGCCGATCATCCCGATGAAGTATAGACCCTCCCTCACCAATTATGATAACACTTCATTACTCACCAATCCGTCCTTCCAGAGTGGAAGCACCCTGGGGAAGCACCAGCTTCTCCCCCCACTTATCTCAACCTCAACTCCTACAACCAACTGGTTAGAAAACAAGCACGTACCGACAGTGTTCTACACACATGTCGCATACCACGACACAACTCATACTAGACAACCTGGCCGGACGGGCCGACCTGCTCTGATACCAATTGTAACACCCCACTTTCCCATTTTTCAAAATAAACAAAATATATGAAATAAATCAGAGTTTCCACACCTAAAGTAGGATGCCACATTTTAAAATCAACAAAACAAATCTCCTTTATTTTAATAAAATCAAACAGCGGAAAATTTATTCAATTATTCGATTTACGGCCATCTGCCTATAACACCAAAAACTCCACATAATCGTGGTCCACCATAATATTCATCAATTGAAAGATACGTAACAAGTATACAACATAAAACAATTGGTGAAAACCCCCAAATCCCGTGTTACGTATCAGAGCGACTCTCTAAACCCGAACAAGCTTCACAAGCTCCAAGCACTAACCTGGCACCTGAATATCTATACTTCCGAAGAAGCACAGACACAACAACAACAGAGGGGTGAGAACTACATTCAATATAAAAAGGTGAATAATACATATAAGGAGGTAGTATCTCACACCAACAACACAAACATACAATCACGACCTACTGTTCAATATCATCAACAACATCAAATAATAATGTAATGCAACACGACACCATGCATGCGGTACCGACTCATTGGTTCATTCAATCGAACCCCAGATAGATCACATACACCTCTACTTAGCAATGATCTATCCCTCACCATTCTCCATATAGGAGTACGGATGAATCACATACACTCCTCCTGAGCAATGATTCACCCCACCAATCACCATGAATATGCAAGACTCAACCATGCACAACAAAACATGTATACAAGCGTAAATACATGCACACGATCCTCCTGATCACATCATACATATCACACACATGTATATCAAATGATAAACAATTCATGATCCTCCTGATCACAACAAACATACATATGACACACATATATAATAATAGACATACATAGTTACGATCCTCCTGATCACACATGAGACACCTAATCGTTCCCACTTGCACCATAATCATTGAACCCTCACAAGCCACCATAATTCACCAAACACTAATTAATTCCTAAAAATTATAAAATTAATTAGTTTCATCACCAACTGTGTATTACTCAGCATCTGACTCCCAATCCCAACCTCTCAAACCAAGAGAAATCGAATCAGACGCGAAAACGGGAAAGAAATCGCGAAACGGTGAATTTCTGCACACTCACTGGCCATACGCATATTGCCCCGTGCCATACGCGTATTGCCAGCTCGCTCGCCCAACTCGTACACGTAATACCCCTCTTCATACGCGTATTGCCTCACAATGCCCAAGTCCTTACGCGTATGCCTTGTGCCGTACGCGTACGGACAGAGACGTTTTCTTACTGAATTTCCCAAATTCCAACCCATTACGCGCACGACCCTCCTATTACGCGTATTGCTGCATATTAGCCCTCCCATACGCGTATCACCTTACCTGGTACGCGTATGGCCAGATCTATTACGAAAAATCCAATTCTCCACACCAGACTATGTTCTGCTACGAATTTCACTAGTTTCTACTCCAAAATAGTCCTAAAACTTGTTCTACATTGATTTTAGGTACTCAGGTTCATCTTATCTCTTATTCTTATGATTACTAATCACAATCTACAGGTTTTTAGAATTAATTCCACCTCCCCAACCTGTACCAAAATTAAGATCTACAACAATCATGTTCAAACAACAGCAACAACATCCATATAACATCGACTTAGCAATTCAACTACACGAATTTCGACATGAATTCACATATAGACACCAAAATCATACAACAACACGAAATCAGACAAAATCCTATGGGGTTAAGGACTCCCCACTACCCTTATACGATTTAATCACCAAATATGAACCCGTTCTCCCCCCTTACCTCGAATTGTTCGGAAATCTGGAGAAAAATTGAGAAGAAATCCTTGCTCTAGCACCTCTTCCTCTTCCTTGTTCTTCTTTCTCTCAAATTCTTGTTTTACGTGCAAACCACCTTAGTCCACTAAACTCCCCTTAATTCTCTTTAATCAGGTTTTATTTATTTAATTAATAATAAAATAATATTGATAATAATAATCCTAATAATAATAATGATAATAACAAGAATAATAATAATAACACTAATATTAACCATATTAATATTATTATTTTCGCATCACTATCCTTATTATTAACTAAAGTCTTAATTCTCATTAATTCACTAAGGCACTACCCTTCACTCACCCTTAACCAGGCCCAACAAACAGAAATAATAACACGACGATTAATAATTTAAATTAGGGCGTTACAAGAGTCGCCAGCTGAAGATGGCTGGATTATACCTGAGTGAATTGCACACTCAAAGATAAAACAGGGTCGCCACCGAACTTTATTTAGTCCCAAAGGACAGGGAAAATATCGATAAAGCCCAAGGGGAAGAGAAACGGGTCAGGGGGTCAGTTATGCGAAAGGAAGGTACTAGCACCTTACGCATCCGTCGTACTCGACGGGAACCATTTCGCTTGCTTCTAGGCTTGGATGGGTTATATATCTAAAGGCTTCTAGCTACAAGAAGGAGAGAGAAAAGAGAAAAAGGAAAAAGAAAGAAAGTGCCCACGGAGGATTTGGGCCCTCATGCCTACGTACCCTCATAGTGCAATGAAGAAATCAGAGCGCCGTGGTTCATGGAACCGAGACGGAAAAGGAAGGACGGAAGAAGGTGGAAGTGTGCTTGCCAAGATCATCGCGATCTCGTGCCTACGTATCTTACATTCGAACGAATGCAGAATCAGAGCTTCCGTAGTTCGTGGAACTAAGACGGAAAAGGAAAAGGAAAGGGGGTGTCAAACCCATAAACAAAAGAAAGAAGGAAACTCTGCTGGGGATTCCAAAGAAATGGTGTCAAAATCAAGAAAGAAGTGCAAAGGAACAGATAGTAATTGTGCCGAGGATAAAGTGCAAGAGTGGTGTCGGAATCAAGAAGAAAAAGGAGCAAAAGGGAATAAAAGAGACTCTACTGGGGAGGTAAGAGAACAAAGAATTGTGCTGGGGATCAGAGGGTAAGCTACCATACTGGGGAACAAACAACAAACAAAGGAATGGTGTTGAAACCAAGAGGAAAAGGGTTCGGTATGTTAACTGACTGGCAGTGGTTAATCGAAGAGAAAGAGATTAAGACTCTATGGGGAAAAGGTTATAACAGATAGACTGTGATCAACCAAAAGAACGGGTGTAGAACCAAGCGAAGGTTGTGACCCAAAGGACTTCGGTACACTGACTGAACAAGCAGTACCTGACCGAAGAATAAGAGTAATGAACCAAAATAGGTTGCTAACCGCTGAGGATTCGGTGTTAATAGAGGAACTGTGACTAACTGAAAAGTAACGAGTGATTAACCAAGAGAAGGTGATTAACTCGAAAGGTGTTCAGTGTTTTAACAGATTGGCTGTGGTTAACTGAAAAATGGGTGATTAACCAAGAGAAGGTAATCAACCCAAGAGGAGCTCAGTATGTTAACAGATAGACTGTGGTTAACTGAGGAGAAGTGCAAATTGGTGTTTTAACTGACAGACAGTGATTAACCAAACAAAGGAAGAAGAACCAATAGAAGGTTGCGAACTCCGAAAGGGTTTCGGTATTTAACAAGAAAACTGTGTTTAACCGAAGAAAAAGAAATTGAGACTCTTCAGGGTAATCAAAAAGCAATGATTGACTGCAAGAAAAGAATGTTGAGACAAGAGAGAGGGATGCTAACCTAAGACAATGATCTTAACCAAGAAGGATGGTGATTGATCAAAAGAGAGATAGAAAAAGCAAGAGTGATCAGGGATCGACTCAACTGGGGATGGAGATACACTACCGCCTGGAGATAGAGGTGACTAAGCCAGACACAGATTCATTTGTCCCCTACCTGAAGTGGTCAGAATGAGAGTAGGAATTCTCCATTCTCATTCCTTCTCTAACACGCAGGGTGTAGTGCAGAAGTTGAAACAGACAACGTAACAGCTCCAAGTTGTACAGTGCTCCAGTGTCGTGCGAAAGCTCCGACTCCGCAAGGAAGAGAGGGAAAGAAAGATCTAAAGGAAGCCTAAAGAGAAGTGCGAAAGGGAAGATCAATAATCGAAACAAAGTTTTGATTAATTAATCAAAGGGAGGAAGATGCTAGCAATTTTCCAAAATGAATTGAAAAATTATTAAAGCAAAGGGTGCATTACTGATTACACAAGATTAAGCTTATCCTTTGAAGAAGAAACTTAATTCAAACATGAATGAGAGTGCAAAACAGTACCAAATGACACTCAAAATGAAACACAAAATCATGTTATTATGTGGATGAATTGTGCAAGAATGATCATGTTCATGCAATTTTAAGAATGTGCACAATTATGAAATCGAAAGACCGAGCATCAGAAAATTCACAATCATGCTTTAAAATGAAGTGAAACAACGCATAAAACATCCATAAAAATCAATCCTATTAATCCATGGAAGTTAGAGGAGGAAAGCATGGCAAACAAGCTTGAAAAACACCAAAAATGGCACTCTGTTACAGTGGTAATCGATTACCCTAAGTAGGTAATCGGTTACTTACTTGAAAAACAGCAAATCTGGTGAAAATTCTGCAGAGTAATCGGTTACTCTCTTTTGAGTAATCGGTTACTTGCTTGAAAAAGGCAGCGCTAGTGTAAATTTGTGCAGAGTAACCGGTTACTCTCTTTTGAGTAATCGGTTACCACTGTAACAGTGGCAAAAATAGCTTTTCAGAAAGCACTTTGAGCACCTAAATCACTTGTTCAAACTACCACATGCTTGGGTATGAATCTGTGCCCGAAAATCAAGCTTAATAACAACAAAAAGCCAGCAATGGAATCAATTAACACATCAAGATCACGGATCAAGTAATGACATAATCAATTCACACACAAAAAGCATCGGAACTACATCGCGAATGATACGAAAACGTTCGAAACAGTAAAATGTGCAAAGAAAGACCAACCTATAAGGTTGAGATGTGCCTTGGATGTTGTTGCAAATGAATCTTGATGAAGCTAATCAAAGAAAACCAGAGGAATCTTCAATTGTAGCCGAAACGTACCGAAACCGGGCAAATTGCGATGAAACTCCGAAATACGAATTTGAACCATAGAATCTTGAAGCAAACAATTGAGATGAATCTAAAAACTAATAAAACTCCAAAAAATCAAGTAGAATTGCAAGGTGATGAAGGTTAAGCTCAAGAAATAATCACTTCCAATGTAGAAGTGATTATTCTTCAATGGTGAAGAGATATAGTGTGGTTTGGGAAGAAAATGTAGATGAAGATGAAGAAGTTGCAGAAAAATTCAGAGAGAATGTGAGAGAATTGAGAGTGAAGTGTGAGAAATGTGTGAAATGGTTGATCCCCCTTGAAAAATGATTGAAGGTTTGTTTATATAAAGTTTTGGTTTGAAGTGTGAGAGGTTTGGAATTAGGCTAGGAGATAGCTTAGGGTGGTTTGGACTTAGGCTAGGAGTTAGTTACATCTAACTCACTGAGTTAGAGGCTAACTCAGTTAGTTATTTGTTAACTCAGTGGGAGCATCCCAATGTAAGCTTCAAATCCAAAGGTTCACATCTTAGGAAAATAGGGTGCATAGTAGTCTTGAAAGGAAAGGATACATTGTAGCAAATGCAAATGAATTACTTGAAAAGTCTAGAATATTCCACATGCTGCTAGAACTATGTAGAATCAAAGACCAAGGAGTGTGTAAGGTTGTTGTCCCAAAAATGCAGCAGGATGTGCAAAACTGTACAGAGTAACCGGCTACTCTGTTTTTGCCTAGAAACAGAGTAATCGGTTACTCTAGGCAAATTTGCCCAAATTGCTTAGGAAAAGGTGCTGAAGTCCCGGTTTCGATTTTCCACCTCTTGTCTTGATTTATAACCATGGAAACCCTTATTTTGTACTTGTTTTGAGGATGTGATGACTTTGTTGAAGATGATTAATCGGGCTTTGAAAACCTGAATATTCCTGCAATAAAACCATAGAGAAAAGTGCGAGTGCGTATGCCAGCAGTGCGAATGCACATGCTTATGCAAAAGGTGAAAAAGGAGGTCAAATTTCGAGTTACGACACTAAGCAGAATATCACCAATCTCACTACTTTTGGTGAGGTTTCCCTTCCTTTCAGGTACTTAGGTGTTCCTTTAACTTATAAAAAACTTTATATCCATCATTATATGAATTTGGTTGATAGAATAGTTGGCAGAATCACTCATTGGAGCACAAAGTTCCCGAGCTATGCTAGGCGTGTTCAACTCATTAAGAGTGTGACCTTTGCCATTGCAAACTACTGGATGCAATGCTTCCCAGTCCCCCAATATGTTATCCATAAGATTGAATCTATTTGTAGGTCGTTTCTCTAGACAGGTGGTTCTATTATTAGTAGGAAGAACCCTATTTTGTGGGATAATGTTTGTAGACCTCGTGATTATGGGGGTCTTAACATCATTGATCTTAAGATTTGGAACAAAATTACTTTTCTAAAACTACTCTGGAACCTTAGTGGTAAGTCAGATAGCTTGTGGGTGAAATGGATCCACACCTATTATTTGAAAAATGATGACTTGATGACTATTGGTATTAAAAGTAATACTTATTTGATTATGAAAGACATTCTTAAACAAAGAAACCTCATTGTAATGATTCCTCGCGTGTGGGACCAAGTGCTCACCAAGATAAAATCCAGGATGAAAGATGTGTACAAGGAAGTGTGTAGAAATGGTGCTAAAGTGTGTAGACACATGGCTTTGATGACCTTGTGGTTAGCTTGTCATGGGAGATTGGCTACTAAACAACGCTTGCTCAGGTTTGGTATGGTGCCTAACAGTACTTGTTGTTTCTGCTTCAATGAGGACTCCATGAATCATTTATTTTTTGAATGTTTAGATCTAAAGGTCATATGGGATATGGTTCTTGATTGGATTCAAGTGAAGCACACACCCCATAATTAGGATAAAGAGCTTGATTGGTTGATTCGGTGTACAAAATGTAAAGGATATAGAGCTTTCGTCTTAAAGCTAGTTGCAACTGAAACTATCTATGGTGTTTGGAAATACTGTAATGATGTTTGTTATGGTAATATTGTAGATAATACTACGATAGCAAATGATATTATATACATGATTTTTTATAGGGGGTGGTATAGTGGGAAACTCAGAGTATACATAACAAAGTTAATGATGTTCTAGTTTTCGTTTTTGTTTCATTTTGTCTTTCTTGAGGGCTGAATCTCAGCAATCGCCTTGCACCTTTTGTGTTTTTGAATTAATACACACCTCTTTTTTATTAAAAAAAAATATTTTTTGAATTTATAGTTAAGTAGAATCAACAGGTTATCTGCTGCTATACTTACTAAATGTAATAAATAGATTTTTTTTAACTAAACTAAAAATTACTGATTTTAAAATTCAAACTGTATAATTTATCAGACTCGGCATATTTATTTAACAATTCTAACTAGAAAATGTTAGTACTATTTATGATTTTCAGTATATTAATATTTAAAAAACACTCAAAATTCAGACTAGGTTATTCAACAAGTAATTTTAAACTGAGTTATATAGTTTAACAATTTATTGTAAATATTACATTTTATTAATCCAACTCTTAAAGTTGTTTTTAAATAGATAAATTTACAAATTGTCAAAAAAATTTGAAACTATTTAATACTTATAAAATTATTTCAAATGATTAACCGTTATTGAATTTTTAAAAGTATAAGTAATATTGTTGATCAAATTATATAGTTATAAATTTAGTATTTATATAAAACTTTGTAAGTTTAATAATTAGTATAACATGAACACAAAAACAATATTTTAGTAGATAAAGTTAAAATACTTTCAAAGTAATTTGATATTTTCCCTATTTTATTTTTTATTATTGTTATTAATTTAGTGATTAATATATATTCAAATAAAAATATGAAAAAAAAAATGATAATATAGATTTAACTTCGAGATCTCCACCAAATTACTTTTTTCTTTTTTAAATAAGGCTATGAACTATAAAAGAGATAGATGATACACAAAAAAGAGAAGGGAACTAGACCAAGATCCTCTTAAGAGAAAACAAACCTAAAAAAAGACAAGTCAAACTTATTTCTTTACAAAATCTCTTCTAATTTATGTAAGAATGACTTCAAAAAAGGCCAGTGTATCAGAGATGCGACCAAGGTTAGCAAAAAAAAGTCCGTACATTAATTTTCTTCCATATAGATATGAATTGTAACAAAAGACTTAGTAACTATATTTAGCATTCTAACATGAGTGTTGGTCATACTAAAAAAAATTTATTGGATTCTCAGGTGTCGGGGACTGTTGCGTCTCGACTAAGACATTAATGATCATCAACCACTTAAAAACAAATGATTTAGAAAAGAAGATTATAGGATCTCATGAACACATGCATATGCATGCCCTAGAAAAGCACCTAATCAAGGAAAATGATTGTAGAAAGACCGCCTGATCATAAAACAGATAATATTGTGATATTAATCTCTTTAAATAGAAATTATGCTCAAGAAGGTTTGTACCTGTATAATTTTACTGGGCCTTAAGAATGAACAATCCATATAAGGAAGAAAAAACACAGTGGTAATGGGCGAGTTACCCTATGAAGCCATAGGTCGTCTGAAATGGGCAATGAGGCTGCCAAGATCTTAGGATTAGCCCCCGCTAGGATTTAGTCAAAATGAATTTATTCCCACTACCCACTTGCCCAATGAACGTGGAAGATGATGTGTCCCATCATAATAAGCTAGATGACATGGTTAAAGAGGATAATCATCGTCTCCATGATCTACGGAAAAATAATTCCTTTACTCTCCACGTTTCTGATAGAGGAGTGGAGTTAACCAATCTTTATCCCAAGCTCAATGAGCGTCTATAAAGACCTTAACCTTATGGCTGAGGGGATGGGATCATTAAGGCTGAGGGGGTGGAATCATTCACTCAAAATTAAACGCATACAGAGCTTTTTATCACAATGCATGAGCTAGTTCTAAACATAATAAACAACCCTAAACACCACAGGCAACCCTTCAAATACAAAACTACCCTCACTATACGTTTTTAGTAAGTACAATTGGCTTCCACCACAGACCCCAAGTAAAAGTGACTTGGGCCACCTTTGTATCAGAGGATAAACTCGTTGACCACCTATTCAGCCCTTTCAAATATGGTGAACAGGAGAACAACCACTTTAGCCTTTAGCAGCTCCGACAACGACCATGAGGTCATATAGGAGATGCACGCCGCTATGGACGATTTGCGTTGCCATAATCATACTTTTAAAGATAACATCCTTAAGCTTTGGCATTGCAATAGAAGTCTATTCTGACTAATGAAATAAAGGTTTTGGACCCCCAACCTCTTTCTGACCAGGTTTAGGGGGGCCTTGCACCATAAAGTTTTAAGCCAGCAAGTTGCCATCACTCTCAAAGTTTATGGAAGAAGAGATCACCTTGAACATGTCGCATCTGTTAATACACAAATGGTGATCATTAGAGTATCTTATTTGACACGCCACAAGTGTAAAATGTTAGAACAAGATTGTTTAAATCCCTTGGGTTTTGATGATAACAAAGCATTTAGAGAACAACTGGGTATGTTAACATATGTTCAAGTGTGCAGGATCACAAGCTATGAATTCACTATGAATTAATCATCTTGAAAACATAGGTGGATAAGCAATGTTACTCAGATTCTAGATGGTCAAAATCTGGTGACTCTGAATGTGTTCATCAACATCTGAAGGTTCAGACTCTGGTATATTGTTCCGGTCTCTGGTGACAGCTCAAAATCTGAATGGAAAAAATGCCTTTGATCTGTACTCTATGCCAAAAGCAGATCAGTCTTGTCAAGTGCCAGATTTATAGGAAGATTTAACTAGGGTTTGGTTTTGCAAGGCTCAAGGAATGGTGATGTGAATTATTTATCCTGTTATACCTTTTGGTAAATACCTAGTACTTCGAAAGGTATTGTGAACAATGTTATTATTTAGTGGACACTACTTATAACCAGATGGTATTCACCAACGTCTCTCTTGGCATACTTCTTCACTAAGTTTGCTGTTATGTTCAAACCCTCCAACGACTCTTTCTCTACCTCTATAAAAGGAAGGTGAAGACTTGAAGGAAGGTTACAACATCACAACAGATTATAAAATCTTTGGCATCACTCTGAGCTGTTATTTTTTGTAGCTGTTATTGTATAAGACTTTAAGATTTCTTATCTTAGTATATCTTAGAAATCTTAAGAGTTTAAAAACCTTTGTGATTGTTACATAACTGTTATACTTCTAACTGTGTATCAAGTATAGTAGTTACCTTTTCTACTAAACTATTTATTTAAAGTAGAAGAAGTCTCTTTCCTGCGTGCTTGCGCATTGAAGTCTCTTGTCAGTGTACTTGAGCAATGAAGTCTCTTTCTAGGTTGATTGAGCAGAAGTCTCTTGCAAGGTTGCTTGAGCAGAAGTCTCTTTCAGGTTGATTGAGCATTGAAGTCTCTTGCAAGTGTGATTGATCAAATTATAATCTGTTTAGTTATAGTGAAAATCTCTTGTTGAGGCAAGGGGATTGGACTACTCTCCGTTGAGGAGAGGAGCCAGGATAATCTTTGTGTGTTGCTTTCTCTTACTTCTAATTAATTTATTTCCATTGTTGTTACTTGTTATTTTATCAGACTCTGAACATGGTTCAGATATGAAGTTTCTTAATCAGAAGTGAAACAGATTTTTTGGCATACATAATTCAACCCTCCATTCTTGTGTATTTTCTCACCTTCATTTGATATCAAAGCATGGTCTGTGCATTAACACTTAACCATGGTACAATAAATCGATCCTGAGAAATATACTTGTTGAAGGTGGCAAGAAACACAAGAAAGGGGGGGGGGGGTGAATTGGGTTTCTCAAAATCAAAGCTTTTTCCAAAACTAACTCAACAAACAAAATAGGAACAATACAAAATAATAGGTGATTTTTATACTGGTTCACTGTTAGCGAAGCTACCTCCAGTCTAACCTACCAAGATGATTTCGCCTTAACAAGAAGAACTTAATCCACTATAACTGAAATTGATTACAAACACCACAAAAACAAACCATCCTTATCTTCTTGAGTATATATGACTAAACCCTAGTTACTCAAGGAAAACCACTCAAACAAGATTGAGATTTACAAGATTGAGATTTACAAGACGTGTTTGCAAATAGTGCTTCTAAAAAGCATATTGACGCAATGTTTACGTACAATGAAATACTCACACAATACAAACAAAATCTCTATGTGTGTTTATACAATATTCATAAGAATAATATTTTCAGAGAAAACGACGCAACGTGAATAATGTTGAGCAGCTTGTGAATTAGCAACCTCATTCATTCTTCCAAATCTTCCTTTTATAGCCAAGTAAATATTTGTTGGAGGGTATAATATGAATCTTCATGAATGAGTTGGCTCCTTGAATAACCATCATAAATGGTGAGAGACAAAATCGTACAATATTAATGTCCTTACTCCACACAATCTGCGTAGTGAAAGGAATGTTTTGATGTTGTATTGTGTACTATCTATCTCACGTAAAACCATTTGATCTTATCTTCTAATCTTTAGAGGCTTCATAATAAAGTTGTTGAAGCATGTTTAGAAGAATCAAGGGCCTGGTTGAGATACTTCAGAACTTAAGTCTTCAGAGTCTTGACACTGTTCATCAAAACCTAATTTTCAGAGTCTTCAACACTTGTTCTTCATAATCTACAAAACTTGAGTGCAGAATCTTAAAGGTAGACAAACCTTCAGAGGCTCTTTAGAGTCACAGACAGAAGCTTTAGTATGAACGTTCTTCATAATCGTTATCTAAGAGCTTTCTAGAACTTGACAGCATCTTATGAAGCACTTATATATCTTCAGAGTCAGAGTGTGTTGATTCCAGAATCTAATGATGTCACCCGTCAATGCTTCAGAGTCAGAACCTGTTTAGCAAAAGCTACACACTAGACAAAAATCATTAGTGTACAAAATTGTTCTTTAAGAATCAATGCATTGTTATCATCAAAACTAAAGGCCAGAGGCAGAACCAAATCTTGGTTTAACAATCTTCCCCTTTTTGATGATGACAAAATTATATATTTTAATGAACAATTTTTGCATGATTTAATCACATAAAAACATCATAGTGAGGTTTGTAAGCTCCCCCTGAATTTTATACTATAAAAAATTATTTTTCAGCTTAGAAAGATAGAGTTAGGTTTGTAAGCTCCCCTTAAATTTAAGACTTAAAAAATAATCTTAACATATATAAACGATTTAAATCAGCATGACAAAAATAACTTCCCATTAGGCAGAAGCATGGTTGTTACTTGCTTTCTCATCAGACAAAAGTCTAGTTGCTCTCTACTAATAAGGCAGAAGCATGATTGCAATGGTTGATGTAACTACCCATAATGCAACATCTTTGGTACATAAGTATTTCCTTCAGAGTTCATTGCTTGAGTGTAAAAAGGTCTAATTATCAATCTCATCTCAGAGCATAATCTGTCAGAATCTTCAATAACATGGTTTTATACATATTCTGGTTGATCTTCTTCAGAAACCTAAGACTGATTCCTAAGAACTCAGCTTAGTAAGATTAGAACCTGAAACACTTGGTTAAAAAGATGATGAACTTTTACAATGTTCTCAGAAATATTACCAAGTTAAAAAAACTATTAGAAAACATGTTTGAGTTTCATACTGGGAATTAGATATATCAAAATCAATCATTCTTTCTCCCACTTTGTCATCAATCAAAAAGAAATGAAATAAGACAAATTAAATAATTCAAACGAATGTTCATTTCATTAACAGATAGGCAGGTAGATACATAAATGAAAAAAACAAAACAAAGATAGCACACATTTTTTTAAGACTAAGTGTTGTGCCCAAATTTTTACCCCTAAGATTTCTCACATCTCATTTTGCATCTTACACCACAAACAAGATCATGCTTTGGTTCCTTCATCCCTCTCTTCTTTAGGTTTACGCCTTGCAAGAATCGCCGAGCATCTGCGTGTTTCTTATTTGCCTTTATTTGCTTATGTTTACTAACCTTTAATTAAAATCCAAAAATATGTTTGTTTTCATTTTACTAACTTTTTCAGGAAGGATTTGGATCAAGGATATCAAATACCAGTCCCTCAGCTCGAATGAAATTCATCTGAAAAAAGTCAAAGTTGATCTGTGAACAATTCAAAATCATCTGATCAAGATTTTCCAAGATTTAATTGATTATTATTCAAGAGACTCCAAGGTTCATGTGTTTATTTCCATGCCTTCTTTGACAAGCAAAAAGAATTGAGCCAGAGCCACAACAATGCAATCAAAAGGCAATTTTCCCATTTTTTTCACTGAAGTAATCGATTACCACGCGGGAAATTTGAAAAAAAAAACCAGCAAATTCAAATTCTGCAGCATTTGGCACCAATTTCATCATTTGAGAATATTCTAGATCACTTCATTTTAATTCCTCTACCTCATCACAATTAATTCCCACCATACACCTTCACTAATCACCACTTGATCTCGATTTTCCCTCCAAATTCAAATTCCAAGCCTAATTTTGGTTCCAAACCAAACTCCAAGCCACCAAAATTCCCAAGCCTAAACTCTATAAATTGAACCCTCATTTCATTCATTCTTCAAGCTTTTGATAGCCAAATTCACCTTGTCAAATTTCTTCTTGACTCTTTCAATTTTCTCCAACCACAAAATTCACTCAAAGCTCACTTTTCTTCTTTTGAATTTAACAAGTTTTAACATTGAATCTTGTTCAACTTTGAGCTAAAGCTTCATCCAAACTTTTTTTCTTCATCAATTCTTGTAGATCAAGGCTTTGGAGTTTGCATCTTGAAGCAATTTGAAGGAATTTTCAGATTTGGAGTGGTAATCTCATTTTCCACCATTGTTGTTCTTGATTCATCTTCCACAATGTGATCCTTTAATAATTCTTGTTGTTTGATCTTTGGATCTTTCAAATTGTGTTTCAATTGGTGTATTTACTGTTGTTTACATTGAAATTTCGCGCACAATCCATTCCTTGATCATGCTGAATTTTGAAGGAATGCTGAATTTTAGAGATGCTGATTTTTGCTGTTTTTTTGTTGTTTTTGCAGTGGTAATCGATTACCTTAATCATGCTAATCAATTACCCTGAGACAGAATGGTGTTTTCACCTATTTTTGGGACTGTTTTGGTTGTTTCTTCATTCCTAACCCCTTCCCTTTGTTCTTAGCCTTAGATCACATAATTTTGTGGTTTAATTTGGCTTTTTCTTCATCTATTTCTCATTTTCTTTGGATCGATGAAAATCTTCGATATCATTGGAACTTATTTAAGTTCTTGATGAAGATGAGATCATTACCACTTTTCTTTTCGTGCGGTATTGCTTTTGGAGAGTGATCTACATATCATTTCTTTAGCATGCATTAGCACTGACATCGTTATTGACCGGCCTCCCATAGTATGATTTTCCTTATAGATTGTGCTACGATTGCTTAACATAGCGCTACATATGTCCTGTATCATAAAATGATCATTCTTGGCTCAAACTTATGTTTGCAAGCCCAAGGATGGTTGATTATTTTTCTTTTGGCTCAATACCTATGAGACTTGTTGTTAGGAGGCTTTGGTCTTATCAATCCTCTAATGAGTTCTCATTAACCTTGACCTAAGTGCATTATTCAATCATTATTGATCATTTGTTCTAATAACTAACCACTAACTTCTAACCTTACCTTTATGCTTCCTTTTTGCTCCCTATCTCTCTTTACTATTTTTTATGCTTTATGTTATCATATCGTATCATATCATTGTTTATGCTTCCATCATTTTCACTTTGTCCACTTGGACCATATGTTTATACTTATGCCTTTTTCTCTTTGTCCACTTGGACCAAAAAACATTAATAAAGGCCAAAACCTCTAAAAAACTTGTGCTTCTAATCTTGAACTATGGCCACTATCCTTTGCATTGGACATGGAATTTTGAACCTAGACCTTGGACTTCAATGCTATTCTTGGATCCTTGGACTTAGAACTAGGACATTTTCCCTTTGCTTTGGAATTATGGTTTGAAGACTTTGGAGCTTTGTGCTTTTGCTTAGTTTATGGTGAAGATGGCTACATTTGTGGTTAGATTTTTCTTATCCTTAGCTTTTACTTTATGCTTTAGGATAATCACTTCTTCTCCACCCTTTCTTCAATTTTCAAAATCTCCTCTCTTTTTCAAAACCTTCTTGTTTTCAAAACCTAACCTCTTTCACAATAAACCTTGACTTTTGTCAAGTGCTTTTTCAAACTTCCTTTTCTTTAATAAACGTCAATCAATGTTAACCATACTTGGCCATTTCAAAAAAAACTTTAAAAAACACTCAAACTCATTCAAACCCTTTTTGTGCCTTATGCACTTTTTCTTTTAAAACTTTTTTCACAAGTTTAGACATGAGTCATCTCTTTAAGCGGAACTATTCGCTTGGAAATGACGATTTGTCTTTGCATTTAAAAACAACCATAACAAACCAATTTTGTTATTTGTACCACGAACTACGAGGTTTTGATCCTATATTTCACTTTGTGGGTACGTAGGCATGAGGCGACAAGTCTCTCCAAACACAAAAATCTTATGTTTACTTGTTCTTGTTCAGAACTTGTTTAGGTTTTGTTCGCTCTTTTTCCTTTCCTTTCGGATAAAATAAAAGTGCGGTGGCGACTTTTGCTTTATGAGTTAAGTTAATCAATAGCTTACACTCACGATTTTTGCCGCTATAGAAAAGTGGCGACTCTGCTGGGGATATCTGGTTCTTAGTGGGTTCGACCTACTTTGATTTATTTACGCTTTATCTGTTTGATTTGACTGTTATTGGTTGTTCTGTTTGGGTGAGATAAGTCCTATATCCGGACTTTAGAGCACTTATGATAGGAGGGTGGTATAGTCTTGTTCGGCTTACATGGAGTAGTCCTTACTAAGCTGACTTGAGATCCCCCACTCAGTGGAGGCCCCTTTGGGATTACTGATGTCATACGAGTAGTCGTGAATGATATTACTTTTTACAACCTGGGAGCCTGAGAAGCTGAGGACCTTAGAACCCTTTAACCCATCTTGGCCTTATTAGGATGTGGTGCGGTGGTTGTTCAGGTGTAGACTTGAATTAGTTGTTATGCGATACCACACTCAGACGAGTTTCTCTTGAGAATATTGTTGGCTGACGAGTAGTCGTTTAAGCCGATAATATCCGAAATATGGATCTATGACTCTGGGCACTTTTTAGAACCTTGTTCGGCAGGTGTTATACCCTTAGTACATACCTTTGTGGGTTGGTTCTTAACCTTGACTCCATGCTCGTGACTCGAACCCTTGAACCCGTGTGCTTTGAGTGATCTTGTTTGTGGTTGTTGCATCCATGCACACTTGCATCCATGAGCATACATCTGCATTTATCCAAGTTGTCACAGAAACTCATTTCAACTGTCTCCTTCTTCAGTTATCTGTTCACCGTCAAGCTGTTTCCTTGACACAACTACAGAACTAGAGATGCCATCAGATTGAGAATGAAAAATCAAGAACAACACAATGCCGAAGTCAAAATGGAAATTGATGAGTTGAAGGCTAGCATGACCAAGCTTACAGAAATGATTCAAGTTCTGATTGCTAGAGGAGAACCACCCCAGAGGACCATGATCTCTAAAATCTCAACTGCTACTATTAAACCTCCACTGATCCAGCAACCAGCTTCTACTTGGCCAGAATTTGGGTTACCTCTGAATTACTCGCCACCCTTTGCAACTACTCCAATGGTTGTCTCATCTGTACTGCCAGTATTTTTAGCTCCTTTGTTCACTGAACCTCATCCTATTGTGCATACTGCTACTCAAGCTACTCCTGAGAATCCTCCTTTCGTGTACCATGTTGCTGGTCCACAATTTGAAAGTCAGGGAGAACCTGGATACATTGAGGAAGTCAGAGAGCAATGGCAAACTCTTGAAAAAAAGATAAGAGCTGTGGAAGGAAATGATGTCTTTGGTGCTGCCACAATGGACATGTGCTTGGTTTCAGACTTGGTTATGCCTGCCAAATTCAAAATTACTGAATTTGAGAAATACAAAGGGCAGACCTGTCCCAGAAGCCACTTGGTGATGTACTACCGCAAGATGGCTGCCTATACTAACAATGACAAATTGCTCATTCACTGTTTCCAAGACAGCTTGAGTGGGGCTTCAATGAAATGGTATATGGGACTTGAGAAGAACCGTATCCAAAGCTGGAAGGACTTGGCTGATGCTTTCTTAAAGCAGTATAAGTAAAATCTAGATATGGCACCTGACCGCCATCAACTGCAAAACATGTCTCAGAAAGAAAAAGAATCCTTTAAGGAGTACGCTCAACGCTGGAGAGAGCTAGCTGCTCAGGTGGAGCCACCCTTGGCAGAAAAGGAATTGACTGGATTGTTCATGGACACTCTTCAACCACTCTTTTGGGAGAAGATAATAGGCATTGTATCATCTGGTTTTGCTGACCTAGTTAATATTGGAGAAAGACTAGAAGAAGGTCTCAAGAAGGGAAATATTACTAATGTTGAAGCCTTTAATGGTGCTAAAAAGTCCGTTGGAAATTTTCAAAAGAAGAAGGATGGTGATACCCATGTTGTTTCAGTTGAAAGGAAACCTCGTCGCAGGCAACAACAATATGTAGCTGCAGTTGCTCCTGATGTTAATGCTCAACCAGTTTAAGCTCCTTGTCAGACTGTTAGACAAAATCAGAATCGCAATAGGGTTAACTTTGATCCTATCCCAATATCCTACACTGAGTTATATCCAGGTCTTGTTCAGAAAGGTTTGATTACAACAAGGGCTCTACCTCCTCCTCAAAATCCTCTCCCAGCCAGCTATAGGGCTGATCTTCATTGTGAGTTCCATCAAGGTGGGGCAGGCCATAACTTGGAAGGTTGCTATGCATTGAAGGCTAGAGTACAAGAGCTGATCAGAGACAAGATCCTCACCTTTCTTGATGATAATCCCAATGTTGTCAACAATCCTTTGCCAGAGCATGCCAAGTGAAGTTTAAGTCAGTTCAGACAAATCATCTCCTAAAGCCAGTGTTTCAGACATGACAACTCATCCTTGTTGCTGATTAGTCACTAGGCCTTGTTTCTTTCTGTTTGCATTTTTCTTTGATTGTATTGACTGTTTGCTTTCGGACTTTATTTGTACTTTCATGGTTAATTTTAATGAAATGAGCATTGCAATGTTTTGATTCAATTCATTTACATCCACTGTGTGCATCTTTATGCTTTCTCTTTCACAAAACAAAAATATATCTCCTATTCACTTTCTTTATCAAACTTTTGTTTATACAAAGATTGGAGGGAGGATGATGAAAAGGAAATACCCAAAATTATTGAATTGTATGCTTTTAATTAAAACCTGGCTGATGATTTACATGCATTGTTTCAACTCCCAAACACTGTAGAAATAAGGAATTTAATCCCTTGTCAACCCCTTTGAGCCTAGAAGTTGGAGTTTCTTTCTTTACGAAAAAACTAACAATTTTAACCTGGGGATGGGTAGTTCTCAGTTAATTTGACTGTGTATTTAAACACAAGAGAATCATTCAAGACATCTTCCAATAAAGGTTGCAATCACAAGCTTTCCTTCGCACACATCAAAGAAGTGTCGAAAATGTCTTTCAAATCAAAAGCCAATGATGGTTCACTGTAATCATTAAGCCAGACAGTCACTATCTAAAAAAACAGAGAATAAAAAAAATCAAATGAAAAGCCCGCTAAGTTAAAACCTATGAAGGAGACTTAGGCAAAATTGGGGCATCCCGCTGACTGTAAGCTCAAATGACACAGTTCAGGCAAAAGTTAGGGATAACAAAAGAAAAATCAATCGAGAGGTTACCAAAATCCTTAAAGACAAAACGAGTTGACTAAGGTCCTCATCAAAAACAACAAAATGTTGTAATAAAAAGTGACTGGCATTTCAAAAATCCCTTGGCTCTTGAGTCGTCATCATAACAGAGTTGCAATTCCAAAATCGTTTGGAACCTGAATGCATAGTTTGAATTAACTAAACATAGGACTGGAGGTCATCACAAAGAATGGGTTGGGTACAAATAAACTTTGAGCCTATATCCTTTGTTTCGAAAGCCATGAACCAGATCACGTTACAAACCTCAAAAGACCTAATTGAAGCCAGGTTTCTTTTAAAAGCATACTACAACAAGGTTGCGTGAATTGACTCCCAAGTTTGTTGCCAATCATTTGTTTTGCTTTCTCTTTCATGGCTAAACCACCGTGTTTTGACAAGTGTTTCATTTTCTATACATCAATAATATCATTCCAAAAATGATTTTGAATTTCAAAATTGCATGAACTTTGCATTAAAATTACCATGAATGAATGATTTTATTTGCAGACAAACTTTCCTCATCAAGGAATTTCAAACAATTGAGAAACTTGCTCAGTGATTCTATCAGGGGCACATTACTTCCCGATCCTGTTATGAATTGGTCCAAGATTTGTTGCTCAGTGTAAGTTATTCTCATAATTATTTAACCAAAAGATCTATTTCAAGACTTATGCTGAGTTTAGCCTCCACAACATTCATTTCAAGAATTGAAGCCATGATCAGTTCATCCCCAGCAATAGTCAAGCTGAAGCCATGAGCAGTTTATCCTTAGCATTTATTTCAAGAATTGAAGCCATGATCAATCCCCCATATAATAGTCAAGTTAAAGCCATGATTAGTTTATCCTCAACATTCATTTCAAGAATTGAAGCCATGATCAATCTTTTCCCCTGCAACAGTCAAACTAAAGCCATGATCAGTTTATCCTCATCAGTCAATTAATCTGGGGCAGTCTTCTTCAAGAATACCCAAGCAACTCAAGATGTCTTTCCTCAAAAGACTATCAGCCTGATACAATTCATAAATGACAGAGATATGTTTAACATCTTCTCTCCGAGCAGAGTTGGCAGTGTTCCCTGTGTTGAGAAATCAGAGTTCCATTATTCCCTCACAAAAGAGTCTATCTCAGTTATCCCAATCATCTGCATTGCATACATAAATCATCCATCTACCATGCATAGAAATATTTTCATAGCTCGAAGTGTGTTTCACGCTCATGTGCATTTCCCGAGGTCCTGCTACTATCAACATCTTACCTTGTGATCAAAGTCCAACTTACTTGGCGCCTACCAAAACAATTACCTGTCTTTTCATTCAGTGTTATTCCGCAATGTTATTGTTTTCCTGTGCATCTAATGTTATTGTTAGATGTTTATCTCCTTCCATTCCAGTGCTATTCCTGGATCTTTATATTCTTTCACTCTAGTGTCATTCCTGGATGTCTGTCTCTTTTGATCTCCAGTGCCATTCCTAGATATCTTGCTCCTCTTGTTTCTCCCAGTTCTATTCCTGGAAGTCCTTGTCTCTCATCTATAATCCCCATCATATTTTCTTGGATATCTTTTAGTGCCATTCCTGAAAGTTTTATCTGTTCATTCAGTGCCATTCCTGGATGAGTTTTCTCCTTTGCATTCAGTGTCATTCCTGGATGTCTTTCTCACTATCATTCAATGTCATTCCTGAATGTAGTGATTTACCTTTACTTTTAGTGCCATTCCTGAAAGTTCTTTCTCACTTTATTCAATGTCAGTCTTGGATATCGTGAACTCTTTTTATCCAATGCCATTCTTGGATGCTCCTGATGTATTTTCCAAAACTTTTCTCACTTCATCCAATGCCATTCTTGGATGTTGTGATTTCTTCTGTCCAATGCCATTCTTGGACACCTTTTCCAGAGCCAAGTCCAATGCTATTCTTGGATGTCTCTGATGTTTGCTGTTGCCCTATTCAATACCATTCTTGAATGTTGTAGTTCGTTTCATCCAATGCCATTCTTGGATATCTTATCCCCAATAGAGTGTTTTCACCTCCATTCAATGCTATTCTTGGATGACGCTGTTGTTTTTACCAAAAACTTTCTTGTTGTTGTCCAATGCCATTCTTGGACATCTATCGGCATACCTTTATCTCGTTTGTAGTTTCCATCCAATGCTATTCTTGGATGTTACTACTCGTCTTCCCAGGGTCTTGTCCCTCTCTTTCCAACTATTGATGGATACTTCTTGTCACCTTGACAGATCTCCAGAAATAGCTTGTGCTCCCCGGCGTGTCTTTTCACGCCATCTGATTCAATTTACCGTAAATCCCTTGTTTCAAGTTTCGTCGCATAGTGTTTTATCCTTTGCATTCATATCATCTTGTGACATCTTAGGGCTAAAAATGTGGTTTTCTATATTTAAGTATCTTCAATCTTGGCGAGATGAAGTTTTCAACCTTCATATCTCCTGATGGAAGAAACTTAAATAGTGGCAGCTGTTGTACCCTAATTTTTACCCCTAAGATTTCTCACACCTCATTTGGCATCTTATACCACAAACAAGATCATGCTTTGGTTCCTTTATCCCTCTCTTCTTTGGGTTTATGCCTTACAAGAATCGCCGAGCATCTGTGTGTTTCTTATTTGCCTTTATTTGCTTATGTTTACTAACCTTTAATTAAAATCCAAAAATATTTTTGTTTTCCTTTTACTAACTTTTTTAGGAAGGGTTTGGATCAAGGATATCAAATACCAGTCCCTCAGCTAGAATGAAATATATCTGAACAAAGTCAAAGTTGACAGCGAACAATTTAAAATCATCTGATCAAGAGTTTCCAAGATTTAATTGATTATTATTCAAGAGACTCCAAGGTTCATGTGTTTATTTCCATGCCTTCTTTGACAAGCAAAAAGAATCGAGCCAGAGCCACATCAATGCAATCAAAAGGCAGTTTTCCCCATTTTTTGACTGAAGTAACTGATTACCACTATATGGGTAATCAATTACCACGTGGGAAATTTGAAAAAAAAAATCAGCAAATTCAAATTCTGCAGCATTTGGCACCAATTTCATCATTTGAGAATATTCTAGATCACTTCATTTTAATTCCCTTACCTCATCACAATTAATTCCCACCATACACCTTCACTAATCACCACTTGATCTCGATTTTCCCTCCAAATTCAAATTCCAAACCTAATTTTGGTTCCAAACCAAACTTTCCAAGCCACCAAAATTCCCAAGCCTAAACTCTATAAATAGAACCCTCATTTCATTCATTCTTCAAGCTTTTGATAGCCAAATTCACCTTGTCAAATTTCTTCTTGACTCTTTCAATTTTCTCCAACCACAAAATTCACTCAAAGCTCACTTTTCTTCTTTTGAAAGTTAACAGGTTTTCACATTAAATCTTGTTCAACTTTGAGCTAAACCTTCATCCAAACTTGTTTTCTTCATCAATTCTTGTAGATCAAGGCTTTGGAGTTTGCATCTTGAAGCAATTTGAAGGAATTTTCAGATTTGGAGTGGTAATCTCATTTTCCACCGTTGTTGTTCTTGATTCATCTTCCACAATGTGATCCTTTAATAATTCTTGTTGCTTGATCTTTGGATCTTTCAAATTGTATTTCAATTGGTGTATTTATTGTTGTTTACTTTGAAATTTCGTGCACAATCCATTCCTTGATCATGCTGAATTTTGAAGGAATGCTGAATTTTATAGATGCTGATTTTTGCTGTTTTTCTACTGTTTTTGCAGTGGTAATCGATTACCCTAATCATGGTAATCGATTGCCCAGAGACAGAATGGTGTTTTCACCTATTTTTGGGACTGTTTTAGTTGTTTCTTCATTCCTAACCCCTTCCCTTTGTTCTTAGCCTTAGATCACATAATTTTGTGGTTTAATTTGGTTTTTTCTTCATATATTTCTCATTTTCTTTGGATCGATGAAAATCTTCGATATCACTGGAACTTATTTAAGATCTTGATGAAGATGAGATCGTTACCACTTTTCTTTTCGTGCGGTATTGCTTTCGGAGAGTGATCTACAAATCACTTCTCTAGCATGCATCAACACTAACATCGTTATTGACCGGCCTCCCATACTATGATCTTCCTTATAGATTTTGCTACCTAGTTCTAACCTTACCTTTATGCTTCCTTCTTGCTCCCTATCTCTCTTTACTATTTTTTATGCTTTATGTCATCATATCGTATCATATCATTGTTTATGCTTCCGTCATTTTCACTTTGTCCACTTGGACCATATGTTTATGCTTATGCCTTTTTCTCTTTGTCCACCTGGACCAAAAAACATTAATAAAGGTCAAAACCTCTAAAAAACTTGTGCTTCTAATCTTGAACTATGGCTACTATCTTTTGCATTGGACATGGAATTTTGAACCTAGACCTTGGACTTCAATGCTATTCTTGGATCCTTGGACTTAGAACTAGGACCTTTTCCCTTTGCTTTGGAATTATGGTTTGAAGACTTTGGAGCTTTGTGCTTTTGCTTAGTTTATGGTGAAGATGGCTACATTTGTGGTTAGATTTTTCTTATCCTTAGCTTTTACTTTATGCTTTAGGATAGTCACTTCTTCTCCACCCTTTCTTCAATTTTCAAAATCTCCTCTCTTTTTCAAAACCTTCTTGTTTTCAAAACCATAACCTCTTTCACAATAAACCTTGACTTTTGTCAAGTACTTTTTCAAACTTCCTTTTCTTTAATAAACGTCAATCAATGTTAACCATACTTGACCATTTCAAAAAAAAACTTTAAAAAACACTCAAACTCATTCAAACTCTTTTTGTGCCTTATGCACTTTTTCTTTTAAAACTTTTTTCACAAGTTTAGACATGAGTCGTCTCTTTAAACGGAACTATTCACTTGGAAATGACGACTTTTCTTTGCATTTAAAAACAACCATAACAAACCAATTTTGTTATTTGTAGCACGGACTACGAGGTTTTGATCCTATATTGCACTTTGTGGGTACGTAGGCATGAGGCGACAAGTCTCTCCAAACACAAAAATCTTAAAAAATACTTCTCTTCTTATCTCTTCAATCTCTTTTCAAATAAACCTTTTCAAACCAAAAAAGTGTAGATATTTCAAAGGGTTCCTATAGAGTACTATAGACGTTTTGGGTGCTAACACCTTCCCTTAGCGTAACCAACCCCCTTACACAGTCTCTGTTTACTTGTTCTTGTTCAGAACTTATTTAGGTTTTGTTCGCTCTTTTTCCTTTCCTTTCGGATAAAATAAAAGTGTGGTGACGACTCTTGCTTTATGAGTTAAGTTAATCAATAGCTTACACTCACTATTTTTGCCGCTACATAAAGGTTCAGAGGGTTTGGGTAGTCTTGACAGAATCTCTCCAAGCATCCCTTCACTATTTGTTGTCCTTTCCTTCACTTCAGAATTCTCTACATCCAGATACTCTAATTGCTTCAAAATCTATTCCTCAGAAACAAAACTCTTCTTGGTTCCAGAAACACTTGCAGCTTCAAGAGAAGTCTCCGAAGTAACCAAAGTATTCTGAGCAAGATGCAGATAAGGGATCACTTCTGGTGCAGGGAGCAAGAGAGTGGCAGGAACCTTCTGAAGTAGAGGTTCAACAATACCAAAGAATTTGGAATGGAAGATCCTCTTAGCTTCCTTCAGCCAGGAAAATTCTAACTCTTCAGAATTGACCTCTATCCATCTTCTAAAAGCGTTGGTCAGATCACATACTTCAGAGAAGTTTGCATTACCTTTGCAAACCTCAATGAGAGCATCGAGAATGCCTGCAACATCCTCTTCAAACTGAGCAAATAATTCATCCATGTGAGTATTATGGGTGTTTATTTAAAATAGTATTTGGTTGGAAAAGGGTTGAAAGGGTCTGTCTGGGTAGACAATGAGCTCAATTTTTGACTCATCATCAGAATTGATGGTTGATAGGTGAACGTGAGTGTCAAAATAAATGGTTTTTTATGGTTGATGGGTTTCTGAAGGATTTTGGGATTGGGGGTGAGAGATTCCCAATCGTGACAGTTCGTTGCGTTGAGATGATGTTAAGAGAAAAGGTGGAAAGGTTAGAAGGTCAGCAATAGATAAGGGTAGAAGGATTATGATTTTTAGGTCAGAAGAGCGAAAAATGTCATTTCGATTTGTGGTTTAGGGAGAAAATGAGTTCCAGAACAAATGGGACGAAGTAAGTAACTGTGGATGAACTATTTACAGCAGTAATTTGAGGAGCAACAGAAGGAACAACAGTTCCAGTAGCAACAGTAGCAACAACAGTGGAGGTTGCTTCAGAAGAAGTTTCCAGAGTTTTTTTAGCATCCTTATCCCTTTTTGGGCAAACTTCCTTATCTCCTTTAGAATGCTTTTGGGCAAACTTCCTTTTCTTCTTTTGCTTTTAAGTAAACTTTCTTATATCCTTAGAAGGATCAGAAGTTGAAGGAGCAGCATTAGCATAGTTGTTGTTGACTTCTCTTACCTCAAAAGAAGCACACTCTGGTTAGAGAACAGAGGAAAGTCATCCAAAGGAATCCTTCTGCTGCAAATATCTTCCTTTGGAATTTCAACAAATGGGCTCATATAAGCATAAATCATGCCCATATTTTTCAGACTCTTGGCATTGAGGAAACTTTCTGCTCTAGATACCAGTCCTTGAGACTTTTCATCATCTGTTAGAGAGTCTATCAGACGGCTCTCCATCAGAATATCTGAAATAAGCCTGCCAAACATAATCCAGGATTTCATCTTTCTACTTCCATTCCTTGAGTACTTCACAAAATCTCTTAAGAACTGAAAGAGAAATGAAGGCATCTTCACTTTCATATCATAACCAATAAAATGAAGAACATATTGTTGATCAAGGTTGATGTAGTTAGAAGAGTTGGCTGCCTTTCTGGGATTGAAACAACCAAGAATGATTTTTGCCCAAATCCTCAGAATACGATTAAGGTTCTTGATTTTGTTGGCATAACTTTCAGTGATGGAAATAGCCTTGGGCACCTCAACAATATCAGATCTTCTCTCTTTCATCATCTCAAACTTGACTTCATTACCATTATGGCCAATGAGTTTGGCAATGATATTCTTAGTGATGACAATCTTTTTACCAAAAACAAATGACATTATTTGAGTAGAGGAGGTCTTGGCATGAATCCAAAATTTTCTTACAATAACTGGGAAGACAGGTCCTTGAAGACGATCAAAATATATGTCCCAGCCTTGAGTTTGAACAACAGGTAGAAGTTCGAAACCATGAGCCTTCAAATTGTCAAAGTCAACCATAAGTTCGTTGAGAACTTCTAAGTCTTATTCAGGTGTAGAAAGTGTGACTTTAGGAGTGTCATATGCATCTTCAATATACAAAAACCTGTTAGGATGCACAATAAATGGTGTCCTGTGGGATTTAAGTAGATGAGGGATGTACTCAGGAGGTTGTGACGAGGCAGCTCGACGAACAACCCTTTGAAAGGCTGCATTTTGAAGATCTTCAGCAGTGACCTGTGGATGTTGTTAAAGAATTTGTTGTTCTTATTGTTGTGGTTGTTGAGTAGATGATTATTGTTGTTACGAAACCATTGATGCAGAGAAAAGTTTTAGGGTTTGAGAACATTTTTTAGTTTGAAAATAAGAAAGTGTGGGGATTGAATAGTAGCGAATGTGTGTGTAGTGAGTGAAATGGGTTTTAATAGAGATTTTTGCAATCATGACAAAAATAAATAATAATGACAATTAAAGCGAAATTCACAAAAACTGACAAGGGGAGTAAGGAGAAAATATTTTAACCTAATCCCAAGATTAATGATTAACCCCAATGTGTCGCGCAGACGTCAGAAACCAGTTCAATTTTCTAAGATAGCTATCTTTAAAACTATTCTGCTTTCCAAAACTTATTGACAACTATTTAATGCAAAATTATTCAGTATCTAGAGAATAGATTCGTTTAACCAAACATATTCTAAATAAATACCTCTAAACTTATGAAACCTTCTCACTTCAGAAGACTCACACGTTCAGAGTCAAAACTAATCTCAAAGTCTCATTTTACCATTCTGAGAGATTGACATTCTGAGATAATCATCAGATTCATTCTGGACATAATTCCATTTTCAAAATTTTCATAATGAAAATGAATGTATCTTCAGCAAGGGGTTTTGTAAAGATATTAACCCATTGATGGTCTGTATCAATAAATTTTAGATCTAAAATACCCTTCTACATATAGTCATGTATAAAGTGATGTTTTATGTCAATATGTTTAGCTCTAGAATGCAAAATGGGATTCTTAGATAAACAAATGGAAAAAGTCTTATCACAGAGTATAGGAATGTTACTCTCATAAACCTGGAAATCTTCTAGCTGAATTTTCATCGAGAGTATTTAAGTGCTGCATCTAGAGGCTGCATGTATTCAGCTTCTACAGTTGATAGATTATCTCCCAGAAACTGAAAGCTTCCAGAAGTGCTTTTCCTCTCAAGTCTATCTTCAGCATAGTCAGCATCACAGTAGCCTACTAGCTTGTAATCTTTAGATTTTCGATAACACAAGCCAAGGTTAATAGTACCTTTCAGATACATGAAGATCCTTTTAACAACTGTTAAGTGGGACTCTCTAGGATCTGATATGAAGTAAGCACACAAATAAACACTAAAAAAATGCCAGGTCTAGAAGCAGTCAGGTATAGGAGAAAGCCAATCATACCTATGTATAGCTTCTATTCTACCTTAACACTTACCTCACCTTTCTTACGGATACATGTGGGATGCATAGGAGTCTTAGACATCTTGCATTCTAACATGTCAAACTTCTTCAGAATTTCCTTGGTGTACTTACTCTGATGGATGTACATTTCTTCTAGAATCTTATTGATCTAATCCCCATAAAGAATTTGAGTTCTCCCATCAGACTCATCTCAAACTTTGCATGTATAGACTTAGCAAATTCCTTGCACAAAATAGAATTAGTAGAACCAAATATGATATCATCAACGTAAATCTGTATAACAAGAATATCATTTTTGAATGACTTATAGAAAAGAGTTGTATCAACCTTCCCTCAGATGAAATCATTTTCTAACAGATAATTGTTTAGTCTTTCATACCATGCTCTAGGAGCTTGTTTCAGACTATACAACGATTTCTTGAGTTTGAAAACGAAATTTGGGTTTTTAGGATTTTTAGGAGCTTTGACTTTTCAAAGTTAAACTTATCATCAAATCTGACAAGTATTGATTCTTCAACAATGTATATCCTTTTGAGCGTTCAGAGTATCCTAACATGACACACTTATGTGCCTTAGAATCAAACTTGCCAGGATTCTCTTTAGTGTTCAACATAAAATAAGAACATCCAAAAGGATGAAAATAAGAAATGTTGGGTTTCATGTTCTTCCACAATTCATAAGGAATCTTACCAAAAATAGGTCTTATAGAGATCCTGTTCTAAATATAAGATATTGTATTGACTGCCTCTTCCCAAAAGTGCTTGGCCATATTAGTCTCGTTGATCATGGTCCTTGCCATTTTTTTGCAAAGTTCTATTCTTCCTCTCTACAACTCCATTCTGTTGCAGAGTTCTAGGGCAGGAGAAATCATGGGAAATTCCATTCTCATCAAAGAGTTTCTCAAAATCTTTGTTTTCGAATTCACCACCATGATCTATTTTGACTTTTACAATTCTGAGATCCTTCTCATTTTGCACTTGGGAGTAGAAGATAGAAAACACATAATGTGACTCATCATTGTGTCTTAGAAATTTCACCCATGTCCATCTGTTGTAGTCATCAACAATGACTAGTCCATACTTCGTACCATTGACAGAAGCAGCTTTCACTGGTCCAAACAAGTCAATGTGCAGAAGTTCCAATGGTAAGATTCACTTCACTCAAACTTGAAAAATCTTTCTAAAGTTTATAGTAAGCTCCTGATTCAGATACATGAATCTTTTTCAAATCCTTGTATTTGTTCAGAAGGTTTTGATATTTTTCCAAAACTTCTTATAAATTATATTCAAGCTCAGAACGAGAAAGTTCATAAAATACCTCTTCAAAATCAGACACAAATTCTGATTCTGAATGACTCGTTTCTGTGGGAGCTTCTGTGAATGCCATCAGAGCCATGTTAGCTTGCTCTTCTTAAGAGTCATTTTTAGAAGACTCTGAATCATCCCATGTAGCCATGATACCCTTCTTCTTCCCTCGGAAGTCTTTTTTCTTGGGTTTTTTCCTTCTTTAGAGTGAGGCAACCATTCTTGAAGTGGCCAAGCTCCTTGCACTCAAAGCACGTGAGTTCTTTGCCAGCTCCAGCTTTCTTGAATCCAGACGAAGACTCAGAACGACCACCTGTCCTTCTTTGTCCTCTAGATTTGCCTTTCCTTATCTTCCACAGTTGATCCAAACATCTGGAAAGAAGATACAATTCATCTTTTTCTTCTGATTCTTCTTTAGACTCTTCATCAGTATCAGCTTGAAGATCTTTTGTCTTCTCAAACCTTCCTGAAGACTTCAGAGAAACAAACTTGCTATTTCTCTTGGGCTCATCTTCCTCGAGCTCAATCTCATGGCTTCTTAAAGAACAAACTAGTTCTTCAAGAGAAGTTTTATTGAGGTCCTTTGATAACTTCAGAGCAGTTACCATCAGTCTCCAACGCTTAGGTAAACTTATGATGATCTTTTTAACATGATCAGCAGTAGAATACCCTTTGTCCAGAACTTTAAGTCCTGTAACTAGAGTTTGAAACCTTGAGAACATTTTCTCAACAATTTCCTCGTCCTCTATCTTGAATGATTCATATTTTTGAATCAAGGCAAAAATCTTGGTTCCTTTGACTTGTGTGTTCCCTTCATCCGTCTTTTTTTTTGTTGGTCCTTCATGACTCTTCTTTCAACTTTGTTGCCACTTACATCTACTGGGTGTACATAGCCATCGACCACCATATCCCAAAGATCAACATCGTGACCAAGAAAGAAGATTTGTAATGATCTCCATCAAAAACATGAGGTTTATCATTGTAATGATCGCAATCATTTGTTTGAGCAACTGGTGGTGGAATGGCAGCCATTGTGTTTCACACTGGATCTTTATCTGACATTGTTAAGTGTTTGATAATTTTATCAAGACCAGAAATGGAGCTCTGATGCCAATTGAAGGTGGCAAGAAACACAAGAAAGGGAGGGGTTTTAAATTCGGTTTCACAAAATCAAAGTTTTTTCAAAACTAACTCAACAAACAAAATAGAAACAATACAAAATAACAGGTTATTTGTATACTGGTTCACTGTTAATGAAGCTACCTCCAGTCTAACCTACCAAGGTGATTTTGCCTTCACAAGAAGGACTTAATCCACTATTACCTAAAATTACTGCAGACACCACAAAGACAAACTGTCCTTGTCTTCTTGAGTCCACAAACAAGATTGAGATTTACAAGGTGTGTTTACAAATAGTGCTTTTAAAAATCAGATTGACACAATGGTTATGTATGAAATACTCACACAATATGAACAAAAACTCTATGTGTGTTTATACAATATTCTAAAGAATAATATCTTCAGAGAAAACGATGCAACATGAATAGTGTTGAGCAACTTGTTAATTAGCGACCTCATTAATTCTTCCAAGTTTTCCTTTTGTAGCCAATGAAGGATCTGTTGTAGGGTAGAATGGGAATCTTCATGAATGAGCTGGCTCCTTGAATAACAGTCATCAATGGTGGGACACAAAATCGTACAGTATTAATGTCCTTACTCCATAGAATCCGCGTAGTGGAAGGGATTTTTTGATCATCTACTATATACTATTTATCTCACGTAAAACCATTTGATCTTATCTTCTAATCTTTAGAGGCTTCTGAATAAAGTTGTTGAAGCATGTTTAGAAGAATCTAGGGCCTGGTTGAGTTACTTCAGAACTTAAGTCTTCAGAGTCTTGACATTGTTCATCAGAACCTGGTCTTCATAGTCTTCAGCATCTGTTCTTCAGAATCTACAAAACTTGAGTGTAGAATCTTAAAGGTAGTAAAACCTTCATAGGCTTTTAAGAGTCATAGTCAGAAGCTTTAACACGAACCTTCTTCATAACCATTATCTAAGAGCTTTCTAGAACTTGACAACATCTTATGAAGCACTTGTATATCTTCAGAGTCAGAGTATGTTGATTCCAAAATCTGATGACGTCACACATCTATGCTTTAGAGTTAGAATATGTTTAGCAAAAGTTACACACTATACAAAAATTATTAATGTACGAAATTGTTCTTTAAGAATCAATGCATTGTTATCATCAAAACTAAAGGCCAGAGGCAGAACCAAATCTTGGTCTAACACTTACATTATCATGTTAGGTGTTGATGTTCCTTATGACAACAATGCTTATAAGAAAAGTCATTATTCTGCTAAACCACCTTTATTCAGTGGTGATTCAACTCAGTTTGAGTGGTGGAAAAGCAAAATGTATACTTACATCATTGGCCTTGATGATGAGTTATGGGACATTTTTGAAGACGTCATTGACATGGCTGTTGATGGTGTTGGGATGGTTAAAGACAGAAAAACTCTTACATCGGCCCAAAAGAAAGATTACAGAAAACACCACAAAGTAAGGGGTATTATGGGGTATTCTTATTGAGGCTCTACCTCACTCTGAATATATAAAAATCATTGATAAATCTACTGCTAAGACTACCTTTGAATCTTTGTGTTCCACTTATGAAGGGGACCAACAAGTGAAAGAAGCTAAGGCAAACCTTCTTGTACAACACTATGAATTGTTCAGGATGAAGGATGACGAAGACATTGAAACAATGTTTTCTAGGTTTTAAACTCTTGTATCAGGCCTTCAGATCCTAAGCAAAAGTTACACTACTGCTCACCATGTTAAGAAAATTCCGAGAAGTCTCCCTGCTAAATACAGACCTAAGGTCACGACTATTCAGGAGGCTAAAGACACAAATACGTTGATTCTTTAAAGTTTGATTAGAAATCTTAAGATCTATGAAATGGAAATGAATAAAGATGGGCTGGTGGTTAAATCTAAAACACTGACGTTGAAATATGTGGCTGAAAGATCTGGTGGTAAAGCTGTCAGATCCTCTAAAGTCTGGAAATCAAAAGAAGCTTCTAATGATGACTCTGATGAGGAGGAAATGAACTTTATCATTAGGAGGTTTCAACAACTGGCAAGAAGAAATAAAATATTACTACCTCCGATCCTTTTTATAAGAAACATTTCACTTTTTTAGATTCATTAAATAATTAATGCATCTGGTCTATAATGCAGATCAGATACATTAATTATTTAATGAATCTAAAAAGTGAAATGTTCCTTATAAAAAGGACCTGAGGGAGTATATGGTAAAAGCAATAACTTCAAAGGGTTTAGTTCTAAAGATAATGCAGATGGCAAAAAGAGTTGCTTCAACTGTAAGAAGCATGGTCATTTCAGGGCTGATTGTCCTGATCTGCAAAAGGAAAGACCGAAGAAAGGAAGCTTTCAAAAGGAAGTTTTCAGAAAAAAATTCAAGAAGAATTTCATGGCAACATGGGATGAACTTGATAACGAAGGCAGTTCAGACAAAGACGAGTGAGAAGCAAATATAGCTCTAATGGCTCTCACACCCTTAGATACTGAATATGAATCAACACCTGATTCAGATTCTGATGGAGAAGACGAGGTATTTTCTAATCTATCTCGCTCTGATTTAATTTATTTTATTCAAGAACTCATGTGTCGTTGCCAAGATAAAGCAAGACACAAGAAAACATTGAAAAAGGAGTGTGATCTTCTAAAAGAAGAACTAAAGATTTCTCAAAACAAATTTGAATCTTTGGAGAAAGTTCATATTACTCAAGTAAATAAACTGTCAGATAAAAACTTGGGTAAGCATGAGACAGATCTTCAAGATTTTATAATAACAGGTCTTGAGAGAGCAAAGCTTTCCTCCATGATATATAGGGTAAGCAAGAACAAAGAAAAAGGTTTAGGTTATAATGAAAAATGTGTTATCTCTAAATCTCAACTCTTAAAAAACTCAGATGCTTCTTCTTCAGGTAGTGCTCAGACAATGCTGAAAACTTATTTTGTGTCTGGCTCTGATAAAGGTAATAGTCTAAACAAATCAGAACTCAAGATAATTGAATCAAAGGTTCTGAAAAAGACAATACCTAAGATGTCAAAATCAAAGGCATTGAAGAAATCATAACCTAACATTTAAAAATCAAAGATTCTGAAGAATCCCGAACCTAGAAATCCCAAGTCAAAGGTTTTAAAGAGAGTAGAACCCAAGACTTGTGGACCAAAGGTTTAGATGTCAAAAATCACCCAAGATAAAACTTTTATAAAGGAAAAGTCTGGAATGAGTATAAACCATTCTATAATAAAAATGAAGGTTCCATGGTTTATGGATTGGCAACAATTTTTCTAAAACATGGTTCACTACAAGATGTCATGTGTGATGTTGTAACATGCTGCTCAGATAATCTTGAGAGCAGATGTCCTAACAGATGTTGGAACATGTTTAATCAGAACATCCATTCTAAATGTTTTAAAATCTTGGCAGATTTATTTTGTTTTAATTCTATGATATTTCTTTTGAATATATGTCAGTAATTTACGCAGGTCAAGATGATGCTATTAGGAACAAAGTTTGTATCTCCAGCTGTACATAAAATGCTAAATTAAATGATGAGACGTTTTAGGAAACTTTGAAGATTTGTTCTTGCTATTTTGGAGAAGATTCTGCAGTAAGTTAAAACTGACAAAATGGGAAGAGTCCAAGCCCATTCTGTACAAGGCTATAAAAGGAGACTTGCTATACCTAATTCGTGGTGGATTATTTATTGAAGATACCGTGTGTGCAGATAAGGGTTTAGGGTTTGAGTTTTATTTTAGGATACTACTGTTGTATTGTGTCACCCATGTGTCTTTTGATACATTGAGGTAGACAGTTTTGTGAGCCATTCATTCATCACATAGATGCTTGAGCTGGACTGTCTCTATTGAGTTAAAATTTTGTCAATCACTCCTAAGCTTTTAAGCATTTAGTGATTGTGTGTCTTTTGGATTGTATTGTCTAAAAACGTTAGAAGAGTTGTAATTCTGTGACTGTGGTGACTGGTAGGTAGGAAGTGAAAGGATTTTTCATACCTAGGAGTGTCTTAGGTAGAAGTTGCACTGGGTAGGTATTAAGTGAGAGTTGTAAATTGGGTTGCTGTTGAAATAGTATTAGTGGGGGTTTTGTTATTGTTTCCACAAGGATTGGTTGATATTACCGTCGTTCTACAGTTGGAATTGTTTTAAACATAGAACATAAAAGATGTTTGTTTTTGTTTCGTACCATAACGATCTCAAAGAAAGTTATAAGCAACAGTAAAATAGTTTTGGTTTTAAAACGATTGTTAAAATCATGTCAAGATTAGGGCTCGATAATCCATTTCGTACATATTTTCTTAATAAAGCATGTGAACTTATTAACAGTCAATATAATCACATATCCTCTCAAGATGTTTCATCTCTAAAACAAATTGTGAGTTTTATCATATTGATCCTTAGATGATCTCTCAACCTAACTATCAATATGATAACATTAAAGGGTTGATATTAGTGAATATCAACTCACAAAACTATCTCTAAACTTTGTTTGTTGATAGATGAAAAATCCAGGTCAAGAGTTAAAACATATTTCTCAATAATGATCCAACACAAATAAAAACTATAAAAACAAGGTCTTTCACCATATATTCATCAACTTGTTCACATACAAAATATCAAGAGAAATTCATACAAAAGTGAGGATTATCTACCTCTAATCTTGACACAGGGAGAGATTTAGCTACCCATAACCATGGTAGCTTGAGCAACAAGTAACACACAAAGCTTTTGGAGCATCAAACTTGAAAGGATCAAAGATTGATGCATAAAAGCTTTGATTTCTAAGTAAAAATGAAGAAGATGACTTTTTTCTCCACACAAGTGTTTTCTAGGTTCCACAAATTCTATCAAAAGCAAGAAGTTGTTCCAAAATATCAACAAGTGCCAATTTAAACACTTTCTGTCCAGGAAAATTCGCTGGACGAGATATAAGCTTCGATGGGAGAAACCATTAAAACAAGCCACGTGACAGCTACAACGCTAGTAGGCTGAGGAAAATATCTGTATTCGTTGGGCGAGACAATGCTTCGCCGTGCGAATCCCATTCACTTTGCTTTCGCCTGGCGAATTTGCCACCGAACCAATTCCAGTAGCTACTGGAATTTCAACCTTCTTTTGGCTGATGCTTCACCTTTCCTTCGCCGGGCGAAACAACCATTCCTTCGCTTCTTCTTTGCTAGGCGAAGATGATCTTTTCTCTGACACACAAATTTCTTCGATTCTTCAGTTTTTCTCTCGACTTTCGCTGCACCCTTTTGTCATAAAATGCTGAAAAACTAGCAAACACATTAAAACTACCAAATATGTACATTGATGCAAGAATCACTTATTAAATAAGCTATTTCATTATCAGAAGCATGGAAAAGAGCTTAAAAGTTTCGCAAATAGATACGAAAACTAATCTATACTTGACACATATCAAACTCTCCCCAACTTGCATCTTTATTTGCCCTCAATCAAAGGTAAATTTCAAAATCCACAAGAAAACTTTCAAAACACCAAATTGTCATACCCCAAATTTTGACCACAATATTTCCCATCATTGTGCAAACAATCACCACAATATGGATGTACCATCATACCTCATCAATCTCCTCAAAGATTGTTGAGCCTTCACTACAATAAAGAATTTGGGTTTTGAGCCCTCTTAGAGCACTTAGACAAAGGATCAATCAATAAATGACATGATATTTAACTTGTCTAGCCTCTCAAACACCCATAAAGGATCAAGAGGACTCCCACATCAAGAATCAAGCACAAGGTTGCAACATTCCAAGTGGATCAAGCCTCAAGATCCCCAGTGTCACCAAATTAGGGTTTTGGTCGACCAAGGCCTCCAGATGAAAATTTTCCTTTGGGCATGAGCCAATACTTCAAAACATGATCTAAAATGCTCCAAGGGACCTCATGGATCCACTCATCAAGTTAAATTAGCATCAGGGGAAGCATTCATCAAAAATCAGGAATTAGGGTTTCTTACAAGACATGGGCCAAGACCTCAAGACATGATTTGAGGGCCTCAAATACACCACATTGATACATTTACAACAATGGATTGATCCAATAAGCTTGATTCACAAGTTTCAATTTTACCAGGACCACAATTAGGGTTTTGAAGAAAAAGTCAACTATATCTTTGACTTTTGACCAAGACATGTTCCCAAACCTTGGGACATGATTCAAGACACCCTAAAACACCTATGGAATCCATCCATTAGGTTTTAATTAGGTCAAGCACTTGATTACATAGAGGATCACACAGTTTGGAATTCATCTGACAAAAAGTCAACTGTGCCCAAAATCAAGTTTGACTTTTTGGAATTTTTCACAAATATGGCTCCCCTAAGTTAAGAACAATGTTAATGCATGGTTTTGATCATCATCAATCAATAAAAATCAAGAAAAGTGAGGTTTCTTGCAAAAGGGGCAACCATAGAAAACTTAAAATTTTCTAAGTTATGGAACAAAAGTGATTTGGTACCAACTTTGCAAGGTCATAACTCATAAACCACAAAGCCATTTGCTTCCATCCAAAGCTCAAATGGAATTTCACATGACATAGTTCAAATATGTCAACTACATCAAATTCCAAATGATCATGGATTCTGAGTTATGGTTGAATCAAAATCACTAAAACATGAAAATGCTTCTTTTTCCAACACTTAGAGAAAATTCTGTCCAAGACAGATTTTAAGTAAAACACCAAAACTTGGGAGATGTTTACACCTAGTTGCAAGAAGAATCAATCTCAAATGTAAACATCAAAGTTGTTATACATGTTGCCAACAATCCAAAGAGATCATTGGCATGAAACAACTTAACTTGAGCCAAGAGTTATGGCTGCCACAAAAGGCATTGTTGCAACTGTTTTTATGACAGTTTGGATGTTTTCTTGCAAGCCACGATTTTTGAGTCTAATGCAATGATCACTATGCCAAACCAATTCAATGTCACCAGAATGACTCCTCACAAACCTGCAGGATAGTGCCAAAGAGCCAAGGAAAAATCTCATGAGAATGATGAAGTTTTGTCATGGAAGCCTTGAATTCAAAGAGCAATTATGTGAAATAGTGCATATTAAAGATTCCTATCCCTTGTAGTCAAGATGCTCTAATAAACAACATTTAAGAGGTCTGCAGAATGTGGATTGAGTCAACACATAGCTGAGCTATTTGGGATTGCTATTGTACCTTGTGTAAGAAGCAATTATGCCAAGCCAAGACCATTGAATTCAGTTCTTATCCTTCAAGTTCCAACTATTCATGCTTGACAAATCTATTCACCTATAAATAAAGCTCTCTTCTGATGTTTATAAATACACCAACGCAACTTACAACATAGCTTTCTCTCATTTCCTTCTTAAATACAAAACTCCATTTTTCTTGAGAAAGCACTATCGGGTTTTGAGTTGGAGACCAATGCAACTCAAACCAATGGTTCACACACCTCATATACAACATATAGGAGTCATCTAAACACTTACATTTAATCTGTAACATCAAAATCTCCAAGTCACCATCCTTTTGCTCAATTTTGCCTCAAAGTTACAGATTGAGTCATGTCAAGTGATTCAGAAGGTTTCAATTCAGTCTCAACACTGGAACACCATCCTTGAGGGTCAAGGAAGCTATCCAGATTATCAGAACACATATGTAACACCTCTACAAGAGAATTCGATTCTCACTTGCAAGGTTAGCTTCCTCAAAACTGAACTCATTAATTCATGCATCATAAACATCCTTTCAAGTTACCAATGCATTTCTGATAGTTTATAGATCATTTTCCCTCAATCAATTACTTCTTATCTTGTACATATGAAATTTCATTTTAAATTCTATTTTTAGGGTTCATACGATTTCAAACCATTTTCTTTCAATTCTTTGAATTTAAATAAAATTGAGTAATGCCATTCAATTCCTCGTTCAAAAATGGACAAGTTTCTTTTTTGAATCATCCAAAATGGTTGCGTATTGATTGAGATACGATTTCAAAAATTTGAGGAAGATGATGAAGATGAAGGTGGTGGCCATGACGCCATTCTTCAGAATCAAATTTAGTTTTACTATATATTTTTCCCTTGCCAATATATGTTTGAATTGACATTGCGCCCTAGTGGAAACACTAGTATTTGTGTGTGTAGCGAGCGAGAGGTTTGGGGTTCGAATCCCCCTCGCCCCAGACCTTTTGGTATTTTTTTTTAACCATTTTCAAAAGAAGGTTTCCTATATTATTCACTCTTTCCATTCTCTATCAGCCAATGCACCTGGCTCAGTAGGTAAAATTTTAAACCCTCCACCCCAAGGGCGTGGGTTCAAACCTTGGGAGGGCCATTCTATTTTTTTACCACTTATTCTTTTCACTTTTTTTCCACAATTTCTTAATAACTTCAAAAATTAATTTCTCTTTCAATTTCAATCATTTTTGAATGATTTTTTTTTTTCAAAATTCACAAATATGTTAAAATATTTTATTCCATAAAAAACTCAAAAAAAGATATTATTTATTTAATATATTTTGATTTTTTGAAAAGAATTCCTTTTAATTGTTTTTAAACATTTTAAAAATTCTTTCTCTTTATCTTTCAAATTCAATTGATTTTTCAAACACTTTTAGGCCTCTAATAGAGTGTAAGACCCAACCCCCTTTGTACATAAATATTTTTGGGACTCAGTCATTGTATAAGTCCCGGTACAATTTTCAAAATAACGGTGCGATCGTTGTTTTTCATCTGGACCTCTCCTTGAGTTGTAAGCCCCATCTTTTGTATAAAATAAACTCTTGGGCCTCTAATAGAGTGTAAGACCCATCCCTTGTCACATAAATAAATTTTCGGGCTTCAGTCACTGAATAAGTCGCACTGTGTTTCACGAAACCGCGGCGCGATCGTCTCCTGTTAAACAATTTTCATCTGGGCCTCTCCTTGAGTATAAGCCCCAAACTTCCTTCTAAAACAACTTTCTTTTTTTGATTTAGATTCAAATTCAAAGTGTTATCAAAACTTTCTTTAATTTCTTGAATAACTAACCATACAACTGTAGTTACAATGCTGGAGCTTGCACACCTGTAAGTTCTACTATTTTTTTATATACATACTGATTTATATATTTTATCTGTATATGTATACCTGTATATACTTGCTTAGAGTTTTCCCCAGCAACTAGGTCTAGTTTTAGATCAAACCAGTGGTTACTCTTTCAACACAGTCAAAACTAGTTCCCCATAGGAAATTCCAGATATAGTCTTGCCTCCTCTTGGGCTTATACAATATGAAACAGAAAAAGACATTATTCCCGGTGAAACTTTTCTCAAGACTGTCACAACTTAGAAATATCTGTACAAGAAATTCACTTCCCCAAAGAGGATTATTCCTGGTGAAACCTCTTTTGAATTTCTTCAAACCTTAGAACTGTTCACTAAAGAAAGGATTATTCTCGGTGAAACCTTTTCTTGAACTTTTCTTAGGCTTGGACCCACAGGTTTCCTAAAAGCATCCCCAACCACCTCTTGGGCTTTGTACAAGGACCCTCAGGCTTCTTAGAATTTCTCAACCTCCTCTTGGGCTTAGTACAAGGACCTGAAGACCTCCTTCAGGTATAGGACAGAACCTAGTCATCTTTTGCTAGTTCAGTCCTCCAGAGAGTCAGAACATCAGACCAATTTAGGGTTGATTCTCATCCCTTAAAACATCAGCCTCCTCTTGGGCTTCATACAAAGATCATTCTCCAGTTAAGAGAAAACCTTTTCACACCAGTAGACTTGGAAAGTCTCATCTCCTCTTGGATCTCAAAGAAACCCTCAAGTTTCCTAAAAGCACAAGAAAAAACCTGATGACTTAATCAATCTCCAGCAGAGTTTAAACCTTTCATTCTAAGTTCCCCAGTTAGGGTCAACTTACCATCAATACAACACTAACAGAATTAGAACCTCATGGTCTCTGATATTTCAACTCTTCTGTAATCCTCAGCAAGAGTTGATTCCTCAATTTGGACCTATTTCTGGATCTCAATAATCCTCAGTAGAAGCTAGCCTCCTCTTAGGCTTCATATAATAATTTCCCCAACCAGCCTCCTCTTAGGCTTTGTATAATGATTTTTCCTCAGCTGAGTTAGCCTCAATCTTGGGCTTTACAGATCATATTCTCCAGCTGAGTCAATCTCTTTTTAGCCTCAATCTTGGGCTTTGTGCAAGACAGATAAAACCTCTCCCCAGTGGAGTCAATTATTTTAGCCTCAATCTTGGGCTTTGTACAAGACAAACAAAAAATATTCCCCAAAAGAGTCAATCTCTTTTCAGCCTCAATCTTATGCTTTGTACAAGACAAATATAAAACTCCCTAGTAGAGTCAACCTTTTAGCTTCAACCTTGGGATTTGATCAAGGCACACAAAAACCAACATCCCCTCAGAGAAAATCAAAATTTCTCTCTGTAGGAAGACATTTCTCTGTACATCACACATCAAAACAAAGAATCAAAAAACCCTAATCCATGATAACTGTTGTAAGTGGCACACTTGTTGATTCAAAAATCCAAGTTGTGGTCCCTCTTTTATCCTGTTAAACTTCCTCTTTCATCTAATTGCTGTAAGTGGAAAGACTCTGGATTATTTACATCCAAGCCTATGTCCCTCTCTTAGCATGTAAATACTCCTAAGGAAAAATGGCATTGCTCAATACTGAGTTAAAGTTTATTTCTTCAGGACATCACCTTTATAAAGGAAATTATGGAATTGCTGGATTCTCATATCCCAGTTAAAGTAATTCCCCTTTATAACCAAATACCCCAACAACTGTGATGAACATGTGAGATATCTCCCTTTAGAGATGACAAATTCTCTCTTAGTCACCCCTTTAGCTTCAATCTTGAGCTTTGAACAAGACACAAATAACCTTTAGCTTCAATCTTGGGCTTTGAACAAGACACCAAACATCTTTTTCCTCCCATAGAATAGGAGGAACTATGATTGCTCTGATTTTCCTGTTATCTTTACGGGAATACGTAGGCATAAGATTGCGAAATCTTAGCGAACCCACAAATAAAAAACTTTAGGTCCAGTACCTTACCAAAAACATCGAAAAACCCAAAAACAACAAAAACACTCTCTCAACATTCCCAAAGGAGAAACTTTCCCAATTTATAATAGATAAACACCAGTAAGTAGATAATAGTAGAACATGCCAAAGAATCTATGGATAACCGTATATACATTGGGTAATTAACAACTTCCCATTGTATAACCTGACCTCGGACCCCCCAATCTCTTAGCATTTGTTAAAGAAAACATTTGCGTGAAAGGTTAGTTTTAGATAGCTTCCCTTTTCTTTCCAGCTTCATAGGATAATTAAGAAATCAGAAAGTAGCACCCAATTCCAACCATTGCGGTAAGGTGGTCGTGTCACCGACAAAAATCGTACGCTACACAAATCAACCGGAAAACATGAATGGTTCAAACTCGACAATTGAACGCACAAGACATTCTCAATCACTTGCATAGAATCAAAACATGATTATGAATTAAGTTCTAAACACAAACATCACACAATGCAAAATCAAATACCCACAAGTTCAAGTTGAATCATCGAATTCACTCATTATCATATACATGAGCACTATGTACACATATTTACAAGGGACAAAACACTCTCACAAGTAACCGTGCCACATCCAGAATAATTCATACTTTCATCTCAACAAGATATTATAAAATCATGGAAACAAAGATCACTAAGGGCTTTTATGGTTGTAACTTGGCTTGGGTTAACAACAAAGGATAATATATACAAGGCCATTGAACAAAAACAGGTAAAAATCATGAAGAGCATTTCAATTTTTCAAAAATTTATTCCTGCTCAATCGTCACATTCTTTTCCATCCTTTGATTTCTTTTCTTACAATGCATCCTTTCCTTTCTTTTTCTTGATTATTTCTTTCTTTTTGTGTTCTTTTCATAGAATGCATTGTACCACCTATTCTTTTTCCTCTTTTCTCCAATGAAACAACTCTCCCAAACTTTCAACATTTCTTTCTCTTTAGGCAAAAATGCCCTTCACTCAAGGTTAATAATTTGTTGGGATCTTGATTGATTTATTCTAAAAAAAAATTCTTTGTAAGGCTCAAGAGGGGTTACTAATGTGCGCACACTAACAAGGTGAATTGAAGTCTTTTTGGAATGGTGGTTATTCTCATAGTACACAAAAAATGTCTTGATCCTTTCTAAGTTTCCAAACTTTAAAACAAGCTTGCAAGATTAAACATGAACTATACGAGTTAAACAACAATTACTTGAGTTCTTCTACTTTTGGTGAACAATGGAAAGCACATTACTTTTGTGGTTTTGCCCTAATTGATTCAAACATGAACAAGTGTTTACAAAACAATGCATTATAACAATTTTGCATAAAGCACTAACTTCACAATCATGCTATAATTATACAAAGCAATTATCTAACACCTTGATTGTGCATATCAACAAGATTTTTATCATCACCATCACATGTTAGAGTTGACAAAGCACTCTTTTAAGACTTCTTGTGCTAGCTCAATTTTTTTTTTCAATATCAAGGAAAAACACAAACACAAAACTAACCAAAATAATTTCTTTGTACAAACATAAACTTAAGCATACTAAAAAAACAGAAATTTAACATAAACCAAACTAAAATTTATCATAAACCATTGTCTTGGTGTAAACACACCCAAAAAGTACTCGCCGAAGCGCCAAAATTCTAACAACAAAAAGTACTCGCCGAAGTGACACAAAAGTAATTAACCAATACTAAAATAAACTGAAATAGAAATATTGTTCTAACAAAAACTGGAATAAAAATACTTAAATCCATAAAAACTGAAAATAAATGACCAAAATAAAAATATTCTTCACTTTGTAGCCCTTTTTTCAACTTCAGCCCTTAATCATGCATATCATCATGCATCTCCTTATCACCATCACCCTCCGCTCCAGCTGATGCCCCCTCTGAAAAGAAAGGACGCCTGCCCACAGGCCAATTAGCATAGTTATCATAGTCCTCCCGAGTAGGAAACAAAGTGATCTCCTGTGGAGCCATCTGATAATGGTAAAATTTCTGCATACAATCAAAATTAAACTCGAAGGACCTTTGGTAAGCTTCCGACATATCCCAAGAGTAGTTGAATGCCGTTTTCATCCTCGGGTCCCAAGTAGAGAAATTGAGAGCCTCGGATGGTTCACTTGCATTTGCACGAGACGATTCACCACCACTTGCATTTTTCTTCCTTTGACTCAACTTTCCTTTACAATATCTTTCGATGTAATCATCATTAATTATCCCCCTCACTTTCTCATTGATCACATCCGACATGAGAACCCACTTTTTGAGACACAAAGTGGTAACAAGACAAGGAAAAATGATTGGAGCACTAGAATGTACCTCAGGTCGTCGGGTGTTTTCAATGAACAACTTCATCTCATTCGCAATGACCCGAGCTACATCCACCTCTTTGTCTTCCATGATGTAATACAAGAGTAAAGCAACCTCAAGCGGAACCGTGGATCTATGCAACTTTGGCTTGACGTTGTATGAGATCAAAAGAAGTACGACATGAACTTCCGGTGGTATATTTTCTCTTCGATATCTGATCGCCTCCCCCACATTGTTCAGCTCCACACTTTTTCCTTCAAACAGAATTAATTTTTCTATTTTCACGTGATCAAGGTGAATACCAAGCTCCTTTGTGTACTCATCATGCTCAAGAATGCCCAAAGAACTTGGCTTACCAAAAAGGTCATTTACGGCTTCACGGGCAAACCTCACTTCTTTCCCTCGGACAAAAGTTTTATACCTGAAAACTTCCCCCTCGGGATGCAGAGCATTCGTGTAAAATTCCCTTACCAACTCATAACTTATCCTATCAACCGGGTTAATAATATGTCCCCATTTCTTGCTCTAAAAAATTCCTGCAATTTTCCTATAAGTGCCTTCCAGATTGATAATGAACCTTCGCTCTGAGATAATCTGTCTACCCTCCAGCATGTTGTACCTGGCTGCATGATCCTCACTGATGAAACGACTCGAATCGAACTCCCTTGGCTGGCTGGAGCTACTTCCGACAGTTGTCTTTTGTTTTATCGAACCGATAGTCTTTGTCTTTGGAGCCATCTGCACAAAAAGGACACAACAACACAACAGAAGAATACATGATTGTCAGCAACAAATCAAAAAGACAGAAACTGGGTTTTTCACTCTCGCGCCTAGCTCGCCCGACGAAGCTGGAGCGAAGCTTCGCCTCTCAGTCGCCGGGAGAAACACACGAAACGCAGAAAAATTTGCAAAATGCAGATTTTTTTTCAAAACTCACAAACCCATTTCAATGTCCATTGTCTCAACTACACAACCCACAACAAAAACAACAATAATCATAGAAGAAACATATCCTAATGCTAATGTTGCTAGTCATTAACCTTAACCACATGCATCTAACACTATTCTAAGAGTTTCTAAAGAAGAACTTAAAGAGAAATTAACAAAAAACATACCTTGGATTGAGAGTGAGAATTTGAAATAAGTGAGAGTGAGTAAGATTTAGGGTTTGTGAGCTTATTCTTGACAAAATGAGACAAAGGTGGAAAAGGTTTTGACAAAAGACTTATAAAAAGGGTGGGTCAAAAGAGATGGGCCCAAGTGGACCCAATTAAAAAAAACTTTTTTCCCTATTCAACAAAAATAAGCAGACCCACTTTAAGTGCACACGCACTCTTCGCCCGGCGAAGCTGACGCGAAAGGCCAGCGAAACATAATTCGCCCAGCGAAGCAAAATCTCGCCCGACGAATTACAGCAGAAACAGAAAAACAGGTCTACTGCAAGGGCTGTTTTTTCCAACCGATTCAAATGGTTTTTCCACACAGAGACAGACTTAAAACAACAAGAAAAAGAAAATACTTACAATGTTGGGTAGCCTCCCAACAAGTGCTTTGTTTAACGTCGTTTGAGCTCGATGGTCCATGGTGACTTCACTGATCACCAAGAAAAACGGTGCAAATTTCGCGATTAACTTTGCCGCCAAGGTAGATTTTCAACCTTTGTCCATTAACAATCCAACTTTCTTTTGTCTTTGGATCCTCTAACACAATTTCGCCATAATGCTTTACTTCTTTGATCAAGAATGGTCCCGACCATTTAGATTTCAACTTTCCCGGAAAAAGCTTTAACCGAGAATTGAATAGAAGCACCATTTGGCCAGCTTGAAATTCTTTTTGACGGACTTTCTTGCCATGATAAACTTTGACCTTTTCTTTGTAAAGCTTGCTCGATTGATATACATTATGTCTCATTTCAAAATTCAACAATTTTAAAGCCCAAAGAGCTTTATGCTCCATTTCAACCGGTAAATGACAAGTTTTGCCCCAAACTATTTGAAACGGAGTTAAACCAATGGAAGCTTTGTAAGCGGTATGATATGCCCACAAAGCTTCATCAAGCTTTCTAGACCAATCCTTTTTCGAACTTGACATGGTTTTTTCAAGAATTCTCATCACTTCACTATTCGACACCTCGACTTGACCATTCGTTTGTGGGTTGTATGGGGTTGCCACGTTATACTTTACACCATAATGTTCCAAAACTTTTTCAAGTGGTGCATTGCAAAAGTGCGAACCGCCATCACTTATTAACACTCGAGGCGAGCCAAAACGGAAAAAGTTGTTTTTCTTTAAAAATTTAATTACTGTTTTGCCATCGGCCTTTTGAGAAGTTATTGCTTCCACCCACTTCGAAACATAATCAACCGCTACTAGAATGTATTCATTGGAAAAAGATGGAGGAAATGGTCCAACGGAATCTATACCCCAACAATCAAAAACTTCAACTTCCAACATACTTTGTAAGGGCATCTCATCTCGTTTCCCAATTCCACCACTTCTTTGGAAAATATCACAATTCTTCGTATGTAGGTTAGCATCTTTAAACAGAGATGGCCAATAAAAGCGCGATTGAAGGATTTTCGTTGCCGTTCTTAAACCATTATAATGACCTCCATACAGCGAATTGTGACAGTGCCAAAGAATGCTTTTAGCTTCCTCACTTGTAACACACCTTCTTAAGAGATTATCACTACCAAGTTTAAAAAGGCAAGGTTCATCCCACACATAAAAATTTGCACCCGACAAGAATTTCCTCTTTTGGTTCCAAGTTAGATCTTCCGGTATTAATCCGGTTACCTTGTGGTTGGTAAAATCCACAAACCAAGGTCTAACTTGGACCATAAACAGTTTTTCATCGGGAAATTCTTCACTTACTTCACTTTCTTGGTTTGTCACTTCCACATTGACCAAGCGGGATAAGTGATCCACCACCAAGTTTTCAGAACCTTTTTATCGCGAATTTCTAAATCAAATTCTTGCAACAAAAAAATCCACCGGATAAGTCTTTGCTTTGAATCCGGTTTGGTGAGAAGATACTTAATCTCCAAATGGTCAGTGTACAACACGACCTTCGAACCAATAAGGTAAGACCTAAATTTCTCAAGAGCATTACACTATTGCAAGTATCTCTTTTTCAATTGTTGCATAATTCACTTGAGCTTTATTTAAAACTTTACTTGCATAGTGTATGGCATGAAAATTTTTTTGTCTTCCTTTGACCAAGCACCGCACCAACCGCATAATCACTTGCGTCACACATTAATTCAAAACTGAGAGTCCAATTAGGAGCGATGATTATGGGTGCGGTGATCGATTTTTCTTTCAAAATTTTAAAAGAATTTAAACAATCAGCATCAAAGAGAAAAGACTTATCTTTGTTGAGAAAATTGCTCAAAGGTATTTATATTTTTAAGAAGTCTTTGATGAATCTCTGGTAGAATCCCGCATGACCAAGGAAACTTCGGATTTCCTTCACATTTGTTGGTGGTGGCAACTTCTCGATGACTTCAATCTTTGCTTGGCCAACTTCAAGGCCTTTGGAGGAGACTTTGTGGCCGAGCACAATTCCTTCCGTAACCATAAAGTTGCGTTTCTCCCAATTAAGAACCAAATTTGTTTCCACGGTCCTCTCTAAAACGGTTTCCAAATTTTTCAAGCATAACTCAAAAGAAGCCCCGAAAATGGAGAAGTCATCCATGAAAACTTCCATAGTCTTCTCAATAAGATCAGAAAAGATGGCTTGCATGCACCATTGAAAAGTGGCTGGTTCATTGCGCAAACCAAATGGCATATTTATATATGCAAAAATCCTAAAAGGACAAGTAAAATCCGTTTTCTCACGGTCTTCCGGATTAACCGTAATTTGGTTATACCCTGAATATCCATCTAAAAAATAATAGAACTCTTGACCGATAACCTTTCAAGCATTTGATCCATAAAAGGTAGCGGAAAGTGATCTTTTCGTGTTGCTTGGTTAAGCCTCCGATAATCAATGCACATCCTCCAACCTGTTACGGTTCTTGTCGAAATCAATTCATTCTTGTCATTTCTTATCACGGTCATTCCACCTTTATTTGGCACCACTTGTACCGGACTCACCCATGTACTATCAGAAATCGGATAGATCATCCCGACATCCAATAGTTTTAATACTTCCTTCCTCACAACTTCTTTCATTGTAGGATTCAAGCGGCGTTGAGGTTGAACAACCGACTTGAAATCCTCTTCCATCAATATTTTATGCATGCAATAAGACGGACTAATCCCCTTCAAATCGGAGAGAGCCCAACCTATAGCTCTTTGATTTTTTTTCAAAACTTGAATTAAACGATGTTTCCCTTTTTTGGACAAAATGTTACTAATAATAATCGATTTGCTACAACCATTATCAAGAAACGTATATTTCAAATAAGGAGGCAACATCTTTAATTCAAGTTGGGATTTTTCGTTGTTCACTTCTTTTTTTAACATTTCCACTTCATTTTCCCAAGGTTGCACTTCTTCCAAAGTCTCAAGTTCATTCAAGTATTTTTCAAGTTCCCTTTCTTCCTCTTCAGTAAGAACTTCGAATGCATCACCAAGAGCTTTTTCAAAGGGAGTTGACATGTGGACTTGCCTTGTTACTTCCATTATAGCTTCATCTGTTGCATCAATTCGAAAGCTATCATGTGTATCTTTGGAGTGCTTCATTGCTTCAAAAAGATTAAAGCAAACTTCCTCATCTTGAACTTTCACTTTCATTAAACCATCATCGATATCAATCATCATTCTAGCTGTCTTCATAAAAGGTCTCCCAAGAATCAATGGAGCATCATGGTCTTTCTCCATGTCAATAACAACAAAGTCAATTGGAAAGAAGAATTTATCCACATTGACTAACACATCTTGAGCTACTCCATGAGGATGAGTTGTAGACTTGTCGACCAATTGCAATGGCATTCTTGTTGCTTTCATCTCAATGCTCCCCAACTTCTTAACAAAAGATAATAGAATTAAATTTATGCTTGAGCCTAAATTAATCAAGCCTTTACCAACATAAACATCTCCTATGGTAACTGGCGAAGTAACCCAACCCGAATCACTTTCCTTTATCGGTAGAGTCCTTTGAATGATTAAACTACAACTCGCATCAAGCGTGATTGTTTCTTGGTCCGTAAATCTTCTCTTCTTGGTAAGGATGTCTTTCATGAACTTTTCATATTTGGGCATTTGTTCAAGAGCCTTGGAAAATGGAATATTATTTTGTAATTGACGAAATATATCCATGAAACGAGCATAATGCCTAGCATTGTCTTTCTTGGTGGGAGCATGAGGATAAGGAAAATTTTGAATTGGAATTGAATTCAACTTCTATTTCCCTTTCTTGATTTTTTTCTTTTTCTCCTCTACATCTTTTTTCTCATGGTTCTCATTTTCAACTAATTTCTCCTTTTCATTTTTTTCAACTTCTACCTCATCATTTTTTTCTTTCTCCACCTTATCATTTTTTTCTTCCTCCACAATCTCATCACTTCTCACTTCATCATTTTTCTTGTCATTTTCTTCTCCTCCACCTACCTCTCTTCCACTCCTAGTCACAATGGCTTTGCAATGTTCCTTTGAATTGTTTTGAGTGTTAGCGGAAAAGGACGGCCCTGGTTGTTGATCGGCTAATTGTTTCGCAAGTTGCCCAACTTGGTTTTCAAGATTCTTGATTAACGCCTCATTACTCTTTTGGTTGGCCATCGACATTTGCATGAATTGAGTGAGAGTATCTTCCAACTTTGAACTTCCACCTTGAGCTTGTGTAGGTTGATAAGGATTTTGACGGTTTGATGTTCCGGCAACTTTTCTCTAACCTTGTTGATAACCAAGATTACTCCCTCTTTATTGGTAACCTTGGTTGTTTTGATAAGGTTGTTGAGAGTTGTTTTGATAAGGTTGTTGTCTTCCTTTATAGCCTTTATTACCCATGAAATTTGCTTCTTCGTTCTCTGGAGGACAATAACCGGTGGCGGGATCTCCTTTGCATAATTCACAAATTGCTATTTGTACATTCTTGCTCGACATTTCTTGCATCTCTTTTAGTTGTTGTGGAAGCTTTGACATTTGTTGATTCAATAACTCCACTTGTTGGGATATCAATTTATTTTGAGCAAGAATAACATCGTTAGTCCCCAATTCAAGCATTCCAGATTTCTTTTGAATTGTACCCCGGTTGTGTTGGCCTTGAAGATCACTGAGTGCCATTCTATTGATTATATCAACCGCTTCCTCAACACTCTTTGACAATAAAGACCCTCCCGAAGTAACATCCAATAAAGTTTTGTGAGTAGATTGGAGTCCATTTTGGAAAATATTGACTTGTGTTAAATCATCGAATCCATAGCCTTTTCACTTCCTGATCATAGATTTGAACCTCTCCCACGATTCGTTGAGAGATTCATTTGTACCCTGAGCAAACACGGAAATTGAAGTTTTTGCATCCATGAATCGATAGCGAGGGAAAAATATTTCCAAGAACTTCTCTTCCAAAATATTCCAATCAGTCATAACAGCAGTGGGTTGGTCAAGATACCACTCATTTGCTTTTCTAATCAAGGAATGAGGAAATAGTCTTTTGAACAATTGTAATTCTTAATCTTCATCTACTCCAGCTGCTCCCGCAATCTAATAGAATTTAGTAAGATGAGCAAAAGGATCCTCATGATCCATCCAGGGGAAAGGATTTCCATATAAGAGTTGGAGAATCCCCGTCTTCATCTCATCTTGCCTTCCATTATTCTAATTACGAGCGAACTGTGCGTTGTGTCATGGACTGTTGATACAAGGCATTGAAACAAGATGTGGTGGTGGTGGAGCTGCCATGTTTGGCGTAAACTATGGTGTTGGCGTAGAAGTAGAACTTTCTTCTCTCTATCATCTTTCCTTGACAAGTTGCCTCCTCCATCTAGTTTTGTTATTCAACCTACGTGCAGTTATCTCAAACTCCGGATCGAAAAGAAGTTGATCTGCAGGTAACTTTCCTCGCATAAACAGAGTCTGCAAAACTTAACCAAACAAATTAAGAAGCACAAGAAAAATTAACTGAGGTAAAAAAAGTTTAAAACTTATCAACTATTGCAATGCTTGCAATATTAAACAACAATCCCCGACAGCGATGCCATTTTGTTGAAATAGTATTAGTGGGGGTTTTGTTATCGTTTCCACATGGATTGGTTGATATTACTGTCGTTCTACAGTTTGAATTATTTTAAACATAGAACATAAAAAATGTTTGTTTTTTTCGTAACGCAACGATCGCATAAAAAGTTATAAGCAATGGTAAAGGAGTTTCGGTTTTAAAATGATTGTTAAAAGCATGTCAAGATTAGGGCTTGATAATCCATTCCGTACGTATTTTCTTAATAAAGCATGTGAACTTATTAACAATCAATATAATCACATATCCTCTCAAGATGTTTCATCTCTAAAACAAATTGTTAGTTTTATCATATTGATTCTTAGATGATCTCTCAACCTAAATATCAATATGATAACATTAAAGGGTTGATATTAGTGAATATCAACTCACAAAACTATCTCTAAACTTTGTTTGTTGATAGATGAAAAATCTAGGTCAAGAGTTGAAACATATTTCTCAATAATGATCCAACACAAATAAAAACCATAAAAACAAGGTTTTTCACCATATATTCATCATCAACTTGTTTACATACAAAATATCAAGAGAAATACATACAAAAATGAGGATTATCTACCTCTAATCTTGACACAAGGAGAGATTTAGCTACCCATAACCATGGTAGCTTAAGCAATAAGTAACAGACAAAGCTTTTGGAGCATCAAACTTGAAAGGATCAAAGATTGAAGCTTAAAAGCTTTGATTTTTAAGTAAAAATGAACAAGATGACCTTTTTCTTCACACAAGTGTTTTCTAGGTTCTAAAAATTCTATCAAAAGTAAGAAGTTGTTCTAAAATATCAACAAGTGCCAATTTAAACACTTTCTGTCCAGGAAAATTCGTCGGGCGAGCTATAAGCTTCGTCAAGCGAAACCACTAAAACAAGCCACGTGACAGCTACAGTGCCAGTAGGCTGAGGAAAATATCTATATTCACCTGGCGAATCCCTTTCGCTTCACTTTCGCTTGGCGAATCTGCCAGCGAATCAATTCCAATAGCTACTAGAATTTCAACTTTCTTTCGCCTGATGCTTCACCTTACCTTCGCCGGGCGAAACAACCATTCCTTCGCTTCTTCTTCGTCGGGCGAAGTTGATCTTTTCTCTGACACACGAATTTCTTTGATTCTTCAGTTTTTCTCCCGACTTTCGCTGCACCCTTTTGTCATAAAATGCTGAAAAACTAGCAAACACATTAATACTACCAAATATGTACATTGATGCAAGGATCACTTATTAAATAAGAAATTTCATTATCAGAAGCATGGAAAAGAGCTTAAAAGTGCCGCAAATGGATACGAAAACTAATTTATACTTGACACCTATCAGTTGTTCAACTTTGAATTAATACTGCTAATAGTGGATTTCCTTTCTGGCTTGGTAACCCCCAGACGTAGGTGTTGTTATGCACTGAACTTGGTTAACAACTCCCTGTCTCTTATTTACTTTCTGCAATTTTAAGTGTGTATACCTTGGTCCTTGTGTGTTTAACAGATATCAGTGTCTCAACATCTATTAGGACATCTGATATCTGCATACCCGAATTTCAATTGGTATCAGAGCAGGCATCCTGCTCTGTATCTGGGTAAGATCTAAGAAAGATACTTTCTGGTGCAATGGACAAGGAATGAGGTTTTGTAAATAGACCACCCATCCTTAATGGAACCAATTATGATTATTGGAAGATACATATGGTGGCCTTTCTGAAGTCTATGGACAGCAAGGCTTGGAAGTCTGTGGTCAAGGGATGGGATCCTCCAATGGTTAGATATAGGGATGGTAATCTTACTGATGTGATGAAAGCTGAGAAAGACTAGGATGATGAAGATGACAAGCTAGTTCAGAGAAACTCCAAAGTACTGAATGCCTTGTTCAATGGAGTGGACAAGAACATCTTCATGCTAATAAATAACTGTATTGTTGCTAAAGATGCTTGGGAGATTTTGAAGACTGCCCATGAAGGAACTTCTAAGGTAAAGATGTCAAGACTTCAACTTCTTACAACCAAGTTTGAGAACCTGAAGATGAAGGAGGATGAAAGCATTCATGATTTTCACATGAATATTATTGAGATTGCCAACGCCTCAAGTGCTCTGGGGGAGAAGATTTCAGAAGCTAAGTTGGCCAGGAAGATCCTCAGATCTCTTCCAAAGAGATTTGACATGAAGGTGACTGCCATTGAAGAAGCCCAAGACATAAACAACATGAAGGTTGATGAGCTTATGGGATATCTCCAAACTTTTGAATTAGGGATCAATGAGAAGGCTGAAAAGAAGAAGAGCATAACTTTTGTATCAAATACTAAAGACTCAAAGGATAAATGTGACCTAGAGACAGATGAAGATATATCTAATGCAACTATGCTTCTTGGGAGGCAATTTAGCAAGGTGTTGAAATGGGTGGACAGAAGAGAAAGATCAGGTGTCAAAAACATCTCATCCGACACCAGAAACAACAATGACTCCCAAAAGAATGCCAGGTCTGAAGAAAAGTCTAATCAAGGCAAAGGAGTACAATGCTATGAGTGTGAGGGTTTTGGTCACATCAAGTCAAGTCAGAATGTCACACTTTTCTAAAGAAGCAGAAGAAATGGTTGTCTGTATCATGGTCAGATGATGATGAGTCAGAAGATGATTCTAATTCTGAAACTGGCAACATTGTAACTGCTTTCTCTAGTAGATAGGCTGGTGAGGTAGAATCGTGTGTAGAAAATTGCCTTTATGAAGATATGGATATGTCTTACAATAAAACCTGTGGCTAGTGTGAGGATCATATTAAGATAGAGGAAAATCAGAGGAAGATCATAGCTGTACTGGAAAATGAGAAGAAAGAACTTCTATGTAATGTTCAGCATCTTCAGGATGAGGTAACCTTCCTAAAATCCAAGCTTAATAGCATGACAGGCTCATTAAGAAGAATGAGTAATGAATATGATGTGGTGGAATAGTATAGGAGTGCAGGAGGTGATGATTAATAAAACAACAAGTCTGTAGAAGAGTTCCATCCTTCTGAAAATAAGAAAATGGTCATGATGTCCAACCACATGTTACAACATCCTGACAGACATGGTGTGTCTTCAACAAACCCTAAAGCCTCAACTTGGAGGTTTCATTACTGTGGGGAGCATGATTACAGTAAGCCCTTCTGTTATAAGTTGTATGAAATTCAACAAGCTTCAGCTCGGGCCAAAGTCAATTAGTTGAGTAAGAAAAGAAGGTCTATCAACAAGGATGTGAATTTTATGGCTCACACCTCCTTGAGGGCTACAACTAGAGAAGACTGGTACTTTGACAGTGGATGCTCTAGACACATGACATGGATTCATAGGCTATTAGTGGATATTAGGTCACGGCCCTCAGGGTCTGTCAGATTTGGTGATGGATTTAGAGGTGAAATTAAAGGAGTGGGAAAGTTGATGTGTGCAGAATCTCCAAATTTAGAAGATGTTTTGTTGGTGAAAGGACTAACTGCTAACCTTATTAGCATTAGTCAGCTTTGTGGTCAAGGGTTATTGGTCAAATTTTCAAAATCAGAATGCATAGTCAAAGATGAGAAATGTGTTGTTCTAATGAGAGGTATAAGGTCCAAAGATAACTACTATCTGTGGGATCCTCAAGTAACTGCTTATTCCTCCTTATGGTCTATAACCAATGAGGATGAAGTGGAGTTATGGCATCAGATTCTTGGATATCTTCATCCCAAAAGAATGAAGGAAATAATGTCTGTAGGAGCCATTAGAGGAATGCCAAACCTTAAGATTAAAGAAGGGAGAATCTGTGAAGAATGTGAGGTTAGAAAGCATGGTATGATGTCTCACACAATGTTGCGACATCAGAATACATCCAGAGTGCTGGAGCTGCTTCATATGGGTTTGATGGGACCAACGAAGATAGAAATCTTAGATGGAAAGAGGTATGTGTATGTGATTGTAGATGATTGTTTTGGATTCACATGGATGAAGTTTATTAGAGAGAAATCATACTTGTTTAAAGTCTTCAAAGATTTGTGTGAAAGTATTCAGAGGGAAAAGAAAAATGTGATTGTAAAACTTAGAAGTGTCCATGACAAGGAATTTAAGAGTGCAGAATTCTCAGAGTTTTATAATTCTAAAAATATCAGTCATGAATTCTCGTCTCAGTTGGGTGGAATTGTTGAACAGAAGACCAGAGGGATACAAGAATCTCCTAGAGTGATGCTTCATGCAAAGCAATTGTCATTGGTATTTTGGGCTGAAGCGATGAATACTGCGTGCTACATTCATAACAGGGTCACATTAAGAGGAGGTACTTCAACTACCATCTATGAGCTATGGAAAGGGAGGAAACCTACAGTCAAACATTTGCAAACGTTTGAAAACAAATGCTTTGTATTGACTGACAAAGATCAGAACTATAAGACAACTCCTATTAGTGATGAAGGGATATTTTTGGGGTACTTTTCCAGCAGTAGAGCCTATAAAGTTTTTAACTCCAGAAGTAAAATGATTGAGGAATCTGTTAGTGTAATAATTGATGATTCTATTACTAAGCAAAAGATGGAGGTTGAGAACGATGTTGAGACATTTTTTGGGGAGACTAGCAAAGAAGAAAGATGTAATCTTTCCAGCATTATGACAGATGATCCTCAACTCATTTCAGGTCTCTCGGTTAGAGTTTAGGCAGAGCTATCCAAGGAACTCATTAAAGATACCCTTCTGAACATAGAAAGAAAATTCCAGATTCTTGTCTTGTCTTTAAGTTAGAACCAAGGATGAGTTCTACTATTCAAGAAATGAAGTTCTTGAATTACATCATTGAAACAGGTGTCTATGGTTTATTCTACCCTCACAACACTGAAGTCTTGATGGAAGAATCCAACAATACAGATGGATGTGTTTCTGGGAACACTGTTGAAATTGACTATGGTGATACAAGAAGGGGTTGCTTTCAACTAGTTTGGATGAGGAATATGATGGAGAGATATAATGTCAAGCTAAATGTTATGACATTAGACTGTGAAGATCTTAAAGTTGTCAGTTATGTGGTTCAACATGACTGGAGCAAGAGTCGTGACTGGAATCTTGAGAAAAGAAAGATGGTTGTTATGAAGTGTGTAGAGTCTAAGGATCAGCTGATTGGTATGGGTACTATAGTATTATCTACAAGTCAGTGTGAAGACATAAGATATGGGCTAATTACTGGCCCTATGAAGGAGTTATAGCTGTTACAAGTATGGAGGAAGGGAAAAAATTCTGTATCTTTCCTCTATTCTCAAAGGCATAATATGCCTAAGAAGGTTGTTATCATTGAGAGATTGAAGAAGACAGGGTGTAAGGCTGTAGCAAGGGGATTCAGCATAAATGCTCTTAAGGCTTGTGACAACAACAAGAAGTGTAAGTGGATCTTAGATAGGGGCAAGAGGTGGCATAACACCTGAAGCTGACCAAGTGATATGTGTTTCCATGTGTGTGTGTATGCTTGATTACACTGTGTCTGGACATTGTCTCCCTTTGTGCTATACAATTCAGGGGAAGTTCTGTTAATGGTCTTGTGGTGATGTCTTAACAAGTTTTTGAAGTTGATGGGTGCTTCTTTGATTCCGCTGTGTTTGCTTCTGATGATTCTTTGTTGAGAAACTCTTTATCTGCAGTGGGAGTGTGTATGTGATGGCTGGTGATGTTGTGTTTCTTGGTCTCCACCTTCAAGGGGAAAACTGATTACGTGTGACAGGGGGGAGATGTGTACCTGTCTGTTGTGGAAGTGTTTTGGTACATCTTGTACAAAGCACGCCTTATCGCATGCTACCTGGTGTTTGTTTGGCTCTAGTGAGAGGATAATGTCAGATAAGATGTCTTGACATTGTTCAATCATGATGGTTGTGGGACTTGGTTGTGATATGTCTAGTGTAATGCCGTGACATTGTGCTTATTTATTTTGGGTTGTTCTCTAATGAAGTGTCTAGGCAAGGAATTTGGTGGGAAGCTTCGTGTGTAGAACATGTTGTGGTTCTTTGGATGAGTCATAAAAAAATGTCTATCAGAATGTTAGGACATTGTATAAAGCTGTTTCAGTTAAGACTGACAAGAGTCTATGTGTGGTCAGCATGCCAAGGACGGTAGATCTAGTCAGCAGTGCTCTAATAGTAGGCCCGAAAAACTTGTTTTTTTTGGGTGCATGCGTAGCGTGTCTCTACGCCATGGGAACTGTCTTGATTGAAAAATGAGACCCATAGTTAATAGATTCATTTCCCACTTATGGACGGTGGTCCATTTTCAAGCTGACTTAACTGTTTCCAACATTACCCTTCTTGACTTGTTAGGCATTACAAACAAATATTTTGTGTTATATAAAGACTGAAACCTGGGTGTTTGTTTTCATCCCCTCACGTTGTACTTCTAACATGAGTCAAGCTTCCAAACTTTTTGATAAGAAGCAGGAACCCCTGAACAAAAAGAAGGATCAATCAAGTGTTGTGACATTTGCTGGGTCATCAACAGTAGCTGTCCTAACAGGGAAAACTTCTGTGACAGTTTTAAAGAGGGCTCGTTCTAAGGATCGTGGTTCTGGTGTGAATGGTGATGAAGACTGGGTTCAATTTGTAAACTCAGGAGGCTAGAGGGAATAGCTAGTTTGTTTTTGTCAGGTTGTTAAAGTTTAGCTCAAACAGGGGGAGAAAAAAAGTAAAAATAAAAGCCCCTAAAGGTGGTAGTGTTAGTGAGTTTTCTTTGTGCTGGGTCTGTGATGTCCTATCAGATGTTGTGTCCTTCTGGACATGTTTTGTGATCTGTGGTGTTGGCTTCTGCCATATGTGTTTCTAATGACCTGAACTAGTTTAGTTCAACCTTGTGTTCATGTTGATTTTCTTGTGTTTCAGTTTGGTTTTCTTTTTCTTTGGGAAAGTTTCTTTTTCCGAGTTGAGAGAAAGATTTATCCCTCCATGACAAGAACCGGTTCTGGGGTCTAGGGGGAGTGTTGTGGATATTCCTGAAGATGCAGGTCATCTTCTTCCTCATGTACACACACAGTCTCAAGGGTTTATTGTGCAAAAGGTGTTTTAGCCAAAATTTGCCAAAAGGGGAGATTGAAGGTTCCATGGTTTATGGATTGACAACAACTTTGCTAAAACATGGTTCACTACAGGATATTATGTGTGATGTTGTAACATGTTGCTCAGATCATCTTGAGAGCAGATGTCCTAACAAATGTTGGAACATGTTCTATCAGAATATCCATTCTGAATGTTTTAAAATCTTGGCAGATTTGTTTTGTTTTAATTCTGTTATATTTCTTTTGGATATATCTCAGTAATTTACACGGGTCAAGATGATGCTATCAGGAACAAATTTTGTATCTCCAGCTGTACACAAAATGCTAAATTAAATGATGAGAAGTTTTAGGAAACTTTGAAGATTTGTTCCTGCTATTTTGGAGAAGATTCTGCAGTAGGTTAAAACTGACAAAATGGAAAGAGTCCAAGCCCATTATGTACAAGGCTATAAAAGGAGACTTGCTAAAACTAATTCGTGGTGGATTATTTATTGAAGAAACCGTGTGTGCAAATAAAGGTATAGGGTTTGAGTTTTCTTTTAGGATACTGCTGTTGTATTGTGTCACTCATGTGTCTTTTGATACATTGAGATAGACTGTTTTTGTGAGCCATTCATTCATCATATAGATGCTTGAACTAGAATGACTCTATTGAGTTTTAATTGTTGTCAATCACTCCTATGCTTTTAAGCATTGAGTGATTGTATATCTTTTGGATTGTATTGTCTAAAAACATTGAAAAAGTTGTAATTCTGACACTGTGGTGACTGGTAGGAAGTGAAAGGGGTTTTCATACCTAGGAGTGTCTTAGGTAGAAGTTGCACTAGGTAGGTATTAAGTGAGAAGTTGTAAACTAGGGTGTTTAGATTTGAATTAATACTGCTAATAGTGGATTTCCTTCCTGGCTTGGCAAGCCCCAGACGTAGGTGTTGTTATACACTGAACTGGGTTAACAACTTTGTGTGTCTTGTTTACTTTCTGCAGTTTTAACTGTGTATACCTTGGTCCTTGTGTGTTTAACAGATATCAGTGTCTCGACATCTCTTAGGACATCTGATATTTGCATACCAGGATTTTAAAAAAGCTCAAAATAAAAGAAATTTTGTTAGAACTAACAAGAGAGGACCCATAAGAGTATGGGTACCTAAATCCCACATTCTTTTTACTGTAGATTTTCTTAAGAGGAGAAACAAGGCACCAACCTTGGTACCTAGACAATGACTACTCAGGTTATATGACGGGAGAAAAGCTTATGTTCCAAACCCTAACTTTAAAAAAGAATGCTTTGAAATCTTGATTCGTATTGGTTTTATGGTCGTGACTCTGTGAGTCTATCAGATTAACTGCAACTATACAAATGTATCGCCTAGTTTTAAAAGATATCGAACCCACAAAGACCAATAATCAATCTTACTGCTATCTATTGGTGCTATGTAAATCTAAGGCTATAGATCTTTCGATTATGGGGAAATTAAAGCTAAAACATAAATAAAGCTTAAAAAATTTATCAGAAAGGAGAGTCCAGAATGTGGATCCCAATGCACCTCAGGGACTCAATAATTCATTAGTGTGTGCTAGGTATTAAATCACTTTTCAGTAGAAAATATTAGTGTAAAAACCTTTATCTCACACTAGTTATTCCCTCTAACCTCTTGAGTTTACAAAGAACAAAACTTATGCATACAATCTTGGATCTCAAAAACTGATGAAAATTGCAAATATATAGTGAACACTGCTCCTGGAAAGTGTCCCAAGTCGTGTGGAATTCGTGGAGGAAAATTAGGGAAGGTGGGTGAAGATTGAGCATGTCGTTTCCTGAAAATTCTGTACTTGAGGTCCATGGCAAACGCCATGAGGTCTATGGTGAAAGCCATGGCCTTAAAATGTGGAAGACGTGGCTAGTGAGGTACATGACGAACGCCATGGGGTCATGGCGAACGCCATGCACCAGAAAATGTTGATTTCTACCTCTTTTCTTCATTTCTTGCCCTTTTTTCGGGTTTCTCGCACGAATGCTCTTCTTTGATAAATACCTAAAACAATCAAACAATACCTGCATAATACTATGAAAACATATAAAATTGATACTAAAATGCATGCGAATCGAGTCGAAATATACTATGTATTTTCACGTTATCAAACTCCCCCATACTTTAACCATTGCTTGTCCTCAAGCAATCGACCAACACGATAAAATGAATTAAGCCCGGTTTATAACAATGGCACAACAAAACTCTTAATCGTTTGTATGTGGCTGCTTGGCTAGTGTTAGATCAATAGGTGCTAATTTCAACAACAAGGATACTGTAAGGACACAATTCCGCATTTCGCGGTCAAAAACTCCCCTCTTATGAAAACCAGCCCGAATCATGCTATTATGGCTCAACTTAGATCACTTATCCTTTTTCACCCTTTTTCATTTGAGCGCAATCACATTAAGCCTCTTATCTATTCATACACGTGGTAAATAATCATGTTAGTGATTATGATCCACATCTTGTTTTGCATTTCAAAATTAGTCATTTAGCGATAGTTCTTTTTTTTTTAGGTTTCACTACCGTTAGGTTAAATGATCGGGTGAAGGCCACCTAACTTAAAAGGCGGATTCCTGTTCATATTTCTCATTAAGTACATGATCATTCACTTATTTGTATCAGCTTACTTACTTAGTGTGTGATTTCTAGATGGTATTGACTGCTCATACAAACTAATCAAGGGTTACTCAAGAACAAGAACTTAAGGTCTTGGAATAATGGGTACTCAAATCGATTTGCATATTTAGGAAGCTTAGGGTGTCGAAATGGTATCGATTTTATCGAAACTTTCCCAAGTCTCTCTAACATAGCCTATATTATAACAACCTATATAGTTTCAGAGTGTCGTGTCATGAATCAAGAAGAGTTTTTTTGTTGGGGGTCCAATTTTTAGGGAAACTCAATAATCAACTGATAAAGACTCGACAACACATGCAATGACTCGACTAAACACTAAAAACAGATAAAATCCTAAAAACATGAAATAAACTAGAAAACAATAAATCTACCTAGAAAGCAATAAATGAAAACGATAAAGTTCCTCCCCCACACTTAAACCAAACATTGTCCCCAATGTTTTAATATAAGGTGGAAAAGGAATAAATAGAACCTTTGTGGAGAGCTCAGTGACGGCCACGACCTCGCCCTCGTCCATATCCACCCCTACCATACTGAGGGGGTAACACACCCATATGTTTCCTATACTCTAGTAGATCCTTCATCCCTATCCGCAATCCTATCATCTGTTCGATCAGGTCTGCTATATTATGGTCGGTTCGTCCTGCGCAATGGCGTTGTTGCTCCTGTATCTGCCAAATGTGGGCCATCACGTCGACCTGATGTCTTTGCATATCTCAAAGCAGCTGGTCGTGCTCAGAATCTATATCATTACGGTGTCGTAGCTCGCAAAGGACATCATTAAGTGCGGTCCTAATAGCAATATAGTCTTACACCACTCGGGACTGGTGTCTGGAAGAGGTACCTGCAAAAGTGTTAGAAGGACCAGGCGCGGTGTGTGCATGTGTAGCAGGTTCAAAAATAAGGCCGTGAGCATCATGCTCCATCTGATCAAATTCATCATATGTCGGACCATATTTATTATCCCACACAGGTATGTCATAAGGGGCAGGATGACTAGGTTCTGGGGCGGTCAGATCATAAATCCAGTTTTTCCTGTTTTGCATATCAGTACATACAGGGCAAGGCAAAATAATACTCCTAAATACATGATTTCTAGCCATCAAAAAGTATTTGTCGTCTGGCCTAGCTTTAACCAGGTGCATGTTTCAGCAAGCATCCATATTAAGTGATCGTGAAGGCTGGATCAGATCCTGTAGAAGTGGGCCACCAAGTACGTCTGAGGTGCTGGTCGTATGGAGAGGAGGAGGGGGTGTACCTGCAAGGTACTCCGACGCTCAAGTAAGAAAGGGTCAGAGAAAAGGGGCAAGTACAAAGTATTAGTTCGTAGGATGAATATTGGATACCTGACCCTCTCAAGTGAGAGGGTTTATATAGAGCCCCCAGCGCGTGGCCAACGGTCCTATTTTCGGGGCGAAATAACCATTTTCCCGAAGAATAGGTAACTACCCAAACTAGCCGTTATGTCGGGCATGGTGCCCAAAACTAGCCGTTATGTCGGGCACATGCGTAGTTTCGGGCACCTGCCCACAACTGTTCGGGGAACGGATAAGCTGTACGTAACGGGCATTGTTTTCGGGGAGGTGCGATGCAGTCCCTGCCCGGTTGGAGGGGAAGAAAGGTAACTTTTGTCCCTTCGTGGATTGGACTTAGGCAATTTGGGCCGCTTTGGAGCAGAAGTGGATTGGGCCGTGTCTGGCCATTGGTCCAGTCCAGAACATTAAGGAAAGGTGTATCTAGGGGTTGAAGGGTTGTCAGTTTAGCGTTCAAGCCCAATGCACGAGCTATGGAGGTGATTAGTCCTCCAATACAAATGGGACCAGTCCCTCTGGTGCATACAGATTACATATGTGCGAACATAAATGGAGTCGCATTGACTCATGTCTGTGTGAATACACTGTGCACAAATAACAACTCCTAGAATTTACCCTTCCATTGTTCACCCAGCAAAATAAGGTGTTAGCCAATATACGATGTAAGTAACATATGGCTGGGTTGTGGATTGATGTAGATTTTAGCCCTTCCCAATCAGATGTGGCCTCACCTGTCGGTTGTTCCCAAAAGCAGAACGCCTCTAATTGCCACTCCCCTTCTAAGGGCCCTTTCCCATGCTATATCGTCCCCACGGGGAAAGTGTAGCAGGTTAGCAATATAATCCTGGTTCACTTCATATTCTCTGTTAAACATCCTAAACTTCATAGTGCCTACAGTGCTATGACTTACTATTGGCATGAAATAACCGAAAGAGCTCAGAAATTCAAGAGTTAAATTAACATAAGTAGGGTCACTCAATGTACAAAAATGAGTTAGTTCTAACTTAAACATCCAATTCATACTACTAAACAAACCTAAGCTATGCAAACAAGTTTCATCCGCATACCTTGTCGGAACGATCGAACAATTGAACAACTTTATATACCTTTTTCTTTGCTTCTCGCCATCTTCTTCCTCTCTGAAAATAATGTTCACGAAATCGACTGCCGGTCTTTCCACTCTTGGAGGCATTGTGAGAGTGTTTGGAAATATGAGTGGGTTTGTGGTTGAAGGAAAATGTGAGATTCAGAATCTGAATTTGTTGTGGAGTGGTTAATAGGGGATGAATGATGGTTAAAATAGAGGAATGGTGGTGGTGGAGTGGGAAAATTGGAAGTTTGAAAGCTTGGAAGTAGTGTGGAGTGGAGGAGTTAAGAGAGTTAAGGGAGATAATGACTTTGGGTAGTGGAAAGAGTGAAACCCGTGTGGAAAAACAGTTCAAAAATCGTGTTTTGCAACTGGTATGTCTATGGCGAATGCCATGGGCCTTAAAATGTATTTTTCACTATGATATGGCCATGGCGAACGCCATGGGTCTATGGTGAACGCCATCAACCTTTAACACATGATTGTTATGCTTCTGGGGCAGAAAATGATTTTTTTAACACTTTAATTGATTTTTAAGGCTAAATTTTGGTGCATAGTAGCTCATTTAAGTACTTGGCCTTAAAATTAATCAATTAAATTTGTAAATTAAAGCCAAATAAAGTGAAAAATAAATCAAATGAAGTGATCAAAAGTAAATTGAAATAAATATGAAAGATAGAAAAATTAAAATGACATTATAAAAATCGAAATTGTGGGTTGCCTCCCACGCAGCGCTATGTTTTACGTCGATAGCTCGACAAAATTTTTAAAAAAATCAACTCCTAAATTAGAAAGCATATCAAATCCTAATTAGAAAACGGGAAATCCTAAATTAGAAAAACGGGAAATAAGTTCCTCCTCCACACTTAAACGGAGCAGTGTCCTCATTGTTCAAATGTAAGGTAGGAATGCGGAAATACCAAAGTAAAAACCAGCCACTTCATCGTATATCAGGATCGAAGAATCTTCGGATGGATTAGATCTCCTGATAAATATGATCAAACTGCTCATGTGTCACATCCATAAAGCCATGGAAATCCTAGCGAATGGTAGTTACATTAGCTCTAAGAGTAGCAACTTCAGTCCTAAGGGCGTCGAACATAACAACATGGTTGAAGGGAGGACGGGTAACAACTACAAAGGCTTGCGGAGGAGTGTTAGAGGGAGGAGTTGGGTGGTATTCATAAGTTGAAGGGGTTTCAGGTGAAATGGGTGACTCACTCCAACCTTCCAAGTCATATAGCCAATTATCTCGGTTATTGATGTTGTGTAAATCAAAAGAAGTATTCTGTTATCGTATCCACAGAGACTAGATCGATATTACCAACTTTTTAGATTACTGATATAGTTTAAGTTAAGGTTTTCAGAAAGTTTAAAGTTTTAATAGAAAGTAATAACAGAACGTATTATAAACGAAATAAAATAAGTGGAATTGTAATATGACAAATTATCTTGCAGGGATTGGATTTCTTCTACCATTTACGTATGCAATCTACCTATTAAGTTTTGCATAACTATGTATTCATTCATACTTCCACATACTTCTCAAAACAACATGTATGTCTACACGAAATTTTCAAGATTCCAATCGGTTTGTTGAATAAATGATGTCTCAATCGATTAAACAATCCGATTGTATGAAGATTAAGTATGTTGAGGTGGATATTTAAAAATAATTCTATGTCTAGCAATTAGAGTTAGATCGATTCGTTATCTTTTGATTCATGAGCTCGAAAGAAAATTTCATTAACAAATCGAATTCATAGGATTTGCCAATAATAACAAGATAGAATCAATAATCATGAAAACATGTTTATATTAGGAATATAATCAGTAAACATACATATGATTACGGTAGATTCTTCCAATCCCAGCAAGAGAGGGAGTTAGTTAGCCATTATCATGGTAGCTTTTACAAAAAGGAAGAATTGGAGATGAATCAGCATCAACAACGATTTCTCGATTGCTGATATGTATCTAGCTCGATTCTTTGGTTTTCCCTCTTTACTTTCTATTACAACTGATATTTAACTAAGGGTAACTAAAAGTGAATGCAAATTACATAGCTTGAACCCTATATTTATAGAATTTTTCCAAAAGCTGCTACTTGCGCCCTGCTCAGAATTTCTTCGCCACAGCACACCTTTACTTAACCCTGAAGAATTATTTTTAACCGCCTTTGGTGGTTTTGGCCGCCTTAGTGCGCTTTGCCCAGAAAAGCATGCTGCAGCGCACTTGCGCTTTGTGCAGAAAAGTGCGCTGCAGCGCATTTGCGACATGTGTGTGCTGGCAACGAGACCTCTCTAGAATTTGCCATTTTTCTCTCTTCCTGCAGCGTGCGGAATCGAGCTTGTAGCGCCAGGTCACGTTTTTCTCATTTTGCTCACTGTGAGCGTGCTGCAGCGCCCTTGTGGCGCAAGTGTGTTGATTTTTGACTTTCCATCATGTTTTGATCCATTTTCCTGCACAATTTCAACACATACATTAATAGCAACCATTCTTTGTCATTTTATCTTTTTCTACTCAAATTAAAGGTAATTTATCCGAGATTCCGTAATTATCGCCTTTCCAAGTGTTAATATTACTCAATTTATCTTCATTCTTGGCCATTTATCAAATTCTCCCCAACTTGAATTTTTATTTATCCTCAATCAAGAGCATGAAACTTTTTAAAAACAAGAAATTTTCATCAATCAATTTGTTGCAAAGAAATTGAAACATGAATGGTTCAAATGACTACTCATCACGCACAAGTCATGTTCAAAATGCCTTCATGAATCAAAGCATGATTAAGAATCATGTTTTTTCTTCAAAATCAGCTCATGTCCTAAAAAAGAAATGGCATTAATTACTGAATCATCCTATCACACTTCTTCATAAAAGGGATGAAGATTTTGAGGCTTTCAATCATATGTGGTGAGTGGACTCTCATTCAATAATCCTGTCAACATCCTAATCAATTCATATATTTATCTGAGCAATTTTATGTTTTAAAATTTTCTTAAGAGCATAAATCACTAATGGTTTGCTATGGTTGTATCTTGGCTAGTTTTGCAAGGGCAGGATGTTTCCTAAGGCTATTGGCTCAAAAGTTCAGTCCAAGTTAATGAAGAGTATTTCAAAGAAAACTATTTGTTCCTTTCTTTCTTTGTGTTCCTTCTCTTTTACACTCCTCAATTCTTTTTCATCCTTTTATTTGATTTTTTTTTCCTCTGCTTCCAATTTCTTTTCTTTTCTTTCTTGGTTGTATATTTTCATTTCTTTGTTCAAATTAACATTCTCTCCCCAACTTGCTTGATTCTCACCTTTGGTTCAATTTAACTCTTCATTCTTGGTGATTTTATCATATGTTGGTTCTGGGTTTTTCAAAGAAAATAGAATGGATCAATGATGAATTTGTTGTTATTTTTTAATGACATACAACAATCTCACCAAGTCGTTTACTCAGCGATTTGTTGTTTTCAAAAATTGATCCATTCATGGCTTTACAAGGCTAAAAAAGGGTTTGTAAATACTCACTCACTCACAAGGTATGATGAGGCTTTTTTGGCTTGAACTTGAGTGGTAATGATAAAATCAGACAAAATTCAAGGCAAGGTACATGTTTATATGCTTTGTAGAATGTTAGCATGATTCTGAATTTTGTGGTTCTTACAAAATCATGTCATGCCTCATTTTGCAAAAACATAAACTTTTGCTTGAATCATGTAGCCAAAACCAGAAATATGAGGAAGACTTCCATTGTGCACTTAAATACTTTAAATGATCGATAATCCTTATTTTAACTCGGTCGATTCATGTTTAATCTGGCAATTTTTCTTTGAAATTCTTGAGGAGCATAAAAAGGATCAAGGTAATTATTTGTGTTTGACCAAAACCACAATTTGAAACCACAAAATATTCCCACAAAATTATCCATAAGACAACTACGGTACAAAATACCGTCAAATTTCCAAAAGAAAAACATTGTGTTACCAAAAGTTGCAAGACAGAGTACTTTAGCATACAAAATTCAAAGGCATAAGTTAAATGTACTAATTAAGATAAATAAACTGAAAGCTTTTAAATTTCACTCAGGTTTTTGGCGAGCTTTTCAGCTATCTTCTTTGAATCACTCATCCTCCATGTCATCATTGTTGTCACCTTGTTCTTCTTCACCTTGCTCCTTATCTTCTCCTTGTTCTTCTCCAGATTCTGATTCACTTTGTTGCTGATTTTCTACATTGGTTGCAGTTGGTCCCTCCGGGAAGGTTGGTCTGTCCCCAGGCCACTTGATGTGTGACTGGAACGCCCCAGCATTCATGAATTGAAAGGCTTCCGCTGATGCTCCACTATTTTGCAGCTGAAGATTATATAGAGATTCCTACACGTACGAGATGGCTCCGTGATTTGAAGAATTCTGCTCCCAACTATGAGTAACTGCTGTCCGCATCCATTCTTCAAAAGAAAGTTGTGAACCTAGGACATATTCATTCTCTTCTTGGTTCTCGTCTCGTTTTGGGTTGCAATACCTTGAAATGTAGCGTTCATCAACCACACCTTCCACAATATAATATAGCAAGTATGAGATTTCTACCGGAATGGTAAATGTGTGGCTGCGAGGCCTGATGTTGTAAAACTGCAGTGTCAAAGCCACTTGTGCTATAGTGATCATATATTCTTTTTTGAATTTTATTGGAACTCCTGCAGCATTCTTCACGACATGTCTGCCTGTACCCAAAATAGCCCTAGAGATTTTCCCGATGTTCCAAGAACCTTGTTGCACCCTTCTTGAGTAAGCATCAATTTCTCCCTCCTCAAGATTGAGAGGTTTGCCTAAATATTCATTTATGGCATTCCTATCAAAAGCTATGGTTTTTCCTCGGACAAAAGTAGTATAAGGATATTCTACACCCTCTATAGGAAGAACATTGGCATAGAATTCCTTGATGATCTTATAATTCAGATTTATTGATGGATTTGCCAATTTTTTCCAACTTCGGTCAGTGATAAGATCACCACAGTCTCGGAAGGCCCCCTCTGGATGGATGTCAAACCTCCTTTTCGCTCAAATCTTATGGCAGTTCAACTCCCTAAACCGTGTCTCTTGTAAAGGACCCAAAAACCTGGTGTCATCAAAGCGTACTTGCCCGCGAGAGGGTCCTTCCATAGTCTTTTGTTTCTTTGCAGCAACTTCCCTTTTTGGAGCCATTCTCTGAAAGCAAAAACAATACTTTTCCTAGGTGTTAAAACATATGTTCATTCATTCAAATCAGAGAAATTTCAAAGATTATAACTGCAGGGGCGCCCTGCTCAGAGTTTCTGCGCAGAGCATAAGTGTGCTATGAGTGTACCATGGCACTAGGCAGCACCTATGTTCATTTTTTCAGTAAAAAGTCTTCACAAAGCATGTTGTTTTGATGAACACATGGTAAATTTATTCAAAAGTGTTTGTACAAAGATGCTCAATGATTCATACCAAAATAATTTGTAATGATTCTTACCAAAGACAACTCTTTCCAAAATAAACTTTGAAAGGCATAAGATAATGAATGATTGGAAGGTTAATGTGTGGAGATGGATACCTTGGTTGGATGAAGAACAGAAACACTCTTTGAGTCAGATGGAGAACAAAGAAAATTTTTGTTGCAAAAGAAATGTTATGAGAAGGGGAATGCTTAGGGTTATGGTTAAGAACAAAAAGGTGGATCAAAGATGAGTTATTGCAACATAAAATTCGTGAGTGGAAAACTAAAAAAATGGTTCAATGCACATGGTGAGTGGTTCAAGTTCTTAATTATGGCATTAAATGTTGTTAGGTAGCTTTCTGGTTTTTGTGCAGGTTGTGCCATGGCCTCCCCTATTGCGCCACAGTGTGCTTGCGCTATGCTCAGGATGAGAGGGCCCTGCTCAAAAACCAGATTTTTCTCCAAAACTTGAATTCTTCATTAGAGGTGCAAGAAAACTAAATTTAAATAACAACATAAAAACCTGAACATTGGGTTGCCTCCCAATAAGCGCTTGTTTAACGTCTTTAGCTCGACGTATTTCATGTTTTTTATTGTTCTTATAATGGAATCATTGTGGTGAGTCTGTCAACATCACCACCCAAGTAGAGCTTGATCCTTTGGCCATTAACAGTCCATGTTGCCTTTGAAACTGGATCCTCCAATTCAACTGCTCCATAAGGCTTAACATCTTTTATTTGAAATGACCCAGACCACTTTGATTTTAATTTTCCCAAAAATAACCTTAATTGGGAATTGAAAAGGAGAACCATTTGTCCAATTTTGAAATCTTTTGGAAGAATTTTACTATCATGATACCTTTTATCCTTTCCATGTACAACTTGAATGATTCATATGCTTAAAGTCGTATTTCATCCAGTTTATGTAACTGTAGCTTTCGTTTTGTGTCAGCTTCTTGTTGATCGAAGTTTAGAAATTTCAAAGCCCAAAAGGCCTTGTGTTCCAATTCCACCGGCAAATGACATGCCTTACCGTACACCATTTGAAAAGGTGTGAGACCTATTGGTGACTTTTAAGCGGTATGGCAGGCCCAAAGAGCTTCATCAAGATTCAATGACTAATCTTTCCGTGAACTTGAAACCGTTTTTTCTAGAATTCTTTTGACTTCACGGTTGGACACCTCAACTTGCCCATTGGTCTATGGGTGATACGGTGCTGCAACCTTATGCCTGACTCCATAGTGTTCAAGGGCCTTAGCAAGAGGTGTATTACAAAAGTGAGAACCACAGTTGCTAATTAACACCCTTGGTGTTCCAAACCTAGTGAAAATGTGCTTCTTAAAGGACTTAAACACCGTTTTGCTGTCTGCTTTTGGTGATGCCACTGCCTCCACCCATTTGGATACATAATCAACTGCCACTAAGATGTATTCGTTGCTGAAAGACGAAGGAAAAGGCCCGAAGAAATCAATCCCCCAACAATCAAATACTTCCACCTCTAACATGCTTTGTAATGGCATTTCATTTCGCTTGGAGATTCCACCAGCCCTTTGACAATTATCACAATTCTTGGCATGTTCATATATATCTTTGAATAGACAAGGCCAATAAAATCCTACATGTAAGACTTTGTCAGCTGTCCGTTCTCCGCTATAATGGCCGACATATGGTGAATTATGGCAATGCCATATGATGCTTTTGGCTTCCTCTCTAGTAACACATCTTCGTAATAACCCATCGGATCCGATTTTGAACAAGTACGGATCATCCCATACATAATGAGTGGCATCACGCAAGAATTTCTTCTTTTGTTGCCAATTGAGATCTTCGGGGATGAGATTGGAAGCCTTATAATTCACAAGATCCATAAACCATGGTCTTTCCTCAATCATGAGAAATTTTTCATCTGGAAATTCTTCAAGTACCTCTCTTTCTTCTTTTGTAATCTCGGGATTCACTAATCTTGATAGATGATCCGCAACCAGATTTTCGGTGCCATTCTTGTCACGGATCTCTAAATCAAATTCTTGCAAGAGGAGTATCCATCAGATTATTCTTGGCTTGGGATCCGCTTTATTGATCAAGTATTTGATTGCTGCATGGTAGTATAACAGATAATCTTCGATCCTATGAGATAAGATTGAAATTTTTCTAATGCATATACAATAGAAAGAAATTCCTTTTCCGTTGTCGCATAATTGATTTGCGCATCATTTAAGACGTTGCTTGCGTAATGTATAGCATGGAAAACTTTGTTATTTCTTTGGCCTAAAACGACACCAACCGCATAATCACTTGCATCGCACATGAGTTCAAAATCGAACGTCCAATCGGGTGCAGTGATTATGGGTGCTGTGATCAAAATTTTCTTTAAATTTTCAAAAGCAAGTAAGCATTCTTTATCAAAAATAAATGACCTGTCCTTGTTGAGGAGGTTGCTTAATGGTTTTATGATCTTTGAGAAATCCTTGATGAATCTTCGATAGAACCCGACATGGACGAGGAAACTTCGAATTCCTTTTACGTTGGTTGGAGGAGGGAGTTTTGCAATGACATCGATTTTGGCTTTGTCCACTTCAATTCCTTTTGCTAAAATTTTATGTCCAAGCACTATGCCCTCGGTAACCATGAAATTAGACTTCTCCCAATTTAGTACCAAGTTCGTTTCCACACACAGCTTCAGTACGATGTCCAAGTTGCTTAAACACAAATCGAAGGATTCACCAAAAACGGAGAAGTCACCCATGAAGACCTCGATGGATTTTTCAATCAAATTTGTAAAGATGGCTTGCATACAGCGTTGAAAGGTTTCAGGTGCGTTGCACAGGCCAAACGACATACGATAGTGTGCAAAGATACCAAATGGACAAGTGAAAGTTGTTTTTTCATGATCTTCTAGATTCACGGTGATCTGATTGTATCCTGAGTATCCGTCTAAGAAACAATAAAATTGTTGCCCGAACAATTTTTCTAATATTTGATCCATGAATGGCAAGGGGAAATGGTATTTCCTTATTGCTTGATTGAGCCTTCTATAATCTATGCACATACGCCATCCGGTTACGGTCCTTGTTGGAATCAACTCATTATTTTCGTTTGTTATCACTGTCATGCCACCTTTTTTGGAACAACTTAGACATAACTCACCCAAGCGCTATCTGAAATGGGATATATCATTCTTGCTTCCAACAGCTTCACGACCTCTTTCCATACAACTTCCTTCATTGTCAGATTCAAACGCCATTGTGGTTGAGCAACTGGTTTATAGTTCTCTTCCATCATGATCTTGTGCATACAATATGATGGACTAATACCCTTTAAATCTTATAGTACCCAGCCAGTCGCATTTTGATTATTCTCGAGAACTTGCACAAGTTTCTTTTCTTCAAGGCTGGTCAAGGAAATACTGATAATGACAGGTTTCTTGCATTCTTCATCAAGAAAAACGTACTTCAAGTGGCTAGGCAACATTTTTAACTCAAACTTGTCATTCTTTTGCAAGGCTTCTTTTAATTCTTCAATTTTTGCCTCTTTTGCAGCGTCAAGTTCTGTCAAACAATTATTGAGTTCCTTTTCTTCTTCCGGATTAAGGACATTGAAAACATCCATGAGGGCTCTTTCTAATGGTGCTGTCAAGTGTACTTGTTTTTGTATTTTCAGTATTTCTTCATCAATTGTATCCATTTGAAAACAAGCTCCCTTATCCTTGGTATGCTTCATGGCGTCAAAGAGGTTGAAGCTAACTTCTTCCTCTTGAACACGTACTTTCGTTAAACCGTCATCAATATCAATCATCATGCGTGCGATTTTCATGAATGGACGTCCCAAAATCCACAGCACACCATCATTTTCCTCTATTTCCATAACCACAAAATCGATAGGGAATAAAAATTTATCTACCTTGACCAGCACGTCTTCGGCAATACCAGATGTCTTTATGACTGATTTGTCGGCTAGTTGTAAAGTCATCCTAGTATTCTTCATATCCAAATCCAATTCTTCGTATTACTGAGAGTGGAATGAGGTTGATACTTGAGCCAAGATCAATCAATGCTTTCCCAACGTTCACGTTTCCAATTGTGACTGGTAGCATAACTCTTCCTGGATCCTTTTCTTTTTGTGGAAGTGTTCGTTGAATGATTGCAATGCAGCTTGCATCAAGATGTATTGTTTCTTCATCAGTAATTCTTCTCTTCTTGGTGAGAATTTTTTTCATGAATCGTGCATACGTAGGCATCTGTTCAAGTGCCTCCGCAAAGGGGATATTGATTTGCAACCGCTTGAAAATATCCAAAAATCGAGCGTATTGCCTTTCTTTATCCTTTTTGGTTGGAGCATAAGGGTATGATAGGTTTTGTACTGGCAGATTTATCTTTTTTCCTTTTTCTTCCCTAGTTTTCTGATTTTTTTGCCCTTCATCCGTTTCTTTCTCATCTCTACCTTTTTTCTCTTGCTCCTTTTCAACTAATTCTCTTTTATCATTTTTTCTCCTTCTTTCTCATCTTCTTCTCTATTTTCAACAACACTATTTTCTTTTTTCTCATTTTCGTCACCGTTTAAATTTAGCATTTTTCCACTTCTCGTTGTTATTGCCTAGCAATGTTCTTTTGGATTTGGTTGAGTTGTGGGTGTGAAGCTGCCTCCTTGTTGCTCCGCCAGTTGCTTTGTAATTTGTCCAACTTGAGTTTCAAGGTTCTTGATTGAAGCGTCGATGTTTTTCTGATTTTCCATTGATTGTTGCAGGGTATCTTCAAGTTTGGATGTTCTATCTGGCTGATTTGCATTTTGCGGTTGTTGGTAGTTTTGGTACTGATTTGGCATGCTTATTGTTCCAGAGTCTTGTCTCCAACTTTGACCGTAGTTGGCATTATTTCCGCTTTGATAATTTTGATTGCCTTGATATGGTGCTGGTCCTTATTGATTCCCCATGTAATTGACTTCTTCATTGATTGGGGGGCAAACACCGGTTTGATGGTCTCCAGTACATAATTCGCAAAAAGCTACTTGTTGTGGTGCACTTGCCGAACCGTGCATTTCCTTAAGTTGTTGTGGAAGTTTGGATAGTTGCTATGTTAATTCTTCCACTGTTTGAGTAAGGATTTTGTTTTGTGACAAGATTGCGTCATTTGTACCAAACTCCAAGATTCTAGGCTTTCTTGATGTCATGCCTCGGCTGTACTGCACCTGATGGTTATTTAAAGCCATACGGTTGATGATAGACACAACATCTTCTGCACTTTTAGACAACAAAGAACCACCCGCAATTGCACCAAGTAACAACTTTGGTTGCGGTTGAAGTCCATTTCGAAAGATATGGATTTGTGTAAGCTCATCAAATTCATGATTAGGACATTTCCGCATAATAGATTTGTAGTGTTCCCATGCTTCACAAAGAGTTTAAGTTGCACTTTGCGCGAATGAGGAGATTGCTGCCTTGGCATCCATAAACCTGTTTTGCGGGAAGAACCTATTCAAAAAGTGTTCTTCGAGAACGTTCCAGTTGGTCATAATGTTAGTTGGTTAGTCCAAATAGCAATCCTTTGCTTTGCCGATCAAGGAATGTGGAAACAATCTCATAAAGACTGCTTCTTCAGCTTCTGGTGCTCCTAATGTACCGGCAAGCTCGTAAAATTTTGTGAGATGATTGTAAGGATCTTCATGGTCCAGACCTGCAAAAGGGTTTTCATAGATAATCTGTAACAACCCTGTTTTCATCTCAGCTTGTCGGTTATTTGGAGTGTTGGTGAGACGAGCTAATCGTCTTGGGCTACTCTGGCAAGGTCTACCGTTCACAACCTCAGGTCTACCTTCAGCCATTTTTTCTTTTGTTGAAGGTGTTGATGTTGAGACTTCTTTCCTTTGAGATTTCTGTTTGGCTAGCTTCCTTTGCTTCTTTGTTTATCTTTTGTTTTTCCAGATTGTTCTTTCGATCTCAGGATCAAAAGGTAATAAATCTTCTGGCTTTGTACCTCGCATACACAAAGCTTGCAATTTCTAACCAACAAATGTTAGGAGAAAGTGAGATAAAATATAGGTGTAAATATATACAGTATTTTTAACAAATATACAAGCCTAAAAGATGACAATAATCGTTATGTTCATAATATCTAAACGCCAGTCCCCGACAACGGTGCCATTTTGATGTTGTGTAAATCAAAAGTATTCTGTTATCGTATTCACAGAGACTGGAACAATATTACCAACTTTTTAGATTACTGATATAGTTTAAGTTAAGGTTTTCGGAAAGTTTAAAGTTTGAATTGAAAGTAATAACGGAACGTAATATAAACGGAATAAAATAAGCGGAATTGTAATATGACAAATTATCTTGCAGGGATTGGATTTCTTCTACCATTTACGTATGTAATCTACCGATTAATTTTTGCATAACTATGTATTCATTCATACTTCCACATACTTCTCAAAACAACATGTATGTCTACACGAAATTTTCAAGATTCAAATCGGTTTGTTGAATCGATGATGTCTCAATCGATTAAACAATTCAATTGCATGAAGATCAAGTATGTTGACGTGGATATTTAAAACTAATTCTATGTCTAGCAATTAGAGTTAAATCGATTCGTTATCTTTTGATTCATGAGTTCGAAAGCAATTTTCATTAACAAATCGAATTCATAAGATTTTCCAATAATATCAAAATAGAATTAATAATCATGAAAACATGTTTATATTAGGAATATAATCAGTAAACATACATACAATTACGATAGATTCTTCCAATCCTAACAAGAGAGGGAGTTAGCTAGCCATTGTCATGGTAGCTTTTACAAAAAGGAAGAATTGGAGATGAATCAGCATCAACAACGATTTCTCAATTCCTGATGCGTATTCAGCTCGATTATTTGATTTTCCCTCTTTACTTTCTATTACAAATGATATTTAACTAAGGATAACTAAAAGTGAATGAAAATTACATGACTTGAACCCTCTATTTATAGAATTTTTCCAAAAGCTGCTACTTGCGCCCTGCTCAGAATTCCTTCGCTGCAGCACACCTTTACTTAACCCTGAAGAATGCTTTTTAACCGCCTTTGGGGGTTTTGGCCGCCTTAGTGCGCTTAGCCCAGAAAACATGTTGCGGCGCACTTGCGCTTTGCGCAGAAAAGTGCGCTGCACCGCACATGCGCCATGTGCATGCTGGCAGCAAGACCTCTCTGGAATTTGCCATTTTTCTCTCTTCCTGCAGTGTGCTGCAGCGAGCTTGTAGCACCAGGTCGCGTTTTTCTCATTTTGCTTGCTGTGAGCGCGCTGCAGTGCCCTTGTGGCGCAAGTGTGTTGATTTTTGACTTTCCATCATGTTTTGATCCATTTTTCCTGCATAATTTCAACACATACATTAATAGCAACCATTCTTTGTCATTTTGTCTTTTTCTACTAAATTAAAGGTTATTTATCTGAGATTCCGTAATTATCGCCTATCCAATTATTAATATTACTCAATTTATCTTTACTCTTGGCCATTTATCAGTTATGCACACTGGTCCTCTCATGGTTAGGCAAAGCAAAATGGTGTACCACCTCATTGTTTATCAGCATATCATACTCATTTGGCCCTAGGCTTCTTATAAGAAGGTGGTTGAAGCAAAATATAATGTACATCTGTCGAATACCTCCTAGAGGGGTTAGATGGGAAAGTGGGGTTCTAAGACCGATAGACGCAGCGACCATGGTAATGAGTCCTCCTATCATGATGGGTCTGTGGGTGGCATGTTAAATCCTATCTAGGTTAGCAAGCATAAAAGTCGCAGCAATTACTGGCCTAGATTGAAAAACACAAAATATGATAAACAACTTGTCTCTGGACATAGAGGTAATGTTCTCCTCCTTCCTGAATAGGGTATAGGCTAGGATCATATGGAAATATCTAATAGATGGGTTGTGGATATTGTTAGAGTCCATATAATTGGGTTCAAGATTTGCTTATCTAGAAATGCTACCCCAAAAGTAATCAAGTTCAATGTCCATAAACCTATCCTCTTGTACTTCTGTAAAAATGTCAGGGCCACTAGGGAATCCTAAAAGGTTAGCCATCTCACAGTGGTTAAAATGGTAGGTGAGTCCAAACAACCTAAAGGTGGTTAATCCTCTATTAAACCCTATCCCGCGGTTTGGATCATAAAAAAAGAACTCAGAAACTCAAGGGTTAGCTTGTGGTAGGTCAAAAATTTCCTTCTCATAGCAAAATTGTCCCAACCAATTTGGTTAAGCATAAATCAGACACTCTCTCTAATGCCTAGGGCTGCATTGTCGAGCCATCAGGATACTTGGTTAGTGTCATCTCTCTCTGAAATAAAACTTCATAACGTTGCCTCTGGGCTTTGTTTCCCTTTAATTTGGATTAGGAATGATATACTTTAATCGATATTCTTTGATTCGGCGTCTTAGAATTACAAAACGCTTCATTTCGTCGATTAGTTATTCTAACTCTTCTCCTTGCGAGCGAGTGCTTGACATATAATCGACGAATTAAAGGGAAAATAGCTGCCTTAGTCTATACGACGCAACAACAGAGTTATGATATTGACTAAATTGGTCCCCGACAATGCCTCCAAAAACTTGATCGCGACTCTATGAGTCTATCGGATTAACTGCAAGTGCACACTTGTATCGCGTAGTTTTAAAAGATATCGAACCCACAGGGACCAATAATCAATCTTACCGCTATCTATTGGTGTTATGTAAATCTAAGGCTATAGATCTTTCGATTAGCGGGAAATTAAAACTAAAACGAAAATAAAGCTTAAGAAATTTATCATAAAGGAGAGACCGGAATGTGGATCCTAGTGCACCTCAGGGACTCGATAATTCATTGGCTTGCGTTAGGTATTAAATCACTTTTCAATAAAAAATATTAGTTTAAAAACCTTTATCTCACACTTTCGTGCTATTGACTCTAGTTATACTTCTAGACCATAATGTTTTGCCGTCGCTCACCCATTTGAATCAAGAAATACTTTTTGAAAACCAATAAGTCCTAATTAATCCTAAAACGTTGTCGCTGTGTTAAGGATTAATGTTCAATTTTTACTATCTGGTTCGAGCCACATATTGTCGTGCTATTGACTCGAAACCTTAATGTTTTCACTGTCGTGAAAAACCTTTTGGATTTAAAATTAAAAACTGAAACCAGAAAAAATAATTTATAAAAAGGTTACGCCAATTCATTATCGAGTCTCGGCGAAACAATGATCCTCAGATACCAGAATAAAAGGATTTAGCCGGACATGGTATTAAATATAAAAATGCAATTTTTGATATTGGAAATTAACAACAACATAGCAATTGAATTTAATTAAATTAATGCAAACAAATAGAAACAACTTAAAACAATAATATAAAGAACCTGCAATTAAAAACGGGAAGTAACTCTGAAATAAATCTTCAAGTACAAAAGAACGGACACGCTTAATCTGATCAAAGCTTACAAAAATCCTAAAAAATATGGTATGATAGTCCCTCAATGTGAAAGCTCTACCACTTTGGAATGTAGTTTCTGCTTAAAACTAAGAGCAAAACTTATGCGTACAAACTTGGATCCCAAACACTGATGAAAACTGCAAATATATTGTGAATAATTCTCCTAGAAAGTGTCCCAAGTCGTGTGGAATTCGTGGAGGAAAAATAGGGAAGGTGGGTGAAGACTGAGCATGTTGTTTCCTGAAAATTCAGTAATTGAGGTCCATGGCAAACACAATGTGGTCTATGGCGAATGACATGGTCTTAAAATGTGGATGAAGTGACTAGTGAGGTACATGGCGAACGCCATGCACCAGATAATGTTGATTTCTACCTCTTTTCTTCATTCTTTCCCTTTTCTTCGGTTTCTCGCACGGATGCTCTTCTTTGATAAATACCTTAAACAATCAAACAATATCAGCATAATACTACAAAAACATATAAAATCGATACTAAAATGCATGCGAATCGAGTCGAAATATACTATGTATTTTCACGTTATCATTTTACTCACTAGAAACCTTGTTAGATATGATAACAAATAGCACGCATAAGGAAATGAAAAGAAACAAAAAAATCAAGATTTAAAGTCTATAGGTCGACCTATGAAAGCAGATTGATGCGCATTATCTGTAAGTATACGGAGTGTATCAGAGTAATATAAAAGTTTGTCGAATCCCACAGAGACCTAATGGTCAATCTATCGTCTTCTATTGCTACGATGTTTATCTAAGGCTATCGTAAAAAAGTTTTAGAAAAAGAAACAAAATAAAATAATAAACTTTTAACAAATTCGAAGATGTAATACTGGAATGCGGCTCTCATCAAACAACAATACTCTTATTATTTCTAAATAGAACTACTTACGGGTCAATATTTTCTTCCTAGAAAATGATTTAATTAAAAAGGAATCGTTACTTTCGCGTATTCGATACCATATTTTACTCTTTAATCTCTACTTTCTACTCTCGCGTGCCCGATTGATCTTGCGTTAAAGTAGCAATTTTTTTAGTAACTAGATACTCTTACTCAGGTGAAAAGTTGTTTTGATTGGAAAATTTCACTTAAAAGGGTCATTGGCTTTTGCTCGAGCAACCAGATTCTAAACCTATAAACGCGTCTGAAAATAGTTTCAAAATCACCTTCTAGAAATATTAAACCTCCCTAATTGATTAACAAAGTGCTTTCGCGGTGTTTATCAACCAAAAACTAACCAATTTTAATCTTAGGTGTCGGACGACTTTCGATCTTACTCGACGTGTCACGAATCTACTTTCGTAGTAACCGATCAAATTAATTTTGGAAAAATTGAGTTAACATCAAAACAACCCCAATAGTAATCCTAAAGAAACAACAAATAGAGTACCGTTGAATCGACGGTCCTCACATTCCAGCACTAAAGGATTATTCGGACATATTCATGATGAACATTTTAGCTTTTATTTGAAATGTGAAATTAAACATATAAAGTGATTCAATTAACGTAAAGAACATATGTTGAAAATAAATTAAGTAAGACAAGGAAATAAAGCAAGGCGAAGAAAATAAATTAAGTAAGGCGAAGCCATAAATATACAAGACAAATAAAATGTAAATAATGCTGAAATTAATAAGAACCTGCTTCAATCAGAGACTTGAATCTGGTACAAAGTAAATTTGCGGAAATAACTTGACAGAATTTAAAATGCTGGAAAGATTAATGCTACAAATAAAGTGCTTCAAACTCAATAACAACAATGGTGCAATAACTCTCCGGTGTGAAGAATTAGAGCTTTTGGAATGTAAATTTATGGCTTAAGTTGTAACTAAGCTTGGATGCCCTTCAAATTGAATTCTAACACCTATTTATGATGGTATCAAGCCTTGGAAATTAAGTCACAACTATTGAGTTTGTGTGAGAGTAAAAAGGGAGTAGAGGGGTGAATTCTCCAACTGCCTTTGACTGAGGCAAACTTTCCATAAATGGCGACCGCCATCCCCATGGTGGTGAACACCACCTTCATAAAAAGTTCAGGAACTGATCTTTGTAACCGTTGGGTCATGGGACACATCATCCACCTCATGGATACCTCCATGGCGAATGCCAGGCTGGACGTCGTGTGTGCAAACTGCTCATTTTTCTCTGTTTTTCATCTGATTCATTCTATTTCTTCGTGTACGACACTCATTGGGTTGTGTACCTAAAATACATACAAAATACAAGAATGATACTATAAATGAAAGTAAAATGATAATAAAACATGTGCGAGTCGAGTCAAATACGCAGTTTGTTTCGGTGTTATCACAGATGCGTCGACCTATATAGGTCTTTGGTCAACCTATGAGAGACGACACATAGACAGTGGCTACAGGCTTCATTATTGAGGCATGGGTTTTGATCTAAGTGAGCTATGTGTCAATTTGTGCTGGAAGGAAAACTTGCATAGGTCAACCTAAAGTCGTATGTGTCGACCTATGTAGTGTTTTTTACATAAAAACTCAATTTTAATGCATACAAATATTTTCTTGATGCATGGATCCTTTCTAAATCATTTCCAAACATATTATTATGCATTCTAATGCTAAAATGCACAATGCGACATCTAATACTAAAATGCACAATGGATCCTTTCTAAAATGTACAATGCTAAAGTTTCTCCTAGTTTTGACATCATTAAAAACCTAACTAAACGGAAAGATGCACTAACACATTCAGCCTAAGTCGTGAAATAATTTGTGCCCTTGTATGCGACATATGTGTGAACACTGTCGATGCTTTATAATTATTTGCTCTACTGTTTACAATTGGTTAAAGTGGTTGTGTAGAGAGAAATGGTTGACAGGAATGATCACGCAATTGCTAACATTCTTCAAGCGGTGGCTCCAACTGATGAGGGGAAACATGAGTTCTAGCAGAAAACCGCAAGTGGGAAAGAAATATGTGGGGGAAGAGCTTCTTCTTCTCAAAGATGTTATAGGTGTGGAGAGTCAGGCCATCGTGCTGCTGAGTTTAAAATCATAGGTCAGAAGTGTTTCAAGTGTAAGAAACAAGGATACCATATTGCTGAGGGAAAAAGTAATGTTCTAATTTGTTATAACTGTGGTGAACTAGGGCATATTAGTACCCAGTGACAGAAATCGATGAAGGCGCTAGCTGCCACGCAAGCTAATGGTATAGTGTATGCTCTGAGTGGTGTGTATGTCTTGAGATCAGATAATTTGATTCGAGGTACGTATTTCATTAATGGTATCTCATTGATTGCTATTATTGATACGAGTGTTACACATTCGTTCATATCTCTTGACCAAGTGGAAAGTTTGAATCTTATTATGTCTTTTTTGAATGGTAGTATGGTCATTGATACCCCAGCTAATGGTTCAGTGACTACTACGATGGTTTGTTTGAATTTCCAGTAACTAATTATGGTAGAGACTTTGGAATTCACTTGATTTATTTGACTTTGAGTCAACTTGACGTTATTTTGGGAATGAATTGGTTGGATTTCAACTACATTTATATCAATTGTTTCACCAAGTCACTGTTATTTCCTAAGTTTGATGAAGAAGAAGATATATGGTTTCTATCTACTAACTAAGTGGAAGAGTTCCTGAAAGACGAGGCTCAAGTGTTTTATATGTTTGCTTCTTTGAAAGTCAATATTAATGTTATGATTGTTGATTTGTCAATGGTGTGCGAGTTTTTAGATGTGTTTTCAAATGACATTAGTGATTTTCCGCCAGACAGAGAAGTTTAGTTCACCATAGATTTAGTACCTGGTACAAGACCTGTGTCTATGGAACCATATAGGATGTTAGCGTCAAATTGGGTGAGCTGAAGAATCAGCTAGAAGAGCTTTTGGAAAAGAAATTTGTTAGACCAAGTGTATCATCGTGGGGAGCACCAGTGTTGTTGGTTAAGAATAAATATGGTAGCACGAGGTTATGTGTTGATTATCGACAATTAAATAAGGTTACTATCATGAATAAGTATCCTCTTCCTAGAATTGAAAACCTTATGGATCAGTTGGTTGGTGCTTGCGTGTTCAACAAGATTGATTTGAGATCAGGCTATCATCAGATTTGAGTGAGGGATGAAGATATTTTGAAGACTACTTTTTGAACTCGATATGGTTACTATGAGTACTCAGTGATGCAGTTCAGTGTATCTAATTCCACAAGTGTGTTCATGAAGTATATGAATAAGATCTTCCATCCTTACTTAGATTAGTTTGTTGTGGTGTTCATAGATGATATGTTGGTGTATTCTAAATCAGATGAAGAATATGTGGGACATCTGCGAGTGGTGTTAAAGGTTTTACAGGAGAAGCAGTTGTATTCCAAGTTATCCAAGTGTGAGTTATAGTTGCGAGAAGTGAGTCTTCTTGGTCATGTAATCTCAAGTAGTGGTATAGCGGTTGATCCGTCTAAGGTACACACGGTGTTACAATGGGAGACTCCTAAGTCAGTTACAAATATCAGAAGTTTTTTGGGTTTGACTGGTTACTCTAGAAGATTTATCGAAGGATTTTCGAAGTTAGTATTGCATGTGTCTCAATTCACTCGAAAGGGTCAAGCTTTAGTGTGGGGTGTATAGTACGAGAAGAGTTTTTAAGAGCTGAAGAAGAGGTTAACGAAGACACCACTTTTAATCTTACCAGATGTAAAGGAATCTTTTGTCGTGTATTGTGATGCATCCAAGATGGGCTTAGGTGGCGTGCTTATGTAGAATAGACAAGTTGTAGAGTATGCTTTGAGACAACTCAGAATTCATGAGAGAAATTATCCAACCCATGACTTAGAGTTAGCAGCTGTGGTTTTTGTGCTGAAAGTGTGGAGGCATTATCTGTATGGTTTGAGGTTTGAAGTGTTCAGTGACCATAAGAGTTAGAAGTACTTGTTTGATCAGAAAAAATTGAATATGAGATAGAGAAGGTGACTAGAATTCTTGAAGGACTACCGTTTCGAGTTGAGTTACCATCCTGGTAAGGCTAATGTGGTAGAAAATGCGCTGAGCATGAAGTCCTTGTATATGTCAGCATTGATGGTTATGGAATTTGATTTGATCGAGCAGTTTCAAGATCTTAGCTTGGTGTGTGATATAACTTCGGTTAGTTTGAAATTAGGAATGCGGAAGTTAACTAGAAGTTTTCTTAATGAAATCAGAGAAATTCTGAAGCTAGATTTGGAATTGGTTCATCATCTAGTACTAGTTAACCAAGGTAAAGAAGTGGAATTTAGATTTGATGAGAATGGGATCTTGAAGTTTTTGGACAAATTTTGTGTACTTAATGTGCCAAACTTAAGCATATAGTTTTGGAGGAGAGCCACAGAAGAAGTTTGACTATTCATCTCGGAGCCACTAAGATGTACCAAGATCTTAGGAAGTTATTTTGCTGGCCAGGTATGAAGAAGGATGTTTCAGAGTTTGTTTACGCATGTTTGACTTATCAGAAGTCGAAGATTGAGCATCAGAAGTTATATGGACTGCTGTAACCATTCAGTATTCCTAGATGAAAGTGGGATAGTATCTCTATGGATTTTGTGATGGGTTTGCCAAATACCGTTAATGGAAGCGATGCGATTTGGGTTGTTGTGGATAAACTAACTAAGTCGGCTCATTTTATCAAGTTAAAGATCAGTTTTTCTTTGCAGAAGTTAGCAGAGATCTACATCAGTGTGATTGTGAAGTTGCATGGTATTCCGTCGAGTATTATTCCTGATAGAGATTTGAGGTTCACGTTGAAGTTTTGGGAGAGCTTGCAGGTTGCCTTGGGAACCAAGTTGAGATTGAGTTCTGCCTACCATCCGTAGACTGACGGTCATACTAAGAGGACTATTTAGTCTTTGGAGGATTTGTTGAGAGCCCGTGTCTTAGAATAAGGAGGTGCTTGAGCCTGTTACTTGTAGTTGATTGAGTTTACTTATAATAACAATTACCTGTCTAGTATTAAGAAGGCACCTTTTGAGGATTTGTATGGTAGGAGGCGTAGGACACCTTTGTGTTGGTATGATTCTGGTGAAAGTGTTGTGCTTAGGCTAGAGATTGTTTAGTAGACTACTGAGAAGGTTAAGATAATTTAAGAGAAGATGGAGGCATCACAGAGCAGACAGAAGAGTTATCATGATAAGTGGATGAAGGTTTTTGAGTTTCAAGAGGGTGACCATGTGTTTTTTAGAGTCACTCCGGTGACTCGTGTTATTCGTGCGCTAAAGTCTCGGAAGCTTACTCCTCATTTCATTGGTCATTATCAGATTCTCTAGAGAGTTGGAGTTGTTGCTTATCGAGTTGCCTTACCACCATCTCTTTTGAACCTTCATGATGTTTTTCATGTGTCTCAGTTTAGGAAGTATAATCCTGATCCGTCTCATGTGATCCAAATGGTTGGTGTGAAAGTGAGAGATAATTTGACTGTTGAGGCATCACCCTTGCGGATTGAGGATCGAGAATTAAAGCACTTTTATTCATTTGAGTGATATATGTGTTTTATTGAAATTATTGGTAATTTAATTTATTTAATTAATATTAGTGATATTTTAGAGTTAGGAGAAAAAATATATATTTTTTATTAAAATTAAGGAGTAATGGGTGAGATGAGTAAAAGCTGAGGGTGTGGTGAGAATTAAGGAAATATTGGAATTAGTAATATCTTGTTTTATTTCTATTTAATTAAGAGTTTTTGGGTTTTAGGGTGTTATATGACGCATCTTTGGTTTACACCTAGGCTTTTTGTTGGTTGAGATGCATGCTTTGTCATATAATGTATTATTTGTAGTAGTGATTATCTGCTTGATTCATCATTGATTTAGTACCACCTATGGGACTTGACTATCCTAACTTGATGAGGCGTCATATAGGTTCTTTGATAGGCACCATAATCAAGGTTTACTAGATAGGAAATCATCATAGACTTCACTGAATGTTGTTTGACATTAGGTGTTGTCATCATTGAATTTGGATTGATATCTTGACCTCACAAAGAATATTTATAATATTGCTTCTTCTTGATAGATGAAGCCTTCACATAATTCTTTCTAACATATAGTGTTTTTTTAACCAAAACTGTAATGAATATTTGACAGTTGGAGACATTTGTACATGGAAGCACATAAATCCATAGTTTGGACATTATGTAAGAAATTTATAGTTCAATAAATACGCTAATGTTAGTGGCAAGGAAGAATCACAATTTTACACATGCGTGTAATAGTGATTTTGGCGAGATCATTCTAATGTCCAACACTCATTTAGCACAAGATAAGTCCAATGTATGGTATATTGACACATGTTGCGGTAATCACTTGTCAAGCAACAAAGGCTGGTTTATCAAGCTTGATAAATTAGTAATAAGGGCCATTATATTTGCATATAATATCATAGTTACATCAAAGGGTATCTAAATCGTTATTGTAAAGACGAAGGACATGCAAGAAGTAATCATAAGTGATGTGTTATATGTTCTTTAAAAGACAAGTAACTTGATAAGCTTATCTAATTTCTTTACAAGAACTATATCATGAGGTTAGAAGATAAGGAAATGCGCAACAAATAAGCTAATGAACAAGACACCATATAAATCATGGAAAAGCCTGAAGCCAAGTGTTGCTTTTTTTCAGAATGTTTGGTTCATTTTGCTTCATCCATGTAACTATACAATTAAGAAAGAAGTTGGATGATAAAAGTCAGAATATGACCCTCATAAGCTATCACTCAACAGATGCATATAAATATTCTCACCTAATTAGAATAAAGTGATAATGAGTATAGATATGTAATTTGATGAGAGCAAAGAACAAACATGGCTGAAATATCCAAATGATCTATTATAGAATGATACAAACTAAAGTAATGATAGAGAAATATTGTAATAAAACTATGTAGATGAGAATGCACAAGAACATGAGGTTAGAAGACCAACTAGGTCCATAACTCAATAAATTGGATTAAATGACTATGAAATATTCCATGGGCAATCAATTGATAAAGATGACTACTTGATTTAAGAAGCCATGATAGTTGAATTCGAGCCAACTAATCTTAATCAACCAATGAAAAATGAAATTTAACAAGAAATTCTGAAGGAAGAACTCAAGGAAATCGAGAAGAATCACATGTGGTAGTTAGTCAATAACCCAAGCAAGAGTGCCATGGATCTAAAGTGGTTCTATGAGTTGAAGCTCAAATCAAATTCTGAGATAGCCAGATACAAAGCCATGAATGGACATCAATAAGGTTTGCGCACCACTTTCCAGACTTGAAACCATAAGAATTGTGGTGGTCATGGCAGCATATAAAGGGTGAAAGATGCCTCAATTGGATATAAAGCCAGACTTTCTCAATGAACTACTATAAAAGGAGGTATATGTTAAGAAAACACTTGATTTTGAAATCAAAGGGCAAGAAGAAAAGGCGTTCAAACTGAGAAAAGCAATGTATAAATTGAAACATGAATCCAGGGCATGGAACAAGAGAATTGACAACTTTCTCATTAAGTTAGGATTCAACAAATACATAAAAGAACATGGAGTTTATGTGAAAGGTTCAAGTGAAGTGTACTAAATCATTCTATGCTTATATATAAATGATCTTTTGATGACAAAACCAAATGAAGCTAAAGTGATAAAATTCAATACTAACATGAAGAATGAATTTGAGATGTCAAATCTAGAAACTTGGCTTATTTCAATGGAATTTGTGAACACAAAATTTGGTATTTTTTGAACTAGAAGATATCTTGAAGAAATTCAAAATGAGAAAATGAAACCCTGGAATTATTCCCATGGAAACATGCACAAAGCTGAAGAGGACACATGTGATGAATTGGGTAGGTGCAACCATGTATAAACAAATCACGATCTCACTTAGGTACCTATGCAACATTAGACCTGATATTTTCCATAGTGTTGAAGAGGTAAGTAAATTCATGGAGAAGCCAAGATGATGCCATCTATTATCAACTAAAAGAATCCTTAGATACATTAAAGGAAATATTGTTCGTGGTATACTCCTGCCATATCAAAAGAACTTCAAAAGGGAAAATAATGCGTATATCTATTCTGACTAGGGGTGGCAAATGGGCATGCCCTCCCCGAGAATGGGGCAGGGCAGACATTGTTAATGGCACATGCCTAAAACATTGTCCCATCCTACACAAAAATGAAGATGGGTGAGGTGTGCTTGCATGCACTGCATTTTTTAACCCAAAATATGTAAGACGTTATGTTAATGCTCGTGTGCGCTAAAGCCTGCAAAAAATTGGATATGATGGGGAAGACATGTTAGAGGATGCGAGCCTAAAACCTTGGTTCGTTCTATGAAAAATTAAGGGCAAAACGGGCATGCTTGACGGGGCGGACCTATTTTTCCACCTTTAATTCTGACTCATATTGAAGTGGAGATCAAGATGACAAAAAAATATAACAAGTTACTTGATGATCGAAGTAACTCTAATTTCACGAAGTTCAAAGAAGCAAGGAACTATGGTTCTATCATCTTGTGAGGCAACGAATGTTGCATCCTCTTATGCAGCTTCCCAAGCATTATGGATTGAAATACTGTTGGAAGAGTTGAAAGTCAATGAAGTTGCTAAGATAACGTTGTTAATTGAAAAAAAATCAACAATTGATATAACTAATAATCCAATGAGTCAGGGAAGAGCAAACATATAGAAATAAATATCATTTCTAAGAGAGCAAATGGAATATGATATATTGAAGATACAATACTGTACAAATGTACTACAACTTATAGATATTTTAACCAAACCATTGAAGAAAACAATGTTTGATAGTCTCAAAGGATTAATGTGAATGAAAAGCCTAGCTGATATGAATTAGGAGAAGTATTGAAATTATAATTAAAGTTTAGTAGTATTTTGATTATGTGATTTGCAAGTTAGTGATTTGCAAAACAAGCAAAGTGTCACAAACTGACTATTTTGAAATTCGGTTAATTAGTTGTCTTATTCTCCGTATAAACTCTTGCCTTATGTCGTAATCATTCCAGTTCTTTAATTCCAAGTCCCTTATATTCAATTACATCTTGCACCCTCTTAATTTGATCACCTTCTTTTGTGTTAATTAACTTGTGAGTTAAGCAACTCCAACATTTTAGAAATGACGTTGAATTATCATGATTTTAGAGACAACATAATGTATGTTTAATTTCCATTTTGAGTCGGGTGAAAGACATACCAAATCCCACGGTTCTTTGCACATTTTTAGAGAATTTCTTATTACACTCCAAAGATTTTTTAGGCACCACGCGAATATCTGTTTTTACCCTCAGTTTTCGGATATGCACATTCAGATGCACCATTTTTTTTAATAACGTTGATTTGTTCCGGATGTGCATATAAGGAATAATTCCTGATCTACAGATAAAAAAACATAGCAGAACCGGACGTGTGAAAAGCTAAAGAATGAGGGGGGAGAAGCTCTGGCACAAAGTTATAAGAAATGGTTCCGGATGTGCATATCAAAAATAATTCCTGATGTGCACATCCGGAACAAATCAACGTTTTTAAAAATAATGGTGCTTTTGGATGTGCAAATCCAGAAACAGGGGATAAAAAATGAATTTCGCGTGGTGCCTAAAAAATTTATGGAGTGTATTAAGAAATTCTCTATTTTTATTGGGATTATAAAGAGGATAATGATTAGTTATGGGCTCTTTATTTTAAGGAACAAGTAATGATTTTCTTAGGTTTTTCAAAAAAAAAACTCTAATATATCACAAATTTCAGCATGGGGTTCTTTGACCTAAAAAAAGATAGGATAAGGTAAAGTATGAAAAATAATTCGTATTGTGGCATTGTGGAGTGCTGTTTCATTCATTAACGAAGGTCCCCCATATACCATGTTCCTTTGCCACCCTTCAGCTGCCTTCAAACTAGGCTTTCATAAACTTAGGACCACAAAAGCACTTATTTACACCTACTGTTTCCTTCCTACCCAGCTCTATAGCTAGTATCATGATCTTCTATCTTGGCACCAACTTTTTTCTTCAATTGGCGTGCTTCCAATAAGATGCGGTATGGATCAAATTGGTTAACAGTTGGAAAAAAAAAAAACAATTGAAAAGAATAAATCAGTGTTTGAATTTGACATAATTGATTTTAACATAATTAAATTTGGTTGAATTTATTTTAATAGAAATGAGTTTAGCGTAATTAATTTATGTTTAAATATATTTATTTAACAGTGAGTTAAACAATAAATTTTAATGTAAAAATCATATTTAAACTCAGAAAATATGACTTCTAATTTTTAGTAGAATCAATTTTAAAAACAGAATTAATTCTTCTTTCAAAAAATCAAATATTTTACAATCACTTCAAAATCAATTATACACTTTTAAATTATCTTGACTATTCCAAAAATCAAATCAAACATGCTACAACTTGATAATAACTTGGAAGTATTTAATTTTATTTTCTATTTAATTAAAAATTTACACTACTATGCAAATGGTGTAGATTTTTACTTATATTTAAGGATAAAATTCAATTTTAAGAGAATGAGTTATGAATCATCACTTTCTTTAGATGATAGAAAAATAAACAAATTGATTGACGATAACTCTTTATCCTTACATAAGATGTTAAGAGTTCCACATCTGATAATATGTTACTTAAATATATGTTTATAAGTGAAGATAATTTTCATCATATAAATTAATTTTGTTGGAATAAGTTATGTTCAACATTTTTTAAAATAGTATCAAAAGACTAGTATAAAATTCGTTGAGTCATCTCCTAGTAAATTTCAGCTATTCAATCTCGATTGTAAAACAGTGTATTAAAAATCCTATATCATATTATATATAATTTTAACATGCGCTTTTAAGATGGGAAAATATTTTCTTCACGAGTCTCTTTAATAAGAAAGAGTTAGACTCACTAGTATTATATGATATTAGACAAGAGTTTGGCAAGTAACAATTATGAATAGTGACACAAACTAGAATAGGCAAGGGGGGCCAAATGTCCCCACCAAAGCAATGTAAGTGATATGATAGATGAGGAAAGAAAAAGGAGCATATATTTATTTGATTGATTGATCATAGGAGCAAGCATATTGCATTCGATCAGAGAGACAGATATATCATAATGATCTATAAAACAGTAACAATTTTAATGCCAATATCCACGTTTGGTCACACCAATGCTTTTCATTTTTTTGTTGGTTGTACTTGTTGTGCATTATTTGTAGAATCAAATACAATGAACTTTAGATGAACCCGCTTTAGATCTTTGCAAGACCAATAAGTTTATAAAGACGATCATAGAATTTTGCCTTTCATGCAATGGGAGGGTTTATAATTGTATGTTAGATTCTCACCTGTAAAAACAATATGAAAAGAGTTGTTGTTGGACTATAAATTTGACACTTCAATGCTGCTAGAGAATACTGGCTTGTCAGATTAATTTTAGTAGTTTTATATATCTATATATCAGTGTTTTTATTGATTTTTTTTTATAAGCCAGTGTTTTTATTGATGAAACAGGATTGGAGTATCGTAATTATTAGCTTGGTCAATGAAAAATAAAAAGTAGTAAAAAAACTATTGGTATGCTGGTCATTTACTTATATATCTTTTCAGAAAAAAATTAAAAGAAAAGTTATGAGTTTTTATAATAACATATCGGATCATTTCAAAGGCATCATGTTTAAGAAATATTTTTTTAATTACAATATTTATGGTTTTAGACAATGTCCAAGAACAATAATAAGGTAGCAAATCATTCCTAAATCAAAAGACAACGATTAGACAACATAAGGGATGATATATATATATATATATATATATATATATATATATATATATATATATATATATATATATATATATATATATATATATATATATATTAAGGTTCATATCAGATGAGAATGTCATTTTTATGTGAGAACATGAGAATGAATCTGAACCATTAAATTTTAAAATAAATTGTGGATATTATGTGTGGGTTTTTTTTTCTCTCCTGCATTATTAAAATAAATGATGGAGGAGAGAGAAAAAAATAGCATTCTCATATGATATGTTCCCTATATATATATATAGAAAATGCTAACATACATCCAAAATTAGTGGACCCCACACAAAAATACACTACATCTATTTTCTTTTTAATTTTTCTTCCTTCATCTTTTTAATGTGGATCCCACCCAAAATTGGTGGGTCCCACACAAAAATACACTAAGGTGTATGTTGCTAATGCACACCCATGTAGGTATGCATTAGCAACATACACCTTAGTGTATTTTTGTGTGAGGCCCACCAATTTTGGGTGGGATCCGCATTAAAAAGATAAAGAAAAAAATAGAAAGAAAATAGATGTAGTGTATTTTTTTATGGGGTCCACCAATTTTGGGTGTATGTTAGCATTTCCTATATATATATATATACTATTTTCCTGCGACTTTTTCTGCTTTTTTTCGTTCCTAGCTAAAACTTCGTGGGTAATGTAAATTCGCAGGAAACAAAAATCGCAGGAAACAAAATTTGCAGGTAAAAGTCACAGAAAACAAAATTCGCAGGTAAAAGTCACAGGAAATAAAATTCGCAGGTAAATCCGCAGGTAATGTTTTTCTAGAATTAAAAAAAAATTAGTTCTACTTCTATTTCATTGTTGTTATACGTCATTTAATGAGAACGGCCTAAAAATTTTATATTACTGATGCAATAAATAGTTTTTTGAAAATAGATATTATAAATACACAAATATACTCTTAATGCAGATGAACAAATTATAGCATATTACACACCAATATCATATTCAGTGCTATACTTGCCATATTTATTCTTCTTTCCAACCTAAACCTATGATCCTAAATGATTTTTTTAGAAGTAACATAATCTGGATCAATAAAAGACTTAACCAAACAGTTGCAACACACAACAAGTACTTCATCACTTGCTTCACCACTTCCTAGAAGACGACATAGTGACCTGGTTCTTTGGATAAATTTATGTAGCTAGTGTAGTCAATCAGCTAAATTTTCTCCTCAGCTAAAAACTTAGTGTTAAAGAATTTGATACCTGCAGGATTGGTGAAAACAACTTCATACTCCTCTCCAAGCTTCACATCAGTTAAACCAACTGGCTCAAGTTCTACCTGACTTCCATCAAGTTGTGCCAATGGAAAGAATTCAAAGTAAGCAATTTGAGGAAGAATATCATAAGTAACAAATTCAGGAGGCACTTTAGGATTCACGTTTGAAGCAATCCACAAACATAGAAATGCAAATTTATCAGTTAAATTCACGAACATAGAACTCCAATCACTGCATGGCCATTTCAAACAGCCCATTGTATTCACGAACACAAATATATTAGTAACACTTCCTATTGTTTCTAGTATTACCATTTCATAAGCTTTTAGGAATAGGCAGTAAGTATCTTATGATAAGAAGCAAACTATTCAATGATGTGTAGGAATGAGTATTCTAATCATAATACTAAGAGACCAACCATCTCATAACCAACCTGTCACAGAAAACCACTATTAGCTAAGCATGATTTATGTGAAAAGATATTGACAGCATGTATGTATAATTCAAAGTTAATTAGATACTTGTTAAACTTACTAATTTAGATTAGAGTATAATCAAGCCATATGAGAGAATCCAAATAGTTAAAACTTGAAATGTAGGACAAGTAACTTACTAATTTAGATTAGAGTATAAGCAAGCCATATAAGTAAGCGCTTTAATTGGAATAGAAGGGCCATCTCCAACAGCCCATTGTTGCTTCACATTGTTCCTTCTCAGCATTTAGACCGTTCTTGTCAATTTTTTCGTAATTTGTTTTAATAAGCCATCATTTAGTCCATAAAATATAGAAATAGTTTTTACTAGCTAGTGTACATTCAATTTCTACTGATTCACACATGTAGGGGTGGCAAAACGGGCTGGGGCCCGCCGGGCCGGCACGCCACCCGCCAAAAAATGGCGGACTGGGCATGGATTTTGGGCCCGCCTACCCATTTCGCCCGCCCCGCCAAAGCAAAAAACTCTGCGGGCGGAATACATAATGGGACGGGGTTGGCCCGTCAGTCCGTTAAAAAAAATAAAAAATAACTACTTAGATTAGAAATGTCTATGGCCCATTTTGAAAGAAAAAAAAAGTATATGGCCCAATAATTTATTTGACCTTGGTGTCAGCTGACCCACTTTGATCACGTGTAAAAATAGATGGAGGTTATTTATTTTTACTCTGATGAATATGCCAACAGAATTGGTACAAGTGAGAAAGTTCCAAGTGCCATAACAGCAGATTTTATTCTGTGAGAGCCTTGAATGCCATGAATGTCATTATGCTATTATTATTTATGGAAGTCTTTAGTTTTAGTTTAAATTTTTATATTATATTAGTTTTAGTTTAGCTTGTCATGATATTATTATATTAGTTTTAATTGTTTTAATATAATTTAGTAACATGTATGGAGAGTTGGTGTGTTTACCTTTGGAACAAGTCCAATTATTCTACTGCATATTTAAAAAGGTAGCATGTATACTCATAACAGGGTAATGAAATTAGTGTTGAATTATGTGGTTAGGGCGGTGAACATTAATGTTAGTTACTGCCTATTGGGAAAAAACAAAGCATTTTAATTTATTTAAAAAATGTAAAAAATAAAGCATTTTAATTTATTTAAAAAAATGGGGAAAATATTATAAAAAAAAAAGGCGGGCCGGCCCGCCGCCCGCCAACCCGCCACTTTGGCGGGGCAGGCTTGAATTTCATGCCCATTTCACCTGGCGGGCATGCCCGCCCCGCTCTTTTTATTTGCGGGCTTTTGGCGGGGTGGGGAGGGGCGGGCGGCCCGTTTTGACACCCCTACACACATGCCACCAACTGCATGGTGTTTCTCCAAGACAGTGATGTTATTATACCCAAGCCTTGCCAATGCATAGGCTGCTGATATGCCACTTTTCCCGGCACCTACTATTCCGATTCTTGTGTTTCCTGGCAATGAAGGATGTAGCTTAGAGAATTGCTCCTCTATGAATCTTTCAAGATCCATCTCTGAAATTCAAAACCTGCAATATGCAATAACTTTTGAAATCAGCTGAGGAAATTATTACAATTAGAATGACTACATTCAACTTTAGGTATCTATTATGGATTCTCTCTTGATCATTTAAATTCAAGAGTCATCATTGGTTTGCGCATCTCCTGTAAGAGTCATTGGTGCTGATGCAAATCCTTGAGTGGTTTTAAATTCATTCATCTGAAAGAAGAAGAAAAAAAATCACCAAATACTTTTTTTAAAGAAAAAACAACTCATTAATAAAAAAACATAAATTGATTAGTTATTAATTTTACCCAGCTGGGAGAATTCACAGAGGGCCCATCCCATCCTATATGGGCCACATGCTTTACATCTGTAGGACATCCAATTTGTATTTCTTGTTCTTTTTCATTTTCTGCATATAAATAAAAATGACATCTTATTTAATTAACATAAATAAATAGCATTGGAAGATGTTTCGTTCTGCAAAATGTAAGACTGAGAAATGTATTTAAAATGGAAGCTTTACAATGAGAAATGTATGTTGTTGATGCTCTTCTTGCTCAGCCTCCTGAACCTATTCAATACTGCTCAACATCTTCCAAACCAGCCCCAACACCAACTTTGCCACCATCAACATTGAAGCCGTCAACATTGACGCCGCCAATTTCTTCACTTCCCCATTTCAACCTACCACCAATGCCACCACTACAAAAAACAATTACAAAAACATTTTAAAAATACATAGAAACATTTCATTAAACATTTAGAGTGCATTAAAGGAGTTCTGTAAAAACTATTAAAAACACACCTAGACATTTTATCAAACATTTAGAGTGCAATAAAGGAATTCCAGAAAACATATTAAAAACACATTGAGACATTTCATCAAACATATAGAGTGCGTCAAAGTAAAGGCTTCAATTCAATTAATAAGAAATACAACAAATTCAGCAACATGTAACTATAATCATTTTCTCTTTATATCCATTCGGCTTATTGATTTACAACATTCGGCTTATCGATTCTTGTGTCTATCTAATTGACAGTGCGGAGAAAGTAAATAACGAATTCAAAAAACAATATTTGATTCAAAATTGTAGGAACTGGAGAAAGTAAATTGTAGGAACATGATATTTTATTTCAAAATTTAAAATGCTTAAATAAACCTATCATCCATCTATACACAATTTTTATTATAACTGAAGAACAAAATGACATACTAATCAACTATCTAAGTAGGAACCGAACAAAAATCACCCTTTGCATTGCCTTACAAATGTATCCTAGGCAAGTTGCTTCCCATATTCATTTCCAAGAACATGCATGTTGTCATCCCAATTACCCAGACATCTTCAATACAATTTCTAATACATTTCTGACACTAAACATGATTAACCACAGGAATGTACTAATACATTTCTAATACAACATAAAGAGGAATTCGAAAGATGTATACCAATAAGATTTGCCAATGTCATGATGAGCCTAGGTTTGAGAACTGGAATAACAGATTCACGCTCTAAACGAATAACTTAATTCTTGTTCGGATTCAATTCTTGCGATTCTTGAGCCATTTTTTCTAGAGTTTCAGTAACTGTATTCACAGAATCAAAAGCTTCAAGCAAAGAAAGAGTGATGAAAGGTGACGGTGGGTATCCGAAAAGCTAGAGCCACAACCAAGGTATGTATCCGAAAAGCTGAAAATGTGGATGAAATCTAACTTCTGTGATTTAAATGGCTGAAATCTAACTCCTTAATGAAAAATGTAGAAACAGCAATGTGAGTTACAAAAACACGCAGCAGATTTTGAATGACTACTAATGCCTGCCAGAAAATCAGAATAACACATTGCCAAGCATTCACATAATTTACAAGGAGAATCATCATACAGTATAATTTACAAATGTCATAGAGACACATCAAAATATTAACACATGCCTTGGACTCTGCGATATCTTCATTGTAACACCCCAATTCTCATCGCGAATAAATAATACATAAATAAATCAGAGTGAATAAAAATTTATTTTTCCGACAGAAATAAGGATGCCACATTTAAATAAAGAAAACACAATCCCTGCTCATAAGTTTGATACATAACACAAAATGGAATAAACGTAAAAGGGAAACTTTTTCCATATAAAAGGAAAGTTCAATTATGGAATAAAGCGGAAAGATCCATAACTGACTTGTTTTACAAAATAAATTGTTTTATAATCTCAAAATATTCATACAACGGTAATACAAAATAGATCCAATAAATGTATACATATATAACTAAAGCGTTCCCCGACTCCCGTGTTACGTATCAGAGCAGACAGACCAACAAAAGGGTGGAGAACTAATCTTCACAAAAGCCTCCAAGACACAAATCTGCAATTGCCTCATAGAGCAACAAACCACAGCAGAAGGGTGATAAATAACAACTAAATCAAGATTGCATAATAATATACAAACACATATAAATTCACATGCAAAGTTATTCTCACCACAAGCATCACATACCAATACATATAGCATATCATAGATAAGTAGTACAATCATTGTAATGTACAACATCCCCACAAAACATAGCATATATCTATACATAAAACATATCATCCACAACCAATGCATTTATCACATATGCACATCAATTCACCAATTCAAACATAAATCTCAACACATACTCAATCAATTCACAATTTCCCACACATAATGCATCCATTCATAATTCTCACACATAATCAATCCGTTCATGATTTATGCAAATGCACAGAGACCGACACAACGACTCTATGCAATGCATATGCGGTACCATCCATCCATCAATCTCATCACCAGTTCACTCAGGAACTATTGGAATCATCGCTTGTTACTTAGTGTAACTCTCCGTCGGGAAAACGATGTTCCCTGTCGCTCACACCTCTTTGTATAAGGCACACGACGTTTATGGATCGCTCACACCTCTTTGTATAAGGAACACGACCCGATCGCTCACACCTCTTTGTATAAGGCACACGATCGTCTATAATCATCGCTCACACCTCTTTGTATAAGGCACACGATGTTATAGCGGATTCCCTCTGGAATCGATTCGTCGCTCACACCCACTAGGGCACACGACATCACAAGAATGCATATCATGATGCTTGGCATACAATGACTCATGACATTCGAATGCACACATATACACATCCATAATCATGCATATATTTCAACTCATCAATTCCATACATTCACAATTCAACAATATGAATTATCTCATCATCATTATTCATGCATTGGAAACCAATTCAAACAATGCATTTCAAACCATAAAGGCTACCAAACCACATATATTGAATTTCACACACACAATGCATTTCATCATAACCCACAAACCACAACAATTAACATTTTAGCACATCCACTCACATCAATGCAAATCAAGAATTACTCACCATCAACCACAACAATCCTACAATCATACAATGATACACACAACACTAGGATTCACGCCACAAAGGCTACCCACAATATCATCATAACAACATACATGGATATTCAATCAAACAATGCATTTTACCACACAACAACATCATTATCACATGCATCAACATCATATAGATAGCACAAAAGACCCACATTTATATGAAGATAACATATCACGTCGAACACCAACAAACACAACAAAACCTACAACCCACTAATCATCCCCTACCAAATATTCTTGGTTAAATCATGGTCTAACATCACCATTTAACAGCATCTTAGGTTATCTATCTAATGCCTCAAGTCCCACATCAACCAGACTCGCGATTCAGGAGTTATGGTGAAAACATAAACCACACTTTTCACACATACATTACTTTTCCATATTTTCTTATCAATCCATGGCATAAACATATGTTCTTATCCCACTATCATAAAGAGCATTGAATTAGCTTTCCAACGCATCCGACCGTGCCTCCGATTTACGGATCAAAAGTTATGAAGGAAACAAAAACTGAAAATCTGTCACGTTCGCAATGCGAAGCTCCCAGCGAACCGTGGCAGAAGCAAAAAGACCTAAAGTTCGCAATGTGAACAGCTAGCGAACGTTCGCTGATTCCTTCGCTTTGGCTCGCAATGCGAACCTGCGAAATCCAGAATTTCCAGCAGCGATCAAATAGGTCATTTGGGGTCAAAATCCATCATTTCTTCCACCTAAACACTTCCAAAACATACTATAACAACCAAAACATGATCCAAACCTAACGACAAGTATTCTACACAGTTTATATCGAATTTCATCCGTGAAAATATCGATTTCTATCAATCGCTCCTAATTCCAATCGATAAGAAAAGTTGTGAAACAACCAAAACAATTACAACAAACAACACATATACATACACAAGCAAGATATAATTAAAACTTTTCACCCTTACCCGATTAATTGCGCTCGAAACGGAGTTATGTCGATTTTCCTCTTTCTCCCTTTTTCTTTCCTCTTCTTTTCTATCTTCTCTTTTCTTTCTCTTCCTTTTCTTTTCTCTCTATTTCTCTCTAATCTCTATTTATATAAAAATATCTAAACCCCTAAAAAGACTATTTTACCCCTCAACTCAAATATCTCGCAAACGCTCTCAAAACGCGATAAAACATAAACAGCGATGAAAAATAATATATTGTCAAATAAAAGTCAAGAATAAAATAATATAAAACAAAAATAATTAAATCGACTCGATTAACTAAATAAGACAAAACCGGGGCGTTACATCCATAGCTTGCATGTTCCTTTCACATGGATGCATTGCAAAACTATGAATATTGAGCAATGGAAAAAAAAAAAAACAACATAGCTAGAATATATATTAAGTTTTACATGTAAAATAAAATCAAAATCTTAGCTTACCCTAAAACTCTTCTCCATAGGCTTAAATCCATAACCTATAGCAACCATCTCAACAAAAGAACATGAAGCAGAAGAAAGCCCTATAATAAAAACACACACAAAAACACAAAAGTGAATATAAAAGTATATATTTATATATATAGTATTTAATAAATTTCTTTCTTTTTTTTTGGCTCAAAAAAGAAACTATACTAGAAGATGAAATGTTGTAATTGGAATGGTTGGTGTGAATAATGGATTGATGTTGTTGTTGTTCATGATCAGGTTTCCAATAAGCAGAAGCAATAAAAACATTATTTGGAGCTCAAATATGCAGTACACTACAATTTGTATTAGTCCTCGTTTGAATTCTACGTTACTTATTTCCCTCTGAAACATAGTCATTGAATAAACCAAACAAATGTTGTTTCTTGTTTCCCATTCTCACTCTGACAATCTTTCAAGTTTCCCATCAAATTTTGACCATAATACAAATGAATCAATTAAACAATTAAATTTACTACTTATTATGTTATCATATAGTAATAAGATATTATGTGTCAAATATGAGAACTAAAACAGTTAAATTTGAAATTTGAACAGAGAGGTAATAATAGCTAATTTAAGAGTTTTTGACTTATTTTATATCAATACACAGTTGTATTCAATTTTATCTATATTATATTTTTATTATAGTTACAAGGAATTCATCAAATATGAGATACATTTACAACACCCACATATGAATATAGTGCAAACAACTGTTACAAATGAGAAGTAACCCTGCCAAGTAAACAAAACCTTTGACTCAGGAGACAAATGAAGTTTTGTTTAAGTTTGTGCATTTCATCAAACACCTAGAAGTCATAAAAAGAACCTGATGCCAAGCAAAACAATGGCTAAAAAATCTAAAAGTACAAACACTAATACTACAATTTTGGAGAATAAATGAAAAGTGAAAACGATAAAGAATTTTAGATTCTAAAACAAGCCAAGGAAAATCGACAAAGAAATAGAGAGACAAACCGGATACGATGAAAATGCAATCAGAAGGGATTAGGGTTCTTACTTTGAATTGAAAAATAAATGATGATGATAAGGAATTGGAGAATTTGGGAGTCGAATTTGTAATGAGGGAGAAGAGACGGTTAAAGTGGTAACCTTGTTTATAATTTTCGACCAACCCTCGTCGGAAGCAATGGTGGAGGGGGCAGTTTTTTTGTCGGCATTGAGAAGAGAGAAGAACCAAACTGTGAGAGAGAAAGAAGCTGGGGATTTGAGATCACATGTTTCTCTGTTTTTTTTCCTTTATCTCCTTTTTCTATATCTTTTTCAATTATCTCTCTCCACGTCACATATCACCTCTTTATTGAAGGCTTGATTTGTTCTTCTATTTAGATAATTTAGAGCACCCACGTCCATTATATTCATTTGAGTTCTTTAAATGGGACCCGCTTAATTTTTTATATTATTTCACACTTCTCAATTATTTAAACAACTCATCTACAATTCTCAAATATCCAACTAACCCATAAAAAATCTAAAATGGGTCCCACTAAATCCCACTATATATTATATAAAATATAATTAAAAAATTCATTCAAATATAACAAAATACATTAAAAAGACATATTCAAAATAAATAAGACTAAAATAAATATATATTAAATAAAACAATACATAACACAAATAATTCATCAAAATTACATTAAAAAAAATACATAAATGCAAAAATACATCACTAAAACGAAATATAAGAAAAAGATAAATTTAGAATAATTTTTAATTGTTGTTATTCTCACTCCCAAAACGTTGCCATATGTGTTCTACCAAGTCTTGCTGAAGACACCGATGAATTTGTTTATCACGAACATCAAATCTTCTACGTAGGAACTCTTGAAAATCAATATTAGAATCATTCGGCAATGTTGTTGTGTCATTGCCTAAATGATCATAAGAAAAATCAAAGTTTCCACCATATGATGAACGTTCATCTTCAACAATCATGTTGTGTAATATGATACATATATCCATTATACGTTGGAGTGCATCTAAGTGCCAAGATCGAGCCGGGTTACGTATGATTGCAAATCGTGATTGGAGAACCCCAAATGCACATTCAATATCCTTTCTTGCTCCTTCTTGATGTTGGGCAAACAATTTTCTCTTATCCCCTTGCGGCATTGAGATACTTTTCACAAATGTGGCCCATTCAGGATAAATTCCATCTGATAAATAATAGCCCATGTTTTATTCAGTGTGATTGATTGTATAATGAACCTCGGGAGCTTTCCCTTGCAGAACATCATTGAAGACATTGGATTGGTTCAACACGTTAATATCATTATTTGAGCCCGCTACCCCAAAGAATGCATGCCAAATCCATAAGTCCTGTGAAGCTACTGCTTCGAGCATAACAGTAGGTTTTCCATGATCGCCTCGAACATACTGGCCTTTCAATGCAACAGGATAATTTTTCCATTCCCAATGCATACAATCGATGCTACCTAACATACCTGGAAAACCTCGTGCCTCCCCCATATGAAGTAAGTGTTCAATGTCTTGAGTGTTTGGCCTTCGCAAATATTGTGCTCCGAATATGCTGATCACACCTCTTGTAAACTTATCAACACATTTTAGTGTTGTGGTTTCACCGATTCTTAAATAGTCATCCACACTATCAGCAGACGTTCCATATACCAACATACGAATAACAACAGTGCATTTTTGTAGCGGTGAAAGACTTGATCTACCAGTTGCATCAACCCTTATTCAAAAATACTCATCATGTCGACCCAGAGCTTCCACAATACGAAGGAACACATGTTTATGCATTCGGTATCTTCGACGAAATTGCTCATTTGTGTATACTGGAGTTTCTGAAAAATAATCATTGAACAATCGATTATGTCCCTCTTCACGATTCCTCTCTATATTCCTTCTTTGATTTCTTGGCCTTCTAGAGCTTGAGGCTTCTTCTTGATTTTGACTTTCAAAAAAAGCCTCATGAGTTCTTCATCCATACCATCATTCATATAATCCATGAACATTTTTGCGATGTGGGAAGGATTAGAAGGATCCATGAGAAAAGAAATTTAATATTGACTAAGATGACAACAATTTGTAGAAAGCTAAAGAGGTTGAGAATGATTGTAAGATTTATTGTGTTACTAATGATTATTTATAGGAGTATTTTGAATAACAACTACTTTGAATAACGGCTAGTTTAAATAACGGCTAGTTTGAATAACGGCTAGTTTAAATAATGACTAGTTTGAATAATGACTATTTTGAATAACGGCTAGATTGAATAACGGCTAGTTTGAATAACAACTAGTTTTAAACTACATAACCATATCAATTATAAGAATAAAAACTAGTTTCAAAATACATAATCATACTAAAAATATTCAAAATACACAATTATATTAATTAAGGCCGTATTTTTCCCGAATTACATCGCACAAGAAATCATGAGCTTGTAGTTGTCTTGGATTCATATTTACTGTATCATTTGAGAGGATTTGTAGATCATCGATCTTCAATCTTTCCTCTTTCTTCTCAGCCTTCTTAATCTTTGCTTCAACCTTTTTTCTTTCAATCTCGATTTTTTCACTCTCAAGACGTGCATAGTCTTGTGCGAACACTGACATCAAATCAATTTTCTTTTTGAATTCATCTTTGAATTCATCATATTTAATAGTGGGAGTAGACATTTCCACCATCTTTTCTTTCTCCTTCCTTTTCGCTGCCTTTTGAACTATCGGACGACGTAACAGAGTAGGTGATGGTGGATTGTATTCACTGCTCGTTGGTGTCGGTGGGTTAGAAGACGGAGAATATGCTCCAAAAGCCGAATTTTTTGTTCTTTTTGCAGAACCTTCTGATAAACCTGCGAGCCATTTAGGTTCATCTTTCAATAATCTCCAAGCAGACTCAAATGTAAACTTTTCACCTTCATCTTGAAAATAGATTCTATACGCAGGTTGCATGATATTGTTCTCAGAGCTCCCGCTTTTCTATATGGATACAGCTTGTTTGTAAGACCTTAGAAAGCCCTTTTAACTAAAGCGCTGTCTAATAGTTTCCATTAAATTTTTTTTTTAAATTTATAAGACCTTATAAAGCGCTTTTGACCAAAGCGCTGTCTAAGGTCTTATATTTTTTTTGCGCTTTTATTTTTTTAAATGAATAGTTTCCTTGTTTTTAACTTATAGCAGTGCTTTTGTATTAAAGCGCTGTCTAAGGTGCGATGTTATAACTTACTTTTGTTGTAGTGCACCAAACTTTTGAACATATGGATTAATTTTGTGCCATCTACCTTTTAGTGCTATCGGTTTCCTCTCTTTGTAATTCATGTCACGATGCTTGTTAAAAGCTTCTCCGATTCTCTTCCAGAAACTATCTCTTTTTTTATCAACCCCAACAATTGAATCCTTTGAAATGTTGAGCCATGATTGAATGAGAATTTCATCTTCTTTCGGTTGGAATCTTTGTTTAGGCGTATTCACAACTGGTCTAGATGCAACTTCTTCACTAAGGTTAGTATTTTCCAAACTAACTTGAGTGCAAAATTGTGGTGTTTCATGTTCTTGATCATTTGATTGCACACCACTAGTACCTATTTGAACTACATGAGGCATATTGGGGTTAGCTGGTTGAGATGAAAATGGTTGATATTAATATGGATAAGGTGATGAATGATATGAGTAATTTCCAATGGGTGGATTAGGGATAAAAAGAGAGTTTTGAAAATTTGGATTATGGTGTGGATTTGGAATTAGAGGTGGATTTCCAAAATATGGGTTGTTTTGTTGATTTGGAATACAAGGAGGACTTCCATCATTTTGCATAAAATTGGACAATGTGTTATGTTGATTGGGGTTCATTTTCAAATAAATTGTGTAGATGTGAATGGAAAATGTGATAAAATAAATTCCCTATTTATACTAATAAAAAAATTACCGTTATTTTATATCCGTTGCAATTCTTACAATTCCAAAATGAAATCAATATCTTGATATCAAATTAATTACTGTTATAAATTTTCCCAAATATTACCGTTACTTGATTTTTTTCATTGATAAAATGATTTTTTTATTAATAAATATGAGCCTTTATATGTAGAACTATTCCAAAATGAAATCAATATCTTGATATCAAATTAATTACTGTTATAAATTTTTCCAAATATTACCGTTACTTGATTTTTTTTTCATTGATAAAATGATTTTTTTATTAATAAATATGAGCCACTTTATATGTAGAACTATTCCAAAATAAAATCAATATCTTGATATCAAATTAATTACTGTTATAAATTTTCCCAAATTTTCCCGTTACTTGATTTTTTTTTAATTGATAAAATGATTTTTTTTATTAATAAATATGAGCCACTTTATATGTAGAACCGTGTTTCTCTTTATGAGCGTTGCAATTTAGGAAACGTTTGAAAAACTCAAATATCCAACTGCCTCTGACACAGGAACCTTAATAAATGTGTAGGAACTTTGTAGAAATGCCGATAATCATGCTCTTAGTAGTAAGAAATGGGCGCCCTTTCCGACCTTTCTTCTATTTTGTTTTTTTGGCTTAAATGCAGTTTTGGTCCCCATAGTATTATTTTTCTAAACTTTTGATCCCCTTTAAAAAAACCCAGGTTTTGGGTCCCTTGTTTTGATTTTTTTTTTGGATTTTTTTGGTCCCCCTCCAAATTAGGGTATGTGGCATATTTCTTGCTGATGTGGATTAGTTGACTAGGATTATGTATTATTTTATATTCATTGACATAATTAATATATAACTTTAATAAATAACCTAATTAATAATTATATTATTATTATTATGCTTAATATTTAATATAAGTACCAAATCCCTAATTGCAGCACTCCACCGTGACATTGTTGAAGAGGAAAACTCAGTAACCCTAAATCTCTTGTTCTTCCCCAATCTTCAAATTTCAGAAACCCTAAATCTATAATCATTTGCAAATTAGTGATTTCGTTTCAATCCTCACCATTCAACCCTCACCAGGATGTCTGCGTATTCTTCTACAAGCAAGCGCACTGCGTCTCGATCCATTGACGTTGAATGCAAGTGTGGGATTTTGTCACCATTGATGACTGCCTGGACGGATCAAAACCCAGGTCGTCGCTTTTTTGGTTGTGGGATGTACAAGGTTTGTCGTGAAATCCCTAATTTCTTCCATTGTTTGTCTTATAATCAAGTAAATCCCTAATTTCTTCATCTATTTTGCTAAAGTCATGGATACAAGAGATGTTCTCACTTTTTCTGGTTTGATGAAGAAATGTCTCAACGGGCCAAGGAAGTTATATCTTCTCTGCATCAAAAATTGAACCAAGAAAAGGTTAAGCTTATTGAAGCTACTGTTAGAGAAGAAGAGCTCAAGTTAGAGATCAAATATTTGAAGATGTTGAACAAAGTTATTATGGGAATGACAATAGTGGTGTTGATTGGATAGGTTGTATCTAATGTAACAAAGTAGTTTGTAATGGTTAAGTGTTAGGTTTGGTTCTAATCTCAAACAAAATGTTAAGTAGTTTGTAATCTCAGACCTGTAATGTATAATGAAAATGTTAACTTGCAACCAGATATGTCGTGTATTTGTTTGTGTTTGATTATTATGTTTGTGCTTCTTATGTATTTGGTGCCTATATCAGTACAGCAATGAAAGTTACAAAATGATAGTTAGGTCATGAAAGTTACAAAATACTTAATTCAGCATAACAAAGTACTTAATCCAAAATGACAGCCTATGTCATGACAATTACAAAATGACAGCTTAGAGAACATGACAGTTACAAAATGACAGCTTAGGAAAATACATAATCCTATTCTTGGGTAGGCTGTGGAGCTTGAGAACATGATCAAATCTCTTGAGTTGACTCATTTTGCTTCTTTTTCTTCTTTGCCTTTGCACCCTTTCCATCTTTATGCTTCTTCTGCTTACTGAAAGTTTTTTGCTTTTTGTTCCCTCCCTTAGGTATCACTCTATCAGCTGCTCTCTTCCCCTTGCAAGTTCTCATGTTATGGCCAAGGGATCCACACTTGTGGCATGTCACAGTTTGGAATTTCCTTGGTAGCACATGTGGATTTATGGGTTCATCATTGGTTTTGTTCCTCATTTTCTTTGGGCGTCCAATTGCTCTCCTCATCACAGGTGGATTAACTACCAGCTCATCATTTACAGGCCACAGTTGAGAACCATTAGTTGGGAAGATGATATGTGAATATGTTTTCTGGAAAGTAGCTTTCCTGCAGAAGTATAGCACTAAGTTCAGTTGATAAAATGAAAAAAAAAACAAAGTCACTAAAAATGATAATAGTTTAATCATACTTGTAGTAATCATAAGTGAATTCTTCTGGTTGTGTTTTGTTATGCCACATGCATGCTATTGCATGACTGCAAGGTATACCAGAGAGGTTCCATTTCCTACAAGCACATGTTCCCTCCTTAAGGTTGACACAATATGTTTCAATACCATTAGTCACACCAAATATTGCCATATCATCATCACCATGCCAAGTTGGAATCCATCTTTCAGCAAACCTCTTATTTTTCTCAAGAACTACTTGAATTCTTGGGCAAAGATCACCAACATATTTAACCATCAATTCTTTTTGTTGTGTAATCCTCTTGGTCAGGTAATGCTTAATCCCTTCTAAAAGGGTGATGATTGGTTTATCCCTATATTCTAGAATAACCCTATTAAAAGCTTCACACATTTTGTTTACTTGAAGGTCACACTTAGAGTAAGTCTTGAAATGAGACCTACTCCAAAATTCAGCTGGCACCTGTTTCATGTCTTGCCAAGCAGCTTCTTTCATACCTTTCATCCTCAACATTGCTCTCTCCCACCCTTGCACAGTAGTGGCCCTTGCAGCACTCCACAATACTTCCTTCAATTCCATACCAGCATACTTTTTCTTCCAATTTCCATACAGATGCTTGACACATAACCTATGTTCCACATGCTCACTCAATCCTTAGACAACTTGAACAAGCCCTGCAATTCACAGTTTTATATCAGTTAACAATTATTGACAAGTTAAAGAATGAAATTGAGAAAAATATAGTGTCATTTACCTTTTGTTGATCAGATATGAAAGCATAATCCCTTTGATTAAGTTTTTGCAAGTCATCAAGTAACAAATTAAGGAACCACTCCCAAGAGTCCTTTGTTTCAGCCTCCACTACAGCATATGCTATTGGAAATATTTGGTTATTTCCATCCCTTCCTACAGCTGACATCAACTTCCCACCAAAATCCCCTTTCAAAAAACAAGCATCAAGACCAATGAGTGGCCTACAATAGTTTACAAAACCTACCTTACATGCCTCTAAACATATGTAGATTCTTTCAAACACAGATCCAGCAGCAGAATCTGAGCATTGCAAGACTATATTGCTATTAGGGTTTGATGCAAGAAGCTCATTTGCATATGTTCTTAGATGCCTAAACTGGTCCCTTCCAGCACCTTGAATAATCTCCATAGCTCTTCTTTTAGCCCTGTATGCTTGATCAGTAGACAATTTAACTCCCCACTTCTCAAAACTCATGGCAACTAAACCAGCTGGTCTCAAATTAGGACTATGCCTTAAAATATGGCTAAACTGCTTCCCCAACCATTCAGTCTTAGCCTGTCTATTCTGAGAAGTCCTATGACATGTATGTTCATCATACAAAGACACAACCTGCCAATACTGATTACATACCCTCTTCCCAATCCTCATGTAAAATTTGCAGTCAGTGATACACTTAACCACCATCCTCTTTCCATCATTCTTATGCAAGTAAACATTTTTTTTCTCCACTATGGCATACTCCTTTATAGCCTCCTTCACCAGATCCTTTGTATTAAATCTCATCCCTAACTCAAATCTGACTCCCTCACCAACTTTATAGGTTGGGAAATTCTCATATTCCTCATCATTTTCACTCTCATTTGGGGTTTGAAGCAGGTCAGAATCATCTCCATTGCTAAAGTCATTCACAATGGGTTCAACATTGTCTTTAGGTAATACACTTGTCCAATCAAAGGCATTAACTTCATCTTTAAATTCAGCATCTATTTCATCTTCCAATTCATCATCAATTTCATCATCCTTGTCCATAGCCTCCTCCACATTAACCTCGGCCTCCTTTCCTCTTCCCTCTTCTTCATTCATCTCAGCCTCATTTTCAATTCCCTCTTCATCATTCATCTCAGCCTCCTTTCCTCTTCCCTCTTCATCATTCATCTCAACCTCATTTTCAATTCCCTCTTCATCATTCATCTCAGCCTCATTTTCAATTCCCTCTTCATCATTCACCTCATCCTCCTTTCCCAATCCCTCTTCATCATTCACCTCAGCTTCTTTTTCCATTCCCACTTCATTAGTCACCTCAACAACCTCATCATCAGAGAATACTTCATGACCTATTTCTGCCCCATCTACAATATCAGGTTCACTAATGCTATGTTCAACATACAAGTCAGCAGTTTCATAGCCATCAACATCTCTTATCATTTGCAAAACATCTTTGTCACAGTTCAGTGGCCTAAGACCAAGGGTAAAACTCTTCCTAGGGTTCAAATACCAGATACACTTAATGTCTACATATATATCCTTCTTAATTAGTTCAAACAACTCCATATAGGACAGATAATCTACATCCCACTTCCAATCCATTTCTGTAACAAATCCACCAACATACAATCTCACAGGAGTTTCAACGAGTGCACCTCCATGGTGAATCCTAAACCTAATTGTTTGACACTTGGTTGGCATGTATCAATTCATACATCATTGTCAGAATGGGACCACACAAACAAGACTTAAATATTGAAGAAATGGTAGGACCACAAAACCCTAAACCACAAAGTTTTCGAAACCCTAACAGAAAAAGGGACCACCAAGTACGGTAAAATACAACGAAAAAAACCCTAAACCATTTGGGGTCCACCATAACCATTAAACTAAGAATGAAATGCAATAAGGCAAGAACGTGGGAAAAGGATACAACCCATACCTGAGGCAAAACTTCACGCCTTTGCTCGTCTTGGAAAGACCAGGATTTTACATGGAATCTTCAGAAAACTTCACGCCTTTGCTCGTCTAGGGTTCAATGTTTCTGGGAGTTTTCCTCTTCAACAATGTCACGGTGGAGTGCTGCAATTAGGGATTTGGTACTTATATTAAATATTCAGCATAATAATAATAATATAATTATTAATTAGGGATTTACTTTTTATTTATTAATTAGGTTATTTATTAAAGTTATATATTAATTATGTCAATGAATATAAAATAATACACAATCCTAGTCAGCTAATCCACATCAGCAAGAAATATGCCACATACCCTAATTTGGAGGGGGGACCAAAAAATTCCCCAAAAAAAAATCAAAACAAGGGACCAAAAACCTGGGTTTTTTTAATGGGGGATCAAAAGTTTAGGAAAATGATACAATGGGGACTAAAACTGCATTTAAACCTTGTTTTTTTTAATAATTTTTTATTTAGTTTTTATTTTATTTTATTAATTTTAAATTAGTTAATTAATTAGTAGAATTAAGATTTTAATGAATTAGACTTTTGGGCTCATGTGTGTTTCTATTCAATCCCTCCTTTATAATTTACGTCTCCTCTACTTTTTTTTCAAATATATTTAATTAATCTTTTATTATTTTAGTTAGTAAAAATTAATTGATTAAATATTATTTTAGTTAGTTAATTTTGCTCATTAATTTTAATTAATTTGATTAATCAATTGAATTAATTTATAATCACTCGTCAGACCCATAACATAACAAACTCGTTCATGTAGTCAATAAATCTTGAGTACAAATTTTTCTTGTATCTTATATGTAATATTTTGTTCGAATAGACTTTTCATTTGTTTGTCACTTGCGAATTAGTTATTTCAAAATATTTTTATGATGGTAAATCAATATTTTTATTTTATTTTATTATCTTTTAAATTGTAAAATTGAGTTGCAAATTAATAAATTGATTTATAGAATAATAATTTAGTTATTTCACCAAAATATTTTAAAAATACACAAAATAAATAAAAGAATTATATATTTTTCGATATAAAATAAAATAAAAAATATATGTTATCAATTGAATAAAAGTATTATTTTATTGTCTTTCAAACTTTTATTTAAAAAAAAAAATTACAAGTCGAAGGATTACACACCAATTATATCATAAATTTATATTTTTAATTTTTTTAATTTTCACAACAATAAATAAAGTATTAAATAAATAATTTTTTTTAAAAAATAACTAAAAAACTCAATTAATATAGTAAAATTTTCTTTAAAAAAATATAAGATTTAATATAAAATTAAAAAATATCTCAAAAACATATCATTGTAATCAATATACCTATTATGTTTTATAATTGTATTTATTAAGAGTAAAAATATAAATAAATTAAAAAATAAATAAAACAATTATAACTAAAATATCCGCAGCAAAGTTACAGTAAATATCCCAGAAAATTCTGCAGAAAACTTTGCAGCAAATCCTGCGAAATTTCCAGAGGATTTTGTGGCGATCGCGCCAAGATTTTCGAAAACGCGGTGGGTCTTATACAATGCATTGAGGCCCAAAATGGTTTGGTTTTCAAAGGGGATTGGGTCTTGCACTCTAATAGAGGCCCAAAAGATTTTGAATGGGTCTTATAGTTCGAGGAGAGGCCCAAGGTTTGTTTTTCAACGGACGATGATCGCATCGAACTTTTCGAAATACAACGGGACTTATACAATAAGTGAGGCCCAAAATAGGTTTGTATTTACAAAGGATTGGGTTTTACACTCTATTAGAGGCCCAATAGTGTTTGAAATTGTTTGATAAGGGTGAAAATCAAAGAAACCTTAATTTGTTATTCTTTAAAAGTAAATATTTAAAGAAAATCAAATAAAATACCAAATAAGTTTGAATAAACCATTTGTGATTTTTGTTTAAGGTTTGAGAAATGAGGGATTAATCACAAGGTTAATTAAAACTCACTTGGTTTTGATTTTCAAAGTAAATATTCACTTTTAAAATGTTTAAAAACATTAAAAAGGAATTTATTCACAAAAATACTAATTATATTAAATAAATAATATAAACTTAATTTTTTTTTTGGAATAAAATATTTCAACATTTTTGTGATTTTTTGCAAAAAGAACCAATAAAAAATAATTAAAACTGAAAGAGTTATTAATTTTCCAATTAATTAATAAAACATGAAAATATTGGAAAAATAGCAAAAATGTGAGAAAATACAAAATGGCATGGGTGGGGTTTGAACCCACAACCTCAAGGTTATAGGGCGCGCGCCTTACCACTGGGGTGGTGATACATCCATTGCTTGAAGTGAAACCACAAATATACAAGGCATGCCTTGTTTTCTAGGCCTGGTCAACGCAAGGCAAGGCAAGTTTTGCCAAGAAACGGGAAGGTCCATAACTTTCTCATTTCTTAATGGTTGGGGACAAAATTTATATGCATCTGGCCTAGAATTTCACAAGGAATCCAATGGTGGTGGTATTTTTTTCAGATCATACTCCCTCCTTAAAACCCAATAGTGGTTTTGAAAAAGGCCTATAATTGCATTTTCTATGCTACACTTTGATACAGGCATGAATTATATGATGAATTGGTTCAAACACAACATATATAACATATATGAGGTGTGTATGATCAGTGGACTTCAAAGCAATGCATATTTTGGAAAGTTCAAGTCATGATGCTTACCTCTTTTTGAGCTTTTGGAGTTTTCTGTGCAATCTGCCAAACTTCTTGTTCTAGAAATGGTTTTATGCTTTGGACACCCTCAAATGATCCCTTATAAGCTTTGAGGATGGTTGGAATCAGTTGAAACCTGCAAAAACACAAACTGGCCCTTTCTTGCAAAAGGGGTTAAAATGACCAAAATATCAACTCTCTCAAATGGTGTTCCATATGGGGAGAACCATTTGGGACAGTTCAAGGATGTTATTTAAAGTGTGTTTGAGGTTTTATCTGGTTTGGAAAGTGACTGAATCAAGACATGGCTTGAAAAATGCACAAAAGGCTTATTTTGAGGTTTTGAGAGGTGACTTTGTGATTTTGGTGTTACAGGTCACTTGTGAGAGTTTGGATCACCTACATATGATGTTTATGAGGTGTTAGGATCATGAGTTGTGATGGAAATGCTTTCTAACTCAAAAACTCAGAGTTACCCTGCTAAAGAAGGCATTTTGGCCTAAAGAGAGGGATTTTGAGGAAAGCATATGTTTGATGGCTTTGGTGTACTCAAACTGAGCACAAATGAGCTCTATTTATAGTAGAGCAAGTTTGTTTAGGGATCAATAGTGAATGGCAACTGCAGCTGAGGTTTGGCCAATGGTTGCACTTTGGAATCCAAGTCTCCTCTAGCCATTGACTAGAGGTTAGGGCACAGGGTTGTGGTTCCGTTGGTCTTGGATAAGTCTTGACTGAATTCAGTTGCAAATGGCTCAGTCCATGCCGCCTTGGTGTATGCATTGAATGCTCCAATCCAAAATTGGTGTCTTGTCCCTCTTTTAGGCAATTTTAGGTTTGGCATGCTACTTCTTGTTCCAAGGACTTTGGAGGCTTGGCTCAGTGTTTGTCCCCTTTAGATTTGATCCTCAGATGTGTCCAAAGTGATGACAAGGCTTGGAATTATGTGATTTTTCCAAATCGAGCAAAAATGCAAAATTCTGCCTAGCCTTGGCAGTTTTCAGCAAGGCATATTGCCATTATCATATCTCTTGGCCCAAGTGGAATTTGGTGATGTTCTTGGCCATTATGGAAAGCCCTCATATGATACAACAACTGTTTGATCATATTTGGTTTTGATACCTTTTGGATCCAAGTGAAAAATCCCCCTACATTTGGAAAAAAATGAAGGCAGATTCTGACTTAGTGAAAATTTCACTAAGTGTTGGAAAAAAGTGACATTTTCACTTTTTGTGAGTTTGATCATTCCATAACTCAAAATCCATGAGGAATTTGGAGGGAGGTCAGTTTTAAGCTTTTGTAGAGGGTAATGAGATCTACAAATCAAGCATTGGATGGGGAAAAATGGCTTTGTGGTATAGGAGTTATGATCCTCCAAAGTTGGTACCCTTGCCACTTTGTTCATAACTTAGAAAATTTTCTAAGTTTTTATGGTTACCCCTTTTACAAGCTATCCCACTTTTCTTGATTTTTCTTGATGAATGATGGTTCAAATCATACATTAACATCATTTTAGGGTTAAAAAACCATTTTTGTGAAAAATCTCAAAAAGTCAAAGTTGACTTTTGTGCACAGTTGACTTTTTATCAGATGAATTCCAAACTGTGCGATCCTTTAGGAAATCATGTCCTTGACCTAAATCAAGCTTTATGGACATGTTCCATGGGTGTTATAGGGTATATTGAATCATGTCCTAGGGTTTGGGAGCATGTCCTGGTCAAAAGTCAAAGATACAGTTGACTTTTCTCGCGAAACCCTAACTGTGGTACTGATGAAATTGAGACTTGCTGCTCAAGCTTCCTAGATCAATCCATTGTTACAAATGGATCAATGTGGTATGTTGGAGACCCTCAAATCCTCTCTTGAGGTCTTGGCTCATGATTTGTCCCAAAAGTCAACTTAGGGGTGAATTAGGTCAAGAAACCCTAATTCCTGATTTCTGATGTATGCATCCCCTGAGGTCAAATTGACTTGATGCTTGGGCCCATGAGGTTTCATGGAGTATTTTAGGATATTCTTTGAAGCATTGGCTCATGCCCAGAGGAAAATTTTCATCTGGAGGCCCTGGTCTACCAAACCCTAATTTGGTGACACTGGCGATCTTGAGGCTTGATCCACTCAGAATGTTGCAGCCTTGTGCTTGATTCTTGATGTGGGAGTCCTCTTGATCCTTTTAGACAAGTTGAAGATCATGTCATTCCTTGATTGATCCTCTGTCTAAGAACTCTGAGAGGGTTTGAAACCCTAAGTTTGATTGTAGTAGATGCTCACCCATCTTTGGGGAGACTAATGAGGTATGATGGTTCCTCCATATTGTGATGATGATTTTCACAATGATGGGAAATCTTAATGGTTAAAATTTAGGGTATGACAGGCGGGGATGCTTTTAGGAAGCCTGTGAGTCCCCAAACCCCGAGAAGTTCAAGATGTACTATTCACCGATAATAGATCAAGCCAGGAAAGTTTGAGAATTTGGAAGAAACTCAAGAGATGTCATTCACGGAGAAAATATCATCTCTGGGGAGTTAGAGTTTCTTTGACAATTTCTAAGGGTGACAGTCTGAGAAAGGGTTCACCGAGAATATTGCCTTTCACGTCTCCATATTGTTTAACCCCAAGAGGAGGGAAGACTGTATCTGGAATCCTACGGGGGATCTAGTTTTGTTTGTATTTAAGAGTGACCAACAAGCTTTACCTTGTGTTAGACGTAGTTGTCGGGGAAAACTCTAGATAGCTATACTAGTATTACACAGTGAATATTTGACAAGTATATAAAAGTTTGTGAAAGAAGACTTACAGTGAAACAGCCCCACAATACAGTTATATACATATGAAAGCGGATAAACACTTACCCATTGTAGAGCTTCCATGCTGTGGGGTTAGTTGTTCAACAAAGAAAGTTTTGATAACAACATATGTTTGAATTTAAAATCAAAGGAGAAAGTGCTTTGAAAATATTTGTTGGGCTTATAGCTCAAGGAGAGACCCAAAAAGTTTTTATGTATAAAGGGATGGGTCTTACACTCTATTAGAGGCCCAAAGGAGTATTTTAAAGAAAATAAATGGGACTTATAACACGAGGGTAGGCCCAAATGATTTTATTTTAAACTGGCGATCACGCCAAAATTTTTGAAAGCACCGTGGGTCTTATACAATGACTGAGGCCCAACTTATTTTAGAAAAAAATGGTTGGGTCTTACACTCTATTAGAGGCCCAAAGGTGTTTTTGTACAAGAGATGGGGCTTACAACTCAGGGAGATGCCCGGAGGATTTTGAAAAGGCGATGATCGCACCGTTGTTTTGAAAATATACAGAGGGACTTATATAATATGTGAGGCCCAAAAATGTTTATTTACAAAAGGGGTTGGGTCTTACACTCTATTAGATGCCCAAAGGAGTGAAAAAGTTTGATGAGGGTTGAATTAATCAAAACCCTAATTTTGTTTTCCTTTAAAAGTAAATATTTAAAGAAAATCAATAAAATGATAAAAATACCAAATAGATTTGAATAAACCACTTGTGATTTTTGTTTAAGGTTTGAAAAATGAGGCTTTAATCATAAGATGATTTCGAACTCATTTGGTTTTGATTTTCAAAATAAATATTCACTTTTAAATGTTTAAAAACAATAAAAAATGAATTTATTCACAAAAATACTAATTATATTAAATAAATAATATAAACTTGATTTTTTTTGTGGAATAAAATATTTCAACATTTTTGTGATTTTTTGCAAAAAGAACCAATCAAAAATAATTAAAATTGAGGAAATTATTAATTTTTCAAACTATTAAAAATAATATGAAAATAGTAAAAAAAAAAAGTGGAAAAAATAGCAAAAAGAGGGTCTGGGGCGAGGGGGATTCGAACCCCAGACCTTCCACTCGCTCAATACACACAAACCAACTGATCAACCACTGGGGCGCAATGCCAATTCAATTATAGTATGGCAAGGGAAAAGCATAAGGCAAACTTGGTTGGAAAACGCGAAGAATGGCGCCATGGCCATCTTCTTCCTTGGGCCAAATACGTGAAGCTCTCTATCTCACTCATCTCTCAACCATTTGACATGATTCAAACACCAAATTCATGCGTTTTTTAACAAGGAACATGATGGCAATATTTGATTTCATTTATTTTCAGTGTGCGGCAAGTTACATGAACATGAGTGTATGAACCCTATTTTTGCAAAAGCAATCGTGCAGACATGCTTGTGAGTGCTATGATTAAATTTTTTAAGGGGAACCATTCAACATATCATGATAAGCAATTGACAAAATTATCATGCAAGGAAATATGCATGGATCATGTTATGAGAGTTTGAGGCTTACCTTGCTGCAAGAAGAATTGGAACTCTGCACAGAGTATGTTCTAGAAGTAATTTGATGACCCCTACAGCTTCACTGGATGTTATGGAGTGGATAACAACCTTTGGAACTCTTTGAAACTCCTTAGATCAAACTGTGGTATCCCAACTGCATAATGGCTAGGTTGAAGAGTGAAATTTTGATGGAGGTGTTTCAGAATTGGTTTAGGTGTTTGGACAGCTTCTATACATCATATGTGATGTGTTAGAAGTGGTGGTTTGAGTTGTTTGGCTCTGCAACTCAAAACCTGATAGTGGTTTGCACAAATATGGAGTTTTTGTGCTTGGAGAGAGAAAGAAAGAAAGCAAAGAATTCTTGTGCTTTGGTGTGATTTGAAGCAGGAAATATGCACTCTATTTATAGGCAAAGATTTTTCCCTGAAGTTGCCTGCTCGGGCTCAAGAGATATCCTCTGAGTTTTCTTGGTCAAGGCTTGGCAAATATCTTCACTCACAAGGAATATAGGAACCTCCAAATAGCTCAACTATGGTCTAACAAATTTCACATTATGGATTTTTCTTATTGGTGGAGTATGAAGGCAACTTGACTGATCATAAAGGGAATGTTGAATATTCACTATATGCTCATAAATACACCTTGGATTCCAAGCATATTCTCTTATGCTCATGCTCTCATTGGTTGGCCTTGAACTAAATTGGCAGGTGGTTCAGAGCTTATAGTCGTCAAAGTGAGTGCAGCAAGTCTTGCGGTCAATTTTCTTTGGGTAAGAATCGAGTTCATCAAGTTATGCAACAAAATCTGTTGCAAAACAGCTGCAGCACGCATGTTTGGTCATCGATTTCTCTTGGCTCAAGTGGAATCAATTCATGCTAATAAGTTCTTTGAATTCTTAGAAACATTTGCAACAACATTGATGTTCACATTTGGAATTGATTTCACTTGCAACTATGTGAAAAAACCTCACAAGTTTTGGTGTTTTCAACAAAATCTGCCTTGGACAGAAAATTGTCTAAGTGTTGAAATAATGCCATTTTCATACTTTCAGCCATTTTGATCACTCCATAGTTTAAAATCCATGATGAATTGGAATGAGATGTAGTTGACACTTTTAAATTATGCCATGAGAGCTACAAATCCATCTTTGGATTAGCCCAAATGGTTGCTTGGATCTCAAGTTATGATCCTTGGAAGTTGGTACCCTAGCCACTTTGTTCCATAACTTAGAAAATTTCTAAGTTTTTTATGGTTACCCCTTTTACAAGTTATCCCAATTTTCTTGATTTTTCTTGATGAATGATGATTCCAATCACACATTATCATCATTTTAGGGTCAAAGAACCATAATTGTGAAAAATCTCAAAAAGTCAAAGTTGACTTTTGTGCACAGTTGACTTTTTGTCAGATGAATTCCAAACTGTACGATCCTTTATGAAATCAAGCCCTTGACCTAAATCAAACTTGATGGATTGGTTTCATAGGTGCTATAGGGTGTATTGAATCATGTCCCAAGGTTTGGGAGCATGCCTGGGTCAAAAGTCAAAGGCACAGTTGACTTTTCCCACGAAACCCTAATTGTGGTTCTGATGAACTTGAAATTTATTGATCAAGCTTCTTGGATCAATCCATTGTTGAAAATGGATCAATGTAGTGTATTAGGGACACTCAAAACATGTCTTGAGGTTTTGGCTCATGTTTTGTCCCAAAAATCAACTTAGGGGTGAATTAGGTCAAGAAACCCTAATTCCTGATTTTTTATGAATGCATCCCCTGAGGCTAAATTGACTTGATGATTGGGTTTATGATGTCCCTTGGAGCATCTTAGGTTGTGCTTTAAAGCATTGGCTCATGCCCAGATGAAAAATTCCAACTAGAGTCCCTGGTCGACCAAAACCTAATTTGGTGACACTGACGATCTTGAGGCTTGGTCCACTTGGAATGCTGCAGCTTTGTGCTTGATCCTTGATGTGGGAGTCCTCCTGTTCCATTGTGGATGTTTGAGAGGTTTAGACAAGTTAAAGATCATGTCATTCCTTGATTGATCCTTTGTCTAAGACTCTAAGAGAGCTTGAAACCCTAATTTTGATTGTAGCGGATGCTCACCCATCTTTGGGGAGACTAATGAATATGAAATTTCATCCATATTGTGATGATGATTTGCACAATGATGGGAAATCTTAGTGGTAAAAATTTGGGGTATGACAGATGCCCCTATTTAATCTTCTTGGACTCGAAGGTGTGAATGGCGAAGGTATTTGGGCATTCGGGGTGCAAGATGAATAAATATCATAATACCCAAAATTTTGATGGTGGTTATGAACGAAAACTTGCGCATCCATCTTCTTTTGCTAATCAATGATGCTTATAAAAGGTGAAACTTCCCCTCGATCATGGTCTCCTACCGAGGAACTGGTCTTAGTTTTTGAAATAAACTTCCCCTCGATCCTGGTTTCCTACCAAGGAACTGGTCTTAGTTTCTGAAATAAACTTTCCCTCGATCCTGGTTTCCTACCAAGGAACTAGTCTTAGTTTCTGAAATAAACTTCCCCTCGCTCCTGGTTTCCTACCAAGGATCTGGTCTCAGTTTCTTTTGTCAATAAACTTTGACTAGGGACGCTATTCGTAGCGGTTTTCCTCAAACTTCTCGCCGAATTTTCCAGGGGAGATTCCATTTGATGGAAAAAGATTTGATGTCAGACTTGCTGGGGGAACCCATCTATCTGAGTTGTAGAGGTACACAAACTTCTCTGTTGAAGACGCCATTTGTTGACTCTACTGGGGAAAAACGAGTCTCTTGAAAGACTGTTTTCTGCTTGGGGATATTACATCACACTTTTCTCGGGATCTTCTCGGAGAAATGCCATATGATGTGATCCAGTTTGGAGGTACTGATGACCTTTTCGTCAACGAATTTTCCGGAGAAAAACTGCTGTATTGCCAAAGCTTTGATTAAGAGGCTTTCACCGGAGACTCTCCTTAATCCGGGAAAGCAAAGATATCATCTTCAATGGCGAAGAGTGACATTTGTCGAAAGTTCTCTGGCTTTTCAGAGGTTCAAGTTATCAAAGTGATCAAGGGACCATCTCAGAGCCAGAAATAAACTGGAGGAGAGATTGTTCAGACGCCCCCTTTCCCGACGAGGGAACAATATCGACTAGAGTTATAGTGATGCAATATGAATATGAATGTAAATCAATAATGCATGATGTATGTATGTATATGCTGACAAAACTGACGTGACATATAGACTCATGGATGAACACGATGGGATACTCGGCCACAACGGGAGATGAAAAGTATCACTGGTTCAAGATTGCAATTCCGCCTTGCTTAGGAGAGATAGTCCTTGTGGGGGACAACCGTGGTCGGGCTTAGGAGATAAGAACTCTGTCGGGGGTGTCAGTGGAAACACGATCTCTAACACAGTTGATCCTTCATTCAGGGACACTGGTTAAGAAGGAGTACTTTGATTCTGCACTTTGAAGCTCGATTACTTTGGGAGAAGAGATCGATGTTCTTTCGATGTTCAACAGTCAAAAGAAATTGCCATCTTTATTTTAAAAGAAAAAAAAGTTCAACAAGTAAATTCATTTTTGTTTTATATCAAGAATCTTTAATCATATTAAAACGTCGTTCTATAAAGCTAAAACAAATAAGAATTGCAAACAAAAGCACAAGGACTCGAATTTTAGTGATAGAATGGAAATCAGCCAAGTGTGTGATTCCATAGAGTATGTACAAAGTTTAGAAAAATGGTAATTTAAGGGAAAATGGCTACATTGAAACATGACAACCACTATCCTTCTACCAACTTTGAATTCTAGGCATCCTGAGCTTCCGTCGAAGATGACCCTGACTGGCATTTTTCCTGAGGGTGTAACTGCTGCGGAGCTGAACTGATCAGACGTAGTTACTTGCCATTAATCCCTAACTTTTTCCTGGATTGTACTTTGAGATTTCCAATCCACCGGGATGATTTTTTATCATGTCTCTAATTTTTGCCTGGACCGCCCTTTCGGGTTTTCAATCCACCGAGACGTTTTTTTTTATTTAGGCGAAATATTTCTTGACTACGTCAACATTCGTGGAGTATGAAAATTCTTCTCCATCCATGGTTGCGAGTCTCAAGGCGCCGCCTGAGAAAGCTTTCTTGACCACATAGGGGCCGTCATAATTTGGAGTCCATTTTCCCCGGGAATCAATGAGAAATGATTGTATCTTCTTGAGCATGAGATCTCCTTTCCTGAAGACACGAGGTCGAACCTTTTTGTCAAATGCCTTCTTCATTCTTTGCTGATACAACTGAGCATGGCATAGTGCCGTTATTCGCTTTTCTTCTATCAGATTCAATTCGTCGTGTCGACTCTGACACCATTCAGCTTCTGTTAGCTTAGCTTCCATTAATAACCGAATTGATGGGATCTCTACCTCTACGGGGAGCACTGCTTCCATGCCATATACTAGAGAGAAAGGGGTTGCCCCTGTTGAAGTGCGAACAGATGTGCGATAACCGTGAAGAGCAAAAGGCAGCATTTCGTGCCAGTCTTGGTAGGTTACAACCATTTTTTGAACAATCTTCTTGATGTTCTTGTTAGCCGCTTCTACCGCTCCATTCATCTTAGGTCGGTAGGGAGATGAGTTATGGTGTTCGATCTTAAACTCAGCGCACAACTCTTTCATCATCTTATTGTTCAAGTTGGATCCATTATCAGTAATGATCTGGCTTGGAACACCATAACGGCAGATGAGATTATTTTTGATAAATCGGACCACGACTAGTCGGGTTACATTGGTGTATGACGCTGCTTCGACCCACTTGGTGAAGTAGTCAATGGTCCTTTGATAGGTTGCCCCGGTGTTCTTCAAACCGAACGGCATTACCTTGTAACAAAAAGTACCCCATGGGGTGATGAAGGAAGTTTTCTCCATGTCTTTCGGCACCATTTTTATCTGATTATAGCCCAAGAATCCATCCATGAAGGAGAAGACTTTGAATTTTGTTGTACTGTCAACCAACATGTCAATGTGTGGTAAAGGAAAGTCGTCCTTTGTACTAGCCTTATTTAGATCTCTGTAATCTACACACATTCTGACTTTTTCGTCCTTTTTTGGAACGGGTACTATATTGGCTAGCCATTTAGGATATTCTGATGTGGCGAGGAAACCTGCGTCAATCTGTTTCTGTACTTCCTCCTTGATTTTGATGGCCATGTCTGGATGAGTCCGTCTCAACCTTTGTTTTACTGGCGGACATTCTGATCTTAACGGTAGATGATGTTCCACGATGTAGGTATCCAACCCTGGCATGTCCTGGTAGGACCAAGCGAATACATCGGGAAACTTTTTGAGAAGCTCTATCAAACTTTCTTTGACAGTCGGACTGAGTAGGGCCCCAATATTGACTTCTTTTCTCTCTTCCTCTGAACTCAAGCTGACCGTTTCCAACGGCTCCTTGTGAGGTTTGAGGGACCTTTCCTCTTGTCTGAGTAATCGGGAGATCTCTTCTGGAATTTCTTCGTCATTTTCTTCTTCAGCCTCAAATACCGGGAATTCAGAGTTGGGAGAAGGCATCAGATCGTATGTTTCAACGGGGTTTAAAACAAGCAATCTGCATGACGTGATGATTTGTGTTTAGAAGAGATAGAGAAAATACAAGAGTGTGTGCAGTGTATTTTTGAAAACTGCTTGTTTTTATTTGTTGTTTTTTAGGATTACCATTTTCTGAAAAAGCGAAAAGAGAAAACGGAAATTAATGCAGAAATTATAGAACGGCATTTATTTATTTATGATTTTGTCAATTCTTGAAACTACAGCCCTATAAAACAAAACTATGCCGCTTTGGGCAAAACGAAGAGGGATATTTACAGAAAGTGAGCCCTATCAAAACATCTGTTTCACCTGGGCAAGGCGAAAGGTTAAAACAAAGATGGCCATTACTTTGACTTATGAACGATCTTCGGAACATCGACAGCAACCCATTGGTGGCGAACTCCTTGGTGAATCACAAAGTCTGGTACCTTCCTCGATTTGTCTTCAGAAATAACGCTGCTCTCTGGTGGAGCAGGATCATTGGAATCTGTCTCCCAGGCAGAGTTGTCGTAGGAGGATTCCTCAGTTGTATTTTGCATATTATTTGTGCTCTCATGTGGATCTTCCCACCCAGTTGGTTGAATGTCTTCGAGCCTGATGCGAGAGCTTTCAGGAGCGGTGTATTTGACCATAAAGTCGTATTTACCACTCGGTTGTCCTAAGGTGTCCCACACTTCTTTGGAACTGGAGGAGTCATTCCTTTCGATGACGTTGACCTCGGGAAAAGCATATTTGATGAATTCTAGTCCTGCAAGCTTTGCAAATTCATCGTCGTGATGGATATTTTCTAAATGCCCTGAGTGTTGATCCCATGATTCGGTGGGGACGCAGGTATTTGTTTCAATGATGCTCAGCTGATTTTCATTGTTGGGCTGATTTTCTTGCCCCAAGTCCCCTGGGTACGGCTGCTAGATAAGCAGGCCATCCATCGGGCCATAATAGTCGTGGTCAAAGTTGTATTTCATTGGAGTGTCATCCTCTAATGAATTTGGCGAAGCATGGCATCCTTCCAGATCACAATCTCCGTACATCATTTCGACGTCTGACCTTGGTATAAATCTCAGACTTTGTGTGGGATAGAAAAATGGCGTAGGCACCTCTTCCTGAGACATAACTATCCTTATTAAGATAGGATTCCCATTCCTCCTCTGTGTCGGAGGACTCTCCCTCGTTGATGGTATGTACTTCTTGAGACACTGGGTGAAGGAAACCTCCACTATGGAATAAGTTCTGAATGGGATGAAGACTTTCACCGTTAGTGGCAGTCTGGGTACAGGTTGCAGAAAAACCAAGACCCTTCTTTATTTTATTATCGGTAGGAATGGCGAGCTGTCCCCATCCTTCTGCGTTGTTACTCTTGATTACTTTGAGAGCATCTCTGTATGAGGAAATTGAAGTTCCTTTTTTCGGCTGATTGTCATTGCTCACTGAGAGCGCTTGGAACTAAGTTCCAATAACCTCCTCGGGTTCTACACAAGCGGATGACGATAAGTTACTCACGATTAAGGCTTGCTCTCCACAGACCGTGACGAGTTGGTCATTCTTGACAAACTTCAGCTTCTGGTGAATTGTCGAAGTGACTGCCCCAGCCTGGTGTATCCAAGGTCTTCCTAATAAGCAACTGTATGTTGCCCGGTGTCCATGACCTGGAAAGTGACTAGGAAAGTGTGAGGACCAATAGTTATGGGAAGGTCGACTTCGCCGATAACTGTTTTTCTAGATCCGTCGAATGCTTTGACGATGACCTCGCTGCCTCTCATCGGAGATCCTTTGAACGATAGTCGCATTTGAGTGGACTTCGGCATGACGTTGAGAGTCGATCCGGTATCTACCAGTACACTGGCAAAAGCATCGTCCTGGTAGTTGACTGTAATATTGAGCGTCATGTTGTGGCTTTTGCCTTCTTCTGGCAATTCCTCATCACTAAACCCCAAGTTAGTGCAGGAAGTGATATTAGAGACGATGCTATCGAACTGTCGTATTAACACATCCTATTCCACAAAGGCCTGTTCTAAGAATTTATGTAGAGCCTCTCTGTGGGCTTCGGAACTGAGCAAAAGCGATAACACTGAGATTTTCGAAGGAGTTTGTAACAGCTGATCAACAATGTTGTATTCACTCCTCTGGATGAGCTTCAGCATCTCATCGTTGTTCTTTGAAAGGTCGGGATTACTGGATTGACCGAATGGCGGATTGGGAACTTATGTCTGAGGTTCCTTTTCTCTGTTAAGTTCTTCAACTCCTCGGTTGAAGATTCGACCGCTCCGTGTTACTCGACTTATGTCTGCAATATTCACGACGGAGGGTAATGGAATTTCCTTTCCATTCTCAACTATTGTTGCACCGTATTTGTAAGGGATAGCCTTAGTTGATTCATACGGTAGTGGTCCCGGCAGATGGATGACTACGGGAGCCTTCTGATTTTTCTGAACATCGTAAGTAATCTCAATCAGTTCCCAGTTAGGAACTTTCGATTCTTCAAGTAGAGGAATGATGGCGCAAACATCCTTGGCCCTCTCGTGATCAGAAATTATGATAACATCTTTGATTTGATCAGCGAAATAGTCTGACATCCAGTTGATGGACCCAGAACTTGGATACGGTTGAATCTCTTTATGGTCCAACTGACTCTGAAGGGCTGCCCGCACGAGGTAACATCCTTGATTATTTTCCGAGCAGACCCTACAGCGCTCGTAGTTATGTGGTGGCACCTGGCCACGTCCGTTCTGTATGCAGTGTAACCTCACTAGATATGTTTCTATTGATCGAACATCCTAGCTTTGATGCCGAGTAGGGTTCCCGTTAACCACACTGATCTGTTGCGTGTCTTCATCCATATAGATCGGAAGCCACCAGTGGTTCAACAAGTGTTGCAAAGTTATTTGAACGAGAGCGCACCCTTGGTTACTCTCACAACATACTTTATAGTTCAGATAATCATGTGAAGTGAGAAAACCGAGTTGGACTTGCCTGGCGTGTAACTCCACCAGGCTGGTATTCATCAAGCGAATATCAAAGATTTGAATCATATTCACTTGATATGGATTTCTATCATAGTAGTCCTAGATCCACCCGAGATCCATCTGACGCTGGAGGGCCTCTTGTACAAAAGAGCATCCCTGTTTGTTTACCGAGCAAGTCAGCAGGAATTGTAATCGTGTCGCGGCAGATTATGATATTGGCTTTTCCTTGAGTGCATTGCCACTAAGTTTACATTCATTGCACGTATGTCGTGGTTCTGAATGATGTTGGAATTTGCATAAGTCATGTTAACTCCACGAACTCGGTGCTCTTGGATCCATCCGAGATCCAATTGTTCCTGTAGAGTTGATTGCACTACATAACATCCTTGATTATTTTTAGAGTAGATATCACACTGGTGATAATTATGAGGTGGCATATGGCCGTATCCACTCTGTCTATAATGCATCTTGACCAAATTGGCCCTCAATAAGAGTACATCGTGAATTTGATAGCTGTTGTTAGACTCTCCCTCTATAAAATTAACTGCAGCCTTCTCGTGTTGAGGCAGCGGGTTCGTGAGAACATTAGGATTCGTATCTTTGAAAGATAAGACCCCGCTCCTAACAAGCTTTTGCACATCGGATTTGAAACTACGACAGCTTTCTATGTTATGCCCTGGTCCTCCTTGATGGTAAGGGCACGTCTGATTCGCTTTGAACCAAAAAGGCGGATTTTCCAGTATTGTAAGAGGAGCCCTGGTTTGGACATGCCCCTTGACCAGTAAGAGTGGAAATAATTCTGCGTACAATACCGGTATAGGGTCAAACCCTGGTGGCACGTTGCATGGTTGGTTTTGTACGGAGGACGAGCTTGCTGAAGAGGTTGTTGTATCCTTTTCTGAAATTGTTGTTGATTAGGTTGGCTTTGAGCAACCTAAGGTTGATACATAGGAACAGGCGCGGGATTGATAGCAGGAGTTATAGCTGCTACCGGTTGATACTGTCGCCTTTGCTTTCTGAGAGAGATATTCCCAATATCCTGCTCTTTCTTCTTAAGGAGAGCACTACCGTATCATTTTGTACTGCTCGATGATCCAGCATCTTTTACTAAACATCCTTCTCAGACGGCTTCCTCAAGACGAACTCCCATGCCGACCATCTCGGTAAAGTCACTGGGCGCACTGGCAACCATTCTGTCGTAGTAAAAAGAGCTTAAGGTTTTCAAGAAGATCTTTGTCATCTCTTTTTCCTCAAGAGGTGGACAAATCTGGGCGGCAATTTCACGCCATCTATGAGCGTACTCCTTAAAGGTTTCCTTGTCCTTTTGTGACATCGATCTGAATTTATCTCTGTCTGGCGCCATGTCCAGGTTATACTTGTATTGTTGGATGAAGGCAGCGCCAAGATCCCTGAAAGTGGCGATCTTAGTGCGGTTTAAACCCATGTACCATTTTAATGCGGCACCGGTTAAACTATCCTAAAAATAGTGGATCAGCAGCTCTTGGTTCTTTGTCTGAGCTGACATTCGTCGAGCGGACATCCCCAAATGGATTTTAGGGCAAGAGTTACCCTTGTACTTTTCAAAATCGGGCACCTAGAATTTGTGCGAGACTTTCACATTGGGGACCTGTCATACCCCAAATTTTGACCACTAAGATTCCCCATCATTGTGCAAATCATCATCACAATATGGATGTACCATCATGTCTCATTAGTCTCCCCAAAGATGGGTGAGCACTCACTACAAACAAAAATTATGGTTTCAAGCCCTCTTTGAGCCTTAGACAATGGATCAATCAAGAAATGACACGATCTTCAACTTGTCTAACCTCTCAAACCTCTACAATGGATCAAAAGGACTCTCACTTTAAGGATTAAGCACAAGGCTGCTCCCTTCTAAGTGGATTAAGCCTTAAGATCGCCAGTGTCACCAAATTAGGGTTTGATCGACTAGGGCCCCCAGATGGAATTTTTCCTCTGGGCATGAGCCAATGCTTCAAAGCATATCCTAATATGCTCCATGGAACCTCATGGACCCAATCATCAAGTCAATTTTGACCTCAGGGGATGCATTCTTCAAAAATCAGGAATTAGGGTTTCTTGACCTAATTCACCCCTAAGTTGACTTTTGGGACAAAACATGAGCCAAGACCTCAAGAGAGGATTTGAGGGTCTCCAATACACCACATTGATCCATTTGTAACAATGGATTGATCCAAGAAGCTTGAGCAACAAGTTTCAATTTCATCTGAACCACAGTTAGGGTTTCGCGGGAAAAGTCAACTGTAGCTTTGACTTTTGACCAGGACATGCTCCCAAACCCTAGGACATGATTCAATACACCCTATAACACCTATGAAATCAATCCATCAAGTTTGATTTAGGTCAAGGACTCGATTTCATAGAGGATCGAACAGTTTGGAGTTCATCTGATAAAAAGTCAACTGTGCGCAAAAGTCAACTTTGACTTTTTGAGATTTTTCACAATTATGGGTTTTTTAACCCTAAAATGATGTTAATGTGTGATTGGAATCATCATTCATCAAGAAAACTCAAGAAAAGTGGGATAACTTGTAAAAGGGGTAACCATAAAAAACTTAGAAATTTTTCTAAGTTATAGAACAAAGTGGCTAGGGTACCAACTTTGGAGGATCATAACTCCTAAACCACAAGGCCATTTTTTCCCATCCAAAGCTGGATTCATCATGGATTTTGAGTTATGGAATGATCAAAATGGCTGAAAACATGAAATGTCACTTTTTCTAACACTTAGTGAAATTTTCACTAAGTCAGAATCTGCCTTACTTTTTTCCAAATGTAGGGGAATTTTTCACTTGGATCCAAAAAGTATCAAAACCAATTATGATCAAAAGGTTGTTGTATCATATGAGGGCTTTCAAATATGGCCAAGAACATCACCAAACTCAACTTGAGTCATGAGATATGACATTGGCAATATGCCTTGCTGAAAACTGCCAAGGCTAGGCAGAATTTTGCACTTTTGCTCGATTTGGCAAAATCAGATAATTCCAAGCCTTGTCATCACTTTGGATACATCTGAGGATCAAATTTAAAGGGAACAAACACTGATCCAAGCCTCCAAAGTCTTTGGAACAAGAAGTAGCATGACAAACCTAGAAATCCCTAAAAGAGGGACAAGACTACAATTTTGGATTGGAGCATTTAATGGATGCTTAGAGGTGGCATGGACTGACACATTTGCAACTGAATTCAGTCAAGAATGATCCAACAACTAGGGAACCAAAGGCTTGTGCTCTAACCTCTAGTCAATGGCTAGAGGAGACTTGGCTTCCCATTGATCAACATTGGCCAAACCTCTGCTGTGGTTCTCATTCACTATTGATCCCAAAACAAACTTGCTCTACTATAAATAGAGCTCATTTGTGCTCAGTTTGAGTACACCAAAGCCATCAAACAGATGCTTTCCTCAAAATCCCTCTCTTTAGGCCAAAATGCCTTCTTTAGCAAGGTAACTCTGAGTTTTTGAGTTAGAGAGCATTTCCATCACAGCTTATGATCCTAACACCTCAAATATATCATATCTAAGCTATCCAAACTCTCACAAGTGACCTGTAATCCTTAAATCACAAAGTCACCTCTCAAAACCTCAAAATAGTACTTTTGTGCATTTTTCAAGCCATGCCTTGATTCAGTCACTTTCCAAACCAGATAAAACCTCAAACACACTCCAAATATCATCCTTGAACTGTCCCAAATGGTTCCCCCCATCTGGAACACCATTTGAGGGAGTTGCTATTTTGGCCATTTTAACCCCTTTTTACCAGAAAGGGCCAGTTTGTGTTTTTGCAGGTTCCAGCTGATTCCATTCATCCTAAAAGCTTCTAAGGGATCATTTGAGAGTGTCCAAAGCATCAAACCATTTCTTGAACAAGAAACTTGGCAGATTGCACAAAAAACTCCAAAAGCTCAAAAGAGAGGTAAGCATCATGACTTGAACTTTCCAAAATATGCATTGCTTTGAAGTCCACTGATCATGCACATCTCATACATATTATATATCTTGTGTTTGAACCAATTCATCATGTAATTCATGCTTGTACCAAAGTGTAGCATAGAAAATGCAATTATAGGCCTATTTCAAAACCACCATCGGATTTTGAGGAGTGAGCATGATCTGAAAAAAATACCACCACCATTGGATTCCTTGTGAAATTCTAGGCCAGATGCATATCAATTTTGTCCCCAACCATGGAGAAATGAGAAAGTCATGGACCTTCCCATTTCCTGCCAAAACTTGCCTTGCTTTGCCTTGGCCAGGCCTAGAAAACAAGGCAAGCCTTGTGTATTTGTTGTTTTGTTTCAATCAACGGATGTATCACCACCCCAGTGGTAAGGCGCGCGCTCTATAACCTTGAGGTCGTGGGTTCAAACCCCACCCAGACCATTTTGTGTTTTCTTACTTTTTTTTTGCTATTTTTCCAATATTTTCATGTTTTATTAATTAATTGGAAAATTAATAACTCCTTCAATTTTAATTATTTTTTATTGGTTCTTTTTGCAAAAAATCACAAAAATGTTGAAATATTTTATTCCCCAAAAAAATTAGATTTATATTATTTATTTAATATAATTAGTATTTTTGTGAATAAATGTTTTTTATTTGTTTTTAAACCCTTTTAAAAATAAATATCCATTTTGGAAAATCAAAACCAAGTAGGTTTTAATTCATCTTGTGATGAAAGCCACATTTTTCAAACCTAAAACCAAAATCACAAGTTGTTTATTCAAACTTATTTGGAATTTTTATCATTTGTATTAATTTTCTTTGAATAATTATATTAAAAAATGATGAAATTAGGGTTTTATTGATTTTCACCCTAACAAACTTTTCCGAATACTCATGGGCCTCTAATAGAGTATAAGACCCAATCCTTTGTAAATACAAACCTATTTTGGGCCTCACTTATTGTATAAGTCCCGTTGTATTTCAAAAGTTTGGCGCGATCATCGCCCGTTTAAAACAAACCATCTGGGCCTCTCCTCGAGCTATAAGACCCATTCAAAATCATTTTTGGGCCTCTAATAGAGTGTAAGACCCAATCCCCTTTTGAAACCAAAAAACATTTGGGCCTCAGTCCTTTTATAAGACCCACGGTGTTTTCAAAACCTCGGCGATCGTCGCCTTTTTCAAAATTAACCATTGGGCTTCTCCTTGAGCTATAAGACCCATATTTTGCTCACTTTCAACCATTTTTTTGGCCTCTTGAGAGAGTGTAAGACCCATTCCCTTGTACAGAAAACCTTTTTGGGCCTCAGTCACTTGTATAAGTCCCTGTACAATTTCAAACAACAGTGCAATCACTGATAAAACCCTGGGCCTCTCCGTGAGTTGTAAGCCCCAATTTACCTTTCCAAAAGAACTTTCTCCTTTGATTTTGCATATAATATTGTTATCAAAGTTTTCTTTGTTGGACAACTAACAAAACAGCATGGAAGCTCTACAATCGAGTAAGTGTTTACCCGCTTTCATTTACCGCTTTCATATGCATATAACTGTACTGTGGGGCTGTTTCACTGAAAGTCTTCTTTCATAAACTCATATCGACTGTGTAATAATAGTATGGATATTTAGAGTTTCCCCGACAAATACGTCTAGAACTAGACAAAATCTCGTCTCCCTACATCCGAAGTTATACCGGATACTTCAACATAACCTAAACCATGAGAATTTTCTTTTACAACAATTTTAGATAACTAGATCTAAGAAATCTCCCCCTTGAATAGTTCATATACAGAAGGCCAATGTTCCAAGTGAAACCCCTTCTGGAACTGTTCATCAGCCTCCTCTTGGGCTTAGTGCAAGGACCCACAGGCTTCCTAAAAGCATCCCCGCCTCCTCTTGGGCATCGTACAAGGACCCGTCGGCTTCTTAGAAGTTTTCACAGCCTCCTCTTAGGCTTCGTATAATGATTCTTCCTCCGGGAAGATAGCCTCCTCTTGGGCTTCATACAAATTGTCCCTCGGCTTCTTAAAACTTTTCTCGCCTCCTCTTAGGCTTCGTACAAATTGTCCCGACGACCTCCTAGAGGTATAGGAACAAAAATTAGTCATCTTAATAGAACAGTCTTTCAAAGAGTCTAGATCTTGCTACTACTGTTTCTTAAGCATAGTACAAAAGATAAAACCCGTAGACTCGGACAGTCTAAAGCTCCTTTGGATTCCCCGTTTCTTTAGAGAATAGGAAATAATCCCGATCCTCAGATCAAATCCATGAGTACAACATTTCCCATATAAGAACTAATTTTCTCTTTTAACCAACATGCTGGACCTGTCACTCAACTGAAACAGTTACCCTAGCCTTCTCTTGGGCTTCGTACAAATGATTCTCCCCAATGGAGCAAACCTTTTAGCCTCCATCTCGGGCTTCGTACGAGATACAGAGCACTATCTTGTTGAGTATAAAAAGACTCTCTTGTTGAGTCGATCACCTTTAGCCTCCATCTCGGGCTTCATACAAGATACAAATCATTCTCTTGGTGAGTATAAAAGACTCTCTTGTTGAGTCAATCCTCTTTCAGCCTCCATCTCGAGCTTCATATGAGATACAAAACACTCTCTTGTTGAGTATAAAAGACTCTCTCGTTGAGTCAAACCCTTTTAGCCTCTCTCTCGGGCTTCGTACGAGATACATAAAAACACCCTCTTGTTGGGCCAATAGCCTCCTCTTAGGCTTTGTATAAGAAAACCCCGGTTGATTCAATCAACCTTTTAGCATCAAAGTTGTGCCTCGTTCACAGTATACAAACATCAATAACTCCTTTCTCCTTCATCTATTTGCTGTAAGCGGCAAGCCTCTGGATTATTTACATCCACGCCACTGTCCATCTTTTAGCATGAGAAATTCCTAAGGAAAGATGTCATTGCTCTAAACTGAGTTAAAGTCTTCTCCTTCAGGTTAAAAATCCCCTATAAAGGAAATTATGGCATTGCTGGATTCATATATCCCAGTTAAAGTAATTCTCCTTTATAATCAGGCACCCAACAGTTATGACAAACAGACCCTCTTTAGAGATGACAAATTCTCTCTAAAGTCAAAACCCTTTAGCTTCATATCTTGGGCTTCGAACAAGATACAAATAGACCCTTCAGCTTCACATCTTGGGCTTTGAACAAGATACAAACCACCTTTAGCTTCATGTCTTGGGCTTTGAACAAGACACCAAAACATCATTTCCTTCCATAGAATAGGAGGAACTACGATCGCTCTGATTTCCCTGTTTCGGTAAACGGGAATACGTAGGCATAAGATTGAAAGAGAAATCTTAGCGAGTACCCTAATCAAAAACCCAAAATCCCGTACCTTCATACATCAATCGAAAAGCATCAGTCCTAACATCCTACCAATAGCATAGTCCCGTCATTTCAGTCTTAACAAAATAAGCAGAAAGAGGCCCCACTTCCACATAGCATCCGTAACCTAACAACCGATGTTTAAACTCAGTATGAAAGCAGGGTTAGTTGGAGACATCTATTTCCCTTCCTTCACCAGCTTTAATAGGATAACAAATGAATCGACTTGTAGTACCCCAGAGCGGCAGTGCTTAAGAACCACGTCCAAAATCGCTCGCTACAGGACCAAACAAAGGTTTGCGGCGTCCTTTCCAAATAAATCTTGACCGCGAAGGGCTTGCAGTTCTTTCTGCATCTCTAGGAATTGCTCCTGGAATTCCTTCATCCTGTCATCCACACTTGTGTTTTCAACAGAAGGTATATGTGGAACTTGTCCTTCCGGGACAGCGTGCACCACGGGTGGGGGTACCGTTACTACGGCAGTGAATCTTGGCGTTTCTCGAAGTTTGTAACCTTCAGGAGTTATTGTCATGCCCTTGGCATCTTCGTTTTCCCGAAGTTTGTAACCTTCAGGCCCAACGGTTTCTGCTGCAGTTCCTAGATCTTCATTGATTGGCGGAACGTATCCTTCAGGGATAAAGTTGACAGGCATGCCTCAAGGACGATCTTTTGGCATTTTATACCTAGGATCATACTTCTCCACTATGGGCGTTGATGCGATTTCTGAGATCATAGTCCTTTGTTGTTGCCTTTGAGCTTCTGTCAGAGCTTGCATGTCACTGTGAAGCTTTCTCAAGTCTTCTTTCAGAGCGTCGATTTCTTCTCTCAACTCTCTGTTCTCTTCCTCGAGATTATCCATCTTTTTCTGACGATTGGCCTGAGTATTGTACGAATGAGACAGTTTGACTCTAGAATCGAGACACAAACGTGAGATTCGTAGGTAAGAAGAATGCGTTATGTGAGAATGATGAATGCACTGATTATATTAATTGTACATTTTTTTTGTTTATTCAAAGTAAACTTCGACAATTAGATTGGAAATATCAAACAGTGGGGAAACCCTGTTTTATTGAATTCAAAGATTGCGGAAATGGAAATACAATAGATTACAAAATGCTGAAAAAGGAAATCTAAGCTTATGGATCCTGAGTCCTCTCTGAGGGGAGCTCAGGTGGTGGTTCTGGTACTTTCCTTTTCTTTGACCGGGGCTCTTGAGCCATTGTCGGGTTGTCATTCCTTTGCCAAGTGAAAGGAGCGAGCAAATTCCTTTGGTCATCCTAATTCTCTACAGCGTGTTGCTCTAAAATCTCAATCAGAGCATCATTTTCTTTTAATAGTTGTTGTATTTTCTTGCACTCCACATTGAGAATACGGTACTTGTTCCTCCAAGACCGCTTCTCCTGTTGAACCTGGTTGAGAGTAACCTGTAGTTTTTCCGTCTCACACATAAAATAAAGGGCAAAGTCCCTTAATGGAAGAACTTCTTGACGAGGGTAAGGTATCCTTAGCTTGAGAGCTCTAGTTTGTACCCAGTGGAGATAACACTCCACCGAGACACTGTCTGGTTTTCCTATAGACTCTCTTCCTTTCCTGTGAACGTGTTTCCAGGCATGCACTATTTCTGTCTTTAGTGCCCTGTCGTTTTCTCCTTCCTTGAAGAAAAGACCTTCCAGATGAGCATTACTTGGGACATGACTCATCGGGTATCCAAATTGACGACGAACTAAAACTGGATGGTAATTGATTCCTCCCTTAGTTCCTATAAGGGGTACATTTGGGAAATTTCCACAACGGTCAATGATCCTGATCCCATCATATATTCGATTATACCAATCAATGTCAGAGTTGGTAAGAGACATGATTCTCTGCGACCAACGTAAAGTATTCTTTTTATCCCAAAATGCAGCAGACTTGGGCAAATGGAAAGTGAACCATTTGTACAGCAGAGGTACACAACAGGTGATCATTCATCCGCTGTACAAATTCCTTAAGTGTACAGAATGATACGCATCTGCGAGCAAGGTTGGTACAGGGTTCCAATCAGGAAAATCTCAATGGCGTTGATATCTACGAAGTTATCGATGTTGGGAAACAAAAATGACCCGTAGGTGAGCAAAAAAAAGATGCTTTCGAAAGCGGTCATGTTCCCTATACTAGCAAAGTATAGAGCTTTCTTTGTTAAGAACTGGGCTGGAAAACCCTGGATTCCACCCTTAGTGGTCATGTGAGTCCTGACTTCTGATTCGTCCAAATAAATTGTCGTTGCAATGGTTTGATCCTTTGGAATTTCTTCCAGTCCAGAAAATGGAGCTTGATCAGTAATATGCATATCAGTCAGGTGAGCGTACTCCTCCGGTGTTGGTGCAAGCTGATACTCCGAGAATGTGAAACAGTGATAGACCAGATCGTAGAACTGGATTAATGTGGACAGGATTCCTTCAATTACGTGAACCCTTAACAAGGACAGCAGTCCTCCATACTTGGCTCTGAAATCCTCGGGGTTGGTTATTATCCTAGCCAATCCTCTTAAATTCTCTAGTTTTGGAACCTTGAAGGTATACTTGTGAGTTTTCCTTCTACCGAAATCCATTAGCGCAATCTTTTTATCTGACATTTGCAATCATAGTCTTAGTTTAATTTGAAAAAGAGAGACTAGAAGAGAATATTTTTTTTTGTTTTAATGTTTTTTAGATGAATGCATGAATGCAGCACACAAAAACATAGAAAAACATGAGGTCAAAGGGTCGGTGTCATGAAGTCAAGGCTCTACCCATCCCCCAAAGGTTTTATACTGGTGATTTTTTGTACCTGTCCGCAAAATCATTGACCCCTCTTGGGATAACAACAGCAAGCGGATCGCCAGCGAGCTGATGTATCCTAGAGTGATCTCAAATAAGGGTAGTATCGCATGACAACTATTTTCGATAGCTTCCGCACTACAAAATGGTTTAAGTCTACTAAAAACCTCAGCTTCTTAGATAACCCATTCGACCACACTACTTTCAACAACCGAAGTTGTATAGGCAATGTATCTGCAAAGGAAGTCTCCACTGAGTTTGATGGTCGATCAGGGACTCTTAACTGGGATTCACTCCCTGCAAGAATACCCGCATTGCCATCACCTATCTTAGGTGTATACTCAATCTTTCCACATGTGGCATCACACGCATTACCATTAGCAGAAAAATAAACACATATATTAATTAGGAAAAGAAATATATATATATATTTTTGTCTTAATCATCCTAGACATCTAGTCTTATGATCCTATATAGATAATGACCCCCAGCAGAGTCGTCATTTCTGTGACATTTTGAGAACTTAAGGTTTCATCCCTTGGGAAGGCAAGAAAGAATGCCTCCCACTGTGGTCGCCATTTTTCTGTAGCGCGATTTTTGTGGTTTCGAATCACTATCGCTTTGGTACTACAGTTCGATTCATTTTTTATCCTATTGAAGCTGATTAAGGAAGGGAAATAGATGTCTTCAATTAACCCTGCTTGCAAACTGAGATTAAATAGTCAAAACTGTTGGTTTACAGATGCTATCAAAATAGGGGGTTCTCCCTTTGGGTTATTAATTTAAAAACAGTGTCTAGGCTATTGGTAAGGTGTTAGGACTGATGCTTTTCGATTGATGTATGAAGTTATGGGATTTTTGGTTTTTTTATTAGTACGCTCGCTAAGATTTTGTAATCTTATGCCTACGTATTCCCGAAACAGGGAAATCAGAGCGATCGTAGTTCCTCCTATTCTATGGGAGGAAAAAGGTTATTTTGGTATCTTGTTCAAAGCCCAAGACATGAAGCTAAAGGTGATTTGTATCTTGTTAAAAGCCCAAGATGTGAAGCTAAAGGGTTTTGGCTGAGAGAGAATTTGTTATCTCTCAAGAGGAGTTGTTGATGTTTGTATGTTGTGAGCAAGGCACAACTTTGATGCTAAAAGGTTGATTGACTCAACCGAGGTTTTCTTTATACCAAGCCTAAGAGGAGGCTAAAAGTTCGACTTTTCTGGGGAAAATGTTCTTTCTGTCTTATACAACGCCCAAGATTGAGGCTAAAAGGGTTTGACTCAACAAAAAGAGTCTGCCATACTCAACAAGAGAGTAATTTGGTGTCTCGTATGAAGCCTGGGACGGAGGCGTGAAGGGAAGATGGACTCAACGAGAAAGCCTGAAAAAGTGATTACCTCAACGAGAGAGTCTGAAAGTTAATTGACCCAACAAGAGAGTCTTTTATACTCAACAAGAGAGTGTTCATATGTGTCTTGTACGAAGCCTAAGACGGAGGCTAAAGGGGGTTGACTCACCAAGAGAGTCTTTTATACTCAACAAGAGAGTATTTTGCTGTCTCGTACGAAGCCCGAGATAGAGGCTACAAGGGAATTGACTCAACAAGAGAGTCTTTTATACTCAACGAGATAGTGTTTTTATGTGTCTTGTAAAAAGCCCAAGACGGAGGCTCAAAGGGGTTGACTCAATAAGAGAATCTGAAAAGGTTACCTATGAAGGGGAGGAATCATTTTTACAAAGCCCAAGAGGAGGCTAAACTTACTGCCGAGGATTATTTGAGATCCCTAGGCAGGTCCAAGTGTGGGGAACTCTCATGAGAGATACTGGGTTTCTGCTGGAGATTTATCCAGAGTGATCGGTGTTTTTTTCTATGTTTGAAAGGAATTTGAGAATGTCTTTGAGACTCAAGGGTTTTAGACTGCCCATGTCTAGAGTTTTATCTTTTGTACAATGCCCAAGAGGAGGCACGAGCATTAAGGGATGAGTATCAACCCTACAATGGCCAGAGTTTTGACGCTGGAAAGACTGCTCTAACAATGGGTGACTAAGTTCTATCTTATACCTTTAATAGGTCGTCATGGTCCTTGTATTAAGCCCAAGAGAAGGCATGAGAACTTCTAAGAAGCCAACGGGTCCTTGTATAACGCCCAAGAGGAGGCGGATGCTTTTAGGAAGCCTGTGGGTCCCCAAACCCCGAGAAGTTCAAGACATGCTATTCACCGAGAATAGATCAAGCCAGGAAAGTTTGAGAATTTGGAAGAAACTCAAGAGATGCCATTCACGGAGAAAAGATCATCTCTGGGGAGTTAGAGTTTCTTTGACAATTTATAAGGGTGACAGTCTGAGAAAGGGTTCACCGAGAATGTTGCCTTTCACGTCTCCATATTGTTTAACCCCAAGAGGAGGGAAGACTGTATCTGGAATCCTACGGGGGATCTAGTTTTGTTTGTATTTAAGAGTGACCAACAGGCTTTACCTAGTGCTAGACGTAGTTGTCGGGGAAAACTCTAGATAGCTATACTAGTATTACACAGTGAATATTTGACAAGTATATAAAAGTTTGTGAAAGAAGACTTACAGTGAAACAACCCCACAATACAGTTATATACATATGAAAGCGGTAAATGAAAGCGGATAAACACTTACCCGTTGTAGAGCTTCCATGCTGTGAGGTTAGATGTTCAACAAAGAAAGTTTTGATAACAACATATGTTTGAATTTAAAATCAAAGGAGAAAGTGCTTTGAAAAGATTTGTTAGGGCTTACAGCTCAAGGAGAGGCCCAAAAAGTGTTTATGTACAAGGGGATGGGTCTTACACTCTATTAGAGGCCCAAAGGAGTATTTTAAAGAAAACAAATGGGACTTATAACACGAGGGTAGGCCCAAATGATTTTATTTTAAACTGGCGATCGTGCTGAGATTTTTGAAAGCATCGTGGGTCTTATACAATGACTGAGGCCCAACTTATTTTGAAAAAAAAGGGTTGGGTCTTATACTCTATTAGAGGCCCAAAGGTGTTTTTGTACAAGAGATGGGGCTTACAACTCAAGGAGATGCCCTGAGGATTTTGAAAAGGCGACGATTGCGTCGTTGTTTTGAAAATATACAGAGGGACTTATACAATATGTGAGGCCCAAAAATGTTTATTTACAAAAGGGGTTGGGTCTTACACTCTATTAGAGGCCCAAAGGAGTGAAAAAGTTTGATGAGGGTTGAATTAATCAAAACCCTAATTTTGTTTTCCTTTAAAAGTAAATATTTAAAGAAAATCAATAAAAATGATAAAAATACCAAATAGATTTAAATAAACCACTTTTGATTTTTGTTTAAGGTTTGAAAAATTAGGCATTAATCACAAGATGTTTTAGAACTCAATTGGTTTTGATTTTCAAAATAAATATTCACTTTTTAATGTTTAAAAACAATAAAAAATGAATTTATTCACAAAAATACTAATTATATTAAATAAATAATATAGACTTGATTTTTTTGTGGAATAAAATATTTCAACATTTTTGTGATTTTTTGCAAAATGAACCAATAAAAAATAATTAAAATTGAGGAAGTTATTAATTTTTCAAACTATTAAAAATAATATGAAAAATAGTAAAAGAGTGGAAAAAATAGCAAAAAGAGGGTCTGGGGCGAGGGGGATTCGAACCCCAGACCTTCCACTCGCTCAATACACACAAACCAGCTGATCAACCACTGGAGCGCAATGCCAATTCAATTATAGTATGGCAAGGGAAAAACATAAGGCAAACTTGGTTGGAAAACGTGAAGAATGGCGCCATGGCCATCTTCTTCCTTGGGCCAGATACATGAAGCTCTCTATCTCACTCATCTCTCAACCATTTGACATGATTCAAACACCAAATTCATGCATTTTTTAACAAGGAACATGATGGCAATATTTGATTTCATTTATTTTCAGTGCGCGGCAAGTTACATGAACATGAGTGTATGAACCCTGTTTTTGCAAAAGCAATCGTACAGACATGCTTGTGAGTGCTATGATCAAATTTTTTTACGGGAACCATTCAACATATGATGATAAGCAATTGGAAAAAGTATTATGCGAGGAAATATGCATGGATCATGTTATGAGAGTTTGAGGCTTACCTTGCTGCAAGAAGAATTGGAACTCTGCACAGAGTATATTCCAGAAGTAATTTGATGATCCCTACAGCTTCACTGGATCTTATGGAGTGGATAGCAACCTTTGGAACTCTTTGAAACTCCTTAGATCAAACTGTGGTATCCCAACTTCATAATGGCTAGGTTGAAGAGTGAAATTTTGATGGAGGTGTTTCAGAATTGGTTTAGGTGTTTGGACAGCTTCTATACATCATACGTGATGTGTTAGAAGTGGTGGTTTGCACAAATATGGATTTTTTGTGCTTGGAAAGTGAAAGAAAGAAAGCAAAGAATTCTTGTGCTTTGGTGTGATTTGAAGCATGAAATATGCACTCTATTTATAGGCAAAGATGTTGCCCTAAAGTTTCCAGCTCGGGCTCAAGAGATTTCCTCTGAATTTTCTTGGTCAAGGCTTGGCAAATATCTTCACTCACAAGGAATATAGGAGCCTCCAAATAGGTCAGCTATGGTCTGACAAATTTCACATTCTGGAGTCTTCTTATTGGTGGATTATGAAGGCAGCTTGACTGATCATAAAGGGAATATTGAATATTCACTATTTGCTCATAAATGCACCTTGGATTCCAAGCATATTCTCTTATGCTCATGCTCTCATTGGCTGGCGTTGAACTGAATTGGCAGGTGGTGTAGAGCTTGTAGTCATCAAAGTGAGTGCAGCAAGTCTTGTGGTCAATGCTCTTTGGGTAAGAATCGAGTTCATCAAGTTATGCAACAAAATCTGTTGCAAAACAGCTGCAGCACAGCATGTTTGGTCATGGATTTCTCTTGGCTCAAGTGGAATCAATTCATGCTAATAAGTTCTTTGAATTCTTAGCAACATTTGCAACAACATTGATGTTCACATTTGGAATTGATTTCACTTGCAACTATGTGAAAAAACCTCACAAGTTTTGGTGTTTTCAACAAAATCTGTCTTGGACAGAAAATTGTCTAAGTGTTGAAATAATGCCATTTTCATACTTTCAGCCATTTTTATCACTCCATAGTTTAAAATCCATGATGAATTGGAATGAGGTGTAGTTGACACTTTTAAAGTATGTCATGAGAGCTAAAAATCCATCTTTGGATCAGCCCAAATGGTTGCTTGGATCTCAAGTTATGATCCTTGGAATGTTGGTACCCTAGCCACTTTGTTCCACTTTTTATGGTTACCCCTTTTACAAGTTATCCCACTTTTCTTGATTTTTCTTGATGAATGATGATTCCAATCACACATTATCATCATTTTAGGGTCAAAAAACCATAATTGTGAAAAATCTCAAGAAGTCAAAGTTGACTTTTGTGCACAGTTGACTTTTTGTCAGATGAATTCCAAACTGTGTGATGCTTTATGAAATCAAGTCCTTGACCTAAATCAAACTTGATGGATTGGTTTCATAGGTGTTATAGGGTGTATTGAATCATGTCCCAAGGTTTTGGAGCATGCCTGGGTCAAAAGTCAAAGGCACAGTTGACTTTTCTCGTGAAACCCTAATTGTGGTTCTGATGAACTTGAAACTTGTTGATCAAGCTTCTTGGATCAATCCATTGTTGTAAATAGATAAATGTAGTGTATTAGGGACCCTCAAATCATGTCTTGAGGTTTTGGCTCATGTTTTGTCCCAAAAGTCAACTTAGGGGTGAATTAGGTCAAGAAACCCTAATTCCTTATTTTTTATGAATGCATCCCCTGAGGCTAAATTAACTTGATGATTAGGTTTATGATGTCCCTTAGAGCACATTAGGTTGTGCTTTGAAGCATTGGCTCATGCCCAGATGAAAAATTCCAACTGGAGGCCCTGGTCGACAAAAACCCTAATTTGGTGACATTGGCGATCTTGAGGCTTGGTCCACTTGGAATGCTGCAGCCTTGTGCTTGATCCTTGATGTGGGAGTCCTCCTGTTCCATTGTGGATGTTTGAGAGGTTTAGATAAGTTGAAGATCATGTCATTCCTTGATTGATCCTTTGTCTAAGCCTCTGAGAGGGCTTGAAACCCTAATTTTGATTGTAGCGAATGCTCACCCATCTAAGGGGAGACTAATGAATATGAAAGTTCATCCATATTGTGATGATGATTTGCAGAATGATGGGAAATCTTAGTGGTCAAAATTTGGGGTATGACAGTCAGGTATTCTGAATTCTACACCTTTTCTGTACTTGCATTCTCTCTCTTGCTGAAACTGACTTTAGCATGGGAGTGCCTTGCAGGTACACCCCATCCTCTTCTCCACCACCAGCGAATTAGGAGCTTACAGCGTGTTGTTGGTTGCTGATCCTTTGCTGATCTGGTAAGATCAGTGGCACTGTTTGTGGAAATTCTTGCTTACCCGTTCTTTCTTCCATAGAAATTCAAGAACCAAAGCATTCTTCAATCTCCGTTGATTATGGCCAGCCCATGCACTGACGACAACGCCCATGAAACTGCCTTCACCACTTTCACCAACGACGACGATCACGATACCAAAGTGACCGTTCACGTCGAGGAAGGCGACGCTAGGGACGGGTGCACTGCATCTCCCTCCCCTGACAATGCGGACTTCAACGCCGCCCGACGCTTCGACAGCCCGGATGTCTTCCAGCCAATCCCTGTGCCGCCCAATGCCGACCCGACCATGGTGGATCTGTTTACAGCGATGAATCAGACAAACCTGATGATCTTCCAACAGAATGAGTAGATTAGGATGCTGGAGAAGGGGCGACAATCACGCTCTCCCCCATGGAGACATCGTCGCCCCGTTTCTCGCAGTCCTTCCATGTGACGACGAGAAACCTGTCCCTCCCCTCCTCTACGGGGGCCACAACATGATGAGTCTCAGAGTCCTTCTCTGCGACAACTCGAGCGTCGTCCACGACTGGAAAGGCCTCACCCATGGCCACCCATAAGCGCGTCCGCTCTCCTCCCTGGAAGGAGCGACACTCCTCGGCTCCTAAGAGAAACAAAGCTGATGGGTACGTGGAGAAACCGGGGAGTCAGCCAAGGAGTCCTCCCCCCGAGGCTGGAGCCCTCGGTACGACCAGTCCTCGTCACATTCACCCATCAGGAACGACGAAGACGACCACCGCGGTCCCTGGTCCAAGGCCATCATGGAAATTTGTCTGCCCGTCGGGATGGAGAAGCCCCCAACCCTGGCTACTTACGATGGTACGACTTACCCGGACGATCACATTGAAAGCATCGATGCGATGCTCGACTACCGGAACGTCCAGGGGGCCATAAAGTGTATGCTCTTCACTACGACCCTGAGCAAGGGCGCAATGGTGTGATATAAGAGCCTCGAGCTCGAGTCCATCACCTCCTAGAGAGAGCTGAAGAGGCAGTTCTCCAGGCACTTCACCGCTTCCCGACGCCACCCGAAGACGGAAGCATCCCTGGAAGCCATCATTCATGGGAAGAAAGAATATCTCCGGGACTACATAGAGAGATTCAACCGAGAAGCTATCCAGGTATCTACCTCATACGACATGAAGAGATATCTGATTGAGCGAGGACTGTGACCTCGCACTGAGTTCGTCAAGGAAGTTGGCATCGAAAGGCCCAAGACGCTAGACGCGCTCCTTCACAAGGCCCAAGCCTATATCCAGTATGAGGAGAAGAAGGTCGCCAACTGCGCCCGCGACTCGCGGAACCAAGAGAATGTCAGGAGCTCCAGGCACGAAGATTCCGATGCTCCCCGACGAGGCGGGGAGAAAAGAAGAGAGGATAGGCCCAAGACTCCCGGGAGCAAAGGGGGTTAGTAGGCCGCTTCACCGAGTATACGCTACTCACAGCTCCCCGCGAGCGCATTTTGGCCGAGTGCATCAACTCAAAATTCCAACGAGGCGGTGTCCACTTCCCAAAGCCGACACCCTTTAAGCCCAACATCTACAAGTCCAAGTACTTCCGGTTCCACAAGAGCCACAGACACATCACAGAAGATTGAGTCCATCTCAAGGATGTCATCGAAATCCTAATCAAGGAAGGGCACCTGAAGTAGTATACCAGGAGGAGCGAAGCCCCTCGATAGGAGGCCCGCGAGGCGAAGAGAGTCGAGGAGGCGACCCCGTCCTCCGACGACAATGGGCTTCAAGTCGCTTTGTGTGTCTCCCGACCAGAAGACTTCTACCTTTCCTACGAGCCTGACACGCCCGTGTCCGCTCGTAGCCCATGGGAAAGCTTCCCCGCCGCCATGGTCATATCCGGTGGAGGTTTCAATAAGGTCTCTGTGGGGTCGGTGAAGCGAAAGTTTGACAATATGATAGAGGCGAGCTCAATGCAGAACTCCACCTTTGATAAGATCCAAGTGAGATCAAACCCCATTACCTTCTACCTCGAAGAGTTACCGGGTGGCGCCCCCAATTCGAACATCCCTCTCCTGATCAGGGCACAGATGGAGAACTTCGACGTTCGCCGCATCCTAGTTGACCAGGGTAGCTCTGTGGATATAATGTATGTCCACCTGTTCACCACCCTCCAACTCGACGTGACACATCTGACCCCGTACGTCGGCTCCGACCTGCAGGGATTCAACGACACCACCATAAGGCCGTGGGGCTACGTCGAGCTACTGGTCACCTTTGGGAATGAGGAGACTGACTGGCAGGTTAAGGTTCTCTTCTTGGTGATAGAGTGCCCCTCTCTATACCAGTACATTCTGGGGAGGCCGACCCTGGCCGAGCTAACAGTTGTGCCATCTACAATCCACCTGAAGATGAAGTACTACATGGCCAGCGGTCGCGTCGTCACCCTCCACGGGGACAGCGAGGCCGCCAGAAGATGTTTCAAGACAGCCACCAAGGGGTTGAACTTGATAAAAATTAAGTCCAAGACCGCAGGAAAGCCAGCTCATGCCGAGGAGTAAAAACCACTCCCGCGCGTCAACGCGGTTGACCTCGACAGCCACTTCCCCAACAAGCAAGAGCAGAACAAGGCAGCAGATCACGCCCCTCCAGCAGATGGTGGCAGCGGGCAGCCTCTTCATCCCGTGCGCCCCATTTCAGATGGTGACTTCGAGCTCATGACGCTCAACGACGACCCAGACAAGAGGGTGAAGATCGGTACAGGGCTCCACGACCTGGCAAGAAAGCAGATGAAGGCCTGCCTCAGAGAGAATTCTGGCCTGTTCGCATGGAGCGCTGCAGAGATGCTCGGCCTCGACCCCGATGTGGCCTGCCACCAGCTCACCATATATCCGGTCGCTAGGGCTGTAGTTCAACGTAGGCGTAGGCAGTCTCCCGAGAAAGCGGAGGCTGCTGAAAAAGTTGTAAAAGACCTCTTAGAGGCAAATTTTATTTCGAAAGCCCAGTACACTACCTGGATGTCCAACGTTGTGCTAGTTAAAAAGTCTAATGGAAAATAGAGAATGTGTGTTGATTATACCGATCTTAACCGGGCATGTCCCAAAGATGCATATCCATTGCCTAACATCGACAAACTGGTCGATAATTATGCAGGTTTTAAATTATTGTCGTTCGTGGAAGCATACTTGAGATACAATTAAATCCCCGTGGCGAAGGCCGACAAGCAATACATGGCTTTCATGACCGAGTCGGGCAACTATTACTACATCGTAATGCCCTTCGGTCTGAAAAACGTCGGCGCGACCTACCAGCGGATGATGAACAAAGTCTTCCGGAGAAAGATCGGAGACATGCTCAAGATCTACATGGATGACATGATCATGAAATCACGAGAAAAGGTTGACCACACCGCCCATCTCGGAAGGTTCTTCGATACGGTGAGGAGACGCAGAATGAGATTCAACCCGGAGAAGTGCACCTTCGGTGTCTGAGCAGGAAAGTTCCTCGGCATCTATCTGACAGAACGAGGAATCGAGGCGAACCCCGACAAGTGCAGGGCGTTCTTCGAGTTCCCAACACCGAACTCAAAGAAATCAATCCAATCCCTAAACGGGATGCTCGCCTCGTTGTCCCGCTTTGTGGCCAAGTCTTCCCAGTACGCACTCCTATTTTTCAAGCTCCTGCGCAAAGAGGTCATGTTTGAGTGGACCGAGGAGTGCGAGCAAGCCCTCCTCCACCTTAAATAAGTCCTCTCGTAGCCCCTAGTCCTTTCACGGCCAGAGAACGTCGCAACCGAGGTCGCTAGCGCGGCCTTTATCCGCGAAACCCCAGAGGGATAAAAATCGATATACTTCACTAGCAAAGCTCTCCAGGGCCCCGAGCTTAGGTACCAGCAGATCGAGAAGATCGCTCTGACGCTCATCACTGCGGCCAGAAGGTTGCGACACTACTTTCTGGCCCACACGATTGTGGTGAGGACGGACCAGCCCGTGAAATAGCTGCTCGTCCGTTCTGACATAGAGGGCAGGATACTCAACTGGTCGCTCGAGCTCTCTGAGTTCGATGTCTAGTACAAGAGTAGGAAAGGCCTGAAGACTCGAGTGCTGGCCGACTTCATCGCGGAAATGACCGCTCCGATCTCCTCGACCGACAGATCCCGTAAGTGGACAATCTATGTCGACGGGGCATCCAGATCGACGGGAAGCGGAGCAAGCATCATTCTATAAAACAAAGAAGGCATCCTGATCGAGGTCTCCCTCGCCCTGTCCTTCCCGACATCAAACAACCAGGCCGAGTACGAGGCCTTCCTCGCCGGACTACGCCTGGCCGAGGACCTCAGCGCGAATGAGGTAAAAATATTTACTGACTCCCAGCTCGTAGCCTCCCAGGTGAGGGGAGAGTATCAGGCCAAGAACTACAACCTCGTTGAGTACATAGCCCTGGTGAAAGAGAAGATGAAAAATTCAATTCTGCAGAACTGAGACACGTTCTGCACGAACACAATACCATGTCAGACATCCTGTCGAAGATGGCGAGCACGAAGAAGAAAGACGAGAACAAGTCCGTCATCCAAGATCTACTCTCTCGATCAAGCATTGAGAAACCCGCCTCGACCATCGACGTAAACTCCATCGGCGACACCAACTACTGGATGACCCCGGTATACGCGTACCTCAACACAGGAGAACTGCCCGACGACTCTAAGGAGGCTAGCGTAGTCAGACGACGAGCCTGCTCGTACGTCTTGATCGAGGACAAATTGTACCGACAGGGATTAATCATTTCCCTCCTAAAATGCGTCGAGGGGTCCAAGATCCCTAACATACTCAAGGAGATCCACAAAGGGATTAATGTACAGCACCTCAGTGGATGATCCCTCGTCTGTAAGGCTTTACGGGCGGGATACTATTGGCCTACCTTGAAATAAGACGCAAAGGAACACGTCAAGAAGTGAGAAAAGTGCCAACGACATGGGGACATGCACTTGGCCCCGCCCAATGAGCTCAAAACGCTCTCGTCCCCATGGGCTTTCGCCTGGTGGGGGATGGACATCCTCAGACCCTTCACCATAAGGTCGTACTAGAATAAATATTTAATAATCGGCGTCGACTAATTTAAGAAGTGGATAGAGGCGGAAGCCCTTGCCAAAATCACAACGCACAACATGCATTGTTTCTACAAAAGGAACATACTTTCCCTGTTCGGCATATCCCAAGCAATCGTCACCGACAACATGACGCAATTTACCGAATTGAACTTCCATTACTTCATCACCAAGCTAGGAACGAAGAAACATTTCACATCTGTCGAGCACACACAAACCAACGGGTAGGCCGAAGCTTCGAACAGAGTGATCTTGCGAGGTTTGAAATGAAGACTAGGCGAAGCCAAGAAGAGGTGGGTCGGGGAGCTACACAGCATCCTCTGAGCCTATAGGACGACCCCACACTCGACCACCAGGGAGACCCCATTCTGACTGACTTACGGAACCAAGGTGGTGATTCTAGTAGAAATAAGGGAACCCTTCAGGAGGACCGAGTCTCCCCTCGACGATGAGAGAAACGATGAGGCCCTAAGGGAGAATCCCTTCGTGAAGCCTCGCTTAAGCAGAGGATAACTCTACGGCATGATAGCAAAGTCATTAAATGCGATTCCAGGTAGGCAGCTTAGTCCTGCGAAGGAACCAAAAAGATTCGCACGAAGGCAAGCTCGCCGTGAATTGGGAGGGCCCCTATCGCGTTCGCGCGAGTACGGGAAACGGAGCCTACTACCTCGAAAACTTGCACGGGGAGCAACTTGCTCGACCATGGAACGCTGAAAAGCTTAAACAATACTACAGTTAAACACTGCCCGCGATGCACCTGGTTCGACCACGACGAAGGGCGTCCCGGCCATAGAAGCGCGCTAGGGTACAAGCGCGACTCCTCAACTCGAGACAAGAAGACAAGAGCCCGCTCTTATGTGTCCGAACAAGCTCTTGATCCGACGGGGACACCTCAACCAAGCTCCACCATTGTCGTACCAATTAAGCAAAACATCCAGCTCGCGATGGAAAGTTCACGCCTCGAAGCAAAGACGTCGATCGAGCTCTTAGCTTCGTCGAAGGTAGGAATCCGACTCCGACCACTCGATCGGCTCTCTACACTGTCGAGGACCAATTATGTTGAACAAAGGCCCCAATTACTTCATTAAAACAAGCAAACACCATATTGCATATCCACAAGGAAAAAAAGTACTCGACATACAAAAGCACACACAAAATGCAAACATAACAAAAGAAACAATGCATTAAGACGGGCAAAACCCATTGTTCGAACATTACAAAACCCATGGTACGCAGGTCGGACAGAGTTAGGTTACAAGTTATGGCACGCTGGCTGGACAAAACAATAATCAAAATGTGGCGTGCAGGCCAAATAGCTAAAAAAGAATCAAACATCGACCTCCTCCTCAGGCCGGTTCTCTCTATCACTCTGGTTGGCACCACTTTCAGACACATCAGAAGCAACGACTTGGTCGTCGACCACCTGGTAAAATGGATTGATTTCATCGGTCGCTAACGGGAGCCCAGAGTTGAGAGTCTGAAGCTGCTCCACTGCCATGTTAAAACCTAGCTCAAGGGTACCCAGGCAATCCTGCTCGAGCAACCTGATCCGAGACACAAAATCGCCCCGGGTAGCCAAGAGCTTCTTTTCGACGCTTTCATCCTCAGTAAGGCGTGCAGCGGACTCCAACTCGGTGACCTTAGCCCGGAGTTGGTCCCTCTCCTCCTCATTCTTCCCCAATCATTCCTGCAACGCGTTCATGTCTTTAAGGAGCAGCACCTGGGCCTAGAAATTCGATTGATAGTCGAGAAGGTTGGTCCCCGCCTTGTCCCTTTCCTCCACCAGAAGCGCATTCTCGTTCCGCAGCTTCTTTAGCTCGAAGGAGGGGTTGGTTTCATCATTAAGGACCAGGGTTGTCTCAAAGACCCTCATCATGGCTGCCATATCCTTCCACGAAGCTTTCCTCCTGCTCGCCCTGTCGACCCCCATAATGGCTTTAGACTCTACCGCGGGCACGATCAGAGATTTATCCCCGCTGAAGAGCTCTCGATGGAGGTGGTAGAGAGGCAACACAAATATTTCCTCGAGAACACCTGTAGCACCCCAAAATTTTCCTTCTTTTTTCTAACCTCTAACTGGCTTATGTTTCATTTCATTCTTGCATTATCAACTTTGCATCGTCATTTCTGCATTTAAGCATGGGATCGAGGTATCTTTCAGTAGCTCATGGCGTTATTGGTTCCAGTTTGACCTTCAACAGTATTCAGAGCCAAGCAAATAGCTTTCAAGGTCTTTTTGAGCTTTTATTTAGCTCATTAGATGTTTGATAATCAAAAGCTCTAGCAGTCAGTTTGATCAAGCGATCCGGTATCAGATATTATTAATTCAGTAGGATTTTTGAGGTGTCAGCAGGAATTCGTGTTTCTTTTCAGGTGTTACTCAGTAGCAATATCAAGTTTTGAGTTTCAGAGGTCTAACATGGCTCAGAACAAGTGGAATCAGGCAATTCTCCAATTTTCCCTCCAAAAGGCGCCAAGATTCAAATTTTGAACTGAGTAACCGGTTACAGCATATCTGCTAACCGGTTACACCTTTGTTTTTCTGCGCATTTTTCAGTTTTTTGAACTGAGTAACCGGTTAGCATATATGCTGTAACCGGTTACTCTGGGCAAAATTTGAAAAATTCAGTTTGCATCATTTGTGATCATGTGCTTGGCTTGTGCATGTGTGGGAAGGATTTAGAACTTATATTTTCATCATTTTCCACCCAAAATTCAAACTCCTTCCAACATTTTCCACTCTAATTCCTCATTTCCTTTCCTAATTCATTTTTCACCCCAATTTCCACCCACTAAACCTCACTCCAAACCCAAACTTAACTCCTAACTTAGGGGTTATTTAAATCAATTCATTCCAAACCTCTCACAACTTTGATCCATTTTCTGAATTTTCTACACATCTCACTCCATTTTTCTCTCAACTTTTCTCTCATTCCAAACTCTCACTCAAAGTTCCACCATCAAAGTTCAACAAATTTTGCATTGAAATTTGTTGATCTTGGAACTAAACCTTCATCCATCCATTAATCCTTGAAGGAATTCTGGTTTTGCTACTGTTTTGCTTTTGGATCTAAGTTCTTGGATCTAAATTTTCGTGCATATTGAGATGCCCTAACATACAGGTGATTGGGAAAGTGATAAGCTGCTGAAAAATGATTCTGAACACTAATTTTTGAATTCAGCTGCTGTGTAACCGATTACAGCATATCTGCTAACCGGTTACCATGTTGTTTTTTGCGTATTTTCAGCCTGTTTTGAACTGTGTAACCGGTTACAACATATCTGCTAACCGGTTACCACTGCTGCAGAATGTGATTTTCTTGCATTTTCTTGCTTGTTTGAGATCCTTTGCATGTCTAAACTTCATGGATTAATATGTTGATGATTTGTGGATTATTCTTGAGCTATTTCACCTTACACCCTTGCATGAACACGATTCTTCGACACGTGACCTTTAGATTTCCATTGATGAATGTTCATGTTTGCATTGATGCCTTCTTGATGTGATGAACACCTTGCACACACTCCTTGAGCATGTTTAATTGTGGATTATTGTTGGTGTTGCTGGAGTTGTTGTGTTGTGCATGCTTGCTTGCATTTAATTCCATGAGATGCGTACTTGATTTGGCTTGTTCATGTGCTCGATGTTGTTTATCATCTCATGATATTTTCAAGATTGTTTACCATGGTGTGTAGTGTGATTATGATCATGTTTGATTGAAAATGTGTAATGTTTGAAGCATGTTCATTATGCCATGTTTGAATCATTGTGAATGCATGTTTCCCTATTTTCTACTGTTGTCTATATGCATACATGTTGTTGAATGTGTTGTTGTTTACCTTTCTACACCTATTTGTGTGCTAAAACATGAGTTGTTGAATGTTGTTTGGTGTGTTTGCTGGATTTTACCGTTGTGCAGGTGCTGGAGCGCTGTTGTTGCCGCTGTTTTTTTATTTATTCATCTTTTATTTCGTCGTCTTCCTCATCTCTTTCACTCCTTTCCCTCCCTTGAATCTCAAGACTTGTTTAAGTCTTGGGTTTCCTTTTACCCTTAGGCTTCCCTAGTCCAACTTAATTTTTGATTAAGCTTGGAGTAGGATAGACATTAGGATTCGAACCATGCATGCTAACTTAGGTAGATGTTTCCCTTTTGAACTCAACCATAGGGCCACTTTTGCATGACAACATTAGGATAGAATTCCCTGTAGTGTTTTCTTTTCCTTTGAGTCTTCTCTTCTTATCTCATAATGATTCTAAAACACTTAATAAAGTTAACGGGTATTGTGTATGAGCCTTGTATATGGGAAGTGAGGAATGGGGGGTCTCCATTCATTCTTCTAGGGTGTTTAGCGTACGTCCTGTTGGGGACGATATGCGACGCATTCGTTCCTATGTTATAGACTTGGATGCAATACAATTTACGAACTAATTTCAATCCATTTCTGTCTAAAAAACACAAAAAACAAACTCAAACCCTTTTCATCCTTTGGGATTGTTAAGTTTCAAGTCATTTTCAGAAAAGAGCACGTTATGTTCTGTTTAGTCACAAACAAGCATCGACCCTAACTGCCGGACGCGAACTTAACGTCCCTCATAAAAAACACTAAGACCTTGTTAGGTCGAACTATGACTGCTCTGATTTCCTCTCTCTAGTCCGATTGAGGATACGTAGGCACGAGACGGCGATGTCTTGGCGAGCAACCTCCCCCCTTAGTTCGTGTCCGAACTACGTTGACTCTGACTTTCCCATTGCACGAGGAAATACGTAGGCATAGGACGGCGATGTCCTATCGAGTCACTTCTTTTTCTTTTCTTCTTCGTTCTTCTCCATTCCCGTTTCTTTTCCCTTCCAGTAGCAGTGGAGCTCCAGATGACGATACCCTTTGATCGAGACAACAAGCATGGTTCCCATCGAGTACGATGGACACGTGGGGTGATAATACCTTCCCCTCGCGTAACCGACTCCCTTACCTGTTTCTCTTGGTCGCGAGACTATGCTTTTCCTTTCCCTCAGGTTTACATAGTGTTTCCTTTCCCTCTCTTGGGATAAATACACATTGCTGGCGACTCTGTTTCTGCGCCACTTTCGTGTTTGTACCTGGATGAAAATCCCGGGAGCGACAGCTGACGACTCTGCTAGGGACAGATTGACCTCTTGTTGGTCCATCCCCTATGCGAGTCAATCCTAGCGCTTGTCTGTTTATTTCATTGGGTGTTTATTGTTATGCTTTATTATGTTGTATATTACTGTATTACTGTTTTACCGTATTTTATTGCATTTGCATTATTGTTATCATATGCTGGACTGTGTTGTGTTGTACTGGTTTTTCTGTTTGTCAGGTTGGGATTTCTGAGAGATAAGCCCACTACCCAGGCTTGAGCATACACATAGGTATTAGCGTGGGCAGGCGTGATGCTCCCGTGGTGTTGGCCACGTCGGTTGTTCACGAGACCTACAGCCAGACGAGGTTTTATCGGGAGATGTCTGCTACTGTATGTTGATACAAGCCAGTAGTTATTCTCTTGAGGAACTGTCGACTCTGGTGAGCATTCCCGAGGACTCAGTAACGGCACTCCTCCCGAGATGTGATAATGGCAGACCAGAAATGGCAAACCCATTACACTTCTCGATCCGAGGACCCAATGCTGGGAACTTGCTATAGGATATCCTTTTTTGAAAGAGAATCAGTGGAGGCGCTCCTCGATTGGCGATAGTACTGTACTCAGAAGGATGAATGTACTATTGCTTCTCGACCTCAGTTCCAGAAGATGAGGACCTTTCATTTTCTAGTACCCACATGTGAGAGGGCGGGTTGTTTACAGGTTTGCAGGTAACCTTGACCTTCATCCTACCTGGTATTCTGGTTTCCTATCAGTGTGGACTTATCATCCTGGTATTCCGGTTTTCCTTATCATGGCAGACTTTTGAACTTATTCAGTCATCAGCACAGCAGCTGTTCAGAATTTATGGATACCCTGATCCCATGTGTGCATCTGCATCATCATTTTGCATTTTGACATACGTGCTCTCGTATTTCCAAGGATCTTAACTTTGAGACTAGTTGTTGAGCATTTCCATCTATTTCCTGTGGTTCTTCTATAAAAAAAAAAAAACTTGAATCAAAGCAGAATGATTCCTTGGAAATATTCGAGCATGGCATTTTCAGTTGCATACTCATACGCATAACAGGTATTCTCAGATGGGAATTCTTATTATGAATTGGTATTTTCTTCAGAACTGCAAACCTGACTTCTCACCACTACGCAACTCGAAGCAATCAGAAGAGAATCATGGATCAGATGTGATCAGAGTTGTCAGAATTCCAGACTCGTATGGCTCAGTGCATGGAGGTGATGCAGGGTATGGCTCAACGCCAAGAGGAATTAAGGGCGGTTATTCATAGGGCTGTTGTTGTTATCCCAGAGGCTGGTAATGGGAATGTTGTTGGTAATACTCTGGGCGGAGATGTGAATCCTCCACGTGCTGATATTCCTCCACCCTATTCTATGAGTCAATCTAGAAGAAGTGCTGCTAAGATTCCTATTCCTCGTCGGGAGGTGGATAATCAGGATGAACAATTTTATGATGTTGAGATGAGTTTCCCTACTGAGACGAACAAGAGGCTTCGTATGATCGAAGAGAGATTGAAGGCTTTTAAGAGCCAGAATGCTTTGGGTATGGACATGTTTGAATTAGGGTTGGTCCCAGGTGTGAAAATTCCTCCGAAGTTCAGGGCGCCTGTTTTCAAAAAGTACAATGGAACCACCTGCCCCAAGTTTCACATCAGGGCATATTCCATAAAAATGTCTGCCTATTCGGATGACGAGAAGCTGCTGATGCATTTCTTTCAGGACAACCTAGCTGGGGCATCTTTAGACTGGTATATGAGCTTGGAGAGAATGCATATTAAAAGCTGGAGAAATTTGGCAGAAGCTTTCATTAAGCACTACCAGTACAACACAGACATGGTGCCCAATAGAATACAATTGCAGAGTCTTTCTCAAAGACAAAACGAAAGCTTCAAAGAGTACGCCCAGAGGTGGCGTGAATTGGCTTCCCGAGTTCAACCTCCGATGCTGGAAAGAGAACTCATTGATATGTTCATGGATACGCTTCAGGGGCCATATTATGAGAAATTGGTTGGATGTTTGTCAGCTGGATTTTCAAACCTTGTATTGGCAGGAGAAAGAGTCAAAAACGGTATCAAAATGGGAAAGATTCAAATTGCTACTGAAGATGCAAAGAAACCTTATGTTGGGTCCTCTAAGATAAAGGAAGGAGAAACTAGTGTTGTGTATATTCCTCCTGTTGTTTAACAGCCTGTTCGATATCAGCGACCTTATGCTCATCAGCAGCAGGGACAACAAAGATCACGAAGGCATGCGATAAGGTTCGATTCACTCCCTATTCCGCACAGTCATGTTCTTGCCCGTCTACTTGAGAGTTCTCTGGTTGAACTAAGGGATGCCAAGCTTGTTCCCTACCCCATACCTCCTGATTATGATCTGGATGCTAGATGTGAGTATCACTCAGACACACCGGGTCATTCAATTAAAAATTGCAACGTGTTCAAGCACAAGGTACAAGACCTAGTAGACTCAGAGATCATTGCATTCACTGAAGATGATATGTATATCAATTGAAGCCTCGTTTGTCAAGTGAGCACTCAGACTGCAAGTATGTCGTGAAAAGCAATAAGTCTAGACAGAATCAAGCCTCCTCGTCAATGGCAACCTTTAGTTTCTTTACTGCATTTTCATTTGTAGTTTTTCATTTCTTGTTAAAGCATTGTATGCATGAAAAGACTTGTTTGTATTTAATGATGATCTTAATGCAATGAATATGTTTTTCTTGAAGTAATTCATTCTTGTTCACTCATATAATGTTTCTGCGCATTGCAATACCAATTTTCTTGGTTAAACTCTTGGAGAGAGGATGATGAAGTAAAAACGCAAAATCTTTGGTCGTATGCCTTTGGATAAAACCTTGTTGATGATGTACAGGCATTGCTTCAAATCCCCAAAACACCGAAGATATAAGGGAGATAGACCCTTGTCAACCCCTTTGAGCCTTGAAGTAGGAGTTTCTTTTCATTCAAGAAAACCCTTACATCTAACCCAGGGGCAGGGTAGTTGTCAGTAATTTGACCGAGCGCCCAAATTTCAAAAGGAGTGTGCATCTGAGGATCCATTACCTTTCTTTCCTCACGCATCAGGAGGTTAAGAGACGTGAAACCACAATGGTTATCCCTCATCGACTAAGGAATGAGTCAGTCACCACCCGTTTCAAACAAGTCAGACAACCAGTGTCACACGATTTGTTCAAAAAAAATTAAAAGAGAAAAAAAAAAAGCCCTCTAAGTCCAAACTTAAAACAAGCGACTTAGGCAAAAGTTAGGGCATCCCGCTGGACTTCAAGATCGGAAGATTCAAAAAGAATCAGTCCAGGCAAAATCAGGGAAATAAAAAGCAAAAAATGAAAAAAAAAGAAAGAAATGATCAAGAGAAAATCCTCGATAAAGAATAAGTCGTGTGACCGCAAAACACCAAAGGCACAAAAAGGGTGACCTCGTGGGTTCCTTAACCATCGATCCTCACAAAAATCCTTTTGGAAGATTGGCGCTTGTGCTAAATTACTGAGTGTAGGGCTGGAGAACATCAAGGAGAATGGGTGGGTACAAATAAATTTTGAGTCATAAATCCTTTTTTCTAAAACCGCGAACCAGGCCACGTTACAACCCTTAAAAGTCCTAATTGAAGCAGGGTTAGTCCGAAGGCGTACTTCAACGAGATAACGTTCCTGACTCCCGTGAGTTGTGCTAATAAGATTTTTGTTGGTGTTGCATGTGCTTATTGTTTTCCATTCAAAAATCAATGTCGCATCCTAGCTAGTGACATGTTCACAGGGTTTTGCGACATCTTTTCAATAAAAACTTCAAGGTTAACTTGTTTTTTGTATTAGAATTATCATTCTCATAATAAACTTGTTCTGCTTGCATACATGTGCTTAAGCATCAAGGAAGTTTACATGATGAACTTCAGTCAAGAAGCTTAATCCTGCCAAGTTGGGATGCTTGAAAATTCTGAAGGACAGTCATATCAAGAGGCATGTTGCCAAGAGGCTCAGTGCAGAGTGGGCTCTCCCCAGTAGACCGTGTTAATATGTAGCTAATCTGGGGCAGTCACGTCGAGAAATTTCTCCAAAGTTCAGTTATTCTGGGGCATTCATTCGAAGATTAGGGGGAAAAATCACTTCAAAGCTCATATTGAGGCAGGCCACCTCCGGAGCATGAGAAGTTATCCTCTCCAGAAGACGGTTAATCAAGAACACCTCTTCAAGGTTCAAAATACTGAGGCAGAGTATTTCAAGTCATTATAAGTCCTCTCAAGGCAAATTCATTCATAAATCATACAGTCTGGGGCAGTTACGTCGGGATTCGATAAATCTCTCCGAGAGTTTGAAGACCCTGGGGCAGTGTGAACGCCCAGTCTTCTATAAAATCCTCTTGAGATAATTTCTTCCATTAAACCCTGTGGACTGGGGCAAGTGGAGAGTTAAAGGAACCGTTGTTCACTCTTGATAATCAGTATGCAGTTGGTCAGCAGAAACTTAAAGCGCTAAGTTTTCGAAGTCTCTCCCCCAGCAAGGAGCCAGAAGGTATCTTTGTCCTAGCAAGGTGATGGAACTGATATTCTTCCCCAAGCAGAGAATCATCCTCAAATCGAAAGGGGTTCTTTATGAAGATTCCTTATCCCCAGCAGTGCAGGTGGATTCCTTATTCTCAGCAGGGTAAGACGATGGAATATTTTCAAGCAGTTTGAAGACGGTGAGAAGTTAGAGTATTATTTTCCTCAAAAGTCATATTGGATATTCTCCGCAAGTCAAAGTCCAATGGTTATTGGCATTCTCAGCGGTTCAAAGTCCAATCTTCATTGGCATCTCCCCACCAGAGTTCGCAATTCATCTTTCGGTCCCCCGACAGAATTTGCATCACCAATGGTTATTGGTGGTCCGATATTGGTGATCCCTTCCTCAGCAAAGTTTGCTTGTTCCGTTTTGCGCATTCCCTGGTGGAGTGTCCTGTCATTCTTGCATATAGTTATCATCATTGCATTTCATCTACCAAAATGCGTAGCATTTCCATTTCGTATGGAGCACTACGCCATAGAAAAATTCAAACGTGCATCGAAGCATGAGCCAGATTTGGTACCTTGTACGAAAGCTCAGATCAACCCTTAATCAAAATAGTGATTCCAATTCGCCGAAGAGAGCTCCAACCTCAGAGTTGACGCCCTTTTTTACCAACCTCAGAGTTGTCATATACCTTTTCTCAACCTCAGAGTTGATGAATACGCCTTTCGTCCCCAACCTCAGAGTTGACGCCTTTCTTCTCCAACCTCAAAGTTGACGCCCTTTTTTACCAACCTCAGAGTTGTCGTATATCTTCTCCCCAACCTCAGAGTTGACGCCTTTCGTCCCCAACCTCAAAGTTGACGCCCTTTTTTACCAACCTCAGAGTTGTCGTATATCTTCTCCCCAACCTTAGAGCTGACGCCTTTCGTCCCCAGCCTCAAAGTTGACGCCCATTTTTATCAACCTCAGAGTTGTCGTATATCTTCTTCCCAACCTCAGAGTTGACGCCTTTCGTCCCCAACCTCAAAGTTGACGCCCTTTTTTACCAACCTCAGAGTTGTCGTATATCTTCTCTCCAACCTTAGAGTTGAAGCCTTTCGTCCCCAACCTTAAAGTTGTCATATATTGTGGCATGTCTCCAACCTCAGTGTTTACCGATGTCTTTCTTCCAGCCTTAGAGTTGAAGTCAATGTTTCTATCTCCGGTCTTAAAATCAAGGTCTACTTTCTACCAACCTCAGAGTTGACGTATATCCTTCTTCTAACCTCAGAGTTGAAGTTATGGTTTTTACTCAACCTCAGAGTTGATGTCTACCTTTTTCTCAAACATTTAAAGTTGGTGTTTAGTCCAGATTTTCCTCAACCTCAGAGTTGATGGTTATCCTTTTCTTTCTCAGAGCTGATGATATTTTTTCCTCAACCTCAGAGTTGATGGTCTATAATGTATCCCCAGTGAAGTCCACATTCGGTCGGTTTTCCTTTTCGAGTTCGTCTTCGGCCGTCCTCGTATTATTTTGTTGGGTAGTCCGCCTTCGGCTGGCAAACACTCCATTTCATTATCCCCACATTTTGCAAATTTTAGGGTTCTTCTGGTATTCAATCTCCGTGTATCCTTGAATGTCTGAAAGCTGTTGCTATCATACCTTCAGATCCAAGTTAATTGAATAGGGGCAGCTGTAGCACCCCAAAATTTGCCTTCTTTTTTCTAACCTCTAACTGGCTTATGTTTCATTTCATTCTTGCATTATCATCTTTGCATCGTCATTTCTGTATTTAAGCATGGGATCGAGGCATCTTTCAGCAGCCCATGGCGTTATTGGTTCCAGTTTGACCTTCAGCAGTATTCAGAGCCAAACAAATAGCTTCCAAGGTCTTTTTGAGCTTCTATTTAGCTCATTAGATGTTTGATAATCAAAAGCTCCGGCAGTCAGTTTGATCAAGCGATCCGGTATCAGATATTATTAATTTAGCAGTATATTTTGAGGTGTCAGCAGGAATTCGTGTTTCTTTTCAGGTGTTACTCAGTAGCAATATCAAGTTTTGAGTTTCAGAGGTCTAACATGGCTCAGAACAAGTGGAATCAGGCAATTCTCCAATTTTCCCTCCAAAAGGCGCCAAAATTCAAATTTTGAACTGAGTAACCAGTTACAGCATATCTGCTAACCGGTTACTCCTTTGTTTTTCTGCGTATTTTTCAGTTTTTTGAACTGAGTAACTGGTTAGCATATATGCTGTAACCGGTTACTCTGGGCAAAATTTGAAAAATTCAGTTTGCATTATTTGTGATCATGTGCTTGGCTTGTGAATGTGTGGGAAGGATCTAGAACTGATATTTTCATCATTTTCCACCCAAAATTCAAATTCCTTCCAACATTTTCCACTCTAATTCCTTATTTCCTTTCCTAATTCATTTTTCACCCCAATTTCCACCCACTAAACCTCACTCCAAACCCAAACTTAACTCCTAACCTAGGGGTTATTTAAATCAATTCATTCCAAACCTCTCACAACTTTGATCCATTTTCTGAATTTTCTACACATCTCACTCCATTTTTCTCTCAACTTTTCTCTCATTCCAAACCCTCACTCAAAGTTCCACCATCAAAGTTCAACAAATTTTGCATTGAAATTTGTTGATCTTGGAACTAAACCTTCATCCATCCATTAATCCTTGAAGGAATTCTGGTTTTGCTACTGTTTTGCTTTTGGATCTAAGTTCTTGGAAGTGATTTTGGAGAAGCTTGAAGCAAGTTCATCACATTGCATTTATTTTGCATTTTTCTCTTGAAGATTGCATTGGATCTTTGAATTTCTTGCTTAGATTTATCAATTGCAACTTATCAACACTCACCAAAGCAATTCTCAGCTTTGTAGGTTGGTGAATTTCAGATCTACTTTTCATTTTAGCTTATTTTGCTTGTTCATGATGTAGATCTTGAGTTTGTTGTGTTTGATCCATTGGATTGCGGATTTGATTGTTGTTGCTGGCTGATTGATGTGTGTTTACTGTTTTTAAGATGAAATTTTCGTGCATATTGAGATGCCCTAACATGCAGGTGATTGGGAAAGTGATAAGCTGCTGAAAAGTGATTCTGAACACTTATTTTTGAATTCTGCTTCTGTGTAACCAGTTACAGCATATCTCCTAACCGGTACCATGTTGTTTTTTGCGTATTTTCAGGCTGTTTTGAACTGTGTAACCGGTTACAGCATATCTGCTAACCGGTTATCACTGCTGCAGAATGTGATTTTCTTGCATTTTCTTGCTTGTTTGAGATCCTTTGCATATCTAAACTTCATGGATTAATATGTTGATGATTTGTGGATTATTCTTGAGCTATTTCACCTTACACCCTTGCATGAACACGATTCTTCGACACGCGACCTTTTGATTTCCATTGATTAATGTTCATGTTTGCATTGATGCCTTCATGATGTGATGAACACCTTGCACACACTCCTTTAGCATGTTTAACTGTGGGTTATTGCTGGTGTTGCTGGAGTTGTTGTGTTGTGCATGCTTGCTTGCATTTAATTCCATGAGATGCGTACTTAATTTGGTTTGTTCATGTGCTCGATGTTGTGTATCATCTCATGATGTTTTCAAGATTGTTTACCATGGTGTGTAGTGTGATTATGATCATGTTTAATTGAAAATGTGTAATGTTTGAAGCATGTTCATTATGCCATGTTTGAATCATTGTGAATGCATGCTGCCCTGTTTTCTACTGCTGTCTATATGCATACATGTTGTTGAATGTGTTGTTGTTTGCCTTTCTACACCTATCTGTGTGCTGAAACATGAGTTGTTGAATGCTGTTTAGTGTGTTTGCTGGATTTTACCGCTGTGCAGGTGCTGGAGCGGTGTTGTAGCCGTTGTTTTTTTGTTTATTCATGTTTTATTTCGTCTTCTTCCTCATCTCTTTCACTCTTTTCCCTCCCTTGAATCTTAAGACTTGTTTAAGTCTTGGATTTCCTTTTTCCCTTAGGCTTCCCTAGTCCAACTTAATTTTTGATTAAGCTTGGATTAGGATAGACATTAGGATTCGAACCATGCATGCTAACTTAGGTAGATGTTTCCCTTTTGAACTCAACCATAGGGCCACTTTTGCATGACAACATTATGATAGAATTCCCCGTAGTGTTTTCTTTTCCTTTGAGTCTTCTCTTCTCATCTCATAACGATTCTAAAACACTTAATAAAGTTAACGGGTATTGTGTATGAGCCTTGTATATGGGAAGTGAGGAATGGGGGGTCTCCATTCATTCTTCTAGGGTGTTTAGCGTACGTCCTGTTGGGGACGATATGCGACGCATTCGTTCCTATGTTATAGACTTGGATGCAATACAATTTACGAACTAATTTCAATCCATTTCTGTCTAAAAAACACAAAAAAAACAAACTCAAACCCTTTTCATCCTTCGGGATTGTTAAGTTTCAAATCATTTTCAAAAAAGAGCACGTTATGTTCCGTTTAGTTCGAAACAGACATCGACCCTAACTGCCAGACGCGAACTTAACGTCGCTCATAAAAAACACTAAGACCTTGTTAGGTCGAACTACGACTGCTCTGATTTCCTCTCTCTAGTCCGATTGAGGATACGTAGGCACGAGACGGCGATGTCTTGGCGAGCAACCTCCCCCCTTAGTTCGTGTCCGAACTACGTTGACTCTGACTTTCCCATTGCACGAGGGAATACGTAGGCATAGGACAACGATGTCCTATCGAGTCACTTCTTTTTCTTTTCTTCTTCATTCTTCTCCATTCCCGTTTCTTTTCCCTTCCAGTAGCGGTGGAGCTCCAGATGACGACACCCTTTGATCGAGACAACAAGCGTGGATCCCATCGAGTACGATGGACGCGTGGGGTGCTAATACCTTCCTCTCGCGTAACCGACTTCCTTAACCGTTTCTCTTGGTCGCGAGACCATGCTTTTCCTTTCCCTCAGGTTTACGCAGTGTTTCCTTTCCCTCTCTTGGGATAAATACACATTGCTGGCGACTCTGTTTCTGTGCCACTTTCGCGTTTGTACTTGGATGAAAATCACGGGAGCGACAACACCCTGTAGGAGGTCAACGGGACCAAATTCCTCGCTACGTTGCCTTTTGGCCGGAGGGTCCTGTGGGACCAAATTCCTCGCCATCCTGAGCCATCTGCTGGACTTGGGTAACACGACTCTTGGTGGCCTTCTTGGCGCCCTTGGTCGCCGCGAGCTTCATAACGTATTCCTGGATGCTCGACATCTGGCCTGCAATAGAGAAAAAGAAAACAAGTCAATATAGAAAAGAAAAATAAGCGGGCACGCGAGCAAAGAAAACACACTACCTAAGAACCTCAATTCCTCCACGTTGGACACGCACTCGAGGAGGGCCTTGGTGTTAATTAGTCGAGCCTCGGGGCGGACCTCCCCGTGATCGTCAAGAATAAAACTCCTTTCCTTGTTAACACACTTAGCAGGAGTGAAACTGGTGACGAACTCGACTATCTTCCCATAAGCAGCACGGTCCTCGGCGTTCAGAGCGTCGAGCTTGACAACGTAGTTGTCCGTACCCTTGTCGAAGTGGCCCTCCTCTGACTCAAAGGGAAACTTTGACTCTAAAGCCTCCACTCGTTATCCGTCCTTCTCCCTGACCACGAGGTCATACAGGGAGTCAACGGCCGCATGCGACACTGGATTTATGACGAAGTACCTGTCCTTAAAGGTACGGATAAAATCATGGTACGCCCGGAATAACCTCCTCGGCTGCTTCAGAGATACCGAACTGTGTCGACCTTGGAAGGACTGTCGTTGTATGTGGAAGGTACGGAAGAACAAGGGGAGCGTGGCCACAATGCAAATGTATTGACACACGAGCTCGAACGCTCGCACGAATGCAAGTACGTTGGGGTGAAGCTGCGAATGAACCAGATGTAACCACTGGAACACACCCTTCTGGAAGTCACTAAAAGGCAGATAAAACCCTTCTTCCCGAAATGCGAACTCGTACATCAAGAACCGCATCCCTTTGAAAGACGAGCATATTCGATGTGTCTCCCTAGGCTTGTATACCATCCAATTCAAGGAGGCGTCCTCAGCAAGGTCCTCAACGGTCGCGAAGGCGTCTGACCCATCGAGGGCAAAGCGCGACGCAGTATTGAGAGGTTCCTTCCCGGCCCAATCCGAAGGCGCACGGGTCTTCTTGACTCCCTCCTGCTTGATGGCCACGTTGGGCTCGACGTCATCAACGATCATAATTACACCCTCGGTCCTTGCGGCCATTTTACCTAAAAATTAGAGGAAAATGGTGAATTTGACATCAAGATCAAATCCACCCTTCCACCGCAAATCAAGTGAAAGGGCAAAGAGAGGGGTGAGGATTCGCTCGACAAACTCTTCCAACCAAAGCCCTTGTCGAGGATAAATCATATCCACGAGGAGAAACTCCTCGACTCAGAGTGGGGAACCTACCTCCTCGAGAGAGAGACTCCTTAAAGTGTAGAATCTATCCAGCCCGGCAAGGGAAGTCTCCTCGACGAGAGACTTCCTAGCGACGCTCACGCGTTTGCGGGGAGAAAGGACTCCCTGAGACCTTCATCGCTGGTCCCCGAGACCTTCATCGGAAACCCCATGAAGTTTTCCAAAATCCTCATGAACTCTCCGGCATCTTCATCGAAAAACTCATGAGTCCGCCAGAAACTTCATAGTTCTGCCGGAAACTTCATGGTTCCACCGTAAATTTCATGAGTCCGCTGGGAACTTCATCAGTTCGCTGGAAACCTCGTGGGCTCAACAAAGTATCACCGGAAATTCTGCAGAATGTGGAAAACTGTCCAGAGACATACTTGAGTGACGGAGGTTCCGGGCGGCGGAGAAAGGTTGACGGCGGCGGATGAACTTTGAAGAACGGAGAGAGCTTTGAGAGACTTGAGGTTTTCTGAGTGAGAATAGAGGGGAGCGTGCAAATGAAGTGACCTCCCCCTATTTATAAACCCTAGCGCGGGAAGCGAGGCATCACTAGGCACTCAAGTACCCTTACTCGTAGCCGCCCTAGGCATTTATTGTTCTTGACACGTGGCCCTAGAAGACACCACGCGTGTCCCTTTAAATCCCTCTCCTGCTCGAGATCAAACGTGCCTGTTCCCTTCTGCTTTCATCACATGGTCGTCCATAATGCCCGACCCCTACGCTGCCGGGAATGTTTCCCCGGGAGAAGTAGGAAAGGAGCCATGATTATATTTGACGGACAAGTCTCCCCGCGAGCGAATGTCCACGCCATGACCGCTTGGTCGACCACATCGACAGTCCCATGGCGAGCTGCCCTACTCCTGGGCACGTGCATTGTCCCACAAGCTAAGCACTTCGGGCATGCACGACACTCCTCTGGGCAATCCATACACCTCTCCTCGACACTAGAACGGACTCTTAAGTCATTACTCCTCTGCTTCAGAGAAACGACTTGGGGGTTCCTGTTCTAGACTGGGCCAGAGGCTGCCCCACTGTCGGGCACGGCCCAACCTATCTCCTCTTGTTGGGGAGGGCCCAATGAAAGCCCAACTCATCAAGTCATACGGGGAGCGCCCACGCGTCTCCCCCACAGTCTCCACGTGCCCCTCACGCGGGAACACGTCATCAAGCAGTTACTCGTATCCGAAAGAACAGGTCACCGACCTTCTGAAGATCATGGGGAAGTTGACCCAGGGCGAAGACCACGTGCTGATATTCCCTACGCCACGTAGACCCTGACAATTACTCGTATTGGGCCTATCGATCCAACCCAATGAAAAGTAACTGTTGGCCCAGCGTTGAGGGCTCACTATAAATACCTTCTATCACTAGAGGGTCAGGTATTCTGAATTTTACACCTTTTCTGTACTTGCATTCTCTGTCTTGCTGAAACTGAGTTTAGCATCTGAGTGCCTTGCAGGTACACCCCCTCCTCTTCTCCACCACCGGCGAATTAGGAGCTCACAACGTGTTGCTGGCTGCTGATCATTTTCTGATCCGGTAAGATCACATCCTATCTCTTTCCAAATTCTAATTTTACGTATGATAGAAAAACGACATAAAAGTAGGTTATCTCTTAGTTTATATAATTAAGGTAATCTAATTAAAATTATAAACTCACCTCTCACTTACTAACATTCTCACTCCTTCCTTCCTCTATTTTTCATAATTCTCAATTCAGTCTCAAACTCTCTGTTTTCCATTTAATTAATTAAATTAAATTAAAATACTATTAATTTAATAACAAAAATAATTAGCCCACTTCTATCAATCTCTAATTACTTCTACACTCCCATCTCGAGGTCACACACCCCATCACCCAAACTAATTCAATTATTGCACATAATAATTAAATTAAAATTTAAATAAATTAATTAAAATAATAACTCAAAAATTAGGGTGTGACATATGAAAAGACGGACACTCTCGTCCGTTTTTTATAATGTGTACAAGCGACAAAATATAAATTCTTTTTTAAATTTAAATTTGATCTAAATTTACATTGTTTATGGAATAAATTTTATGAATAAAATAGAGAATGAAATAAACTGATACTTAATTAAACATCTATAAATTTATTAAAATTTGAGATCCGTTTAAATACACATTTTTATAGAAAAAAATTGAAAATGCAAATATACATGACTTTTTTAAAGATGTTAATAATCATATTATATTTTTAAAAATATTAATCTAAAATATTATAAAATTCTTGCATAAATTAAATTAATTACATAAATAAAAATTATACAAAACTCAAGATCCGATTGAAGTTGAAATTACAAAATTAAGAATATTACCACCATATACTATTTGATTGTGACTTTGTAGTTGTAAAACAGCAGATTATTTTTGTTATACTATGAAAATTTGTAACAGTATTAATTATAAATTGTCTTATCTATATCTTGTTTTATCTATATCTGTTTGTTCAATTATATATATATATATATTCTTAAAAACTATTTCAGAAATTAATTAGTAATAGCTAAAAACTACATTGAATCAAAACTCTTTCTTTCTTTATTCTTTTTCCATCATTATTTATTCATTTGTTCTATATGAAAAAATATTATTAAAAATTAAGAGAGATAATAAAGAAAACAAATAAATTAGAACCACAAACAAAAGAGTAGAAAAAGAAAAAGGATAAATGAATTAACAAAATTTTGATGGTCAAAATGTCTTCTTTTCTTTTTTTACAAATAAGCAATCATATCTTTTGATAAGTTAAAAAAAGTAGAGAAATAGTATCACTTTTGATAGTAGAATGAGATCACAAGGGTAGCTAGAAACATCATTGCCAACATAGTGTATAGAGGTTGGCAATACATTAAGTGTAAAAAACACATAGCTAATATGTTGATGTAATTGGTAGTTTTGTGTTCTGGACTGGGCCGAGGCTGCCCAACAGTCGAGCAGGCCCAACCCATACAGCCTGGGGAGGCCCAATAAGGTCCTTCTGCAAGACACGCGACTGCCACGTGCAAGCCACAGTTTCGCCGGGGAGATAAGTAGTGTCGGGCACTTGGGACAATAGGAAAGGAGGACATCACACCCTGCTGAGATGTACCTCCCCGACAGATTAGCTTCTCCCCGCGAGAATGCTACACATCACTCCTCGACGAACACGATTCCTCCCCGCGAGGCCATGTCCACTCTACGGGCTTGATACCTCCTCGACACAGAAGGCTCCTCCCCGCGAGGCCATGTCTTTTCTACGGGCTTCATCTCTCCTCGACACAGAAGGCTCCTCCCCGCGAGGCCATGTCCATTCTACGGGCTTCATCTCTCCTCGACATAGAAGGCTCCTCCCCGCGAGGAGTGCCCAACGGTCCATACCACGTGGACATGTTCCAAGTAACCTCCCACGTCCGAAGGATTCGGTCTGCCCTACTTCCGGAAATCTAGGAGCAGTTACTCTAGGGCGAAGACCACGTGCTGGTCTTCACTACTACACGTAAGCCCTAGCAGTTGCTTGGAGTGGGCCTAGTTGATCCAGCCCACTGCAGGTAACCGTTGGCCCCGCGCTGGGGGTTCTCTATAAATACCCTCTCATTTGAGAGGGTCAGGTTAGACACATTCTTCTTGCCACTCTACACTTTCTGTATTTGCTGTTATTCTGTACACTCTCTCACTTGAGCGTCGGAGTACCTTGCAGGTACACCCCCTCCCCCCGGCCGTCTCTCACCATCACCGGAGCTGTCGTTCCAGACGCCGTTGGCCACTATCAACTATCTGATCCAGGTACGATCAGTGGCGCCGTCTGTGGGAACTTATAAGCTTCCCTGTTTTTCTGCTCGATAAACCAAAGCTTTCTCCATTCAACAACCATCATGGCTAACCCGTCGGCGAATCAAGCTCTAGACAACGTTATCGCGCAGCTCAGTACTGGCAACTGCGTCGACAACAACGCTGCCCAACCTGTCGTGGAGAACGACATCAGAGACGGACTCACCGCCTCACCATCTTCCGAGGAAGTGGAGTACGAGACAACTCACCAAGACGGACATGAAACAGTCCTCCAACCCGTTTTCCAGCCCATGGACCCGCCGCCAAATGCGGACCTGAGCACTGATGCCCTGTTTGCTTTGGTCAATCAGACCAACCAGATGATCTTTAACCAGAACATCCGTATCGAGGCGCTTGAGAATGGTCGTGGTCGGACTTCCCCGCGAAGACACCGACCACCACCATTTCCAAGACGTTCGCAGTCCCCAGAGGCATCTCGCAGCCCCTCCCCAGTTCACAGGGGTCGCAGGCCACGCTTAGAGCGTACCCAGTCGAAACATCCTCAGAAATGCCACCGCTCCCCGCCACCAAAGGGGCCAGTTCGCTCCTCGAAAAATAAAAGGAGCAGGCCGGACACCGAGGAGCCCAGAGGCCGCCCAAAGGACCACTCCTCGAGGCGTCACTATGTTCACGGACAACACTCCCCCTCTGTGACTCTGGGAGCCAGCGAGGATGACGATTACCGGACCCCTCTGGCCAGGCACATCATGGACGCCCCTATTCCTAAGGGCCTGGAGAGGCCCCCGTCCTTGCGGACATATGACGGGACATCTGATCCTGATGACCATGTCGAGAGTTTTGAAGCTTTGCTCGATTTCAGGAATGTCTCTGGCGCCATCAAATGTTGATTATTCCCTACGACTCTTCGGAAAGGGGCCATGGCTTGGTACAAAAACCTAGCATCTGAATCAATCACGTCGTGGAGGGTCCTGAGGGAGCGCTTCAGAAAACATTTTACGGCTTCTCGTCGACATCCGAAGACGATAGCCTCCCTGGAAGCCATCTTTCAGGGGAAGGATGAACCTCTCCGGAGCTACATCGAGAGGTTCAACAAGGAAGCGGTCGAAATCCACGTGACCAATCACATCAAAATGTATCTCATCATCAAGGGTTTGCGGCTAGGATCCAAGTTCGTAGAATCCGTCGGACTACACCGTCCCTGCAGCTTTGAAGGCCTCCTCGAGAGGGCTCAGTCACATATTGAGTTCGAGGAAGCTGAAGCCACACAAATTGCCCTCGATTCGAGGCGCAGAGAAGGCCCCCGCGGCAACAAGGAAGAAGGCTCCCCTCCACCCAGGCGAGGTGGGGACAGGAGAAGAGAAGATTCCCCTCCACCTAGGCAAGGTGGGGAAAGAAAAAAAGAAGCCCGGACCAAAGAGCCCCGCGAATCACGGGGACCGTCTGGCCTTTTCAAAGACTACACACCGCTAAACGCGTCCCGCGTGCGCATTTTTAGCGAATGTGCCAATTTGGAGTTCGTCAAAGGGGGAATCCGCTTCCCGAAACCGATGGCTCCCAAACCAAATAGTGACAAGTCCAAGTACTGCCGGTTCCATCACAGACACGGGCACGTTACTGAAGATTGCGTCCACCTTAAGGACGCAATCGAAACGCTGATGAAAGAGGAGTACCTAAAGAAGTACGCCAAGCAGCAAGAGGCCCCCCACCCCAGCGGCCAGGAGGCCCAGAATGTCGAGGAGTCAACTCTTTCTCCCAACAATGGATCGCTGCAACTCGCGTTGAGCATCACGCGACCTGAAGACTTTGGCTTTTTGGGAGAACTCGACAACCCTGAAGCTGTCCGAAACATGTGGAAGAGCTTCCGAGCAGAAGAGTCGATAAGTGCCCGTAGTACCTGGGAGTCTTTCCCCCAAGCCCTGGTCATATCTGGCGGAGCCCCTGACCGTTTAACCGTGGGGTCAATAAAGAGGAAATTCGACAAACTGAAAGCAACAACTCCTCGAGCCCCTACCCTCGAGAGGGTTAAGGGAAGATCAAATCTGATTACCTTCTAACTCGAGGAACTTCCCGGTGGGGCACCTAACGCCAACATCCCCCTCCTGATCCGGGCACAGATGGCCAATTTTGATGTCCACAGAATTTTGGTTGACCAGGGGAGCTCGGTGGACATCATGTACGTCCACCTCTTTGAGACCCTTCAGCTGACCAAGAGACACTTGTCCCCGTACGTAGGGTCAGACCTACAAGGCTTCAATGGCGCGACCACCAGACCATGGGGCTTCGTGGAGTTGATGGCCACCTTTGGGATTGAGGAAACTGCCCGACAGGTGAAGACGCGTTTCTTGGTGGTGGACTGCCCGTCCCTCTACAACTGCATCATGGGGAGGACCGCGTTGGCGGAACTGACAGCCGTACCATCAACGGTCCACCTAAAGATGAACTACTACACGAAGCGTGGACGTGTGGTCACTCTCCACGGGGACATCAAGGCGGCCAGAAGATGTTTTGACGCAGCAATCAAGGGTCTGAGTGTCGTCGGAGATGTCAAACCCAAGACTCAGGTTGAGACACCTCCAGACGTCGTGCAGGTTTTACTCCCGTCGGTCAGCGCGGTCGACCTTGACAGCAGGTTTCCCGGGGAGCAGGAAGAAGCTGCAGGCGAGGACCTCCCAGTTGAAATTAATGGGCATCCTCTCCACCCAACGCGCCCCGTCACAGATGGAGATTTCGAACTGGTTCCTCTCGGCGACAGCCCAGATCGAAGCGTGAAGATTGGCTATGGACTCCCCGACCTGGCGAAGAGGAAACTAAAGGCATGCCTCCGAGGAAATATAGATTTATTCGCCTGGAGTGCTGCACAGATGCCCGGACTGGACCCTGAAGTAGCTTGTCATCAGCTAACTATAGATCCGGCCGCTAAGGCTGTAGCTCAACGTAGGCGTAGGCAGTCTCCGGAAAAAATGGAGGCTGCTGAAAAAGCTGTAAAAGACCTCCTAGAGGCAAACTTTATTTCCGAGGCCAAGTACACGACTTGGCTCTCAAATGTTGTACCCGTTAAGAAAAATAATGGAAAATGGAGGATATGCGTTGACTACACAGATCTTAACCGGGCATGCCCGAAAGACTCTTATCCCTTACCTAACATCGACCAGCTGGTCGATAATTCTGCAGGATTCAAATTACTATCCTTCATGGATGCCTACTCGGGGTACAACCAAATCCCCATGGACGAGGCCGACAAGCAGCATACCGCTTTCATGACCGAGTCGGGCAATTACTACTATAACGTAATGCCCTTCAGCTTGAAAAATGTTGGCGCCACCTACCAACAGATGATGAACAAGGTCTTCCGGGCAGATATCGGCGACGTGCTCGAGGTCTACATGGACGACATGATCGTCAAATCTGCAAAAGAAGTCGACCAGCTGCTCACCTCAAGAAAGTGTTCGACATGGCGAGGAAGTGTCGCATGAGGTTCAACCCTGACAAATGCACCTTCGGTGTTCGCGCAGGGAAGTTCCTCGGCTTCTACCTCACGGAGAGGGGAATCGAGGCAAACCCTGACAAATGTAGGGCATTCTCCGAAATCCCTACCCCGAACTCGAAGAAATCGACCCAGTCACTTAACGGAATGCTGACTGCTCTCTCCCGTTTTGTCGCCAAATCTGCTCAGTACGCACTCCCTTTTTTCAAGCTTCTCCGACAGAAGGCGACTTTTGAATGGAGTGAAGAATGCGAACAAGCCCTCCTCCATCTAAAACAAGTCCTATCCCAACCCCCGGTCTTGTCTCGACCAGATAACGGGGAAACACTTTTCTTGTACCTGGCCGTCACCGGCGAAGCGGTGAGTGATGTCCTCATACGGGAGACCCCCGACGGACAGAAACCGATTTATTTCACGAGCAGAGCCCTTCAGGGTCCCGAGCTCATATACCAATAGATTGAAAATGGCCCTCGTATCTGCAGCTAGAAGATTACGTCATTACTTCCTGGCCCATACAATCGTGGTAAGGACGGAGCAGCCTATCAGACAGCTCCTCAGTCGGCCAGATATGGCAGGGAGAATACTCCGATGGTCTCTCGAGCTATCCGAGTTCGACCTCTGATACGAAGGAAGAAAAGCCTTAAAAGCTCAGATACTGGCCGACTTCGTAGCGGAAATGACCGTCCCTGAATCCTCGACCAATGGCTCCCAGAAATGGACGATTTACTTCGATGGAGCCTCCAGTGCAAAAGGTAGCGAAGCAGGCATTATCCTCGAAAACGAGTAGGGTATCCTGATAGAGGTCTCCCTCGAACTGTCCTTCAAGACATCGAATAACCAAGCCGAATACGAGGCCTTCCTCGCGGGACTTCGACTTGCGGAAGACCTTGGCGCTAAAGAAGTCAAAATCTTTACAGACTCCCAGCTCGTGGCATCACAGGTTTGGGGAGAATTCCAGGCCAAAAACGATAGTCTCGTCGAGTACCTAACCTTGGTGCAAGAAAATTTGAAGAAATTTGTCTCCGCGGAGGTGGCTCACATCCCGCGCGAGCACAACACTCGAGCAGACGTGATCTCCAAGCTTGCGAGCACTAAGAAAAAAGGAGGGAACAAATCAGTTATCCAGGAGATACTGACCCAGCCGAGCATAAACAAACCCACACCGACCACAGAGGTCAACGCCATCGGGGACACAAACTGTTGGATGACCCCAGTTTACGAATACTTGACGACGGGAAAACTGCTTGATGATCCTAAAGAAGCAGGGATAGTCAAGAGGCGGGCATGTGCGTACACCATCGTAGAAGGTAAGCTATACCGTCGGGGATTCTCCATTCCCTTACTCTGGTGTGTCGAAGAAAGCAAAGTTTTGGGGATCCTCCAAGAAATCCACGAAAGGATCAACGCCCAGCACCTCGGCGGAAGGTCCCTAACCCGAAAAGCACTCCGAGCGGAGTATTATTGGCCCACTACGCAACATGACGCAAAGGAACACGTCAAGAGATGTGACCGCTATCAAAGACACGGGGACATGCACCTCGCTCCTCCAAACGAGCTTAAGTCATTGTCATCCCCGTGGCCGTTTGCGTGGTGGGGAATGGATATCCTCGGACCTTTCGTCATAGGGTCGTACCAGAACAAGTACCTCATCGTCGGGGTAGATTACTTCACGAAGTGGATTGAGACAGAGGCGCTGGCCAAAATCACTGCCTTCAGCATACTCCGTTTCTACAAGAGAAACATCCTCGCCCGATTCGGTGTGCCCCAAGCCATTGTCACCGACAACGGGACACAGTTCACCGACAGGAACTTCCAAGACTTCGTCGCCAAACTGGGCACAAAACATCACTTCACGTCGGTCTAACACCCTCAAACCAACGGGCAGGCCGAAGCAGCGAACAGAGTGATACTCCGGGGACTGAAGCGACGACTCGGCGAGGCCAAACAATGGTGGGTCGAGGAGTTGAACAGCATCTTCTGGGCGTATCAAACAACCCCATACTCCACGACCGGGGAGACCCCGTTACGCCTAACGTACGAAACCGAGGCAGTTATCCCCGTGGAGATCAGGGAACCCTTGAGGAGGACAGAAGCTCCCCTCGACGAAGAAACAAACAACGAAGCCCTGCGAGAGGAACTCGACCTTGTTGAAGAGATAAGGACCGACGCTTCCCTCCAAGAAGCCTCTTTAAAACAAAAAATAACTTTGCGTTATAATGACAAAGTTATCAAATGAGACTTCCAAGTAGGCAGTCTTGTCCTACGGAGAAATCAGAAAGATTCACGCGAAGGAAAGCTGGACGCAAACTGGGAGGGCCCATACCGCGTCATTGCAAAGACGGGGACGGGTGCCTATTACCTCGAAAACCTCCATGGTGAACAACTTGCTCGACCATGGAATGCTGAGAAGCTCAAAAAATACTACAGTTAGACACTGCCCGGGACAGTACGATGTCGCGACCACGGGGGAGTGCAACGGTACATGCGCGACACCTCTATATAACACACGACGGCCAAAAACCACGAAGTGTGTGCGTGAGACTTTTTGGCCCGACGAGGAGACCTCAACCGAGCTCCGTCGTTGACGTACCAAATAGGCAGAACACCCAGCTCGCGATGGGAAGTTCACGCCACGAAGCTAAGACCTCGACCGACTTCTTAGCCTCGTTGAAGGTCGGAGTACAACCCCCGACCACTCGACTAGCTCTCTTCACAGTCGAGGATCATCAGAGTCGAGCAAACTCCCAAGGCACCAGCGATCTCAACTACTTAGGAAAAAATAAGTAATGTATAAAGTATCACACGCAAGCAAAATAAATAAAGAGGCAAAGCGAAGTATTAGAATCGGGCAAAACCCATTGTACAAATATTACATCAATCAGCCCACAAGCCGGGCAACAACAACAAAATGGCACGTAGGCCAAGTAAACTATATTCCTACGCAACAGCAGTCTCGGCAGCAGTCTCAGCAGCGTCTGGCCCACCTTCTTCGTTGGCATTTCCTTCTTGCCCAGGCAGCACTATCCGGCCATCGACCACCTCGCAGTTAGCATCAGCCCCATCGGTCACAAGGCCGGGATTTAGGATCCGAAGCTGCGCCACTGCATTTCGGAACCCTATGCCCGCGGCCTCAAGAGTATCATCCTCGGCTAGCCAGAGATCCTGCTCGACTATCCTGGGTTTGGCCGCCAGAGCTACCTGAGAGGTTAGGAGCTTATCCTCTTCAGTTTCACCTTCAGCTGGCCGAACAGCATCCTCCAGCTCTGCGATCCTCTCCTTGAGCCGATTCTCCTCTGCCTCCAGCTCGGTGATCCAGGCAAGATGACCTTTCTCCGCTTCCTCAGCTTCCTTTAGCTTTGTCTCCGCCCGCTGCTGCTGCTCGCTCTGTTCTTTATTCAGGTCCCTGCATTCCTTCAACTCTTTGCGCAGGTCTAGTAGCTCAGCCTCCAAGGTCTCGAGCCTTTCTTGTAGTCGAGAAAGTTCAGCAGTGGGGCGGGTTTCGTCGTTCAGGACAATAGCAGTCGAACAGAGCCGCATAACGGCAGACATGTCCTCAAAGATCGTTCTCCTCCTCGCTTCCGCAACGGTCCCCAGCACAACTTGGATTTCAGAGGGAGGGATGCGAGGATAGATGAATTCAGAGAAGAAGCGGGGCTTGAGATGGCATGGTGGGAGTTCGAAGCTTGAAGGAGGTGGAGGACTTTCTTCGTGGGCCAGGTCGACAAATTCCGCATTCGAAACCCGTAGCCATTTCGGCGTCCCTTGATTACCCGGGGACTGGCTCTCAGCAGGAGGTGTGCGCCTACCTGAAGTCCCCGACGCAGTCAAAGCAAGCTGGGATTGGCTGGAACCATCGAGCATCGCAGCAGAGGAAACACCCTCGGACATGGCCCCAGAAGAAGCAACACCTTAACCCTTTGAATGAGATGGCTCTCCCCGAGCCTGTTCTTCTCGAGCCCTCTTCGACTTCAACTTCTTGAGCCTCTCCTCAGCTCCGGCCATTTTCCCTGCAAAAAGAAAGAAAACATTAGTAAGGCAAGGTATACAGACGCGAGGAAGGCTTAGGTCGAGGATGTTTTCACCACCTAACAGCTCATCTGCTTCTTCATCGGAGAAGGTCTCGAGCAGAACACGGGTATTGATCAAGCGACGTTGCTTCATCACCTGCCCGTCTACTCCCGTTATAGGCTCGCCATCCAGTGTTTCGTACCGAGCTTCATTGAAGCTTTCGACGAACGCGAAAATTTTATCATAAGCTGCCCAGTCGTCGACGTCCAACTGATTGTGTTTCACCTTGTATTTATCAACCCCTTTTTTGAAGTGTTCCTCCGTCCAGTACAGAGGGAACTTTGGCTCCAGAACCTCCTCAGAGCGACCGTCTACTTTACGGGTAACTCTCCGGTACAGCCAGTTGATAGCCCCAAGGGTGACCGGCTTCACAAAATAGTAGCGGTACTTGAAATCCCGGATGGAATCCAAATACGTGTGGAATAGAGCTCTGCTTTGCTTAAAGGACACCCAACCGTGTCGTCCACCGACCGACGACCTTTGAAGATGGAATATTCGAAAGAAGAGGGACACTGTCGATCTGATTTTCAGGTGTTTACAAACAAGTTCAAAAGCCCGGATAAAGGCCAGCGAGTTCGGGTGAATCTGCGAGGGTGTCAGCTTCAACCAAGCGAAGACCCCCTCTTGGAAATCCGTGAAGGGCAACCTCCACCCCGCTTCGTCGAACATGAACTCGTATAACGAGATACGCATTCCTCGGTAAGGCGAGCATATTCGGTGATGCTCTTCAGGGCAGAAAACCTTCCATGATTTATCAGACCCAATTAGTCAATGCTCGACGGTACAGAACGCGTCTTCCACGTCTCTGTAGACAAAGATGGACGACATCTCTAGGGCTTCGTCGCAGACCCACTCCTCGAGCGGGCGCTCTTAGGCAAAAGCCATATGAGCCATAGGAGATTCTGGGTGGTCGTCTTCTTCAAAGGATCCTACGGCCACCTTCGCAGCCAAACCGTCCATTTACCTGAAAAGCAGAAGGAAACGGTGACTTCGATGGGTCATATCAAATTCACCCCTCCACCGCTGTTCAAGCGAACGGGCGAGGAAGGGGCAAGGCTTTCTCGTTTCCCCGACATAGCCGGTCGAGGATCAACATGGTCACCGGGGCACTCATCGCCTCCCCGGAAAATTCTGCCCCTTTTCTCCCATAGCGCTAACGAAAAGAGCGACCATTGGGGACCCCGGGACATTCATCATGTCCTCGAGATATTCATCCCTTGTCCCCGATACATTCAACAAAAGCGAGAGAAGTTCTTAACACTTCTTCTATCAACAACAAAAGATTCTCGCCGTATTCGCCAGGAACCCTTTCATTTCTCATGGGAACTTCATCAGTTCACCAAGGAAGTGCTATACGCTAGTTAAAATCAAGAGGAAACGCAAGAAAAAGGTCCGTTTTTGAACAAATACCTTACAGGCGACGATTTAGGTTTCCGATGCGGAGTTCTGGCAGTTGACGGCGGCGAACAGCTGCTGTAGAAGATAGAGAGAGAAAGAGAGGGATTATTGAGAGAGAAACGGAAAAAGTGGGAAAATGAATGAGGGGAGGAGTTTTTATAGTGGTTTTCACGGAACTCGAGGGACATAGGGCACTTGAGTGCGCTACCCTAGCTAGTCGCCCTAGCCTCCCTAGGTTATGATGATAGACGACACGTGGCACACATGCAGTCGTTCATCCTCCCACGCGTGTCCTTTCAATTTTCCCCAACATTTCGAATCTGAAACCGCTCATCTCCCCGGCGTTACGGCCAGACACAGCTGTCCGATGCCCGACTTATGTGCGACCGTAGGAACGTCGAGCACGAGAATGGCCTCCTCGGCTCCTCTCTAGGCGTATCCCCGACATGCCAATAACCCTTAAGTCATTACTCTGACATCTCAGAGCAACGACTTGGGGGGCTCCTGTTCTGGACTGGGCCGAGGCAGCCCAACAGACGAGCAGGCCCAACCCATACAGCCTGGGGAGGCCCAATAATGTCCTTCTGCAAGACACGCGACTGCCACGTGCAAGCCACGATTTCGCCGGGGAGATAGGCAGTGTCGGGCACTTGGGACAATAGGAAAGGAGGACATCACACCCTGCTGAGATGTACCTCCCCGACAGATTAGCTTCTCCCCGCGAGAATGATACACATCACTCCTCGACGAACACGATTCCTCCCCGCGAGGCCATGTCCACTCTACGGGCTTGATACCTCCTCGACACAGAAGGCTCCTCCCCGCGAGGCCATGTCCATTCTACGGGCTTCATCTCTCCTCGACATAGAAGGCTCCTCCCCGCGAGGAGTGCCCAACGGTCCATACCACGTGGACATGTTCCAAGTAACCTCCCACGTCCGAAGGATTCGGTCTGCCCTACTTCCGGAAATCTAGGAGCAGTTACTCTAGGGCGAAGACCACGTGTTGATCTTCACTACTACACGTAAGCCCTAGCAGTTGCTTGGAGTGGGCCTAGTTGATCCAGCCCACTGCAGGTAACCGTTGACCCCGCGCTGGGGGTTCTCTATAAATATCCTCTCATTTGAGAGGGTCAGGTTAGACAGATTCTTCTTGCCACTCTACACTTTCTGTATTTGCTGTTATTCTGTACACTCTCTCACTTGAGCGTCGGAGTACCTTGCAGGTACACCCCCCCCCCCCCCCCCCCGCCGTCTCTCACCATCACCGGAGCTGCCGTTCTAGACGCCGTTGGCCACTATCAACTGTCTGATCCAGGTACGATCATTTTGGTTTAGTCTTTTTGGTCGTTTTGAGTGGGCTGGATCCGTGCGATCGCCTTGTATTGGTTTAATTGTTTTTTGAGATATATATTCTTTTATTTTAAAAAAAAGTAGAGAAATAAGTAGGGGTATTCATGGTGCATGTCGACCCACCAACTCATTAATCCAAATCGAACCAAATTATAAATTATCCAAACTCATTCATTTATGGGTATATCCAACCCAACTCATAACAATCCGTATAATTTTGGTTTAGATATCGGATTTGAGTTTTGCAATCCGCGAACCCGTTTATCCAATCCATTAATGTGACTTTAGTAATTTCTTATTATTTTTATTATTATTTTAAATAAAAATATAAAATTAATATCTCACTAATACTCATAATTTTTTCAAAAAAATATTATTCTCCATCAATAATACTACTAGACCAATAAGTTCACGTAATAATAAGATTAAATGTTGTTTCTTATTTTCTTTTGTATCATTTCCTACTTGTGTATTTTATTGAAATAATGTGTCTTGTTGAATTTTATACTATTATCAAGTGTTATGTCATGTTGATGACTTTTATTAGATATTACATGATGTGTTTCATCAAATTGAGTGGTATAAATGCGTATGATTGTATTGAGTTGTGCTACATATTTTTAAACTGACAAAAAAATCATAATTTTATTTATTTATTAGAAACAGAACCCACAAACTCAACACAACCCAACTCATAAATGAACTGGTCGATTCAGGTTAGTTTTGACAATGAAATTGCGGGTTGGATGACGAATCCAACCTATTAAAATTTGAACAGGTTGGGTAATTGGTTAGGACAAACCCGATTCAACTCAACCCGTGTATACCCCTAAAAATAAGCAATGCAAACAAAATTTAGTGCGTTGAATAAATATATAAAACTCAAAATTAATTATGATAATAGTTACTTTGCTAAATAACGGGAGAAGTTAACAAAGTGGATGAGAGAGAAGTTAATAAATGTGATGGTTAATATGTCAATATATGATATCACTAAGATGAACAATCAAATACATAAAATTTTAAAAAGAAAAATATTATATTGCTTGATATACATTTATTTTATGAGTTATTACGGTAAAAAATTTCAGCAAGAGTAGAAAGAATGTGTTTATTGACAAAACAAAATGTGTAGTTATCAAATGGGAAATTGCGGCCTCATTTTGACTCAATTTGTTACCTTCTCTAAAAAATTGTATTTCTTATATATATAGATATAGATGAAAAATCTTCTTTAAAAAAAACTATACAATAACGTTATGGAACGGTTATTTCGCGATCATCTAAGTGCAAGTTGTAACTTCTAACCCTTTACACAAATTTAATTAATTATTTTAATATAATAATAAATTTAAGGATAAATTTGAAATAATAAAAGAGTCACTCCAAAAAATTGTATTCCCTTTATATATAAGTATAGAGATACGTGAAAGTTATGCCAACACCAAACAATAAAAGGAATTTCTGAAAAAGAGATGGATAGGAATCCTATATCATTTTCTCAACAAAAACCTATAATCTTTATATAAGTTTGATAAAGACAGTTAGGACTCACAATTAATCGAACCAACTCGAGAATAGTTTGAAACTCGATTAAACAATTAATTCGTTGAACTTGGTTTATGAATCTAATGAGCTGGATATGAGCGAAAAATTAAGTTCGTTAACTAAATGAGTTGAACTTGAACTATACATAGTTCGACTCGTTAGGTACATGAGCCAACTCGATTATATATGAGAAAAATTATATTGTCTTTAAGAATAAGTTTAATAATTTTAATATAAATTTTAATCTTATATTTATTTTAATCAAACAGTGTTAATTGATAATTTATATTTTCAAGTGAGCAAAATATTTTTAAAAATAATTATACAAATAAAATTAGCATCATATAAATTAATTAATTTTTGAATTAGTATATTTTTTAGACAAAGTTAAATTCCAATCTAATAATTTTTATTTTATTTCAATATTTTTTTTAAAATAATATTAATTTAAAATGTTAAATATATATAAATTTAAAATACAATTCTTAAATCTTACATTTTTAGAAAAGAATGTGTGTTTGTGTGTTAATTTAATAAAATTTAAGTAACATATTGTTTAAATTATATGTGTTAACTAACTTACTGTAATACCCCATATTTTTTATTTTGCTTTGGATAATATTAGTTTTGATCAACTGCGTTCTGGTGGACTCTGAGAAATTATCTGTAAAGATAATTTGAGCAGCCGATGAGCTTAGATCAAATCAAATTAATATTATCTGACTCTGAAATTTTGTCAATTGGTGCTATAGAGATATTTTGGACATTTAGTAGTGTTACTAACTAATTGATATTTCTCTATATCATTCTATTCCCTCACATGTTGCAAAATTAGAAAGAAAGCTAGTAAGAAGTAAAGAGAAGGAAAAGCAAACGGAAAAAAAAGGAGAAACCTAGAGGAAGAAGAGGAAAGCTTGGATCCTCTTCATTATTCATTAAATCATCTCACAATCTTCATCATCATCTTGTCTAGAGGTGGATTTTAGTTAGTACTTAAGCTCTATAAATTTTAGAAATGTTAGAGTTTAGGTTAGAAATGGTAAATATTGAATATTGTGTGTAATCGATTGTTTTCACGGTTCAAATCTTGATTAAAATGCATAATATGATCGATACAGTTATGAATATGATGTATGATAAGTGAATATTTGATCCTTTGAGTTTTTATGAGTTTTGAGTAAGTTGAATGGTTTTGAATCATGAAAAAACCAGAATTTTTTTGTTCTGTAACAGAGTAACCGATAACCCTATTAGAGTAACTGATTACTCTATGGAAAAATTGATAATCTGCGCAAAATTTAAACTGAGTAACCGATTATCCTATTTGGGTAATCGATTACCGGAATGTGTCTCTAACTCTCATTTAGCCTCTGTGTGAACAATGAAGCTTGAGTAACCGATTACCCTATTAGAGTAACCGATTACCACTGTAAGATGACGAAAAATATTGAAAAATTCATATCTTTTAGATCGTAACTCCGATTGAAGCGTAGTAATAGTCGTTGGAAAGCTATGGAAATATCTTACGCAATGAAAGTGAAAAATATTGATTTTTGCTACCGATTAAATAAATCAGAGGAAGCTCAAGAAATGCGATAAATTATGAGTTGAATTATTACATGTATTTTATTATACTATTGTGTTGTGCTACATCTAACTTCTTATTGTGAAGTATGATTGAGAGAATATGCATGTTTAAAATATGGAATAGGAAGAGTGGGGAAACCTTAAAATAAATCTATTGTGGAACCTAGTAGTGTGACTAGGAATTGATAGATAATCTAGATGGCGATGCTCGTCCGTTCGATGCCTATGCGTGCATCCTCGACGAGTAATGGTCTAGAAGAGAGTAAGACACTAGTATGGAACATGTGTGAACCCTTGTATTTTATGAGAAAAGGCGAATGTGGCCTTGTAATTATCGAATACAATCACGTTTGTGTGTGAAATCATGTAATCAGGACTGTTTCCCTGATAAATTGTCGTTTCATGAGCTTAGGCTCCTCTAGAATGTACGTATGATTACTTGGTAGGTTTGATTCCTGTGTATAGTACGAATGGAGCCTATAAGGTAAAGAGAATTGTGACGGTGTATGGACCGTGTGAAGTGACGATTCGTAAGGTGATAATATGTCCCTTAGTTTCCGAATCCATTTCGTATGCCAAGTAACCTACGAGGATCCATTACTCGGGCCGACTTCTAGACGTAGAAGAGGACAGGAAAAAGGGGATGCCTTGATGAGGTTACCGATTAGTGATATTTTGAGTTGGTGAACTCATGAACATGTTTCCATATAGTGTAAGATTGTGAACTCAAGGTCACTTCCCTTCCCTTTGACTTGAGTTAGGATTGATAGAACCTTGTAAAGCCGAGATAATCCATAAGATAGGGAACTCACTGGGATTTAATATCTTACCCCACGTTGTTGATTATATTACAGGTACTTCAGGTTCCGCGAAGGGTAAGGATAAAGTCGTTTGATTATCCTTACGTGTCTTGGCTTTTGGGATGGCATAGCTTCCGTTGTGGAGATTTATTTTGAGATCATTGTTTTGATCTAGTTCTTAGTACTTTGGAACATCTTGTATACATTATGCCATAGTTTTAGCATTTTGTATTTTTTTTTGGGCATGTAATATATACAATGTGTTAACTAGGAACTTATATGGTATTTCAATACCAAAACTTGGATTCATGTATAATATATATGCTTTGAAGTATGTTGTTATATATGGGTGTTACAGTTGGTATCAGAGCAGGTCGTATCCTCGACCTAGCCATGAAATAATATAAGTAATTCTTTCCGTTCACATGTGTTGTGTCGCCATTGTTCTTAAGTGTTATATTTATGGCATTGAGCCTGATCAACTTAATCCTATCTGTATGAAGTTTAGGAACATGGCTGACAGACACAGAACCCGTGGTAGACCCAGAACTAATTCTCCCGAGACGAACCCGCCAGGTGGCGAAGAGTATGTCCCATGGCCCTAGTTTTTACAGCAGATGCAGCAGCAGCAGAACCATGTCATGCAGCAGATGGTACAACAAATGAATGGGGGTTTTCATCCTCAAGTGGTTGTTCCAGATGATGTAGGTGGGAGTTTTCAGGATTTCATCCGCATGAATCCTCCAGAATTTCATGGCGGATTAGATCCTGTGAAAGTTCATGAATGGGTGGCTGGTATGGAGAAAATCTTTTTGATAGTTCACTGTAGTGAGGAAAACAAAGTGGTGTTTGCTTCTCACTCGTTGAAAGGTCCTACTATGAGGTGGTGGGAGAATGCTTCGGCTTTAATAACTATCCAAGATATGCCTAAGGTCTAGGAGCAATTTAAGATTTCCTTTATGGAAAAGTATTTCCCTATTTCCTTGAGGACGTAAAAGGAGTTTGAATTCCAACAATTGAGGCAAGGTACTATGACTGGGGCTGCTTATGCTGAGAAGTTTGAGATCATGGCTGCTTACTCTAGGCAGGTCGTGTATGCTCCGGATGAAAAGTGGAAGATTGACCAATTTCTTTTTGGATTGAAAGCTGAGATTTTTCATAGTGTGTCTCAAAGAGAGTTCACTACTTATGCTGAGTTGCTAAGGCAATGCTATGTGGCTGAGAATAGTTTGAAGAGAGTTCAAGCAGAGGGGGATTTGAGTAAGTCGAATCAGAATGATTATGGAAGATCAAGCCAATAGTTTAGGTCTAGACAACAAACTTTAAAAGGAAAACAGGTTCAGAATTCTAGAGCAAGTACATCTCCTGTGTGCCATAATTGTGGTAAGATGCATTTTGGTAGATGTCGCTTCGAAGGAGTGGAGTGTCACCGGTGTCAAAAAGTAGGTCTTATGGCAAAGGATTGTCCTCAGAATAGGAATCAGACGTAAGGAAAGAGTACCAGTCGAGTTTGTACATTGGATGCAAGAAAGGCTAAGGGTGATAAATCTTTGATTGCTAGTACGTGTTTCGTTAATGTACATCCTTGTTTTGTATTATTTGATTATGGAGCAATACACTATTTTGTGTCAATGCAATGTATGAAGCGACTTGGGTTGCAAGTTATTTCGTTGTCTCCACCCATGGTGGTTACTACTGCCATGGATGAGACGATTGAAACACCTTTAATATGTGAAAACTGTGTTTTATTTATGGATGGAAGAGTTTTTCAGATTGATCTTATTTGTTTTCCGCTTAAGAAAGTAGATGTTGTTTTGGGGATGGATTGGCTTTCTGTTAATTCGGTATTTATTGGTTGTGAAGAGAAATTAATCATCATTCCATCCGCTGAAGCTACTCCGAAGGATGTGTTAACAACTATTTTAGAAGGTACGGTTGGAATGATAAATTTCTTGTTTGAGAAGGAAAAATCTGTTCTTTTGGTTCTCACTAAGGAGGAGAGTAGCGACCTACAAGTTCTACACATCCCTGTAGCCTGTGAGTTTTCCGAAGTTTTCCCCGAGGATGTCACTTCTCTTCCTCTGGAAAGGGAAGTGGAATTCTCTATTGACCTGATACCGGGAACGACTCCTATATTTGTTTCTCCGTATCGGATGGCACCGCTCGAGTTAAGAGAATTGAAGGATCAATTGGAAGAGTTAATGGCTAAGCATTTTGTTCGACCCAGTGTTTCGCCCTGGAGAGCTCCAGTGTTGTTAGTAAAGAAGAAAGATGATGGGATGCGGTTATGTATGGATTATCGGCAGTTGAATAAAGTCACCATTAAGAATAAGTACCCATTACCCAGGATAGAAGACCTGTTAGATCAATTGAAAGGAGCCCGTGTATTCTCGAAGATTGATTTTACGGTCAAGTTATCATCAAATCCGTGTGAAGAGTTCAGATGTACAAAAGACCGCATTTAGAACCCGTTAAGGTCATTATGAATTCTTAGTAATGCCTTTCGGTGTGACAAATGCTCGAGCAGTTTTTATGGATTATATGAATCAAATATTTCAACCTTACTTGGACCAATTTGTAGTGATCTTTATTGATGACATTCTTATTTATTCTCGTACTTCTCAAGAGCACGGAGAGCATTTAAAAATCGTTCTACCGATCTTACAAGAGAAACAACTTTTTGCCAAGCTAAGCAAGTATGAGTTTTGGATGTCGGAGGTTAGTTTTCTTAGTCATGTAATATCTCAAGGAGGCGTGGCATTGGATCCATCGAAAGTTGAAGCGGTAATTAAATGGGAGAGACCGAAGAATGATTCGGAAGTTAGAAGTTTCTTGGGACTGGCAGGTCATTATAGGAGGTTTATCAAAGGCTTTTCTCAATTGGCTTTACCAATGACCAAACTTACTCGAAAGGATTGTTCTTATGAGTGGGATTCGGCTTGTGAACAAAGTTTTAGGAGTTTGAAGGAAAGATTGACGATTGCTCCTGTTTTGATCATTCCTGATCCTAGCAAGTCGTATAAGGTATTTTGTGATGCATCAAAGATGGGATTAGGAGGTGTCTTAATGCAGGATAGTCACGTGGTGGCTTATGTTTCTCGACAATTAAATGTTCACGAGAAGAATTATCCAACTCACGATTTGGAATTGGCGGCGGTTGTTTTTACACTGAAAGTGTGGCGTCATTATTTGTATGGAGTACATTTTGAAATGTTCAGCGACCACAAGAGTTTGAAGTATCTTTTTTATCAGAAAGAGTTGAACATGCGTCAAAGGAGATGGATGAAGTATTTAAAGGATTACGATTTGGAACTAAAGTATCATCTGGGTAAAGCGAATAAAGTGGCGGATGCCTTGAGTCGGAAAGTGTTTCATAGTGCCGAATTGATGATGTTAGAGTATGCCTTATTGGAAAAGTTTCGAGATCTTAATCTTCAGTTTATTTGGACTCAGAATGGTGTGATTATGGGAAACTTGAATGTTAATTATACTCTTAGAGAGGAAATTCAACAAGGGCAAGTGTTGGATGAGAAGTTACAAGAAGTGTTGGTTCAACCGGGTTTCGTGCGAACTACCGATGGAATCATTATGTTTAACCAAAGGATTTGTGTTCTGGATGATGCAGTGTTAAAAAGAAGGATTTTGGAAGAAGCTCATAAAGGTGCTTTTACTATACATCTAGATTCTTCGAAGATGTATCAAGACTTGAAGAGAGACTATTGATGGTCCGGAATGAAAAGAGATATTGCAGTGTATATGTTGGAGTGTGCGGTGTGCCAACAGGTAAAGATTGAGCACCAAAGACCGGGTGGCTTATTACAACCGTTAGAAATTCCAGTATGGAAGTGGGATATTATTTCTATGGACTTTGCAATTGGGTTACCCCGTACACAAGGTGGTTACGATTCTATTTGGGTGATTGTAGATCAGTTGATGAAATCTGCGCATTTCTTAGCCGTAAAGACTACTTACAAGGCAAGTCATCTTGCAAAGTTGTTTATTTCAGAAATTGTGATGTTACATGGTATTCCCTCTAGTATTGTGTCCGATAGAGATCCAAAGTTTACTTTAAGATTTTGGAGAGCTTTTCAACAAGCTATGGGAACGAAGTTGTGTTTGAGCACGTCGAATCATCCTCAGACGGATGGTCAGATGGAGCGAACGATATAAATAATGAAAGATATGTTAAGGTCTTGTATGCTTGGAAGTGGAGGAAATTGGATAGAACTTTTACCATTGATCGAGTTTTCGTACAACAATAGTTATCACGCAAGTATTGGTATGGCTCCTTACGAAGCATTGTATGGAACGAAATGTAGGACGCCTTTGTGTTGGGCGGAAGTTGGCGAAGATAGAATTTTGGGACCCGAGATTATCCAAGAGACTACGGTAAATATTAGAATTATTTGTGATAAAGTTAAGCAAGCACAAGATCGTCAGAAGAGTTATGCGGATAACCGTAGGAGACCTTTAGAGTTTGATGAAGGTGACCATGTGTTTTTGAAGGTTACTCAGAATTAAGGTTGAAGGGATCGTTTAAGTCGCGGAAGTTAAGTCTGAGATACGTGGGACCGTATCAAATTTTAGAAAGGATTGGTGAAGTAGCTTACATGTTAGCCTTACCGCCTTCTCTATCAGAGATGCACGATGTCTTTCATGTGTCTCAACTTAGGAAGTTTGATCCAGATCCTCTTCAGCCAATTCTACCATATACGATTGAGATAAAAGCAGATTTAATGTTTGAACCTCAACCAAGTCGTATCACAGGAAGAGAAACTAAGGTACTAAGGAATAAGGAGATTCCCCTTGTGAAAGTCCAGTGGGATGAGACACATTCGGGTGATGCAACTTGGGAACTAGAATCAGAAACGCGGGATGCTTACCCTCATCTTTTCAGGTAATCTTTAAATTCGTGGACGAATTTCTATTTAAGGAGAGGAGGATTTAATACCCCGTATTTTTTATTTTGCTCCGGATAATATTAGTTTTGATCAACTGGGTTCCGATGGACTCTGAGAAATTATCTACAAAGATAATTTGAGCAGCCGATGAGCTCAGATCAGATCAAATTAATATTATCTGACTCTGAGGTTTTGTCAATTGGTGCTATAGAGATATTTTGGACATTAAGTAGTGTTACTAACTAATTGATATTTCTCTATATTATTCTATTCCCTCACATGTTGCAAAAATAGAAAGAAAGCTAGTAAGAAGTAGAGAGAAGGAAGAGCAAAAGGGAAAAAAATGAGAAACCTAGAGGAAGAAGAGGAAAGCTTGGATCTTCTTTATTCTTCATCAAATCATCTCATAATCTTCATCATCATCTTGTCTAGAGGTGGGTTCTAGTTAGTACTTAAGCTCTATAAGTTTTAGAAATGTTAGAGTTTAGGTTAGAAATGGTAAATATTGAATATTGTGTGGAATCGATTGTTTTCACAGTTCAATTCTCGATTAAAATGCATAATATGATCGATACAGGTATGAATATGATGTATGATAAGTGAATATTTGATCCTTTGAGTTTTTATGAGTTTTGAGTAAGTTGAATGGTTTTGAATTATGAGAAAACCAGAATTTTTCTATTCTGTAACTGAGTAACCGATTACCCTATTAGAGTAACCGATTACTTTGTGGAAAAATTGATAATCTGCGCAACATTTGAACTGAGTAGCCGATTATCCTATTTGGGTAATCGATTACTGAAATGTGTCTCTAACTCTCATTTAGCCTCTGTGTGAACAGTGAAGCTTGAGTAACTGATTACCCTATTATAGTAACTGATTACCACTATAAGTTGAGGAAAAATATTGAAAAATTCATATCTTTTAGATCGTAACTCCGATCGAAGCGTAGTAATAGTCGTTGGAAAGTTATGGAAATATCCTACGCAATGAAAGTGAAAAATATTGATTTTTGTTACCGATTAAATAAATTGGAGGAAGTTCAAGAAATGTGATAAATTATGAGTTGAATTATTACATGTATTTTATTAGACTATTGTGTTGTGCTACATCTAACTTCTTATTGTGAAGTATGATTGAGAGAATATGCATGTTTAAAATATTGAATAGGAAGAGTGAGGAAACCTTAACATAAATCTATTGTGGAACCTATAGTGTGACTAGGAATTGATAGATAATCTAGATGGCGATGCTCGTGCTTTCGATGCCTAGGCCTGCATCCTCGACGAGTAATGGTCTAGAAGAGAGTATGACACTAGTATGGAACATGTGTGAACCCTTGTATTTTATGAGAAAAGGCGAATGTGGCCTTGTGATTGTTGAATACAATCACGTTTGTGTGTGAAATCACGTAATCAGGACCGTTTCCCTGATAAATTGTCGTTTCATGAGCTTAGGCTCCTCTGGAATGTACGCATGATTACTTGGTAGGTTTGATTCTCGTGTATAGTACGAATGGAGCCTATAGGGTAAAGAGACTTGTGACGGTGTATGGACCGTGTGAAGTGACGATTCGTAAGGTGATAATATGTCCCTTAGTTTCCGAATCCATTTTGTATGCCAAGTAATCTACGAGGATCCATGACTCGGGCCGACTTCTAGACGTAGAAGAGGACGGGAAAAAGGGGATGTCTGGATGAGGTTACCGATTAGTGATATTTTGAGTTGGTGAACTCATGAACATGTTTCCATATAGTGTGAGATTGTGAACTCAAGGTCACTTCCTTTCCCTTTGACTTGAGTTAGGATTGATAGAACCTTGTAAATCCGAGAGAATCCATAAGATAGGGAACTCACTGGAATTTAATATCTCACCCCACGTTGTTGATTATATTACAGGTACTTCAGATTCCGCGAAGGGTAAAGATAAAGTCGTTTGATTATCCTTACGTGTCTTGGCTTTTGGGATGACATAGCTTCCGTTGTGGAGATTTATTTTGAGATCGTTGTTTTGATCTAGTTCTTAGTACTTTGGAACATCATGTATACATTATGCCATAGTTTTAGCATTTTGTATTTTTTTTGGGCATGTAATATGTACAATGTGTTAACAAGGAACTTATGGTATTTCAATACCAAAACTTGGATTCATGTATAATATATATGCTTTGAAGTATGTTGTTATATATGGGTGTTACACTTACTTTACAAGGAAATTAGTTAAAAAGCTTTGAGTTTTTTTTTTTTCACTTTCTTTACTCTATATATTGGAATTGTTGAAGCGTTAACTTCTCTAACTTTCTTTCTATTTGTTGAATTTTTTTTATTATTTTTTTTAAAATCTATTTAAAGAATTATTTAAATTTTTTCTTATTTGAGTTGAGAAATTACAAGTAATTTTTTTTAATTCTTTTCAGAGAATTATTTAAATTTTTCTTGTTTGAAAATTTTTTGAGAGGTCAAAGAAACATTATTGAACTATCTTTGTAGAATTATTTGAATTTATGCTGATAATTATATCAGATACTATAAATGATAGTATGTGAAAATAGCCCATATGACCTGTTTGTTTTGGCTTTTTTTTTAAATGATTTTTATAGTGTAACATAATTTTGTGGAAAAAAAATTACAAATAAACTTTTCATAAACATTTCAAATGAAAATTTTGTTTGAATAGTTATTTTTAAAATGTGATTTTAGATATATCAACATTTTATCGAAAAAAAATTTGGATATCAAAATTTCAAAAAAACATTTAATTTTAATGCTATTTCAAATAGTTTTTCATAAAAAACATTTTTGAGATACAACTTTTTTCAAAAATTGTGATTTCAACTATGTTTTGATTTTCAATAATATATATTTATATTATATGATGTTAAAATTAGTATTGCAATTTAGAAAAAATAAATATAAAAAAATTTGTAATATTTTTAAAAAACAGTTTTATAAAATTCATTTTTAAAAATACAAAAAAGAAATACTATTTTTGTAAAGTTAAAACAAACGGGTCCTATATAGCACTAGTTGAATGATTAAGTTGCATAATTTTAAAGAGAACCTTCTAGTATTCTGATGCGATAATCTCTTCAGAGATAATTTTTCAAAATCCTAAAGCAACACCTTTCAATAAGAATAAATGTGTGCAAAATGTGCGATAGTTGTTTTTTGTTAGACACAATAGAGAAAGAAAATTAAGTGAACCAACAAAACTTGGTCCTGTCAAAGAAATCGAACCAAATAAGGCCCAAATCAGACAGAAATTGAGGCTTTAATCAGAAATTTGCGTAGGTCTACTATGAGAAAGTATAATCCCAATTCGTACTTCTGACCCTCCCAAACATATAAAACTACTCAAGATACCCTTTATTTTAACAAATAAATACAATTTAATGCGTTTAATGCGTTTGTTTTAAGATTATCATTAACATTATTGGGAAAGTGAAGTTAGAAAGATAATATTCTTTTAATTTGTACAAGTTTATCAAAATTGTTCTCAAATATTATTTATTGTTTAGAAATAAAATAGACACAATTTTTCAATTTTTTCCCACATTAGAGAGTAAAAAAAAATTATTTCTAATTTTTTTTTCTTATTTTTAATTTTAATATTTTTAAATTAAATCGTCAATATCTTCTTTCCGAGGTAATTGGAGATGATTATTTGCTATGACACCTTAGATATGTGCAACTTTATTTTAAGATTCTTTATACTTTGAAGTTAAAGAAAATCATGATTCATCTAGATGTGCAATAATTTTTTGATAGGTAAGCAACTAAAGAAAGCATTTGTGTTGTAGATTCTAATAAGAGCTCGAGGTAAACTTGACGTAGTACATATTTATGTATGTGATCCCTCTCACACAATGTCACAAATAAGAGAATGTATATCTTATTTCCTTTATGGGCGAGTTTGGTAAAATGATGTGTCTAAGTAATAAAGACTACAAATTAGGTAAGAATATTTCTTAATGTGCTCTATATGTTTCTAGTGCATCATATGGTTTCCCACACATGCTCTCTGATCCGGAGATACATCTCAGGACGCACCCTAAGTTCAGGGAACTTTGAAATATTTCAGAGATATATCCCCAGAACAATTTAGAGCTTAACTCGCGTCAGACCATTCTCCTCCCTCATTTCATAGTTTGTTCCACACAAAACACCAAACTCTCTCAATTTCGTCTATTGTCACAAGCATCAAATTTCTTCAAGCAAGGCGTCAGAGGAACTCAAGGGAACATCAAACATCTTCTCTATTATCGGAAACAACGTTTGAATCATCAATTTTAGGTAAGTTTTTCCGAGTTTTCGGTAAATGTTCGAGTTTTAGTATAAATGTGCAGAAATCAGTTATTAGGGGTAGAAATGTATAGAAATCACAAGTAACATAGTTTAGACTTAGTGTATGACTTGTTTGTTGGCTCAAATGGCGATCAGATCATTTTTTCACATTGCAAGAGGTACATCTTCGAAATTGTTTAGCGTTTCACATTCGTTGGGATATTCCAAAGATGCATCTCCGGAAGTATTCAAAGTAAATAGTTTTATGGTGTTTCTGGAGATGCAGCTCCGGTTCGGAGATGCATCTCCAGAACTTTTTGCAGAGTGTTTTTTTTTCTTGTTTGCGTGTTTTATTTGCGTGTACTAATGATATGCCTTACTTTACCTTATAGGAATAATGGCTGACAGAGTCGACAGACTGAGACATGACCGAGTTGCCCACACGCATCCGTTCAGCGGGAGTGGATGCAACAGGTACATCTGGTCCGGTAGAGTCTTCGACTTTTGGGGCGCAATTTACTCATGGGGCTCGTCCTTCACCTCATGCCACTTTATCTAAGGGCACTTCACTTTCATATTGGGCTACTCCTCCTTCATCTTAAGCCAGTCCACCTCTTCTTCTTCCCTAGGGTACAGGATTCACCATCTAACACGTCACTTCCCCCATCCTCCCGCATGCGCCAGGATTCACCGGTGCCACCTCCTATGGATCCAATTCCACCTCCCGCTGATGATCTTATTGATCATGTGCCACCTCCATATGATATGTCATTACTTCCTCTATATTTAGACCACACTGTCAGACATATCTGGGACGGAGAGGTAGATTAGTTGGATTCTTTGTTTTTTTTATACGTTAATTTTAATTTTAATTTTTGACAATGATTATTACTGACATTGTTTATTTCTGGAAAATTTCAAGAGCGTGATCCCCGGAATGTTCTGAACCATGGGAGGAAGATTGTTACATTGCCTCAACAGGATAAGGATTGGTTTCAAAATGTTTTATCTTTATCTGGTCTGAAGGACCTATGCATGACCGGTTACACTCTGGTCAACCACGGTATGCTTAATGCATTTGTGGAGAGATGACACTCTGAGACATCTTTGTTTCATCTTCCGCATGGTGAGATGTGTATCACACTAGACGATGTCTCGTGTTTGTTACATCTTCCAATCAGGGGGAAGTTCCTCGATCATGGGAGGATTACCAGAGACGAGGTAATTGAGATTATGGTAGAGCATCTAGGGGCAGATCCAGAGAATATGATGGAGGAGGTCGATAAGACCAGGGGTGCTCATGTTAGATTTGGGTTCCTGATGAAGTTGTATGTGGCCGAGATCGGGAAGGCATAGCAGGCACATGGTGATGGTGAGCAGCAAGTTGTACACGGGATGCATGCTTTGAGTGCATACTTTCTCTTTTTGGTTGGTACTTTTTTTTTTGACATGAATGCCACCTACACCGACTTCGTCTACCTCCGGTACTTCTTGGAACTCACTCAGATCCATGAGTACAACTGGGCGGCAGTTTGCCTGGCCTATTTGTATTCGAAGTTGAATTAGGGATATCTGTGGAAGACGAAGTAGGTCACAGACAGCACGAAACTACTGGTGGTAATAATTTTTTATCCTTGAATGTTTTTTTAATCTATTTCATTTCATATTTGCGAAACCATTTTCGATAATTCTTGATCCCGAAATTCTTTTTTTTTTTCATTTTAGGCCTGGATCCTCCAGCACTTCCTACACATCTCTAGCTGGGCGAGTATGGAAGAGTACACTGAGGACATGTCGTATGCCCGTGCTTTTATCCTGTTAAGAGGGAACCAGGCGGTCGAGCCTTTCAGAGCCTATCTTGACTATTTGGTTGCTCTGCACCGTCACTTAAACAGCTACATGAATCACCGTCAAACTCAACCATTCGACTACATATCGTTATACTCCAGATGGTTGGCCTACGGATCGCATGTCATGCGGCAGTTCGGGTACACCCACACCATCCCCAGACACCATGTTGTGTCTGCTTCTTCTGTATTGTCTCGTAGACAAATAGAGGAGACTTTTGTTGATTATGAGAGTCACATGGTACCGGAGGAGGCTCGGGCTATCATAGCGCCAAGCGAATGGAGCTACGTCGACGGATACATCAGGTGGTTCTTCAAGGTCTGACATTCGTACATGGTGCAGACTGCTCCAAAAGATCCGTCAAGACTAGCTCATCAGGAGATTTTATAGGAGGAGTAGACTGATCTAGATCATACAGAGGATGTCTTGCCTCGGCGTCGTCACATAGTAGAGATTGTGCGGGCAGGCATTGACGAGAGTATCTTCCCTGAGGGGTATGCTGTCAGGCGAGTCCTTGATGCCATGGTGACGGAGGCACAAGTGACACTGTTTTATCGGAGACATCGTCGGAGGACGGGGGGATTAATGGTCGAGGAGGCAGATCAGGCATGTGAGGGGTTGTCAGGCACACTCAGTAGTTGTCTGTTATTATTTTGTCATAGTACCATGGTTTGTACTTTATTTCTTACATTGTTACTATATTTTGGATCTCGTTCTGTACGATATTTTTCTATTATATTGCTATATTATTTTCGACACATCCAATATTAGTCTCTTATTATTTTGTACGTCCATTATTTTATTTAAGATTGTGCTTCATACTTCATCTGAAAACAAATACACAATTATAGTAAAAAAATACATGTTCTGATACATTTTGGAGATGCATCTTTGGAATATTCATGAAGATGCATCTCTGGAACAATTCAAATGTAAATGGTGTCTGAGTTACATGTTTTGAATGTTTAAAATGTTTATGGAGATGTATCTCCAGAATATGTCAATGTTTATTCAGAAATAGGACGCGTCTGGAGATGATCTCTGAAATCAGAGGGCATGTGTGAAAATTCACATGGTGTGTTAGAAGTATATAGGGTGCAATAAGAAAAGGTATTAGGTAATACCAGTTTTCAAGAAGTTTAAAGTGATGGCAGGAAATTAAGCCAAAAGGAAACTCAAAATTCTCTAAAGTGGTGGAGGTGGTGAGTACACTTCTAGAGAATTTGAAACATTTCGTAAAGATATGGGATTTCAACATGAGATCATAACACCATACACCATTCTACATAATGGCCTTAGTGAAAGGAAGAACATGATCAGATGCATGTTGAAAGAAAAGAAACTTCTAGGTGTTTGAGAATTGTTAGATGAAGGTAACTTATCTATAAGGAGCGTGAATAGATCCCCAAATAAAAAATTGCTTTACAAAAACTGTTTTAAAAAACAATGGCTAGAGGAAGTGAATTGAATTGATTCGCCTAAATCGAACCGCTATCAAAAAGCTCGGATATGCGTATATGAAAACTAATAGAAAATAATGATAAGATATTTAATCATTATGTTTCAATCACAATCACTTAAAATTTACTCAACAAGCAATGTTATATCCAATGATAAATCACACAAAATTACTATTGAGACAAATTATTGAACACCTTGTGTGCAATCGATTTTGTTTGGAAATTGTATTGTTTTGTTAATATTAAAATCTAACCACAATCTAAAGAATTGTGATCAACTCAACAAAACATTTTTCAAATGGTTTTCAAAAGAATTTACTAAACGAATTAATCGCACAAATGATGAACTCAACAATTTGCAAGCGATGATGCATCTTGTTGGTATAGGTATTACCAATCAATCCTTGTAAGTCTTCTGTCAACCATGCATTCTCATCCCTGCACAGCCTTAGGATCCCTCTCATTTCTATGTGAATTTGGGCGACTACTCCCCGCCCTCTTTGGCCTTGGGCATCGAGTGTTACATGCCCGCCAGCCACTGCAACAAATAACGCTTTTCATGATGAAGCTCTCACCTCGAACAAATAACTCTTTTCATTACAAAGCTTTCACCTCTTCATGGCGTTCTATTTTTTATTATTTAAAAAATATATAAAAAACCATAAATTCCTTCGATTTTTTGTAAAACCAAGGTGAAAAAACAACTTAGTACAAGCTTCGATTCCCAACTATCGCAGTTTAGAATTTTATTTGCTTATAAGTGTAAAAAAAATTCTAGCCCTTCGGTTTTCTATTTAACTGAGACATAAAATAATAAAATTTTACTATAAAAGCACTCGTTAAAAAGATTTTACCCTAATCCTTACTAATATGAAGCTGCCCCAAACTCGCAAGCATCATTCTTTGGGATGGATTGCAAGACAGAAAAAATCTTAAATGTTCTTATATCTTGAACAAAATATTTTTTCTGCCCTTGCTGTCCATCCTAACATAATGGTGTTGATGTTGTCGTTGTTGTATTTTTGGAATAACCCTCAGTTAAAGAAGGGAGTTCAACCTTTGAAGAGTACTCAATTGATAGATTGCAAATGCAGAAAATCATTTTTGCTTAAACAAAGAATGGAGCTAAACCAACAAAGAAGGGAGCTTAAGCTTTGAACAAAGAAGGGAATGCAACTAAATCTGGATATCAACTAAGATTTGTTATAAACAATTTATTTTAATATTAATCAATGTAATTAAAAAAAGAATTATTCACCTTGGTTTTATATTAAAACCGAGGTGTTTAATAATTATATTTTACTATAAAAATACTCGTTAAACAGATTTTACCCTAAGACTAACTTATATGTAGTTGCCCCAAAGAAAGGAAATATTCATCACCGTCCATTTGATCATGAGTTGCTACTACACATATCTGGGATGGATTGCAAGTGGAGAAAATAAAAATTCTCATTGGGAAACAGATCTCTAGCATCTTGCATGAGACCTGAACATAAAAAATAAAAATTATCATTAGGAAATAGATTATATAATATATTTTTAATATTCTTTGTAAACAATGTAATTTTTAAATAAACAGTTTATTCACCCCGGTTTTCTTTATGACCGAGGGGATAGTTAAACGTTTTTTTAACTATATTCAATGCCTTTAAACAAATCTTTTCCTTCCATTTAATGTTTATCAACGTTCAAGGATCTGCCTTTAGTGATCCGCGTAAAATCTTATGGACATCCATATATAAGCATGTTGAATATTGAAAATCTAACCTATATGGAACATGAAGCACTTTGAACATAAAGACGTTTGGAAAAGTTCTCTAAGATGGATTACAAGAGCAGAAAATTACTTGGGTTTAAGGTTTGTTTTCTTAAATATTTATTTGAGCACAAAATCATGTATTTGAATATTGATTTTATTTATCTAACTCTTATATTGTTTTGCTTCAGAATCAAATGCATGAAATATCCGTAGGGAATAACCTTGCACCCAACATTTGATCTTCCCCAAGATTCAATAATTCGAAGATCTAAAATCTAGATCTTCAGGGTATTTGATTTTTACCTAGATCTCTATGGAATTTGATTTTATATTTTAAACAATGTAATATTCTGGGTAACAGTGTAATATTTTGGGTAAACAATATAATATTATGGGTAAACAATGTAACAATTTTTTTACAAAAAAAAAAGAAATAATCTTACCCCTCGGTTTTCAAGATAAAACGAGATATAAGATACGCTAGTTTTGAAAATAATAAAAGTGTTGCTGCTGGGGTTCGAACCCATGTGCATATAACTTTACCTCACAATTTTAATTCCACTGAGGTGATAAGTGACTAGTTTTCATGTTGCCCTGCGTTACCTCGCTTCTTTAGCCGAGGTATTATGCATTTCGCGTCCGAGGTAAAAAAACTCTTTTGGTAGTAGTGAGCTTCCATTAGGTTCATCCCCTAACCTCATCGTACTGGGAGAGGTCTGCTCTAATACCATTTGTAACGCCCGAGATTGCTTTCAAGATCACCGACTAACCCCACAAACAATTACGGGTCTTTTCAGCATGTTTTCTCCCACTCACACGCTTTCTAAGAAACATCCCAGAAGGTCACCCATCCAATTACTACTCCAAGTCAAACCTCCTTAACTTTGGAGTTTTAATTTGTTAGGCTACTGAAAAGAAGATGTATCTTGTTGGTATAGGTAGTACCAATCAATCCTTATAAGCCTTCCTTCAACCATGCAGTCTCATCCCTACACAACCTTAGGATCCCTCTCATTCCGATGTGAGTTCGAGTGACTACTCGCCGCCCTCTTTGACCTCGGGTATTATAACCACTCTACACCCTCTTTGGCATCAGGTGTTACAATGTAAGTATCAAACATGGAGCGGAGACCACATTCATTTCCTACTTTAGGCCGTTTTACGTCTTTCTGCGATGGCGGCTGGATTTGTCTTCCCCGATCTTTGGATGACCCCAACAGCCAAAAGTTTTTCTTCGTAATTGATGTGGGGATGTGCTCTGCTCAACAAGTCCTTCATATTTTGCACCCTAATTTTTCTCGAAATAGACAATCCAACCTCAAATATCTTTCAAAGGTCCAACACTTCACACTATCATCTGAGCATCCCACGACACATGACCACGTTGGTGAATCGGTCAATGTATTTTTGAAGGATTTGTTGGACAAGTGACTTCAAGCACAAGAGGCAGGATGAATTTTGGTTTTTTAAAGTCGTGATTAGATTTATACTTCTCTCGATTAAGATTGCATTAGAAATTTTGTTTGAGTAAATCGCAGGTGAGATAAATATTAAAAAGTAAATAGCAAAAAGTAAATAGAGTAAGGTTAGAGAGATTACACCAAAGAGTTATCTAGGTTTGGACGAACGTTGGTCTAATTTTGTCTCAAAGTGGACTTCTTAAGATTTTGACTATAAAATTTTAGCTTTTGATGGTTATGCCCACGAACCTTAATACGATCTATGGTGAGAAAACTTCCAAAAGGTGAAAAGTCACCCAACTACTACTGAGAAGAAACTCCATTTTGAAAAAGTTTCAAAGCACCCTGACAAGGGGCGACACCCCTAGGTGACGACAAACTGTCTGAAAGGCCCTAAGTATACCCCAAACACTTAAAGTAACCTAGGAAAGATCCACATTAACATATGTCAAAAACTCTGTTTATAAAGAAGTAAAATAAACTAGAACCCCCAAATCATAGATAACTGGAAGGGGGAGGTAGAAGTATAGAGCACACATATCACCTGAGGTATCAATATCAAGAAAGCAAAAATCCAACCAATTATAGAACCTTGGGATTTTTACAAGCTTATCCCCAACCAATGATAGTTTTTATCCCAGACTAAGCTAACAAACTGTTTAGATATTTATGGCTTATCTGAATAGCCAAAACAAAGCTTTTTCTGGCAAAGCTTAAGAAACCAATTACATAGATTTTATGACATGTTTATTTCACGAACCAAACTCGATCTCTTAAGAGTATCGCACTCTTAAGAACTTAAACGACCAGCATGACCACTTACAATAATTTCTTCCTCAAAAGTAAAACTTCACTTACAAGCACTAGGGTAATATCAAGTGAAATAAATATTTTCTAGAAAGAGAGAGAAAGAAATTAGAGAGATAAATTCTCAAGAAAATTTTAAACGTTGGAAAATTGTGTGAAATGAAGAGGAAACGTGCCTCCCTTATACACTAGTTTGAGAAAACATAAATGGAAATAATTTAAGGGTCGAATTAATGAGCAATCAATTGGCACAAAGCTCTAATCCATTGGCCAACTCATTTTTAATCGATTAGTGCGCCCAAATAGGAAAGTTTGGATATAAATCTGTTGCAAGTCATAAATGTGTTATCCATATTATTTATTTAATCGATTAATACTTTTTCTATCAATTGGCTTAATACTCCAATCAAATGGTTGACTTACAAAAGTTTTGCCAATCGATTGGAACAACTTACTAATCGATTGGTTTGTTCAAAAATAATTTTAAAAAGGTTTAGACAACTTTTTAATCATTTTTTCTTAGAAAATAAATTTCAATTTAAAAAAACATTTGAAAAAAGTATTTTAGGTGTGTGTGTGTGTGTGTGTGTGTGTGTGTGTGTGTGTGTGATAAAAAGCTTTCACACTCAAGTCATTAAGACAGACATACAGACATGACCTGACAAGCTTTCACACTCTATACGAGGCTTCAAGATTCTTTTCTAGATTGCTTCTGATCATATAAGCACTTTGATCTTGAATCCCTTTTTGTTGATGGGGCATGAAATGTTTATTTGGATAAATCATTGATAACGTGAAAATGTATCGTGTATTTCAAGCCAATTCACATGCTATTCTGTGTCATTTTGTCATGTTTTATTAGTATTATGTCTTGTTTTGTATCGTGTATTTCATCGTCACCTAATGGAGTTCGCCATTGCACCCAGCCACGTCACCAGTCCCACTTAAAGCTCATGGCGAACGCCATGATCCTAATGGCGGTCGCCATTCAGGTGCAGTGGCAGAATACATGAAGGCCCAAACTGACTCAATCTTCCTCACTTCCCTACTTTGTCGCAACCTATTATACACGATGCAAGACGGTTTTGGCGCACCAGGCCTCTATATAAGTGATAGTTTTCTTAGTTTTGGCCATCCAAGTATTGCACGGAAGCTCTGCAGTTTTTAGTTTTAAGCACAAATTTACATTTCAAAGTGATAATCGCTCACATTGAGAGATTATCACAACTTTAGTATTAAGTTTCTGTACTCTTGGATCGCAAGCCTGCCGACATAATCAAAATTATTTTCGTTCGTGTTATTTCAAGTTTTCCCGCATTTTCAAGTTCTACAGGTTTTTATATATTGCTTATTGTTATTGTTTATCGTATTGTTTATCATGTTGTTTTTATCTGCTATTACCATGTTTAATTTGTCTAAGTTTTATTTCATGTCTAGCTAAACGCATTTGAGTCCAGTATGCGAGGATCGTCGTTTTCGACGGGACTCGGTAATGAAATTCGGCATAAACCTTTATTAAATTTTGTTCTGGCTTTAGTTTCCAAGTTTAATTCAAATGATTTTGTCACGAGAATGAAAAGAAAATAAAGGTCTGAGTCGATAGCGCAAGAGTGTGAGATTTAGACTGGATAGTGGGAACTGGGCATTGATCCTAAATACAGCGAGAGCATTTTAGGTATCAATTAGGATCTAATTACTTTTCAAAATATGCTTCTTAATTAAAATGGGCGAGCGAGAGCAAAATCTCATAGTTAGGAAGTGTGGCTTGTAACACCCCAAATTTGTAAGAATATTCATTTAATTTATTTAAATATAATATTCATGAATTTTTGTGAATTTTGGTGGTTTGTGCTGATGTTGGTATTTTTGTGGAGTTTTGGTTATTTATTTAAATAATAGTATATAATATGGAATATATTAGTATTATTATTAATTTAAATAATATTAGAAGGATTAAGGGTAAATTGGACTTTTAAGGAGGAGTTAGTGAGGATAATATTGGGAAAGCCCATTTTAGAAGCCCAAAGGTTAGGTTTACCAAAAAGGAGAATTTTGGGAGGAATAAGATTCATTTGGTCAGAACGTGAAAAGAAGGGAAAAGGCCAGAGCTCTGAGGAAGGAGGGAAAAGCTTAGGATTCGAGAAGGTTTCCAAGAACTCAAGAAAGAAAGCTTGGAATCGACAATCTAAGGTATGGGGAGTATTACCTTTCATTGTTTTCGATATAGGAATTCGATGTGTTTAAAGATGATTTTTGAGGTTTATGTGGGTTTGCGGGTTTAGGAGTAAATTGATGATTTAGGGCATTTTTGTGGATTGATTATTAAGGGTTTAATTGAATCGGATAAAAGTATGCCTTCGAGGCTAATTTCTCTGTTGATGTTGTTTTAACCTTGAAGGGAAAGGGGTTTATGGGAGTTGTCAAGGTATTTTTGAATTTGTGAAGGCTTATGTGAAATTGAAGCTTGGGAAAGTGTAATAAATCAGCCTAATAGTCGTAGATTTTGTGTCCTTGTTGCCTTAATACCTTAGGGATGTTTGGGGATGTTTTTGGGATAAATGAGGCTGGAAATCGTAGGAGCTTTTGGGTCTGATATGCTACTGATGTGCAGCAGCGATTGCAGAAAATTGTGACTTCGCAAAGTGAATGATTCCTTCGCAAAGCGAACGTTCGCTCCAGATTCGCACAGCGAACCTCCCAGTGAATACTCGCCCCAGACTCGCAAAGCGAGCATTCCAGTGAATGCCTGCTGTTTGCAAAATTGTTTATGATTCTTGTGTTGTCTTGATGTTTTGAGATGTGATTATTTTGATGAATTACCATGATTTTATTGATGATTGTGAGATGATGATTTCATGATGTTTTGATGAATAAATGATGATATGATTAACATGAGATTTTGATGAATGATGATGCACGTAATGACTTTTATTGATGATGATGATAATGATGTTGTGTATCATGCATTCATAGAATTTTAGACTTCGGTCTATGGTGGCTTCAATCCTATTGTATGGATGTGAGGTAATTTTGACGTGCTCCGGTTCTTATGTAGAATCGATCCTAATGACGAGGATCTTTGGAGGGTGATGGCCTAGTGCCATCGACTTTGACGAATTGGTACCACATGCATGAGTCTTGTTGTGCATTACATTTATTTGGCATTGATGTGATTTATGATATCGTGATTTTGGATATTTTCCTTTGTGATGACCTTGATGATGTTGTATATGATGATGACGCCATTTTATGCATATACTATTTTTATATTGATTATAATGAATTATGATTACTCACCCTGATTGTTTGAATGTTGCCTCCACGTGGGCAACGTGTAGGTGATCAGGCTTAGCTGTGGATGCCTTCGAAGACTTTTGGAGTTTATTTGCTTTTGGTCGATGTAGAGGGTCTTGCTCTGATATTGTAACACCGGGTTGGGTCGTTGAGTCGAACCATGTTGAGTTGTTATTTTTGTTTTTATTTGATTATTATGGCTTTTAATGAAAACTCTTTTGATTTTGGATTATTGTGGTTATGGTGGTTCCGCTGCTATTTGATGGCTTTTTTATTATTTTGAGGAAAAACCGTTGTTTACGGAGCAAATGTTTTATTTTGAGTTTATTGAGAAATGTGCACCCTTCTGAGGTGATTTTTACTCTGATAATTTGTGTATTTTGCCGTGTATATTCTGGGGTAGAAAAGGGTGTTACATTAGTGGTATCAGAGCAGGTCGGTCCATCCGGTCAGGGTTTTACTTGATGTCAGTCCCCTGTCAGTCGACGAGTGTATGTACACTGTCGATGTTTTGTTTCTTCCAACCTTGTTAGTGGTGTGCAGGATGGCTGGAAGAAATGATCGTGCTATTGCTGATGCGTTGGAATCGGTTGCTCAAGTAGTGGCTCAACTCAATCTGAATGGTGGAGTTCCAGATGAGTTTCGTGTTTTGGGGAAGTTTCAGAGGAACAATCCACCGACTTTTGTGGGTACTCATGATCCAGCAAGTGCACACAAGTGGCTGAAGGCGGTCGAGAAGATCTTCCAGGTGTTGGGGTGTACTGATGAGAAACAAGTTTAGTTTGGAATGCATATGCTGGAAGAAGAGGCCGAGGATTGGTGGGATAACACCTGCCAGAGACTCGCAGATGTTGGCACTGTGATAACCTGGGCTATGTTTAAGTAGGAGTTTCTGGGAAAGTATTTTCCAGAGAATGCTCGTGGCAAGAGAGAAGTGGAATTCCATGAGCTGAAGCAAGGAGACATGACTGTGGTGGAGTATGCCGCGAAGTTCGAGGCACTCGTGAAGTTCTGTCCGCACTACAACCGTGTTGATGCTGAGATGTCTAAGTGTCTCAAGTTTGAGAATGGGCTGAGACCGGAAATTAAGCAGGGTATTGGGTATCAATAGATCCGCAGGTATACTGAGTTGGTGGACAAGAGCAGAATCTACGATGAGGATAGCCGAGCTCGATCTGCTCACTCAAGCAGTTGAGTGAGAAGAAAGGGCAGTATAGGGGGAAGCCTTATACAACTTCAGCTGACAAAGGGAAGCAGAAGGCTTCAGAGGGGAAAAGATAAGTGGGGGAGCAGCTCCCGCTTCTGGGAAGTGTTATAAGTGTGGCGAGCAGGGCCACCGGGCTGATGTGTGCACTAATAGTGTGTTGAGGTGCTACAGATGTGGTAAGAAGGGTCATAAAGCTACTGATTGCAAAGATGATGGTCCAAACTGTTTCAATTATGGTGAGAAAGGTCATATCAGTACCCAATGTCAAAAGCTGAAGAAGACTGCTACTGCCGCTCAGACTAGTGGTCGGTTGTTTACTTAGAGTGGTGCAGAAGTGCCAGAGAAGGACAACCTGATTCGAGGTACTTGTTTTATTAATAATATCGAGTTGATTGATATTATTGATACTGGTGCTACTCATTCTTTTATCTCGCTTGAATGTGCTAATAGATTGGGTTTGAAGTTATCTGATATGAATGGTAATATGGTAATATAAACTCCAGCTAATGGTTCTGTTACTACTACCTTTGTGTGTTTGAGATGTCCTTTGACAATTTTTGGGAAGAGTTTTGTGATGGATTTAGTGTGGTTACCCTTGCACCAAATTGATGTAATCTTTGGAATGAACTGGTTGGAGTTCAACCGTGTTCACATCAACTGTTATAATAAGACTTTGGAGTTTCCTGAGCTTGGCGATAGTGGAGAGTCGATGTTCTTGTCTGCTAGGCAAGTAGACGAACTTATGGAAGACGAAGCCCTGGTGTTTGCAATGTTTGCATCGCTACAAATTGATCGTGAAGCTGTGAGTGTCGACTTATCTGTTGTATGTCAATTTCCAGATGACTTTCCGGATGACATCAGAGATTTGCCTCCAGAACGTGAAGTAGAGTTTGCAGTGGACTTAATACCAGGTATGAGTCCAGTGTCTATGGCTCCTTATCGGATGTCAGCTTCTGAGTTAAGTGAATTGAAGAAACAACTGGAAGAATTACTTGAGAAGAAGTTTGTTCGACCGAGTGTTTCTCCGTGGGGTGCCCCTGTGTTGCTAGTAAAGAAGAATGATGGTAGCATGAGGGTGTGTGTTGATTATCGGCAGTTGAATAAGGTGACTATCAAGAATAAGTATCCACTCCCGAGAATTGACGATTTGATGGATTAGCTGGTAGGCGCTTGTGTGTTCAGTAAGATTCATTTGAGGTCTGGTTATCATCAGATTCGTGTTAAGCCTGATGATATCCCGAAGACGGCTTTCAGGACGAGGTATGGTCATTATGAATACATTGTGATGCCATTTGGTGTATCCAATGCACCTGGTGTCTTCATGGAGTACATGAATCAGATCTTTCATGGGTATTTGGACAAGTTTGTGGTGGTGTATATCGATGATATCTTGATATATTCTAGATCTGAAGAAGAACATGTTGAGCATTTGAGAACTGTGTTGCAAGTATTGAAGGAGAAGAAGTTGTATGCAAAGTTGTCCAAGTGTGAGTTATGGTTGAAGGAAGTGAGTTTTCTTAGCCATGTGATTTCAAGTGGCGGGATTGTTGTTGATCCCTCTAAAATTGATGTTGTGTTATGGTGGGAGACTCCGAAGTCTGCTACCGAGATACGAAGTTTTCTGGGATTGGCGGGCTATTACCGCAAGTTTATCGAAGGCTTTTCTAAATTGGCATTACCTTTGACTCATTTGACTCAAAAGGGTCAAGCTTTTGTGTGGGATGTAGCTTGCAAAGGGAGTTTTGTGGAATTGAAGAAGAGGCTGACGACCGCTCCAGTGTTTATTTTGCCTAATCTGAGCGAATATTTTGTGGTGTATTGTGATGCGTCGAAGATGGGTCTTGGTGGAGTATTGATGTAGAATGGACAAGTTGTTGCCTTTGCTTCGAGGCAGATGCGAGTTCATGAGAGGAATTATCCTACACATGACATAAAGTTGGCCGCTGTGGTGTTTGTGTTAAAGATTTGGAGACGTTATCTGTTTGGCTCTAAGTTTGAAGTGTTCAGTGATCATAAAAGTCTGAAGTACTTATCTGATCAGAAAGAATTAAATATGAGGCAGAGGAGGTGGTTAGAGCTGTTGAAGGATTTTGATTTTGAGTTGAGTTATCATCCGGGCAAAGCAAATGTAGTGGCTGATGCATTGAGCAGGAAGTCATTGCATATGTCGATGCTTATGGTGAAAGAATTGGAATTAATTGAGCAATTTCGAGATTTGAGTTTGGTATGTAGAGAAACCTCTGACAGTGTAAAGTTGGGAATGTTGAAGTTGACTAGTGGTATTCTGGAAGAAACCAGAGTGGGACAGCAATCCGATCTAAAGTTGGTTGGCCGGTTGACTTTGATTAACCAAGATAAAGGAGGAAAATTCCAGATTGGTGAGAATGGTATGATGAGGTTTCAGGATAGGGTATGTGTTCCAGATGTTCCAGAACTCAAGAAGAATATTCTAGAAGAAGGACACCGAAGTAGGTTGAGTATTCATCCCGGTGCTACGAAGATGTACCAGGATTTGAAAAAGTTGTTTTGGTGGCCAGGTATGAAGAAGGATATTGCGGAGTTTGTTTATGCATGCTTGACTTATCAGAAGTCGAAGATTGAGCATCAGAAGCCTTTAGGTATGATGCAGTCGTTGAATATTCTAGAATGGAAGTGGGATAGCATTTCCATGGACCTTGTGTCGGGGTTGCCGAGGACGGCAAAAGGGAATGATTCAATTTGGGTGATCGTGGATAGATTAACTAAATCGGTTCATTTCTGTCATACCCTAAATTTTGACCACTAAGATTCCCATCATTGTGCAAATCATCATCACAATATGGATGAACCATCTTACCTCATCGGTCTCCCCAAAGATTGGTGAGCATCCACTACAATCAAAATTAGGGTTGCAAGCCCTCTCAGAGTTCTTAGACAAAGGATAAATTAAGAAATGACATGATCTTCAACTTGTCTAGCCTCTTAAACATCTACAAGGGATCAAGAGGACCCCCACTTCAAGGATTAAACACAAGGCTGCTCCCTTCCAGGTGGATCAAGCCTCAAGATCGCCAGTGTCACCAAATTAGGGTTTGGTCGACCAGGGCCTCCAGATGAAAATTTTCCCCTGGGCATGAGCCAATGCTTCAAAGCATATCCTAAAATACTCCATGGAACCTCATGGACCCAAGCATCAAGTCAATTTGACCTCAGGGGATGCATACATAAAAAATCAGGAATTAGGGTTTCTTGACCTAATTCACCCCTAAGTTGACTTTTGGGACAAATCATAAGCCAATACCTCAAGAGAGGATTTGAGGGTCTCTAACACATCACATTGATCTATTTGCAACAATGGATTGAGCCAAGAAGCTTGAGCAACAAGTTTCAATTTCATCTGAACCACAATTAGGGTTTCGCGAGAAAAGTCAACTGTATCTTTGACTTTTGACCAGGACATGCTCCTAAACCCTAGGACATGATTCAATATACCCTATAACACCCATGGAACATGTCCATCAAGTTTGATTTAGGTCAAGGACATGATTTCCTAAAGGATCGCACAGTTTGGAATTCATCTGATAAAAAGTCAAATGTGCACAAAAGTCAACTTTGACCCTAAAATGGTTTTTTAACCCTAAAATGATATTAATGTATGATTTGAATCATCATTCATCAAGAAAAATCAAGAAAAGTCGGATAACTTGTAAAAGGGGTAACCATAAAAACTTAGAAAAAATTTTAAGTTATGAACAAAGTGGCAAGGGTACCAACTTTGGAGGATCATAACTCCTAAACCACAAAGCCATTTGTCCCCATCCAAAGCTTGATTTGTAGATCTCATTACCTTCTACAAAAGCTTAAAACTGACCACCCTCCAAATTCCTCATGGATTTTGAGTTATGGAATTATCAAAATCATAAAAAGTGAAAATGTCACTTTTTTCCAACACTTAGTGAAATTTTCACTAAGTCAGAATCTGCCTTCACTTTTTTCCAAATGTAGGGGGATTTTTCACTTGGATCCAAAAGGTATCAAAACCAAATATGATCAAACAGTTGTTGTATCATATGGGGGCTTTCCAAAATGGCCAAGAACATCACCAAATTCCACTTGAGCCAAGAGATATGACAATGGTAATATGCCTTGCTGAAAACTACCAAGGCTAGGCAGAATTTTGCATTTTTGCTCGATTTAGAAAAATCAGATAATTCCAAGCCTTGTCATCACTTTGGACACATCTGAGGATCAAATCTAAAGGGGACAAACACTGAGCCAAGCCTCCAAAGTCCTTGGAACAAGAAGTAGCATGCCAAACATAGAATTTCCTAAAAGAGGGACAAGACTCCAATTTTGGATTGGAGCATTCAATGCATACACCAAGGTGGCATGGACTGAGCCATTTGCAACTGAATTCAGTCAAGACTTATCCAAGACAAAGGGAACCACAGCCCTGTGCCCTAACCTCTAGTCAATGGCTAGAGGATACTTGGATTCCAAAGTGCAACCATTGGCCAAACCTCTGCTGCAGTTGCCATTCACTATTGCTTGCAAAACAAACTTGCTCTACTATAAATAGAGCTTATTTGTGATCAGTTTGAGTACACCAAAGCCATCAAACAGATGCTTTCCTCAAAATCACCTTCTCACTTCCAATTTTACCTTCAAAGGCAAGTCACCATCGGGTTTTGAGTTTGAGAGCAATTCCAATCAAACTAATCACACACACACCTCATAAACATCATATAGAAGTGTTCCAAACACTTAAACAACATCTGGAACACTAATTTCTCAGAATCACCAGCCAGTTGCTCAAGGTTTTAAGCAAGTTGCAGCTGAGATGCCATGAAGTGATCCAGCCATTTCCAATCAAGTCCAAGCATTCAAACACACTCCATAGGGTGTAGGGAAGCTGTTCAGATCATCATAACTCATTTGTAACACCTCCAACTCAAAAATCACATTGCTCTTGCTGTCACGACCTTCAAGTAAGCCTAAACTTGGTCATCTCTTAATCTATGCATATTTCCTCGCACAATACTTTTGCCAAATGTCCATAATCATGCATAGAATGTTTCCCCTCAATTAATTGCTTTGTTTAAATTGTGTATCAAAATTCTTAGCCTTCATGCAAATTTTAGGGTTCTTGAGGTTTTGTCTTGATTTCTTATTCCATGTTTAAAATAAATGAAATTAAAGACCATAGACATGATCGTGAGGTTGAAACGAGCAGATTGATGTGTGGTTTGCATGATTCCATCAAGTATTCAGTGAGATTGGAGAGAAAATGCAAATCTGGGCAAAACTCAGAACACGCGCATGTTCTCGAGTGTTCTTGGCGCCCTTTTTTGAAAATTCAAATATTTAAATTTTGTGATTTTATTTAACTGATTCAAAAATTAATTTCTCTCTGAGTTTTAATGGTTTTGAGTTGATTCTTTTTTTAATAATTCACAAAAATGTTCAAATATTTTATTTTACCAAAAAATTCCAAAAATATTATTTATTTCATATAATTGATATTTTTTCCAAGAATTAATATTTTAATTGTTTTTGACATTTAAAATATTTTTTCCTTCTTGATTTTACAAATTTTTATGATTTCTAATCATTTTGTAGGTCAAAACATAATTTTTAAAACATTAATCCAAGATCACAATTTGTTTTCCACATATTAAACAATATTGATCATTTTAATTGAATTTTTTATTCAATTAAAATACATTTTGGAAACAAATTAGGGTTTTGATTAATTTAACCCTCATCAAACCTTTTAAAAAACACTTTTCGGCCTCTAATAGAGTGTAAGACCCAATCCTTTGTAAATACAAACTTATTTTGGGCCTCACTTATTGTATAAGTCCTGTTGTATTTCAAAAAGTTCGACGTGATCATTGTCCATTGAAAAACAAACTTTGGGCCTCTCCTTGAGCTGTAAGCCCCACCACTTGTACAAAAATAAATCTTTTGGGCCTCTATTAGAGTGTAAGACCCAATCCCCTTTTAACCAAAACTTTTTGGGCCTCAGACATTGTATAAGTCCCCCTGCGTTAAAAGAAAACCTCGGCGCGATCGCCAATAAAAAAAACCAATCATCTGGGCCTACCCTCGTGTTATAAAGCCCCATTCTTTTTTTTTAAACACTTGGGCCTCTTGAGAGAGTATAAGACCCATCCCCTTGTACAGAAAACCTTTCTTGGGCCTCAGTCACTTGTATAAGTCCATGTACAAACTCAAAACCCCAGTGCAATCACTGATAAACCTTGGGCCTCTCCTTGAGCTGTAAGCCCCAACATCTTTTCAAAATAATTTCTCCTTTAAATGTTGAATATACTGTTGCTTTTAATCTTTCTTTGTTGAACAACTAACCAAACAGCATGGAAGCTCTACAACCGAGTAAGTGTTTATGTACTTTCTTTATCCGCTTTCATATACATATAAACTGTATTGTGGGGCTGTTTCACTGTAAGTCTTCTTTCATAAACTCATATCAACTGTGTAATACTAGTATAGATATTTAGAGTTTCCCCGACAACTACGTCTAGCACTAAGCCCTGTTGGTCACTCTTAAATAGACAAAACTAAATCCCTCATAGGATTACGAGACACAGTTTTCCCTCCTCTTGGGGTTAAACAATATGGAGACGTGAAAGGCAGCATTCTCGGTGAACCCTTTCACAGAGTGTCACCCTTAGACATTGTCAAAGAAACTCTACTCCCCAGGGATGATCTTTTCTCCGTGAATGGCATCTCTTGAGTTTCTTCCAAATTCTCAGACTTTCCTGGCTTGATCTATTCTCTGTGAATAGCCTGTCTTGAATTTCTCGGGGTTTAGGGACCCACAGGCTTCTTAAAATTATCCCCGCCTCCTCTTGGGCGTTGTACAAGGACGACTTCTTAGAAGTATTCACAGCCTCCTCTTAGGCTTCGTATAAGGATTCTTCCTTCGGGAAGAGAGCCTCCTCTTGGGCTTCGTACAAATTGTCCCTCGGCTTCTTAAAAGTTTCTAGCCTCCTCTTGAGGTATAGGAACAGAAATTAGTCATCTTAATAGAACAGTCTTTCAAAGGGTCTAGATCTTTCTACCATGAACAACTACTGCTGTTTCTTTAAGCATAGTACAAAAGATAAAACTCTAGACTTGGATAGTCTAATCTCCTTGAGTCTCGAAGGCATTCTCAAGTAGGGAAAAACACCAGTAGACTCGGACAGTCTCCAATACCCTCTGGATTCCCCTTTTCCTTAAAGAACAGGAAATAACCCTGATCCTCTGATCAATCACAAAGCATAGCCTTACCTTTAATCAATCTCTTTATAAGAACTGACTTTCTCTTTTAACCAACCTACTTGACCTGTCACTCAACTGAAACAACACTCCTTTTAGCCTCTATCTCGGGCTTCGTACGAGATACAAAAAGACTCTCTTGTTGATTCAATAAACCTTTAGCCTCTGTCTTGGGCTTTGTACAAGACACATCTAAAAACACTCCCTTGCCGAGTCAAACCCTTTTAGCCTTCATCTTGGGCTTCGTACAAGACATATACAAAAAACACCCTCTTGTTGGGCCAATAGCCTCCTCTTAGGCTTCGTATAAGGAAATCCCCATGTGATTCAATCAACCTTTTAGCATCAAAAACTGTGCCTCGTTCACAGAATACAAACATCAACAACTCCTTTCATCTAATCGCTGTAAGTGGCAAGCCTCTGGATTATTTACATCCACGCCACTGTCCCTTTTTTAGTATGAGAAATTCCTAAGGAAAGATGGCATTGCTCTACACTGAGTTAAAGTCTTCTCCTTCAGGTTAAAACCCCTATAAAGAAAATTATGGCATTGCTAGGATTCACATATCCCTGTTAAAGTAATCCTCCTTTATAGTCATTCATCCAATAGTTGTGACAAACAGACCCCCTTTAGAGATGACAAATTCTCTCTAAAGACAACATATTTTTAGCTTCACATCTTGGGCTTCGAACAAGATATAAACCACCTTTAGCTTCACGTCTTGGGCTTTAAACAAGACACCATAACACCATTTCCTCCCATAGAATAGGAGGAACTACGATCGCTCTGATTTCCCTGTTTCGGTAAACGGGAATACGTAGGCATAAGATTGAAAGAAAAATCTTAGCGAGCACACCACATAAAAAAAAAACTTCAGGTCACAAATCCTCACATATCCACCAAAATATCTAAGTCCGTATTCCCTACCAAAAGTCTAAATTCAACCAAAACAACCTAAGAGAGTCCCCCCCCCCCCCCACATTGATCGCATCTGTAAACCAACAGTTTTGACTGTTTGACCTCAGTTTGCAAAGCAGGGTTGGTTAGAGACATTTATTTCCCTTTCTTCATCAGCTTCAATAGGACAAAAAATGAATCGACCTGTAGTAACCCAGAGCAGCAGTGCTTAAGAACCACGTCCAAAATCGCTCGCTACAGAAAAATGGCACCCACCGTGGGGCCCTCTTTTTTATCTCTCAGGTAGAAACCGAAGAATGATAACTTCACTAGGGACTTCACTGGGATATGACCTTTTTTTACTTCACTAGGATCTTATGTCAAAACCTTTAATGTTGGGAAGATACCACAGGATGGCGACTCCGTCGGGGAGCCATTTTTGTCAGGAACATAGGATTCATATCTCTTTAAAGTCTAGGACTTTAGGAAAAATATATATACTGCTTTTCCTAATTGATATCTGTGTTTAATTTTCTGCTAATGGGAATGCGTGTGATGCCGCATGTGGAAAGATTGAGTATACACCTAAGAAAAACCTCTTTTAGTAGTGCGGAAACTATTGGAAATGGTTGTCACGCGATACTACCCTCTTCTGATGGTTCTTCGAAAAACATCACCTAGCACGGTTCCCGGCCCGCTGGTGTTTTCTCGACAAGAATTGATGATGTTGAGAGACAGGTACAAAAACCACTAGTATAAACCTTTGGGGGAGGGGGGGGGGGGGGGGGTAGAGCCTTGACTTCATGACACCGACCCTTTGACCCCATGTTTTTTCTATGTTTTTGTGTGATGGATTCATGCATTCATCTAAAAAACATTACATCAAAGAAAAATTTTCTCTTCTAGTCTCTCTTTTTCAAATTAAACTAAGACAATGATTGCAAATGTCAGAGAAAAAGATTGCGCTCATGGACTTCAGTAGAAGGAGAACTCATAAGTATACCTTCAGGGTTCCAAAACTAGAAGATTTGAGAGGATTAGCGAGGATGATCACTAACCCTGAAGCTTTCAGAGCCAAGTACGGAGGTCTGCTACCTCTGTTAAGAGTCCATGTGATTGAAGGAATCATGAAGGCACTCATTCAGATTTACGATCCGGTCTATCACTGTTTCACATTCCCAGATTACCAGCTCGCACCAACGCTGGAGGAGTATTCTCACCTAACCGATCTACATATCACTGATCGAGCTCCATTTTCTGGACTGGAAGAAATTCCAAAGGATCAGACCATTGCAAGAGCAATTTATTTGGATGAGTCGGAAATCAAGGCTCACATGACCACTAAGGGTGGGCTCCCAGGTTTGCCAGCCCAGTTCCTGACAAAGAAGGCTCTGTAATTTGCTAATATAGGGAACATGATTGCTTTTGAAAGCATCTTTGTCTTATTCACCTACGGGTTATTTCTGTTTCCCAACATTAATAGCTTCGTCAATATCAACGCCATTAAGGTTTTTCTCATTGGAAACCCTGTGCCAACCTTGCTCGCAGATACGTATCATTCTGTACACTTAGGAAATTTGTACAGCGAAGGGATGATCACATGCTATATACCCCTGCTATACAAATGGCTTATCTCCCATTTACCCAAGTCTGCTGCATTTTGGGATCATAAAAGTGCCTTACGTTGGTCGTAGAAAATCATGTCTCTTACCAACTCTGACATAGATTGGTGCAATAGGATTTATGACGGGATCAGGATCATTGAACGTGTGGAAACTTCCTCAACGTACCCCTCATAGGAACTAAAAGAGGAATCAACTACCATCCAGTATTGGTTCGTCGTCAATTTGGATACCCGATGAGGCATGTCCCGCGTAATGCTCATATGGAAGGTCTTTTCTTCAAAGAAGAAGAAAATGACAGGGCACTAAAGATGGAAATAGTGCACGCTTGGAAACATGTTCATAAGAAAGGACGAGAGTCTCTAGGAAAACTGGACTGTGTCTCGGTGGAGCCTTATCTCCACTGGGTACAAACTAGAGTTCTTAAGCTAAAGATGCCTTATCCTCGTCGCGGAGTTCTTCCGCCAAGGGAATTCGTCGTGTACTTCATGACTGAAACGGAAAACTTCAGGTTACTCTCAATAAAGTTCAACAGGAGAGGAGGTCTTGGAAGAACAAATACTGCACCCTCAATGTAGAGTGTACCAAAATACAGCGAATGCTAAAAGATAAGGATGCTCTGATTGAGATTTTGGAGCAACATGTTGTGGATAATCAGGATGACCAAAGGAATTTGTTCGCTCCTTTCACTTGGCAAAGGAATGACAACCCGACAACGGCCCAAGAGCCCCGGTCCAAGAAAAGGAAAGTACCAGAATCAGCACCCGAGTTCTCCTCAGAGAGGACTCGGGATCCATTAGCTTAGGTTTCTGTTTCCGCACTGAAATTCTGGTACCAGATGTGTGATGTTAAGTGTGATGTCACAAAAACACACTCTGCAATGGACAATGCGATAACAAGCAATAAATCAACACAATGAATTGTTCACCCAGTTCGGTCTAACTACCTACGTCTGGGGGCTACTAAGCCAGGGATGAATTTCACTATCAGTAGACTTAATTTACAAACTCAACAGCCCAGTTGACATCTCCTAAACTTAATCACTACTTAATGAACCTTCTACCTAAGAAACTACTTAGGTATGAGAACACTACTCAATCCCTAAATCACTTCAGTGATATAATTCAAAGATCACGCACTTTGAAAAACACAACTTGATTCTGCTTCACAGCTTTGATCAAGAACAACTCAAAATAGTAACACCAATTCACACTAGAATGGTTTACAACACATACACGAAGACACAAACGACTCTCAGTCTTTAGCTCTCTTTCTTCATTTTTATTCCAATAAGGATTGATGCGCTTTATATAGCAATTTGATTTGGGCTTGGACCTACTACAATATCTGACCTGATTTGTTATTTAAAACTGAATCTTCAAAACAGATTTTCTCTCAAAATCTTCTTAAATCTTCAGCCTTTAAACACTCCTACAAATCTGTATCAAATCTGTTTGCAACAGAAAATAACTCCTCCAAGATATTCGCATCCAATAACTCTAACAGCTCTCCCAAAATCCAGCTAATACGCTTAACCCTAAAAACATCTCAAACCTGATCTTTTAATGATCTGCATATCTAATGTCATGACATCGCATGTGACATCAGACTTCAAAACTTCAACAACTTAAACACTTAACATTATCCAATGTTAAGACTCAATGTTAAGACATCACCCATGTGACATCAACATTGAACAACTTTGTTTTACCAAAATTCTAGCCAATCCAAGAACTAACAATCTCCCCCTTTGGCTAATTTTGGCTAAAACAATCTCTGCAACATCAGAGACTTCAACAGCAGATAAATTTTTTAAAACAAACAGCTCCCACTTCAAAATGATGCACACTACAAGGGCAAACTCCCCCTCAAAACCAGAACCAGCATAAACAACTGTTCAACATGCACACTCCCCTCAACATCTGCACACCACACCAGATAGGTCACACTCTACACACAAAGGCTAGGCTAACTCTCCCCCTTTTTAGCCACAATTAGACAATCACCAAACACAATGTCCTGACATAATAAATGACACAGTCAAACAAAGATGCAGGAAAGAACCTCATGCAGGAGGACAAGAACCCAGATCCACCTAAGAAGAGGAACAAAATAATGACTATAGTTGAAACTACTTCAGGAACCACAAAGACAGGCAGAACCTTAGAAACAACCATGAAACCCAGGAAGAAGCTTCTTGTGCAACAACAAGCTTCTAAAGATGATTGGGATGAAGACTGGAAAGCTTTTCTAGATGCAGGGCTTGGGATAATCTGTAACTATTGATGTACTTCAAACCTGTATGCCTTCAGCAGTTGAATAAAATCAATTTCTAATAAAGAATACAACTGCTTAATACACTCTCTAGCACATTTAATCTTCATAAATGCAAATTCCTAATTTACTTCTCAGACTTTCAAATTGGTTTGCATCTAAGGCTTTAGTAAAACTGTCAGCTAATTGTTTATCTGTAGCAACATGTTCCAAAGCAAATACTTTGTATTCAACCAAATCTCTTATAAAATGATGCCTTATATCAATATGCTTAGTTCTGCTATGTTGAATAGGATTCTTAGAGATATTGATAGCACTCAAATTATCACAGTACAATGTCATGACATCTTGCTTGACATTGTATTCTGTTAACATCTGCTTCATCCAAACAAGTTGAGAACAACTACTCCCTGCTGCTATGTACTCAGCTTCAACAGTAGAAAGAGACACACAGTTCTGCTTTTTACTTAACCATGATATCAGATTATTCCCTAAGAAGAAACAACCTCCTGAAGTGTTTTTCCTATCATCAGCACTCCCAGCCCAGTCAGCATCACAATATCCCCTTAACTCAGTCCCAGATCCATGACTATACAGCATCCCATAGTCACTAGTGTCATTGACATATTTCAGGATCCTCTTCACTTGATTCAAGTGACTAACCTTAGGCTCAGATTGGTATCTGGCACAAACTCCAACAACAAAAGAAATGTCAGGTTTGCTAGCTGTGAGATACAATAGACTCTCAATCATGCTTCTATATAAACTTTGATCCACACTAACTCCATGTTCATCCTTGGATAATTTTAAATGAGTAGGAGCAGGAGTCCTCTTGTGATTCGCATTCTCTAGACCAAACTTCTTCACTATGTTCTTTGCATACTTGCTCTGAGAAATGAATATGGATTCCTCCAATTGTCTAACTTGTAGACCAAGAAAATAGTTTAGCTCACCAACAAGACTCATTTCAAACTCATACTGCATCTGTTCCACAAAATGTTTCACCATTGCATCTGACATCCCACCAAATACTATGTCATCAACATAGATTTGAGCTATCATCAGTTTTCCTCAGTCTTGTCAATCCCTCCTTTTCTGTAGCCATTCACAACCAGGAATTCAGTAAGCCTTTCATACCAAGCTCTTGGTGCTTGCTTCAAACCATATAGAGCTTTCCTTAGTTTGTACACATGGTCAGGAAATGTTGGATCAATAAATCCTTTTGGTTGATCAACATACACCTCTTCATTTAAGTAACCATTCAAGAAAGAACTTTTAACATCCATCTGAAAAAGCTTGAATTTGAAATTACAAGCCACCCCTAAGAGCAATCTGATAGATTCCAGTCTTGCCACGGGAACAAAGGTTTCATCATAATCAATTCCTTCAACCTGAGTGTATCCCTGAGTAATTAATCTGGCCTTGTTTCTGGTGACCACTCCTTGTTCATCAGATTTATTCTTGTAGATCCACTTGGTGCCAATCACATTAACTCTATCAGGCCTTGGTACAAGCTCCCATACTTCATTCCTCTTGAATTGCTCCAGCTCTTCATGCATTGCATTTATCCAAAACTCATCAGTTAATGCTTCCTTGACATTCTTTGGCTCAATTTTGGAGACAAAACATGAACTTGCTATAACATCTCTTGACCTAGTCCTCACTCCAGAATTTGGATCACCTATAATAAGCTCCTTTGGGTGGTCCTTCTGCACTCTGATAGAGGGATCTTTATGAGGTTGCTCAGTTTCAGGCTCAGCAGCAACAACACTAGGAGTTGGACTTCTGTCTTTAGCTTCTGGTGCAACTTCACCAACTGATGTTCCAACATCATCTAGGACATCATCATCTTCCTGCTTATCATTGTCATCCATCACCACATTGATGGACTCCATCATCACCTTGGTTCTAGAGTTGAAAACCCTATATGCTCTGCTGTTAGTAGAGTATCCCAAAAATATTCCTTCATCACTTTTGGAATCCAATTTTCTTCTCTGTTCTCTATCAGCCAGAATATAACATCTACTTCCAAAAACATGAAAGTATTTAACATTAGGTTTTCTTCCTTTCCATAGTTCATACAGAGTGGATGAAGTGCCTCTTCTCAGGGTAACCCTGTTGTGAATGTAGCAGGCAGTATTCATGGCTTCAGCCCAGAAATGATAGGGAAGTTTCTTGGCATGGATCATAGCTCTAGCAGACTCTTGGATAGTTCTGTTCTTCCTCTCAACTACTCCATTTTGATGAGGAGTAATAGGAGATGAAAACTCATGACTTATACCTTCAGCAGAGCAAAATTCTTCAAACTTGCTATTCTCAAACTCTCTTCCACGGTCACTCCTTATCCTGATAACATTACTCTCCTTTTCTCTTTGGAGTCTTTGATAAAGATCTTTAAAAACATCAAACACCTTTGATTTGTCTTTGATGAAGCTCACCCAGGTGTACCTTGAATAGTCATCCACAACTACATATGCATATTTCTTTCCACCCAGACTTTCAACCTGCATAGGTCCCATCAAGTCCATATGAAGTAGTTTCAAGACCTTGGAGGTGGTGTCATGTTGAAGCTTCGGATGAGACATCTTTGTCTGCTTCCCTTTTTGACAGTCTCCACACACTTTTCCTTCCTCAATATTAAGTTTGGGAATTCCTCTGACTGCTTATGAGGAGATGATTCTCTTTATTCCCCTTAGGTGAAGATGTCCCAACTTCTGATGCCATATTTTGACATCATCTTCTTTAGCAAAAACACACGTGGAAGAATTTGAGTCTTGTGGCACCCAAAGATAACAATTGTCCTTAGACCTGGCTCCCTTCATAATGACTTCTCCTTTATCATCTTTGACAATGCATTCAGACTTTGTAAAGTCTACTTTGAATCCTTTATCACAAAGTTGACTAATGCTAATCAAATTTTTGTCAGTCCTTTAACAAGAAGAACATCCTCCAGTCTGGGAGCACCAGCACAGTTCAGTTTACCAATCCCCTTGATCTCTCCTTTGACTCCATCACCAAATGTAACATAGCCTGAAGAATGAAGCTTCACATCTACCAACAGATTCTTAACTCCAGTCATGTGCCTTGAACACCCACTGTCAAAGTACCAATCTTCTTTGGTAGAAACCCTTAAAGAAGTGTGAGATATCAAGTTGGTAACCTTAACTTTAGGGACCCATTGCTTCTTAGGCTTGGTAACCTGCCTTCCTTTATGACAGTTCTGTCTGGGAACAACCTGATGAGCCTTCTGTGGATATCCATATAGCTTATAACAATAAGCCTTAATGTGTCCAAAACATCCACAATGGTGACATCTCCAGTGTCTGTATTTCTTCTTAGATGGAGTTCTGTCATGATGTTTTAACATTTGTTTTAACATCACTGGTTTGGAGATGATAACATCATTAGAACCTGCATCATTGGTGAATCCCAAACCACATTTGTTTGCAACCATCTTCCCAATACTAAGAATGTTGTCTAACGCATCAGTACCATTGTTCAACATTCTGATAGTTTTGGTCATAGAGTCCAGTTTATAGTTAAGCATACTGACTTCAGCTTCAAGTTTAGTCTTTTCAGCTTTTAACTATACTCTGGTTTTCTTCAACTCTTCTCCTTCAAGACACACTTGTTCACTTCTTATGAAAATATCTTTATAAGTGATAGCAAGTTCATTATAAGTAACCTCATCATCACAAGAATCATCATCTGACTCATAAACCTCAACCATAGCTCTAACAAGTTTAGCTGAATTTTCTTCAGATTCACTCTCACTGTCAGACCAAGAAGCTGATAACCCTTTCTGCTTCTTTAGAAAAGTAGGACATTCCTTCTTGACATGTCCATACCCTTCACACTCAAAGCATTTTATCCCTTTGTCATTACTGGATTTTTCTTCATCTTTAGACTTCTTCCCTTGTTCTCCTGATCTGTTGATGTCAGAGGTAATGTTCTTGACATTGGGATTATAACTCCTATTTATCCTCTTCATAACTTTGTTGAACTGTTTTCCCAGTAAAACAACAGCCTGAGACAGCTTCTCCTGAGACTCAGCATCATTCCCTTTCTTTTCTTCTTGAGTATTAGATACCAAAGCTATACTCTTGGTCTTCTTTTCAGGTTCCTCTTCATTCAACCCTAACTCAAAAGTTTGAAGGGATCCAATTAGCTCATCAACCCTCATTTTGCTGATGTCTTGAGCTTCTTCAATTGCAGTCACCTTCATCTTATATCTCTTGGGAAGGGATCTAAGAATTTTCCTCACCAGCTTTTCTTTAGTCATCTTCTCTCCAAGAGCACTAGATGCATTGGACAGCTCAAGAATATTCATGTGAAAATCATGAATAGTTTCATCTTCCTTCATCTTTAGACTTTCAAACTTTGATGTCAGAAGTTGAAGTCTTGACATCTTAACCTTTGAACTTCCTTCATGAGTAGTCTTTAAGATGTCTCAAGCTTCCTTAGCAACTTCACAGGTGTTGGTCAACCTGAAGATGTTCTTATCAACTCCATTGAAAATAGAATTTAGAGCTTTAGAATTACCAAGGGCAAGCTCATCTTCTTCCTTGGTCCATTCTTCTTCAGGTTTTAGTTTTGAGCTGCCTTCTTTTTCTTTCCTAGCATCATCTTTCTCAACAACAACAGGTGCTTTCCATTCTTTTATGATAGCCTTCCAAGTCCTGTTGTCCAAGGATTTCAAAAAGGTAATCATCCTTGCCTTCCAATAATCATAATTAGAGCCATCCAGAATAGGGGGTCTATTCACAAATCCACCAACTTCCTTGTCCATCTTACCAGAAAGTATCAGCCCTAGATCTCACCCAGATGCAGAGCAGGATTCCTGCTCTGATACCAATTGAAATTCTGGTACCAGATGTGTGATGTTAAGTGGGATGTCACAACAGCACACTCTGCAATGGACAATGCAATAACAAGAAATAAATCAACACAATGAATTATTCACCCAGTTCGGTCTAACTATCTATGTCTGGGGGCTACCAAGCCAGGGATGAATTTCACTATCAGTAGAATTAATTTACAGACTCAACAGCCCAGTTGACATCTCCTAAACTTAATCACTACTTAATGAACCTTCTACCTAAGAAACCACTTAGGTATGAGAACACTACTCAATCCCTAAATCACTTCAGTGATATAATTCAAAGATCACACACTTTGAAAAACACAACTTGATTTTGCTTCATAGCTTTGATCAAGAACAACTCAAAATAGTAACACCAATTCACACTAGAATGGTTTACAACACATACACGAAGACACAAACGACTCTCAGTCTTTAGCTCTTTTTCTTCGTTTTTCTTCCAATAAGGATTGATGTGCTTTATATAGCTATTTGATTTGGGCTTGGACCTGCTACAATATCTGACCTGATTTGTTATTTAAAACTGAATCTTCAAAACAGATTTTCTCTCAAAATCTTCTTAAATCTTTAGCCTTTAAACACTCCTACAAATCTGCATCAAATCTGTTTGCAACAGAAAATAACTCCTCCAAGATATTCGCATCCAATAACTCTAACAGCTCTCCCAAAATCCAGCTAATACGCTTAACCCTAAAAACATCTCAAACCTAATGTTTTAATGATCTGCATATCTGATGTCATGACATCGCATGTGACATCAAACTTCAAAACTTCAACAACTTAAACACTTAACATTATCCAATGTTAAGACTCAATGTTAAGACATCACCCGTGTGACATCAACATTGAACAACTTTGTTTTACCAAAATTCTAACCAATCCAAGAACTAACAATCTCCCCCTTTGGCTAATTTTGGCTAATTTTGGCTAAAACAATCTCTGCAACATCAGAGACTTCAGCAGCGGAGAAGTCCATAGTGGAGAAGTCTGATCCTAGGTACAAAATGCCAAAAGATCGTCCCTGGGGCATGCCACTTAACTATATCCCAGAAGGATATGTTCTGCCGATCAAAGAGGATCAGGGAACCGCAGCAGGAACCGTTGGGCCTGAAGGTTACAAACTTCGGGAAAGCGAAGATGCCAGGGACATGACAGTAACTCCTGAAGGTTACAAACTTTGGGAGGCACCGAGAGTCTCGGCCATAATGACTATACCACCACCCGTGGTACACACTGTCCCAGAAGGAGAGATTCCACAGATACCTTCTGGTGGAAACGACAACATGTTCGAAAGAATGAATGAGTTCTAGGAACAGTTCCTGGGAATGCAGAAAGAACTGCAGGCCCTTTGCGGTCAGGATTTATTTGGAAAGGACGCCGCGGACCTCTGTTTGGTCCCCAATGTGAAAGTCCCACACAAATTCCAGGTGCCCAACTTTGAAAAGTACAAGGGTAACTCTTGCCCTCAGAGTCACTTAGTGATGTACGCTCGGCGAATGTCAGCTCAGACATAGAATCAGGATTTACTGATTTACTACTTTTAGGATGGTTTAACCGGTGCCGCCCTAAAATGGTACATGGGTTTAAACTGTGCTACGATGAGTACTTTCAGAGATCTTGGCACTGCCTTCGTCCAACACTATAAATACAATCTGGACATGGCACCAGACAGAGATCAACTCAGATCAATGTCTCAAAAGGACGAGGAAACCTTTAAGGAGTACGCTCAGAGATGGCGTGAAATCTCCGCCCAAATTTGTCCACCTCTTGAGGAAAAAAAGATGAGAAAGATCTTCTTAAAGACCTTAAGCTTTTTTTATTACGACAGAATGGTTGGCAGTGCGCCCAGTGACTTCACCGAGATAGTCGGTATGGGAGTTTGTCTTGAGGAAGCTGTCAGAGAAGGACGTCTAGTCAAAGACATTGGATCATCAAGTAGTACAAAGAGATACGGTAGTGCTCTCCCTAAGAAAAAAGAGCAAGGTATTGGGAATATCTCTCTCGGAAAGCAAAGGCGACGTTATCAGCCAGTAGTGGCTGTGACTCCTACTATCAATCCTGCCCCTATTTCTACGTATCAACCTCAGGTTGCGCAGAGCCAACCTAATCAGCAAAGGACTCAACAGCCTCTTCAGCAGGCTCGTCCTCCATACAATAACAATCGTGCAACACAGCCACCAGGATTTTATCCTATACCCGTATTGTACGCAGAACTATTTCCGTTACTACTGGCTAAGGGGCATGCCCAGACTAAGTCCCCTCTTACAGTACCGGAAAATACGCCTTTTTGGTTTAAGGTGGATCAGACTTGCCCTTACCATCACGGAGGACCAAGGCATAACATAGAGAACTGTCTCAATTTCAAATCCGACGTGCAAAAGCTTGTTAGGAGTGGGGTCTTATCTTTCAAGAATACAAATCCTAATGTTCTCACAAACCCGCTGCCTCAACACGAGAAAGCTACAGTCAATTTGATAGAGGGTGAGACTAACAACGTCTATCAAATTCATGATGTACTCTTGTTAAGGACCAATCTGGTCAAGATGCATTGCAGAGTGGATATGGCCATGTGCCACCTCATAACTATCACCAGTGTGATATCTGCTCTAAAAGCAATCGAGGATGTTCTGTGGTGCAATCAGCTCTACAGGAACAGATGGATCTCGGATGAATCAAAGAGCACCGAGTTTGTGGAGTTAACATGGTTTACACGAATTCTAACATCATTCAGAACCACGACATCCGTCCAATGTATGTCAACTTGGTGGAAATGCACTCCAGGCAAAGCCAGTATCATAATCTGCAGCGGCACGATTACAATTCCTGTCTGACTTGCTCTGTAAACAAATAGGGATGCTCTTTTGTACAAGAGGCCCTCCAGCATCAGATGGATCTTGGATGGATCCAGGATTACCATGATAGGAATCCCTATCAGATCAACATGATCCAAATCTTCGATATTCGCTTGATGAATACCAGCCTGGTAGAGTTACATGCTAAACAGGTCTGACTCTGGTTCCTGGTATCACACGATTATAAGAGTTGTAGGGCGGGTTACAAAAACGATCAGGGTTGTGCCCTTGTCCAGGAAACCCTTCAGCACTTGTTGAACCGCTGGTGGCTTCCAATCTATATGGATGAATACACCCAACAAATTAATATTACCAACGGGAACCCTACTCGGCATCAAAGTCGGGACATTCGATCTGTGGAAATTGACCTAGTGAGGTTACATTGTATTCAAAGCGGGTGTGTCTAGGTGCCACCACACAACTATGAACGTTGTAGAGTCTATTCGGAAAGTAACCAAGTATGTTACCTTGTGCGAGCAGCTCTTCAGGGTCAGGTGGATCATAGAGAGATTCGCCCATATCCGGGTTCCGAACCAATTAATTGGGCGCCGAACTACCTCGCTAATCAAATTGAGGACGTTGTCGCAATCTCTGATCATCAGAAGGCTAGGGATGTTTGTACCATCATCCCTCTACTTGATGAATCGAGAGTTCCCAACTAGGAACGGATCAAAATTGCTTACGATGGTCAGAAAAATCAAAAGGCTCCCATAGTCATCTATCTACCAGGACCATTACCGTATGAATCAACTAAGGTTATCCCTTACAAATACGGTGCAACAACAGTCGAGAATGGAAAGGAAATTCCATTACCCTCCGTCGTGAGTATTGCAGACATCAGTCGAGTAACACGGAGTGGTCGAATCTTCAACCGAGGAGTTGGAGAATTTAACAAAGAAAAGGAACCTCAGACAGAAGTTCCTAATCCACCAGTCGGTCAATCTAGTAATCCCGACCTTTTGAAAAATGATGATGAGATGCTGAAGTTCATCCAAAGGAGTGAATACAACATTGTTGATCAACTGTTACAAACTCCTTCAAAGATCTCGGTGCTGTCACTTTTACTCAATTCAGAAGCGCACAGGGAGGCTCTACAGAAAGTCTTGGAGCAAGCCTTTGTGGAACAAGATGTAACAATCAGACAGTTCGATAGCATTGTCTCTAACATCAATTCCTGCAATAACTTGGGATTTAGTGATGAGGAATTACCTGAAGAGGGTCGCCGTCATAACATGGCGCTCAATATCACGGTCAGCTGCCAGGGTGATGCTTTAGCCAGCGTACTGGTAGACACAGTGTCAGCCCTGAATGTTATGCCGAAGTCCACTTTGATGCAATTATCCTTTAAAGAACCCCCGATGAGAACCAGTGAGGTCGTCATCAAAGCATTGGACGGGTCCAGAAAAACGGTTATCGGCGAAGTCGACCTTCCCATAACTATTGGTTCTCACACTTTCCAAGTCGATTTCCAGGTCATGGACATCCAGGCAACGTAAAGTTGTTTATTAGGAAGACCTTGGATACATCAGGCTGGGGCGGTCACCTCGACCCTCCACGAAAAGTTAAAGTTCGTCCAGAACAACCAGCTCATCACGGTCTGTAGAGAATAAGCCTTGCTCGTGAGTGGCTTATCATCATCTACTGGTGTAGAACCCGAGGAGGTTATTGGAACTCAATTACAAGCACTGTCGGTGAGCAAGGACAATCAATCTGAAGAGGGAACTTCCATTTCCTCATACAAAGTTGCTATCAAAGCGGTCGAGAGTACCAATACAACAAGAGGGGGACAACTTGTCATTCCTACTGACAATAAAACAAGGAAGGGTCTTGGTTTTTCTACAACCTGTACCCAGACAGCTACTACCAGCAATGAAAGTCTTCATCCCATTCAAGACTTCTTCCACAGTGGAGGTTTCCTTCACCCAGTGCCTCAAGAAGTACATACCATCAATAAAGATGATTCCTCTGATATGGAGGAAGAATGGGAGTCCTATCTTAACAAGGACGGTTATATGTCTCAGGATGAAATGCAGACTCCCTTTTGCTTTCCTACACAGAGTCCGAGATTTATACCCAAGTTAGATGTCGAAATGATATACGGAGATTGTGATCCGGAAGGATGCCATGCTCCTCCAAACTCATTAGAGGAGGACACTCTGGTGAAGGACAACTTTGACCACAACTATTATGGCCCGATGGATGGCCTGCCAATGTGGCAGCCTTACCCAGGAAACTTGGGGCAAGGAAATCAGCCGAACAATGAAAATCAGCTGAGCTTCATTGAAAAGAATACCTGCGTCCCCACCATGTCATGGGATCAACAATCAGGTCATTTAGAAAACGTCCAGTATGACGATGAATTTAAAATGTTTGCATGACTTAAATTCATCAACTATGCATTTCCTGAGGTCAACGTCATCGAGAGGGATGACTCCTCCAGTTTAAAAGAAGTGTGGGACACCCTGGGATAACCTTGTGGGAAATACGACTATATGGTCAAGTACACTGCTCCCGAAAGCTCTCGTATCAGGCTCGAAGACATCCAGCCAACTGGATGGGGAGATCTACTTAAGAGCACAAATGTTATGCAAAATGCAACAGAGGAATCCTCCTACGAAAACTCTGCCTGGGAGACAGATTCCAATGATCCTGCTCCTCCAGAAATCAGCGTTATTTCTAAAGACAAATCAAGGAAGGTGCCAGACTTTGTGATTCACCGAGGAGTTCGCTGCCAATGGGTTACTGTCGATGTTCCAAAGATTGTTCATAAGTCAAAGTAATTGTCGTCTTTAACCTTTCACCCTGCCCAGGTGAAACAGATGTTTTGATAGGGCTCACTTTCTGTAAATTTCCCTCTTCGCTTCGCCCAAAGCGATAGAGGTTTGTTTTATAGGGCTGTAGTTTCAAGAATCGACTTGTTCATTAATAAAATAATGTCATTCTATAATTTCCGCATTAATTGTTGTTTTCTCTTTTTGCTTTTCTCAGAAAATGGTAATCCTAAAAAACAACTCAATAACAAAAACAAGCAGTAAAAGAAATACACTATACACACTCTTGCATTTTCTCTATCTCTTCTAAACACAAATCATACCTTCATGCAGATTGCTTATTTTAAACCCAGTTGAAACATACGATCCGATGCCTTATCCCAACTTTGAGTTCCCGGTATTTGGGGCTGAAGAAGAAAATGACGACGAAATTCCAGAAGAGATCTCCCGATTACTCAGACAAGAGGAAAGGTCCATTGAACCTTATAAAGAGTTGGAAATGGTAAACTTAGGTTCGAAAAAAGAGAGAAAAGAAATCAGGATTGGGGCACTGCTCAGTCCAACTGCCAGAGAGGGTTTGGTAGAGTTTCTCAAAGAATTCCCCGATGTATTCGCTTGGTCCTATCAGGATATGCCAGGGTTGGATACCAGCATCGTGAAACATCATCTACCATTAAGGTCAGAATGTCCTCCAGTAAAACAAAGGTTGAGACGGACTCGCCCGGACATGGCCATCAAAATCAAAGAGGAGGTACAGAAATAGATTGACGCGGGTTTCCTCGCCATATCAAAATATCCTCAATGGTTAGCCAACATCGTACCCGTTCCAAAAACGGACGGAAAAGTCAGAATGTGTGTCGACTACCAAGATCTGAACAAGGCAAGTCCAAAGGACGACTTTCCTTTACCACACATAGACATGCTGGTAGACAGTACATCAAAGTTCAAAGTTTTCTCCTTCATGGATGGATTCTCAGGCTATAATCAAATCAAAAAGGCGCCGAAAGACACGGAGAAAACTTTGTTCATTACCCCATGGGGTACCTTTTGTTACAAGGTAATGTCGTTCGGTTTGAAGAATGTCGGGGCAACCTATCAAAGGGCCATGACTACTCTTTTTCATGACATGATACACAAAGAGATCGAGGTATATGTCGATGATATGATTGCCAAATCTAAGATAGAAGAGGAGCATGTGACCCATCTGTCAAAGTTATTCGAGCGGTTGAGAAAGTATAAACTCCGCTTGAATCCCAACAAATGCACCTTCGGTGTCCGTTCAGGAAAACTTTTAGGGTTCATCATCAGCCAGAAAGGAATTAAGGTTGATCCTGACAAGGTTAAGGCCATTCGAGAAATGCCTTCTCTGAAAACTGGAAAACAAGTCAGAGGATTCCTAGGACGTTTGAACTACATCTCCATATTCATATTCCTCATGACCGCGACATGTGCGCCGATTTTCAAATTACTCAAAAAGAATCAGGATTATGTTTGGACAGAAGACTGCCAAACCGCCTTCGACAGTATCAAGGAATACCTATCGAACCTGCTGATTCTATCACCTCCAGTGGAAGGAAGACCACTGATCATCTACTTAACAGTCTTGGAAGACTCCATGGGTTGTGTGCTTGGTCAACAAGACGAAACGAAAAGAAAAGAGTCTGCCATCTACTATTTGAGCAAGAAATTCACCGACTGCGAGACTCGGTATACTATGCTTGAGAAAACTTGTTGCGCTTTGGCTTGGGCAGCCAAACGTCTGCGCCAGTACTTGATTCGTCACACTACTTGGTTGGTCTCCGAGATGGATCCAATCAAGTATGTCTTTGAAAAGCCTGCTCTAACGGGAAGGATTGCCCGTTGGCAGATGTTGCTATCAGAATATAACATAGGGTACCATGCTCAAAAAGCCATTAAGGGGAGTATTTTAGCCGATCATTTGGCTCATCAACCGATTGACGATCAAGAATCAATCGGGTTTGACTTCCCAGACGAAGATGTCATGTATTTGAAAATTAAAGATTGCGATGAACTGCTACCCAGTGAAGGGCCAGAACCAGGTTCCCAATGGGAACTTATCTTTGACGGAGCTGTCAATCTACGGAAACAGAATTGGGGCAATCATTGTCACCCCTCAGGGTACCCACATTCCTTTCACCGCCAGACTTACGTTTAAGTGCACAAACAACGAGCCGAATACGAAGCTTGTATTATGGGTCTCGAGGAAGCGATTGATTTGAGGGTCAAAAACTTGGACGTATATGGCAAATCAGCCCTGGTTATCAATCAGATTAAAGGAGATTTGAACACATACTAATCAGGATTGATTCCTTACAAAGACTATGCAAGAAGGTTATTACCCTTCTTCAACAGAGTTGAGTTTCATCACATCCCTCGTGAAGAGAATCACCTGGCTGATGCATTAGCCACTCTTTCTTCCATGATTAGTGTAGGTCAATGAAATGACATACCTAAGATCGACATAATGCGCCTTGAACGGTCCGCTTACATCTTCACGATTGAAGCAGTCATAGACGACAAACCTTGGTATCATGATATCAAATGCTTCCTTCAGAAACAGGAGTACCCACTTGGGGCATCCAGAAAAGATAGAAAAACTCTCAGAAGGCTGGCAGGCAGTTTTTTCCTGAGCGGTGATACACTCTATAAGAGAAACTTTGACATGGTCTTGCTCCGATGTGTAGATAGACCAGAAGCAGACATGTTGATAAAAGAAATTCACGAAGGATCCTTTGGCACTCATGACAACGGACATACAATGGCAAGGAAAATTCTAAGAGCAGGGTACTATTAGTTGACAATGGAATATGATTGCTGCAAGTACATGGGGAGATGCCACAAGTGTCAGATATACTCCGACAAAATCCATGTACCGCCTACACATCTCAAAGTTCTTTCTTCCCCATGGCCTTTTTCCATATGGGGAATCGACATGATTGGCTTGATTGAGCCCAAGGTTTCAAACGGACATCGGTTCATTCTGGTAGCCATTGATTACTTCACTAAGTGGGTCGAAGCAGCGTCGTACGCTAATGTGACCCGACAAGTGGTGGTCCGATTTATCAAAAACAATATCATCTGCCATTATGGTGTTCCGAGCCAGATCATTACTGATAATGGATCTAACTTGAATAATAAGATGATGAAAGAGTTGTGCGCTGAGTTCAAGATCGAACACCATAACTCATCTCCCTACCGACCAAAGATGAACGGAGCGGTAGAAGCGGCTAACAAGAACATCAAGAAGATTCTTCAGAAGATGGTTGTAACCTACAAAGACAAGCACGAGATGCTACCCTTTGCTCTTCACGGTTATCGCACATTTTTCCGCACTTCAACAGGGGCAACCCCTTTCTCTCTAGTATATGGCATGGAAGCAGTGCTCCCCATCGAAGTAGAGATCCCATCAATCTGGGTATTGATGGAAGCTAAGCTAACAGAAGCTGAATGGTGCCAAAGTCGACACGACGAACTGAACCTGATCGAAGAAAAATGAATCACGGAACTATGCCATAGTCAGTTGTCTCAACAAAGGATGAAGAGAGCATTTGACAAAAAGGTCCGACCTCGTGTCTTCAGGAAAGGAGACATCGTGCTCAAGAAGATACAATCATTTCTCACTGATTCTCTGGGCAAATGGACTCCGAATTATGACGACCCCTATGTGGTCAAGAAAGTTTTCTCAGGCGGCGCCTTGAGACTTGCAACCATGGACGGAGAGGAATTTGCCTACCCCACAAATGTTGATGTAGTCAAGAAATACTTCGCCTAAAAAAATGTCTCGGTGGATTGAAAACCCGAAAGGGCGGTCCAGGAAAAAATTAGAAACATGACCAAAAAAAATCATCCCGGTGGATTGGAAATCTCAAAGTACAATCCAGACAAAAATTAGGGATAATGGCAAGTAACTACTTTCGACAAAGGGGCAAGTCCCTCAGTAGCAGTTACATCATCCGTCAGGAAAACTCCAGTCAAGGTCATCATCGACAGAAGCTCAGAATGCCCAGAATTCAAAGTTGGTAGAAGGATAGTGGTCGTTATGTTTCAACGTAGCCCCTTTTCCCTGTAAATTACCATTTCAAACTTTGTAAATACTCTATGGAATCACGCGTTTGGCTGATTTCCATCCTATCAATAAAATTTGAGCCCTTGTGCTTTTGTTTGCAATTCTTATTTGTTTAGCTTTACAGAACGACATTTTAATATGATTAACGATTCTTGAAACGAAACAAAAATGAATTTACTTGTCAAACTTTTCTGCTTTTAAAATAGAGATGGCAATTTCTTTTGACTGTTAAACATCGAAAGAACATCGATCGCTTCTCCAAAGGTGTTCGAGCCTCAAAGTGCAGAATCAAAGTACTCCTTCTAAACCAGTATGCCTGAATGAAGGATCAGCTATGTCAGATGTGAATGCTCCATCTGACCTCTTCGGCCGAGTTCCCATCTCCTAAGCCCGACCAGCGTCGCTCCCAATAGGGACCGTTTCTCCTAAGCAAGGAAAAATTTCTATCTTGAACCAGCGGTACTTCTTCGCTCCGTGATGGCCGAGTATCCAGTCATGTTCATCTATTAGTCTATATGTCGCGTCAGTTTTGTCAGCATATACATACATACATCATGCATTATTGATTTGCATTCACATTCATATTGCATCACTATCACTTCAGTCGATCTTGTCCCCTAGTGATAACAGTCCTCTCAATCGAGTTGTCAGTTCTTTCCTCGTCAGGAAAGGTTGCGTCCAAACAATCTCTCTCCTCCAGTTTATTTCTGGATCAGAATTGGCCCTTGACCACTTTGATAACTTGAACCTCTGAAATACCAGAGAACCTTCAACCGATGTCACTCTTCGCCATTGAAGATGATATTTTCGCTTTCCTGGATTAAGGAAAATCCCTAGAGGAAGCCTCTTAAGCAGAGATTCAGCAATACATCAGTTTTTTTCCCAAAAAAACCCGCTGATGAAAAGGTCATCAGCACCTCAAAATTGGATCACATCATATGGCGTTTCTCCGGGAAGATCCCGATAAAAGTATGATGTAATATCCCCAAGCGTGAAAGCAGTATCTCAAGAGACTCGTTCCCCCAGTAGAGTCAAAAAATGGTGTCTCCAACGGATAAGTTTGTACACCTCTGCAACTCGGGCGAATGGGTTCCCCAGCGAGTTTGACCTCAAAAATTTTCTATCAAATGGCATCTCTCCAGGAAAATTTGACGAGAAGTTTGAGGAAAATCGCTACGAATAGCATCCCTTGTCAAAAAGTTTATTGACAAAAGAAACTGAGACCAGTTCCTTGGTAGGAAACCAGGATCGAGGGGAAGTTTACTTCAGAAACTGAGACCAGTTCCTTGGTAGGAAACCAGGATCAAGGGGAAGTTTATTTCAGAAACTAAGACCAGTTCCTGGGTAGGAAACCAAGATCGAGGGGAAGTTTACTTTGGAAACTAAGACCAGATCCTTGGTAGGAAACCAGGATCGAGGGGAAGTTTTTACCTTTTCTAAGCATCATTGCTTAGAAAAAGAAGAAGGATGCGTAAACTACCATTCTCAGTCACCATCAAAATTTCGGGTATTCCGATATTTAATCCTCTTGCACCCCGAATGCCCGAATACCTTCGTCATTCACACCTTCGGGTCCAAAAAGATTAAATAGGGGCATCTGTCATTCCTCAAATTTTGACCACTAAGATTCCCATCATTGTGCAAATCATCATCACAATATGGATGAACCATCTTACCTCATCAGTCTCCCCAAAGATGGGTGAGCATCCACTACAATCAAAATTAGGGTTGCAAACCCTCTCAGAGTTCTTAGACAAAGGATCAATCAAGAAATGACATGATCTTTAACTTGTCTAGCCTCTCAAACATCTACAAGGGATCAAGAGGACCCCCACTTCAAGGATTAAGCACAAGGTTGCTCCCTTCTAGGTGGATCAAGCCTCAAGATCGCCAGTGTCACCAAATTAGGGTTTGGTCAACCAGGGCCTCCAGATGAAAATTTTCCTCTAGGCATGAGCCAATGCTTCAAAGCATATCCTAAAATACTCCATGGAACCTCATGGTCCCAAGCATCAAGTCAATTTGACCTCAGGGGATGCATACATCAAAAATCAGGAATTAGGGTTTCTTGACCTAATTCACCCCTAAGTTGACTTTTGGGACAAATCATGAGCCAAGACCTCAAGAGAGGATTTGAGGGTCTCTAACACATCACATTGATCTATTTGCAACAATGGATTGAGCCAAGAAGCTTGAGCAACAAGTTTCAATTTCATCTGAACCACAATTAGGGTTTCGCAAGAAAAGTCAACTATATCTTTGACTTTTGACCAGAACATGCTCCCAAACCCTAGGACATGATTCAATATACCCTATAACACCCATGGAACATGCCCATCAAGTTTGATTTAGGTCAAGGACATGATTTCCTAAAGGATCGCACAGTTTGGAATTCATCTGATAAAAAGTCAACTGTGCACAAAAGTCAACTTTGACTTTTTGAGATTTTTCACAAAAATGGTTTTTAACCCTAAAATGATGTTAATGTGTGATTTGAATCATCATTCATCAAGAAAAATCAAGAAAAGTGGGATAACTTGTAAAAGGGGTAACCATAAAAACTTAGAAAATTTTCGAAGTTATGAACAAAGTGGCAAGGGTACCAACTTTGGAGGATCATAACTCCTAAACCACAAAGTCATTTTCCCCATCCAAAGCTTGATTTATAGATCTCATTACCCTCTACAAAAGCTTAAAACTGACCACCCTCCAAATTCCTCATGGATTTTGAGTTATGGAATGATCAAAATCATAAAAAGTGAAAATGTCACTTTTTTCCAACACTTAGTGAAATTTTCACTAAGTCAGAATCTGCCTTCACTTTTTTCCAAATGTAGGGGGATTTTTCACTTGGATCCAAAAGGTATCAAAACCAAATATGATCAAACAGTTGTTGTATCATATGAGAGCTTTCCAAAATAGCCAAGAACATCACCAAATTCCATTTGAGCCAAGAGATATGACAATGGCAATATGCCTTGCTGAAAACTGCCAAGGCTAGGCAGAATTTTGCATTTTTGCTTGATTTGGCAAAATCAGATAATTCCAAGCCTTGTCATCACTTTGGACACATCTGAGGATCAAATCTAAAGGGGACAAACACTGAGCCAAGCCTCCAAAGTCCTTGGAACAAGAAGTAGCATGCCAAACCTAGAATTGCCTAAAAGAGGGACAAGACTCCAATTTTGGATTGGAGCATTCAATGCATACACCAAGGTGGCATGGGCTGAGCCATTTGCAACTGAATTCAGTCAAGACTTATCCAAGACCAAGGGAACCACAGGCCTGTGCCCTAACCTCTAGTCAATGGCTAGAGGAGACTTGGATTCCAAAGTGCAACCATTGGCCAAACCTCAGCTGCAGTTGCCATTCATTATTGCTTGCAAAACAAACTTGCTCTACTATAAATAGAGCTCATTTGTGATCAGTTTGAGTACACCAAAGACATCAAACAAATGTTTTACTCAAAATCACCTTCTCACTTCCAATTTGGCCTTCAAAGGCAAGTCACCATCGGGTTTTGAGTTTGAGAGCAATTCCAATCAAACTAATCACACACACACCTCATAAACATCATATAGAAGTGATCCAAACACTTAACCAACATCTGGAACACAAATTTCTCAGAATCACCAGCCAGTTGCTCAAGGTTTTAACCAAGTTGTAGCTGAGATGCCATGAAGTGATCCAGCCATTTCCAATCAAGTCCAAGCATTCAAACACACTCCTTAGGGTGTAGGGAAGCTGTTCAGATCATCACAACTCATCTATAACACCTCCAACTCAAAAATCACATTGCTCTTGCTGTCACGACCTTCAAGTAAGCCTAAACTTGGTCATCTCTTAATCTATGCATATTTCCTCTCACAATACTTTTGCCAAATGTCCATAATCATGCATAGAATATTTCCCCTCAATTAATTGCTTTGTTTAAATCGTGTATCAAAATTATCAGCCTTCATGCAAATTTTAGGGTTCTTGAGGTTTTGTCTTGATTTCTTATTCCATGTTAAAAATAAATGAAATTAAAGACCATAGACATGATCGTGAGGTTGAAACGAGCAGATTGATGTGTGGTTTGCATGATTCCATCAAGTATTCAGTGAGATTGGAGAGAAAATGCAAATCTGGGCAAAACTCGAAACACGTGTGTGTTCTTGGGTGTTCTTGGCGCCGTTTTTTGAAAATTCAAATATTTGAATTTTGTGATTTTATTTAATTGATTCAAAAAATAATTTCTCTCTGAGTTTTAATGATTTTGAGTTGATTCTTTTTTTAATAATTCACAAAAATGTTGAAATATTTTATTTTACCAAAAAATCCCAAAAATATTATTTATTTCATATAATTGATATTTTTTCCAAGAATTAATATTTTAATTGTTTTTGACATTTAAAATATTTTTTCCTTCTTGATTTTACAAATTTTTATGATTTCTAATCATTTTGTAGGTCAAAATATGATTTTTAAAACATTAATCCAAGATCACAATCTGTTTTCCACATATTAAATAATTTTGATCATTTTAATTGAATTTTTTATTCAATCAAAATACATTTTGGAAACAAATTAGGGTTTTGATTAATTCAACCCTCATCAAACCTTTTAAAAAACACTTTTGGGCCTCTAATAGAGTGTAAGACCCAATCCTTTGTAAATACAAACCTATTTTGGGTCTCACTTATTGTAAAAGTCACGTTGTATTTCAAAAAGTTCGACGCGATCATCGTCTGTTGAAAAACAAACTTTAGGCCTCTCCTTGAGCTGTAAGCCCCACCACTTGTACAAAAATAAATCTTTTGGGCCTCTATTAGAGTGTAAGACACAATCCCCTTTTAACCAAAACTTTTTGGGCCTCAGACATTGTATAAGTCCCCTTGCGTTAAAAGAAAACCTCGGCGCGATCGCCAATAAAAAAACCAATCATCTGGGCCTACCCTCGTGTTATAAATCCTCATTCTTTTTTTTAAACACTTGGGCATCTTGAGAGAGTATAAGACCCATCCCCTTGTACAGAAAACCTTTCTTGGGCCTCAGTCACTTGTATAAGTCCCTGTACAAACTCAAAACCACAGTGCAATCACTGATAAACCTTAGGCCTCTCCTTGAACTGTAAGCCCCAACATCTTTTCAAAATACTTTCTCCTTTAAATGTTGAATATACTGTTGGTTTCAATCTTTCTTTGTTGAATAACTAACCAAACAGCATGGAAGCTCTACAATCGAGTAAGTGTTTATGTGCTTTCTTTATCCGCTTTCATATACATATAAACTGTATTGTGGGGTTGTTTCACTGTAAGTCTTCTTTCATAAACTCATATCAACTGTGTAATACTAGTATAGATATTTAGAGTTTCCCCGGCAACTACGTCTATCACTAAGCCCTGTTGGTCACTCTTAAATAGACAAAACTAGATCCCCCATAGGACTACCAGACACAGTCTTCCCTCCTCTTGGGGTTAAATAATATGGAGATGTGAAAGGCAGCATTCTCGATGAACCCTTTCACAGACTGTCACCATTAGACATTGTCAAAGAAAATTTACTCCCCAGGGATGATCTTTTCTCTGTGAATGGCATCTCTTGAGTTTCTTCCAAATTCTCGGACTTTCCTGGCTTGATCTATTCTCTGTGAATAGCATGTCTTGAATTTCTCGGGGTTTGGGGACCCACAGGTTTCTTAAAAGCATTCTCGCCTCCTCTTGGCCGTTGTACAAGGACCCTACGACTTCTTAGAAGTATTCACAACCTCCTCTTAGGCTTCGTATAAGGATTCTTCCTTCAGGAAGAGAGCCTCCTCTTGGGCTTCATACAAATTGACCCTCGGCTTCTTAAAAGTTTCTAGCCTCCTCTTGGGCTTCGTACAAATTGTCCCGACGACCTCCTAGAGGTATAGGAACAGAAATTAGTCATCTTAATAGAACAGTCTTTCAAAGGATCTAAATCTTTCTATCATGAACAAATACTACTATTTCTTTAAGCATAGTACAAAAGATAAAACTCTAGACTTGGACAGTCTAATCTCCTTGAGTCTCGAAGGCATTCTCAAGTAGGGAAAAACACCAGTAGACTCGGACAGTCTCCAATACCCTCTAGATTCCCCTTTTCCTTAAAGAACAGGAAATAACCCTAATCTTCTGATCAATCCCAAAGCATAGCCTTACCTTTAATCAGTCTCGTTATAAGAACTGATTTTCTCTTTTAACCAACCTACTGGACCTGTCACTCAACTGAAATAGCACTCCTTTTAGCCTCTATCTCGGGCTTCGTACGAGATACAAAAAGACTCTATTGTTGAGTCAATAAACCTTTAGCCTCCATCTTGGGCTTTATATAAGACACATCTAAAAACACTCCCTTGCTGAGTCAAACCCTTTTAGCCTCCGTCTTGGGCTTCGTACAAGACACATACAAAAAACACCCTCTTGTTGGGACAATAGCCTCCTCTTAGGCTTCGTATAAGGAAATCCACGTGTGATTCAATCAACCTTTTAGCATCAAAAACTGTGCCTCGTTCACAGGATGCAAACATCAACAACTCCTTTCATCTAATCGCTGTAAGCGACAAGCCTCTGGATTATTTACATCCACACCACTGTCCCTCTTTTAGCATGAGAAATTCCTAAGGAAAGATGGCATTGCTCTACACTGAGTTAAAGTCTTCTCCTTCAGGTTAAAACCCCTATAAAGGAAATTATGGCATTGCTAAGATTCATATATCCCAGTTAAAGTAATCCTTCTTTATAGTCAGTCACCTAACAGTTTTGACAAACAGACCCCCTTTAGAGATGACAAATTCTCTCTAAAGACAACATCTTTTTAGCTTCACATCTTGGGCTTCGAACAAGATATAAACCACCTTTAGCTTCACGTCTTGGGCTTTAAACAAGACACCAGAACACCATTTCCTCCCATAGAATAGGAGGAACTACGATCGCTCTGATTTCCCTGTTTCGGTAAATGGGAATACGTAGGCATAAGATTGAAAGAAAAATCTTAGCGAGCACACCACATCAAAAAAAAACCTCAGGTCACAAATCCTCACATATCCACCAAAATATCTGAGTCCATATTCCCTGCCAAAAGTCTAAATTCAACCAAAATAACATAAGAGAGCCCCGCCCCCCACATTGATCGCATCTGTAAACCAACAGTTTTGACTGTTTGACCTTAGTTTGCAAAGCAGGGTTAGTTGGATACATCTATTTCCCTTCCTTCATCAGCTTCAATAGGACAAAAAATGAATCGACCTATAGTAACCCAGAGCGGCAGTGCTTAAGAACCACGTCCAAAATCGCTCGCTATAATTTCTTGCCGATGAAGATTAATCATTCTATGCAGAAGTTAGCCGAGATGTACATTGAGGAGATTGTGAAGTTGCATGGGATACCTTCGAGTATTGTGTCGGCTAGAGATCCGAGATTTACGTCTAGGTTCTGGAAGAGTTTGCAAGATGCTTTGGGTACCAAGTTAAGGATGAGTTCTACCTATCATCCACAGACGGACGGTCAGATAGAAAAGACTATCCAATCCTTAGTGGATTTGCTGAGGGCTTGTGTGTTGGATCACAGAGGAGCTTGGGATAGCCAATTGCAGCTGATTGAGTTCACATACAATAATAGTTTTCATTCTAGTATTGGAATGGCGCCCTATGAAGCTTTGTATGGGATAAGATGTAGGACTCCTTTGTGTTGGTATGAGTCAGGCGAGAGTGTTGTACTCAGACCTGAGATTGTGCAAGAGACGATTGAGAAGATTAAGATGATCCAAGAAAGGATGAGAGCATCGTAGAGTCGCCAAAAGAGCTACCATAATAAGAGAAGGAAGACACTTGAATTCTTAGAGGGAGATCACGTGTTTTTGAGGGTGATGCCAGTGACTGGTGTAGGTCGAGCTTTGAAGTCTAGGAAGCTGACTCCATGTTTTGTTGGTCCATATCAAATCTTGCAGAGGATAGGAGTGGTAGCCTATCGAATTGCTTTACCGCCGTCACTTGCGAATTTGCATGGCGTGTTCCATGTGTCTCAATTGAAGAAGTACATTCTGGATCCGTCGCATGTGATTCAGATGGATGATGTACAAGCGAGGGATAACCTAACAGTGGAAGCGTTACCTGTGCGAATTGATGGTCGAGAGATGAAGCAACTGCGGGGTAAAGACATAGCTTTGGTGAAGATGTTGTGGGGTGGACCAGCTGGGGAAAGTTGGACTTGGGAACGTGAAGATCAGATGAGGGAGTCTATCCGACTCTATTTCCTTGAGGTAATTTTCGAGGGTGAAAATTCTTTAAGTGGGGGAGAGTTGTAACACCCCAAATCTGTAAGAATATTCATTTAATTTATTTAAATATAATATTCGTGAATTTTTGTGAATTTTGGTGGTTTGTGCTGATGTTGGTATTTTTGTGGAGTTTTGGTTATTTATTTAAATAATAGTATATAATGTGGAATATATTAGTATTATTATTAATTTAAATAATATTAGAAGGATTAAGGGTAAATTGGACTTTTAAGGAGGAGTTAGTGAGGATAATATTGGGAAAGCCCATTTTAGAAGCCCAAAGGTTAGGTTTACCAAAAAGGAGAATTTTGGGAGGAATAGGATTCATTTGGTCAGAACGTGAAAAGAAGGGAAAAGGCTAGAGCTCTGAGGAAGGAGGGAAAAGCTTAGGATTCGAGAAGGTTTCCAAGAACTCAAGAAAGAAAGCTTGGAATCGACAATCTAAGGTATGGGGAGTATTGCCTTTCATTGTTTTCAATATAGGAATTCGATGTGTTTAAAGCTGATTTTTGAGGATTATGTGGGTTTGCGGGTTTAGGAGTAAATTTATGATTTAGGGAATTTTTGTGGATTGATTATTAAGGGTTGAATTGAATCGGATAAAAGTAGGCCTTCGAGGCTAATTTCTCTATTGATGTTGTTTTGACCTTGAAGGGAAAGGGGTTTATGGGAGTTGTGAAGGTATTTGAATTTATGAAGGTTTATGTGAAATTGAAGCTTAGGATAGTGTGATAAATCGGCCTAATAGTCGTAGGTTTTATGTCCTTGTTGCCTTAATACCTTAGGGATGTTTGGGGATATTTTTGGGGTAAATGAGGCTGGAATCGTAGGAGTTTTTGGGTCTGATATGCTACTGATGCGTAGCAGCGATTGCAGAAAATCACACTTCACAAAGCGAATGATTCCTTGCGAAGGTTCGCTCCAGATTCGTACAGCGAACCTCCCAGCGAATACTCACTCCAGACTCGCAAAGCGAGCGTTCCAGCGAATGCCTGCTATTTGCGGAATTATTTATGATTCTTGTGTTGTCTTGATGTTTTGAGCTGTGATTATTTTGATGAATTACCATGATTATATTGATGATTATGAGATGATGATTTCATGATGTTTTGATGAATAAATGATGATATGATTAACATGAGATTTTGATGAATGATGATGCACGTAATGACTTTTATTGATGATGATGATGATAATGATGTTGTGTATCATTGTTCGTCTTGAAATTTAGCAAATAACCTCTGGTCTTCTAATTTGTGGAATTATTTTACTAACAGGACCAACCACACAAATTCTAGGACACAGTGCTTTAAAAATGTTGACAATTTGAGTAAAACTCTAACCTTTTCATCATTGTTTTATTATTGTTCTCACAGTTGGTAATTTTTAACTAACTAAAATAAATAGAACTTGAAATTGGTAAATAACTGGTGAAATGAAAGTAACGTGACAAGAATAAAATTTGTAGAATCTTAAAGAGTATTGTAAACAAACTTAAATTTCATAAAGAATTGCAAGTAATAAACTGGTGTTTTTCTCAAACGTACATTTTTTCCATAATGACTCGTTTCTCTCACACGGTTACTTTGAGTAATTCGAATAACTTGAACAATTTTGAAATGCACACACTTTTTTCATACTATGACTACCTATTTATATACAAACCAAACAACTGTCAATAACAGCTATTTCCCCTAAATGTGACAAATGGCGTCTTGCATGCTTCCTTGCCTTGTATATGCTCCACGCGTCTAATTTCTTCAACTGCATCTCCCTCTCAATTTTGAATTTTAAACTATCTAACGAAATACCTCTCCAACTCAAGTTGTTGAAATAATGAGCTTCTTTATTACATAGAGAAATTCGCATCACTTGTTCCAGTTTCCAAACCGTCTTCGACTAGCTTTTAATTTAGCATCAAATCTTGAGTCGAAATATTTCGGCCAACTCCTTCTACTTTTTGTTTTCCAATCAATCCATTATCATCAAAAATAGCAGTCTATAAATTGCCCCCCAATAAATGCCTTTTCGATTATCAATGAGAAAAGCATTTTTTGCCAACATGATTCGACGCCTTCAGTAACTTACCAAATTGACTGTTCCTATGATTGGACACCTATGACGTTAGGATCATCATTACACTTTTCTGAAACGTCTCTTCAGCCCACGTTTCTGACAATTCTCATCATCACTACCCTAATCCCTAGTAAATTGTGGGCGACTAACTCAACCGCCACCGTTTCAGTCCATCCACTCACAACTGCCACGTGCCCCATGATCTCTCCAAATTAAAAGATTTCTGAATCTTAACTGCTTCAGTCACCTCTTTTTACCATCTATAAATAAGTCAAAAAACTCCTTTTTCAACCTTTTACGCTTCTTCTTCCTCTTGAGTAAACCCTTTCAACGTTTCTTCCTCTTCTCTGAGTTTCTCTGCAACTTATTTCCTCCAAACATGGTGTCTTCTGCAGCTCCAACAACTTCCAATAAAGCTCCAAAAAACTCTAAAGATTTATCACCTGTCCACAAAATCCTTGGCCCAAAGGTGGTGGGAAACCAACAATATGTGCCTGAACCTCCTAATCAAGAAGAAAAAAGGCGCGTTTTTCAATCCCAGGTACTTATCCCTGTTCTAATTTCTGGTAAATCATATGCAATGCTAGGTCCTTTGCCTGATTTAAAATTAGATCCAGTGAAGGTAAAATAATGTTTTCCAGCTTATCACTGTTATAAACCTATAGCTAATGGGGTTAAGCTTAGAACTGATAAAGAAAAAGCCATAAATGAGAAATCCATTGTTGATGGCCAAGGCTTACCCTCTGAAGAACCCATAAACTTAGAATATTTGAACCATGCCAAAATTTTTAGATCTTGTCCCTTATCGAAAGACCCCTCTGATTATTTAGCTTGGCTGGCGAAGATTGAAAAAGTTAAGGCTGACTTTTGGAAAGACATTGGTATTTTTGACTTGATTCAATTGTCGAAAGTAGGACCAGGTTACTGCCCAAATATGCTCCTGTCTTCCCTCTCCTTCTGGGATAGTACTTATAACAATTTCCATCTTCCTTGTGGGATGATTACCCCTACCCTATTCGACGTAGCTGCCATCACTGGCCTTAGCCCGTTAGGAGTAAACTATGACCCCCAACGTTTTATCTGATGATTCTATAGGATTCGACACGAACAAAGCCACCTTCACATCTTACATTGCCAATTATCATGATGAAGAGACTAAGGAAGTCTCTGATCAGGAACATGTAGCTTTCCTGGCCCTCTGGCTATCGAGATGTGTCTTTTGCTCCAGGTCACTCCAAATGGCCAAACGTTACATTACTATGGCAAATCAGCTTTATGCTGGGCATCGATTATGCCTGAGTGAAATGATCTTAGCAAATCTTTATGAATCTCTGGGCGAAGGTGTTACTTCCCTCAAGACCATCAAGGATAAAGGAAACCTTCTTTTGTCAGGACCGTTTTAGCTTCTGCAATTATGGCTTAATGCCACTTTTGAAGCCTCTCTCCCTATCAAAAATCCTGTGAATGAAGACGCCTTAAGGGACAGGAGGGTCGAAGGGACTGGATTGGTGCAACTGACACCCACTGACGAAGGACCGAGCCTCCAACAAGCTTTTACTAGTTACGTCATAATGTTCGCCAAATGCTACAACTTTACCCCCAGTATGGCCCCTTTCGCCAACATGGTGATTGGACCAAAATGGTTCACTAGACGACTACCTGTGGGGTCGAAAACTGAAGAAGATGATTTCCTCAATGTCTGGGAATCCTTCCTGACACCTAGACTTCTAGCTTCCAGAATTAGTCCTGGAATGTCAAAGATCTCTTTGGTTGCTTACCAGCCCAACTTTGTCTCTCGACAGTTTGGGTTAATTCAGATATAACCTAAACCCCTCTTTTCCAGAAAAGGTTCTCTCATTCACTACAACATGTTCCATAACGAAGATAAGTGTTCAGAATTATTAGGGAAGTATTCTAACCTGGTCGAGATTCAACCAGTGGTCTTTCGACCGTCCTTCCTTTGTACTCAGGAATTCGATGAATGGTGGAAAGATTACTACACCACCCAGTTTTTTGACGTGCCTTCCTTCAATATCCAGCTAACTAAAGCTTTTACACTTGTGCAGGACAAGACCAAGAAAGGTATTTCGAGACACGTCAAGGAAATCCAAGCATTCCAAAAATACTTTGAAACTGCTTATAGGCCCAATGAACTTAGTCGAACCATAAGCAAAGCAGCAGTTACTTTGAAACAAAAATTTATGAGCAAACTGGATGATTTTAAACTACCTTCATACGTTCGACCAGATCAACGTTATGAGTTGGCTTTCAATCTTCATCCACCAAAGTTTCCCCCTCTACCATCTGTTGAATTTGGTGTGGCTCTTAGCCCTCTGTTTCCAGATTGGTTCATTTGCAGGGATTCGATGAAAATTCTTCGCCAAAATTACCAAAAACGCTCTAAGCGAGTGGTTCTGACTAAGTACACCTTGGACAATTTCAAAGGTCACCTTCATATTGGCATAGAACACGTTCGCATGGAAACTCCAATACTTGAAGGTGTGGAATGGGGAGACCTTTGACATCCTTTACTTATTATTCATGCATATTTCTTCAAACTTTATCTCTAATTTCTTCCTTTCTCCTTTAGCTTTGAAAATAACTGCCAAGAAACCAGCTGTTGAAGGTTCGACTGCGGGAGTTGAGGAAGGCCCTCAAAACACAACTAAAAAACCTCTGGCAAGAGTATAACTCTATTTCTTATTTCGCCAACATTATTATTATTTTGTTTTAAATGCCAATTAAACTTTGTTGCCATTTTTAGGGAAGCCAGAGCCCTCCTCCGACGCCGAAGAAAAGGAAAGAGCAAGAAACTGAAACTCCTGCTGTTGAATCTGGTGATGAATCTCCCGACCAGGTACAACCTTCAAAGAAAAAGAAAAAGGTATCGAAACCTCCCCCACAAAAGTCCTCTACTATCCGAATACTGGAGAAAACTCCCCCAACAAGTCCAGTTGTGCAAGTTCCACCCATTCCTGAAGAGAGTGAAAATTCCAGCTTTAAAACTGTTATCCCCCAGGTACGTTCTGATATTCGACAGCTAAACTCTTTCCTTATGGTCATGCTTATTTTTGTCTTAACTTGATTTATCTTTTTAGGTCCAAGTTGATACCCATGGACACCCTCTTGTCCAAGTACTTCCAAAAACCAGCAGTGATCCCACCTATAAACCTACCAGTCTTTCAAAGCAGTCTCCAAATGGTTCGACAAAGGAATCTGCGACAGAGGTCAACCAACCAGTTGCTACTCTCCAACAACAACATCCAGCTCAAGACAGGATAGGAGAAGAAACCAGCCCCAAGAACGACATCCTAGTCGAAACTGGTGGGGAAACTGAAATGGCCAATGAAACCCTGATCACAGAAGACCATCCTGATGATAATTCTCCTATTCATTCGAAGCAGGATGATGAAGATAAGGATGAGAAGATTGGCTCTGATGTCGAAAAAGAAGAAGAAATTGAAGATGATAGAGAACTCATTCCAGGAATTGCTGCTGACGAGGAAAAAGAACGTGACACGTAGAACTACCCCAAACATGCTAAGACTGGTTCGCCAAATACTACTTTGACCACCTTCTCTCACGAAGAACTTGAGAACATGAAGGTTCAGCAGCCCTTAGAATATTTGAAAGTTGTGCTCAGCACACGTCACACCTTCTATGACTCTTCCCATAGCAGTTCGACCACCTCGGGGGCTGTTTCTGGTGCCAAATCTATGGATGCTATACTAGCCCAAATTCGAGAACAAATCCTTGACGTGGACCTGTTTCAGCTTTTGGAGGATGATTCGTCTGCTCAGTTCAACCTTAAGAAAATCCTAAAGCAAGTCAATATTTTGGAAGCTCCTGCTGAAATAACTGACGTTGTGGTGGACTTAACCACACTAATTGACCTGGTAGTAGCGGACTTCAACCGACTATGAGATTATTTGAGATAGAAAACAAGTCAGAAACTCAACTTGCTGAATGGGATGCCTTTGCAGCCTCCACTAACAGAGTGACTGAACTGGGAGAACTTTCTGAAAAGAACAAGAAAGAAGCTGCTAGTTGTGACGAAAACATTCTGAAGTGGGAGAAACAAATAGCTGCGCTCCAAAATAAAATTTCCCAGGCGAAAAAATGCAAGGAGGAACTGCAACAGGTCAAGCAAGATGAAATTGACAAAGAACTGGAAGTAGGAGTACACCATGCTGACAGAGCTCAAACATTAGGCAAAGAAATCGAAGAGCTTTCGACCAGCAAAGCTCTTTGTGAATGTCGAATTCAGATCCAACGGTCGAAGTTCAACAAGTTGAAGAAATCTTTTCCTAATTTAAAGTTGTAATGTTACTTAGCCCTTTGAGGCCTATTGGTTTATCTGTAATGACAATTAAGCCATTTGTTTGGCAGATTTCACCAACTTGTATTACTTCTTTTTGTAACATTATTCCATCGTTATTTTAATTTCCTGCAACATGGGTCTATATTTTTTCAAATATTTCCCATTTATTTTCAGTACTCTTTTATCCTTTTCGAGTTCCTCAACTTCATATGCGCCATTCGAAAATACTTTAACAATCTAAAAAGGTCCTTCCCACTTGGGGGACCATTTCCCCATTAATCTATCTTTTCCATCCATGGGAAGAATAACTTTCCAGATAAGATCACCAATTGAAAAAACTTTATTTTTTACCTTTTTATTGTAAGATTTTTCTACTCTTTCCTTTTGCCTTTTCAATAAATCTAGCACTTTTAACCTTTCTTCATCCAAATCGACTAACTCATCTATCATCATGTTCCAATATGAATCTGATGGAATCTCATGATGTCTTTAAATTCGGGTCGATTGCAAATATATCTCAACTGGCAAGACTGCGTCATGGCCATACGTTAGTCGAAAAGGGGTTGCATTTGTAGCTTCCTTAGGGGATGTTCGACAAGCCCATAGAATTTGATCCAAAGTCTTGTGCCAATTTTTAGGCTTTCTTCCTACATGCTTCTTTATCAAACTAATTATGGCTTTATTTGCTGCTTCGACCTGTCCATTGGCCTTAGCGTAATAAGGCGTTGATGTAAAAATCTTGAACCCCATTTCCTTCGCAAATGCTTGCATATTCTTACCAGTGAACACAGATCCCTGATCTGTTGTTATTGTTTCTGGGATCCCAAACCTATAAATGATATGTTTCTGGATATATTCAATTACTGCTTCCTGATCCACATTCACCAAAGGTATGGCTTCGATCCACTTTGTAAAATAATCGACCCCAACCAAAATATATCTCTGGCTTTTTGAAGAGGCCGGTCGAATTTCTCCAATTAAGTCCAAAGCCCAACCTCTAAATGGCCAAGGCTTTATTGTAGAATGTAATTTACTTGTAGGAACATGTGGTATCCCTGCGTGTACCTGACATTCTTGGCAACCTTTGGCAAATTCGATGCAATCTTTTAACATAGTTGGCCAATATACTCCTTGTCGGAATAATAGCCATTTCATCTTATATCCAGCTTGATGCGCACCACATACCCCATTATGCACATTCGACAAGGCTATGTACGCTTCAGCTTCGCTTAAACACTTCTCAGCAATATCTCCTCTGGAGTTTTCTTGAATAATTCGTTTTCAAAAAGCACATAACTTAAAGCTTGATACTTGACTTTTCGTTCAACCGGTCTATTTGGGTTTTGTAAATATTCCCTGATAGGTTTCCTCCAATCTTCAACCCTTGAATCATCCACGCTAAAAATCTCAAAGTTTTCTTCGTCAGCGTATCCTAGCTTTATTGTCTCCAGATCTGATGGGGATAACCTAGTTGACACGACTCTTCCTCTTACTTCGATAGCTTTCTGAAATTTCTCTTTGGACACTTTGTATCCAGAGGCTATTTGTACTAAATCATTTGCCTCCTGGTTTTTTATTCGGGGAATATGTCGAACTGTAACCATATCGAACTTCTTCAATAGTCGATTAGCTACTACGAAGTACATGATCAAATTTTCTTTGACACACTTGTACACCTTGGTTATTTGCTTTACTACTAACTCAGAGTCTCCCGTTATTTCGACTCTAGTTGCCCCCAATTCCAATAAAATTTCAAGTCCTGCTATTAAAGCTTCGTATTCGGCTTCGTTATTTGAACACAGTCCTTCGACTTTATACTTGAATTTTGTTGGAATTCTTTTAGGAGAAATAATCAAAACTCCTACACCAGTTCCATTCTTATGACTAGAACCATCGAAATATAACTTCCATGGCTCTATTTCGACATAGTCCACAGACTCTTCGTTTATGGTATGGTCGACTATAAAATCAGCCACCACTTGTCCTTTGATAGCTTTTAATGGTAAGTATGTCAAGGAATATTCAGTTAATGCAAAAGCCCATTTTCCAATTCGACTATGTAAAATTGGTTTACTAAGAGGACCGACCACACAAATCCTATGACACAGTGCTTTAAAAATGTTGACAATTTGAGTAAAACTCTAACCTTTTCATCATTGTTTTATTATTGTTCGCACAGTTGGTAATTTTCGACTAACTAAAATAAATAGAACTTGGAATTGGTAAATAACTGGTGAAATGAAAGTAACGTGACAAGAATAAAATTTGCAGAATATTAAAGAGTATTGTAAACAAACTTAAATTTGATAAAGAATTGCAAGTAATAAACTGGTGTTTTTCTCAAACGTACGTTTTTTCCATAATGACTCGTTTCTCTCGCACGGTTACTTTGAGTAATTTGAATAACTTGTACAATTTGTAAATGCACACACTTTTTTCATACTATGACTACTTATTTATATACAAACCAAACAACTGTCAATAACAGCTATTTCCCCTAAATGTGACAAATGGCGTCTTGCATGCTTCCTTGCCTTGGATATGCTCCACGCATCTAATTTCTTCAACTGCATCTCCCTCTCAATTTTGAATTTTAAACTATCTGACGAAATACCTCTCCAACTCAAGTTGTCAAAATAATGAACTTCTTTATTACTTAGAGAAATTCACATCACTTGTTCCAGATTCCAAACCGTCTTCGACTAACTTTTAATTTAGCATCAAATTTTGAGTCGAAATATTTCGACCAGCTCCTTCTACTTTTTGTTTTCCAATCAATCCATTGTCATCGAAAATAGCAGTCTACAATCATGCATTTATAGCATTTCAGACTTCGGTCTATGGTGGCTTCAATCCCATTGTGTGGATGTGAGGTAATTTTGACGTGCTCCAGTTCTTGTGTAGAATCGATCCTAATGACTGAGATCTTTAGAGGGTGATGGCCTAGTGTCCATCGACTTTGACGAATTGGTACCACATGCATGAGTCTTGTTGTGTATTGCATTTATTTGGCATTGATGTGATTTATGATATTGTGATTTTGGATATTTTCCTTTGTGATGACCCTGATGATGTTGTATATGATGATGACGCCATTTTATGCCTATCCTGTTTTTATATTGATTATAATGAATTGTGATTACTTACCCTGCCTGTTTGAGTGTTGCCTCCACGTGGGTAACATGCCAGTGATCAGGCTTAACTGTGGATGCCTTCGAGGACTTTTGGAGTTTAGTTGCTTTTCGTCGATATAGAGGGTCTTGCTCTGATATTGTAACATCGGGTTGGGTCGTTGAGTCGAACCATATTGAGTTGTTATTTTTGTTGTTATTTGATTGTTATGGCTTTTAACGAAAACCCTTTTGATTTTGGATTATTGTGGTTATGGTGGTTCCCCTGCTATTTGATGGCTTTTTTATTATTTTGAGGAAAATCCGTTGTTTATGGAGCAAATGTTTTATTTTGAGTTTATTGAGAAATGTGCACCCTTCTGAGGTGATTTTTACTCTGATAATTTGTGTATTTTGTCGTGTATATTCGTGGGGTAGAAAAGGGTGTTGCATGGCTTTAATCAATAGAGCGAGAGTGTGAGATAGAGTTTTTAAATTGGTATTTTCTACTGAGTGCAATTTAACCATAAATTCACGCCAATGATTTACAGAGTCCCTGAGGTACACGGAATCCACATTCCGGCCTCTCTTTCTTGATATATTTCTTAACTCTTATTTTAGTTTTCGTTTTTAATTCCGTTCAACCAAAGTAATCACTAGCCTTAGCTTTACACAGTAGCAATTGAATACCATTAGAATGATTATTAGTCCTTGTGGGTTCGATATCTTTTAAAACTACGAGATAGACTGTATACTTGCAGTTAGATAATCCGATAGACTCGTAAAGTCGCGATCAATAACCACCGTCAAGGTTGAAACCTATAACTACCAACTTTAAAAATCGTGGTCATCATCAAATCTTCAACAGTATTTTCAACTTGATACCTACAATTACATAGATCCACATTCCCCCCCCCCCCCCCCCTTTAATGATGTCAAAACATGTCTCAGGGAGGTGGTAAAAGAGATAACATATATGTGTTTAGAGTGATTAAACTCCCCCTCAATTAAGTAAAGGGAAAACTCTGCTCCCTGAGAGTATACTTCTCTGCCTTTGTCGAAATCAAAAAGGTGAATAAAACTATGTATTTGAGTAGTAAAATATATAAGCATATATATCCCATGTAAAAAGAACAAGTTACCTTATAGAGATGGACATGAGCAGTCTAGAGTAAGGCATAGAGAATATGATCTAAGATCTTATTTCTCACCACGGATGGTAGCATCCAGCTTTGATTTTATCCGATATTTATACTCTGGAGAACTTCTTCTCCATTGATTCTTCTTCGAATAGAACTCAAAATTCTTTGAAGCTTTTTAAAGTGACAGGAAATTCTAAAGTCTACTTCTTTCTTTCTCAAATTATTTCCAATGGATAATCATTTAGTCTTAGAAAATATTTTGGGCAGCCTCTTTTTATCCTCCTTATGCCTTAGACTAATATTGAACTTCATGCATACTATATTTGACACCTTTTTGCTCCAAAAAACTTGAAACTCAATCATATGTTAGTAGAAAATAGAATTAGTTGACTACGCAGTTAATAAATTGCATACTAGATAGCAAATTAAAGTTTTCCTAGTTTTTAATCTCTATTAAGTGTACTACCTCTGAATCTCAAGGTAACTTGAGAAACTTCTCCTTTTATGGAAATGATAAAACACTGTCAATATTCCTTCTCTACGAGTCTTTTGCTATGAGATTTGGTTCAAACATAAGACTAATAAATCCATGACAAATTTATCATATTAACCTTTTGATAAGTTTCGTAATCGCATCTGTTGAATGATACCATCAACGTCAAGAGCATTAGAATAGAAAAATGCATCAGATTACCACTTCTTTACTTAAGATATTTCAAGAGGCTCTCCTATCTTTCAATCTTGCTAAGGGATTTGTTGATATGCAATTCCATCATAAATATCTCCATTAACATTCTGAATGAGATGATCCTTAATGGTCCTTTATTCTTTAGTCATTGATTTTCTTAAGTTGACTTATTTAACTTGAATCTTTCCATTTGGACTTTGGACTTTTTCTTGTCATTGACATTTTTATTTTACTTGTTTTTAATCTTCTAATGATGTTTAATAAGGGGTACCTACAAAAGTAACAACCTCTATTTCTACCTACTAGGGGTTAGTTCATGAAAGGTAATATGTATGAGTTTGTCCATAGTCATGGTACTTTCGAAAAGAGGTTTTAAAGGATTTCACATTAAGGTTTTTTATAGACCGTGCATATAGAGGAAATAAGCATACTCTATTACCTTTGTTACACAACTTACTTAATATTAAGTAACTTGTGCAATAAAGTTACAACTAATTAGAACAACTAAAGGGTAAGATTAGGCTTCTTACCAAAATTTAAAGATCCAATGATTTGTATTATTGTTATTAGGCAAATGAATTTCTCCCTGTATGAATGGAACAATAGAACATATTTATTTCTTCGCTTATGTAGTTTGAAGATCAAATGTCGGTATCAACATCTACATCACAATTTAACTTGTCACCTTTGGTACCCAAATCTTTTTGGGTCCTTAGATATTAGTGGAATACATATTATGAGCAGACATCTTTCTCTTTTAAAATTAAGAGTGCTCTTTATAAAAGTATGGAGGAGGATGTCCTTCTTTACTCTCATTACTCTTTTTAATGAAATAAAACATGGCAATGTGGTCGTCTTTGTTGCAATAATTTCATTTTAGGGTTTTGTGTTTAGATTTTTGTTGAGAATTGCAAATATTACTAAAACTTTTACTATTGTTCTTAGGTTCACAACCAAGACCGGCCTTATTGTTGGACGCCCTTTGGTTACCTAACATATGATTTAAGTGAAAATCTCTTATAAGTACAAGGGGACTGGACTACTCTCGATTTGGGAGAGGAACTAGGATAAATTTGTGTTTTATTCTTCTTTCTTGTATTTTACATTTACTGCCTATCTCTAACTAACTCAGATTCGATAACCTTGTGTTTAGAATCCTACTAAAGAGTCTTTTAGAGAAAGAAAAAGAAAACACAATTCAACCCCCTCCTCTTGTGTTTTTCTCACATTCACAAACAAGCTATTTAGTATAAAATCATAACAAATTTAGTAAACAAAATAGGACATGATTTTAAAACTTACCTTTTACTGGTCAGGAATGAAACACCATTTTTCTCTCTAATGTCTTCAAGAAGCAACTTAATAAATCAGATCCATGAATCTTTTGTTTCATTCTCAACAACTCCAAAAGGAATAGGTAAATACTGATCATTAGGATCTCTCCCAATAGCAATCAGTAATATACCACTATATTTGTTCTTCAGATGACATCCATCTAAACCAATAAAGGATTTGCATGCTTTTATTAAAGCCTTTTTAGTCCCAACAAAACATATATAGCACCGTTCAAATCTTGGTTACAACCTTAGAGCTATACAATTAATGTTAATCTTGAAAGTGTTTCCTGATGAAGGCTTCCTCAATTTAGCACCATATGACCATAACAAGCTATATTGTTTGCTAGAATCCCATTCTAAAATTTGTCTAGCCAACTACCTTGCCTTAAAAGCTCTACAACCTGGGATTTCAATTGCATACTTAAGCCTCACATTTGTTACCACCTCATTTAATTTCATATTTGTATTATTCTACAACCCATTAACAATAACCTTTGCAACCCATAATGCTTTGTTACTTTTGTTGAAGAATAGTCTTCCACACTTGTGCTTGTGAAACAATGTCTTCATACAAAATGTTGTGGTGGTTAAAACTATACTGCACAAGACAATATAGTTACATGGTTTTTGTCCTTACATACCACCCTACGTTTATTAACATCATTTTTTTCAAACCTCAATTCTCTATCATTCAACATATTATGCTCTAGAAGAGCTTTCTTAATATGTTTCAATGAAGAAAACTCCATTCCATCCTTGAAAGTAAAATTCTTACTAAGAGCATCATCTTGTTTGAGCCTAATTACACTAGTCTTATCATCGTCTTCCCATCTATCAAGTTCACCAGTCATGTATTCTTCTTCACTAACATGTTCCCTAACCATCTCTTGAGTGATAAATATATTATTGGGTGGTTCACTTGGGTTCTCACCATCCTTAGCTTCACCATCAACACCTTCATTAAAACCTTCATCTACACCTTCATCAAACCCTTTCGTCCTCTCCTCCTCAGTATCTTCAAAATGCACACCCTTCACAGATTCATCACTTGATTAACTAGAATTATTAATCTCTTCATCACAAGTCTTCCCCTTACCTTTCTCTTTAATCATATCCATAAAGTCGTATTTCCTGTTACTGGTTTAGGCTCAGTGAATATCTCAACTTCACATTTTTTGTTAAATGCAAACATAGATAACTCACAAGTATCTCCATCATCCCTAAAAAATTTTAAATCTTCTTCAAAGCTACCACCATATTTTAACAGTCCCAACGTCAAACTCATTGTCAATACCTTTGATTAAACCACATGCTTCAAAAATGACCAATAATCTGGATCTTGACCACTATGTGCATAAATTTGTCCACCCTAATATCTTAAGTTAGGGTATTTTACAAAACAACCCTTTATGTAGAACACAACCTTAAATTTATCCATGGCATGTACAATAATTTAAATTACGTTAAAAAAAAATCAAATTAGGTAAAATACATTACAAATAAGGTATGCAGTAAAACTTGAACCTACATAGAGATGCAGTACAAAACATACGACATTCAGTAATAATACAAGTAAAATGATGAGTAAAAAACCCTAATATTATTGAATAAATAAAGTGACAAAGTGACAAATTTGGAAGGGACCACGTGTTGGAAGATTCGATAAAATAGGACCACAAATATTACTTTCAACTGAAATGGACCACCGCTCCAACAAAATTTCAAATGGAACGAACCACAAGAGAGGACCACAAGCACGCACAGAGAGGTGGAAGAGAAGAAAACGAGTTCTAGGGGTTTTGTTTGAATTTTGTAAAGGGATGGAATTTAAGGATTTAGACTTTCGTGTTTTATTCAACATTATCTGAGAATCCATGTTGGCAAATAAAAACAAAATTAGTTCACATTCACAAAAGAAACCGAAACCAATTCCACATAAATCTCTGTTAGTGAAATCTAATGTAGAAACCAATATTATAATCGAAAAAGATTATAAAAATCATTATTTTAAAAAAATTATAAGGATTAAAAACAAATTTTAGAATATTTAAGAGCACTAAAAATTTATGTAACACGTAAACTAATAAAAAAAGAAACTCGTAATTTATAACTTTTTGTGCCTCTATTGAATATCAAACACCTGAAAGTGGAAGGTAGTAAGAAACCACCAGCACTATAAGATAAAATAGAATAAGAGTATGTTTGGTAAGACTAGAAAAAGAGCTTTTAACGCATAGCTTTTAGCTTTTCAGCTCATTTTAATTAAAAAGCTCTTTTTCTAGTCTTACCAAACATACTCTTATTTGTGACCCATGTAATGCTGGTGGGTTGAACATTATTGAGTTGGTAACCTGGAATACTGCTACCATTGGCAAATTGCTTTGGAACATCTGGATGAAGGCTGATAAGCTTTGGATCCGTTGGATCCATGCCTATTATATGAAGAGAAATGATGCAGACAACTACCTCCCAACTGGAAATACATCTTGGATTATAAAAGCCATATTCAAGAGTCGAGAAAAGTGCAGATACACTCAGGCTTGGGATAACTTCCAAAAACTGGGCAGATATAATACGAGACAAATGTATAAGGAGCTTAGGGGAGCTAAACCTAACATGGCTTGGAGGAAAATGTTGATAGCTAATGCAGCCAAACCCAGGGCTGTCTTTACCCTGTGGATGGTATGCAACAATAGGTTCCCAACCAAAGATCGCCTTCGAAATTTTGGTATTATGACAGATGGGTTGTGTGTACTTTGTGGGGATAATGAAAGTATAAATCACCTGTTCTTTGAGTGTGTTATTGCAGGCAATATATGGAAGTTTCTGCTGCAAGAAATCGGTTTGGTGCACGATCTTAGAGGCTGGCAAAGAGAGATGCATTGGTTAATAACTGCTACGAAGGGAAAAGGGATTAAGAGGAAACTTTTGAAAACTGTGTTAGCCGAAACAATCTACAAAATTTGGCAGGTCAGAAATAGTATAATCTTCAAGGATGGAGGTGTTGAAGATCTTAGAGTGGAAGCTATCTTGGATATCATTAAGATGAGAACTACACATGACAGAAAACTAGACATTATTTGTAATAGATTTTGATTGTTTGTTGAGCCGAGTCTCTTAGTCCTTCAGGTGCCTGGATCTTGGATCGGCTTGTTTTGTATTGACTTTTTGGTAATATAATTCTTTTATTCCAAAAAAAAAAATTAAAAAGCTTTGTTTGGTAACTACATTTTAGCTTTTAGCTTATAGCTTTTTAACTAGCTTTTAGCTTTTTAAAACAAAAGCTATTTGAAATAGCGTTTGAGCTTGTAACTTTTAGTTTATGACTTTTTATTCCAATTATACCGTTATTATTTTAAATATATATATATATATATATATATATATATATATATATATATATATATATATATATATATATATATATTATTTACAATTAAAAAATTGATTTTAAAAGATTGAATTTACGGAGATTTTAAAGAATATTATAGAAGATTTTTACTATTTTTTTCTACTTTATTAGACATTGTTTTTATTTATTAAATATAAATTATATAATTAATTTAGAAATAGTGTTGATAATTCTCAAGTTAGTGAAACATTGGAGGAGAATCAATAAAATCAACAAAGGTGAAGAAAATTCATAATATTATTACAATTTTATTGTAAAATATTAGACAATAAACTTATTTTTGTTATTATTTTAGATTAATATAACTAAATTCAAAATTAATGTTATTATTTCACATATTTTATTAAATTTTATTATAAAATTAGAAAAGAAAAAAAGCTATATTTTACGAAAAAATGAGTTAATCAGACCAAGAATTATAGTTATTATACTTCTTCATAAATGACTTTATGAAATACCCCTGCTTCATGTATGGTTTACTGGTTCTTTTATTCATTGAATTTCGTTGTCAATATATTCATACTAAATAGCAAAACTCATAAAACTTATATACAAATTTATATATTTTGATGATATCTTCAATTTTTCATATATATTAAAATTGTTTTGCATGTTGTTATTAATACATTTATTTTTATCGAATAAAAATTAATTTAATAATATAATATAATAAGATAATGAAATCACCAATTTCTTAATTAAAAATGTTCTTTTAGGTCATTTTGTAATTATCAGCTAGTGTAACATCTAATTTATCAAATACTCAAATTAACTTATCAGCTACCAGTCATCAACTATAAACTTTAAGCTATCGGTTGGAAGTTTCCTTGGTTTTCCGGTTTATCGCTTGATGTCTATGAGAATTCTTGCATGTAATGAGGCGCTGAAGTTTTCAACTTCTCAAGAAGTAAGAGGTTGTGTAATTATAAGTTGTTGAGGGATCAATCAAGTGTTATACATGTCATCCATACTCAATATCTCCTTTGTGTTCTGTCTTTTTTTGCAGAAAAGGGATGAAGAATACTTCTTGACATTGGCAGTCAACTAGAAAATTTGAATAAGATAGCTTCTGTTATTGGCAGTCAACTAGAAAATTTGCTGAAGGAGTCCTTAGTTTTATACTAACCAAATTTCATATTGCTGCAACGTTGTGAGGCACTTGCGTGCTTTTGGTTTGTGGCTGGTGTGACGGCATATGCGTGTAATGACTTTTGCTGCATGTACAGGTACAATTTATTATTTTATGAGGTGCTGTGCAATTTTGTTTCTGGGTGTTCCTAAAAAGTGTTTAAATAATGAAATAGGACAACATAAAATTTCAATAATATTTAACTGAATTGTTACTTTTCACATCAGAAAACAACGCTTTACTTCAAAGGGCAAAAGATTTGGGAAGCCATTATTGACGATCTTCTACCAAAAGGTTTAGGAAAAACATACAAGGTATTAGTTACCCTTTCATCAAAGTTTAGGTGTTCATTTCATTGATTATATTATATTTTATGATTTCAATGAGATTTATAGTACCTACTGTGATTATGAATGTTGTGTAGGCTTTGCTTTCTGGCTGTTCAGCAGGAGGTTTAGCCACTTTTCACCATTGTGACAACTTGGCCAAGTATTTGCTAACGAATACTACTCTTAAATGCTTGAGTGATGCAGGTTTTTTCCTTGATGGGTATGTTCAGTTAACTTACTCTATCTTTCACACATTTCAGCAATATATGAATTTTAACATTACTCTATCTGTCACTGTTTGTAATGTTGTTTCATTTTTATCACATAGCCTTGATTCATAGCAATTACTTTTTTACTATGATTTTGTTAGTCAAGTATGATTGTGAATTGACTAAATTGATGTTATGTTGTATATATGAGTATTAGAGCATTTAACTGGTATGTCATTTTAATAGATTTTACACCAGTGCCTGTTATAAGAGCAAGGGAATGCCCAGGGCTCAAACTGAAAGGGATATATTAAGGATGGCCATTGGATTGGACTTTTCACAATCTTTCAATGTTCATTTGGTAACTTAATTGTACTATCTGTTCGGATTTTGATGTTTTTGTTTGGCAATTTTGGGGTTTGATGGATTCAAATTCAGGGCTTTTTGATATTAGGGATTGGAATAGGTAAGGCAATAATAAACATGGCATGCTGAGGTTTTTCGCTTTTCTTATATTAGCTTTTTAGGTTAAATTATTGTTCCTAATTGTTGATGTTGTTTGTGGAATAGATTAGTTTTGACTTGATTTACTGTTTTTAAATTGATTTGGGTATAAATGAATGTTTGGTTGTTGATTTTGTTTTGGATGAATGTTTGGTGTGACCATGAATTTGTGTCACGATCTTAATGAATTGGAATTTCTGGTTGAATGTTTCACTGGTTTACTGGTTTGGTTGGCTTTTTCTGGTTTGATGATGATGAATTGCTTGAGATGTGATGAATTGTTTATGTAAGGTTTTAATCAATGTTTTTCTGGCGTATTGATTGATTGTGTTCTGATAGTATCTGTGAATGGAATTTGTTGCTTGGTTTAAATGGTTGGAAGCATTCTCCACCAAGTTGTTGTATTTAAATGTTAAAATCAGCTTAAATCCTTGCTTCACCTTCACGCATTAAAACTTGTATGATGAGTGTATAGACTAATTGAGAGCCAACAATTATGTGTAGCTAAATCATTTGGTCGTGGCAGTAGTTGTAATTGAGCTTGAGTAATCATCGTCTTGGATTGGCATGTTAGGTGCATATCTATTCATACCTTTTATTGTCCGCACAGAACTTGAAGAAACGTTTCTTTCTTATTTTTAAAACTTAGCCAAAATCGACTCATAATAGATTGAAGGCGATTAGCTGCACGGTGTATAACTCTAAGCCAAGCCTGGGCGTCAATAACTGATGTAGTTGATTTATATCTATTTTGGAGAATATGCTGGCTTCTGTTTGCAGGAATCATGTCCATTTTAGCGGTCCGGAATTGGTAGTGGATCGTCGTTGGTTGTCGTTGGCTAAGAATTTTGGCGTGCAATAATTCACAGATATCATCTGCTTCTGGTTCTGGTATCGCTGCTGCTGTGCATGGTGTTGATATCGGGAGCGATCAATCAGTCAAAAATGTTGATAAAACATATTGTGCAGAGGAGCCCTGATCAGTTTCTTGAACAATGTTTTTAATATCGATAGGAGTTGTGAGTAAACAACTATTGATTCTTGAAATACTTATTGTGCAGATGAGTCCTGATCAGTTTCAAAACAATGTTTTTACCTTGATGTTTCTGTTACTATGTTGTGTGCAGGTACCGGACGCTGGTCTAAATTTTTCTGTATATGAATCTCTGAAAAATTGGTTGATTCAAACAAAACCACTTGCAGCTGGAACTGTTGGCCAGACAGTGGCATACCCCCTTGATGTCATTCGCAGAAGAATGCAGATGGTGGGATGGAAAGGTGCTGCTTCCGTTGTCTCTGGTGATGGGAAGGGGATTCTTGAGTATACTGGCATGGTTGATGCATTCAGTAAGACTATAAAGAATGAGGGATTTGGAGCTTTATACAAGGGCTTAGTCCCTAATTCAGTCAAGGTTAGTTGATCTGATAGGCCATTTGCATAACTAATTACATTTCACGTTCTAATGCTTTATGTTTTAAATCATTCATCTGTGTGAATAGGATAAAGCTTTTCAGTTGTTTAATCTTATTAGTTCTAAGGCTATACTTTCTAAAGATTAAAGTTTGTTTTTTGAAAGGCAAATAAGTATTTCATCCATTATGTTACTTTCCTTCTAAGATGCCTGTGATTATACTAACAATAGATTATGATTTTTTGTTGACTGGGTGCCCACTATTTTGCACAATCACTTGTATTGAGTATTTTTTGTAATGGATAAACCATAAAGAGCAAGTTTTATCCATCATTTAAATGCAAGAAAATGTAGCACGTCTATAGATGTCTGGATGAAGTCAGATTTTTCAAATCCATTCTGCTTTCTTTGTAATGGGTTTTGAAAATATTAGCCTGCAAGATATGATTTATTTCCCCAACTTTTGCAAGATATGATTTATTTCCCCAACTTTGATAATTGTTAATGTGATTTCAGTGCTGATGGAATGATGTTTGGAGGACTATGTCATTGCCCACTATGTTCTGGTTTTCTGCGTTATTCTGGAGGAATGTACCGGTGCAGTGGATACATTTCTGAGTGGAGTAAATGTTCCTACTCTACATGTGAACCAAAACGTACTGAAGGGAAGTGGAAAATTCCAAAGGAAACAGATAATCAGTATCTTAAAAAGGTATGTAAAAAGAAAATAGTCACCAAAATAAAACAAAACCAACATCTTGTGACTTGTTTTTGAATTTACAGTGGTTCAAATCTCAAAAAGGGAAGAAACCAATTAGGATATTGCCTCCGCCACCGTCACGGACTTCTGCTGAAAGTTCAATTTCTGCAGGCCAACATCAATCATCAAACAGTGAAAGTTTGGCAAATTTAAAAGTTGCCATCTGTGGACTCCCTAAAGCTTCTATTGTATACTTTATTTTCTTTTCCCCCCTTAACATCTATAATTAAAGCCGCAACCCCCCAAAATCATTTGAGGAATTGTCATGTATAATTTTGTTTTATAGTATTTAGTATTCATCTTCTATAAGGTAAGGTTCTTTTACAGGATGAATGGAAACACAAAATTGACGGCATAGGTGGAGTATTTCATGCAAAAGTGATGAAAGGTATCTGCTGCACATATCAATATAGATATAATTGTTTTTAAAAAAAATTGACATATACTTATGAGTTTTGCAATCTTTTTCTTGAACTCATAACTTACAGATACTAGCTGTTTGGTGGTCAGTGGAGTGCTCAAGGACGAAGCTGAGATGCGGAAGGCAAGGTAGCAAACTCCAATGCCAGTCTCTGGTATTTATGTTTCTTTGACTTTTTCTATCATCACTGTCTTATAAGAGTTTAATGCATAGGAGGATGAAAGTACCAATAGTCAGAGAGGACTATTTGGTTGACTGTATGGAAAGAAAGAAGAAGCTTCCATTTGATATGTACAAAGTTGAAATGATTGGGGAGACTTCTAGCATGGTCACCATCAAAGTGAAGGGACAAAGTGTTGTTCATGATGCTTCTGGCCTACAGGATTCTGGACACATACTGGAGGAAGGGAAAAGTATATATAATACAACTTTGAATATGTCTGATTTGTCTACTGGTATTAACAGGTTGGTTAATTCCATTTTAGATTTGTTTTCCAACCTTCAGCATAATGTTTTTAACTCTAAGTCACGATATAGCAGTTCTATTCCTCGGTGATTGATGAATAAAACTGAACCTAACAGTATGCAACTTTTTCCTTATAAAACTATGTTTAATATAAAACATCAAGTTCTCAAGTGTCCAAAGCTGACATGCTCTATATTCTGGTTTATTTGTCCTTCTAAAGTTGACTATAATTTCCAATTGCAACATTAATTGAGATTATGATACTATATTTGAAATATTATTTCAAACGTACCCAGAATATACTATTGACATCTTTGTTCCTTATATTCCTCAATAAAAGAAAAAACTACAAAAGAAGTATATAACAACAATGTTTCACTGAAATGTTATATTCTTTTACTAATAAATTAACATTGTATATTATGGCTTAATTGGTTTTGGTTTGAGAATATTTTGGCATATGATTTTGGTTCTTTTCAACAAGAAAAGTTGCACAAGTATGTTTAATGGAAGTTTATTTATGCTGCTTTCTAAATGCTACAATTGCTGTAAAAATATAACATGCCTCAAAAACCTCCTTCACTTTTTGAATAACCGGTGTTAAATTTCAGCGAAGTTCATGATACTCTTTGAATTCTTGTCGGGGGGAAATGAGAGAAAATTGACTTGCCTGGGGAAGTTAGGCCTAATGCCCATTGAATTCTCTTGCACCACTTTCTTTTTGAATACTTGTGTTAACATCCCCCTAAAAAAACAATGTCTCCATTATCAAATGATCTTAAGATATAAATGCTTTTACCCGTGCGGACGCACGGGTCTTCTACTAGTTATAGTTATTATACTTCTTCATAAATGACTTTATGAAATACCCCTGTTTCATGTATGGTTTACTGGTTCTTTTATTCATTGAATTTCGTTGTCAATATATTCATACTAAATAGCAAAACTCATAAAACTTATATACAAATTTATATATTTTGATGATATCTTCAATTTTTCATATATATTAAAATTGTTTTGCATGTTGTTATTAATACATTTATTTTTATCGAATAAAAATTAATTTAATAATATAATATAATAAGATAATGAAATCATCAATTTCTTAATTAAAAATGTCCTTTTAGGTCATTTTGTAATTATCAGCTAGTGTAACATCTAATTTATCAAATACTCAAATTAACTTATCAGCTACCAGTCATCAACTATAAACTTTAAGCTATCAGTTATCAGCTACCAACTATTAGCTAACGACTACCAGCTATCAACTATAAACTAGTTTTATCAAACAGAGCCTAATACCACAAAATAAACTGTTCAATTATGCAGCCAACTTGTTTGCTTTTTAAAAACATGACATATTCTACGGTTAACAATTTAACATTATCCGAAATTTCTTAAATCGAATGTGAGACATTTACTTCAAGATACCATCCTTAAAATCAAACAAAAAGTGTATATATGTCTCAAAACAGAACTTGTAATTATTAACCATATACTTCTATTTTCAATATCGCTATCCATCACATATAATATCAAAGGTGATAATACAGTATGAAGCATGCGTATTCCATTTTAAATAAAGTATTGGTACCGAATATGTATCGAGTATCGGTATGTGTACGGTATACATCAAAGTTGTACCAAATATTTTTTTTTTTTTTTTTTAAAGTTGATATACCAACCAGTACACATTTGATACCACATAACCAATTTTAAAAAAAAAAATGGATGTTATAATTTAGTTTTTTTTACTGAGTAAAAATTAGGTTAATTATTCTATTTAGGGTTAATACACATTTTAACCCGTGCTATTTGGAGCAAATTCGAAAAAAGACTCTATAAAAGAAATTTAGATTCCGTCTCTGTTATTTAAAGATTCTTTTATTTTGACCTCTCATTTTGACCCCTCAGTGCAGACAGTCAGCAGAATCCGTGACGTGGCGCTCCTTTTTTGACTTTTTTATATTTGTTTTATATGACGTGTCAAGTTAGTTAGATTTTTATATTTATTTTCTTTTTATTTTTATTACACGCGTGGCATTTTAATTATTATATTATTGTTTACATTTTAAAATGTTAAAATAGAAAACTTAAAAATATGTCATCCAAAGATATTGAACCAATGTCCTCATACATGAGGATAGGGCCCCTTTCCACTAGGTTAGAATGTCTTAACTGTTTATTTGTTTGTTTTAAATGTATATGTTACAACATTTTGGTCCTTTAATAATTTAGTTTATTTTTTAAATATTAAATGTTAATATAACATTAATGTTTAGTAAATATAAATAAATATTTATTTAAATATAAACATTAAACGTTAATATAAATATTTATTTAAATATTTATTTTTAATAAATAAATTAGTATAAATATTAAATTAGTTTAATGTTATTATAAATTATATTTTAATAATTTATATTTATATTACATGTTTATATATCTAAATTTCATGTTAATATTAATAATTAATAATTAATAATTAATAATAGACTAAAAATGAAAATATTCTTAATTAAAATAGTAGTTTTAATATTAGTAATTAATAATAAACTGAAAATAAAAATATTTTTAATTAAAATAGCAGTTTTTAATATTAATAACTAATTATAAACTGAAAATAAAAATATTTTTAATTAAAATAGTAGTTTTAATATTAGTAATTAATAATAAACTGAAAATAAAAACATTTTTAATTAAAATAGCAGTTTTTAATATTAATAATTAAATATAAACTGAAAATAAAAATATTTTTAATTAAAATAGTAATTTTAATATTAGTAATTAATAATAAACTGAAAATATTTTTTTAAAATTAAAATAGCAGTTTTTAATTATCTTAACGTTAAATTATTATAAATATATACATAAATATATAAAAATACGAAATTGAAAATTAACATGTTAATAATATTTTTTATTTTATTTTAGTTTAAAATACTACATTAAATAATATTTTACATTTTTTATTAATAATTAAGAATATTTTTTATTTTTTATTTTATGTTAATAAAATATATATTTAAATATTTTAAAATAAACTAAAATAAAAAAATATATTATTAACATGTTAAATTGAATAAAATATTGTTAATTTATGTTAAACTGAAATTAAATATATTAAACTGAAATAAAATATATATTTAAATATATTAAACTGAAATAAAATAAAAAATATTATTAACATGTTAATTTTCAATTTCGTATTTTTATATATTTATGTATATATTTATAATTATTTAACGTTGAGATAATTAAAAACTGCTATTTTAATTAAAAATATTTTTATTTTCAGTTTATTATTAATTACTAATATTAAAACTACTATTTTAATTAAAAATATTTTTATTTTCATTTTATAATTAATTATTAATATTAATAACTGCTATTTTAATTAAAAATATTTTTATTTTCAGTTTATTATTAATTACTAATATTAAAACTACTATTTTAATTAAAAATATTTTTATTTTCAGTTTATAATTAATTATTAATATTAAAAACTTCTATTTTAATTACAAATATTTTTATTTTCAGTTTATTTTTAATTACTAATATTAAAACTACTATATTAATTAAAAGTATTTTTATTTTCAGTTTATTATTAATTATTAATTATTAATATTAACATGCAATTTAAATATATAAACATGTAATATAAATAAAAACTATTAAAATATAATTTATATTAACATTTAATATTTAAAAACTAAACTAATTTAATATTTATACTAATTTATTTATTAAAAATAAATATTTATATTAATGTTAAATGTTTATATTTAAATAAATATTTATTTATATTTACTAAACATTATATTTACTAAACATTAATGTTATATTAACATTTAATATTTAAAAAATAAACTAAATTATTAAAGGACCAAAATGTTATAATATATACATTTAAACCAAACAAATAAATAGTTTTATTCTAGCCTAGTGGAAAGGGGTTCATTCTCATCCAAGAGGACATGGCTTCAATACCCTTGGACCACGTTTTTATGTTACGTCATATTAAAATAATAAAAACAAAAGTAACAAAAGTAATGTTGCGTCATAGATTCTGCTGATTGTGTGCATTGAGGGAATTAAAATGAAAGAATCTTCAAATGACATGGGGACGGAATCTAAATTTTTTTTTATAAGGTCCTTTTTCGAATTCGTCTCAAATGGCAGAGTCTAAAATGTATATTAACCCTTCTATTTATTTATTCATTGAAAAGGAATAAGCTCAATCTAAAGAGGGCTGATGATTTAAATTTTGTTCATACAAATTTTTGTATTGTCTTGAGAAATAGTAAGGTTTATATTGAAGGAGCAACAAAAATGTGGGATATTGATATAAATGAATGAGATCTATTTGATGGAACTGATATTCTTAATGTTGTTAGTCTTTCTCTTGATAAACCTAAACTAGAAGTCACTCTTTTTAATGATATTGAAGAGGAAAATATAGATATTCAACTATGATTTTATGATTTATTGATACTTTTTAAGTATGATTTATTTATGTTATTACAGAGATATTAACTATTTTTAAGTAAACTAGTGGGATACCCTTGCGTCCGCACGGGTTCCGCTGCGGACCTTTGAAATTGGACCAATATATTTTGACAGGGAAAAATTAAAATTCACAACTTTTAAAGGATTGTGTTAATAAAAAAATGTAATATGAAATATTGATAAATCACAAAAGTTTAGAGATTTCAAACAAATGTGAAAATATCAATATATTATTGGAAAAAAGAAAAAATAAACTATTAAACACATAATTTGTAAAAAAACAATTGTGAAAGAATTAATTGTGATAGAGTTGTAATAATAAAAGGATATCTAAATTCTAGTAAATGAGACAAATAAATATCCAAAAAAGATAATGACATAAAAGAATTAAGTTTAAAGTTGTATTTATTAAAATTTGGACAATAGTTTAAAATATAAAATAAAATGTTAAAACCCGTGCGTTCGCACAGATATTAGTATGATTATCCGTGTATTCACACGATACTGGTGTGTTACCTGTGCGTTCACACGGTTATGGTGTGTTACCCGTGCGTTCGCACTGGTGTGGTATGCACGCTTTTGTTTTTAAAATGTAATAAAATAGAAAAATACCAAATTTGAACTGTGCGTCTGCACGGGTATGGGTGTGGACCAATCCGGAACAATATTTATAGTAAATGTTGCATAAAATCAAAATATATAAATTTAAAAGTATAAGTGAATTTATAGTAAATATTGCATAAAATAAACATATATAAATTTAAAAATATAAGTATAAATTTGGATTTAAAAATTTGATTGTCGTTCTTACATCGCAAAACACATAACATGATCAAACATATTAATTATTTGAAATAATTGTATTAACTATATAATATCTATTAAGAAATTAAAACATATTTATAGAATAGAATAATTGTGAAATAATTTTTTATTTATTCGAACAAATTATAATACTATATTATTAAAAACAAAACAATATCGTTATTTTATATTTTGCAAAAATATAACTGTTGTGCATATTTAAATGATTATGATGCAGAAAGTAAATTAGCATTATTATTTAGTGTTATTGGTTCATGCTGAGAAAACTAAAACACATATATATTGTTAAGAATAATAATTTTGTCATGACATTTAATTTCAGCAGTACATGTCAAAGTAAAGATCAGTTTGGACTGAATTACAAAATACATATTCAATGACTTGAAACAAATTGAAATAAAACTTGCATAGTTAATCAATATCTGTGTAACTCCTTCCATACATAAAGCTCTCCCATGTATAGTCTCGCTCATCGTCATCGTCGGAATCAACCGGTTCGTAGTCAGGTTGTTGTTCATCATATAAATTACTCAGCGCACGAATGAAGCAGAAGTCTTCGTTCTTCTCCTCTTTCTTAAATGTCGAACTCGAGGAGGGTTATGGAGCTGTACAAAAAAACCAGTCAAAGAATATTGTTAACTGATATGCAGGGAAAACAAAAATTCTGCTATATTGCACAGATATTGTAGCACTGAGTTCATCGAATATATTCATACCGTGTGTGTTAACATGAAAATAAAAAATATATGGATAGTCTGAGATAAGGAGGGAAAACTAAAATGTATCGGGGGACCTGCAGAGTTAGTTGAAAGTTGGGTCCCTCTTAGTGCGGTTCACGGCGCTCGGAATCAGGCAATGGTTGAACCTCCGTAGGTGGTACGACCTGAGTATCAGGTCGTAGGTGGACGGCAGCTTCAACATGATGTTGGGTCTGCAGACGTTAAGAAAATGAAACGATTTAATCAGAAAGAAAGAATAAGGGACAGTTAATTTAAGTGACAATAATAAGACGTAGTAAAAGTTATTCCTGAACCTGTAGCAATGGTTGGGAGTCTACAGGATGATGGAGAGGCCGAGGTGGTTGCAATTCCGGAGAAGGAGGTTCGTCATTTTCCGTATCGACGTGAATAGGGGCAGTTGGTTGGATATTTTGTGAAAAAGTTGGGTTTTTCTGATAAGTGGTGGCTGTAGTAGAGAACAGGAGGAGGGTTTAAATAAAGAGGGTTGTGACTGTTGAGCTTCCCCCTACATTGGAAATGGAAATGCATTAACACATATGAAACTGTAAAGTTGGAATAATGAAAGGCAGAATAATAAAGACTGATGATGGTAAAGAATCTCATTAAGTTGCAAATACAATGTATAATGTGATTGGGCATTAAAGAAAATTTTAAGTATGCATAAAATATATTATGGATACAATGTAAAACTTGAGAAATTAATGTAGGTACCTTAAGTCCATTAATGATAGGCAAAAATCAACGAATGAATTGGAATATGAAAATAAAGGAGCATTCACAAAATTTATGCATCTTACTACAACTTGATGCAGATGGCTAAAAAGGCAGGCCACTTCAAAATCTATCAGAAACCAAAACACACATTAGATAATATTTTTATTATGGTACTGCTACACAGGCTCAGTTGGAGTAGTATCACAAACTAACAGATGGACACAATATGGACACAATGTTGACATCACTAACCATGGTGAATGTGTTGCGTGTGCCGGTTTTACCATAAGCGAAAACGCAAACATTCTGGCCGTCCATTGCAGATCTTATAATTGGCTCGAACTCAACAAAAATCACCACATAAAATGCAACAAAAGAATGATCAAATGATAGACATTGAAGTAAAAAGTCCCTAAAACCCAAATTTTTTGCCTGCTGATTTCAGTTGAAAGAAATGTATCAGTCTTTAAACTAAACACTTAAATACGGGGGTTACCATTACGCCTTGCTTGTCTGATGGTAGCTGTTGAACTTAATGAGCAACACTTGTACTGTATCTGTCAGGAAGCATCCGCTGCAAAATAGCAACAAATGTCAAAGTTGCAAAACCAATCAACAACAAATCACGCAAAAGAGAAATCAAAGAAACACCAAAATCATATTCATAATATTATCAGGATGTTGAATATCGACACGAATCAAAACCATTAACAGAGCACCATAAGACACATACTGAATACACGAATCAAAACCACGAGACAACCTGTTTGTATTACTTCAGCAAGAATACATCACTTTGAAACATAAATATGTAGTAGGTAAACAGAATACGAATAACAAAACATATACCATGAAACATAAAAGATTAATCACAAGTTCAGTTACTCGAAACCACAAAGGACACGTACTTGTTATGTTTCATATGAAAACAAAATGTTGGTACCAAAATTCAGGAAAACTTTAAATAGAAATTCAGAAAAGTTGCAAAACACACATTATCATGGAAGCATTAATAACAGCTAGGGAATTCAAATTCTAAGAAATTTATCGTGCAGTTGGCCTGAAGGAAGTCTTGGAACTTTGAGGGGGAAAATGGATAAAGTTAAGCAGTGTTGTTCCAATTTGAATACCCTGCAAGATCATAAAACAATAATCATGATAGCAACACCGGCACAACATTCAGTCCGGCACATAATATTGGCTACCCTAGAAAGCACCACGCAATGGACGACTTAACTTATTCAGTACAAATATATTCAGCTGTATTATGAATATATACAGAATTTAATGAATATATTCAGCTTACCACGGATAACACTATCACCAAGTCCAAGAATCGATAATGGCCTTGCAAAATCAGGTGTTGGGAACAAAAACTGCAAAATGATTGAAACAATCAATAATATGAACAAATAGTAATAGCATAAAATTTTAAAGTTCATATGAAGATGAAAGAAACAATATCATTTTAATAACCCGACATCTTAACCTTTATTGGAGCATCAAATGAGTTTCCAACCCTAACCATTACTGGTGTGAAGAAACCCCAAAAAACGTCATAACAAATCAGTCCAACCTACAAAACATAAAAAAGGAAAATATTCAAAAATCATATGGAGGGATCTACCAGTATAAAATACAACAACAAACTTTGCTAAACCCTCTTCTATATACCTGCAACAGATCTGGATCTACAATGAAACATATCCCATGAAACATATCCATTCTCATTATAGAGTATTATTAACTTCTTTAACTGCAAAGAGAAACAAATCCAGTATCATGAAACTAAACCATAGAGCATTCATAAATATAATACGTATGAGTATATTATTAGATGTTTAGTCCTAAATATAACACAGTTCAACTTCTCTATTTGCTACCACTTAACATGTTAGTTATTTTGAGTTTCAGCATTATTTATCTCAGTTTATCATGCGCCTTTTCACCTGCCACAAAAGCATAAATGAACTTGTCAATTTCAATCATACTCCGACCAGGAGTTTTTTTCATGCTCTTCTCAGTCATTGTCCTTTTATGCCAGCAACATTCTTCGATTCAATTAAATTTTTCCATTTCAAAAGGATCTTGAAATTATTAACTCAGCCAAATGGAGATAACTTTAAAGAAATTACCTCATGCCACTAAATGAAAAGCAAGAAGTGTTTAAATTCCCCATCTACTCAATTGCCTTTGGAATGTGATCCACACATATTGTAATACCCCGTATTTTATTACTCCGAATAATATTACATTGTGATCGACTGAGCCCAGTGTACTCTGCGAAATTATTTGAAAAAATAATTAGAGTAACTGTGGAACTTAGAATAAATCCAATTAATATTATCTGACTTTGAGGTATTTTATTAATTTGGACTTAAGAGACTTTTTGGATATTTAGTAGTATTATTTACTAATACTAGTTTACTACTTATTCCTTTTCCTCCCATTTTCCAAACAAAAGAAAAAGATAGTAAGAGAGAGAGAAAGAAGAAAGAAGAAAAGGAAGGAGAGAAAAGAGGAGAAGAAGAAGTTTCAAGAAAACCAAGAACAAGATCATCATCCATTGATACAAGCTTCATCCAATCATCTCATCTTCCTCATTTTCAACCTCTATCCAAGGTGGGTTCTAGTTAGTACCATTGTTTTAGAGATTTTGTATAATATGAGTTTTAGGTTAGAATGTGGAAATCGATGTTTTAACGGTTGGAATTTGATATAAATCGAAATGAATGATCAATATACTTGTAGAAACATATATTGTCAAGGTTTTGAAGTTTTGATTGTTTTAATTTGGTTGGAGATTTAGGGTTTATGTAGAATTTGTGATTTTGTTCAAAACTTGGTTTGTGAAGTTTGATGATGAAACTATGTTAGAAACATGTTGAATATGCCTCTAATTGGTTGTTGGAACTGGTATTGAGGATGTAGAGGAACTGGTCTTGAACTGTTATAGCAGGTATTTTTCTGAGTTTCGCAGAGCGCGCTTAGCGCTCAGAAGCCCGCTCAGTGCGGTGTTGAAATCCTGCAACCCCAGATGGCAGAGAGTTGCGCGCTTAGCGCGGACAGGGGCGCGCTTAGCGCGACCTGGGACTTAAAGTTTTCTTCCAAAACGAGAAAATTCATAACTTTTGATTCGTTTATCGGAATCGAACATTCTTTATATCGATGTAAAGCCGAGAAGATATTCTATGCAATGGAGATGAAATATGTCAATTTTACCGACCGATTAAATAATCGAGAAAGTTCCAAAAGTGATATAATTATGTTTTAATTGTTATATATTATTCTACTATGCAATTATGATATGTCTTGCCTATCCTACTATTGTTTAGCATGGTTGTAAGTGAATATGCATGCAAATATGAAAATGATATAGGAAGAGTGAGGAAACCCCAAACTTGAACTATAGTAGAATCTAGTAAGGAACTAGAAATTGTAGACAACTCTAGATGGCGATGCTCGGGCACGTGTTGTTGGAAGATACATCCTTGCCGAGTATTGGCCTAGTTGAGAGTGAAACACTAGTATGGAACATGTGGTTAACCTTTATCGTTTTGAAAAGGCAAGAGAGGCCTTAATGCGTTATAGCCTTGTGAATGTCGAAAACAATTGTATTGTTGTATGTGATCATGTAATCATAACCGGTATATTTTAGTGTAGTTTCATGGGTCTCGAGCTCCTCTGAAATGGGTACACAATTACTTGGTAGGTTTGATTCCCTACGTGTAGTACGATTGGAGCCTATGCTATGGGTAGAGACTTGTGATGGTTAACAGTCTATGATAAGTGACGGTTCATGGTTAACAGGCCAATGATCCCGAATCCAATTCATATGCCAAGTAACTACAAGGATCTATGACTTGGGTCGCCTTCTAGATGTAGAAGCGGACGGGAAGATGAGATGTCTTGGTATGGTTATCGATTAGTGATGTTGTGAGTTAATGAACTCATGTCATGTTTCCATATAGTGTGAGAATTATAAAATGTGAACTCAAAAGTCCTTTACCCTTTTCCCCGGACTTCAGTTAGGATTGTTAGAACCTTGATAATCCGAGAGAACCCATAAGATAGGGAACTCACTGAGATTTGATGTATCTCACCCCACGTTGTTGATGTATTTCAGGTGCTTCAGGTTCCGAGAAGGGTAAGGATAAGGTCGTGTGATCTTTTCCTTGCTTGTTGATGGCTAGCTTCCGTAGCGAAGTGTATTTTGGGATCATTGTTAATCTAGTTCTTAGTTTTTATCATTTGAACATCTTGTGTATAATATGCCTTAGGTTTTTGTACTTTGTACTTTAAGGCATTTATTTGTATACAATGTGTTAACTAGGAGCTTATGTGTTTCAGTACCAAACACTTGGATCTATATATAATATTTATGCTTTGATGTATGAGTTTTATATATGGGTGTTACAGTTGGTATCAAAGCAGGTCGTATCCTCGACCTAGCCATGAAATAGTATAAGTATTTCTTTCCTTTTCATATGCGTTGTGTCGCCATTGGTCTTAAGTGTTATATGTATAGTATTGAGCCTGATCAACTTAATCTTATCTATATGACGTTTAGGAACATGGCTGGTGGACGCAGAAATAGTGGTAGATCCAGAGCAAATCATCCCGTGGCGAATCCGCAGGGCGGCGATGTGTTAGATGTCAATCATGATATATTTGAGTATGAGTTATTTGGCATTTTTCATGACTTTTCATGTGGAATAGGTTGATTTTAGTGTGAATTGATGTTGTTATGCATTATTTGAAATATACTTGTGGTGCTTGTAATTTGTGTGCTAAATGTGCAGAAATAGGAGTGAAAAGATCAAAGTTGGAAGACCCAAAGAAATAGTGCAAGCTGCCAAAGAATTGAAATCAACAACAGTGTTCGCTAGGCGAGTGTTGGCGAAGGTGCCAGCGAAGGTTCGCCTAGCGAACGTCAGCGAGCATGCCAGCGAAGGGTGGCAGAAAGTGTGCAAAACTTACAGTAGGAAAACTGGGTAAATTCGCTGGGCGAGTAGGCCAGCGAATGCTCGCTGATATGCTCGCGGGGCGAATGTGCCAGCGAAGGGTGGCAGAAACTTTCCATTTTTGAAAACACCCAAGCTTCGCTGGGCGAAGGTTGCAGCGAATGCTCGCGAAGCGAATGTTTTGGTTCGCCTAGCGAACCCACGATAATTCTGAGGGGCGGTTTAAGTCTGAGGCACTTAAATGTGCCATATTTTTGGGCATTCGCTGGGCGAATGAAAGGCTTCGCTGGGCGAATGGTGCTGTTTGGAAATGTGTATAAATAGAATTGTTACTTTTTGGAGGAGGGGGGCTTGCTCATTTTTACATTAGAATTAATTGTTTACAGTATTTTGTTCAGAAAAGCTTGTATTTTCATTGGAGAAGCTGATTTTGCATCCATTCTCGATTATTCGTTGTGGATGCTCATTCATCTCCTCTCTTTACTTGTCATCCAAGCTACCATGAGAAGTGGTAGCTAATCACTCAATGTTGAGGTTAGAGGTAGTTGATTCTGTTTTTATGTATTGATATTGATCTCTTGTATATGAACAAAGTCTTTGATCAATATAGATGATGTTGTTTTCTCTTAATGATCCATTTGTGAATTGTTTTGCTCTAGACATAGACTTTACAACTCTTGACCTAACAATTTCATCTCTTAAAAACCAAACTCTAGACATAGATTTGGGATTTGCTATTCGCATTGTATTGATCTTAATGATCGTTGCTTAGATTGTTAGCGTGAGACATCATCTAACGGTCTAAACAACGGTACTCACGATTCCGCTTTAGACATAAACGTAGTCGGGAGGATACGCGGTTATATTGGTTGGAAACCGAGTTCATATGCTTGATTAATTGTTTATACATGAATAGGATTGATGAAACCTAACCTTAACATGCTTTTATAAAAATCTTTGTGACCTAATTAATCTTTTGCTACAAGTGAATGATAACAACAAGTGAAACTTTTGAAAACCTTAACTTAGAATATCACAACTATTGAACGGCTAGCATCAAATATCCGACAATCCCTGTGGAGACGATAACCAAAACCCACACTGATATTTAATTCGAACACGATGGGAATGCTCCCTTGTATCAGTTTTTTCAACAGATGCAGCAGCAGCAGAACCAATTCATGCAACAGATGATACGACACATGAATGGGGGTTTTCATCCTCAGGTGATTGTTCCATATACTGTAAGTGGGAATTTCCTGGATTTCATCCGCATGAATCCTCCAGAATTTCATGGTGGAGTAGATCCTGTGAAAGCTCACGTTTGGGTGGCCGGGATAGAGAGAATCTTTCAGATACTTCACTGCATGGAGGAGGACAAGGTAGCGTTTGCTTCTCACTCGTTGAGAGGTCCTGCTAAGAGGTGGTGGGATATTGCTTCAGCTTTTATGACTATTCAAGGTGTGCCTAAAGTGTGGGAACAATTCAAGGCTACTTTTATGGAGAAGTACCTTCCTAGTTCTTTAAGGATCCAAAGAGAATTTGAATTCCAAGAGTTATGACAAGGTTATGTGAAGGAGAATGATTTGAGGAGTGTTCAGTCAGAAGGGAATTCGCGTAGGTCAAACCGGAATGATTATGAGAGGTCAAGCCCACAGTTTAGGCCAAGGCAACAAACCTTCAAAGGGAAACAAGTGAAAATTAGTAAACCTAATACTCCTTCTTTGTGTCGGTTGTGCAACAAGTATCATTTTGGGAAGTGTAGAGATAGAGCCTCTAGGTGTTATCATTGTGATGAAGTGGGTCATTTGGCAAGAAATTGCCCGCAGAATAGGAATCAGACACAAGGGAAGAATGTCGGAAGAGTTCACACTTTGGATACAAGGAGGAAGAAGAGTGACAACTCTTTAATAGCGGGTACGTGTTTCGTAAACGGACATCCTTGTTTTGTTTTATTTGATTGTGGAGCAACACACTCCTTTGTGTCAATGCAATGTGTGAAATTGTGTTTTGTCCGAAGTTAAGGGAGCAGCGACCTTCAAGTCTTGTGTATTTCCGGTAGCCTGTGAGATTTCAGAAGTTTTCCTCGAAGATGTCACTTCTCTTCCTTCGGTGAGAGAAGTGGAATTTTCTATTGACCTGGTACCGGGAACGACTCCTATATCCGTTTCTCCGTATCGGACGGCACCGCTTAAATTGAGATAACTGAAGGAACAATTGGAAGAGCTTATGGCTAAGCATTTTGTTAGACCTAGTGTCTCACCGTGGGGAGCTCCAGTATTATTAGTAAAGAAGAAGGACGGTGGGATGCGGTTGTGTATCGACTATCGTCAGCTGAATAAAGTCACCATTAAGAACAAGTATCCCTTACCAAGGATAGACGACCTTTTAGATCAATTGAAAGGAGCCTGTGTGTTCTCGAAGATTGATTGGAGGTCGGGTTATCACCAGACTCGAGTGAAGAGTTCCGATGTACCTAAGACTGCATTTATGACCCGTTATGGTCATTACGAATTCCTAGTGATGCCTTTCGGTGTGACTAATGCTCCAGCTATTTTTATGGACTACATGAACCGTATATTTCAAGCTTACTTGAACCAGTTGTTGTAATCTTCATTGATGATATTCTTAATTATTCTCGTACTTCACAAGAGCATGAAGAGCATCTGAGAATTGGTTTATCCGTGTTGCAAGAGAAGAAACTTTTGCTAAGTTAATCAAGTGTGAATTTTGGATGGCGGAAGTTAAGTTTCTTGGTCACGTTATATCACAAGGCAGTGTAGCAGTGGATCCGTCGAAGGTAGAAGCAGTGATAAATTGGGAGAGGCCGAGGAATGCTTCGGAAGTCAGAAGTTTCTTAGGACTGGCGGGTTATTATAGAAGGTTCATCGAGAGTTTCTCTCAGTTGGCTTTACCAATGACGAAACTTACCCGTAAAGATTTTGCTTTTGAGTGGGATACGAGTTGTGAGCAAAGTTTCATGAAGTTGAAGGGAAGATTGACAACGGCTCCTGTGTTAATCATACATGATCCTAATAACTCTTATGAAGTGTTTTGTGATGCTTCTAAGATAGGATTGGGAGGTGTTCTGATGCAGGGCGGTCAGGTAGTGGCTTATGCCTCCCGACAATTGAAAATTCATGAACAGAATTATCCAACTCATGATTTGGAATTGGCGGTGGTTGTGTTTACACTGAAGATGTGGCGGCATTATTTGTATGGTGTACGTTTCGAAATGTTCAGTGACCATAAGAGTTTGAAGTATTTATTTGACCAAAGGGAGTTAAACATGCGACAACGAAGGTGGATGGAGTACCTAAAGGATTATGATTTAGAATTGAAGTATCATCCAGGAAAAGCGAATAAGGTAGCAGATGCATTAAGTCGGAAAGTAGTTCATAGTGCGAAATTGATGATTTTGGAATATGCTTTGTTGGAGAATTTTATAGATCTTAATCTTCAGTTTGTGTGGACTCAAGATGGTGTAATTATGGGAAATTTGAATGTAAATTCTACTCTAATAGTTGAGATTCAACAAGGTTAAACGTTGGATGAGAAGTTGCAAGAAGTGTTACTTCTACCGGGTTTTGTTCAGGCTACCGACATAATTGTTATGTTCGACCAAAGAATTTGTGTTCCGAATGATGCGGCATTGAAAAAAAGGATTTTGGAAGAAGCGCATAAAGGTGCTTTTACTATACATTCGGGTTCTTCAAAGATGTATCAAGATTTAAGGAAGGACTATTGGTGGTCCGGTATAAAAAGAGATGTTGCGGTCTTTGTGTCGGAATGTGCGGTGTGCCAACAAGTTAAGATTGAACATCAAAGACCGGGTGGATTATTGCAACCATTAGAAATCCCAATTTGGAAATGGGATAGTATTTCTATGGATTTCGCAGTAGGTTTACCCCGTACGCAAGGTGGTTATGATTTAATTTGGGTGATTGTGGATCGACTAACGAAATCTGCGCATTTCTTAGCCGTGAAGACTACTTTCAAGGCAAGTCATCTTGCGAGGTTATTTATTGCGGAAATTGTAAGATTGCACGGTATTCCCTCAAATATTGTGTCGGATAGAGATCTGAAGTTTACTTCAAGGTTTTGGAAAGTTTTTCAACAAGCTATGGGTACGGAGTTGCGTTTGAGCACGTCTAATCATCCTCAGACTGATGGTCAAACTGAACGAACAATACAAACAATGGAAGATATGTTGAGAGCTTGTGTACTAGAAAGGTAGGGTAATTGGAAAGAACTACTACCATTGATTGAATTTTCTTATAACAATAGTTACCATGCGAGCATCGGAATGGCTCCTTATAAAGCTTGGTATGGAAGAAAATGTAGGACACCTTTGTGTTGGGCGGAAGTTGGGGAAGATATAATCTTAGGACCCGAAATCATCCAAGAGACTACGGAAAAGATTCGAATGATCCGCGAGAAAATTAAGCAAGCACAAGATCGACAAAAGAGTTATGCGGACAATCGAAGGAGACCTTTAGAATTTGAAGAAGGTGACCATGTGTTTTTGAAAGTCACTCCTAGATTGAGATTGAAAGGACCGTTTAAGTCACGCAAGTTAAGCCCGAGATACGTGGGACCATATCAGATCTTAGAAAGGATTGGTGAAGTAGCTTACAGATTGGCCTTACCGCCTTCTCTATCATAAATGCACGATGTTTTCCATGTATCTCAACTTCGGAGATTTGTTCCAGATCCTCTTCAGCCGATTCTATCGGATACGATTGAAATAGAAGCATATTTAACTTTTGAACCTCAACCGAGTCGCATTGGGGGAAGAGAAACGAAAGTATTAAGGAACAAGGACATTTCTCTCGTTAAGGTGCAGTGGGATGTAACGCATTCGGGTGATGCAACCTAGGAACTTGAATCGGAAATGCGAGATGCTTACCCTCATCTGTTCAGGTAACTCTAAATTCGAGGGCGAATTTCTATTTAAGTGGCGGAGGATGTAATACCCCGTATTTTATTACTTCGGATTACATTGTGATCGACTGAGCCCAGTGTACTCTGAGAAATTATTTGACAAAATAATTAGAGTAACTATGGAACTTAGAATAAATCCAATTAATATTATCTGACTCTGAGGTATTTTATTAATTTGGACTTAAGAGACTTTTTGGACATTTAGTAGTATTATTTACTAATACTAGTTTACTACTTATTCCTTTTCCTCCCATTTTCCAAACAAAAGAAAAAGATAGTAAGAGAGAGAGAGAGAGAAAGAAGGAAAGGAATGAGGGAAAAGAGGAGAAGAAGGAGTTTCAAGAAAACCAAGAACAAGATCATCATCCATTGATCCAAGCTTCATCCAATCATCTCATCTTCCTCATTTTCAACCTCTATCCAAGGCGGGTTCTAGTTAGTATCATTGTTTAGAGAATTTGGATAATATGAGTTTTAGGTTAGAATGTGGAAATCGATGTTTTAACGGTTGAAATTTGATATAAATCGAAATGAATGATCAATATACTTGTAGAAACATATATTGTCAAGGTTTTGAAGTTTTGATTGTTTTAATTTGGTTGGAGATTTAGGGTTTATGTAGAATTTGTGATTTTGTTCAAAACTTGGTTTGTGAAGTTTGATGATGAAACTATGTTAGAAACATGTTGAATATGCCTCTAATTGGTTGTTGGAACTGGTATTGAGGATGTAGAGGAACTGGTCTTGAACTGTTATAGCAGGTATTTTTCTGAGTTTCGCAGAGCGCGCTTAGCGCGCAGAAGCCCGCTCAACGCGGTGTTGAAATCCTGAAACCCCAGATGGCAGAGAGTTGCGCGCTTAACGCGGACAGGGGCGCGCTTAGCGCGACCTGGGACTTAAAGTTTTCTTCCAAAACGAGAAAATTCATAACTTTTGATTCGTTTATCGGAATTGAACATTCTTTATATCGATGTAAAGCCGAGAAGATATTCTATGCAATGGAGATGAAATATGTCAATTTTATCGACCGATTAAATAATCGAGAAAGTTCCAAAAGTGATATAATTATGTTTTAATTGTTATATATTATTCTACTATGCAATTATGATATGTCTTGCCTATCCTACTATTGTTTAGCATGGTTGTAAGTGAATATGCATGCAAATATGAAAATGATATAGGAAGAGTGAGGAAACCCCAAACTTGAACTATAGTAGAATCTAGTAAGGAACTAGAAATTGTAGACAACTCTAGATGGCGATGCTCGGGCACGTGTTGTTGGAAGATACATCCTTGCCGAGTATTGGCCTAGTTGAGAGTGAAACACTAGTATGGAACATGTGGTTAACCTTTATCGTTTTGAAAAGGCAAGAGAGGCCTTAATGCGTTATAGCCTTGTGAATGTCGAAAACAATTGTATTGTTGTATGTGATCATGTAATCATAACCGGTATATTTTAGTGTAGTTTCATGGGTCTCGAGCTCCTCTGAAATGGGTACACAATTACTTGGTAGGTTTGATTCCCTACGTGTAGTACGATTGGAGCCTATGCTATGGGTAGAGACTTGTGATGGTTAACAGTCTATGATAAGTGACGGTTCATGGTTAACAGGCCAATGATCCCGAATCCAATTCATATGCCAAGTAACTACAAGGATCTATGACTTGGGTCGCCTTCTAGATGTAGAAGCGGACGAGAAGATGAGATGTCTTGGTATGGTTATCGATTAGTGATGTTGTGAGTTAATGAACTCATGTCATGTTTCCATATAGTGTGAGAATTATAAAATGTGAACTCAAAAGTCCTTTACCCTTTTCCCCGGACTTCAGTTAGGATTGTTAGAACCTTGATAATCCGAGAGAACCCATAAGATAGGGAACTCACTGAGATTTGATGTATCTCACCCCACGTTGTTGATGTATTTCAGGTGCTTCAGGTTCCGAGAAGGGTAAGGATAAGGTCGTGTGATCTTTTCCTTGCTTGTTGATGGCTAGCTTCCGTAGCGAAGTGTATTTTGGGATCATTGTTAATCTAGTTCTTAGTTTTTATCATTTGAACATCTTGTGTATAATATGCCTTAGGTTTTTGTACTTTGTACTTTAAGGCATTTATTTGTATACAATGTGTTAACTAGGAGCTTATGTGTTTCAGTACCAAACACTTGGATCTATATATAATATTTATGCTTTGATGTATGAGTTTTATATATGGGTGTTACAGTTGGTATCAAAGCAGGTCGTATCCTCGACCTAGCCATGAAATAGTATAAGTATTTCTTTCCTTTTCATATGCGTTGTGTCGCCATTGGTCTTAAGTGTTATATGTATAGTATTGAGCCTGATCAACTTAATCTTATCTATATGACGTTTAGGAACATGGCTGGTGGACGCAGAAATAGTGGTAGATCCAGAGCAAATCATCCCGTGGCGAATCCGCAGGGCGGCGATGTGTTAGATGTCAATCATGATATATTTGAGTATGAGTTATTTGGCATTTTTCATGACTTTTCATGTGGAATAGGTTGATTTTAGTGTGAATTGATGTTGTTATGCATTATTTGAAATATACTTGTGGTGCTTGTAATTTGTGTGCTAAATGTGCAGAAATAGGAGTGAAAAGATCAAAGTTGGAAGACCCAAAGAAATAGTGCAAGCTGCCAAAGAATTGAAATCAACAACAGTGTTCGCTAGGCGAGTGTTGGCGAAGGTGCCAGCGAAGGTTCGCCTAGCGAACGTCAGCGAGCATGCCAGCGAAGGGTGGCAGAAAGTGTGCAAAACTTACAGTAGGAAAACTGGGTAAATTCGCTGGGCGAGTAGGCCAGCGAATGCTCGCTGATATGCTCGCGGGGCGAATGTGCCAGCGAAGGGTGGCAGAAACTTTCCATTTTTGAAAACACCCAAGCTTCGCTGGGCGAAGGTTGCAGCGAATGCTCGCGAAGCGAATGTTTTGGTTCGCCTAGCGAACCCACGATAATTCTGAGGGGCGGTTTAAGTCTGAGGCACTTAAATGTGCCATATTTTTGGGCATTCGCTGGGCGAATGAAAGGCTTCGCTGGGCGAATGGTGCTGTTTGGAAATGTGTATAAATAGAATTGTTACTTTTTGGAGGAGGGGGGCTTGCTCATTTTTACATTAGAATTAATTGTTTACAATATTTTGTTCAGAAAAGCTTGTATTTTCATTGGAGAAGCTGATTTTGCATCCATTCTCGATTATTCATTGTGGATGTTCATTCATCTCCTCTCTTTACTTGTCATCCAAGCTACCATGAGAAGTGGTAGCTAATCACTCAATGTTGAGGTTAGAGGTAGTTGATTCTGTTTTTATGTATTGATATTGATCTCTTGTATATGAACAAAGTCTTTGATCAATATAGATGATGTTGTTTTCTCTTAATGATCCATTTGTGAATTGTTTTGCTCTAGACATAGACTTTACAACTCTTGACCTAACAATTTCATCTCTTAAAAACCAAACTCTAGACATAGATTTGGGATTTGCTATTCGCATTGTATTGATCTTAATGATCGTTGCTTAGATTGTTAGCGTGAGACATCATCTAACGGTCTAAACAACGGTACTCACGATTCCGCTTTAGACATAAACGTAGTCGGGAGGATACGCGGTTATATTGGTTGGAAACCGTGTTCATATGCTTGATTAATTGTTTATACATGAATAGGATTGATGAAACCTAACCTTAACATGCTTTTATAAAAATCTTTGTGACCTAATTAATCTTTTGCTACAAGTGAATGATAACAACAAGTGAAACTTTTGAAAACCTTAACTTAGAATATCACAACTATTGAACGGCTAGCATCAAATATCCGACAATCCCTGTGGAGACAATAACAAAAACCCACACTGATATTTAATTCGAACAAATTGGCGCCGTTGCCGGGGATTGTTAGTTGATATTGCAAGCATTGCGATAGTTGAGTTATTGTAAGCTGTTACCGCTTTATCTTGAACTTGTTAATCTGTTTGTTAGTGTGCAGACTTAGTTTATGCGAGGGAAACTACCGGCGGACCAACTTCTTTTCGATCCTGAGATTGAAAGAACCGCTCGTAGAATCAATAGCCGAACTAGAAGAAGGAGGCAGCTAGCGAAACAGAGGCGAGAACAAGAGGAGAGTACATCTGCACCACCACCATATCCACACATACTTCCAATTATGGAGGGAGATCCACCACCACCACCACCACCTGCTTCTAGGCCTTGTACAAACAGTCCGAGGCATAATGCTCAGTTCGCCCGTCATGCAAACAACGGTCGTCATGCTGAGATGAAGACCGGAATCCTCCAACTGTTATACCAAAGTCCCTTTACGGGTATGGATCATGAAGATCCTTTCACCCATTTGACAAAATTTTATGAAATCGCTGGAGCGACGGGTGCGCCGGAAGCAGAAGAGGAGTCTCTGTTCAAGAGACTATTCCCGCATTCCCTCATTGGGAAGGCCAAGGAATGGTACTTTGATCAGTCAACTGCCATCATGACTGATTGGAATGCTTTGGAAGAAAAAATTTTGGAAAGATTCTTTCCGCACACTCGGTTCATGGAAGCGAAGACCGCTATAGCTGTATTCACACAAGGAGCTAACGAATCTCTTAACGAAGCTTGGGAGAGGTTCAAATCAATGTTACGAAAGTGCAAAGGCCATGGTTTCGATGAATTGTCACAGATTCATATATTCAGAAATGGGCTGCAGCTAGTACACAAAACCTTGTTGGATGCCACAGCAGGTGGGTCTTTGTTAAGCAAAACTGCTGCAGAAGCCACTGCTATCATTGATAAAATGGCCTTGAATGATCATCAAGGCAGTCACAATCGTGGACCAGCTCAACGAACGCCGGGTGTGTTGGAATTAGGAACAAGTGACGCTATCCTTGCACAAAACAAATTGTTATCACAACAGGTTGAGCTGTTAACAAAGCAAATGTCTAAGCTGCCTCAACAATTCAAGGAGATGCATGAATCTTCAAGTAAAAAGGTGCAAGTGTTAGTGTGTGAGTTATGCAGAGGTGACCATTTGACCGGTTATTGTCCTCCGGTTGTGGAGGAAGCGAACTATGCGGGAAATCAAAGTTACCAACCCCGTCCTCCGTATCAACAAGGCAACCAAGGTTACCAACAACGTGGTAACCAAGGTTATCAACAACCATGGAGACCGCAAGAAGCCGGGCCATCAAACCGTCAACCTTACCAAAATTACACCCAACCCTCGCAAGCTCCCGTTGGAAATTCAAAGATGGAAGATACTCTAACACAATTTATGCAGATATCCATGTCTAATCAAAAGAATACAGATGCTGCGATAAGGAACCTCGAAACACAAGTCGGGCAATTATCTAAACAATTGGCCGATCAACAAAAAGGTCCCTTTACGGCAACTACTCTTCCTAATCCGAAAGATTGTAAAGCGATTATTACAAGAAGTGGACGTGAGATTGACATGAATGTGGGTAAAAGAGTAATGGAGGAGGTTGTGGTTGAAAAAGAAAATGTGAGTGAGGAATTAGAAGTAGAAAAGAATGTCGAGGGTGTTGTAGTTGAAAAAGAGATAGAAAAAAATGAGAGAGAAAAAAAAGAGAATGAGAGAAAAATTGATAATGAGGAAAGAGTGAAAATAACGAAAAAAGGAAAAGAGCCGGTGAGTAATATTCCGATACAACACTTACCTTATCCGCATGCTCCTACGAGGAAAGATATTGCAAGGCATTATACTCGGTTTATGGATATTTTTAAACAGTTGCAAATAAATATCCCATTTTCCGAGGCCTTGGAACAAATGCCCAAATACGCTAAATTCATGAAGGACATCCTTACGAAGAAGAAAAGATACACAGATCAAGAAACTATTATGGTGGATGCAAGTTGTAGCGCAATCATTCAACGGACTCTCCCTCGGAAAGAATGTGATCCGGGAAGAGTTACATTGCCGGTTACGATTGGAAACATGTATGTGGGCAATGGGTTGATTGATTTGGGTTCTAGCATCAACTTGATACCATTATCGATTGTGAGACGCTTAGGCCAGATGGAATTAAGGTCCACTCAAATGACTTTGCAACTCGCCGATAAATCCACTACCCGTCCTCACGGTGTAGCGGAAGACGTGTTGGTCAAGGTGGACAAATTTTTGTTTCCAATTGATTTTGTTGTCATTGAAATGGATGAGGATGAGGATGCACCTTTGATTCTTGGAAGGCCTTTCATGAAAACTGCCCGTATGGCAATTGACATGGACGATGGTCTCATGAAAGTGAGAGTCCAAGATGAAGAGGTTTGTTTTAATCTTTATGATGCAATGAAGCACAAGAAGGATAAGGGTGATTGTTTTCGAATTGATGTAACGGAAGAAGCAAGTTCGGGGGTGAAAAATCAAATTCATGTCATTGAACCGTTACAAAGAGCTTTAGATGAGTCCTTGGAAATATTCTCGGTTGAAGAAGAACAAGCTTTAGAAGAGTGTTTATTAGAACTTGAAGCTTTGGATGAAATGCAACCATGGGAATATGAAGAGGAGATTCTAAAAAAATTAGTTAATGATGATGAACTACCAAAAATTGAATTGAAAATGTTACCTTCCAACTTGAAGTATGCTTTCCTTGATGAAGGAGGGAATAAACCGGTGATTATAAGTAATATTTTGTCTGAAAATGAGGAAAACCGATTAATTCAAGTGCTGAAAAAGAATCAAGATGCAATGGGATGGACATTGTCCGATCTCAAAGGCATTAGTCTGTCATATTGCATGCACCGTATTTTTATGGAGGAGGATTTTAAACCGGTTGCTCAACCTCAACGCCGCCTTAATCCAATTATGAAAGAAGTGGTCAGAAAAGAAGTGGTGAAAATGTTGGACGCCGGAATGATTTACCCTATTTCCGACAGCCCATGGGTTAGTCCGGTGCATGTGGTTCCAAAAAAAAGTGGAATGACGGTGGTTCGAAATGACAAAAATGAGCTTATTCCAACAAAGACTGTTACCCGGGTGGAGGATGTGTATCGACTATCGTAGGTTGAACAAAGCTACGAGAAAAGATCATTTTCCTTTACCTTTTATGGATCAAATGCTCGAACGTCTCTCCGGTCAAGAATTTTATTGTTTTTTGGACGGTTATTCGGGTTATAACCAAATCATTGTTAACCCGGATGATCACGAAAAAACTGCGTTTACATGTCCGTTCGGAATCTTTGCTTATAGAAGGATGCCGTTTGGATTATGTAATGCACCGGCCACTTTTCAGCGGTGTATGCAAGCTATCTTCGCGGACTTGATCGAAAAGACAATCGAGGTCTTTATGTATGATTTCTCAGTTTTTGGGCAATCGTTTGATTTGTGCTTGAAAAATCTGGATACGGTGTTGGAGCGGTGCGTGGAAACTAATCTGGTTCTTAACTGGGAGAAATGCAACTTCATGGTTAAAGAGGGAATTGTGCTCGGTCACAAGGTGTCTTCAAAAGGCCTAGAAGTTGATAAGGCTAAAGTGGACTTAATCGAGAAATTACCACCGCCGATGAATGTCAAAGGAATACGGAGCTTTCTTGGACATGCCGGGTTCTACCGGAGATTCATCAAGGACTTCGCAAAGGTCGCGAAGCCGTTGAGCAACTTGCTTGTCCAAGGTAAGGTTTTTGACTTTGACGAGTCATGTCTTTGTGCTTTTAATTTTCTGAAAAACAGTTTAACAACTTCACCGATAATCGTTGCACCAAACTGGAAAATGAATTTTGAATTAATGTGCGATGCTAGCGATTATGCGGTGGGGGCTGTTTTGGGACAAAGAAAAATGAAGGTTTTCCACGCTATACATTATGCGAGCAAGGTGCTAAATGAGGCTCAAATTAATTATGCGACAACTGAAAAAGAGTTGCTCGCCATAGTGTATGCGTTGGAGAAGTTTCGTTCTTATTTGATTGGTGCGAAAGTCATCGTTTACACTGACCATACCGCTATAAGGTATCTGCTTACCAAACCTGATTCTAAGCAGAGGCTTATTAGGTGGATCCTTTTGTTACAGGAATTTGATCTTGAAATTCGTGACAAAAAGGGATCCGAAAATTTGGTAGCAGATCACTTATCTCGTTTGGTAAACGTTGAGGTGACCAAGAATGAATTTGAGGTAAAAGAGGAGTTCCCTGATGAAAAACTTTTTAGAGTGCAAGTTAGACCGTGGTTCGCCGACATGGCTAACCACAAAGCCACCGGATTGATACCGGACGGTCTAACGCACCACCAAAAACAGAAATTTTTGTCTGATGCCAAGTCATTTGTATGGGATGAACCCCATTTATTTAAACTTGGTGTCGACAACCTCCTCAGAAGGTGTGTGTCAGTGGAGGAAGCCACGAGTATTCTGTGGCACTGTCATAACTCTCCTTACGGAGGACACTTTAATGGGTTGAGAACGGCCACTAAAGTCCTACAATCGGGATTTTATTGGCCGTCCTTATTCAAAGATGCGCATGCGCATGCCCTTAGTTGTGACAGGTGCCAGAGAAGCGGCGGTATTTCACAGCGGCAAGAAATGCCATTACAAAATATGTTAGAAATCGAAGTTTTTGACTGTTGGGGGATCGACTTTGTCGGTCCATTCCCATCTTCGTTTTCTAATGAATATATTTTGGTCGCTGTGGATTACGTTTCCAAGTGGGTAGAGGCGATAGCTTGCGCTAAAGCCGATGGAAAAACTGTGGTAAAATTTTTGAAGAAAAATATTTTTGCACGTTTTGGTACTCCTCGAGTGTTAATAAGTGATGGAGGATCTCACTTTTGTAACACTCAGCTTGACAAAGCTTTGGAGCAGTATGGTGTGAAGCACAAGGTTGCTACACCATATCATCCACAAGCTAACGGTCAAGCAGAGGTATCTAATCGTGAAATTAAACGGATTTTAGAGAAAACTGTTGCAGCCTCGAGAAAGGATTAGGCGAATAAACTTGATGATGCTTTGTGGGCGTATCGGACCGCTTTTAAGGCTCCGATCGGTCTCACACCGTTTAAATTGGTCTATGGTAAGAATTGTCACTTGCCGGTAGAGTTGGAGCACAAGGCGTTTTGGGCCTTAAAATTTTTGAATTTTGATCCAACTCTAAGCGGGGAAAGAAGAAAAGTACAATTACACGAGTTGGATGAATTGCGCCTTCAGGCGTACGATTCCAATAAACTGTATAAGGATCGTGTCAAGTCTTACCATGACAAAAGAATTGTCATCAAACATTTTGAGGTCGGACAGCTGGTCTTATTGTTCAATTCTCGATTAAAATTGTTTCCCGGAAAATTACGATCTAAATGGTCCGGACCTTTTCGGATTGTGGAAATCAAGCCCTATGGAGCAATCGTAATTGAGGACACAAAGTCAAAGGAAAGTTGGACTGTCAATGGACAGAGGCTGAAAGTTTATCTTGGAGGAGAGTTCGAGCGGAATCCCGCCATTGTTCCCTTCCGCGATCCGTGAGATTGTGGGTGGGCCGTCGAGCTTAGCCGACGTTAAACAAGCGCTGGTTGGGAGGCACCCCAACATTGTAAGTATTTCTGTTATTTCTTTTTGGAGAATGTTTAGATATCACTATGAAGCTTAAAAAAATGGTGGCAGTTTGGAAAATTTTTGAAAATTTTGGTCTTGTTCGCTGGTGTTCGCCTAGCGAGCTGTGGCGAGCATTCGCTGGCCTTCGCTCCGCGAACCCAGCGAGGCAGACCAACCCAAGTTCCTGCCACATCAGAAAAAAATGGATTGTGGGTGGGCCACCAAATTGGGCCCAAGACCCACTTTGAATTCTGATTAGAGGGGGAAAAACCCTAGCCTCTTGACCTCTTCATCATTTCCCTCCGTGTCATTCTTTTCCTTTCATTCCCTTTTGTACACTTCAACACTCATCTCCTTCTACTTTCCAATTGCCCTACTCCACCATTAACAGTGCGAAATTCAGGTTTGTTTACTCTTTACAATTTATTTCTGTAGGCATTGTTTATGTTCTTAAGTGATCAATATGGGTTTGGTGAAAAATTGGTATGCTCTGTCATATTATTTGTGTCTTGCATGTTAGAAACTACATAAGCAATATGACTAGAATGATATTTGAAATTAGGAGATGGGAGAGGGACTGTTTGTAACTGTGTTTTTCTGAAAAATCGTGCCTTCGCTGGTTCGTTCGCCTCGCGAGTCTGCGCGAGCATTCGCCAGACTTCGCCTAGCGAGTCTGGCGCGAACAGAGGCAGATTTTTAATTTTTTTTTTCTTGTCAATGCAGAGCTCTGGCTGGTTGTTTTTAGTTGCTAATGCGTTTGTTGCCCTTTGTTTGGTTTCATTGTTTGTTATGTGCAGATGGCACCAAAAATGGCGATTCACGCGGCTAAGAAGCGAAAGGCTCAAACCTCCAGACAAGTGCCCGTGCGATTTGACGAAGAACGATTCAGGGGAGCTAAGCAGGCTGCCAGGTACGAGACCCTTGAAAGAAAGACCATCCTACCGGAGAAAAGATTCCTTCTTAGTGATCGAGGAAGTTACCGAACAATTGATGCACTTTTCGTGGCAAAGAAGTGGGATCGTCTAATGATGCCGCTGGATGGGTACAACATTGAAATTGTTCGGGAATTTTTTGCGAATGCATTACCGGATGATGGTGAAAGATTCAGTTGGGCCTCTTGGGTTAGAGGTACTGTTGTGAGGTTTGATCGTAGGACGATCAGCACTGTTTTGGGAGATCCTTTACCGTTGGTTGGGACTGAGATCGATGCCTATCATCGAGACTTGCATCTTCATCGTGATATTGAGAAGATGACTCGGGATTTGCTTCTTGAAGGTAAAGAAGTTGCGCGAAATTCCTCCGGGGTGCCGGTTAGGTTCAGAAGGGTGGACATGCTGCCCTTGGTTCAGGTTATTTTATTGTTTGTGCTCACTAACATTTGTCCCAGGTCGCATCATAGTACAGTTCCTATTGCTCTGGCTCATCTTATCCACAGCATTCAGCAGAATGTCCAGATTGACGTGGCCCGCATCATCGCGGATGAAATCAGGGCAGTTGTGTTAAGTGGTTCGGGAGGTACGGCGGCGCGCAAGAATGCCCCGCTTATTTTTCCATGTCTGATCATGTCCTTGTGTGCTCACGCTGGTGTTGATATGCCAGCCCGCAGGCAGGTCACTATTCCATCTGATATTGATGATCGGTATGTGGATAAGTTCTGTAAGGCTAGAGGGATGCTTGGAGCCTCTTCTAGTGCTGGTGCTGATGATGCTGCTGAAGCTGAGGAGGGTTCTGAGCCGGCAACGCCGGCCTATTATCCATATCAGCAGGAGATCTGCAATTATAACTGGGATTGGATGGCTGCCCAGCAGCGTGCTATGACAGATATTCATGATTCCTTGCAGGCTCTTCAGTTGCAGATCCGTGACCCTTCTTCTGAGCATCTTATGATGACTAGGGAGCAGTTCCTAGTGCATGCTGGTTGGCCTGAGGCCAGGCCAATATTTGGAGGGGGTGAGGACGATGCTGAGCTGATGACGATGTTGATGATGATGAGGCTACTTCTGCTGGAGGTGAGGAGGAGGACTTGGACGATGATGATGAGGAGGATTGATTTTTTTTGTGATCGTAGACTTGTGTACTTCCTTTGGTCTCCAAAGTGAAGTTTTCTTATATTATGTATTTTTCAGCTTTTACTAGTTAAGTATTAATGTACTCGTACCCGTGTGGTACTTTTTGGAATTATGTAGGTGTTTTATACACCAGGCACTTTATGACATTATTAGTAATAATTATGGTTTGTAGTAAAAAAATTGTTGTTTCGCTTTACTAATAGTTGTTGGTTTTTAATTATAGTAAGTGTGTTTTTGTATGTGTTATTTTGATTTTTCTTCTTTAATGGTGGAACTTTGGGAAGTAGGTTGGACTCTTGGGATTATAGAGAAATTCCTCCAAGATGTGAGGGCGATGATAGTACCGTAAGCATGGTGTTGCGACAAGGTATATCGTTACCTTGATTCAAGAATTTTTTATGTTTAAGAATTTTGTGTCTTGGGCAAGTGTAAATGTGTTTCATGTTACAACTTCTTTTGAATACATATGTCATTTTAGGATCTGAAGCTAGTAAAGTGAGAAGCCTCAAAATTGTATCATATGTCAAGGAGTGTTGATGAATGTTGTCTTTATTTTTAATTCATGCCTTATCTTGTGATCGTGTGATTTTGTGGAAGTAGGAGAAGTGATCAAGGCAATTTTTGTTAGTGAGCACAACTATGCCCAAATATTATTTAACCTGTGAGCAGTGAGCATTCGGTAGCCCCTTTGAGCCTAAACAGTTTAGAACTCAATTGAATGATGAACTTGTTTTATGTACATAATTTGCTAGTTGGTTCATCATTGAATTTAATGAGTTTCTAACATTTTCTTCTTGTACCTTTGTAAATTGTTTATTTTGACTTCCTTGCCCTAAAAAGCAAGGAACATTCACTTTAGGTGGAGTTGAAAATGAGTTGGGGAGAGAATAAAAAGGAAGATAGGTGCATTACTCCTAATTATGAAAAGAAAACATTTTTCAAGCAAGCATGTCAAAAGAAGAGTGTGAATATATTGTACAAAAGAGAAAATGCTTGCTTGAACGAAAAAATATAATAGAATCAAAGAGTGTGCACGGTAGTTTGTGAAGGTGGAATGACAATTTGGTGAAATGAAGTGTGTTGTGGAAATAAGTACATAGTGAATGTTCTTTTGCGTCGGCATTTTCGTTTCATAGACCTTTAGAAATGTCCCTTTTTTGTTCACCCGACCAAGCTACATCCCTTGAAGTCCTTAGTGATCTTTTACTTCCATAATTTCTGTTATGATCATTGAGATATGATATGAATTGCTTAGTATTGCATCATTTGTCAAGTGAGTTTAATTGTCCCGTGCTTGTACGCGCGTTTGCCTTCAATCCTATTTCGAAGAGGAGTGTAGAATGACATGTGTATGATAAGTTAGTTGTCTCTTGAAGCATGGTTGAAATTGTTTAGGATTCAAGTTCTTGTACATGATTGGTTCTTGAATTGTGTAATTGATGCATTGTTGTGATTACTGTTTAGCTGAGCCATTTTCGTATCTTGGTTGGATTTAATCCTCGAGCAAATCCTCGTGAGAGGCATACTTTGCTTGAGGACAAGCATTGAGTTAGTTGGGGAGAGTTTGTTAGATGTCAATCATGATATATTTGAGTATGAGTTATTTGGCATTTTTCATGACTTTTCATGTGGAATAGGTTGATTTTAGTGTGAATTGATGTTGTTATGCATTATTTGAAATATACTTGTGGTGCTTGTAATTTGTGTGCTAAATGTGCAGAAATAGGAGTGAAAAGATCAAAGTTGGAAGACCCAAAGAAATAGTGCAAGCTGCCAAAGAATTGAAATCAACAACAGTGTTCGCTAGGCGAGTGTTGGCGAAGGTGCCAGCGAAGGTTCGCCTAGCGAACGTCAGCGAGCATGCCAGCGAAGGGTGGCAGAAAGTGTGCAAAACTTACAGTAGGAAAACTGGGTAAATTCGTTGGGTGAGTAGGCCAGCGAATGCTCGCTGATATGCTCGCGGGGCGAATGTGCCAGCGAAGGGTGGCAGAAACTTTCCATTTTTGAAAACACCCAAGCTTCGCTGGGCGAAGGTTGCAGCGAATGCTCGCGAAGCGAATGTTTTGGTTCGCCTAGCGAACCCACGATAATTCTGAGGGGCGGTTTAAGTCTGAGGCACTTAAATGTGCCATATTTTTGGGCCTTCGTTGGGCGAATGAAAGGCTTCGCTGGGCGAATGGTGCTGTTTGGAAATGTGTATAAATAGAATTGTTACTTTTTGGAGGAGGGGGGCTTGCTCATTTTTACATTAGAATTAATTGTTTACAGTATTTTGTTCAGAAAAGCTTGTATTTTCATTGGAGAAGCTGATTTTGCATCCATTCTCGATTATTCGTTGTGGATGCTCATTCATCTCCTCTCTTTACTTGTCATCCAAGCTACCATGAGAAGTGGTAGCTAATCACTCAATGTTGAGGTTAGAGGTAGTTGATTCTGTTTTTATGTATTGATATTGATCTCTTGTATATGAACAAAGTCTTTGATCAATATAGATGATGTTGTTTTCTCTTAATGATCCATTTGTGAATTGTTTTGCTCTAGACATAGACTTTACAACTCTTGACCTAACAATTTCATCTCTTAAAAACCAAACTCTAGACATAGATTTGGGATTTGCTATTCGCATTGTATTGATCTTAATGATCGTTGCTTAGATTGTTAGCGTGAGACATCATCTAACGGTCTAAACAACGGTACTCACGATTCCGCTTTAGACATAAACGTAGTCGGGAGGATACGCGGTTATATTGGTTGGAAACCGAGTTCATATGCTTGATTAATTGTTTATACATGAATAGGATTGATGAAACCTAACCTTAACATGCTTTTATAAAAATCTTTGTGACCTAATTAATCTTTTGCTACAAGTGAATGATAACAACAAGTGAAACTTTTGAAAACCTTAACTTAGAATATCACAACTATTGAACGGCTAGCATCAAATATCCGACAATCCCTGTGGAGACGATAACCAAAACCCACACTGATATTTAATTCGAACACGATGGGAATGCTCCCTTGTATCAGTTTTTTCAACAGATGCAGCAGCAGCAGAACCAATTCATGCAACAGATGATACGACACATGAATGGGGGTTTTCATCCTCAGGTGATTGTTCCAGATACTGTAAGTGGGAATTTCCTGGATTTCATCCGCATGAATCCTCCAGAATTTCATGGTGGAGTAGATCCTGTGAAAGCTCACGTTTGGGTGGCCGGGATAGAGAGAATCTTTCAGATACTTCACTGCATGGAGGAGGACAAGGTAGCGTTTGCTTCTCACTCGTTGAGAGGTCCTGCTAAGAGGTGGTGGGATATTGCTTCAGCTTTTATGACTATTCAAGGTGTGCCTAAAGTGTGGGAACAATTCAAGGCTACTTTTATGGAGAAGTACCTTCCTAGTTCTTTAAGGATCCAAAGAGAATTTGAATTCCAAGAGTTATGACAAGGTTATGTGAAGGAGAATGATTTGAGGAGTGTTCAGTCAGAAGGGAATTCGCGTAGGTCAAACCGGAATGATTATGAGAGGTCAAGCCCACAGTTTAGGCCAAGGCAACAAACCTTCAAAGGGAAACAAGTGAAAATTAGTAAACCTAATACTCCTTCTTTGTGTCGGTTGTGCAACAAGTATCATTTTGGGAAGTGTAGAGATAGAGCCTCTAGGTGTTATCATTGTGATGAAGTGGGTCATTTGGCAAGAAATTGCCCGCAGAATAGGAATCAGACACAAGGGAAGAATGTCGGAAGAGTTCACACTTTGGATACAAGGAGGAAGAAGAGTGACAACTCTTTAATAGCGGGTACGTGTTTCGTAAACGGACATCCTTGTTTTGTTTTATTTGATTGTGGAGCAACACACTCCTTTGTGTCAATGCAATGTGTGAAATTGTGTTTTGTCCGAAGTTAAGGGAGCAGCGACCTTCAAGTCTTGTGTATTTCCGGTAGCCTGTGAGATTTCAGAAGTTTTCCTCGAAGATGTCACTTCTCTTCCTTCGGTGAGAGAAGTGGAATTTTCTATTGACCTGGTACCGGGAACGACTCCTATATCCGTTTCTCCGTATCGGACGGCACCGCTTAAATTGAGATAACTGAAGGAACAATTGGAAGAGCTTATGGCTAAGCATTTTGTTAGACCTAGTGTCTCACCGTGGGGAGCTCCAGTATTATTAGTAAAGAAGAAGGACGGTGGGATGCGGTTGTGTATCGACTATCGTCAGCTGAATAAAGTCACCATTAAGAACAAGTATCCCTTACCAAGGATAGACGACCTTTTAGATCAATTGAAAGGAGCCTGTGTGTTCTCGAAGATTGATTGGAGGTCGGGTTATCACCAGACTCGAGTGAAGAGTTCCGATGTACCTAAGACTGCATTTATGACCCGTTATGGTCATTACGAATTCCTAGTGATGCCTTTCGGTGTGACTAATGCTCCAGCTATTTTTATGGACTACATGAACCGTATATTTCAAGCTTACTTGAACCAGTTGTTGTAATCTTCATTGATGATATTCTTAATTATTCTCGTACTTCACAAGAGCATGAAGAGCATCTGAGAATTGGTTTATCCGTGTTGCAAGAGAAGAAACTTTTGCTAAGTTAATCAAGTGTGAATTTTGGATGGCGGAAGTTAAGTTTCTTGGTCACGTTATATCACAAGGCAGTGTAGCAGTGGATCCGTCGAAGGTAGAAGCAGTGATAAATTGGGAGAGGCCGAGGAATGCTTCGGAAGTCAGAAGTTTCTTAGGACTGGCGGGTTATTATAGAAGGTTCATCGAGAGTTTCTCTCAGTTGGCTTTACCAATGACGAAACTTACCCGTAAAGATTTTGCTTTTGAGTGGGATACGAGTTGTGAGCAAAGTTTCATGAAGTTGAAGGGAAGATTGACAACGGCTCCTGTGTTAATCATACATGATCCTAATAACTCTTATGAAGTGTTTTGTGATGCTTCTAAGATAGGATTGGGAGGTGTTCTGATGCAGGGCGGTCAGGTAGTGGCTTATGCCTCCCGACAATTGAAAATTCATGAACAGAATTATCCAACTCATGATTTGGAATTGGCGGTGGTTGTGTTTACACTGAAGATGTGGCGGCATTATTTGTATGGTGTACGTTTCGAAATGTTCAGTGACCATAAGAGTTTGAAGTATTTATTTGACCAAAGGGAGTTAAACATGCGACAACGAAGGTGGATGGAGTACCTAAAGGATTATGATTTAGAATTGAAGTATCATCCAGGAAAAGCGAATAAGGTAGCAGATGCATTAAGTCGGAAAGTAGTTCATAGTGCGAAATTGATGATTTTGGAATATGCTTTGTTGGAGAATTTTATAGATCTTAATCTTCAGTTTGTGTGGACTCAAGATGGTGTAATTATGGGAAATTTGAATGTAAATTCTACTCTAATAGTTGAGATTCAACAAGGTTAAACGTTGGATGAGAAGTTGCAAGAAGTGTTACTTCTACCGGGTTTTGTTCAGGCTACCGACAGAATTGTTATGTTCGACCAAAGAATTTGTGTTCCGAATGATGCGGCATTGAAAAAAAGGATTTTGGAAGAAGCGCATAAAGGTGCTTTTACTATACATTCGGGTTCTTCAAAGATGTATCAAGATTTAAGGAAGGACTATTGGTGGTCCGGTATAAAAAGAGATGTTGCGGTCTTTGTGTCGGAATGTGCGGTGTGCCAACAAGTTAAGATTGAACATCAAAGACCGGGTGGATTATTGCAACCATTAGAAATCCCAATTTGGAAATGGGATAGTATTTCTATGGATTTCGCAGTAGGTTTACCCCGTACGCAAGGTGGTTATGATTTAATTTGGGTGATTGTGGATCGACTAACGAAATCTGCGCATTTCTTAGCCGTGAAGACTACTTTCAAGGCAAGTCATCTTGCGAGGTTATTTATTGCGGAAATTGTAAGATTGCACGGTATTCCCTCAAATATTGTGTCGGATAGAGATCTGAAGTTTACTTCAAGGTTTTGGAAAGTTTTTCAACAAGCTATGGGTACGGAGTTGCGTTTGAGCACGTCTAATCATCCTCAGACTGATGGTCAAACTGAACGAACAATACAAACAATGGAAGATATGTTGAGAGCTTGTGTACTAGAAAGGTAGGGTAATTGGAAAGAACTACTACCATTGATTGAATTTTCTTATAACAATAGTTACCATGCGAGCATCGGAATGGCTCCTTATAAAGCTTGGTATGGAAGAAAATGTAGGACACCTTTGTGTTGGGCGGAAGTTGGGGAAGATATAATCTTAGGACCCGAAATCATCCAAGAGACTACGGAAAAGATTCGAATGATCCGCGAGAAAATTAAGCAAGCACAAGATCGACAAAAGAGTTATGCGGACAATCGAAGGAGACCTTTAGAATTTGAAGAAGGTGACCATGTGTTTTTGAAAGTCACTCCTAGATTGAGATTGAAAGGACCGTTTAAGTCACGCAAGTTAAGCCCGAGATACGTGGGACCATATCAGATCTTAGAAAGGATTGGTGAAGTAGCTTACAGATTGGCCTTACCGCCTTCTCTATCATAAATGCACGATGTTTTCCATGTATCTCAACTTCGGAGATTTGTTCCAGATCCTCTTCAGCCGATTCTACCGGATACGATTGAAATAGAAGCATATTTAACTTTTGAACCTCAACCGAGTCGCATTGGGGGAAGAGAAACGAAAGTATTAAGGAACAAGGACATTTCTCTCGTTAAGGTGCAGTGGGATGTAACGCATTCGGGTGATGCAACCTAGGAACTTGAATCGGAAATGCGAGATGCTTACCCTCATCTGTTCAGGTAACTCTAAATTCGAGGGCGAATTTCTATTTAAGTGGCGGAGGATGTAATACCCCGTATTTTATTACTTCGGATTACATTGTGATCGACTGAGCCCAGTGTACTCTGAGAAATTATTTGACAAAATAATTAGAGTAACTATGGAACTTAGAATAAATCCAATTAATATTATCTGACTCTGAGGTATTTTATTAATTTGGACTTAAGAGACTTTTTGGACATTTAGTAGTATTATTTACTAATACTAGTTTACTACTTATTCCTTTTCCTCCCATTTTCCAAACAAAAGAAAAAGATAGTAAGAGAGAGAGAGAGAGAAAGAAGGAAAGGAATGAGGGAAAAGAGGAGAAGAAGGAGTTTCAAGAAAACCAAGAACAAGATCATCATCCATTGATCCAAGCTTCATCCAATCATCTCATCTTCCTCATTTTCAACCTCTATCCAAGGCGGGTTCTAGTTAGTATCATTGTTTAGAGAATTTGGATAATATGAGTTTTAGGTTAGAATGTGGAAATCGATGTTTTAACGGTTGAAATTTGATATAAATCGAAATGAATGATCAATATACTTGTAGAAACATATATTGTCAAGGTTTTGAAGTTTTGATTGTTTTAATTTGGTTGGAGATTTAGGGTTTATGTAGAATTTGTGATTTTGTTCAAAACTTGGTTTGTGAAGTTTGATGATGAAACTATGTTAGAAACATGTTGAATATGCCTCTAATTGGTTGTTGGAACTAGTATTGAGGATGTAGAGGAACTGGTCTTGAACTGTTATAGCATGTATTTTTCTGAGTTTCGCAGAGCGCGCTTAGCGCGCAGAAGCCCGCTCAACGCGGTGTTGAAATCCTGAAACCCCAGATGGCAGAGAGTTGCGCGCTTAACGCGGACAGGGGCGCGCTTAGCGCGACCTGGGACTTAAAGTTTTCTTCCAAAACGAGAAAATTCATAACTTTTGATTCGTTTATCGGAATTGAACATTCTTTATATCGATGTAAAGCCGAGAAGATATTCTATGCAATGGAGATGAAATATGTCAATTTTATCGACCGATTAAATAATCGAGAAAGTTCCAAAAGTGATATAATTATGTTTTAATTGTTATATATTATTCTACTATGCAATTATGATATGTCTTGCCTATCCTACTATTGTTTAGCATGGTTGTAAGTGAATATGCATGCAAATATGAAAATGATATAGGAAGAGTGAGGAAACCCCAAACTTGAACTATAGGAGAATCTAGTAAGGAACTAGAAATTGTAGACAACTCTAGATGGCGATGCTCGGGCACGTGTTGTTGGAAGATACATCCTTGCCGAGTATTGGCCTAGGTGAGAGTGAAACACTAGTATGGAACATGTGGTTAACCTTTGTCGTTTTGAAAAGGCAAGAGAGGCCTTAAGGCGTTATAGCCTTGTGATTGTCGAAAACAATCGTATTGTTGTATGTGATCATGTAATCGTAACCGGTATATTTGAGTGTAGTTTCATGGGTCTCAAGCTCCTCTGAAACGAGTACACAATTACTTGGTAGGTTGATTCCCTACGTGTAGTACGATTGAAGCCTATGCTATGGGTAGAGACTTGTGATGGTTAACAGTCTATGATAAGTGACGGTTCACGGTTAACAGGCCAATGATCCCGAATCCAATTCATATGCCAAGTAACTACAAGGATCTATGACTTGGGTCGCCTTCTAGACGTAGAAGCGGACGGGAAGATGAGATGTCTTGGTATGGTTATCGATTAGTGATGTTGTGAGTTAATGAACTCATGTCATGTTTCCATATAGTGTGAGAATTATAAAATGTGAACTCAAAAGTCCTTTTCCCTTTTCCCCGGACTTGAGTTAGGATTGTTAGAACCTTGATAATCCGAGAGAACCCATAAGATAGGGAACTCACTGAGATTCGATGTATCTCACCCCACGTTGTTGATGTATTTCAGGTGCTTCAGGTTCCGAGAAGGGTAAGGATAGGGACGTGTGATCTTTTCCTTGCTTGTTGATGGCTAGCTTCCGTAGCGAAGTGTATTTTGGGATCATTGTTGATCTAGTTCTTAGTTTTTATCATTTGAACATCGTGTGTATAATATGCCTTAGGTTTTTGTACTTTGTACTTTAGGGCATTTATTTGTATACAATGTGTTAACTAGGAGCTTATGTGTTTCAGTACCAAACACTTGGATCTATATATAATATTTATACTTTAATGTATGAGTTTTATATATGGGTGTTATACACACACACACACAGATATATATATATATATATATATATATATATATATATATATATATATATATCCTTTCAATGCATTTACAGCAGCCAACAACACAAAGTTTCCATCCTTATTGTCAAATTGAGATTATGAATACAATAAGATTAGTGTCTATATAAGAATCATAACAATTAGTTCAGTATCAGTTAAAAAATCTAAACAGATCAAATACAATAGAATAAGTTAATAACAAAACCTAAATTGAAAATGTCAAAGAGGAACCTTTTCAAATCTCTCCACCACCACAATCGTCGCCGGAAACCCGTTTCCACCACCAGCACACTCATCGACAGCATTCCATTTCCACCACCCACCACCACACTCGTCGTCGAAAATCCGTTACCACATTTGACTTTCGTGTTAGCCAGAATCCAACCAGAAAAAATATCATTTAACTTCATTCTCTAAGCAACTACTACTACTATGATACGATGATGAATTCTAAAAATTAAAACTTTACCTACAAATGCAATCTCTGGAAGATTAGGAGGTAGAAATGATGATGAAACCTTTGCAGCAGAAAAAAAAAACTCCATTATGTTCTTATAAACCTGTTTCAGATTGCAGGAACAAAAAATCACTACCATAGGTAAAATCAGCAGAAAGCACTATTCTAAATATACAAATAATTGTTTTTAATGCAATAAACCTTTCTGAGAATCCTTTTTCTTCTCTTATTTTGAATAGTGCAAATCCGACAAACTCCTTGAGCTTGTCCAAATCCGACACCACCAAACTCGTCGTCGGAAATGCGTTGCCATCACGACAGGTCTGCCACCGCGAAATCACACACTACCGTAAAACCACCAAAAACGCCAAATCCGCTGCGATTTCACTTTGATCCATGTTCTATATTTTTGTTTGTAAGAAAAATGTGAATGAGATTTGTGTTGAAAGAAGTTGGAAGAAAGATATATGAAACGTTTTCGTAAGAAAGAGAGGTGAAGATTCCTTTGCAGACCCATAAAATGGAGAGAGATGGTTTTGAAACCATATTGAATATGAGATAGAAATGCAGAGACAATGCAACTGTGGTGTCAGGATACATTGATAAAAGAGAAAACCATTAGTTGAGTTGGAACCAAATAATTAGACACACATGAGATAACGGCAAGAAAGTAGAAGAAATATAAACCATTAGTTGTAATTGAACAATATAAAAGTATTAGTTGCAAAAAGTAATTTTTAGACCAAAGTTGTCTCTATTTTAAAGAGGTGGCAGAGTTAGAGAAAAGAGCAAAAGGGAGTTTTTCAGAACCTTAGATTTTCTTATATAGGTAAATTGATTTTTAATTTTAATATTTTGATGTTATTTAAACAATATAATTCTTTAGTTTTTTTTATAATTGTATTTTTAAAAAATTATACTAACGTAACCCTACAATAATTTTTCTAAAAATGACGTAATCCGTACTAGGTAGTAACACATTATTTAAAAATTAAAAAAAAAAAAATCACAGTAGACCATTGCAGAAGCATTTTTGAAATAGTAGAAAACACTGTCATGGTTGAAAAAGTGTTAAAAAATTTTATTAGGTGCTTGAAAGAGTGTTAAAAAAAGAATGTTTCAAACACTCTTAGACGGGCTTATGATCGATCCAAAATAAATATTTACTATTAAAAAGTATAATATGTCAAATAGATCCCACTGAACCGTCGTATTAGGGGCCGGCCTTCCACCTCCACATTGTAAGTGGTAAAAAGTCTAGCTTTCACAGGATGCATTAGCTTCAAATAAACACTAGTTCAAACCAAGACACATCCTCTATTATAGTGGAAGACAGGATACATGAACTTGTAGAGCGCAGGTGGATATTGCAATTGGTAAATAAACTTAAAAGACATTATAAAGCAATCCAAGAGAATTAACCAACCAAAGAATGGTACATTGGTACTTATCATACATCATGAATCCCAAGAACCTGTGACTCTAGTATATCACTACTCTACAGCCTTTTACGGCTAGAATTAACCATGAAAATTTTCCCCTTTACCGCTGCCAATTTTTTCTCCGTCACTAGAATTGATAAGATGCATTGCATCAAGAAAAGTACAATAGTATCCATCGGTTTCTATTAGACGGAGTCTTCAAAATGCTCTGAATTGGCCTGTTTAATAAGCCTGTACATTGTTGGAAGTGGTTTCACCAATTTCACGCGGCATAATATTGTTCCAAGAATCCTGCTTTCAACTCATACCATCCTCAGATGGCATCATATTTAGATCGGGTATCATGAAAAAACTTTCGCCGGTTGTCTCAATCCTGTTTGGCCTAGATTCTGATGCTTGTGGAGGAGTATTGTCTCGAGTGTGATGGACCTCAGAGGATACTATTCTCTGGTGGGGTTGACCAGCAACCGTACCCTGCAGTTCAACAGAAGTTGAACTTGGCTTGTTATGAGATTTTGATCCGAAACCAAGCTGAGATTATAAAAAATTGGGATAAGTATCAAACAAACTTGACATCTCAGAAAAATAAATCAAAACTATTCACATGAAGAGAAATTTCGAATTTACCTTCATCCTCTTCAAACTCTCATTTGTAGTTCTCATTACCTCAAAATTTGCATTTTTAGTGGCAATCTCCTGCAAAACAATATCAATATATTAACAATCGAGCATGACATCCAAACATATGCCTCAAAAAAACCAAGATCAGAAAATTACCCTTTCTAAATAGATCTTTTCCTTTATCAAGGAGCTCTCCTCTTCCTTCAATTCTGCAAAAGACTGCAGAATGGAAAAAACAATCATAATTTAATGATCTTATAAATCAATTATAAATCAATAGGTGTCGTAAGGTCACAAGCAATGACTTGTTAAACAAATTGAATAGAAAAATTCTAATTTTTTGAAGTAAAGAAGGAGGTAGCTACATTGGAAAAAAGAAAGGAAAAAAAAAGCTAGAACCAATCAAAGTAGCTTTTACCTTTTTCTTTCTGCCCCTTTTGGTAGAGGCGGAGTTGCTTGTGTATCCACTTGTAGCAGTAGCCTGAAAAAAATTGCCATTATTAAAACAGAGAAATGGGATCCAAGTTAATTTAAAAGAGTACAAAAGACATTTAATAAGTAAAAACTGAGAAGAAACATAAATTTAATACCAGTAAATAAGAAAAGGAGTGGAGTCAGACCGAATAAGTCAGCATAACCCAAGGAAAGGTACAATTGTAGCTAAAAATGAGAAACTCTACAGAGAAGTTGCTCAATAGCTTTGACGTTTGCTACTTATAACATATAACATATGTAAAATTAAAAATTACAATTTCTCTCCATTATTTCCCCATACTTACATCGATCTGTTTATACATTGGGACACGTCTTTATATGAATGACAAGACAACGAAGCTACCATACCCTCAATTTCAGGCCCACGTATAGCCACCCATTAATTGTTTTCTAGTTGAAAATTATTCCACATAGGACAGCCCAGCTGGTGTTAATAGAGGCACGCGATATCACGTGATCATCTTTATTTGGGATGCTCACGTGACTTGGATCCCATTAGTTTAAATATAAATAGTCTCTCGATCTCGAATCCCATTCAATTTCAAATTAAAATATATTTTATTTTTTCTATCTTGTTTATTTTGGGGATAAGCTTATAGAAAAACAAAATGAGGCAATCAGCAGAGCGCGCTGCATGCTGCCGACTGAAGTGGGCCAATGGCGTAGATTCCGCTATGTGCGTGTCTGTCTCTTCCAACAAAATCCTAATGTTTAGGGTTTTAATTAACTTCCCATTTAAGTCACCAACTTTAACTACCCGCACCTCACCCTTCACTTTCAATCCCGTGATACTGATCCCTCATCTAACTGCTACTCATAACACATAGTCTGGTTGTTGCTGTGTGCATCTATCCGGACGTGAAACCCCTTTAATTTATTCATTTATAAATACTTTGAAATTATAATTAAAAAATTGTTGGATCTGTATTAAATTCTCATCATCACAAAAAATAATTCCCACTTTAATGGTAATAACCCATGGAAGCATTTCCGCGTCCCAAATGAAAATTGCAGAAACTACGATCAGGAATCGCAGTCGCGAAGCAATCCTTAAACATTGGATTCATCTTTTATATACACTTCACAGGGACCCACAAACCATTAGTAATTTCAATTGACGGAAAACACCCTCGATCTCTCCAAAGCAAAATTTACTTTTAAACATTTTTATTTAATATAATTAAATATTACAAAAAAAACGAATCTCATTTTTTATTTATTTTGTTAATCGAAACAAAGAGGCCGGGAGAGTGTTGGAATCGGTCAGATTATTATAAATTTAATTTAAAAAATAATTTCCAGAATCTTTTTAGAACCATGAAGGGTGTTTTCGTCAAAAACAATAGAATGACATGGGTAAGTAAAACCAAAGCATGAGCACAAAACACCACGATCTTTTCTCTTCGATTCAATTGCTGACATCACGCCAATCTAGATGCCAACAACATCCAAGGGCATTTCCGTCACCAGAATTTCATAACAAAAATAATGAAGGAGAAGATTAAAGAAACGCACAAGTTCATAAAATAATCATAACATAAAATACTCCAGAAAAAAAAAGTAAAAGAAAAAAAAAGTGAAAGGTATCAAAATCAAACGGTTTCAGTTTCAGGGAGTGCGTAATTTTTTTCTTGTAAAGATGTGTTGCAATTAAAAATGGCAAAATCGAAATTTTTCCGTCAGCATCCGATGTCAGCGGAAAATCGAAAACGAAATGCGCGATTGTAAAACGAGAAAAGCAACTGGCCTTTGGTGTGTTAATAGAGAGATCGAGGGCAAAACCGTCAAACCAAAGGAAACTTAGTTCAAAAGCGATAATGTCAGACACACGAAACCGTTTCAACCGCCGGAGCCGCATCACTCCAAGGCGGCGTTCGTAGATTTTTCCGTCAAAAACAGAAAACAGATTTCAGATGAAGAGAACGATGGAGGAAGAGAGGTGAAGACAAATTCATAGACAAAAATGAATCGAACCTTGGATCTGACGGCGTGGTGGTTTTGGTAGCGGCTGGAATCTTCGTAACCGTCAGCAGTGAGAGACGGAGAAGCGCCACCACTCCAAGAGAGCGGCGTCGTTGGACTGCATCTGGTTGAAAAAGCACGGTCGCAGCGAGAGACGGAAGCGGTTAGCCTCGATCTTGAGCGTGGTTGTTTGTTTCCCCAAGTAAACGGCACGGGTTGAGATTTAGTGTTAACGCCGTGTTTTAGCTGTATGAGAAACTCGACGAGAATCGAGTCGTCTTTCATGGCCGCTCTGGACCAGTCGTCGTTGACCATCATATCTTCGGTTGGTGGTGGTGGTGAATACCAGTCATGTAAGAGAGAGAAGAATCTGGTGTGAGAGTGTGTGACAGAGAGAAAATGGTAGTGGTGGCGATTGTGTTGGGTGAAAATGAAAAAGACGAAGAGAGGGTAGAGTAGAGGATAGGTTTATATATATTTTTTGATAAAATTGTGATGATAAATAAAAATGAATAATAAATAAGAATAAAAGAAAGGGAAAAAAAATGGAAAGAGGGGTAGAGATATTATGTGGCGGTGAGGAAGAATGAAGGTGGAGTAGATTCTAGTAATTCGTCGTTCATAGGAGTTACTAAAGCTTAAAGGCAAGGGTTGTGTCGTGGTAAGGTGGGTCTCACTTTTTTCCGCTCTTTCTCATTCTATTTCGGACCCAAGGGACCTACATAGACTTGTGACACTTTCATTAGTACACATTTGCTAAATATTAAAATGAAGAAATTTAAAAAAAAAAAAAATGCATATGAATGAATGGTAGATGACTTTGAATCCTCTCCTCTTATTTATTTATTTTTCTTCATTCTTCTTCCTCCACTCTATCACTCTCAAACAAAAATGATTTGATAATGAAGAAAAGGGTGAGATTAAAAGAGATAGAGAGGAATAGATGAATGAAAAGAGAAAAATAAGAAGAGGATCCAAATCATAGTAGATTTGACAAGATATTAATATATGTACATTAAATAATTTTTTTACAAAACATCTAATTAAGTTATTATCAAATAAATATTAATTCATAATTTTCTAACAGACTTAAAGTATCATTGTAAAGTGATTTGAATAGATGAATGTATAGAATATAAGTTGTGTTCTGATTTGAATTGATTTCCATTTTATAAAAGTCTAATAAAAAATAATTAAATTTGTGAAAGATCCAAATGTTCTAAAAAGCGATAAGGATCGTCAAATTAAAGAGGAAGAACATTTATCGCCCAAGATAAATGTCTAAAAAAAGAATGTTCTAGAGGTCTAAACCCTATAACTCCACTATAATGATTTAAATAAACCTTCATAATTAGGTACATTATTATTCTAACCTTAAATACTTTTACTTTTAAATGTTACAGATTTGGACGTCATAGTGTTTGTATGTACCTCCATCGTCGAACAGAATCACTGAAGTTCAAACAATGTTCTAGAATTCACTATCAGATTTAGGTCCACCGCCTCTTTTGAAAACTTCATTATATTTGCAAGATCATTGGTGTCGTTTATGGGAAACACTTTCCGATGTTTCCATTCTCTTTTATCTCATGGAGGTGAGTTTTGATGAAGGATATTTTACACAAAACCTCTCTAACAACACCTTGATTAGAATAAAGTGTGATTGCAACCAAGACTTCTACAACGAAGAAACAAATACGAAGAGAATGAGAGCGACACAACTTCCTCCCTTCTTCCCAAACTCGAACGGAATGTTCAACCATTTGAATGATATTCATATTGTGGCTTGCGTCACAGGACAATTTATGCACCTTTTGGGAGAACTTACTCATAGATGTTCTGTTTAGAATAGAATATGGTGTCAAACACAATTTTTCATCGTGTTAGGGGGATTTCCATTTTTAGATAGACTGATATTGAAAGATATTGAAAGACACGGTATAACACCCTAAAACCCCAACATTTAATTAAAGGATATTACGTGATGATTTTCTCAAAAACAGTGTTACACATGCTCAACATACGATTTACTCAAAAAGATTATGATATAGCAGCGGAATTTAAAACATCAAAATTACTTCAATTTTCTAAAGAAAATATAATTATAATTCAACTTCATTTAAATCAAATAATCCAAAAACTCAGAAGAAGAAAAAACACCATCAGAAATAGGTAACCCCTCATAGCGTTACACTATCAGAGTGACACGCAGAAACTATCATAAACTCAAAAACAATAAAATAACAAAGAAGGTCACTACTGTAACACCCCATTTAATTATTTAGTCGTTTTTGTGATTTATTTGTGAGATTATTTTGACATTGACTTTGTTAAGGGTATGTGTGAAGGGTGGGTGTGAGAGTTTAGTGGAATGAATTTAATGAAATTAAGTATTAGGATAATATGGTAACAATAATGATATGAATAGGGAGAAATTCAATTATTATTATTATTATTAATATTATTATTAATGTTATTATTATGATTGCTAATATTATTATTATTATTATTAGTATTAGTATTATTAGGATTATTATTATCATTAAGAAAATCAAGAGAATTAACCATAATTAGAGGAAAATAGGGAAAAGAATCAAAAACTGTCAGTTACGTGAAAAAGAGAAAGAGAGAAGGTTCGAAGGCCCTGTGTAGATTAGTTATAGTTTAATCATGGAAAAACAAATAGAGGCCTTATCTAACCATTGTTTAACCATTATAAATATTTTTGAGGCCTTATTTAGCGACAAGTTAACTATAATAAATTTGAGGCCCTGTGCGGTAGCCCGCCTTGCACGCTCTCAAAGACGGCCCTGGAGTTAGGGCAAGAGTAACCAAGAGAGTTCCACCATTGTTGAAGAGAGAAAAGCTTGAAATTAAGGTAATAGGGGAGAATGGGTTCTTTAATGGTGGTCTGAACATGAGAGGGTAGTGAGGGTTCATTTCCCTCTTAGGACTGTTGTGCATTTCTTCTTCTTCTTGTTTGATTTCCGTATCTGGATGATTGTTGTTGTGAATTCGTGTTTATATGTTGATATTGTTGTGAATTTGTGTTTGTATGATGGTATTGATGTGCAGCTCGTGTAAATTGTATGTTGTTGTTGTGCTTACCATGAACTCAGATATGGAAAATTAGGGGTTTTGAGATGTGACGAAAATGTGATTTAACTGGTGATAAACCTTAATAGAATGACAAGTTAATGAAGTAAAATGAACCCATTAATGAAAAATTGGTATAGATCCTGTTTTGGGTCTGAAATAGGAGCTTGGAAGTGCTCCAATGGGGGAAAACACACATTGATGTGAAAAACTGGATTTTTTGCAACAGACTAGTCATACGCGTATGGGGGACACACCCAGGGGCAGTACGCATAGCATATGCACCCGTCCTCAGAACCAGCTCGGCCATCTGCTGAAACGCATATGGGAATTGGACAGTACGCGTATGGATTAGCCATTACGCGTACGGGTTGTTCTCAGGGGGACTTTAAAGGAAAATAGTCTCTGGTCATACGCGTACGGCAAGTGGAAATAAGCGTATGAGGCCTGGGCAGCTGAGCCCTACGCGTATGGTACGCAGGCCTTGGGCGAGGGAAACAGGTTCGTACGCGTATGGGTGTGGTCATACGAGTATGGACAGAGTTGTGTTGTAATTTCCCCGTTTTTGCGATTTCTTTCCCGATTTCGCGTGCAGTGCAATTTCTCTTGATCCGTAAGACTAAGATGATATAATTGGACATAGGGGAACCGGTAATGACAATAAATATGATAAAACATGGAATTTTATGTGATTTTTTTATGAGATGTGTTTAATGCTTATGCGCCAAGATTGTCGTTATGTGGACGGTCTTGAGCAGCGGTGGTAATTCCAGAGGGAATTACAGTGAGCATGTGGCTCACGTGTGATCATTGAGGATCGTGGGTTATGCATGAATGATAATTATATTATGCATAATTGTATGTCATGCATTCATGTTGTGTCTGGTGAAGATGAGTCTATGTGGGAATCCATTGTGGGTGCCTAGTCTCGTCCGGAATCCATGTTGAAATCGAGTGGAGATAAGTTGTAGTTCAGAGGAATGTATACGACTTATCTGGATTCCAACGGGAATCGGGTTCAATGAATTAACCATATGGATTGTGATGGTACCGCATGCATTGTGTCGTGTCAGTTGAGTCGCATTGCATATGTGTATGATTGGATATGGGTTGAATATGCTGAGTATTGATGTGGCACTTGTATGTGCGTGTTGATTGTATGATTGGTGTGATTTGTGTAATAACTACTCCTTAGCATGTGACTTTCACCGTGTATTATTGAATGTAATTCTCACCCTTTTTCTGTTGTTATGTCTGTGCTCTTTGGGGAGTGCAGATAATCAGGTACCTGAGTAGTGCTTGGAGCATGTGTTGTTATTGATCGAGTCTTAGGAGTCACTTTGATACGTAACACAGGAAGGATGGGGATTTCTTTATTTTCTTTGTGTTATTTGTTATTTTTTATTTGTTATGTATCATGATTTATTTAATGTTGTTAAACCACGAATTTTGTGGAGGTTGATGTAATTGGAGCCTTAGTACCGAACTAATTGATTATTCTGCTGTTTAATTTAATTTTCAAGAGTAATAAGATATGAAGTGATTTGATACTTCATGAGAACATTTTTTATTGAGGTGGTATCCTATGTGTGTAACTCTGATTTTTCCGTAACTATTCTCGTATTTTTAATTATTAAACGGATGGGTAGAGTAGGGTGTTACAACTACGCCATCCTCCCACTCAACAACCGTTAAGGCTCCTCTACCTGAGTATTTGTACCACAGTGATGAAGAACAACACAGAAACAAACAGGGGGTTAGAATACATTCAAAAATGTTAGCGGTGCATAAAACAGTAAAGGATAGCACACTCAATCATCAAACATATGAATCATCCACAACAATAATTAATCACAAGTGAAGTTATATATGTCATGCAATAACTTACATATGGTTCATTTCTTTAATGTCACACTTGTAAATACTTAGGTTCTTATTTTTTTAATGATGTCATAAATTGTCGAGTAATTATTTTAATATAAGTTTCAGGGTTTAGATCTATTATTTCACCATTAACATGATGAGTTAGGATAAACATACCATTTATTATAGTTCCCCACAATTTAAGAACAAAACTTTGAATGAATATTTTAAATCTAGCTTTCCATAGTTTAAACTTATCATCATTAAGCGGTGGAGGTGTGTTTAGGTAAGTCCTCTTGTTAAAAATAGTGTTGAAAGTCATATTCCTTCTGAGACGATTAGTATTTAAACATGAGTTAGGGTCTGACGCCACTTGTTGAACATGAGAATCCATACACAAGAGGGGAGCTGAATTATGAAGGTTTCAAAATCTTTGATTTAAAACAAAATCATTTTCTAAATCAGAGTTTGAAAACATTTTATAAAAAATAATTGAATGTGCAACAGAAATTCGAACTAAAGAAATTAATTGGAAAATAAAAGAGATAATGGAAAAGAGAATTACACCTGAAATTTATAGAGGTGTGGTCTAAAGAAGTAACCTACTTCTTTCCCCAATAACCAGTATTGAGAGTATCCACTATTGCTTGATAATTTTTAGTAAGTTAATCCCACGAACCCCTTTATACAGGGAAATGAAGTTTCATGATAACTTTCAACCAACACAACGAATTAAGGCTTCAAACGGTTAGTCTCCAAACCTAACAACAAACCAAGCTTTAAGTGGTTAGTCGTTAAGCCAAACATAGATTTTGCACAAGCTGGTCTGGAACCAATATGGGTTTTTGAGTTAGATATCCTCTTAATCGAACTGAGGTTTTATACGAGCTTACCATGAACCAAACTAAGATTTTTACTGAGCTGATCTCGAATCTACTGAGCTTTTAACCCGGATGAACTCATAAATCAAGTGATATTTGACTGGGTTGAACTCAAGAATCGTTGTGAAGATTTTTCACTAGTTATTCTCTAGGAACCCAAAATAGAGATTTTCTTCAATGGCAGAGTTCATAAACCAAACAAAGACTTATTCTAATCCCCAAAGTCAAACAAAGAGCTTTTACAATGGTTTATCTTACAATCAAAATAATCACTTCCTAATGAAGACTGACTTACTCGAGAGAAAATTCCACTCTTAGTAAATTTACAATTTACCCCACACCTAGAACACAATTCCTCACTAAACGCAATAAAGTTCTCAAAGCACTATGAGTAAAATATGTAAGAAAAGTATAAATGATTTAGAGAGATTATGAGAGAAATTAAAAGTGAGGTTTTTCATATTTTATGGATGATTTGAAATGACAGATAAGCTTTCTCTTTATAGGCCAAGAAATGGTGTAAATTTGGAAACAACTCATGGGCCAATTAATTGACCTAATTGATTAGCTAATTAATTAGGCAATGCAAATAATTGATTATTGCATCCCAAATTGGAAGGTTTGGATAAAGAGTCGTTACCAATCATTAAGAGTCTTCCATAATTTTGTGGTGAGAATCGGATAACAAGCTATTAATTAACTTGCATAGCAAAACTTTGAAGTTCACCACCGACTTTGATTTATCCAAAGAAAAGGTTCAAGATCGAGAAAACCTAAAGGGGGGAGATCTAAGGTTCAGGGGTTGGTAGTCATTATTCCCTTGCAGAATTTGGTCATTATTCCCTTGCAGAATTTGGTCATCCTTTATTGCTGAGGTTTTAAGACCTCCTCTTGTCTTTGATTGCGGTTTTGAGACCTCTTCTTGTCTTGGGTCGAGGTTTTGAGACCTCTTCTTGTCTTTGTTGAGGTTTTGAGACCTCTTCTTGTCTTTGTTGAGGTTTTGAGACCTCTTATTGTCTTTGTTGAGGTTTTGAGACCTCTTCTTTGTCTTTGTTGAGGTTTTGAGACCTCTTCTTTTTTGTTTGATTGATATTATGGGATTCTGCTTTGTCTTGATTATTGTAGGAACCTTCTTGTATAAGGCGAAGTTTTGGGCTTCCCATCTTCCTTGGCTTTCGCCTTGAAAAGGACTCGGCTCACTCTTCGATTAAGGATTTCTCAATGATCCTTCCTTATTTGCTGTTTGGAGGAACAACTTGTACAACATTTATTCACTTGGTTGGAGAGAGTTGACTAGTGTCTTGCATGAAGCGCTTGCATCAGAATGCATAACCAAGTTAAACTGAGAACTACCCACCCCAAGGTTGAGATTTAAGGGTTTTTGTGTAAGGAAAGAAAACTCCTACTTCTAGGCTCAAAGGGTTAACGAGGGATTATCTTCCTTATTTCTCCAGTGTTTGGGAATTGAAACAATGCCTTACATCCTCGACAAGGTTTAATCGAAAGCATACCACATCAATTATGGATATAATGCTTTCATCATCCTCCTCAATCTTTGCTTGAACAACAATTTGATAAGTGGAAGGAAAGAAAAAAATATTTGTTCCTTTTTTTTTTTACTTTTATGACACTAAAAGAAAATGAGTGAAAACGAATGGACTTAATCAAAAGATGCATAAACACTTCATTAACCTTGCCAATTTGAAAGTACAACAAAGCTTATAAGCAAAAAAAAATTCAAACATGCAAAGAAAATACAACAAAATGCTAAACAGCCAAAAGATTGCCAGCTTCGGGGAACTGGAATTTCCTTTTTGATTTGCCAAGCTGTGATATCCGTCCTCAGAGTTGTTTGTCAAGATCAGTCTGAGAATCATCTTCACATCCACTCTCAGCAATTTCTTCCACTTCAGAGCCTGATGAATCCTCTTGATTAGGTGAAGGATTGTTGATTTGAATGCCTTGAGGTGTGAACGAGAACATATTGGAGTCAACCAGAGTCTGAACCTTGTTTTTGAGCACTCTACAATCTTCAGTTGAATGCCTCTGTGCCCCAGCGTGGTAGTCACAACGGACGTCAGTGTCAAAGCCCGGCGAGTCTGGAAAAGACGTTGGGTCTATCTCCTCTGGCACTATCAATCCACTTTTGATTAAATCTGGTAAGAACTGACTGTATGGTATTGGAAATGGAGGGAAATTCCTTTTTGGCTTTCTTGGCCTTTGTCGTGCATGCTGCTGCGGATGACGATGAAATGACTGTTGATACTGATGAGGTCTTCGACTTGGAGAAGAATATTGAACCTGAGGAGAGAATGGTGTCTGACACTGAGGTCCAAAAGATTGCTGACTCTGAACACTTGGGTTACATGAGCGTTGAGGCTGAAGTATTGGAGACTCCCAAGTGGAAGTAATTTCTTTCTCCCATTCTTCTTGAGAACTGACAACTGATTCACTCTCACTAGCAGGGATGTCTGAGGCACTTCGGATTTTTCCACTCTTAAGACTGCTCTCGAAGTGTTCTCCAGCTATTACCAAGTCAGAGAAGTTTGATGTTACAATGCTAAACAACTTTTCTCGGTATGGGCCTTGCAAAGTATCCACAAACCAGTCAACCAATTCCTTATCCAATAGTGGTGGTTGAACGCGAGCAGCTACTTCTCTCCACCTCTGAGCATATCCTCTAAAGGATTCATTGTCTTCTTGAGATAAGTCTAGCAAATGCAGGCGACTGGGAGCCAAGTCAAGATTATAGTTGTATTGCTTCACAAAGGCATTGGCTGGGTCTGACCATGATTGGATGTTGCGACTCTCTAGCTGCATGTACCAATTCAATGATGCCCCACTCAGACTGTCTTGGAAACAGTGGATCATAAGTTTGTCGTTACGGACATGTGAAGTCATTCTTCTGCAAAACATCACCAAATGCTGCTTCGGACATCTATCCCCTTTGTACTTCTCAAACTTTGGTGTCCTGAACTTAGAAGGTATCACAAGGTCAGGTACCAAACATATGTTCAGAGCATTCAAATCAGTATAGTCGCGATCCTTAAGTGCATCAAGCTTTTCCTCCAAGGCACGACATTTTTCCATTAACTCAACGTCTCGTGGATCCTTGATTTTCACCACAGGGACTACCTCTTGGGAATCTAGCTCAGAGAAAGCGAAACTGTGGAATTCCACGGCATCAATAGAAGAAGAACGTCCATCTTGGACAATGGCACGCTCTTGTATAACCTGGTTTTCGACAGAACTCTGCACAGGTTGAGCTTGAGCAACATTGTCCAAAGACATACCCTGAATATTGTCATCTCTCTTTGCCAAGGCTGCCACAATCTGATCCAACTGGTTTCTCAACAAGTCGAAATCTGCTCTGGTCACAAACTGGTTCTGCTCTTCTAAATTCATGATCCTTCAAAAGCTACTTCAAGTCCAATGATGGCTTCGGGAAGTCAACTGGGTTACAGACAGAGGATGGATGAGACTCAAGGCTGAGAAATGCAAATGAAATGCAAATGTGATGACGATGCACATGCAAGCCAAATGGTTTCAAGGAACTCAAAGGCAAGTTGCAAAAAATTTTGTTGAAAAACTGAGTTTTGTTTTAAAATCCATGATCTCAATTGATCTTTACAAAGGAAAGAATGCATGAGTTCCTTGAAACCAAAGGGCTATCATGAATGAATGAATGTATGCACAAACACACATATACAGGTATTCACATATTCACACATATATACAGGCAAACAAATGAGGGCCTAGGTTTGAAGATCACGAGCATGGAGCCATGGTTTACCCATCCCAAAAGGTGTATACTATGGGTTTTCATCTGTAGAACAGGGTTCTAAAAAGTTCCCAGAGTCGACAATCTATCTTTCGGATATTATCGACTTCCCAAATGACTCGGTAATCAATAATATTCTCAAGAGGATCTCGTCTGAGTGTAGTATTGCGTGACAACCATTTCAGAAATAGACTCCATCATGGTCACCGCACTACATCCTAAAAAGGCTTAAGTGGGGTTTGGAAATAACTACGTTTCTTAGTATCGATGGCTCCTACGTTGAGAGTAGCACGTTTTCACGAATAGACTCGCTCAACATGACTAAGCTCCCATGAGGGCCTAAACTGAGTGATAGTGTCTCAAGTCAACTTTTTCAGGAATCGACTCCCTCAAAGCCTCCTTGAATATACCATCGTCCTATCATAAGTGCACTCAAATCCGGGTTAGGATTTATCTCACCACTCAAAAGTAGCACCCTGCACACAGAAGATCCCAAGCAAAACAGGTATACAGATATATACAGATATGTACATGTATAGCAAACAAACATAAATAACATAAACAAAACAAGGTGGGCTTAACCCTCAAAAATAAATCATCCCCAGTGAAGTCGCCATTTTTGTTGCAGTGAGAATTGGATAACAAGCTATTAATTAACTTGCATCGCAAAACTTTGAAGTTCATCACCGACTTTGATTTATCCAAAGAAAAGGTTCAAGATCGAGAAAACTTAAAGGGGGGAGATCTAAGGTTCGGGGGTTGGTTATACTAAGGGAAGGTATTAGCACCCTTAATATCTGTAGTACTCTACAGGAACCTCTTGTTTAGTTTGTGTTATGTTATGTTTGCTTGCTAAGATATCTATACTAAGGTAAGGACCTAGGGGTATGTACACTAAGTTTGCTCGCTGTAGCAACCCAAAATTTGCCTTCACTTTTCTAACCCAAGTGGCTTATGCTTCATTTGCATTTTAGCTAGGTCATCGGGCACATACATGCATATCATTTGGCTCTGTGGTTACGGGATCAAGGTTCTCTGTTCAAGCATCGTCAGGTTGCAACAGACGTTTATTTCGTCACTCGACACATGCGCAAAGTATTTCTCCAGGTTACGTAATCAACAGATCAGTAAAGCTCTTATCAAACATAATTTTTCATGTCAAGAATCTCAGAGGAAGTTGAAGTTTTCAGCCGATTCAGAACAGTTTGAGCAGAAAATCAGTTTGTTGTGCAAATTTGCAAAATTCATAACTCTTGCCCTGGAACTCGTTTTGGCTGGATATTCAACAATTAGAACCGTCTTGGTATTCTCTACAACCTTTATGTTTGGCTCGGAAGTCAATTCACCAAGGAAAGTGGTGGGAATTATTTGTTTCTGGAATTTCGGTTTCGTTGGATAATTGCGTCAGTGGTATTCAAAAGGGCTTAGCTTCTGATTGGATAATCATTTTTAAGCGATTCCTATGCCAAAAGTTCCGTCTTGATATCCTCTCCAAATTTTGTGTTTTGGCCAAAAGCTAATTCTTTGAGGAAGATCTTCGAATACGCGAATTCTCTGAGTCGATACAGCAGAAGAACAACGAAAAATAGTGTTGAACCGTTGTATTCCGGACACTAAAAAATTCATAACTCTCAGCTCGTTCGTCGGATTGATGCCGTTCTGGTGCCTAAAATTCCGTTTAGATGTTATCTTCGTGCCGTGAATTCAGTTTGGGTCAGGTCCGAGCGGAAGGACCCCTAAAATGTGAATTACCAGTGGGGTTCTTTGATGCAGTGCACTGTCTGTCAGATGTTGTAAACTTCATAACTCGGTCAATTTTTATCGGATTGTGTCCATTCTCAAAGCGTTGGTTCACAAATTTTATCATCTTCAAGTACCAAGACAAGCTCGAGTCCGAACGGTACTCCGAAGATTGTCGGTTTGGTTTATTTCGCAAAACTGACGTGCTGAATCGGAAAAAATGGCTGAGAGTTGTTTCGCGAGAAAATTCATATCTCACTCGTCTTTTGTCCGTTTGAGCTCACATTTTAACACGAGGTCATTGACTCATAGATCTACAACTTTTCTGACAAAGTCGAGTCGATATTATGCTCCAAAGAGGTTTACCTTGTCACGTTTTTGAGTAGCGGACACCAAATAAGCTGAAAAAACAACTTATTCAGTGACGTCGTGCAGCTTAAACGTATCGATCGCACTTGATTTTGATCGTATGACTTCCATTCTTTTTGTGTTGCAACCGTGATTCAGAGGCGGACGATGTTGTGGAAGGCTCAGAGTCGAAATTTCTTGCCGAAGATGGTGTTATTTTCACTTAAGCCAAAATTCTACATTTTGCCCTTCATTTTAGACTCCACTATATATTCTTTTGACCCATAATTTCTCTCATAACTTCACTCATTCTTACAAACACCAAAAACATTCTCACTCACTCTCTCAAAGATCAAATCAAGTTCTCTTAACTTTTTCTCAAGAACACAACAACTTCATCAATCTTCAAGAACACTCAAGAACGCAAAGTCTCCGATCGAGCTCCGACCACCGCCGATCAACCGCGATCGCCTCCCCCACTCCCTCCGGATCACCGCGCCGACCTCCCTAGATCCGGCCAGCCACCGCGCGCCGGCGAACTCCCTCCTCTCCACGGATTCTTCATCAATTGCTCCTCCGATCTACTTTTCGGTAACAATTCTTGAATCTTTCACTTCATTATTTGTTAATTGTTGAGGTTTGGATTGAATTAAAGTGAGTTTGATAATGTTGTAGCTTAGGTGTTTGATAAAATGCTTAGGTGAACATTTGAATTCAAGAATTGTGATAATTGTTGGGTGAATTAATTGTTTGATCATGGATTTGAGATTGATATTGTGGAGATTTGTTGAATGTTCTTGAACAATAGTTGTTGAGATTAATTGATTTTGAATATAGTTGAATTAATTGATTCTTGAAATAAGTTGATTATGAGCAAACGTGGAATTGGATGATTTCATTTGAATTGTTGTGTTCTGCGTGTCGAGACTAATCCGGTTCCACAATTGTTGATATTCAATTTGCATCAAGAATGGATTAACCATGGAATTGTTCGATTGTTGTGTGTTAATGGTTCACATGTCGAAAATTATTGATTCGCATGCTTAATGGATGATTTTGCTTGGTCTACATGTTTGAAAGTCGCGTAATCGATGTGCATTAATTGTGTATGATCATTGGCTTGAGCTTGGTGCATGTTTGCTTGAAAAATAAAAGTTCGGTTGTGTAGGAGCGTTATCGTGTCGCTTTCCCGTAAAATATGTTTTGTTCATAACTTACAAACCGTAGCGTGTTTTTGCGAATGTGAATTATGTAACTTGACTTTGTTGATGATTCAGGAGCTGTTGGTGGACTTTTTAGTCGATTTCGGACAATTTTTTTTACTGTTTCGCTACTGCCAGCCGAAGAAATTGGCCTAAAATTCCCACTTCCGAGCGGAATTAATTTAAACCGAGTTCGTTTTTGAGTCCGTTGGCACGTTTGCGGTCAACCATGCGATTTTCGTTCAATTCCGAGTCGATGATTTTTGACGCGTTTTTTTTTCCGATTTGACGTTTTTAAGCTCCGTTTCGTGCGAACTTTGCATGTTGACTTGTATTTGATGTGCACTTGTGCTTACTTGCTCATACATTATTATTGTGATTGGTTTCGCTCTTTTCCGGATCGACTTTGTGTGCATTTTATGATGTTGTGGCGGTGCTGCCCCGTTTTGAGACTTTGTGTTCCGATGCATGCTCATTACTCGTATGCTTATCATTGTGCTTGATTTTGAGTTATGATGCATGGTTGCAACTTCCGGTTTCATCTCCTTGTGGTTTCTAACATGTTTGTTGAGATTGTGCAAGGTTTCCGCTAAGATTCCGGCGGTGGTTATTCACTCGATATTCCACTTTATTTGTGGGATACTACTTTGTTTCCGATGCGATGGCTTTTATCTCATGCTATGAGATGCATTATGTATTGCATGCGTGGTTGTCTGGCTTGTGTTTTCATGCAGGTTTCCTATGTGGCCGTGTCCGATACACACACCACGTGTCGGTTGTGATTTATTTTCACACCGACAATGTTTTGACGCTTATGCTTGTACCGGATTTCTGACTCGCTTTTGTTTGCCTAATGATAGCTCGCTCTCCGGGTTTCTTGTTCTGATTGCGTTGCTATTTACGGATTGCTATCCGTGGGGTATAATTTCTTGAGCCGATTTACTCTCTTTCCGCATTTTTTCTTTTGATTCCATGAGAAGTAGGATTGGGAGTCCGTGCCACTTGGCTGGCAATGCTGGAAAGTCCTCAAAGGAGGCTCTGATTGTGTTTGTTTACATTTGTGCCTAAGACCTCCAAAGAGGCATCCCACTCTCGTATCCCCTTGTAAGACCTCCAAGAAGGCATTTGACGGAAGGTAGGGTTCGCAATCGACCCCCGTTATTCTAGTCGAGTCGTTCTTAGCTCTCATTACATGATTGAAGCTTTGAATATAGCTTACTCTTGTTATCGAGTCCGTCAAGTGGAAGAAGGGTTTCACAATCAAACCCCCCACGCCTTGTCTATAGCTCGTATTGACCGATGCTGATGCTTATGTAATCTTATTCACATCCCCTTACTCTGCTCTCCATGGTTCTCGATACCATTGGGTGAGTACCCCTATTTCCCATAGCTAGCTTGTTTGCCTCGGTTGATATGACCCTTTGGCTAAAGCTCCCCCCTTTTTACTTTGATTGTGTGACATTGTTGTTGACTAACACTATTTATTCTTTCGTTTGTTTTTAGTTTATTTTGTGATTGATTCATCCTGTGTTTACTTGTCTGATGGCATGATCCCGTAGGATTCCTCGCTCCACTTAATTTTTGATTAAGTCGGAGGTAGGAGAGACATTAGGATAGCAATCAGGCATGATAACATTAGGTAGAATCTTTCCCTCTTACCTCACACAACCATAGGATCTCCATGTATGATAACTTTAGGGTTTGAGTCTTAGTCTCCCTCATTAGGTTTTACCTTTCTTAACCATTTGAGTCTCTTCTTCTCATCTCAAAACAAAAAGCAAAAAACACTTAATAAAGGCATAACATATATTGTATTTGAGCCTTTCATGTGAGAATGAGATAGTGAGGGGTCTTCTCTCACTTTCTTAGAATGTTTTGCATACGTTCCGTCTTGGGTCGATATAAGAGGCATTCGATCCTACATGAGAGACTTAAATACAATGTGAGTTACTAAACACCAATAAATAAAACACTTCTTTCTTAAAAGACAAAAACAAACAAATAATTCTTCTCTCATCTCTTCACTCATTCCTTAAGGATTCGTCATGTCCGTTCTACCGCAAACAGGTAACGCCTAAGTCTCCCTACAGTGAGCTGCAACACCTAACTGCTGGGACGCGCACTCTGACATTTCCATTAAAAAACACAAACAAAGCAACCCTTGTTGAGGGGAACTACGTCGCTCTGATTCTCATGTTCCCGATGAGATACGTAGGCAGTGGGGTAGGGTCCATGCGAGCACTTCTTTTATTTTCCCTACATTTGTTTCTCTTTCTCTCTCCTTTCCCTTTCCAGTTCTCCAGTTAGCAGTTCCTTTTCCATTATCTTTTATATCACCCTTTGATCGAAGCAGCAAGCGTGGATCCCATCGGGTACGATGGACGCGTGAGGGTGTTAATACCTTCCTCGTGCGTAACTGACTCCCGAACCCAGTTCTCTTGGTCGTAGGACCATGCTCTTTCCTTTCCCTCAGGTTTACACAGTGTTTCCTTTCCCTCTCTTGGGATAAATACACATTGCTGGCGACTTTGTTTCGTGCAACTTTCGCGTTTGTACTAGGATGAAAATCCCGGGAGCGACAGCGGCGACTCTGCTGGGGAATTTAGGAGACCATAATCTCTATTTCCCTTAGTGAGTCAATCCTAACGCTTGTTTGTTTTTTTTTCTTTCATTGGGTGTTTACTGTCGTGCTTTACTTTGCTGTTTATTTACTTTACTGTATTTACTGCATTTTAGCATTACATGTCATATTATTATTGTTGTGCTGGACTAGTTTTCTGTTTGGCGGGATGGGATTTCTGAGAGATAAGCCCATTACACAGGCTTGAGTATACACTTAGAATTAGAGTGGAGAGTAGTGGGACCTACGTGCCGTCTGGAGTGCGTTGGGTATTCACGAAATTCACAACCAGACGAGGCTATCATGGGACACATTCTGACGTGTGTGTCTTGCGCATGTTAGGGTGTTGATCTAGAGAGCTGTCGACTCTGGTGACCGTTTCCCCCAGGACTCAGTTGCGGCACTCCTCCCGAGATGTGACAGTGGCAGACCACGTTCTGTGGCAAACCCATTGCACATTCTCGATCCGAGGACCCAATGCTGGGAACTCGCTATAGGATATCCCTTTTGAAAGAGAATCAGTGGAGGTACTCCTCGATTAGCGATAGTACTGTACCCCGAGGGATGAATGTACTATTGCTTCTCGACCTCAGTGCCAGAAACTGAGGACCTTTCGTTTTGGAGAATCAGTTGAGGCCTCCTCGATTGATGATGATGCCAAACCAGAAGTGGTGACCGTATCATCATTTCTCGACCTGAGAGCCCGGGATACTGAGGATCCTAGTACCCACATGTGAGAGGGGCGGGTTGTTTACAGGTTTGCAGGTAACCTTGACCTTCAACATACCCGGTATTCTGGTTTTCCTATCAGTGTGGACTCATCAGCCTGATATTATGGTATTCTGACATTCTGACTATCCTGGTATTCTGATTAGTCGGATATTCTGGTATTTCTCTTTAGAGAAGACCTATGAACTTATTCAGTCGTCAGCACAGCACAGTGATTATGCAGAATTTATGGAAGCTTTGTTCTCATGTCTTATTGCATTCATATTATTGCATTGCATTTGCATCTTGCATCATTTTGCATATCCTTCTTCAGGCCAGACCAGTGAGCTCATTCATCCTTTATCTGAACTGCAGTTTAATTTCCCGACACTTGTATTGAACTTGAATCAGCTTCTGGAAAGATCATGAACTCTGGGGAGCAGAATCAGTTTGTGACTAGGGCCGATGTCGAATTGATGAGAACTCAGTTGGATCAACTTATAGAAGATATGTCCACCATGACAAGGGGAGAGGCCAATGTTCAAAGAAATGAGAATGTTATTCCACCTCTAGTGAACAATGTTGCTCAAGCTCAGCCTGTGCAGATCTCGGTTGAGGATCATTCTATACACGAGCGTACCATCGTCCGGTACGGACATTCTTCTTCTCTTGATGCCACAGACTATCAGAGCTTTGCTTTCTCTGTGTCAGATGTCCAAGGGGTAGTTCCAAAGATGGAGCCTAAGGATCCACGATCTGTTGATGATGAAAGATACCGTGTGTTGGACGAGAAAGATTACAACCCTGGAAAGGCGTGATACTATTGATCTGAATGCTCTGAGCATGTGTTTGGTACCGGGCCTGGTAATGCCTCCAAAGTTTAAGATGCCGAAGTTTGAGCAATACAAAGGGGATAGCTGCCCAAAACTACATTTGGTGATGTTTTGCCAAAGAATGACCTCACACGTCGACAACGATAAGCTCATGATTCACTGTTTCCAGAATAGTCTGAGTGGGGCATCGTTGAGTTGGTATATGCAGTTAGAAAGTGGTAGCATCCGATCATGGCCAGATCTAGCCAACGCCTTTGTGAAGCAGTACGATTATAATCTTGACATGGCTCCCAGCCGAACGCATTTGTAAGACTTGTCTCAAGCAGATAATGAGTCATTCAGAGGGTATGCTCAGAGATGGAGAGAGTTAGCCGCTCGTGTTCAACCGCCACTTTCGGATAGAGAATTGGTTGATTTGTTCATGGATACCTTGCAAGGGCCGTACTTGGAAAAGATGATTGTCAATGGGGCAGCAAAATTTTCTGACCTGGTAATGGTGGGAGAACGCATTGAGAGACTGATCAAGTGTGGAAAGCTCCAAGGCGTCTCGAACTTCCAAGCTAATGAAAATGAATCAGTTGTCGGTTCTCAGGAAGAATTCGAGGAAGAAAATAGTTCCATTCAGGAATCTTCACCAACTTGTTCTCAGCGTTCAGACATATCAACTGTGTAAAGTCAACAATCTTATGGGTCTTCATATCAGGGACAATATTCTTCTGCAAATCAAGGACTTTCTCAGAATCAACGGTCATATCGCCTCCAGCCGCGCCAGCATGCCCGACAAAGACCAAGGAAGCCAGAGAGGAATTTCACTCATTTTCCAATGTCGTACAGTCAAATATTGGCGGATTTGATCAGAGGTGGATTGATAGTGCCGAAGGAATTGAAGCCAGTGCCTTTTCCGTATCCACCAGGTTTTGATGTCAACGCCCGTTGTGACTACCATGCTGGGGCACAAGGGCATTCAACTGAGGACTGTAAGGTGCTCAGGAGCAAAGTTCAGACACTTCTTGACTCCAATATATTCTCGTTCACGCCTCAGGGTATTCGAATCAACGATCCTTCTTCGTCCAGTCAGGTGGGTTCATCGGTCCATGTTATGGAAGCCACCAAGAGCAGTTATGCATATGATCATCAGACTGACTTCGACGAGCAATACTGAAGATGGCTAGCTCATTAGCAAATCAAGCTTGGAAAGCCCAGTTCCTCAAAGCTGGCGACCATTTGGATCATGTCATTTCTTTGTATTTGTAGTTTCTTTTCTGTTAAAATGTACAAACTCATTTGTAAAACTTGTCTGTTTTTAATTGATAATGATAATGAAATGAATATGCATGTTTTAATTAAATCCAGTCGTGTTCACTCATACTTTTTATCGATATCATATGCTTGTTTAAGCAGGATCCTAGGGAGGATGACGAAGTTGAAAGGCGCAAAACTTCCGATTGTATGCTTTTGAACAAAAACCCTGTTGATGATGTACAGGCATTGTTTCAATTCCTTAAACACCGGAGACATAAGGAAGATAATCCCTTGCAAACCCCATTGAGCCTAGTAGTAGGAGTTTATTTCTGAAAACGAAAAACCCTCTATCTTAACCCGTGGCAGGGTATGTGTCAGTTGATTTGACCGTGCGTTCAAATTTCAAAAGGAGTGGTCCGTTCGAGGATCAACTACATCTACGGTTATCCCTCACCAACTGAAGAGTGAGGCAGTCACAACCCTGTCAAACAAGTCAGACAAACCTGTGTCACACGATTAGTTCAAAAAAAAAAGAAAAAGGGAAAAGCCCGCTAAGTCAAGACTTGAAAACAAGTGACTTAGGCAAAAGTTAGGGCATCCCACTGGACTTCAAAATCGAAAAATTCAAAAGAATCAGTCCAGGCAAAAATAAGGGATATCAAAAACAAAAGAATGAAAAACAAAAGAATTACAAAAGAAAAATCCTCGAGCAAAGAACAAGTCGTGTGACCACAGACACCAAGGACAAAAGGGGTGACTGTCACTCTGAAAATCGTGTGGGTTCCTTCTATCCTCCTACCATTCATTAACCTTTTGAAAGGGGAGCGCTTGTGTCAAGTTAACTGAACATAGGACTGAAGAACATCAAGGAGAATGGGTGGGTTAAAATAAAACTTTGAGCCTTATATCCTTTCTTTCTTAAACCGTGAACCAGGCCACGTTACAACCTTCGAAAGACCTAATTGAAGCAGGGTTGTTTCGAAAGCATACTTCGGTTAAAATCGCGTCAGTTCTGACTCCCAAAAGGACTTTCTTACCACTCATGTTAGTATTGATGTGACATTCTAATAAGTGATTCGTTCACTATATGTCACAACACTTTTCCAGTGAACAAACTTGGATTACAAAACTGTCATATGCATTGCATCAAAATTATCTTTTCAAAACGAATTGTTTTACTTGCGAGTCAGTACTTGACATCAGGAAAGTTTCTACAATGGAAAGATTGATTAATCTAAGGAGCAAAGTGCCCGAGTACTCCGTGGAGCCGGGGCAAGTCATACCAAGCGGGCGATCCATTCCAAGATTCATTTAATCTGGGGCAATTATGTCGAGAATCTGGGGCAATTATGGTGAGAATCTGGGGCAATTATGTCGAGAATCTGGGGCAATCAAGTCGAGATTCAACAAATCTCTCAAAGGTCAGTTAAAGGTACTCCTTCACAGATCAGCCAGACAGGGGCACAAATCACTGCAAAGCTGGGGCAGGCCATCCCAAAAGCACAAAAGGTTATTCTCTCCGGAGGACGGTTAATCAAAAGCCATGGGGCAATATATGTTGGATCTTCCCGAGACATCCTGAAGACATGTTCATTTACAGGTTATGCTGCATCGGGGCACCTCTTTTGGTCACATCACATCTGCAGGGTTCATGGTGATAGTTAATGCGTGACGTCCCCAGTAGAGTCCCTCTCCTCGACAGAGATGGCTAAAGTTTTATCACTCAGCAGAGCATTAAGGAGGTTGTGATTATTCTCCCTAGCAAGAATTCAGAAGTTCACTCTCCCTTAGCCATATTGGTGAAGTTTATTTCTCTTCAGCAAGAGTTTATACTCCAGTACAAGATAAGAGTGTTGGGTTTGTGTTTCCCCAGTTTACGGTAAATTTGTTTTCGTCTCCCCAACGGAGTAAGGGTAGAAGGTAGATTCCCAACAGAGGACCAAGTCTGATCTTGTTCCCTAGCAGAGCTGATATCATCAACCATTTTCCCCAAGCATATTTTTGGGTGGTGGTTAGCTTTCCCCAGCAAGTCAAAGGTCGATCGTCATTGGCACTTTTCTTCAGCAGATTCCTAGGATGTTTCTCCAGCAGACATTTGTTGTTCGTAATTTCCTGCATAATGGAGGTTTAGTCGGGATCTCGAGCAGTTATGACACTAAAGGTGATTCAGTTTGTTATCCCAGCGGAGTTAGCCTCGTCTCTTCAGCATTTATTTTCCTGGAGTGCTCCTGTTGCATATCATAAACATCATAGCATAATCATTACCACGCATATCATTCGCATAGCATTGCATGAAGCCTTGTAAAACCAAACAGGAAATCCATAGCCCAACCTTGCTCGGTATCCTTCCACATCCCACTTTGCTGGCATCTTTCAAAAACCTGAAGCCCTATCCCAATTGGCGTCCCCTTCAAAGCAAAAGTCCAATCCCTATTGGCACTGCATTCAAAATCAAATCCCCATTGGTACCCAGAAAGATTTCGCCTTTGAAAAAAAATCACCATCAGGTTTCACCTGTCATAGCCAGCAAAGTCCAATCATACTTGGCACATCCTTCTTTCCCGGTAGCCCGAGCATGCGTCGGCATTTTGCATATAGTGATCATTGCATCCTCAAATTGTGCAGCATTTCCATTTCGTATGGAGCATTACGCCATAGAAAGAAAATTCAAACATGTGCATGTGAAGCATAAGCCAGATTTGGTACCTTGCGCGAAAGCCCAAATCAACTCCCAATTAAGACAGTGACATATCCCTAGCAGACATTACAATCAACCCCTCTGCTTACCTTTCTTTTGGGTCGTAGATCATACGTCGATCTTACCCTCGATCAGTCCTTGTCCATCAACCCTTTGATGACGACATTCGTTCAAGTTTCATTTCCGTCATTTCTATGACGATGTGTTATCTTCGTTCAGATTTTCTTTCCCTCATCCCCATGACGATGTGTCCCCTACGATGGAATTTTCTTTCTGTCATCCCTATGACAATGTGTTATCTTCGTTCAGACTTTTCTTCCGTCATCCCCATGACGATGTGTCTCCTACGGTGGAAGTTTCCTTTCCGTCATTTCTATGACGATGTGTTATCTTCGTTCAAGTTTCCTTTTCGTCATTTCTATGACGATGTGTTATCTTCGTTCTGGTTTCCTCCCGTCATCCCTATCACAATGTGCTCCCTAAGTCAGGTCTTCTTTCTGTCATCCCTATGACAATGTGTTTCCTTCGGTCAAGTCTTTCCGTCAAACCCCTTTGACGATGTGCTTTCTTCGGTCTAGTATTCTTTCTGTCATCCCTATAACAATGTGTTTCCTTCAGTTAGGTCTTCTTTCCGTCAAACCCCTTTGACGATGTGTTTCGTTTGGTCGAGTCTTCTTTCCGTCAAACCCCTTTGATGACGTGTTTCCTTCGGTCAGGTTTTCTTCCCGTCAACCTTTTAACGACGTGTCCCTTCGGTCGGATTTCCAGATTTTCTTTCCGTCAACCCTTTGACGATGTGGTCTTCGGTTCGGGTATTCTTTGGGTTCCATCTTCTTTCTGTCAAACCCCTTTGATGATGTGGTTCTCTGGGTATGTTGTCTTTCTGTCAAATTCCTTTGACGACGTGTGACTGGGCTCCAATAATATTTTCTCTCCTCGCGGTTTTCAAATTTTGCGGTTCATTTTGTATTCAATCACCTTATACCTTGAATGTCTGAAAGCAGTTGCTATCATCCTCTCAGGTCCAAGTTGATTGAATAGGGGTAGCTGTAGCACCCCAAAATTTGCCTTCACTTTTCTAACCGAAGTGGCTTATGCTTCATTTGCATTTTAGCTAGGTCATCGGGCACATACATGCATATCATTTGGCTATGTGGTTATGGGATCAAGGTTCTCTGTTCAAGCATCGTCAGGTTGCAACAGACGTTTATTTCGTCACTCGACACATGCGTAAAGTATTTCTCCGGGTTACGTAATCAACGGGTCAGCAAAGCTCTTATCAAATATAATTTTTCATGTCAAGAATCTCAGAGGAAGTTGAAGTTTTCAGCCGATTCAGAACAGTTTGAGCAGAAAATCAGTTTGGTGTGCAAATTTGCAAAATTCATAACTCTTGCCCTGGAACTCATTTTGGCTAGATATTCAACAGTTAGAACCGTCTTAGTATTCTCTACAACCTTTATGTTCGGCTCGGAAGTCAATTCATCAAGGAAAGTGGTGGGAATTATTTGTTTCTGGAATTTCGGTTTCGCTGGATAATTGCGTCAGTGGTATTCAAAAGGGCTTAGCTTCTGATTGGATCATCATTTTTGAGCGATTCTTATGCCAAAAGTTCTGTCTTGATATCCTCTCCAACTTTCGTGTTTTGGGCAAAAGCTAATTCTTTGAGGAAGATCTCCGAATACGCGAATTCTCTGAGTCGATACAGCAGAAGAACAACGAAAAATAGTGCTGAACCGTTGTATTTCGGACACTAAAAAATTCATAACTCTCAGCTTGTTCGTTGGATTGATGCCGTTCTGGTGCCTAAAATTCCGTTTAGATGTTATCTTCGTGCCGTGAATTCAGTTTGGGTCAGGTCCGAGCGGAAGGACCCCGAAAATGTGAATTACCAGTGGGGTTCTTTGATGCAGTGCACTTAGGGATGTTCAACGTTGGTTTATTCCTATAACCAATCCATATCCAATATAAAACCATTTATCTTAACCGGTTATTGTAACCAATCCATATAAATGGTTTTGTTTTTACAAAACCGGTTATAAACCGGTTATATCCATAACCAAATTTTATAACCGGTTATCTATTTCATAACCGGTTTTCAACTTAAAACCGGATTTGGATATAAAAATCCAGTTTTTAAAACTGGATATTAATTTTCTTACAACTGGTTTTTAAGCTAAAACCGATTTTTGACTTAAAAATCCAATTTTTATAAATGAATTTTACACACAATTATTTTATATCCAAATCAACATGAAAGTTTTTCAAACTGGATTATTTCAAACTGAATTTTTTTAAACTACTTCTAGCAGTTTTTCAAACTGAAATTTTAAAATAAGAAAAGCTATCATTATTTCAAACTGGATTTTTTTCAATAAAAATGATTTATTTAAATATAAGAAAAGCTATCATTATTTTCTCTAATTTTGTGTTTAAAATTAATATCAATTTTTTCAAGAATTTTTTTTTTCAAAAAAATATTTTTTTAAGAAAAAATATTTAGGTTCAAAAATAAATTTTTAATTTTTAATTTTTAGAAAAAAAATCATTTTTTAAAATTTTTTGAAAAAAATTAAAAATATATTTTTTTTTCGATAAAATATATAATTTTTTCAGAAAAAAATAATTTTTTTTTTCAAAAAAAGATATTTTTTTAAATTTATTTAAAAAAAAATATTTAAAAAAAAATTTTCCAAGTTTTTTTTTTATAATTTTTTTTTTGACTAATTTGGTTTTTATTTTGGATTTGGATGTCCAAATTATGGATTTGGTTAAAACCATATTAAAAATATATCCAAAATATGTATTTGGTTAAAATCATACTAATAATTAACCGGTTTTTAATAACCGGATTTAGATATGGATATGGATTATTTAAATAACCGGTTTATTTGAGCATCCCTAAGTGCACTGTCTGTCAGATGTTGTAAAATTCATAACTCGGTCAATTTTCATCGGATTGCGTTCGTTCTCGAAGTGTTGGTTCACAAATTTTATCATCTTCAAGTACCAAGACAAGCTCGAGTCCGAACGGTACTCCGAAGATTGTCGGTTTGGTTTATTTCGCAAAACTGACGTGCTGAATCGAAAAAAATGGCTGAGAGTTGTTTCGCGAGAAAATTCATATCTCACTCGTCTTTTGTCCGTTTGAGCTCACATTTTAACACGAGTTCACTGACTCATAGATCTACAACTTTGCTGACAAAGTCGAGTCGAGATTATGCTCCAAAGAGGTTGACCTCGTCACATTTTTGAGTAGCGGACACCAAATAAGCTGAAAAAACAACTTATTCAGTGACGTCGTGCAACTTAAACGTATCGATCGCACTCTATTTTGATCGTATGACTTCTGTTCTTTTTGCGTTACAACCGTGATTCAGAGGTGGACGATGTTGTGGAAGGCTCAGAGTCGAAATTTCTTGCCGAAGACGGTGTTATTTTCACTTAGGCCAAAATTCTACCTTTTGTCCTTCATTTTAGACTCCACATATATTCTTTTGACCCATAATTTCTCTCATAACTTCACTTATTCTTACAAACACCAAAAACATTCTCACTCACTCTCTCAAAGATCAAATCAAGTTCTCTCAACTTTTTCCCAAGAACACAACAACAACTTCATCAATCTTCAAGAACACTCAAGAACGCAAAGTCTCCGATCGAGCTCCGACCACCGCCGATCAACCGCGATCGCCTCCCCCACTCCCTCCGGATCACCGCGCCGACCTCCCTAGCTCCGGCCAGCCACCGCGCGCCGGCGAACTCCCTCCTCTCCACAGATTCTTCAACAATTGCTCCTCCGATCTACTTTCCGGTAACAATTCTTGAATCTTTCACTTCATTATTTGTTAATTGTTGAGGTTTGGATTGAATTAAAGTGAGTTTGATAATGTTGTAGCTTAGGTGTTTGATAAAATGCTTAGGTGAACATTTGAATTCAAGAATTGTGATAATTGTTGGGTGAATTAATTGTTTGATCATGGATTTGAGATTGATATTGTGGAGATTTGTTGAATGTTCTTGAACAATAGTTGTTGAGATTAATTGATTTTGAATATAGTTGAATTAATTGATTCTTGAAATAAGTTGATTATGAGCAAACGTGGAATTGGATGATTTCATTTGAATTGTTGTGTTCCGCGTGTCGAGACTAATCCGGTTCCACAATTGTTGATATTCAATTGACATCAAGAATGGATTAACCGTGGAATTGTTTGATTGTTGTGTGTTAATGGTTCACATGTCGAAAATTATTGATTTGCATGCTTAATGGATGATTTTGCTTGGTCTACATGTTTGAAAGTCGCGTAATCGATGTACATTAATTGTGTATGATCATTGGCTTGAGCTTGGTGCATGTTTGCTTGAAAAATAAAAGTTCGGTTGTGTAGGAGCGTTATCGTGTCGCTTTCCCGTAAAATGTGTTTTGTCATAACTTACTAACCGTAGCGTGTTTTTGCGAATGTGAATAATGTAACTTGACTTTGTTGATGATTCCGGAGCTGTTGGTGGACTTTTTAGTCGATTTCGGACAATTTTTTTTACTGTTTCGCTACTGCCAGCCGACGAAATTGGCCTAAAAGTCCCACTTCCAAGCGGAATTAATTCAAACCGAGTTCGTTTTTGAGTCCGTTGGCACGTTTGCGGTCAACCATACGATTTTCGTTCAATTCTGAGTCGATAATTTTTGACGCGTTTTTTCCGATTTGACGTTTTTAAGCTCCGTTTCGTGCGAACTTTGCATGTTGACTTATATTTGATGTGCACTTGTGCTTACTTGCTCATACATTATTATTGTGATTGGTTTCGCTCTTTTTCGGATCGACTTTATGTGCATTTTATGATGTTGTGGCGGTGCTGCCCCGTTTTGAGACTTTGTGTTCCGATGCATGCTCATTACTCGTATGCTTATCATTGTGCTTGATTTTGAGTTATGATGCATGGGTGCAACTTCCGGTTGCATCTCCTTGTGGTTTCTAACATGTTTGTTGAGATTGTGCAAGGTTTCCGCTAAGATTCCGGCGGTGGTTATTCACTCGGTATTCCACTTTATTTGTGGGATACTACTTTGCTTTCGATGCGATGGCTTTTATCTCATGATATGAGATGCATTATGTATTGCATGCGTGGTTTTCTGGCTTGTGTTTTCATGCAGGTTTCCTATGTGGTCGTGTCCGATACACACACCACGTGTCGGTTGTGATTTATTTTCACACCGACAATGTTTTGACGCTTATGCTTGTACCGGATTTCTGACTCGCTTTTGTTTGCCTGATGATAGCTCGCTCTCCGGGTTTCTTGTTCTGCTTACGTTGCTATTTACGGATTGCTACCCGTGGGGTATAATTTCTTGAGCCGATTTACTCTCTTTCCGCATTTTTTCTTTTGATGCCATGAGAAGTAGGATTGGGAGTCCGTGCCACTTGGCCGGCAATGCTGGAAAGTCCTCAAAGGAGGCTCTGATTGTGTTTGTTTACATTTGTGCCTAAGACCTCCAAAGAGGCATCCCACTCCCGTATCCCCTTGTAAGACCTCCAAGAAGGCAATTGACGGAAGGTAGGGTTCGCAATCGACCCCCGTTATTCTAGTCGAGTCGTTCTTAGCTCTCATTACATGATTGAAGCTTTGAATATAGCTTACTCTTGTTATCGAGTCCGTCAAGTGGAAGAAGGGTTTCACAATCAAACCCCCACGCCTTGTATATAGCTCGTATTGACCGATGCTGATGCTTATGTAATCTTATTCACATCCCCCTTACTCTGCTCTCCATGGTTCTCGATACCATTGGGTGAGTACCCCTATTTCCCATAGCTAGCTTGTTTTGCTCGGTTGATATGACCCCTTGGCTAAAGCTCCCCCCTTTATACTTTGATTGTGTGACATTGTTGTTGACTAACACTGTTTATTCTTTCATTTGTTTTTAGTTCGTTTTGTGATTGATTCATCCTGTGTTTACTTGTCAGATGGCATGATCCCGTAGGATTCCTCGCTCCACTTAATTTTTGATTAAGTCGGAGGTAGGAGAGACATTATGATAGCAATCAAGCATGATAACATTAGGTAGAATATTCCCCTCTTACCTCACACAACCATAGGATCTCCATGTATGATAACTTTAGGGTTTGAGTCTTAGTCTCCCTCATTAGGTTTTACCTTTCTTAACCATTTGAGTCTCTTCTTCTCATCTCAAAACAAAAAGCAAAAAACACTTAATAAAGGCATAACATATATTGTATTTGAGCCTTTCATGTGAGAATGAGATAGTGAGGGGTCTTCTCTCACTTTCTTAGAATGTTTTGCATACGTCCCGTCTTGGGTCGATATGCGAGGCATTCGATCCTACATGAGAGACTTAATTACAATGTGAGTTACTAAACACCAATAAATAAAACACTTCTTTCTTAAAAGACAAAAACAAATAAATAATTCTTCTCTCATCTCTTCACTCCTTCCTTAAGGATTCGTCATGTCCGTTCTACCGCAAACAGGTAACGCCTAAGTCTCCCTACAGCGAGCTGCAACACCTAACTGCTGGGACGCGCACTCTGACGTTTCCATTAAAAAACACAAACAAAGCAACCCTTGTTAAGGGGAACTACGTCGCTCTGATTCTCATGTTCCCGATGAGATACGTAGGCAGTGGGGTAGGGCCTATGCGAGCACTTCTTTTATTTTCCCTACATTTGTATCTCTTTCTCTCTCCTTTCCCTTTCCAGTTCTCCAGTTAGCAGTTCCTTTTCCAGTATCTTTTATATCACCCTTTGATCGAAGCAGCAAGCGTGGATCCCATCGGGTACGATGGACGCGTGAGGGTGTTAATACCTTCCTCGCGCGTAACCGACTCCCGAACCCAGTTCTCTTGGTCGTAGGACCATGTTCTTTCCTTTCCCTCAGGTTTACACAGTGTTTCCTTTCCCTCTCTTGGGATAAATACACATTGCTGGCGACTCTGTTTCGTGCCACTTTCGCGTTTGTACTAGGATGAAAATCCCGGGAACGACACTCGCCAAGACGTCGCATCTTGTGCCTACGTATCTGACTAAAGAATCAGAGCAACCGTAGTTCACCTAACTAAGGGTGAAGGAGGAACCATTGACTATGGCAAAAGTTCCTAGGGGAAATGAGTGTGAGCTCATCTTAGAGTTTAAGAAAACTCTCTAAATCTAAGTTATAGGGGAAAAGTGAGTTCTCATGATGGTGAGAATCACATAGAGTTCAAAACTCTAACCTATTGCTAAGTTATGATTCAATGGCTCTTATGAGGCCAAGGGAAAGGATAGTGTCCTATGACTATGAGGTCAAGGAGGGAAATGGCTCTTATGAGGCCAAGGTGGGATGATTTGTTTATTTACTTATGAGTCAACTAAGGAGGACTTTCCTTTGGAATAGTATTGAGGATGTGTCAAATGAAACAGGCAACCACAATCATAACAGAATTGGGAGGGTTATCCACAAGACTTTGTCAGAAGTATTTACAAGTCTCACCAAAGAGAGAAATGAAAAGTTAATATTCAAAGAAATTGAAAATTGAAATGAAGTAGAAATAGTCTCGTCTTAATCATGATTTAATCAAGAAATCGATAATCAATGATTCTTGACTTTCATCGACTAAAAAGTAAATGAAATTGAAATAAAAAGAAAGTGGTCTCATATTGATCAACGTTTTGTCGTTTTAATGAGATCAACCAAACTATGAAGTTTGTTATATCATCGACCAAAAAACAAAGAAAATGGAAACGGAATAAAAAACAAAGTTGGTCTCGTCTTAATCAAGATTTAAATCGATAAATCGATAATCTTAGATTTTTGACTTTCATCGACCAATAAAAATAAATTAAAAAAGTGGCCTCATATTTATCAAGACTTTATTGATTTGAAATAATCAAAGTCAAGATTTGTGTAATATAATTGGCCCAAAAAATATAGGAAATGGAAAATAAAATTCAAAAAAAGAAAATAAATAAAATAGAATGAAATAAATCATGAAACTATAGTTAAAATAAAAAACTAAGTCAAATGATTAAATAAAGAAGGTTTCCTTTTAGTAAAAAAAGAGGAAAAAATAAAAAAGAAAATCTTTAAAACACAGGGAGGCGCCTGAGATGTTGGGGAGGTTGGAATCAAGAAACATCATGGGCCTAAGCCCAGCAACCCACGCCATATCCTCTATTTTCCAACAGCCTGAACCACTAAGGAAATTTTTTAAGAAGAAAAAAAAAAACACAAGAAGGGTCAGCAGTGTCATGGTCAAAAGGACACTGTCAAATTCATAAAAAGAAAAGAGGAGCCTGAGTTTCGTCAAACATCATCTAATAGATATGAGAATGAAATCGAACAACGTGAAGCCGATCGAGTCATCACTACCGACCTTCATATCCCATAAATCGATCTGTTTCTCTACCAATCTCGCTCAACCCTAATCGTTCCATCGTTGGTTCGCTATTTCCGGTTCGTTTGGATCTCACTCATTGTTCTGAGGTAAGGTTTATATCCGGTTCTTGTTTTGGTCTGTATTCGAACTCTAACTCATCCTTTTTCTTTTTCGCTTGGGTTCGAAAACGACTTCAGCGTGATTGTTTGGTTGGAGATTTGGGGTCTGAAGATTAAGGGATTGTTTGGTTGTTGAACGATGAAGGAAATGAAGAGTTTTGAACGATGTAGAAGTGTTGGAGAAGGTTTGTTTGAGAGGATGAAGGAGAAGGTTTCGGATTTATGGTTGGGTTCCTGGTTTTCTGGTTTGAGAAAAAATGGACGATTTGGGTTTGTCAGTTATGATGTTGGTCAGTGGAAGATTGGTTGGGTTCGAAGAAGAGGTTCTGTTGAAGACAGTTGGTTTTGTGTGAAGGTTCTGATAAGAAGGTGGGTTTTGTTGTTTTGGGAATGGGAAAAAAAGATTTGAGGGCTCAGAAGATGGTTTCAGGTTGTTGTTTTGAGGTTGTGGAGTGATGTCGAGGAATGAAGAAAAGGATTCGATCTTTGTAAGTTAACGCGGAGGCAGGGTATTTGAAGATGGAAGGAAGTGTAGTAGTGGTTGTTGTTGGCTAGAGAGAAGATGGAAGTTATGGTGTTGTGGTCCCCCCGGCTTCTTGTTGAGATTTTCGGTGGTTTTATGAGTGTTTAGGTTGCTCCGTTTTTATGAATTTTGGTTTGAACTCTAACATCTCTTTTTTTTTTTCTGTAAAAAATGAGTAGTGTCCTCTGTTTTTTGAATCTATTAATTCTCTTCTTTTAAAACCAAACCAAACTTGTGGATTAAGTCTTCATTTGACAAGTCGTCTTCAAACCACAGGTCTTTGTTGTTTTGCTGCAGGCCCTGTGTTGATGCAGAGTGAGGTTTTGCAGTGCAGAGTGGCCAAAGCTCTATTTTTATTTTTAAAAATATCCTTGCTTATGCTGATCTTTTTCGTGGCAGATTTATGGCATATTATAAATATGAAATGTTGTTCTGCTATCTTATTGTGCAGGTGGTTGTGTAACAAGTATTGGGTATAACTTGTGCAAGAGGAGCAGCATGGCTGGGTACAGTTTGCAAGTAGTACATATGGTGTAGCAGTGTGTAAAGTTGTTGTCAAAGCTTGCGCGTGGCCCCAAGCTCTTCTTTCTTTTTTGTTTTGTTTGAAATTTGCATTGTAACGAGATTAACATATGGGCTTGTGACAATATGTGTGGGTTTCCTAAAAAGACAAATAGGTTCTTTGTATTGGACTCTGAGGAAAAGAATGAAAATGTGAATTAATTATAAATGGATCTTAAAGAAGATAAAAATGGAAAATGGATATCAAATTATTTGGATAAATAAAATAAAATAAAAAGGTGGAGAGTAATAATAGTGAAATGGATAAATGGATAAAATAGAAAATGGGCTTTATGGATTGTGATGGATATGAAACGAAAAGAAAATGGATTGTTGTGAGTTTGGATACGAAAAATGGTTTATGGAATAGAATTGGATAATGGACGAATGAAATGGGTAATTGGTTTAAAAGAACAAAATGACTTAGAAAAAGGGTTTGGAAAGTGGACATGAGTTTTATAATACACCTTCACATTTGAACCACACTTAAACTTTGACCATTACACTTGACTGCCACAACTCCTGAACTACATAACCAAATACTTGCACACAAATCTGCTTGGACGTCTGACAGCTCTATAACCTGACCAAAACCAGTTCACATCCAACTGAAACAATATTTAATCTTTACGCTTTGGTGTACACTGATGGAACAATGACTTGATGAGAACCAAAACCCCTAATTCAGAATTTCTGCCACAACCTGATAACCTGATACTGATACAAACCACTTGTTTGACCAAGATTAGGTCAAACTTCCACTGAACCTCAAACCATACCACACAAACCCTTAACCTGACGACCTTGTCTGATCCTTGAGGAAGAACTTGTGGTGAAAGCAAATCACATTGGATTATCGAGGAGAGGAGGTCTCTTAGGAGTATGAGAACTTGATTGGTTAGTGATCTATTCAAAATCTTGATTGATCAACCCTTGAGGCCTCTTGAAATAAAACCTGATTCACAAATGAAACAAAACGAACAAAAACTGATGAAATGGTTAGTTATGCAATGATTGACCTATGATGCTCATGCAAAAGATGTTATGACATCTTAGGGGTAAAATTTGGGGTACAACACATAATTTATAATAGAATCAATTATACATCATTTAATCGATTAGGTTATAAATCTAATCGATTAGACAACTTAAAAAACCTTTCTTAATTAAGCATGCAATCACCTAATCAACTGCCTAGTCTCCAAAAATTATTTTTGGTTGTTTTAATAAAAGGTTATATGCCTCTTTATGTTTTAAGTGTACGTGAAATTTAGGCATGATACTTCCAAAAATTCCCTTGTGTCTTTACAATACACTAATCACTTAGACGAACACGATCATACGATCTTTCACACTTCCTATCTTTTACACTCCAAAGCTGTGAGTCTTGGAATTACCTTTGACTTTATGACACAAGAGCCTTAAGTCTTCTTGGTAAGGCTTGAGATGCTTCCTTATTAGTTGCCATCATCTATGATGTTGAAGGTTTAAATCACCAATGACTTAACACAAATGTCTTTAGTTTGATTCGGAAGGATAACTTGATCTTGATCAACCACCTTGTGCATCTTTGACCGCTTGATCTAACTTTAACAATTGCTTGACTTCAAGTTTTGTTATCATCAAAACCAATTCCAGTGTTGTCATCATCAAAACCATGTCATCGCCAAGGCTAAGTCGTTACTTCTTGAATCTTGCTATCCATGAGCTTTATCCTCTTGGATTCATGATTATACCTACAAGCACATAGATCCACCCATAACACATTTAGAAATGGAAAAAGAAGAAAGAGAGTAAGAACTTAACAATAATATATGCATGATTAATTTAAAATTTCTAACTTATTTCTTATAAAAAAAGAAGCTATCTTTAGGAACAAGTTTTGTAAAAATGTCTACCATTTGATTAGATGAAGATACAAACTCAATTATTCAACCTTTTTTTCTTGACACGGTCCTTAATAAAATGGTGCCTAATCTTAATTTGTTTCATCTGAATGTGATGTATCAGAGTCTAAGTGAGGTTTATGGCGCTAGTGTTGTTTCATTTTATCGAGACAGTTTTGAGATTAACTTTGTAATCAATTACAATTGTTTCATCTAGATAACTTGCATATAACAACTACCCGCATAAACATATTCTACTTCAGTTGTGGATAACACAACACTTGCTTATTTCTTGCTATGCAAGGAGAGAAGTGAGTTCCCAAACACGTGATACGCACCACTGATACTTTTCTGATCTAATTTACAACCAACAAAATAAGAATCAGAGTATCCAACTAAAGCATAATCATTCCCTTTATGGTACCATAAACCTATAAGTGGTGTGCTAGTGAGTACCTCATAACGTGTTTGACCACAGAGAAGTGTAATTCTTTGGAATTTGCTTGAAATCGTGCACATCTAAAGACAAGAAAAATGATAATAATAATAACCGGGTGAGTTGCAGTAAGTAGGGGTGGCAAACGGGCATGCCTGCCCCGTTTAAACCTGCCCCGTAAATGCCCGCAAAAAAATGGGGCGGGCGGGGCGGTCATAGTTGAGGACGCGGACTTAAAATCTAGGCTCACCCCGCAAAAAAGTGAGGGCGGGGCGGGGAAAGTCCGCGGGCACTGCACCTTTTAAGCTTAAAAATGAAAAAATTTATGTAAATGCTCATTCCCGCAAAAGTCTGCGAAAAAAACGGAGTGGAATGAGGCGGACACATTAAAGGGTGAGTGCTTAAATCTTTGGTCCATCCCGCACTAAAGTGCTGATAAAATAGACATGCCCAACAGGCCGGACCCGTTTTGCCACCTCTAATAGTAGTAAAATAAATAATTTAGTAAGTGTTGCATTTCATGTAATATGGTATGTGATTTGTGGAATGTTTGATGTTTGTCGCCAGAGTGAAAAATAAAATGTTAGAGTTTTATAAGAAAAACTCACTTAAATATTCAAATTATTATTTTTTAATTAAATTAATAACATACTAAAAATATTAATATTAAATAATTTAACAATAGTTCTTTTTTGTTTATTGTAACTGTGACTAAGATTTAAACTCTAATATGTGTTTTACTTGTAATAGTGAGTAGAGATAATATGGTTATAAGAGAAAGTTAAAATGGGACAATAAAGGTCGTGGTCCTCCAAACTTTTATGAAAAATATAATATTAATATGCTAACATATTTCTTTTATATTTTTTTATTACTAAAAAATACTACATATTTAGAGGGTAAATTTGTATCACTAATATCTTAAAATTCTGTCACAAATTAATTAAGTGACGAATCCAAATCTATGTTAATTCAATGTCATTAAAATATTAAAATATTAGTGAGAGATTTTTTATTCTGTTTCAAATGAGAACGAAATAAAATTTTCATTAATTCTATTATTCGTCATCAATATTAACTAGAAAATGTGTTTTGAACTAGTATTGTTGTCACTAATTAGTGATGGAATAATACCTCCCTATCTAATCATGACAAATTTATTTAGTCAGAAATCTGAGATGAAGTCTATTTCCCTATCATTAAATTAGTGATGATATTACTATTTGTAAATTTTCATTCTAATTTTGTTCATGATATTAATAATGCATATGTTAAACAAAATTAATAACATCAATATACAATAAAAAAAAAATCTTAATATACCACATAAGTTTCTTATGCATCACACGAAATTCATTTTTTATCAACAGTTTTCGAATTTGCATCCGAATGCACTATTTTTTTTTAAAAAATGTTTATTTGCTTCGGATTTGCACATCCGGACGCACCATATTTTTTAAAAACGATGATTTATTCCATATGTGCATATCAGGAATAATTCCTAATCTGCAGATCAGGAAAAATAACATAACTTTATTTTATTTTTTTAAAATCAGTATAAAATTTTGCATTCAAACCATTATAAAATTTTGATGATTGTTATATAAAATAAATTAAATAATATAAAATTTGCATATGGAGAAAAATAATTATAATTTTAAATTAATAATTTACATACAAGAATTTGAATATTTGGAGACGGTGGAATAAAAACATTTCAGGTAGATACTTGAAAAGTTTGGTGAATTTTTTGTGTTCTCAGCGGACTCACCACCAAAACACTTCAAGAAAGGTTTGAGAATTCCTTCCAGCCAGATGCAACCCATTGTCTTTGATATACATACTTCTTTTTAGCGATCCTTTTTCACCTCTAAATTTGTATATTTTTTACAAACTTATATTGATTAAAATATAAGACTAAACGAATAATAATATGTTAAAAGAAGAAATTGAACAAAAAATACATTGTAATTGTAAAAGAACAATTAATTTAAGATTTAAAAATATTATAAAGAGCACTCTTAATGTGAGAAGGATATATTATTTAATGAAAAGATTTAAATAAGGCAAATAATAAAATGAATCTCTTATTTCTATGTTACTAATTCTATACTGATTTTAAAAAAAAAAATAAAGTTCTGCTATTTTTCCTGATATGCAGACCAGAAATTATTCTTGATATGCACATTCGGAACAAATCAACGTTTTAAAACAAAATTGTGCGCTCGGATGTGCAAATTTGAAAACTGTGGGTAAAAAAAAAATTCCGATTGGTGTCTAAGAAACTCATGTGGTGTATTAAGAATACCCTTTTAAATTGTATTTGTGTGTTTCATAACAAAACATCAATAATTATGGAAAGTAGATGAAAACCAATTTTGTAAAAGAAAACTATTTAGGGTCAGTTTGTTTTAGCTTTTAAAAAATGAATTTTTTCTTTGTATTTTTGAAAATGGATTCTACAAAAATATTTTTCAAAATATTACAAGTTTTTTTAAATTTGTTTTTTATAAATTAAAAGACTAATTTTGATATTCTATAACATTAATATACATTATTGAAATTCAAAACATAGTCAAAATCACAATTTTTTCAAAAAGTCATATTTCAAAAATGATTTTTATGAAAAACTATTTGAAATAGCTTCAAAATTAAGTGATTTTTTTTGAAATTTTGACATCCAAAAAAAATTTCAATAAAATGATGAAATACCTAAAATGACATTTTAAAAATAACTATTCTAACCAAATTTTCATTTGAAGCTTTTATGAAAAGTTTCTTTGTAAAATTTTTTTCCATAAAATTATGTTACACTATAAAAATCATTTTTTAAAAAAAGCCAAAACAAACGGGTCCTTAATTTAGCCAGACACCTTTAAAATTCTAAAATTACATTGAATTATGAATAAGCAACTTCTTATTCTTCTAGATTCCCATGAGTCGAGTACATTTTTATGATTGTTATAGCTTTCAGTTGCTTAATATTCACCTTCCAATTGATTAATTGTATCTCCAAAAGACTTGTTTTGTGGAGAAACAAGTATGCAGATTGAGAGGTATATTGGTTCTTTTAAATGTTATTCTTAATTCTGTTTCCATCTTCTTTCTCTCTTTCTTAAGCTACATGTAAGGTTTGGAAGAGTTTGATGAAATTCTAAAACATTTTCTTTGGGGAGGCACTATTGTAAATTCTAAAATCCCATGGGTGTCCTTGTAGGAGATTTTTAAGTTTAATGTTTTTTTTAATTATTGTGAGAATCGTTCGGATAGTAACGTTTTAAGTCTCTCGGATTGTAAAATCCTGACATTTTGAGTGTTTGTTTGGATTCTCATATTTTTTATTGGTTGTAGGTATGGTGCACCCTGATACTGCCAATCATGTTAATTCTTTAGACGACAGTTTGTCGGAAGATCCCCAACTTGATGTTGTACATGTTGATGTTTGGAAATAGTTTAACAATAAATAAGAGTTTGTCTGACGTGAATATATGCTTAAACAGGTTTGTGCAGAAGTCCAAAATAGGTTTTGGGATAATTATCGGAAGGTAAAATTATGGTTTTGATATAAGACAAACATTTGTTACAATGAGATGTGAATTAAGGGGTCAGTATACATAACATATCTGTAAGTGTTAGGAAAAACACAATCATAGAGAAAAAAGAGGAACACAATAACAACACAAGAGATTAACGTGGAAACTCTAAAACCGGAGAAAAAATCACGACCGTTGTCAAATGACAACCAGAGAATAACACTGTGTGAAAATTATTACAACTTATTGACTACCCTCAACCACCCCAAGACCCCAATACACCCACACTCTCCAAATAAAATATTTAACTACTCCTCACAACACTCTAAAACCAAGAGTATAAGAGAAAATATAAAAAAGTCAAATACAAGCTTAAAGTGCTTTTAACTTGTACATCTTGGAATGAAGAACTTGAATTATATATATAGTCTTAGACTCCCACTTCCTTCATAAAACTAAGTGATATGGGACTTCAAATAACTTGTATCATATATATATATATATATATATATATATATATATATATATATATATATATATATATATAGCCTTTGACTCTCTCTTCATTCACAAAACTAAGTGATGTGAGACTTCTTTAACATGTATATTTTCAACCAACTCCAACAATCTCCACCTTGATTAAAAATTATACATAAGCATTCATTGTCTTCACCGACAATCATACTCCACCATAAAAAGTATAATCACTTGAAGCTACACCACTCCAAAAATTTCACATTGTCTTCACCCACAATCATAGTTTTCAAAAACTATCATACTCCACCTAAAGAAGAGTATACTTCACTTGAAGTTAAACCACTTCAAGAATTTTCCCATGTCGAAAACCAGGTTGAAACTTTATGGTGCAACTTCCTTGTTGGAAGGAAGCTCTTCAACCATCGACATAATCTCACAACACACTTTGCATTAATGCCCATGTGTTAATCCGCTAGCAATAACTCGTCCTTTTCCATGACAGCGGAAATGTCATGAGGACACACTTCTCAATTTTCAGAGAAGATCATCCTCTCTCACAGCGAGAGAGACATTGCTAGCATTTGACTCAAAGCCCTTCTCTGACGCAGCCCCATCGGGACACTTATACTTTATATGTCCAAGCTTTCCAAATTTCCAACATCCCACGCTCGTTTCATTGTTTTTCTTCACATGCGACCTTCCTCTAGCAACTAACACTGATTTTGATGAAGTATTCTCCTCACCCTTCAATCTTCTTTCTTTAGAAATAATCTTACTAGCAACTTCTTCAAAGCTTAAAGTTTCCTTCCCATATATTAAAACAGGTTTAGTATGCTCATAGGAAGAAGGAAGAGACCATATGAGTCTCAAAGCTTTATCTTCATCATCAATTTTGACTCCAATAGTTTCTAATTTAGAAACAATACCATTTAGAACACTGAGATGATCAGATACTTTTGTATGTTCATCCATACGCAAGCTATGAAACTGCTCCTTCAACAATAAACGATTTGATATATCCTTTCCTTGATATAGCCCTTCAAGTTTCTCCCAAATCTTTTGTTGATGACGTACCAAGAACATTCGCAAGAATATTCTTAGCCAAAGACATGCGGATTATACTTGAAGCTCTCAAATCCAATTCCTCCCACTTCTCGTTGTCCATGTTGGAAATGTTTCCTTTCAACACCTTGTGTTATCCTAATTGTATCAAAACATCTTTGACTTGAATTTTCCACAAGCCAAAATTAATTATTCCATCAAATTTCTCTAAGTCAATCTTCACTGCACTTGAACAACTTGACATTTCAACCAAAACCTTCCCTGCAGCAAAACAAAATTTTCCCAAGCAACACTGAGTATAAAATTTCTTTTCTGATGTGGAAGATCAGCCAAAACTGTAACCACAGAGCATACTAAAAAAATTTATACCCCACCAAACCAAGGCGCTTGATACCTCTTGTTAGGAAAAAAACAAGCATAGAGAAAAAAAGAGGAACACAATAACAACACAAGAGATTAACGTGGAAACTCCAAAACCGAAGAAAAAACCACGACCGTTGTCAAATGACAACTAGAGAATAACACTATGTAAAAATTGTTACAACACATAGACTACCCTCAACCACCCAAGGCCCCAATACACTCTCACTCTCCAAAGAAAATATATAAAAAGGTCAAATACAAGCTTAAAGTGATTTTGACTGGTACATCTTGGAATGGAGAACTTGAATCCAATATATAGCCTTAGACTCCCACTTCCTTCATAAAATTAAGCGATGTGGGACTTCAAATAACTTGTATCATATATATAGCCTTAGACTCTCTCTTCATTCACAAAACTAAGCGACATGGGACTTCTTTAACAAGTATATTTTCAACCAACCCCAACAGTAAGTTGAAATATGATGACACTAGAACATAAGAAATGTGGACGTCTTTTTATGTTGCGTGAATACCACAAGGCAAATAATGTTTGGACATTTAGTATAATTTATAGTGTTCATGATCTTGGATTGAGTCACAAGTTATTAGGTCATCTGTTATTCAATCGTTTAGATTTTAAAAAGAAGGAATTGTTACTAAGATGACGATGAACATGGTTCAGCCCAAAAACATATGTCGATTCTTGATGAAATTTAGAAGTGTGAGTGCAAATATCCATAATTTTCGAAAATATGTTGAAATAACAATATTAGATCAAGTGAAGGAGAAAATTATTTGTGCATGGGTTGATCATGTTAGACACCTCAGAAGTACCACAACTAATAGAGTTGAGTATGCTAATGGTAGATTGAAGAGCTGGTTGGGAGATTCTAAGGGTGATTTTTGCATGGGTTGTGAATCAGTGAACCAAATGATTGAAATGCAACATAACGATATATATATATATATATATATATATATATATATGGTAAAAGAATCACAATATTAGAACATAAATTCAAGGACAAAAGTCTATATTAACAATTGACTAGTAATATATCTCGAGTGGGATTGAACTTTATCTATCACAATGTTGTGTGAGTAGAGAAAATAAGTCTAGATAAATTCAAGTATAGTTGTAAACTTAGAAGAACATACAATCTTCCTTGTGATTTTTAATAGCCATGTAGATGAAACTCAAAAAACCTATATGTATGGATAAGGTCAAAACACACTGGAAAAGACTTTGGTTTGATGATGGTGGTGATAGTAAACCTGCACACACAAGGTAACTCTTTATTGTACTCGACAAACATACTTTTATCCACGTGATCCCTAGAAAATGTTAGAGGATCCATGCGTGAAAATGCTTCAGATAAAAATTATGGATTATATAAATACAAATACTATGAAATTAATAATTTACATGTATTAATATTATCTGAAATAGATACCTGTTTTCTATCATTTGTGTCATCCTCAATTGACTAGCTTCATCTAACTTTGAGTATAGGTAAACCAAACAAGATTCCCAAAATTATACTTGTGAATCCTCTCAAAGTCTATGAAGTAATTAATATAGACAACATTGACATAAATAACCCTTTTATCGACAAATATAATTGTGCTAACCAAATACAAGAAACGTGTCCTCAAAGTAATATTCATAATTTTTCTTTATAAATGGAAATCTTCTGTATGCTCCTCGGGTATCTGTAGTCTCCTATTGGGCCTTATCCATATCAGATCCTAAGTGTGTTACCAAAAGGTCTAATGCATCGTCTCTAAATTAGAGTGTGATACAACAACTTATCTGTGATCAGAGTATGCAAGATACATGAAGTATTATCCAGAGTGATACTCATATCACAAATGAAAATATGAAATAATGATTATCGCATAAAGGCCGACAGAAGACCATAATAAATATAACCAAATTATGTCCTACAAATACCCTCTAGTTTGAAATCTTTTAATATTTCCTAAAAATATTGTTCATATGGTTGCGAAAGGTGTGATATCTTTCTACCATGGTTAATAGACTTTAGTGTATCACAGTACTGCTAAAACTAAAACATCAATGTTAGACAGTTCAATTAGTATAATGGAAATAAATTAGATGTTTAAAAATATTATAATATATTAATCTCTCTATCCCATACACGAGCAACATGACTTACATATACAAGAAGTAGCGAAATGTTCTCTAGGCCTCCATGAAATCTTTGAGGTATTGTAGAAGCATATAAGCCAGAAGCAGGTCCGACGTGAGCATGTGCAACAGAAGCAAATATTGCATTAACAAATTCATCGACATAAGACCAAGATCCTTGACCATGAGAGGACAATCCCTCAACAATTAAAAACATGCAATATATGAGATATTTAATCATCAATAATTGAAATATAAAGCAAGAAATAAATGTGATTTCAAAACTTAAAATATTGAATTTATCATACTCATTAGAGGTTGTTAGTTCTTGGATTGGCTGGAATTTTGGTAAAACAAAGTATGTTCAATGTTGATGTGAAGGTACTGATGTTGCAACATTGAGTCTTAACACTGGGCTGTGTTAAGTAGTTAATTTGCTGAAGTTGGATGTCTGATGTCACATGGCGATGTTGTGACATTAGATCTGCAGAATTAATAACATCAGGTTGTGATGTTGTTAGGGTTTGCGTGTTAGCTGGAATTGTGGAGAGCAAGTTGTCTCATTGGATACGAATATCTTAGGATAGATATTTTCTGCTGCATAGGAGATCTGATGCAGATTTGTAGGAGATTTAAAAGGTTGAAGATTTGAAAATATTTTAGGAGAAAATCTATTTTAAATATTCAGTTTTAAATAACAAATCAGGTCAGATATTGTAGCAGGTCCAAGTCCAATTCAAGGAGCTATATAAAGCGCACAAGACCAAAGGAAAAGGTACAGAAATACAGAGAGAAAATCAAGAGCATAGGCTGAGTGTCTTAAGTATTTTGTACGAGTTTTGTATACACCATTCTAGGTTGAATTGGTGAGTTGTTTTCTGTCCTCTCTTAGAAGCTGTGAAGCGAAAGAGAGTTGTGTAACTTGATCAAAGCTGTGAAGCAGAATCAAGGTTTCTCAAAGAGGTTGTTCTTTGAGAGGTTTAAGGGATTGAGTAGTGTTCTCATATCTAAGTGGTTTCTTAGGTAGAAAGTCACTAGTAGGAATTAAGATTAGGAGATTGTCAACTGGGTTGTTGAGTCTGTAATTTAATTCTACAAGTAGTGAAATTCATCCCTGGCTTGGTAGCCCCCAGACGTAGGTAGTTAGACCGAATTGGGTGAACAATTTTGTGTGTTATTCTGCTGTTTATTTTGTCCATTGTGCAGAGTGTGTTGTTGTGACATCGCACTTAACATCACACGTCTGATACCAAAATTTCAATTGGTATCAGAGCAGGCATCCTGTCTGTTTCTGGGTGAGATCTAGGGAAGTTACTTTCTGGTGTAAAGATGGACAAAGAAGTTGGAGGATTTGTCAATAGACCCCCTATTTTGGATGGATCCAATTATGAGTATTGGAAGCCAAGGATGATCACGTTTTTGAAATCCTTGGACAGCAGGGCTTGGAAGACTATAATTAAAGAATGGAAAGCACCTGTTGTGTTTGAAAAGGATGATGTTGGGAAAGATAAAGAGGGCACCTCAAAGCCGAAGCCTGAAGAAGAATGGACCAAGGAAGAAGATGAGCTTGCCCTTGGTAATTCCAAAGCACTAAATGCAATTTTCAATGGAGTGGATAAGAATATATTCAGGTTGATCCATACCTGTGAAGTTGCTAAGGAGGCTTGGGATATTTTGAAGGCTACACATGAAGGAACATCTAGAGTTAAGATGTCAAGACTTCAGCTTCTAACATCAAAGTTTGAAAGTCTGAAGATGAAGGAAGATGAGACTATCCATGACTTCCACATGAGTGTTCTTGAGCTGGCTAATGCATCCAGTGCTCTTGGTGAAAAGATGTCAGATGAAAAGCTTGTAAGGAAGATTCTTAGGTCCCTTCCTAAGAGGTACAAGATGAAGGTGACTGCAATTGAAGAAGCTCAAGACATCAGCAAGATGAGGGTTGATGAGCTCATTGGATCTCTTCAAATGTTTGAGCTTGGGTTAAATGAAGAAGAGCCTGAAAAGAAGCCAAAAAGTATAGCCTTGACTTCAAATGCTCAAGAAGAGGAAGGGAAGAGTACTGAATCCCAAGAGGACTTATCTCAGGCCATAGCTATGTTGGGAAGGCAGTTCAACAAAGTGTTCAGGAGGATGAACAATAACTCCATGTCTAATGTCAAGAACATATCTTCTGACATCAGCAAGTCAAAAGAGAAGGATGAACAGAAAACTGCCCAAGATAAAGGAGTTCAGTGCTTTGAGTGTGAAGGGTATGGACATGTCAAGAAAGAGTGTCCCACCTTCTTGAAGAAGCAGAAGAAGGGCATGACAGTTTCCTGGTCTGACTCTGATAGTGAAAGTGAAGGTGAGTCAGCAAAGCATGTTAGAGCTTTGACAGGAACTATTGTTTCTGATGATGATTCTAGTGATGGGGAAATAACCTTTGAGGAGCTAGCTTCTACTTATCAAGAGCTCTGTCTGAAGAGTGCTGAAATCTGTCAAGAAAACAAGAGTCAAAAGGAACAGATTGCTCAGCTTGAGATGGCTAAAACTGATTTGGAAAATGAAATCTCACTGGTCAAAGCTCATCTTGACCATATGACCAAATCTGTTAGGATGCTGAGCTATGGTACAGACACACTTGATAAGATTCTTCAGACAGAAAAGGTTGCTGGTGATAAGTCAGGTATAGGATTTGTGGCTGAGAAAAAGGGTTCTACAAAAGCAAGCACTTCTGGAACAAAGAAGGAGGTGTCCCAACCAATGTCTCAACATCAAACAAAGAGACAGGATCCTACATCTAGGAAGGGTGCTCATTCACAGCCTCAGAATGTTGAGAAGAAGAATGGCCCTCATCAGAGGAAGATGCAGCCCCAAAGAGCTAGTCAGTATATGCCTTCCCAATATCACAAGAGCATACAAGCTACCAGGTTCAATCAGAATAGGTTTCATCAGATGTCTCAACATCAGGGTAACTGGTATGGATATGAATACAATAATGTTGTGCCTCAGTACTATGGGAGAAGGAAGCCTCATCACCATAGGAGACAACATCCTCAGAACAGTAGAAGATAACCGCACCATAGAAGACAGGCCAACTATGGTAGAAGGAGACATCATTATGGGTAACAGCACCAACAGTATCACCATCAAAGTGGCAGAAGGTTTAACCACTTCAGAGATGACAAAGTCAGATGCTTCTATTGTGGCAGATTTGGACATATGCAGTTCTCTTGCTTCAAGCTTCATGGTTATCCAAATTCTGCTCCTCAACCCAGACAGAAGGAGGTCAGGCCCAAAGTAGTAAAACAATGGGTACCTAAAGCTCAGGTCACATGTCTATTAGCTCACACATCAGATGGACATTTTGCTATGGATGCATGGTACTTTGACAGTGGATGTTCAAAGCACATGACTGGATCCAAGAAGCATTTGGTAGAGTTCAATCCTTGCCATGCAAATGATGTTATTTTTGGAAATGGTGAAAAAGGAGTAGTAAAAGGAGTTGGAAGAGTGAAGAATCATGATGGTCTTACTCTTGATAATGTGCTCCTTGTTCAAGGGTTGAGTGCTAATTTAATTAGCATAAGTCAACTTTGTGATTAAGGTTACAAGGTAAGCTACACCAAAGATGAATGTGTGGTAGCTGATGAGCAGAATGAGGTAGTGATGAAGGGAGTAAGATCCAAAGATAATTGCTATCAGTGGATACCTCAAGTGGACAGCTTATCTAGTGATGTTAAGGTTGATGCTGTAACATCAGATGGTGACATCAAGTGTGAAAGTATGGTGAAAATTCAATCTGGGTTAATGACTTATGGTCCTGTTACTCCTAAGTTGGATGATGTGTTAAAAGCCAACTTGAGTAGTCAGTTATGTGAGCAAGATGAAGGAATCAACAATGCTGATGGAAGGATCAAAAGTTGTGACCTTAAGAAGTGTTGGGAGCTGAATACTTGCAAGGCCAAGAAAGATGACAACCTGATTAATGACTCCTATAGTTCAGAAGAAAAATTTCACAAGTTGACAATCCTTAGGTTGGAAGATGCAAATGCTAGAGCTGATGTTAAAACATCTCAAGTCAAGAAAGGTACTTCTAGCCTTAAAATAAAGAAGAGTGATGATGAACAAATTGCAAAAGTGGTTCCTGGAGTTGCTAAACGACTGAAATCAAGGAAGAGGAAAGCTATTGAGTCACCTCCAAAGATGAGAACTGATAAGCAGAAGATCTATGTGGATGGTACTACAAAATCCAGGAGTAAAGTGTTCATCTCTTCCAGAAATAGGAAGATTAGAGATAAGTCTGATGATAATGTCCAGGATATCTCTCAAATGAAGGAAGCCGTTGTTGTTAGAACTTCTGAGAAAATTCAAAAGGCCATACTAGATAACATTCCTGTGCTTTTCATAAAATGGTGGAAGTATGTTCTGGAAAAAGAATTTGGTATAGATACTCTGGATATGGTTGAGTTTGCTAGGATATGGTTCAGAGAGGGTGTGGGAACTTATGGTATTCAGGTGTGTATGAATAAGTTGCTCTGAATGTGTTTTATTGGGAGCTTCTTGAAGGACTTCTTTGTGCAATGAGTCCTTTGAATGGTGATGAGAAGCTGATGTCCCAAAAGATGTTATAACATCATGTTTGCTGGTGGTTATATCTGGAAGATGACTAAGATTGGACATGTGGAGTTGGATGCTCTAGCATTTTGGTCAGAAGAGGTGGAGATTATGGTCATGTGTTTGTTCTGGCAAAGCATGACTACTGTCTTTGAAGACTTCACCAGTTTCAACAACTACTGGTGGATGTAAGGATAGAGGAATTGTGATCTCTTGAAGAGACTGGATCTCAGTAAAGCTTATAAGTAAGCTGAGAATTTGTGGAGTTTGTGACACAGTGTTGAGTTTGGATTATTTTGCTGATAGTAAATCCAGTAGTGGAGCATATGTAATTCCCTGGTGTCAAGAGTGTCAAAAGTATCCTTGGTGAAGGATGTCTTAGTTCTGGATCTGAAGCTTAGTGCTTACATTATATCTAAGGAGCATCTACATAGTCATACGGGAGAATGATGAAGTATAAGGTTTGCCTTGGATGGTGAAGATGAATTGTATGATAGCCTTTGAAGAAAGGGACAGTGGTACCAAAATGCATGTACTCAGAAAATGTGCTCAAATGTTCATCTCCATCTAGAGCATTTGTTAATCATGACAGGGGGAGTACTTGTCTATGGATTTTGCAACAAAGGTGCATTTATCAAGCTTGTGGAGATTAGTTGCCTCTTATGAGGATATAATGTCAGATATCATGTTATGACATTAGGCTGTTGATTGGTGTTTTGGTGTGGCCTTGAATGGTTCTAGTCATATGAAGTAAATTGTTTGAATCTTGTGCGCACATGCTTCTGAGGAGATGTCTGAAGACAAGATTGAGTCATGGCCTTGAATAGATTGTACACTTGTCTTGGTGTGTGTTATTCTTAGAGTTCAGTGGAAAGCATTGTGTGTGTGCTTCAGATCTTGTGGATGATTGTGTGAAGCCTTCTTGACTGGATGGATGAAGACTATGACTAATGGTAGAGGAGCTGATAGAAGATGTACATGTTGAGGTTTGTCCAATTGTGGCTAAAAAAGGGGAGAAGTAGCCAAAGAAAGAAAGAAAGCCAAAAGTTTTAAATGCTGCCAAAAAGAGTCGTTGTGCTGTCAAAGGAATATGCAAAAATTAAGGGGGAGTAATGAGTAATTACTGAATCACTGAACTGTGTGATCAGCTGGCTTTGCTGGTTCATGATTAAGGGGGAGCAACATTGTTGCTGTTCGGATGGTGCTGCAGTGAAGCAAAGTTCATAGTGAAGTTTTTGGATGCTGAAGTGAATTGAAGATCTGCTGCATTGAGGGGGAGTGTTCATTGCTGCTAATAATGAATTGTGTAGTTGAAGATAATGTGTGCAACAGAGTTTTGTGAAGAAAAGATGTTACTACTGATGTTGCTGCTTGGAGGTTAAAAATTATTGATTGAAGTTTTTTTCCACTGCTGAAGTCTCTGAAGGTGCAAAGTGCAGAGATTGTTTTAGCCAAAATTAGCCAAAGGGGGAGATTGTTAGTTCTTGGATTGGCTGGAATTTTGGTAAAATAAAGTATGTTCAATGTTGATGTGAAGGTGCTGATGTTGCAACATTGAGTCTTAACACTGGGCTGTGTTAAGTAGTTAATTTGCTGAAGTTGGATGTCTGATGTCAGATGGCGATGTTGTGACATTAGATCTACAGAATTAATAACATCAGGTTGTGATGTTGTTAGGGTTTGTGTGTTAGCTGGAATTGTGGAGAGCAAGCTGTCTCATTGGATGCGAATATCTTGGGATAGATATTTTCTGCTGCATAGGAGATCTGGTGCAGATTTGTAGGAGATTTAAAAGGTTGAAGATTTGAAAAGATTTTAGGAGAAAATCTATTTTAAATATTCAGTTTTAAATAACAAATCAGGTCAGATATTGTAGCAGGTCCAAGTCCAATTCAAGGAGCTATATAAAGCGCACAAGACCAAAGGAAAAGGTACAGAAATACAGAGAGAAAATCAAGAGCATAGGCTGAGTGTCTTAAGTATTTTGTACGAGTTTTGTATACACCATTCTAGGTTGAATTGGTGAGTTGTTTTCTGTCCTCTCTTAGAAGCTGTGAAGCGAAAGAGAGTTGTGTAACTTGATCAAAGCTGTGAAGCAGAATCAAGGTTTCTCAAAGAGGTTGTTCTTTGAGAGGTTTAAGGGATTGAGTAGTGCTCTCATATCTAAGTGGTTTCTTAGGTAGAAAGTCACTAGTAGGAATTAAGATTAGGAGATTGTCAACTGGGTTGTTGAGTCTGTAATTTAATTCTACAAGTAGTGAAATTCATCCCTGGCTTGGTAGCCCCCAGACGTAGGTAGTTAGACCGAACTGGGTGAACAATTTTGTGTGTTATTCTGCTGTTTATTTTGTCCATTGTGCAAAGTGTGTTGTTGTGACATCGCACTTAACATCACACGTCTGATACCAGAATTTCAGAGGTAATGTGAGGATACCATTCGATTAGTGTTACCAAATATTCTTCAAATGCTTAAAAACCTAATAGGGGAATGTCTATAATTGATTAATGAAGTTTAATTGAATGAATAACTCTAGGATTAGAGAGATATTGAAATATATCTATTTCACAGGGGAGAGAAAAAAATGAGTTTTTCTTCGTAAAGTTACTCAATAGGGAAGAAAAGTGGGACGCGACTTATATTAAAGGCGTGCCTGGATAACACGATTCAGACGGTGCACCTGGATGGTGTGTCCAAATAGTATTCTCCAAAAAAAAATTCCTTCAAACTGAATTGGGTGCATCCAAATTGTATTTTCTAGATAGGGCAAGATGAATAATTTCAAAATTTTAGAGTGTGGGAGAACCAATAAGAGTGTATTAAGCAATCTCCTTCTTTAAATGACTTAATATTTTTTTATCCCATGTCTTAACTTCAGGGTTTATTTTGGTTCTTTCACTTAAAAAAGTTACATATTGGTCTATTAACTCTTCAAAACATACCATATTAGTCAGTTTGTCAAATTAGCGATAAAAAAAAACTAAAAAATTCGTTACTAATTAGAAAATAGGACTAATATGGTATGTTTTGAAAAGTTAGGTGCTTAATATGGATAATTTTTTTCAGTTAAGAGACCAGAATAAACTCCGATATGAAAATACTGCATTTAGGCATGACAACAGAGCGGGTCGGAGAAGGTTTTTACCTCCCCCAAACCAAAACCCGTATCTCCAAAAAATCTTCGTTCCTTGCCCCGATCCCCAACGGGGATGGAGAAATAAAACTAAAATTCATCTCAAACGGGTTCGGGTATCCCCGCCTGCCACCATCCATTTTGTGAAATTATTTTTTTAATAGAAATATTTGTTTTTTTAAAATCAAATTACATTACAAATAATAAAATTAAAAAAAAATCTCAAAAAATTCAATACATACATTTCAAATATTTTAAATAATAAATACAAAATCAAAATATCAATACGTCGACTACACATTTGATAGTCTAAATGATCATAATTAAACAATAAAGTACATAATAAAATGAACGGGGTTGGATTCGGGGTGGGTACTGATGTTCTCATTACCCGACCCATTCATATACTTTGTAATAGGGAAAAACTCAAACTTGAACTCAAAATCAGTCAAACGGATTTTCCCCATCAAATTCAGGGTAGGTTCCAGTGGGTACTGTCGTACCTCGAAAAACGAGAGACGTCCTCGAAATGCGCAATCGCACGCCCGCAAGATGGACTTAACTGAGTCTCCACCGAAATTTATTTATTCTCAAAAAGGGAAAGGGAAAATATTGATAAAAACCACAAACAAAAGGGGTGGGAAATGATAGGGTATGGTCACCGTAACCAAAACCGGGATCGGAAGTCGATTATGCAAGGAGAAGGTATTAGCACCCCTCAAGTCCGTTGTACTCAACGAGAACCATCTAGATTGTCGAAGCGCGAATGGTTGTCAAATCTAAGGTTTACTTGCTAAGAGGGAATGAGGGGTCTTTTATTAGGGTGCTCGCCCAAACTTCGCAGTCTTGTGCCTATGTATCCTCATAGTGCAATAAGGAAATCAGAGCATTCGTAGTTCGAGGAACTACGGTTAAAGAGTTGAAAGGAAAAAAGTGGAAAAGAAAAAGGTGGATGGGTTAAAAAATAAATGTAGAGAAAGAAAAAAGGTAGATGGGTAAAAAACAAAAAGGTGGCTCGCCAGGATCTCGCAATAATGTGCCTACGTATCCTCATGGTACAATGAGGAAGTCAGAGCTCCATAGTTCGGGGAACTACGAGTGTGTGTTGATTGATTTTACTTTGTCAAAAGAAGTTTTGAGATATCTCACAGCGACGAGAAAAAAGAGAGTTTGATGAGTTGATGTTGTTTTTAGATTTTTGAGAAGAAATTGTTCTTGATGAAAATTGCACTAAAGACTATGGGTAGAGGCGAATATTTCAAACTACCAAGCCAAGCGTCTCTTGTTCAAAATACTCAGAGTGAGTGTATGAAAGCTCCATTCTCACTCCTTCTCCACCACTTAAGGCGTGTGGCACGCAATCCTAATTGTATCTTATTGTATTTTGAGTTTATTGAGAAAAGGCCACTTAATGTTGGATCAAGGGTTTTATTGTCGCAAGAGGATTATGAAAAGGGTTTAAAATTGAAATAGGTTTGAGAGGATACCACTTGACATTGGATCAAGCGTTCGAGAAATAGGTGAGGTAGATCCTAGTTCCTAAGGGGTAACTAGCAAGCAAAAATCACAATCAGAGAAAAGCGAGAAAGTAAAGAAAGTACATCAAAGTGAGGAGAGAGATACATAAAAAATACAAGGGAAATTGATGCAAGAAATAAATGGTCTCGTTGTCAGGTAGCCCAAGAGAAATTCGTGTGTGTGCACGGTGTCCTAATCTAAGACATTGAAAATAGGAATCCAAGCCTCCAAGTCTCCTTTTGTTCGGGTTAAATATAAGGTCCAAAACTCCATGCAAGGGATAGTAATCATAGTCCAAGATTTAATGTTTTTCAGAGTTTTAATCATTTTATCATGTTTTTGTATTTTTTAATAAGATGGAGAAACAAAGATCAAAAGGAAGAAAATGACATAAAGTAAAGACATGAATGATAAATGAGCAATGAAATAAATTGCGAAAAAGTAAATGAAGGAAAGTAAATAGTAAGAAAATAAAGAGCAGAAATGTAAAAGTCAGAAGTTAGAAGTTAGTAGTTAATGGTTATTGATCGAATGATCGCTTTCTCGAATCAGGACCAATTTCACGCTATGTTAAGCAATCATAAGTGGACTTATGTAGAAGTCGCACCTATCTGAGGTCGGTCAATAACAATCTTTGTGTTAAAACATGCTAGAGAAATGATATATGAATCATTCTCCTAAAGTCATGCCACAAAAAAAAAAGGAGAAATGGTCTCATCTTTAATCAAGAATTTCCATGATTAATCAAGGGAAACCTATCACTATCTCAAAGTGTCAAGAATGATCCAAATGATCATTCATCAACATATTTGAAATAATGAAGATTAACACATCCTTGAAAATCAATATTCCATGACTTTAAGATCTTCATCAACCAAAATAAAAATAAAATCGAGATGAAATGAAAAATATTAAGATGAAAAAATGGATCAATAGAAGCAAGCATTAATTTAAAAACAAATATTAGAAAAATTAGCACAAAAATAAAACAATTAAGAAGGAAAACAAAAAAAAAAGAAAAAAAAAAGAAATAAAGAAATAGCAATGAGGGGGTGTGCAACATGACTAGGAGGGAGTATGAGTAGAAATTTGAATGGGCTCAAAAGCCCATAGCCACATGAGAAAAACAAAAAGGAGTGGCAAAGCCATCAGAATCCACAAAATCACGTTCTTCTTTCCCTTTATATGAAAAACGAATCTCGCCGGAATAAACAAATCACCGCCGCTCCGACACGTCTTACGACGGCGGCTGCGGCGGTCAATCAACTACACACACTAAACCACGTTGAGTACTTATTTCAAAAACTCACGCGCAAACCAAACACAAATCGAAAAAGAGAAAGACCTACGACGATGGAAGAGAGTATGATGAAACGCTCAGGTATGACCGGCTTGGTCTTTTTCTGCGTTCAATATCGTGGTTATTGTTGGTGTTGCACTTATGTCTGTAGTTTGTGTGAATCCGTGTTGAGAGGTTGTGTTGTGAGATGTGCAGAATTGGTTTTGTGTGTGAGGAAAATCTTGAAGGTTTGTGAAGGAAATAATGTCCTGCAGTGAAAGAATGGAAGGAAGGTGATGGTGAATGATGATGGGATCAGTGAAGAAAGTTCTTGATTGAGTGGTTTTTGTAGAATTTTTCTCAGTAAGCTTGTTCCGCTTTTGGTTATTGTTTGCATGTTTTGTTGTGATTTTGTGGTTTTGTATGTGTTTGTTGAATATGTGAAAGGTTTGATGAAGATTGTTGAAGTTGTTGTTTGTTGCAAGTTTGTGGAATTGGTGCGTGAAGATGAATGATGAAGGAAGATGTTTGTTGTGGAGTTGGCAGGTTGAAGAAGATGTGTCCTTTGAGGTATTGTGTGGAAATGTTTTTTGTGCGTAGAAAGTGTAGGAATGACGTGAAAAATCCAGCCCCCTGCAATCAATTTCTCTTGATGTTTTATAGTGGAATCAGAAGAAATTTTTTATCCCGATTTTCTTGCAGCTGCATGTATTCTCGTTTGGGTTGTGTTTTTGCAGCCTTCTTTCATTTGCCTTGTTAGATTTTAGCTTGTGTTGCAGCTTTTGGCTTGTATTAGGCTTGGCATGTAGTAGTTTCTCATGGGCTCGTTATTTATTTCTCATTTTTTGTTTTTTCAATTTGCTGTATGGGCCTTGGAATGAATTTTTGGATGTGAGTTGGACCGTGTACTTCATGGCTTTTGGCAATTGTTTTTTTTTTAATCTCTCATGAGCCTCTTTTTTATTTAGTGTAATGGACTTGTCAATGTAAATGGGCTCTGAAAATTGTAAATGGACTTTTCTTGTATTTCATGAGCCCTTGGAATTATTTGAATCGTGCTTGATCTTGCAATTAATTTTCAACATCTTGAAATTCTCACTTGAAATAACTAAAATCTTGAATCAATTAATTGAGAATTAAAACCAATCATGAATCAATTTTGGCCTTTGAATGAACTAGAATCTTGAATCACAAATCAATCTTGAACCTGGCCACTTGAATCTTGATGAACCATAACCTTCATTTTGAGCCTTTTTGAGCAATACTATGGACCATATGAACATGCCTTGAAATCAGAGAATCATGATTTGAAATATGAAGTGCATTGCACAAAACCCTAAATGGATAATGATCTTGATCCTTAATGATCTTCGACCATGAAACACTTTACTTTAGCACAACCTAATGCCTTGAGCATGAAACATACTCTTGTTTGACCAAGATTAGGTCAAACTCAAATGAATTTCAACCATTGAACCTGCACACACACTTGACCTGATAATCTTGAATGAACCCTAATTCATCCTTGCAACACCTGGACTTAGACCACAAGAAAATGAAATAAAAAACACATATTAGGGTAAAAATGAGGGTATGACAGGTACCCACGGGTACGGGTTATGTTGTTATGCCTGATGAGATTAAAAAGAATATTAAACCTCTTTAAATATAAATATAAATATAGGGCGCTGATAATAATCCCATGTATAAAAAGAAATTGGCTCAGACCCTATCCTTTTTTACCTCGAAAGGAGTGTCATGAAGTTCTGTAATAGACCCTAATTATGAGTTCTGTTTTTTATACTGAAAATTTCTCGTTTCTTCATAATTCCTTCCCGGTTTCTTGACTTTGCTCAGTTTCTTTGACTTTTTTATTTTCTTTATACTTCTTCATATTTAGCTCATCTTTAACTTGATATTTTGTTAAATTCGTCGCAAATATTCATAAAAATCATGTAATGATAAACTGTCATCACTCATCCGACTTTATAACAGCTACTGATATCAAGAAGATAATTGAAGCCATTATTGCTAATGAATTTTTGGAGTTGTATGATAGGTGTGTGAGCAAACCTGAAGGAGTGATAAATTTTAAACTTGCTACTCAGAGTGTAAAATTGAAGACCAATTTGCTCCTGAAGTTGAAAGAAGAATAAAGGCAATGAATATAAGAACTCAACAGGTAGCTAAAGTTCAACCTGTCCAGGCTATGAGTTGTGAAATTTATGGTGGTCCTTTTTTAGCTATGTACTATGTTGCAACTGTGAAACAAAGTAAAGATGTAAATTATCTGAAGCAGAATAATCCTTACTCCAATACTTACAATCCAGGTTAGAAGAATCATCCGAACTTCTCCTGGAAAGATCAACAACGAAATGTTCAAAAATAGGTTTGAAATTCTGGTACCAGATATGTGATGTTACGTGTGATGTCACAACAACACACTCTGCAATGGACAATGTAAAACAACAGAAGAGAACACAAAGAATTGTTCACCCAGTTCAGTTAAACAACTTACTCTGGGGGCTGCCAAGCCAGGGATAAATTTCACTATCAGTAGAACTAATTTACAGACTCAACAACCCAGTTGACATCTCCTAAACTTAATCTCTACTTAATGAACCTTCTGCCTAAGAGACCACTTAGGTATGAGAACACTACTCAATCCCTAAATCACTTCAGTGATATAATTCAAAGATCACACACTTTGAAAAATACAACTTGATTATGCTTCACAGCTTTGATCAAGAACAACTCAAAACAACAACACCAATTCACACTAGAATGGTTTACATAACATACACGAAGACACAAACGACTCTCAGTCTTTAGCTCTTTTTCTTCGTTTCTTTCTTCAAAGGATTGATGCGCTTATATAGCTATTTGATTTGGTCTTGGGCCTACTACAATATCTGACCTGATTTGTTACTTAAAACTGAATCTTCAAAACAGATTTTCTCTCTCAAAATCTTCTTAAATCTTCAGCCTTTAAACACTCCTACAAATCTGCATCAAATCTGTTTGCAACAGAAAATATCTCCTCCAAGATATTCGCATCCAATAACTCTAACAGCTCTCCCAAATTCCAGCTAATACGCTTAACCCTAAAAATATCTCAAACCTGATGTTTTAATGATTTACATATCTGATGTCATGACATCGCATGTGACATCAGACTTCAAAACTTCAACAACTTAAAAATATAACATTAACCAATGTTAAGACTCAATGTTAAGACATCACCCATGTGACATCAACATTGAACAAACTTTGTTTTACCAAAATTCTAGCCAATCCAAGAACTAACAATCTCCCCCTTTGGCTAATTTTGGCTAAAACAATCTCTGCAACATCAGAGACTTCAGCAGCGGATAAAATTTTTAAAACAAACAGTTCTCATTTCAAAAAGCTGCACATCAAAATCAACAAGGGGCAAACTCCCCCTCAAAACCAGACCCAGCATAAGCAGCTGTTCAACATGCACACTCCCCCTCAACATCTGAACCACACCAGAACTGAGATAGGTCACACTCTACACACAAAGGCTAGGCTAACTCTCCCCCTTTTTAGCCATAATTGGACAATCACCAAACACAATGTCTTGACATAATAAATGACATAGTCAAACAACAAGTTCCAACACCTTGACTGGTCAGGCGATACAAATAATGCTCCTTGTTTGCATTATAAAAACAAACCTTTCTTCCTTCTAGTAGCACCACACAATAACCAAGAATGAGCCAGTCAAACACCAAAGATGCAGCACAGAACCTCAAGCAGAATGACTAGACTTCAGATCCACCTAAAAAGAGGAGCAAAATAATGACTGCAGCTGGAACTACTTCAGGAACCACAAAGACAGGCAGAACCTCACAGACAACCATGAAACCCAGCAAGAAACTTCCTGTGCAACAACATGCTTCTGATGATGATTGGGATGAAGACTGGAAAGCTTTTCTAGATGCAGGAGGTTCGGATAATCTGTAACTATTGATGTATTTCAAACATGTATGCCTTCAGCAGTTGAATAAAATCAATATCTAATAAAGAATACAACTGCTTAAAACACTCTATAGCACATTTAATCTTCATAAATGCAAATTCCCAATTTACTTCTCAAACTTTCAAATTGGTTTGCATCTAATGCTTTAGTGAAGATATCAGCTAACTGTTTATCTGTAGCTACATGCTCCAATGCAACAACTTTGTCCTCGACCAATTCTCTTATAAAATGATGCCTTATATCAATATGCTTAGTTATGCTATGTTGAATAGGATTCTTAGAGATATTGATAGCACTCAAATTATCACAGTACAATGTCATGACATCTTGCTTGACATTGTATTCTGTTAACATCTGCTTCATCCAAACAAGTTGAGAACAGCTACTCCCTGTTGCTATGTACTCAGCTTTAGCAGTAGAAAGAGACACACAGTTCTGCTTTTTACTAAACCATGATATCAGATTATTCCCTAAGAAGAAACAACCTCCTGAAGTGCTTTTCCTATCATCAGCACTCCCAGCCCAGTCAGCATCACAATATCCCCTTAACTCAGTCCCAGATCCATGACTATACAGCATCCCATAGTCACTAGTGCCATTAACATATTTCAGGATCCTCTTCACTTGATTCAAGTGACTAACCTTAGGCTCAGATTGATATCTGGCACAAACTCCAACAACAAAAGAAATGTCAGGTCTGCTAGCTGCGAGATACAATAGACTCCCAATCATGCTTCTATATAAAATTTGATCCACACTAACTCCATGTTCATCCTTGGATAATTTTAAATGAGTAGGAGCAGGAGTCCTCTTATGATTAGCATTCTCTAGACCAAAACTTATTCACTATGTTCTTTGCATACTTGCTCTGAGAAATGAATATGGAGTCCTCCATTTGTCTAACTTGTAGACCAAGAAAATAGTTGAGCTCTCCAACAAGACTCATTTCAAACTCAGACTGCATCTGTTCCACAAAATGTTTCACCATTGCATCTGACATCCCACCAAATACTATGTCATCAACATAGATTTGAACTATCATCAGTTTTCCTCCTTCCTCTTTAACAAACAAGGTCTTGTCAATCCCTCCCTTTCTATAGCCATTCACAACCAGGAATTCAGTAAGCCTTTGACACCAAGCTCTTGGTGCTTGCTTCAAACCATATAGAGCTTTCCTTGACATTCTTTGGCTCAATTTTGGAGACAAAACATGAACTTGCTACAACTTCTCTTGACCTAGTCCTCACTCCAGAATTTGGATCACCTATAATAAGCTCCTTTGGGTGGTCCTTCTGCACTCTGATAGAAGGATCTTTATGAGGTTGCTCAGATTCAGGCTCAGCAGCAGCAACACGAGGAGTTGGACTTCTGTCTTCAGCTTCTGGTGTAACTTTACCAACTGATGTTCCAACATCATCTAGGACATCATCATCTTCCTGCTTATCATTGTCATCAATCACCACATTGATGGACTCCATCATCACCTTGGTTCTAGAGTTGAAAACCCTATATGCTCTGCTGTTGGTAGAGTATCCCAAAAATATTCCTTCATCACTTTTGGAATCCAATTTTCTTCTCTATTTTCTATCAGCCAGAATATAACATCTACTTCCAAAAACATGAAAGTATTTAACATTAGGTTTTCTTCCCTTCCATAGTTCATACAGAGTGGATGAAGTGCCTCTTCTCAGGGTAACCCTGTTGTGAATGTAGCAGGCAATATTCATGGCTTCAGCCTAGAAATGATAGGGAAGTTTCTTGGCATGGATCATAACTCTAGCAGACTCTTGGATAGTTCTGTTCTTCCTCTCAACTACTCCATTTTGCTGAGGAGTAATAGGAGATGAAAACTCATGACTTATACCTTCAACAGAGCAAAATTCTTCAAACTTGCTATTCTCAAACTCACTTCCATGGCCACTCCTTATCCTGATAACATTACTCTCATTTTCTCTTTAGAGTCTTTGACAAAGATCTTTAAAAACATCAAACACCTCTGATTTGTCTTTGATGAAGCTCACCCAGGTGTACCTTGAATAGTCATCCACAACTACATATGCATATTTCTTTCCATCCAGACTTTCAACCTGCATAGGTCTCATCAAGTCCATATGAAGTAGTTCCAAGACCTTGGAGGTGGTGTCATGTTGAAGCTTCGGATGAGACATCTTTGTCTGCTTCCCTTTTTGACAGTCTCCACACACTTTTCCTTCCTCAATATTAAGTTTGGGAATTCCTCTGACTGCTTCTGAGGAGATGATTCTCTTCATTCCCTTTAGGTGAAGATGTCCCAACTTCTGATGCCAGATTTTGACATCATCTTCTTTAACAAAAACACAAATGGAAGAATTTGAGTCTTGTGGCACCCAAAGATAACAATTGTCCTTAGATCTGACTCCCTTCATAATAACTTCTCCTTTATCATCTTTGACAATGCATTCAGACTTTGTAAAGTCTACTTTGAATCCTTGATCACAAAGTTGACTAATGCTAATCAAATTTGCTGTCAGTCCTTTAACAAGAAGAACATCCTCCAGTCTGGGAGCACCAACGCAGTTCAGTTTACCAATCCCCTTGATCTCTCCTTTGACCCCATCACCAAATGTAACGTGGCCTGAAGAATGAAGCTTCACATCTACCAACAGATTCTTAACTCTAGTCATGTGCCTTGAACACCCACTGTCAAAGTACCAATCTTCTTTGGTGGAAACCATTAAAGAAGTGTGAGCTATCAAGCTGGTAACCTTAACTTTAGGGACCCATTGCTTCTTAGGCTTGGTAACCTGCCTTCCTTTATGACAGTTCTGTCTGGGAACAACCTGATGAGCCTTCTGTGGATATCCATGTAGCTTATAACAATAAGCCTTAATATGTTCAAAACATCCACAATGGTGACATCTCCAGTGTCTGTATTTCTTCTTAGATGGAGTTCTGTCATGATGTTTTAACATCTGTTTTAACATCACTGGTTTGGAGGTGATAACATCATTAGAACCTGCATCATTGGTGAATCCCAAACCATATTTGTCTGCAGCCATCTTCCCAATACTAAGAATGTTGTCTAAAGCATCAGTACCATTGTTCAACATTCTGATAGTTTTGGTCATAGAGTCCAGTTTATAGTTAAGCATACTGACTTCAGCTTCAAGTTCAGTCTTTTCAGCTTTTAACTGTACTATGGTTTTCTTCAGCTCTTCTCCTTCAAGACACACTTGTTCACTTCTTATGAAAAGATCTTTATAAGTGACAACAAGTTCATCATAAGTAACCTCATCATCACAAGAATCATCATTTGACTCATAAACCCCAACCATAGCTCTAACAAGTTTAGCTGAATTTTCTTCAGATTCACTCTCACTGTCAGACCAAGAAGCTGATAACCCTTTCTGCTTCTTTAGAAAAGTAGGACATTCCTTCTTGACATGTCCATACCCTTCACACTCATAGCATTGTATCCCTTTGTCATTACTGGACTTTTCTTCATCTTTAGACTTCTTCCTTTGTTCTCCTGATCTGTTGATGTCAGAAGTAATGTTCTTGACATTGGGATTATAACTCCTATTTATCCTCTTCATAACTTTGTTAAACTGTTTTCCCAGCAAAGCAATAGCCTGAGACAGCTCCTCCTGAGAATCGTCCTTTTTCCCTTTCTTGGCTTCTTCAGAATTGGAAACCAAAGCTATACTCTTGGACTTCTTTTCAGGTTCCTCTTCACTTAACCCTAGCTCAAATGTTTGAAGAGATCTAATAAGCTCATCAACCCTCATTTTGCTGATGTCTTGAGCTTCTTCAATTGCAGTCACCTTTATCTTATACCTCTTGGGAAGGGATCTAAGGATTTTCCTCACCAGCTTTTCTTCAGTCATCTTCTCTCCAAGAGCACTAGAGGCATTAGACAGCTCAAGAATGCTCATATAAAAGTCATGAATAGTTTCATCTTCCTTCATCTTTAGACTTTCAAACTTTGATGTCAGAAGTTTAAGTCTTGACATCTTAACCTTTGAAGTTCCTTCATGAGTAGTCTTTAAGATGTCCCAAGCTTCCTTAGCAACTTCACAGGTATTGATCAACCTGAATATGTTCTTATCAACTCCATTGAAAATAGCATTTAAAGATTTGGAATTTCCAAGGGCAAGCTCATCTTCTTCCTTGGTCCATTCTTCTTCAGGTTTCAGTTTTGAGCTGCCTTCTTTTTCTTTCCCAGCATCATCTTTCTCAACAACAACAGGTGCTTCCCATTCTTTTATGATAGCCTTCCAAGCCCTGCTATCCAAGGATTTCAAAAAGGTAATCATCCTTGGCTTCCAATAATCATAATTAGATCCATCCAGAATAGGGGGTCTATTCACAAATCCACCAACTTCCTTGTCCATCTTACCAGAAAGTATCAGCCCTAGATCTCACCCAGATGCAGAGCAGGATGCCTGCTCTGATACCAATTGAAATTCTGGTATCAGATATGTGATGTTACGTGTGATGTCACAACAACATACTCTGCAATGGACAATGTTAAACAACAGAAGATAACACAAAGAATTGTTCACCTAGTTCAGTTAAACAACTTACTCTGGGGGTTGCCAAGCCAGGGATGAATTTCACTATCAGTAGAATTAATTTACAGACTCAACAACCCAGTTGACATCTCCTAAACTTAATCTCTACTTAATGAACCTTCTACCTAAGAGACCACTTAGGTATGAGAACACTACTCAATCCCTAAATCACTTCAGTGATATAATTCAAAGATCACACACTTTGAAAAACACAACTTGATTCTGCTTCACAGCTTTGATCAAGAACAACTCAAAACAACAACACCAATTCACACTAGAATGGTTTACAACACATATACGAAGACACAAATGACTCTCAGTCTTTAGCTCTCTTTCTTCGTTCCTTTCTTCAAAGGATTGATGCGCTTTATATATCTATTTGATTTGGTCTTGGACCTACTACAATATCTGACCTGATTTGTTATTTAAAACTGAATCTTCAAAACAGATTTTCTCTCTCAAAATCTTCTTAAATCTTCAGCCTTTAAACACTCCTACAAATCTGCATCAAATCTGTTTGCAACAGAAAATATCTCCTCAAAGATATTCGCACCCAATAACTCTAACAGCTCTCCCAAATTCCAGCTAATATGCTTAACCCTAAAAACATCTCAAACCTGATGTTTTAATGATCTGCATATCTGATGTCATGACATCGCATGTGACATCAGACTTCAAAACTTCAACAACTTAAAAATATAACATTAACCAATGTTAAGACTCAATGTTAAGACATCACCCATGTGACATCAACATTGAACTAACTTTGTTTTACCAAAATTCTAGCCAATCCAAGAACTAACAAGGTTCCTCATCAGTATCAGAACCAGCAACAATATCAACCTCAACAAAACTACCAAAATCAATTCCAGCAACAATATTAGCAACAGGCTCCTAAAAAGGCAGATTGGGAATTGGCCATTGAAAAGATGGTTGCTCAAAACTCCTAATTTCAAGAAGAGACAAGAAACAATCAATGGAACACTACAACTTCCATTAAAAATCTTGAAGTTCAGATGGGTCGGATAGCACAATAAATGATAGGTTCTCAAGCACAGGGTTCTCTTCCTAGTGCAACAATGACAAATCCAAGAGAGCATAATAATGTGAGTGTTGTGATGACAAGAAGTGATAAGTCAATTAAGGGTCCTAAAGACAAAACAGTGGAAGAAGACCATTTTCAAGAGGTAGATCTGGAAATAAAGGATAATCAGAAAATTGTTAAAGAAGATGTCACACCAAAGTGGTTGAGAAGGAAAAACAGAAAGAGCCAAAACCAACCATCAAACTCTCATACCCTCAGAGAACCAAGAAGAAGGATCAACATGAATTTTTTTTAGAAGTTCTTAGAAATGTTTAAGAAGCTTGAAATTAATATTCCATTCTCTAGAAAACTTATACTTTTGACTGAAACTTACAGTGTTATTTTGCAAGGTATGAAGATTCTTGTGAAGAAGAAAGATATGGGCTCCGTCACCATTCCATGCATAATTTGGGATAGAAAATTCAAGAAAGCACTTATTGATGTCAGGAATACTATGAGGTATAAGGATGATGTGGAGACTAGTAACAGAGTTGAAGTATTAGACACAGTGATTGCTCAGTCTATTCAGAACCAAATCCATAAATCACCTTTAGAAAGAGTCCTTAGCCTATCTGTCAAAGAAATATAAGAGAATGAGGAGAATAAAGAAGTGTTAGCTTTGATGGAAACATAACCTCAATGACTAAGATCCAAATGGCACCAGTGGGAGGACTTAAGGGCCCCACATGAAGCAGAAGGAAAAAGGGAATTTGAAACACGTACAGAGTTGAAGCACCTATATGAGAATCTGAAGTATGTCTTCTTGGACTCTGAAAAGAATTTTTTGGAAATCATAAGTTACGGGCTACAAGAAAAAGAAGAAGAGAAATAGGTACAAATATTAAAGAAATACAAAAGTGTTATGGGATGGACCATTGGGGACTTGAAAGGGATTAGCCCCATATTATGCAAGCACAAAATACTGATGGAGGATAATCACAAACTAGTGGTTCAACCCCAAAGAAGATTGAATCCAATAATGAAAGAGGTAGTGAGAAAAGAAGTGGTGGAGTTGTTGGATGCATATATGATTTATCCTATTTTTGATAGTTCATGGGTGAGTCTAGTGCGTGTGGTGCCAAAGAAGGGAGGAGCAACGGTGATGCTGAATGAGAAAGATGAATTAATTTCCACTCGCACAGTAACTATCTGGAGACTGTGTATTGATTATAGAAGGCTCAACACCACAACAAGGAAAAATCATTTTCCTCTCCCTTTTATTGATCATATGTTGGAGAGGTTCGCCAGTCATGAGTATTATTATTTTCTAGATGGATATTCAGGGTATAATCAGATTGTTGTAGCTCTTGAGGACCAAGAAAATATAGCGTTCATGTGCCCTTATGGTATTTTTTTCCAACAGAAGGATGCCATTTGGGTTGTCACTATAATAAATAACGCTTTTTATGACGAAGCTTTCACAACGAACAATATAAAATTGAGGGTGTATGTATCGAGAGCGCCTTGATTTTAAGAAAAAAATCTCTTACCTCGGTTCTTTGTAAAGTCGACATAACAATATGCTCAGTGTTTGAGATTTAATTCCCAGCTCCTGCAGTTTTATGTTTTATATGGAACCAAATAGGCGCCTTTAATTTCCATAGATTTTACGTCGGATATGTTACCTCGGTTTTTAATAAAATCGAGATATATAGCCTCTAATTTTTTATCCTTTTTGGAATAAAAAAGGCGCCCTTATTTTTTTAAAGTTTTACATCGGATATGTTACCTCGGTTTTCAGTAAAACCACGGTATTAATTCTTTATATTTTTTATTCACTCAGTGTCGACCTCATTCACTTCTCGAGTCAACGAAAGAAAACTTATTCTCCAAGGAGCAGTAGCGAAGGAACACTTCTTCTCCAGTCAACGAAAGAACACTTATTCTCCAACGAGCCCTAGCGAATGAAAGAACATCATTAATATCTGGTATGTTATTATTGTTGTTGTTGTTCTTGTTGTTGCTTTGGTCCATTACTGTTGTTCTTATTATTCTTCATTATTGTTGTTCTTGTTATTCTCCATTACTGTTGTTCTTGTGTATTATGGTTGTGTACTATTTTTATTTTTTTCATAAGCTTTATGTGATTATGGATCATAGTTGGATGAAAGCCAGTAAATTAAGTGTAGAGTATGAGAATAGATTGAAACAATTTATTGATTTCACAGAAAAAAACCTTCCTGACAATAATGGGATTTTGTATTGTCCTTGTAAAAACTGCTTTAATATGAAAAAAAACATCATATGGATGTTATATTCAATCATTGTGATTGTGATAGAATTTCAAAATTACATGAAATGGGTATGGCATGGTAAAGCGACAATTAAGAGACCTCTGTCACATACAGTTGAAGATGATGAAGTTATGAATAATACCCTAGAAGATATCACTCGTGATATTGGAGTTGATGCTTTCAAAAAAACATCAATGTTAGATACTTTGAGAAGAGGCATGGAAGATTCGTTGTATTCGGAATGTAAAATTTTTACAAGATTGTCAGTTGTATTAAGATTATTTAATCTTAAGGCAAAAGGTGGGTGGAAGAATAAAAGTCTCACTGAATTGCTTGAATTATTGAAACAAATGTTTCCCGAAGGTAACACGCTGTCGAACCGTACTTATGAGGCCAAAAAGATATTGTGTCCAATGGATTTGGACTATGTTGAAATACCTGGATGTCGTAATGATTGCATATTATATAGGAAAGATTTTGAAAACTTGAAGGAGTGCCCGAGGTGCGGGGAGTCACGCTACAAGTAGAAGGACAGTGGTGTTGATAACCTTGATGGTGTAACTAGCAAGTGTTGCCAAGGTGATGTGGTACCTACCGATAATTCCAAGGTTCAAGAGATTGTTTTCTAATGCTAGTGACACAAAGAATACTAGATGGCATGCAAATGAAATAGTGTGTGATGGAAAAATTTGCCATGTAGCTGATTCATTGAAATGAAAGAAAATTGATTCTTTGTATCTAGATTTTGCCCTTGAACCGAGGAACCTTAGGTTTGGACTTTCCACCAACGGAATGAACCCTTTTAGTAATTTGAGTACTAACCATACATCATGGCTTGTTCTTCTCATAATTTACAACCTATCTCCATGGTTGTGCGTGAATCGCAAGTATATGATGCTATCGATGATGATTTTGGGTGCAAAACAACCAGGCAACGACATTGACGTTTATTTAACGCCATTGATTGAAGATTTGAAAATTTTGTGGGAGGGAGGTGTTGATGTTGATGATGCGTATACATGTGATAACTTTAAGTTGCGTGCCATGTTGTTCTGCACAATCATTGACTTTCCTGCATACGGTAATTTGTCTGGATACATCGTCAAGGGACATAGAGCATGTCCTATATGTGAAGTTGGTACATGTCACCACCAATTACAAAAAGGAAAAAAGACAGTTTATCTTAGGCATAAAAAATTTCTAAGACCTAATCATCCATATCGTAGATTGCGGAAGGCTTTTAATGGAGAGCAGGAGTTTGATATCGCTCCAAAGCCCTTAACTGGGAAGGAAGTTTATAGAAAATAACAACACATTAAGGTTGTCTTTGAAAAGAAACAAAAAAGTCTGCGGAGAAAAATATTTGGAAAAAGAGGTCGGTATTCTTTGATCTTCCATATTAGTCTAGTCTTGATGTAAGACATTGTCTTGATGTGATGCATGTGGAGAAAAATGTATGTGATAGTCTGATTGGAACACTTCTCAACATTAAAGGCAAGACAAAAGATACTAAGAAATCCCATGAAGATATGGTTATGATGGGTATACGACAAGAGTTAGCTCCAAAAGAAATAGGAAATAGAATCTATTTGCCCCAATCATGTCACACTCTTTCTAAAAAAGAGGGGAAAATTTTGTGATTGTTTGCAGGGTATTAAAATTCCCCAATGGTACTCATCAAATGTGAAGAAACTTGTGTCAGAGAATGATCACAAATTAGTTGGCTTAAAATCTCATGATTGTCATGTCTTGATGCAACAACTTCTACCAGTGGCTATCTGTGGCATTTGACCAAGATATTTAAGGGTGACTATAACCAGATTATGCTTATTCTTCAATGTTATATGTAGTAAATTTATTGATCCTGGAAATTTAGATGACTTGGAACACGAAGCTGCAGTTATCTTGTGCCAATTAGAGATTTTTTTCCCTCAATCATTCTTTGACATTATGGTTCAATTAGTTGTTCATCTAGTAAGGGAGATTATAATTTGTGGTCCAATTTATTTACGGTGAATGTATCTGGTAGAGCATTACATGAAGATTTTTAAAGGGTATACAAAGAATAATCCCCGTCTGGAAGCTTCGATTGTAGAAAGGTACATCACAAAAGAAGCTATTAAGTTTTGTACAAACTATTTATCAGAAGCTTCCTTTATAGGAATTCCTGAGTCTCATCATGATGATTGTTATGATGGTAGAGGTATTCAAGGTTTAAATTTTAAGGCATTTTCCCGAGATGTACCTCTTCAAGCACATTTGCATATATTGAATAACCTTAGTGAAGTTCAACCTTACTTGACCGCCCATAAAAGTATTTTAAAGGAAAAATTCTCCCATATGAATGAAAAATGGTTGTTGACATAGAATAACAAAACTTTCATAAATTGGTTTAATGAAAGTATTTCTAAAGAGAGTAGTGCATCAGATCTTTGCAAATGGTTGTCACGTATGCCTAAGTTTATTGTAATTACTTGGAGTGCATCAGAAATTTCTAAATATTCATTCTATACAAAATCAAAGGATGGTCATAGCACCATACAAAATAGTGGGGTTATGATTGAGGCTGAATCCAAATACTTTTCTAGTTATAAATATAACAATCTTGTACTAGCATATAGGGCGTACTTTGGGGTCATTTAGGCGATTTTGGAGATTGATTATGTTTCTTTTAAAGCGCCTTTATTTAATTGTAAGTGGATTGACAATAAAACTGGTGTAGAAACCGATTAATTGGGATTCACGTGGGTTGATATTCATAAGGAAACTTATAAAGACGAACCTTTCATCATGGCATCCCATGTAAAACAAGTTTTTTATGTCATTGATCCTTCTAACACTAGATGGTCAATTGTTCTTCAAGGTAAACATCTTCCCGATAGTATTGATGAAAATCAAGATTTTAACTATGAGACGCCTGTCGCACCTCGAAAAAATCATCGAAGACACGACCCTCGCGCGAAAGGCGCAGAAAACGGTTCGACAGAGTCGCCACCGAACTTTATTTATCCCCAAAAATAGGGAAAGGAAAATATCGAGAAAACCTTTAAGGAGATAAGAACATGGTCGTCGCAACCACATTCTGGGTTCGGGAGTCGGTTACGTGAGAGGAAGGTACGCGCACCCCCTCACGTTCGTTGTACTCAACGGGAACCTCTTAGTTCGAATTGTGAGGAAACATTATCTAAGCTTGTTTGTTTTCTTCTCAATGGTAAACGCGAAACGATAAGATAAAGGGAAAATATACTAAGGGGAAATGGGGTGGTTTTAGGATAGGGTGCTCGGCAAGATCATCGCGACCTCGGGCCTACGTATGCTCATTCGGATGAGAATGAGGAATCAGAGCAATCGTAGTTCGACTACGGGGTTTGACGGAAAAAGATGGTAGTGTGGAAAAGGTGGAAAAAGAAAAAGTGTGGACGCAAACGGGGGAAAAAGAAAAAGTGTGCTCGCCAAGATCATCGCAATCTTGTGCCTACATATCTTTACTCGGACGAGAATAAAGAATCAGAGCAGTCGTAGTTCATGGTACGCCCACGAAAAGAGGTTAGGGTTTGAATTTTAGGAGCCGAAAGATTGAATGGCATGTAACCCAAGGGGCGTGCCTCGAGAGCAGTCACCCAAGAATCCAAGGAATATGAGACTCCAAGAATTCAGTTCTTTCGTGAGTTGATTGCGAAAATGTTCAATAAGGATTAAGTGTTTTAAGACGAAAGGGTTAATGAACAACAACCCAAAGGCGTGCCTTGAGAGCCATTCATTCGAAGATCCAAGGAATGCTAGATTCCAAGAAATCTCCTCCTTTCGTTAGTTGATTAAGAAAGCGTTTGAAAAAGATCGAATCGGATTGGTTGAGAAAAAAGGTGAGGATCGATACTAGTCCCTAGGGGTGCTCCTAGTAACGAAACCTACGAAGTGTGCGAGTGTGCATTTGACGACGAGGCAAAAGGCACTCGAATACGAGAATGTTTCGAAGGGTGGCTCGACGACGAGTCGAGGATTAGTTTGGAAATGGTTTGGTTTTTTAAGTGTTTTAGGGAGAATGCCGATTATTCGATAAATGAGACGTCGGCCTCGTAACCAACTAATCGGGGCATTATTGGGATGCTAGATCCCAACGACACCTTTTTTATTCGACTGATTTACGAAATATTGTTTGATGAACAACAAAAGTACCACATGGAATGCTAGACTCCAATGGCATTCCTTTGTCCAAATAGTTAAGACGAGTGTTTTAGGAGCGAAAGGTCGAATGATCACCATCTAAGGCGTGCGCCTCAATAGCGGTCACTCAAGAACCCAAGAAGTGCTAGACCTCAAGAATTCAATTCTTTCGCAATTTAATTAAGAAAAACGATTTGATTAGGTGCGTTAAGTATTTTAGTCGGAAGTAGCGTTTGAATAAATGAAAATGGTTAGATATGCATGAATATGAATATGATATGGATACGAATAAGAATGAACAATAATATAATCGAGATAATATTAACAAGGTATAATATAACATAAAATTGGTCTCGTCTTAATCGGAATTTGTTCGAGAAAATCGATAATCAACGATTTTTTACTTTCATTGACCAAAATGAAAATAAAAGAAATACAAAGTGACAATCAAGAAATTAAATCAAAAAAAATGAATACAAAGAATAAAGGTCTCACCTTTATCGAGATTTAACCGAGAAATCGATAAATCAATCGATATTTAGTTTTCATGGACCCAAAATGAATAAAAATGATGTAATGAAATAAATTGAAATAAAAAATAAATAGGCCTCATATAAATCAAGATTTTGAATCGATTTAAAAAAAATCAACTTTAATCAAGATATTTTTGATATCATTGGCCCTAACTAAAATAAAAATAGAAAGGAATAGGTTAAGAAAATCAAGTGATCTTCAAAGAAATTTATTAAAATATTCAGAAATGTTTAAAAAAAACCAAAACACAAAAAAAAAATAGATTGAAAAAAAAAGAAATTAAAAAGAGAGAGAGAGGGGAGGTGCGGATCAGATTAAAGGTGTGAAATAGGAATATATGGTGGTGTATTTAATTACATATCATGGAATCATATGGGCTTGAAGCCCATCATCCACGACTCAAAAAAAAAGAAACATTAACTCTAAAAAAACAAGGGATGGTGAATCAGTATGCCACGCTCAAAACCAAAATGGAATACAGCTAGGGTAAACCGTCACAATTAACTCATCCTTTTAAAACTTCAACAGGTCATTCCAAATAGCAGTGTTTTAAAATGAAAAGAAAAAAAAGCTCATAATAAGATTCATCACTGCTTAAGCATCTACAATAGGTTAAGGAAAAATGCAGTTTCGATCTTAACGACAACAAACTCTCTTCGTCTCACCGTAATCTTTTCCTTTTTCTGATTTCGATTAATTTGTGATGAGTTTTGGGTTTCGATTTCCATCTCTCTTCTTCATCTTGTTCTACGATTTCACGATTTGGTTTTCTGGGTTTTCGATGGTTTGTGTTTGATCATGTGATGAAGGATTTGTAGTTGTTGTGGTTGATTGAAGATTTAGGTTGATGTATGGTGGTTGTTGATTTTGGTTGGGTTGAAGGGAGTTTTGTGAATGGTGAATGTTTGAGAAGAAAAAGATGGTGCGATAACTGTGTTATGTAGTGGTGGCGGTTTATTGCGATTTTAGTGGTGGTGGCAAGGTTGTAGTTGCTGCGATTGAAGTTTATGAGCGGTTTTGTGAATGGGTGTAGGAACGGCCACAGGTGATGGTGAAGTGCAAGTTACGGATCGTTTTCTATTTCGCCTCTTGGAGGTTTCAAGAGGTAGTTTCTTTTTCTTTTTTTATCCCCCTTTTCGAATTCCTCTGTTCTCTCTACTCTTTCTCTCCTCGTCCTGTTGCTGTTGTTTTTGTGATTTATGAAGAGTTTGGGTAGTTATTGATGAAGGTTTTGTTTATAGTTTTTTTTTATGTGTTTTGGTGACATTTGCAGGTTTTAAGGATGAATAGAGAAGAGGGGACGTTGGGTTGTTGATGGTGTGGATCGAAAAATGGAAGTTATCGAAGATTCAGGGTTTTTTATTTTAAAGGACTTGTGTTGTGAAGTTGATTGAAGGTAGAGAGTTTTTTTTGTGTGTATCGAAGGTCACCGTTCTTTTCTTCTCCTTTTCAAACCTCCTCCTCCTCTTTATTTAATAATCATCCTTGTTTAATTTTTGAAATTGTCAGGTCCTTTTTTCAAAGTGTTGGTTTTGTTGTTCCATTTTTATGCAAGTCTTGGTTGGTGGAGTAGGCTGTAGTGTATCAGTGATGCAGAGTGCAGGTTATTTTGTCTGGTGTGGAAAAGTCGTTTTTGCAATGCTGCGGTTTGGCTTTGTGTTGTTGTTGTTCTGTTGATAGGCACTGGTTTGTTGGAATGGTGGTACGGGCTTGTGCAGAGTTTGGTTTTGGCTTCATCACTTTTTTTATAATTTTGGTAACATGGGCTTTTTCTATAAGTGGACTCTTTGTTGTAATTGAAATTGGGTCATACTTTGTAATTGACCTCCCTTATTATTTTTTGTCATTTTTTCATGAGTATAATTTTTTGTAGAACTTTGGTAGAAATTGATTTGGACTTGACTTTTTTATGAGCTTTGAACCATTATTTGCACCCTCTAAATTTGCTTGAACCAATTTCCTTGAACTTGAACTTAATTAAAGATTTCCATGAATCATATTAAGACAATATCAATTGGATCCAAATTGTACACCATATGCCTTGTAATCAATTCTTGAGAAACGAAATCAAAATTTTAATCCCATTTAAGATATGTCATGCTTAAATCGAATCCAAGAATTTCACTTAAAGCCGAGTTCCAACCATCTTTGACTTCTTCTCGATTCAATGCCTTGAATTAATCTTGAAACTAGAAGGTAAAGGCTTGTCATGTGAACTGCATTGCCCCAACACCTTAATTTGAAACGAACTGGATCCTGATGATTCTCAAATCATCAAGCAATTGACTTTCACACAACCTGATAACTTGATCCACACGCAGATAATCTGAACTTGCACATAAACCCTGACTGAAACTTCAAACACAACCACTTGAATCAATCACACTCAAGTCTTGACCTTGAAACACGCCTTGCCTGACCATTAAACCTCAATCACTACAACACCCAGAGATAACATTTTTTTTGAATTTTCTGAATGACAATTAGTGGGTGGATTATACAGATTAAAGTTATACACAGGTAGGACAAATTTGGGGTATGAAAACGCCTTGTTTAGCCACACATGTATATCAAGTATCTGAAGAAAATGATTCAGATGATGTGCATGATATTCGTCGTGATCAAGAAGAGGGAATATGGGAAAACTAGTAAGTAAATGTTTTATATCCCTTTGAAATTTATAATTAATCATTTTACTCCTTTTTAATCATTGTACTATATATTTAAAGTTGTTGTTAATTGACCTAATTAGTTTAAAATGTTGTTCAAACTATAGGTGCTTAAGGACCAGTGACAAATCCTATTGGACAAACTACACAACTTTCCATTTTGGTTATTGTGAAAATGGTTATGTAATTGGTTTTGTAATCCAGGCTCCAAAAAATATGGTTCTATAATCCTATAATTGGTTCTAGAAATATGGTTCTATAATACATGTGAAAATGACAGTACAAAAAAAACACCCCTTGGTTTTTCATAAAATCGAGTTAATAATATTGAGATATTACCTCGGAGTTAAATAAAACCGAGGTAAAAACATTGGCGCACCATCCAGTTCTAAAAATGCTGAAAATACTAATCCCGGGGATCGAACCAACGATCTTTTAATTTCTAACCTCAACTTTATATTAATCAAAGTGACAAGTGATTGCTTTTCATGTCTCCGTCTATTACCTCGCCTGTGTAACCAAGATTATATGCAATCCATGGCCTTCATTATATGTGTTATTTGTAGTAGTGTGTGCAATGCCCCGGCTACTTTTCAAAGATGTATGACATCCATATTCCCCAAATGCTTGAAAAGCACATGGAAGTGTTTATGTATGACTTTTTTGTTTTTGGTTCTTCTTTTGATAACCGTTTAACTAACTTGTCTCTTGTCTTAAAAAGGTGCCAGCAAACAATCCTAATTTTGAATTGGGAAAAGTGTCATTTTATGGTACAAAAAGATATAGTGCTAGGTCACAAAATTTCCCACAAAGAAATAGAAGTTGACAAAGCAAAAGTGGGTGTAATTGCTAATATCCCACCCCCTGTGAATGAAAAGGGGATAAGGAGTATCTTAGGACATGCAAGTTTATATCGCAGGTTCATAAGATATTTTTCTAAGATTGCTAAACCGTTGACTAATTTTCTTGTAAAAGACAAGCCTTTCACTTTTGACAAAGAATGTATGGTTGCATTTGAAACTTTAAAGGGTAAGTCGGTTTCTGCACCTATTGTGATTGCCCCATATTAGTCTCTTCTTTTTTAGATCATATGTGATGCAAGTAGCATTGCAGTAGGGGCTGTTTTAGGACAAAGAAGAGAAAATGTTTGCATGTGATATATCATGCTAGTCATGTTCTTATACCTGCTCAGATGAACTATGCAACTACCGAAAAGGAGTTGTTAGCTGTTGTTTATGTTTTTGACAAATTCAGGTCTTACTTAATAGGGTCAAAAATAATTATGTATACTGACCATGTTACTTTAAAGTATTTATTTGTTAAACAATAATGAAAGCCAAGACTTCTGGGAGGGATACTACTGCTTCCGAAGTTTGATCTTGAGATCCGAGATAAAAAGGGGTGTGAGAACATTATTGCTGATCACTTGTATCGCATGTCCCTGATTAAGGAAATAAAAGAGAAACACCCTATTCAGGATGCATTTACTGATGAATGTATCTTGGCTATTACCATGTTCCATGGTTTGCAGACTATGTGAACTATTTAGTAGGTGGAGTGATACCTGATGATTTTGACTATAACAAAAAGAAAAAGTTTTTACATGGTTGCAGGTTGTATCTGTAGAATGATCCATTCCTTTACAAAAAAGGGATAAATGGATTGCTTCAAAGATGTATCCAAGAAGGAGAGCAAAGGGACATCCTTAAGGCTTATCATAATTCAGAAAGTGAAGGACATTTTGGTGGAGATAGAACAGTAACCAAATTTCTCCAATCAGGATTATATTGGTCCACTTTGTTTAAAGAGACTCACTTCATAGTTCAAGAATGTGACAGATGCTAGAGGATAGGTAACATTTCAAAAAGGAACTAGATGCCCTACAATGCTATGTTAAAGGTAGAACTGTTTGCTGTTTGGGGTATAGATTGTACGGGACCATTTCCCCCATCATTTGGTAAGAATTACATTTTGGTGGCGGTTGACTATGTGTCTAAATGGGTAGAAGTTGTAGCGTTACCCACAAATGAAGCTAAAGTGGTAGTAAAGTTTCAGATAACTAATATCTTTGCAAGGTTTAGAGTGCAAAGGGCACTAATAAGTGATGAAGGTACATATTTTTTGAATCGCCTTATGGAAAACATGCTTGGAAAATACAATGTTAACACAAGATTTGCACCCCATACCGTCCTCAAACAAGTAGGCATGTGGAAGTTTTTAACAGGCAAAGTAAGCAAATTCTAGAAAAGACTGTGTGTGCCTCTAGAAAAGATTGGGAAACAAAGTTGGATGATGCATTGTGGGCATATAGAATTGCGTTCAAAACACCCATAGGTGTGTCTCCTTATTAGCTAGTTTATGTAAAATTTTGTCATTTACCTTTTGAGCTGGACCACAAAGCATAATGGGCCTCAAAATTCATGAATTACGATATCTCAAAAGCATGTGATTCCAGAATTCTTCAGCTCCATGAGTTGGAAAAATTTATGAACCAAGCTTACGAGAATGCCAAGATTTACAAAAAACAAACAAAAAATGTCATGATCGAAAGATTCAGAAAAGGGAATTTTAGGAAGGATAATTGGTTCTCTTGTTTAATTCCAGATTGAAGTTGTTCCCTGGAAAGCTTAAGTCTATATGGTCTGACCCATTCATTGTCAACAAAGTGTTCCTTCATGGGGAATTTGAGTTGAAGAATAACACCAATGGAGACACCTTTAAATTTAATTCCATAGATTGAAACCTTATCACCAGAGACATGAAATTGGCCTGGTGGAAGAGGTTCAACTCAGAGCACCATAGACTGGTCATATGTCGAGTTGTGGGCATTAAAAAACGCTTATTGGGAGGCAACCCAAGGGAGTAACAATAGTTGTAATTTTAGTTGTGTGATTTATATTTTGTATTTCATATTTTAAGAGTCGAATAATGCATAGCCAAGCAAAAAGGGGACAATTTCTCAAAGACAAGGCAAATCAAAAAGAAAAAAATCTAAATTTTTTTCCTTTTACCCATACGCATATGACCCACCTCATACGCGTATGGGAATGCCAAAATTCCCCAAAAAATGCATGTCTATGCTCATACGCATATAAAGGTCCCCATACGCGTGTTGGAAGTCCATTGGTCACGCAGGATACAAAAAGGTTGGGCCATACACATATGGTCAGGTGATACGCGTATGCAACGTTCACCTGGAACCATACGCGTATGATATGTGATATGAATTTTCAACTAAAATTTTGTTTTTCCCATATGCGTATGAGGGGTCTCATACGCGTATGGCCCTGTAGGCAGTGTATGATATGCGTATGACGCGTGCGGGCAGCCATATATATATATATGTGTGTGTGTGTGTGTGTGTGTGTTTGACATTTTGCACCCTGAGCCATATGCAACCCTAAAGAAGCATAATTTGACTTATCTGAACAGTCTGATCCAGCTAGTGGCAAAGGAACTGGTGTCAGAATTTTATGTTAATGCTTGCAGACCCCCACTGAGGATGCTGCTGCAGAACCTAAGTTGATTTCTTTGTCAGAGGGAAACAGATCCAGTTTGAGTAAAAGACAGTGAACAGGTTGCTGAAGATGAAGTTCAGGGAACCAAACTGTGAGTATCTGCTGCAGAAGACTGCCTCAAGGATTGGAAGGTCATACCGAGCGATTATGGATCATTTGGCATTAGAGGGGAGAGGCTTATAACCTGCTTCCACTCATGTTCCTAGATAGCTTGTTGTTGTGGATTTAGATGTCGTCCCGAAGGCGTGGACATATTTTCTGCACCATAATTTAGATACTAATCGGAGTGGGTCAGAGCTCAATACTATGAGAGCTTTGGCTTTGTATTTGTTATTGACTTGACATCTGGTGAACGTTGGGTGTATTATTTCTTCAAACATGGATGAGATGGCCCAAAGTACGACTAAGAAGTCTTTCGTACATGCTTCTGTCATCCCATTGTTGTGCATGAAAGTGGGACTGGAAGAGTTTACTGACGAGCGCATTTTAAACCTGACCCGGGCATTAGAAGTTGCATGGATAACTGAGCACCCAAGGAGGGAAGTACCGACGAGGAGGCACCAGAGACACATGAGCGTCTAGTAGAGACTACTGGACCTAACAGACCTCAACCACGACATATACCTTAGGAAGTTCCTCTTGCTGACAAGGAATCTCAGATTCACAGAGGTCGGATGACAATGTTCTTCTTCATGCAGGATTTTTATGCGCACTTTGCAGTATCAGGGTACTATCTGACTCATCATGTGGGCACATGGGCAGCAACTCAGTGATTCATAGATTTCTATTCAGGAGATCCTCCAGCATCATTCTATGGACATTATCAGTATACAAGGGTGGAGATCCCGGTCCAGCTAGGAGGACCTGTACAACAGCAGCATTACCATCAGACTCTTTTCTCTCAGCCCACTCCTCTGCAGCATCAGAGCCCCTTCAGAAGTCCAGGGCAGAGAGACAAGCAGGAACACATGTCCCCTATCTCCGCCTTTGTGCATCATGGCTATCCCACTGCCATGATCAGTTTTAACATGCAGATGACAAACAGGGACGAAGGCGCTGATGAGGATTAGTTAATTTTTCTTTCTTTCTTCATTTTTATTTTCTTTTTAGTTTAGGTTGTGTCATACCCCAAAATTTGCCCTACTTTTTTTCATTTAATTCTCTTGGCTTATGGTTTTATTCATTTGCATACATTTGTCCATTTGATCATGCATTTAGATCATTTATCGGCATTTGCATATCGTAACAAATTTAGGCCAAAGGTTCGGTAAATGCCTTATTTATTTAGTTTAAGTGGTTTTTCAAGGAGGATATTATTTGGTAATTATTCGGGTTTATTTCCTATATTGTTGCAGATCATCTCTTTATTTGAGATTCATGGTTAGTTGGGAGATTGGAATGATTGTCACTTAATTCAAAAGTGCTTATTTTCAACAAAAAATTACTTCTCAAAGGCACTTAAAACCAAGTGATGATTCACTAAAATTCAAGGTAATATGGTAGAAAAATCAAGGCAAAAGCATTTAAATTCAAGTTAATTACTAGTGACCATTTGCCTTACATCCTAACTTGGTACTTATGCTAAACTCCAACACCATTGGTCTCTAACCACCCTTAACTACCTATTTCTCCGCAATCCAAATTGTCCGAGAGAGAAAGCATTAAGAACAATACTTCAAATTGTAATGTAGGAAGAATCTGATCAATTCTTCAAATTTGGCAGCATAGTCTGCGACCGACATATTCTTCTGTTTTAGATTCATAAACTCAATTTCCGTCTTGTTATGAACATCTGCATGAAAGTATTTCTCTAGAAATACAGTTCTGAATATAGCCCAAGTCACGGTGGTACCTGCAACCTAAAACCTCTGCCGTACATTATCCCACCAGTACTCTATTTCCTCAGTTAACATGAGTCCAATAAATAACCTGTTGAGCATCATTAGAAGCCATAACCCTGAATATCTTTTCAATTTCCTGCAACCAAGTCTGCGCGTCTTCTGGATCATATCTCCCTTTAAAGGTCGAAGGATTATTTCTCTAGAACTTGCTCAGCCCACGACCCTCACCACTTTCAGCCTGATTATTCTGTTGAGCTTGCAAAGTTTATTGTGCCTGCCCCATCAACTAAGTCATAGCTTTTGGAGTCTCAGCAATAGCAGAGTCGTTTCTCTCAGCCATTACTTTGTATATCAACAAACAACTGCTAGAAGAAACATTGTATCGACAATGTTCAAACAGTTGTCTCACACTTTAAAGTAACATAATCAACAAAACCTAGCCAGATGGACCGACCTGCTCTGGTACCACTATGTAACACCCTAAACCCCATACTTTATTTTTAATGAAAAACCATGCATAAGATGTTATTTCATCAAAACTCTCATACATAAACATGCAACTAAATAATTCACATCGGAAGATAAAAGAAAACATATCATAAGTATGAATAAAACATCATTGAAAAAAGTCCATAAAAGAGAGTTACAACTCAATACATGAAAATACAAGCGTCAAAATCCCCGATGTTACAGACCCGGGCATTTATTCAACTAAATGAAAAAAAGAGTAAATGCTAAGAGGGCATCACAACCATCTCACAATCATCACAATCTATCACTCATTTTGATTACCTGTACAACACTGCACAAAGTCAATCCAACAAAATAAAGAAGGGGTGAGAATACATTTACAAGTAATAAAGGTGAAATTTAGCAACATGATGATATACGAATATAAAAATAATACTAGTACACAAACGCATACGTAAATACAAAGACATATATCATTATCAACATATGCAATGTTATTATGCACCAACTCCTTCAACTATATGCATGTGGTACCAAATTTTTATGGATATCAGAGGTATCCTACTAATTTCTTCCACGATCTCCGGTCCCTCACCTGAACCGAAGATCCCCACCAAATAGATCTGAGACCTGCCTCTGGTCTCTCAACTAGGCCAACGATCCCACCAAATAGATCTGAGGCCACCAGATAAACCGAAGTCCCACCTAACTCCAATATATATATATATGCATGAGAATGCTAATAGTCAAACAATATATTTCATCCAAAAAGCGTATAAATCATCCATAGTTATTTAAATAATTATTCACCTAAAATAGGTTCCGAGCATGAACCATATATCACCAATAAAGGCCTCCAAAAAGAATCACCGTTTGAATAATATGTCAATTTTATTACTCCCAAAGTCATCCATTTCCCCCTTTCTATCATATTTTTAAACGTAAATTATATTAACATTAAAATATTTTATTTTATTCAAAAATATATTTAATAACAAAAGGGGTTGGAATCGTTTCCATTATTACACGAAAGTCAAAGAAGAGGTTTTGAAACTCGAAAAAATGCAAAAACAGGATCGAAAATGCAAGAAATTTCCCAGACTCGTCTAACGAACGTTGATGCCCATCGGACCTCTGCCGCCGCCGATTGCTTCCCTACTTGTGATTTTCTGACTTTTCCTGATTTTCAGATTTTCTGACTTTTCCCAATTTTACCAAATTTTCCATTTTCCGACCTTTCCTGATTTTTTTTTGTGAATTTCTGTACAGCTATGCGACTGCGTACAAAAAATCGAACATTTTTACAAAAACCTGATTTTTGCAACAAAAAAAAATCAATTTCAACCATTTATAACACTATTAACATCAATTTTGTTGCACATTGACCAAAATGAATTTTCCCAAATTATATATCGATATTCGACCAAATGGAACTTATCCCAATTGGACACAGATGATATGTGCCAAAAACAATAACAATCATACTTATATAACATATATTGCACCAAATTCGCAATTTTAACACTTATGAGATATTAGCATAGGATCCCTGAATAAAGGGGTTAGGCAAACCCCATTTTGGCAAAATACAAACATATCAATGTAATTATATAGTATATGGGAATGATCAATATACAATAGGGTTAACAAAAACCCTAAAGCTGATGAGAGGGTAAGGGAATCCTCATCATCTTGCTGCCAACAATCTACTTTACAGTAAATAATCCCCTACTTTAATTGAAGCTTTCACAAAGGTCTTGACGTTTCTACCTCATATGCGCCGCTTCTCACAAAAATTTAGGATTTCTATCGTGACCTAACTCTCACACTCATTTTAATATTTATAGTTTTCATTTTAGTATTTCACCCCTACTTACTCATACACCCCCAAAGTTAACGTTAAAATTTCTAACGTTAATTATGTTCCCCTTTTATTATTAATAAAAATAATCTTAATTAAATAATTATTTTAAATTAAATAAAATATTAAATAAAACGTTATTGTACCTTATATAATTATTTTAAAACATTCCAATTAAATAAATATTTCTATTAAACAAATATTTTAAAACATTCCAATTAAATAAATATTCCTATTAATTAATATTTAATTGAAACATTATAATTAATTCCTAAAACTCTAATTATTTCTAATATTACTAAATATCTTAAATTTAACTAATTATCACCAATAATTCAAATAATTTTAATTTTTAAATTTCAAGCTCCCAACACAACTATTTCAGTAATTATTAAATTATCAAAATACCCTTATAATACCCAAATCACCAAAAATGATATTATTAATCAGGTTAGAGGCAATCAGGTTACTCATTTCTTATGTTATTAATCAAGACATTATTTTATACCACGAGTTAACCAGACTCTGCCACAAAATTAGTGTTGAGAACCACCTGAACTTCCACTCCTACCAGAGTTTGTGTTACCAATTGCTTAAGCTACATTGGTTGTAGCACTAGGAGACGCTAGTTCCTGGAAAAAAATGTCCAATTGTGCTTCTTGGGCATACAATAAGGCGTTCACATCATAAATGTCAGTTGGTTCAGTCTTACCATAAATCATCATGGTAAACAGATTGTACTCTTCAGACAATCCTTGGAGAATAACATCAACTTGATCACGCCTAAAATTGGATCATCAATAGCCATTGGTGAGCCTGCTATAGAACGAACATGAAGCACATATTTAGAGATGGACCTATGTCCTTTCTTGTTCGTATTTAACTATAACCTTAGTTGATGGACAAGAGATTTCATTTGAGAATTGAAATGCTTCTGCACCTTATCCCATACCTCATATGCATGCTTGCTTGAGAGTACCTTTGGTATGTTTGATTACGAAATCGTGGATAGCAGCCATGTAAACAAAGTCTAGTCTTGCACTATTTAAGATTCATAACTTTCATATACAATGTTAGCAATGTGGTCATTTTAATGTTTTAAACATTGGTGGAATTTGCGGATTAACTACCACTTTGTGGAGTTTATGTGAGAGTATAACATTATTTATTTGTTGATTCGATAATAAGAAATTATTTTCTTGAAGCTTAATTGATAGTTTTTGTGCAAAGGTATTGGTTACACCTGAGAAAACAAATAGATTTGAAGTTGTTCGGGATGCTTGCACTTCATAATGTGTTAATGGTACAGTAGTGAAACGATTGTAGCATGATTCACGATTGCAAATAAACCTAACATTGAAGAAGAAAAGGCTAGAGAAGAATCAAATCTATTTTCATTGATTGTGAAAATTAAAGTACAAGAAGTGTTATATACAATGGTTAATGACTAACAGAACAATATCTAACAAACTCAGGTTACACGTGTATGGTTAGGATGGATAGGTATCATTTAACATCCCCCCTCAAGTTGGACTATGTATACTAATAAGTCCTAACTTGAACAAAATGGAAGATAAAGATGGAGAATGGAGAGGCTTAGTAAAGACATCAGCTAATTGTGAGGTAGTAGGTACAGGAAGAAGATGAATTAACTTTGACTGTAAATTTTCTCTAATCACGTGACAATCACTCGATGTGTTTACTTCGTTCATGGAAAGTCGGATTATGAGCAAGATAGATTGCAGATTTGCTATCACAGAAAACAGATGTAGGTTGTGAAAATTTAACTTGAAGATCTTGAAAAAGGTAGTGTAACCATTGTATTTCGCAAGTTAAGGAAGCCAGAGCACGTTATTCGGCTTTTGTGGATGATCGAGACATAGTTGGTTGTTTCTTGGATTTCCAACATAACAAGGAAGAACCAAGAATTACACAATAACCTGTAACGGATCTTCTTGTATCCGGACAACGAGCCCAATCAGAATCCGAAAATGCAGAAAGCTTGAGATCAATTGAGGCTGAAAACAACAATCCTTTAGCAGGGACAGCTTTGAGGTAGCGCAAGATTCTTGTGGCAGCTTGATAGTGTGGGAGTAATGGCTTTGAGATGTATTGACTGAGATGCTGAACAGCATATGCAATGTCTGGCCTGGAGTGTGTCAAGTAAATAAGTCGACCAATTAGTCGCCTGAAACTAGTAGGATCCTGTAAAGGTTCACCATCAGTAGTAGAGAGTTTGACTGAAGGATCAAAAGGCACTGCAAAAGGTTTAGATGCAAGCAAGCCACTATCCTCCAACAAATCCAAAGTGTATTTCCTCTGATTGAAAAAGATACCTGCAGTGGACCTAGCTATCTCAAAACCAAGAAAATATCTCAGTTTTCCCAAATCCTTTATTCTAAATGTGTGATTCAGAAGTTGTTTTACAGACTGTATCTCAGACAAGGAGTCTTCTGCTAGAACAATGTCATCAACATATACTAACAAGGCAGTGAAAGAATGAGGAGTAGTCTTAACATATAAAGAGTAGTCAGCTTTGGATTGTGAATATCCAATAGAAATCAGAAAAGAAGAAAGTTTAGAATACCATTGACGACTTGCTTGCTTCAAGCCATATAAGGACTTGTGAAGTCTGCAAACTTGAGAAGAGGAAGAGGTGACTAAACCAGGAGGTGTTTGCATATAAACTTCTTCATTTAAATCTCCATGAAGAAAGGCATTATTGATGTCAAGCTGTTCTAAGTGCTAACCTTTGATAGCTGCAATAGATAGTAAGACTCTAACTGTTGTGATCTTAGCAACAGGAGAGAAAGTGTCAAAATAATCAATGCCCTCCATTTGAGTATACCCCTTTGCCACCAACCTAGCCTTATACCTCTCAATAGAACCATCTGCCTTCTATTTGATTTTGTAAACCCACCTACATCCTATAGGCTTCTTACCATGAGGAAGTTCAACAACATCCCAAGTGTGATTCTCAGCAAGAGCAAGTAATTCATCATTCATGGCCTTCTTCCAACAGTCAAATTGAATAGCTTGGTTGAATGTTTTTGGTTCAGTGTTGGATGAAATGACACAACAAAAGTGTTTATAGGAATGATGACAGTTATCATATGAAAGAACATCAGATAAAGGATAAACAATGTTTTTGTTATGTGAATGAAATGAATGAGACTCATTTATAGCAGAATAGCAATGATAATCTGCTAGATAAGATGGAGGATGTGAAGTTCTAGTAGAATGCCTCAAAGATTGAGAATTATTATTATTAGGTTCAATGTTTTGAGTACAGACATGATTGATGTTAAATTCTGTCCTAGAAGCTATAACAGATGGGTGGGATATTGTGGCATGAGGTAAAGAAACATTGGGAGAAGAGGTCAAGGACAGGTTAGGTTCCATAAAGTTGGAAATGACAGGTTGGCTAGTACTGGCAATATCAGTAGTATTGTGGGGGCCAATAGTAGCAGGTGGGGAGATGTTGAGGGAGCTGACAGGTACACTAGTTGAGTCATGAGTATTATCTGAAGGATATTGTAAAGTAAGGTTATTTGTGGGAGAGTCAGGATGGTCACAATGTAAAGGTGAGGCAACTGTTTCTTGAAATGAATCAGTATTATCACTGTCATGGGAAGAAGTAAAAATATCATTTATGGAAGGATTAGACAGGTCAGTAGTAGTAGCAGACCTAGGTAAATTTGGAATATCATCAAGAAAGGTATGTGTTTGGGGTGTGGATTGTATTTGAGGTTGGTTTAAAAGTTTGGTCTGGTTGGGTTTAAAGGGAAAGTTTTCTTCATAGAAAATAACATTTCTAGAAATTAAAATGTTATAATTTTGTAGATCATACAATATATAGCTTTTTGTGCCATCTTTGTATCCAAGAAAAATACATTTCCTGGCCCTAGGTGAGAACTTTGTTCTGTGAGCTTGTATAGTTGTGGCAAAACACAAACATCCAAAAACTTTTAAGTGAATTAATGAAGGAGGTTGTGAAAACAACAGTTCATAAGGACATTTTGAGTTTAATAAAGGTGATGGTAATTTGTTAATCAAGTGAATAGCATGTTGGACACAAAAGTTCCACATGGAAAGAGGTGTGTTGGATTAAAAATGTAAAGTCCTAGCAACATTAAGTATGTGTTGATGTTTTCTTTCAACCACCCCATTTTGTTAGGGGGTTTCAACACAAGACTTGTGATGAGTGATACCTTTGGATAAAAAGAATTTGGATAATGTATGGAACTCACTACCATTATCAGTTCTAAGGCACTTTAAGGATCTTTCAAACTGATTTTCAATATATGCCACAAACTGTATGATACTATTTTTAACTTGGTCTTTAGTCTTAAGAAAAATAACCCAAGTAAACCTACTATAATCATCAACTAATATCAAAAAATATTTGTGTCCTAGAAAGGAAATAGTGGAAAAGGGACCCCAAACATCAGCATGTAATAGTTCAAAGGGACTTTTTGAATTTGTATTACTATGAGCAAAAGGTAACTTCTTTTGCTTGCCAAAATGACAAGATTCACAAGGATTGTTATTGTTTGTATAAGGAATAAAAGGAAACATTTTTGCAACAACCTTTAAACCACTATTAGAAATGTGTCATAATCTAGAGTGCCAAATATTACAAGTATTGGTGACATTTGAGCTATAGGCAGAATTTTGAGGTGTGGAATCAAGAACATATAATCCTCTTTGCAACTTAGCTGTACCAATCATTGTCTTGGAAAGCTTCTGCAGGATTTGACAAGTATCATTATTAAAATGCACAGAATAATTGTTGTTACTAACAAGCTTAGCAATAGAAATGAGATTAACATGGAATTTTGGAATATAAAGGACATTATGCAATAACAGAGATGCTGATATGAGAACACTACCAGACATAGAGGCAATGAGATATGAACCATCAGGAAGATTAACATGGACAGGTATGATATTATAACATGTGATGAATGCAGATTTGTCAAAGGCAATGTGATATGTAGCACCTGTATCCAAGATCCATAGGTGAGAATTCTTACCATTGTGAGTGTTTGAGTGTGAGTTCATAGCAAAAGGAGAGGTTGAAATGGAATTGGCTTGAGCATTCAATTTTGACTGTTGAAGGATTTCCATGATGTTGTTATACTGCTCCTGTGTGAACCCAAATGAAGGTATAGCTGGACTTGAGGTAGAGGCATCAGAGACAGTCTGAACTGTAGCAGCGGATTGTGAGTTCTGATTACCAGCACTTTGTGATCTGTCTTTACCTTTGAAGCCTGGAGGAAAGCCATGTTTCTTTAAACAAGTCTCAATAGTATGATTTGTCCTTCCACAATGTGTGCAAACTCTATTGTGACCCCTTGCACCAGATTGAGATTGTGACTTTCCTTTGGAAGAATTTGTTCTACCGGTGTTACTACCTGCAGAGGCTTGAACTTGAAAGGCAACTGCTTCATCACTAATAGCATCTGTAGCAGACACTGCAGAAGTAGAACTATGCATTTCCCGTTCTTGTTGGATGACAAGAGAAAACACCTTATCAAGATCAGGTAAGGGATGCATCATCATAATTTGTGACTTGGATTGACTAAATTTTTCATTCAGCCTTTTTAAGAACCTGATAACACGATATTGGTCTCTATAATTGTGAATGGCAACTATGGAACCACATGAACAAGGGATGGCGCAAGAACACGCAAGAACGGGACGATAATTGTCTAATTCATCCCATAGAATTTTTAACTGTGTAAAATAATTGGAAACATCCAAATTACCTTGTTTAAGCTTGTATAAATCTTCCTGAATATCTGATATGCGAAACAAATCACTGTGAGAGAAATGAGTTTGTAGATTCTTCCACACACCAGCTGCGGTATCGATCCATAACACGGATTTCGCAATTGATTCTGAAATCGACCGGTGAAGCCATGAAAGCACCATGGTATTGCATCTAATCCATGGAGAATATAAGGGATCTACAACTGGGGGTTTTGTGAGAGTTTCATCTATAAATTTTTCCTTGTTCTTGGATATGAGAGCAATGTGCATCGAGCGGGACCAAGCATGATAATTCTTATCATCAAGTAATGGAGTTACAAGATTCAGTGCTGGATTTTCATTGGGATGTAGGTAGTAAGGGTTTGTAGAATTGGTGGAAAAGTCATGGTAGATCTGGTATGCCATTGAAGCACAATCAAGAACAAGAAAGGGAAAACAAATTCGCAACAGATGGAAGGAAAAGAATCGCAGAATGAGATCGAGAGAGAAAAAAAATCTGCGAAGGAAAGAAGAAGATGATGCACAACAATGGCTACCAGAGCTTGGATAGCTCTGATACCATGTTAATGGTACAGTAGTGAAACGATTGTAGCATGATTCACCATTGCAAATAAACCTAGCATTGAAGAAGAAAAGGCTAGAGAAGAATCAAATCTATTTTCATTGATTGTGAAAAGTAAAGTACAAGAAGTGTTATATACAATGGTTAATGACTAACAGAACAATATCTAACAAACTCAGGTTACACGTGTATGGTTAGGATGGATAGGTATCATTTAACATAATGTAAACCTTGTGGTGAACTCTGGATGTCTTCTATTGAAGATTCTCTTAACCTTTGAGCAAATCAACCTTTGCGAGCAAATAGGGTTTCTTTGAAGCTTGAACTACAACACCTGATGAAGAAATTAATGATGAAATTAGTTTCTTTAAAACTGAAAATCTGCACTTGAAGATGAAGATGATAATGATGCGGCCGAAGAATACGGTCCCTTAGGTATATAATACTATGTTTGATGAATATGTATGCATGATGAAGAGAAGAGAGAATGTGAGAGCAAAATCTTCTTGCTTCTTACTTTGGCATATTGAATTCATCATCACTTAATGAAGCTAGTGTTTTCACTTACATAAAATAAAAGAACACTCAAGATAATTATACTCTCTACCTTAAAATTAGTTACATTTTATAACTACCTTAAGTAACATTTAACTATCATAACTAATCTCTAATAATAATTTACCAAATTTCAACTTTGTCACTATTTAAAAAAGATAAGATATTGATCTGCATAGAAGGGTATTAAATTCATATTTGAAATTGGCTACATACTTATTATGCAATGCACCAACTTTATGTTTTTTAACAAACAAAAAAAAGTAAAAAGTAAATTCACCAAAAAGGAACATAAATATTAGATAATATTTTGTAATACTAAGTTCTCTTTTTGCAGAAACTCACATGTTTGTCGTGCGCTTGCACTTCCACCTTACCATAATAATATCCACAATTGACCAATTTACCCTTCGGAGAAGAAGAAAAAAACATAAAAACATTCACCTAAAAAAACAAAAATAGAGAGACAGTGAGTGTTCAAACCTCAAAAGAAACAAAAATGAACCTTCATACTTTGTTTCTCATAGTGCTTATTATTATTATTTTGAGTTTCATATGTTTATGGCTTTACCTCAGCAAGTATTCATCAAAATCCAAAACAAAAAATGTTCAAAAATCAGGTATTTTATTTTCTGAAAATTTAAATCTATTCTACACTGTTCCATCCCTTTGTTATTGTTTAAGAATTATGTTTTGTTTGTTCTGCTTCACTAAGATGCAGAGAAACGAACACATCGACACCAACACCAATTTTGAGTAAATTCAGTTCAATTGAGTTGGTTGGTACGAAGAATGGAATTGTTCCAATAATTGATTACCAGCAAATAGAAAAATCTACCAATAATTATCTGGAAAATAACATCTTGGGTATAGTATAGGTGGTTTTGGGTGTGTTTACAAGGCACAATTTGATGATAATTTGAACGTTGCTGTCAGAAACTTCACTATGAAACTCAAAATGCTGAGACAGAATTTGAGGCAATCATTCATTTGTTTGTTATTATTGGTTCTCTTCAAAAAAAAAAAAAAGATTATATCCATTTGTATTGAATTGAATAGTGGTGTGATGAATTTGCAGAATGAGGTTGATTTGTTGAGTAAAATTCAACATCCAGATATGATTTCTTTATATGGATGTAGCAAACACAAGGTTCATTGTGTATGAGTTAATGCAAAACGGATCCTTGGAAGATCGAGTGATAAAGGACAGGGCCGCCGGCCCAATAAAACCGGAGACTCCTTTCTAATTTAAAAAATTGGTTCAATTTAAAAAAAAAAACAATAAAAATAATTAGAAATAACATATAAAATATAATTATATATTAATTAAAAATTAATTTAATTATAATTATTTTAACTTTAATCCATCTCATTTTTTTATGTATTTAGTTTTTATTATAACATTTTTTTATTTTAATAAATTTTTATTATAATATTTCTTTATGTTTATTAATATTAATGGGAAAAAATTGCACCTTTAAAATTTTTGAGTCCTCTAATATTTGGGCAGTGTCGGCCCAACACATGTTGAGGCCCGAGGCGGATTGTAAAAGAGATATTTATAAAATATTTAATCAAAATTATTATATTTTTACATAATTTTTTTTTTTGAATTTTTATATGAAAATCATATTCCATAATTGAATTTATTTATCTATTTTTAAAAGTAATATAATAAAGTTAATTTATTTAATATTTTTAAAATTTATTTAAAGCCACAAATATTTTCTCTTGTTTTCTCTTAAGTTTTAAACTTTTTAATTTAAATTTATAAGTTAATAATACTCTAAATTAAAAATAATAAATATGTTACAAGAGAAAAAAAATAATAAATGAAAAAAATAATAGAACAAGTTAACACTATATGATATAAAACATTATATAAAACATTAAGATTTACATGGTCAAGGTAACTAAATTAAATAGATTGGTGTGCTCTTTTATTAGTTATTTTTCATTTTAGGATAAAAAATCAAATTTCAAAACCATAAAATACAAGTCATGTGAGTACCAACAACAACATCAAAAGTGTAATATGCAATGCAGGCGCGTTAAGTTATAATAATAAAAACAGTCAAAATACTAACCATCTCATTAATTAGCCATAATTCACATTATTATAAGCATGTCCTATATTTAAATTTGGAGGCTATGAAAATGAGAGGCCCTAGGCATATGTATATATGGCCTTACCCTAAGACCGGGCCTGTATTTGGGGTCCTATGCGGTAGAACTTATTCTTCTTGCATAAAAGCGGCCCTGATAAAGAATACAATGGATATGAAGCATTGTACCAGGTCTGTGATCCAAGAATTCAATCTGAGAGAGTTGCATTCAGTGCTGAAATAAAGAATTGAAGTGGTTTTTATTTACAATTTTGTCATTGAAAATGATCAAGATATCAAGTTTATGGTTATAAACCCACTTTTGCATCTCTTTTAAATGAACACGCTTATTATGTCTGCTTGAATTATTTTCGGTTGTGTCTTGTTTTTAGGTTGCTGCGGTAGCTGTGTTGTGTGTGCAACCAGAGCCAAGTTACCGTCCACTATTCACAGAAGTTCTTCACTCGCTTATTCCTCTTGTTCCCGTTGAACTTGGAGGAATTAGGCATGGCAATAAAAAAACACAGACCTGCCCGGACTCTCTCCAAAATTAACAGGGAAAACTCGATTTAATTGTGTGCGGAAAAAACTTAGTTCTTAACTACGGATGCGGAGGCGGAAACAGAAAGACACTAAGATCCGCCCACACTCACTCCCGCCCTGCCCCTAAATACTACAATTTATTTTAATGTCCTTATTTTACTTATTTTAATATTCATTTATTTTCTCAAATATACCTTCTGAAGTTAAATTAATTAAAATAGAATAAAACAAATCTGAGAAAACCCTTTCATTTCCTCTCACCTTCCTCTCAACACACAGTGAACCTCTCATCTTCCTCTCAACACAGAATCGTGAATCTAGACTTCGTGGAGCTTTTGGTCACTGGAGACGCACAATTGTGACATTGTTCGTCTATCTCTCCTCGATTTTTGAAATCAACAGCAAGGTAATCTATCTCTCTCGATTTTATGTCTTTCAATAGATTTATTGTTCCATTTAGTTTTTGGTGTTTTAGGTGTTTAAGTATTAATTGAAAACTTGATATTTTGTTTGATGGGTATGTGTTTGATAAAATGTCTGGCTGATATTAAGTTTCTAGAAGTGTTTGATAAATTAAAAACTCTCGATTTTATGTCTTTCAATAAAATGTTTAATAAAATGTCTGACCAATGAATCTAGAAGTGAATCTCAAACGTTGGATGCTAATGTTGATAATGTTAGTAATGATGGTTTGAAAGACTATGATTTGTATGTCATAAAAAAAACGAGTTAGAACGTCATCTGGTAAAACAGAGTTGAATGTTTATTTGGATGAGGAAGTTTTACCAAAAAGTCCAGATTTTGATATTTTATTGTGGTGGAAGTTTGAATGGCATTAAGTATCCTGCTTCAAGCAATTGCAAGGGATGTATTAGCAATTCCTATTTCTATTATAGCTTCTGAATTTGCATTTAGTACAGGTGGTCATATCGTAAGCCCTCATCGAAGTCGACTTCATTGGACCACTTTAGAAGCTTTGATGTGTGCAAGAAGTTGGTTATGGAGTGCTGAGACTACTGGTAAGACCTTTCTTGTTTTTATTTTTTATTTTTACTTGTCAAGACTATCGCTGACTATATTTTACTATATTGATAGGTAATTTGAAATCTAACGTGGAAAATAAAAATGCTATTTTACTCACTGAAATGGAGTCTGATGATGAAGGTATTATTCATACTATTTGTATTAAATTTGTCAAGTTAAATTTTTATGTTTTAACTTATATTTTTTAATACAGATGAGTTGTTGATCAATGGTGCTACTTCTATTTTCAATTCTCGCCTCGAAGATGAAGATTATTAGAAAATTTGTTGTTTATTTGAGACTTTTTTTTGTTATGATGATTTAGTATATTTTGTTCCATGTTGTTGGATTGGTTCTTTTGTTGATGGTACTGTTTTACTTTTGTATTTGTACTTTACAAAAAATTGTTGGTTATTGTGAGTGATTTATATTTTGATATATTGAAAGATTACACTCTTTTAATGAATCACAACCAATCATATTTGTGTAACTTTAAAAATATTATGATTAGAGTCAAATGTTTGTGAGTGATTTGTGAAATTTAAAAAACATGTATTTTTTTTTCTTTTAAAAAAGTAGTTTTTTTGCTAGTGGGGGCGGAGGTGTGGGCGGGGAACGCGTTCCCCATTGAGGGCGGGTCTGAAGTAAATTTCTATCCCTGAACGGGGTTGGAGGCAGGAGCGGATCTACTACATGGAGACGAGGGCGGAGCTAGCTAAATCCACCCTGTCCCCAACCTGTTGTCATGCCTTAGAGGAACATTTAGAGTGTCACAATATGACTACGAAATCAATCCTTCTATGAGTTCTAGAAAGTGGTAGAAGGTGTCAATTTGAGACACAGGAGGAGCAGTTGAGGCGGGTCAGTATCATGGTTATAAGTTTGATAATGGAGATGATCATTTTTCTCATTTGCAATATGCGGATGATACTTTGATCATAGGTGAAAAAAGATGGTCGAATATCAAGTTAATCAAGGCTAATCTACTCCTGTTTGAAAAGATGTCGGAATTAAAAGTGAACTATCACAAAAGTGTGCTAGCGGGGGTAAATATCTCTCAGAGTTGGTTGGAGGAGACATCAAATATTCTGCATTGTAAAATTGGAAGATTGCCATTTAATTACTTCGGATTACCGATCGGTGCAAATCCAAACAGATTGGTAACTTGACATCCAGTGGTTGAAGCGGTGAGATCAAAATTATCGAGTTGGAAGGGAAAACATTTATCAAACGGGGGTCGAGTGGTAATCATTAAATCAGTCTTACAGGCGCTTCCAGTCTATTTTTTATCCTTCTTTAAGGCTCCGTCAAGTATCATTTCAAACCTCAAATCTATTTTTTTAAAATTCCTTTGAGGTGGGAGCGAGGGTGAGCGAAAAATCAATTGGGTGCATTGGGACAAGGTTTGCAGGCCTATAGACGAGAGGGGTTAGGTATTAGAAAGCTGAGAGACTTTAACTTGGCTTTGATTGGAAAATGGGAGTGGAAGATAAATTATGAGAGATCTGGGTTCTGGTTTAAGGCGCTAGCAAACAGATACGAGATCAGAAGTGATGGATCAGTGGGATGGATCAGTGGGTTCAGGTAGGGATTGCTCAAGCTGGTTGAAATGCATAACGAATCTTAAGTTTGGGGAATGGTTCCAACAATCGCATTACTCGGTTAAGGAAATATATAAGGGACTGATATCTCATGATGAAAATCCTACGAATCTGGAGTGCGTCAAAGCATGGCATAAGGTGTACCGGCAAAAGTTTCATGTCTAGTTTGGAGAATCTTTCAAAATAGAATTGCCACTAAAGATAATTTAGCAAGGAGAGGGGTGATTAGGTTTGGTTTTAGTGATTACGTAGGGAGTGTGGTAAAGAAGAGTCAGTGCCTCATACGTTCTTTGAATGTCTGATATTGGCAGGAGTGTGGTATAACATTTGTTGGTGGTTGAACATAGCCACAACGTTATAGATAGATATTTTTTCACACATGAAACAATTTGAAGGGCTGCTAGCTGGAGATAAGAAAATTGGTTCCAAGCTAAAGACGATTTGGTTCGCGTGTATTTGGATTATTTGGAAAACTCGAAATGAAAAGTTATTTCATAACAAGTCCATAGATTCTGAAAGTATGGTGGAGAATGTGAAATTGCATGCCTAGAATTGGTTGAAAGCGAAAGGAAAAGATTTGAATCCAAACTTAGCGTTATGGTGTTTGAATCCAATGGCAACTTTAGGACTGATTGAAGAGTAACAAAATGGTGTTTTTCTGTTCACCCTTGGAGTTACAATATTCTGTTTTCTATTCAAGCGAAGTTATCTAAAGATCTATCATTTTGTTTTGGAGAAAATTCAGTGGTGTAGTAGATCTCATTCTGAATTTCAAGGGTTTAATCAGGTGTTGGGTTTGTGTTTATTTTTCTGGGTTGGAGATTTCGCATGATTGAGATAGTTGATTGTCTCTTGGAAGTTGCACTAGTTTTATATGGTAGCAATTCCATATCAGTGTGTGGTATCTTAAGCTCTGTTCATTTGTCTGCAATATTGGTTTATTAGATTTGCTGGTTAGTTTCTGTGTTGCTAGCCTGAAAAGGCTCATTGCTAGTGGAGCTTATGTTGTATTTTGCTGGTGTGCTCTTGCCGGGATTTGTTTTTCTTATATGGAGATTCTCTGTGTTCTAGCATCATGGGATTGGTTGCGTTTTGGGCTAGTCCTGATGGTGGGGTTGTTAGGTTGAGTTTTTCGACAGTTAAGTGAGTCTTCCTGGCCTGGCCTGGTAGTTTTCGCGGCGGTTTCGATTGTCTTTTTGGTGGAGGAGGTGCTGAGTCAAAATTGCAGGAGGTTGGAAAATTTAATCTCAGGTGTTTTTTTGGTTTCTTCTTCGGTGCGAAGATTGGCGATTGAATATTGTTGTTTGAGAGGTTTCGTAGCTTTGGCTTTGCGGCAGTGATCAGACTACAGTGCTCAAGTCGGTTGCTCTTTTGGTTGATTTTTAGGGATTTTCTATTCCTCTATGTTGTTCTTGGCTGGTTGGATCAGTTGTAGCCTGCTGCAGTGTTTTTAATCTAAGGATCATGCGTTTTGGGGTTTATCCACTTCATCATCCGCTCGCATTATCTGCTCAGTTTTTTTGCCATTGTGTTTGATATGGTGGCTTCTTTCTTATGCTCAGTTTAGCCGCATCCTGTTTTCTCAGGTGGTCGCTGGAGGCAGCTGGTTGTTGCCTTGGATAGTGGGTTGCCTTGGATAGTGGGTTGCTAATTGATAGTAGTATGATTGTATCAGGTGTTTTGGTTTGAGAAAATGGCAGTTTGACAGCCTTGTTTTGCTTAGCAGGCTTTTTATTCGTAAGAAATTGGATTCAGCAAAATTTCTTTTTAGTTCTTTCAGTAGTAGCTTGTTGCTAGTTATGTCTGTTGTATTTGGTGTAACTTTAGCACTACTTGTGCATTTGGCCTTTTCAGAAGAAAAAAATTGACACGGGAATTTATGATCATGGTGCTACTACACTAGATAGTTCTACAAGAACCACCAGCCACTAAACCGATTAGATTCTCAATCTCTCTGATCCTATATATAGAACACGATGGTACTGACCAAGAATAAATACACTTTTAAACTTTTAATGGAATGATGTTTAACTTGATTTGGAGTTTGGGGGACTTCACACATGACCATAAGTGTAAAGAAATTTTACGGCAGGAATGCCCGTCATTAATTGAAAGACATTGTAAAATTAGTTTTCACCATATGTACATATTCTATTTTATAATAGATTATTAAAAATAAAAAATAGGCTCTTAAAATGAATAAACTGTTTATTTGAACAGCTTATGTTTCTAGTTTTGGTAGAACGTGTAAATCTTCCATTAACACAGAATTTTAATAGAAACATGAATAATTCCATTTCCTAATTATATGATTCTTCCATACTAAAATTTAGGAAGCATAAAAGTAACATTCTAACAAAAACCTTTAAACCTCTAATAAGGTTAGCACCAACGGCATATGTAAATGAACACACATTGATGTAAAATCCAGTTTTTACTATATCACAATGATTACAAAAATATTGAAAACGAGTTCAAAGATGTGTTCTGTATAATAGACCACAATGGACCAATCACTACGACAACAAAAATATGTATGGAGAATACATGATTCTTGCAACATAATATACGATACAAAACAATTTAACATAATGATGAAATTAAAGATCCTAGGTTATTACATTATTCAAAAGCCACAGACATAAAGGGAATTCTAATGTGGCGAAGCAACTGATGTTGTACTCGACAGAAATGAAGAGACTATAAACAGCAGTCGGGTGAATAAGTTAAACCGGCAGATATTAACGAATTATTAACGGTTGAATGAGTTCAGCTCAAAGTGATAATTAAAAATCAGTGAGATCTTTCTCTGTTATAACAGAAAAGTAGCACTGACCTGTATAGCACTATGAATTTGTAAAAATTTATATCTACACGTGTTGAATGCAAAGACAACAGAACACAAAGCATGCCATAAAACATTAGATTGTAAAATATCGAGTGCAAAGAATCCCTATTGATTCATAAAAGGTGTTGAACACCATTAATTGACTACAATAAGTTCCTCTCAACATAATCTGTATCTCAAATTAAAAGAAAACAAACAAAAACCCTAATGAATTTAATCGCATCAAAGCAAGAACCTTAGAATCCAAGCTTGGTGCGGCGCCAGTGACGGCGCTTAGCATTGTACCTGAAAGAGAAAAACACACAATAAAAAAAAAGAACAGAACCAAAATCTGAGTAACGAAACAGCGACTGAAAATAAACGAACCTGATGGTGTTGTCGGTCCTCATCCGGATCCAGTAAGGGATAGGCCTGTTCTGCCTCATCTTCTTCGCCAATTTCTTCTTGATTACGAAGGTCTTATGTGACGGCTGAACCAAAAACAACAAAATCAGAATTTATACAGAAAATTCTTTACGGAATTGAACTTCACGATGAGGAAGAAGATTCAAAACTACGATATGAGACTGTACCATTTTCGCTTCGCTGAGATGCTCGACTGCTCCGTCGAATGATAAGAACCCTAATCTAAAACCCTAACCCTAATTCGGACTTTATTTATAGCTTTTTCTTTTTTCTTAACCGGTTTGTTGGGCTCGGCCCAATAAGCTGCTTTTTTGCTGTCTTGTAATTTCAGTCACAATCTAAAATATTCTACTTCATATCTTTTGAATTCTATTCTTAACCCCCTACATTTTCCAAAAACAAATCTTTATTTTTGCAATTGCAATTTCGTTTATAACAACTTTTTTTCATGAATTTAAAATACTTTTTTTACTTCAACTTCTCTTAAATTAAAAATTATTATTGTGAAAAGCTAGTTATTATTTCAAAAAACTCTATATTTAAATTAAAAATTATTATTGCAAAAATATCAAAGGTTTGTTGGAACTTAATATTTCAAAATAATGTAGTTAATCTCCAGAGACACGAGAAATGCTTCATAGAGCCATATTGGTGAGAAGCTCCAATGGCGAGTTTATTGAATATTAGGTATTAGATTTATGTTCGCGCTTAAACCGTATGAGGCACGATTACAATATGTGTCCCTAATGGTGCAAGGGATTGTAAAACTCCCTGGATCATTATATTTTAGGTGTAGCCTACAAATATTTGTTGTGTTTGACAAGACGAATTAAGGATATGTTGTCATAGAAAAGTTTATAGAAGGTTTTGCGTGAGACTAAACCGACTGACATGGAGGATATCGATTGGAGAAGATGAAGGAGAATGTCACTAGATTAATTCGCCTATGTGTGTTTAGATGAGGTTATGTAGCATATCATAGACCTGACAAAAACAAGTGAGTTTGGAACAAATTGAAGAGTCAGTATATGTCAAAGACGTTGGTGAACAAATTGTTTGCGAAGCAACGACTATATAGTCTAAAGATGCAAGAAAGATTTGATTTGCAATAACATGTCAATGTATTCAATAGTGTAATCACTGATCTGGTGAAACTTAAGGGTAAAGATTGATCACTAAGATAAGATAAATATTTTGTTATGCTCGTTGTCGTGTTCTTATGAGCACTTGGTAACTACTCTTACATACTGAAAAGACACTATTAGTCTTAGTGTGACCACAACTATACTTTTGTCTCATTCTCAAATGAGATAAAGTGTGGAGGAATGAACGCAAGATGATAATTTGTTAATGATAGGGGTTAAGATCGTTGGCATAATAAGAGTAAAGTGGGTTCTCGAGATAATAGGTCTAAATCCAAGAATCACAAAACAATTGAGTGTTATAGTTGCAAACAGATTGGGCATTGGAAGAGGGACTGTTTAAATAGAAATCAAGGTTCATCTTGTTCTACAAATACGTTTCAAACTTGATGATTCTGGTAGCAAAGTAGATATATTGTGTGTTTCATCCAATAAGTGCATGTATGTGTGGATTCTTGACTATGGTTGTTCTTACCACATGACGGCGTATCGAGAATGGTTCATTATATTAAAGTTAGGTGATTTTGGATTTGTTTATTTGGGTGATGATAAAGTATGTATTATCACCAAATTGAGACAAAATTAAAATTTCCATGGACGATGGTGACGTGCAAACATTGAACAATATTAGATATATTCCAAAATTGATTAAGAGCTTGATTTCCTTAGGTACTCTGCAAGAAAATGGTTTCTCCTACATGTTTGAAGGAGAAATGGAAATTATGAAGGTTAGTAAGAGTGTCTTGGTTGTGATGAGAGCAATGAGGACTGCAGGTAACATCTACAAATTATTGGGGAACATTGTTGTATGTGATGTTACATCAGTTGAGTCTAATAATGATGCAACCAAACTTTGACATATATGTGTGTGGTTCATCTCAATGAGTGTGGGATGATGGAACTTCATAAGATAAATATATTGAAGGATGTTTGTATTTGCAAGATGGATTTGTGCAAGTATTGTGTACTTAGGAATAAATCTTGAGTTCAGTTTTAGTAAGGAAAACAAATGGAATTCTAGACTATGTGAATTCAAATGTGCGGGGGGCTACCAAAGAGGTTTCCATGGGTGGTTTCAAGTATATTGTGGCTTTCACGAGTGATTTTTCTTGCAAGGTTTTAGAGTATATTTTTAAAGCATAAATATGAAGTATTTACCAAATTCAAGTTGTGGAAGGCAGAGATAGAGAATCAAATAGTCAGAAAAATTAAGTATTAGCGGTCAGATGATGGGACATAGTACACAAATTTGAATTTCAAGAGGTTTTATGAAGAATATGATATTCAAAGGCATTTCTCAATTCATAAGAGACCACATCAAAATAGTGGATTGTTTAGAATAAATGGGTCTCTAACTAAAAATACATGATGTCTCTTGTTAAATTTTGGACAATCAAAAGGTTTACGGGCAGAGGCTGTTAACCTAGTGTGTTTTCTTATCAACAGGTCACCACGAGCTTCATTAGAGGGGAAGATTACAGAGGAGCTATGGATAGGTAATCCTATTGATCTTAACAATCTAACAAATTTTGGGTTTCCAAGTTATATGCATATACTTAGTGAAGATCAATCGAAATGTATCCAAAGTCAAAGAAATGTGTCTTCATTGGTAATACAAAAGGTGTGAAGGGGTTCAAGTAATAGAATCTGATTAAAAAGAAAATGGTAATCAACATAGATGTTGTTTTTGATGAGCAGTAAATGTTGAAGTAGTCAGTTGCAAATGATGTGTCAGCATCTTAAGGATAAAATTCCAACAAACAGGTGATTCAAGTGGATGTTGATTTATCACTTGTGAATAATATGTTAATGTAAGCCCTAGAGGCCAATACTTTTGGTACTTGTATCGAATTATTTATTAATAATAAAAGACGTTTTTTTATTATGTTTGTTTTTCAAAATAATAAAGTCCTTAGAATATCTAGTCTGTTTAATGGAATATTGAGTGTGACTTAATCATGAGATCTCATTAAACATAAGGACATTATTCTCAAAGTATCTGTAGTCGAGCTTTACTGTGAAGTGGTATAACCTTAAAGGATTAAGACTATTATGTAAATAGACTAATGATCACATATCATGGATCATGGATAAGGAGTTATCAAGTCTTAACATAGGTATGAATATTAGAAGTAATATTTATACTGAATTAACCCTCTATGAGAGTGCTACATAGATTGTTATGCAAAATGTCATAAGTTACTCTCACAGTGATAGTGGTGTATACCACCCTTCGACCTAGAATCACTATGGATCATAGATATAGAGTCGAGTACTATATTGCTGATCAAACATTGTCCGTAACTGGATGACCATAAAGACAGTTGATGAGTACTCCATAAAGCATGTTGAGGGACATGAGTGGCCTAGATGGAATTTGCCCATCCTGCATAACAGGATAAATGTTTAATGGCCCAATATTGGACTGGACAAGGATGACACAGTATATGCCTTGTGTTCAATATAAACATATTGGCAAAAGGGTATTTGTACATACTAGTATTATCACAAAAGGTTTTGCTAGATCACATGACATTTTCGTGACTTGGGTAGCAGTGATGTATTGCTAGATACCGCTCACTGTTTATTATGTTAAATGCATGATTTAATATAATTGCCAACATCGCGAAAACCTACATGGTCACACACAAAAGGACTGATTGATAAAAGGTAGAGTAAATAAGGAACATCATAAAGTACGATGCACTTAAGTATATGTAGAACACCGTAAGGTACGATGTACTTAAGTAGAATACGGAATATGGTAAGGTACCACACGCTTAGGTGATATATGGTACACCATAAGATATGGTGCGCGTACACTTAAGTAGCCTTTTTAGCTTGCAGCCCACACAAGTGGTTATATGAATAGAACCATTGTGCAAAGCATACTCTCTTGATGAAAATTTTAGACTATGAAACCTTAACTGTATTTCCTTCTCTCTTTCACTCAAAGCCTTCAATTGTAGCAGCTAACACTAAGACTGAAGGAATCTGTTCGTGTAGACTGAGTAGAGGTGTTGTTCATCGTTCAATACTCGTGATCACTCTTTCGATTCAGCATCAAAGGTTTCATCACCACAAGAGGTAACTATTTCTATCACTAATCATGACCATTCGTAAGGATCACTAAAGGGAAATTTTTAATTTCCGCTGCGTTTTGGATCGCGATTTCCCTTCAGTGGTATCAAAGCCACTTACAAAACCATGCATCTGATAACGGTTTATTTTCTGTACTTTCTGTTTTAATTTGATCAAAACAAAGAATAATTATAATCGAGTAATTAAATTTTGGCATCAGGTTGTGTATGATTTGGATGATCAATATTGACTATGCTTTGGAATCCGACATTAGTATGGTGAAGCAGTGATATATTGATCATCCTTAAGTTACACAAATATGATCGATCAAATTTTATATGTGATATAAGTAACTCTGGTGCAAAGATGGTATATTGGATATATTGTTTCTTCTTCGTCCATTCAATCACATAATGATTGTTATTCCTTTGAGTGATCCATGTTCATTTGCTTCAGAATCTGACATAAGTATGGTGAAGCAATGGCATGTCGATCAATCATACTGAATTATTGATCATAGTGTTTTGACGGTATGAAGTTGTTGCATTAGGGTCCATGACGGCACAAGGGTTGTGTTGTCAAAGAGGTATGCAATTAGGGTTGTGATGGCACAAAAGTTATGCTTTAATGTTTATGGAAATTATCAAGTGTTGATGCAAAAAACGACACCGATTTCAAATGAAATTGTTCATTAAAATTTTGCACGGGGCGATGCCCCTTAACTCTTGTTCGCTTACCGGGCAGCAAAACCCCCTGCTACTCGCGTTGTGTGATCATTTACCGAAATTTAATTTGATTTTTTTAATTAACAAGATTTAAATTAATAATAATAAAAATGTGCTTATTATTTTTTTCTTGTGGTGATCAGTTATGACCTTAGTTTTCATTTATTTTGTTTTGGGATTTTAATATGACCTGCGTGTCGTGCCTCTCTTTTAATCTCTTGATGTAACTTCTTTTCTCATCTCACTCCCTCGTATGTAAAACGAGTATTCTTTGATGTAATGTAATGTTATGAAGAAATAGAAGAATACAAGATCAAAGGAGGACAACCTTGGAGATCTTGCTTGGAGAAGCGTAAATCGTTATTAGGTTTAGCTTAGGTTCTCTCATTGGCATGGGAGAACAATTGCGCTAGGGGCCATAACTGTTTCATTTTGTATGTATGTTGATGCATGTGAATGTATGTTGATGCATGTGAATGTATGTTGATACATGTGAGAGACGATTTATATGATAAATAAGTTGGTGAGATCAAACTAATTGAAAATTCCCTAAAAATTGAATATTAAGTTTATGCTTTCCAAGTTTTAGAACTCATCAAGACTAGTATCTATAATAATGTAGGTTTCGCCTAATGTGAGGTGCATGTTCTATATTGGTAAGGTGCGATGGGATAAATGTAATATCCAATTTCTAAAACAATTGGGCAAACTTAACTAAACAAATTATAATAAGTGATCACAAGTCCCTTGATCACTTGATTTAAATTGGATCTTAAGACTTGCACTATACACGATCCCTTAATTCAATCCTAAGCATGTTCACATTCAAAACCTAGAAATAGGCAACCATCAAGACATGAACACATTAGACTCTTCTTTCAAACACACATTTCCTCATCCATTTAGAACTAAAAAATTTCTTTTTACTAAACCTTAAAACATTCTTAATTATGATGCAAATTGTGCGCCACAAGGCATAAGAAGTGGAAAAAGAATAAGAGGGTGTATTCTTATCCTTATTCTGAATATCTTTGGATATGGGATGTATGACCCATTTGTTCAAAGTATTCACCTTCATTCATAGACTTACATGCAATTCAAGTCAAAATAAATTCAAACATTCATCCTCAGACCAAAAATCCACAACAATTAACATCAAAAATACCATTCTCTTTGGATCCAACACAACACCTTTTGGTTTTGACACCCATACTCTCTTTGAAGTTAATCACCATCTCTTGGATAAAATACCTCTCTTTAGGTTAATCACCATTTCTTGGTTAGAATACCTATCTTTGGTTTAATCACCACCCATTGGTTAAACTACCCATCTCTTGATCATACGCTCTTGAGGTTAATCACCATCTATTGGTTAAAACACCTCTCTTTGGGTTAATCACCATATCTTGGTTAAAACACCCATACTCTTGAATATTTGCCTTGTTAATCCCCTGGTTTAGGCAAACTCTCTTACATTATTTCCTTGTTAATCCCCTGGTTTAGGAAACCCCCCTTTATTTTCCTTGATCCCCGAGTCTATGCAAACCCCTACACCATTGCATTGGTTCATACACCTCATTCTTGGTTTAGACACCTCATTCTCGGTTTAGACACCTCATTCTTGGTTTAGACACCTCATTCTTGGTTTAAACACCTCATTCTTGGTCCAGGCACCACTCTATGGGTTCAAACACCACACCTTTGGTCCAGACAACACCTTCACCACACTCACAAACCTTTTTAATTCATTAACCAAATAAAAATTACTCTATATAAAAGAACCGTTTTAATCCACTCCTTAGCAGTCAGACTAAAAGTTTAGAGCATCTGAACTAGGATCAAATTAGCTAACGTCAAAACATTTCTAGGATATGATTATAACATTGTTCGCTAAAATCCACCAACAAATACTTATTTTCTACTCCATGAACTACGGAGCTCTGATTTTCTCATTGCATTATGAGAATATGAGGGCACATGATTTCAAAATCTTGGCGAGCATATTAATTAAAAACTTATTTTTCCCCTTAATTAAAATAATCGCAAGTAACCTTTAGATAATAACACTCATCCGAGCAAAGAACAATCAAAACGGTTTCCATTTAGTACAACGAATGTGAGGGATGTTAATACCTTCCCCTTGCATAACCAACTTCCTTACCCGTTTCTCTTCCCTTTGGGTTTTATTGATATTTTTCATTTCTCTTAGAATAAATAAAATTCAATGGCAATTTTGTTGTATTATTGAGTGTGTGATGTGCTCGAGTATTTTTTCGCGCCGTGACAACCACCACCACCATAATTTTTCTTGTGCTCTGACCATCCTTGATTCTAATTTGTCTTGACAAAATCAACCTTTAGAGTCTGTTCAGAGTTCCTCTCTCTTAGACGCAACTCTTGTGCCTCTAGACATCTCTGAAGTTCTTCAACTCTCATGGTACTAGTGTCTTTAGAATGTTCAATAGCTACAACCATGCAATCAAGCTGAAAAGTAAGTGACCTGAGTACATTCTCAATAATAACTTATTCAGAGAGCGTTTTTCCACAAGCCTTCATCTTATTTGTGACCACAGTCACTTTGGAGATGAGATTTAGGTACTTTATCATTTATCATCGCAATAGTTTATCCCACGTCACCTTCGCCTTCGTTGCATCATCAATTTTCTCAAACACAGTCGTATCCACACATTGATGGATATAGAACAACACCTTCTAATCCTTCTTCCTAGTTTCACGTTGCGCATTTCTCTGCGCTTATGTTGCAATTTCTGCAACCAGCATGTAACCGTCATTGACAAGATTAAGAACATCTTGAGCTCCAAACAACTCACATATCTGAATTATACATTGATTCCAATTCTTTCAATAAAATATTGGAAGCTTTGTGTTCAAGCTACCATTTCCTCCATTCATCTTTGTTCTTGTGCAAATCACTCAGATCTCACCAACACTCATGTTTTCCAATCCCGCAGAATCAAGAAATATGATTATGTTCGACTTCGAACTTCAATTCACTGTGAATTTCATAAACAAAACCAAACACACACTTCATGTACACTCGTGTTTCCCGTTCCTGAATTAGAACCGAAGCTCTAGATACGAATTGTTGGAGCATAAAGGTTGAAGAAGAAGAAGATGAAAGAGAGAGAAAATTTTTTAACTAACTTTTTACTCTCAAAATGAAAAACGGTTACAATCAATTTTATATCTAAAAAGACTAAGCTTTAGCTTATATACATAAGCCTAAGCTAAATGCAATTCAAATGCAAACCAAATTAAAAAGCAAATGAAATTAAATTTGAGTTACAACTAATAGTATTCAGCCTCTGTAGTTGATAATGTTATTGTTAAGTGCCTCTTGCTATACCAAGAAATAAGATTGTCACCTAGAAACTGACATCTTTCACTGGTATTCTTCCTTTTAGTCTATCCCCAGCATAATCAGCATCACAATAACCTGTTAACTTGTAATCTTTGAATTTTCTATAAAATAGACCAAGATTAGTAATACCTTTCAGATATCAAAAGATCCTCTTAACAACTGTTAAATGGGATTCTCTAGGATCTGATTGGAATCTAACACAGAGACATACACTGAATAAAATATCAGGTTTATAAGTAGTCAAGTACAAGAGAGATCCAATCATACTTCTATATACCTTTTGTTCTGGCTGTTTTCTTTCATCTTTCTCCAGAATGCATGTTGGATGCATTGGAGTCTTGGCTATTTTACACTCTGACAAGTCAAACATCTTCATAAGTTCCCTTGTACATTTGCTCTGATAGATATATGCTCCTTCTAAATTTTGGTTGATCTGAATCTCCAAAAAGAACTTTAATTCTCCCACCAGAATCATCTCAAATTTAGCCTCTATAGACTTAGAGAATTTTTTGCAAATAGTAGCATTAGCATAACCAAAAATAATATCATCAACATAAATTTGCACAACTAAGATATCATTTTTGAATGTTTTACAAAACAAAGTTGTATCTACTATCCCTTTTATAGAATCACTATAAGGGAGATTGGGCTAGGCGTCAAACGAGATTAGGCCTTTGTAAGGTGCCAATAAAAATTAGACTTTAATTTTTCATATTCGTTCTACAAGGCTCCATGCTATATATATATATATAGACACACACACACACACACACATGTGTGTGTGTGTGTGTGTGAGTGGATTAGAGGTAATTCCTCGGAAAAATTAGGCTCTTACCATAAATCACAACAAGAGAAAATAGGAAAGGAAGATTGAGAGGGATGAGCTATCCGATGAATCGTAAATAGATGATGTTAAACTTCTTTATTTTAGGCCTTAATTGTAAAGATATTATGAGTAAGCGTAGCTGACTTCTTTTTATTTTGGGGGTTAAATGTAATTTCCTATTACTTATGTTGATCCTGACCATGGCGTTCTATGTAATTCTTTTTATCTTTTTATTATTGATGGATTATTCGTTCTTAATACTTATTTTGGATTAGCTACGTAAAACATGTTTTCATGATATGACTTGATATTCTAAAATTACTGGTCATTACTAGATCCAAGTCTGTCACTTTTTGGATGCTAAAGTCTACATATATTTATGTTTAATATCGGCAGTTACCATTGAAACTTAATGCCATGACGTACTGGTTAATAGGCTGAGAGATTATCTATTAGGTAATATGGTTGATCCCACATCGTTAGCATGAACTATGATGAGACTTTCAGGTTGTAATATTAATAACATATTAGAATTGTGTATCAATGGTCAAAGATAATACATAAGAATAGGTCAATGAAATCTAACCCTAACAAAATTTTCTCACTATTATAACACCAAAATTTTAATTTTGTTTTTTGCTATTCTACATTTCAAGTATTCGCAAAACAATTAGCCATTTGATAAATAAAATGTAAAATAATATAAATTATTGAACTGTCTTTGAAATACAACCAGTCTTTGTCGAGACGATAATTATACACTTACTTTTGTACTACAACAAAATGGCGTCATTATTGAGAACTATCATTAGCTTTTTAAGACATTGTGATAGATTTTATCAAGCCAAGTGGTATCATCAGATTAATACATATTTATTAAAATAAATCATTTTATCATAATTAATATAATATAATATTTTTATAATTAGAGTAAAATGTACATGAGTTGCATAAGTATAATATAACATTATTGGGAATATTTATATTACTATTATTGATTTTTTTAATATATAAGGTATTAATTTTATAAATAAAAAAATATATATCCTTGTTATTGGTCAACATTTTTTTTAATACGCATGCTTTTAATTTTATTTTTTAAAAAAGGTAATATATTTCTTTTTTTAAATTATATATATGGAAAAAAATTAGTTAAGCTTATTTTATAATAAAAAACTTAAATAATATAAGGTATATGTAATATATAAGTTATTATTTGGCTTAATACATCTTTTGGTTCTTTAACTTTAGTCAATGTTTCTCTTTGGTCCTTCAAAAAAAATATTACATAGTGGTCTATTAACTTATATTCCGTTACATATTTTAGTCATTTCCGTTAGTTCTTTGGTGAAAAAACGTTAAACTTTGATTAGCTGGACATTTAGTTGCTGAGTTGGAATATTTATTTATTTTATATTGATTAAAATATTACACATTTGACCAAGCTAGTGACACACGAATCATCCCTCTTTGCAGAAGTTCAACACTCTCTCTCATGAAAGAAATTCTTTCTTCTATTTCTTCTTCTTCTCAATTTTCTCCTCAACCTCTAAACCTTCATCATTTTTTTCAACCTTAAACCGTCACCACAAACCTTTATTTTCTAACCTTCAAAAACCAAACCCAACACTTATCTTTTTCCCTCTAAGATGCAGAACAAACCCAAAATTCCAAAGATTGAAAAACTTTACCCTTTATGTTCTCATGGAAGATCCAGAACAAGATACCCAAATGAAAATTGAAGAAGAAAAACAACCACCCATTTTAGTTGTGTCACAGAAAATGGAAGAGAAATTGGCAAGAAAAATTAAGAGAAATTGGAAGAAAAACAACCACTCCAACACCAATTTCATCCTCTCTCTCACTCAATAAACCACAACAATTACAAAACCAAGTATCAATTTTTTCAACCTCCAAACCTTCATCAATTTTTTCAACCTTACACCGTCAATACAAACCTTTATTTTCTCACCTCCAAAAACCAAACCCAACACTTATCTTTTCCCCTCTAAAATGCAGAACAAGCCCAAAATTCCAAAAATTGAAAAGCTTTACTCTTTGTGTTCTCATGGAAGATCCAAAACAAGATACTCAAATGGAAATTGAAGAAGAAAAACAACCACCCATTTTAGTTGTGTCAAAGAAAATGGAAGATAAATTGGCAAGGAAAATTAAGAGAAATTGGAAGGAGAAGAAAATGGAAGATGAAGAAAATATGGATGAACACTGTAAATGGAGGATGGAACCCATGAATCCTAGAGTGTTTTTAACACATAAGCTAAATGTTGAATTTATCATTTGCTTATTTGCCATGTCATCTCAGTCATAATTAACATTTTTTCACACAAACTAACGGTAGGGACCAAATGGTTTAACGAAAGTGAAGTTAAGGAATCATTATGTAACGTTTTTTAGTTCGGGGAACAAAGCGAAAGTTTGTTTAAAGTTAAAGGACCTAGGGACTAATTATGCCTTATTATTTTTATTCAAAAAAAGTGATATCCTTTTTGTTGGTCAAAATTTTTTTGTTGAATACGCAAGCTTTTAATTTTATCTTTTCAAAAAAGATAATATATTTCATTTTTAAATCATATTTATTTTTAATTTGTTAAATTGCAAACTAATCATAATTAACAATTTTTTATTTTAATTCTGAATAGATTATATTTATAATAATATAATTTTATCCATATTAATTATGTTTAATATATATATATATATATATATATATATATATATATATATATATATATATATATATATATATATATATATATATATATGTTAAGTATTTCTAAGAATATGTAAATATAATTTACAAGAGGATATTATAATAAAGAAGACTTAATATATTTTATAAACATAAATTTAATACTTGTATACTATTTTCTTAGGCATGGATAAAAGTGTAATATGCCAACAATGAATTGTTCAAAATGATAAGGATTTGAACATTTTAAAAAAAGTAAGATTAACTATTTAGGTAAATTTTCACATTATTATTTTTTTTTTTGTGAGATTTGGGTCGAACTCATCTGTGTTGAAGGAGAGCTTTCATGTATTTCGACAGGAGGCAAGCATGCAGTCGAAGCTTGTTCACATACTGATGCATGTTAGTTACTTATAGTAGTCGAAGTCTATTCTTATATGTATTCTGTCGAAATGTTTATATTTTGTCGAATTGGGCTTGTGTTAAGGATCCAATTGTTTAGGTTTCTTGGGTTACAAGTTACCTAGTTAGTCTATAAATAGACTAGCACACTCATTTGTGGAATGTGGCAAATTGTGATATTCCCTTGTAATCATTTGTAAACGTTAATGAGAAAGTGAATAGTAAACAGAATTATATTTTGCCCAATCCTTGTTGTTTTTTTCTTCTTTTTGGTTTCTTTTCCGTTAAACCCTAACCCTTGTTTTGTTTCTTGATCATCAAGAAACCATTTATACTTTGATTAAAGACATCGTTTTTCACAACAAATTGGTGCGGTGAGCGTGGATCAGATGACTTCAACAAAGTATGAGATTGAAAAGTTCACCGAAGTGAACGATTTTGGTCTGTGGCGTTTGAAGATGAAAGCCCTACTGGTACAGCAGGGTTGTTTGGAAGCGTTGAAGGGAATGGCAGCCATGGATGCTGCGCTGACGGAAAGAGAAAAGACGGCAATGATCGAGAAAGCACACAACACAATATTGTTGAGCCTTGGTGATAAGGTTCTCCGGCAGGTATCAAAAGAGACGACATCGTCAGGATTATGGGTAAAGCTTGAAAGCTTGTACATGACCAAATCGTTGGTAAATTGTTTGTACCTGAAGCAAGCTTTGTATTCGTTCAAGATGAATGAAGACAAAGCTTTGGCTGAGCAGTTGGATTCCTTTAACAAGCTGATTCTTGATTTTGAAAACATTGATGTGAAGATTGATGATGAAGATCAAGCATTGTTGCTATTGTGTGCTTTGCCAAGATCACATGCTCACTTCAAAGAAACTCTCTTGTATTGAAGAGAGTCCCTGACCTTTGAAGAAGTTCAAGCAGCCTTGTATTCAAAGGATTTGAACGAAAGAAAGGAGCAGAAACCTTCATCTGTTGGCGAAGGGTTGTCCGTGAAAGGAAGATCGTCGAAGAAAGATGGTAGGTTTGACAAGAAGAAAGGAAAGGTTCAGCAGAAGTCTTATGGTGGTGACATGTCAAGTATCAAATGTTATCATTGTAAGAAGGAGGGTCACACAAGAAAGGTGTGCCCTGAGCACCTGAATAATCATGGAGGTAAGGACAATGGAAATGCAGCTATAGTGCAAGATGATTATGAATCATCTGATGTCCTTGTGGTGTCGAGCAGCAACTCTTGCGAAGAGTGGATTATGGATTCTGGATGTACTTCGCATATGACTCCAAACAAGAATGTGTTTGAAGAATTATGTGATCAAGAGGGAGGATCAGTGCTGCTGGGGAACAATAAAGCTTGCAAGATTGCAGGTATTGGATCTGTTAGATTCAAGCTCCATGATGAGTCAATAAAGCTATTGACTAAGGTTAGGTATGTACCTGATCTTAAGAGGAATTTAATTTCTCTTGGTGAATTCGACAGAAAGGGATATGTTTTCCAAGGAGAGCAAGGTATCCTAAAAGTCATGAAGGGGTCGAAGGAAGTCTTGAGAGGCATGAAGAAACAAGGCTTGTATACCCTTGAAGCTGAGGTTGTAAGTGGTTCAACAAATGTTGTATCTACGAAACCTGTGTCGAAGACAGAATTATGGCACATGAGATTGGGCCATGTCAGCAAAAGAGGCCTGGTCAAATTGGGGAAGCAGAACCTGCTAGGAGGTGATAAATTCGAAAAGTTGGAGTTTTGTGAATCTTGTGTATTTGGTAAATCCTGTAGGGCGAAGTTTAACAAAGGCAAGCAAAGAACACATGGATCCCTTGATTACATTCATGCCGATCTTTGGGGGCCTGCAAGGAATCCTTCACACTCAGGTGCAAGGTATTTTCTATCCATCGTTGATGACTATTCCAGAAAGCTATGGGTATTCATTTAGAAGACGAAGGATGAAACTTTTGAGAATTTCAAAAGTTGGAAGGTTCTGGTCGAAACTCAAACTGGCAGAAAGGTTAAAATGTTGAGAACCGACAATGGCCTTGAATTCTACAACGAAGCATTCGACAGTTACTGTGTTGAGTCTAGGATTGCAAGGAATAAGACTGTAGCAGGCACTCCTCAACAAAATGGCTTAGCTGAGAGATTCAATCGAACAATCCTTGAAAGGGTTAGATGCATGTTGGTTAGTGCTGGATTGAAGAAGGTGTTTTGGGCAGAGGCTGTTTCGGCAGCAGCTTATCTGATAAATAGATGTCCCTCGACTGCGCTGGGAATAAAGACACATGAAGAAGTTTGGTCGAATCATCCACCAGATCTCGACAAACTGAGAGTATTTGGCTGTTTAGCCTATGCTCACATTAGGCAAGACAAGGTCGAACCTAGAGCTCTGAGATACATGTTCCTTGGATATCCTGAGGGAGTCAAGGGTTATAGGTTGTGGTGCCTAGAACCAGGTCACAGAAGATGTATCACAAGTCGTGATGTAGTTTTCAATAAGGTCGAAATGGCTTTCAAGAAAACTGGTGATGTTAGTCGAAGTGCAGAAATCTCTGAAGAGGAGCTGGAACAGGTAGATATGCCTGTTGAGGTGGAGCATAGTGATGCTGAAGTGCATATCCCTGATGAAGTCGAAGAGCAAGATGCTGAAGAGGCTGAGGAAACTGTCGATGACTACCTACTGGCAAGAGATAGGTCGATAAGAGTCATCAAGTCACCTCGGAGACTTGGTTATGGAGATCTTATAGCATTTGCCTTAATCTCTGCAAGTGAGGTACTTGACGAAGAACCTAGAGATTACAAGGAAGCTACAAGGAGTCGAAACAAGACTGAATGGCGAAAAGCCATGGATGACGAGATGAAATCTCTTCATGATAAAAACACTTGGGAGCTGATTGAGAAACCTACAGGAGTAAGGTTAGTCAGTTGTAAGTGGATTTTCAAGGTTAAGGAAGGAATCGAATGAGTGATGTCGAAGCACTTTAAGGCGAGGCTGGTTGCTAGGGGGTTCACTCAGAAAGAAGGAGTCGACTTAAATGATGTGTTCTCACCTGTTGTAAAGCATAGATCCATTCGAATGTTGTTATCCATGGTGGCAAAGTTCAACTTAGAACTTGAGCAAATGGATGCGAAGACAACATTTCTGTATGGTGATCTAGATGAAACGATCCTGATGCGTCAACCTGAAGGGTATGTAGAAAAGGGTAAAGAAGATTATGTGTGCAAGCTGAATAGGTCTTTGTATGGCCTGAAACAATCTCCTCGACAGTGGAATAGGAGATTCGACAAGTTCATGGCACAAATTGGTTTCACTAGAAGTCAGTTCGATCACTCTGTTTACTTTAGATTTCGACCTGGAAACTCACTTGTTATGTTGTTGTTGTATGTGGATGATATCCCCATAGCTAGCAACAATGTTGAGGATGTAACGAAGGTGAAGGCTGAACTCAGTAAGGAGTTCGAAATGAAGGATCTGGGAGCTGCAGCCAGGATTCTTGGGATTGACATCCGGAGAGATAGAAAGCAGTCGAAGTTGTGCTTATCTCAAGAGACATACCTACGAAAGCTTCTCGACAAGTTTGGTATGTCGAATTCAAAGCCTATTGTGACACCTATAAATCCTCAGTTTAAGCTCAGTACTACTCAAAGTCCAAGTAATAAAGCTGAAAGAATCTATATGAATAACATTCCATATGCTAGTGTAGTGGGTTCTTTGATGTATGTTATGGTCTGTACGAGGCCAGACATAGCATATGGAGTGAGCCTTGTGAGCAGGTATATGGCCAATCCTGGAAAGGCACACTGGCAAGCTGTAAAGTGGATTCTCAGGTACATAAATGGGTCTCTGAAAAGAGTCTTGATTTATGGTGGAGCCTGTGATGGTGATAGCATAGTTGAAATCGAAGGATTTGTTGACTCTGATTAGGCAGGTTGTATGGATTCCAGAAAATCTATTTCTGGATATGTTTTCACAATGTTTGGCACAACAATCAGTTGGAAAGCGGTGCTTCAGAAGGTTGTTGCCTTATCAACCACTAAAGCTAAATATATTGCCCTCACTGAAGCTGTGAAAGAAGCATTGTGGCTTGAAGGTTTTGCAAAGGAGCTGAAACTTCAAGGTCGAAGTATCACTGTTAAATGTGATAGTCAAAGTGCAATACACCTATCGAAGAATTCAGCCTATCATGAGCGAATTAAGCACATTGATGTGAGGCTGCATTTCGTCAGAGAGATAATCGAGCGTGGTGAAGTCTAGGTGCTGAAGGTTTCGACTGAAGACAATGCTGCTGATATGATCACCAAGACGTTGCCAAGTTGCAAGTTCTTCCACTGTATGCAGTTGATAAAGCTGCATGATGAAAGCTAGTTATTTCCCTTTGTTGCTGAGTTAGATCCAAGGTGGAGATTTGTGAGATTTAGGTCGAACTCATCTGTGTCGAAGGAGAGCTTTCATGTATTTCGATAGGAGGCAAGCATGCAGTCGAAGCTTGTTCACATGCTGATGCCTGTTAGTTACTTATAGTAGTCGAAGTCTGTTCTTATATGTATTCTGTCGAAATGTTTATATTCTGTCGAATTGGGCCTTGTGTTAAGGATCCAATTGTTTAGGTTTCTTGGGTTGCAAGTTACCTAGTTAGTCTATAAATAGACTAGCACACTCATTTGTGGAGTGTGGCAAATTGTGATATTCACTTGTAATCATTTGTAAACGTTAATGAGAAAGTGAATAGTAAACAGAATTATATTTTGCCAAATCCTTGTTGTTTTCTTCTTCTTCTTGGTTTCTTTTCCGTTAAACCCTAACCCTTGTTTTGTTTCTTGATCATCAAGAAACCATTTATACTTTGATTAAAGACATCGTTTTTCACAACATTTTTGTATTTTTGAATAACTTTAATTTTGCCTATAAATAAGAACACATTTCTTGTAACATTACTACTCACTATAAAATATTCATTTTGCTCATCTTTTCAAACCAAACTTGATTATAATGGAGGCTTTCTTAACTATGTTCTTGAGGTTTGTGGTGTTACTTGTTTTTATTAGTGTTGTTATGGTTGATAACGTAGAAGGTGGTTTACGTCCTTGTTGCACGGGTGTTGTATGTGACATTCTTGTTTGTGATAAGCCTCCATGTTGCCAATCTCCATTTGAAACCAATCATTTTATATCTACCATATAAGAAAGTTTAAGGTTGTGGAAATTACCACACTGCCCCATCTTTAGCATCTGCCACATAAGCACTTTTTGAACAAAACTTGTCATTTCATGTCCCTTTAGTAATTAAACATGTCTCTATTTTATTTGAAACTATTTGGTTACATTTGATATCACTACAATTATGTTTTATACTTCACCATCATGTACACTTCCATTTCATTTTGAAATATTTGGTCACATAGTAACACGACTTCTCCTTCTGCTACATCTACTTCCCATCACATCCCAGCTGCTACATCTGCTTCTGCACGCCTTCACACTTCTCTACCCATTACTCCTCTCTACCACAACTTCTCCTTCTGACCCCTCTTTCATTCGTCTTCTCACTCCCAACTTCATTGGGCTTCTGATTTCTTCGTCTTGTCTCACTTTTGATTTTTATTTTGAATTAGTGTTTGTTGTTTCAAGTTTGGTGTTGTTGGCTCATGCGTTAGGGGGAAGATTCACCGGCGGTGCGGTTTGTGAAGGCTCCAGGCACTGGTCCAGATGGTGTGATTTTCGACAATGGCCCCGGAGATGCATTTGCACTTCCTTATGCTCTGTAAATCGTGAATATTATCGGAAAGGTGCCTGTTTTAGGAAGTACAAGCTATAAAAGAATTGGGAAAGTTAGGGTTTAGATTTCTTTGGTGTTGATAATGAAAAGGGGTTAATTTGTCGTTAGGGTTTATAGAATTGAAATTGGGTTTGATGATTTTGAGTAAAGATAGAAGATTTTCTGAATATTGTGATGGATTTGTCGAATATTTAATGTTGTAAATTTTGTTTTTAATTATGGTATATAATAACAACCACTTATATCTTCCTCTCAATATGAATTACTAAACACTAACAGGTGGTTGAAACAATCCTCGCAATCCATGACTGAGATGTCTGTACATTGGTGGTACTGTTCCTGTGCTGCTGGAGGTTAGTGTCATTGTTGTTGGTTATTTGGAGTTCGTGTGAGCGTAGATCAGGTTCTTTCTTAAAGGTGGAGGGTTGTTGAGTTTATCGGGCGTTCTGCTGCCGTTTAGAGTGAAGTCGTTGGAAATGTGAGAGGTACTGGTTATCTGTTTAACTTTTTAATTCTTAATGATTTTCCATATATTAATGAACTGAGATCTCTAATATATTTATTTTGATGAAATGTATTTTGATGCAATGTAAATTCATAATAAGACTTTACATGAGTTGTGGATAACAGTATGCTAACTCTCTAATCTACTATAATTAGAAATGAAAATACTTTCGTAAACATGTGTTTGACTTCTGCTCTGTTAAATGATGTCAAAATTCACCTGAAATTTGATAAGGTGCCAAAATTATATTGAAAGACCTCTGAATTTTAGTACTGCACATCTGAATGCTGGTTATTGACCTCTGCTGCATCTCCTTGCATTGTTTCTAACGCGTGTTGTTGATATCTCCAGAAGCTTTTGATACACAGGGATTGATTACTGTCATGGACAATTTGATGCATTGCCAAGTAGTAGATGTTCCAGAGTATGGTTTTAAGTGTTACAAGAACAATTTGTTGTTCCTGTAGTTTTGAAGTGTAGATTTATTTAGGTTTCATTTGATCCTAAGTGGTTATCCTGAGTACAGATATTCTTCAATGTTCCTAATTGTTATTTCGTGGTGCATTTTGTCCCCTTGTCCTTTCTAAGCATTAGTTATTTTGTGGTGCATTTTGTCCTTTCTTCGTTTGCAGGTTTCCTATTGCTATCAATTGTTGCATCACAAGTGAAAGGTTACGACAACAACAAAGGAGCATTTCGAGATATTGGTTGGCGACAAAAACGTAAGTTACGCATATTATTAAAAGCACCTCTTTGACTATGTATTTTTTCGTGACATTTGCTTGTCTTTTGTACAAAATACTGATCTGATGTTTAAAATATTATACCTTCGTTTGTATGCATGTTTTGACATTTGCTTGTGTTTTGTACAAAATATTGATATGATGTTTACAATACTATACCTTCGTTTGTAAAAACTCAATCTGATGTTTACGTTTGCTTGTGTTTTATAAAAATTGATTTGATGTTTATAATACTAAATTCGAGTTTGTATACATAGTATGCCATTTGCTTGTGTTTTGTACAATAACCTGGTCTGATGTTTAAAATACTAGACCTCCATTTGTATACTGATACATCCATGTTATTAACCTCATGCTTACATTAAAGGGCCATGACATTTATGTGCTTGTTCCAACAATCAATAAACAGGCTTTTGACTGGGCGCTATCAGTTAATGTCACCTGCACCATGTCAAACTTTCAGGTTCACCCAAATGATTTTCTCTTCAAACCAACGAGCCACAAATATGTGTTGAAGTTCACAGGTGGAACTACTGTTGCAGATATTGGCAAACACACCATCCCTGACAAGACGATAAACTTGACACCATTTGCTGATATCATCTCAGGGAAATGGCAAAACAATCTTCTTTGTGGTACTGTTGCTAATGTTGTTATCAAACTGTGTGTTGTTTACTTTTCATGAAATTCTCTTTTACTTTTCTGTTGTTTTGTTGTATATATGTTATTGGTATGGTTAATAAAGTAGGATACTCGCAGTCAAACACGCGGGGGGGGGGGGGGGGGGGGGGTAGGGGGGAAGAAACCTCATATCAACTTGGTGTTAAGAGATTCAAGGTATATCGTTGATCGGATACTCAGTTTCATTTTACCCTTTGGAAACCTCCGTTTCTTCCACTTAGTCACAACACGTTGCATTGTACCCTTTGGGAAAACTATGCTAACGAGTTCTTTAAGTACAAATAGAAACAACATGATTCGACCACGCCGAATGTTATTCTCCTAAGGTATGCAAAGGTTAAGGAAGAAGGGTGTAACCTACCCCACATCAATTTAAACAACCATCATTCACTCCATATTTCTGACGTTTGATTTAATTTCTGTTTGAATATATGCTTTTTGGTTTTCAAGGTAAGTTCCCCCTGGCTGTTACAAATACTTACAACTTCACAAAGATACATATCAATGACGATTTGCCCGAAATCAATGACTTTATAAAGAGGTACACAATTTACACTATATCACAACCTAATTATATCATGTACGTTTTTTTGGTTCTTCAATAATTTATTTGTTATATGCCTTAAACCTGCAGCTTATCCAAGGGCCCTAACTATGGCAAAACACTGACAACCACTAGCAACCACGCCCGTGATTCGTCGCAGCTGTCTTATGGCTCTCAACTATTCGCCAATGAAAAGTTTTTGTAGAAAGCTATCCAGGTGCAACTTCATGAAATTATCCAATTGTTGCATCATGATAGTTATGAAGTGTATTGGTATTTGTTTGAATTATTAGATGAAAAATCTGTTTTGACAAAACCAAGTAGTATCGTTCCAATTTGTATTAATTATGTCATTTATAATGAGGAAGAATTTTATTCTTTCATAAGCAAGGTCCTTATACAAACACTTGAAATATACTGATTGAGGTATTTTTTCATCTTGTGTTGCTGCAGCAGCTGCAATTATATTATGGAAAATGCCAGGAAATGCAGGAAAGCCTATTTTCAGATAAATGTCTCCATGTAGTTTGATATATATGGTAACTTTTAAACTCAAGTTTTCTATCGATAATATTTTTTTATTGTTCCTTCTCTTTTTCTTTAATGGCCAATCATATACAACACTCTATTTACAACTTAATGATAAACTTGACCATCATCACTCATTATTATTTTACCTCCCAATGTTACAATGTTACAGTTTCAAAACAATTAATGCATTTACATTTTCAAAGTTGGGGAGAAGATGAAGAGTCACAAGCTTAATTATAAAAACTTGCCTCCTATTCTCAACAACACAGACCAAACTTCATCAAAGAGAAATAAGTTGTATGGCATCCAACAACATTCTCCAGGTCGCAGAACCTTCAGATGTGCACACAGCGGTGGAGTTCGAAGCATCTGCGGAGTTGCAACAACCTCTACAAGTCCATCAACCTGTCCATGTTCAACAACCTCAATAGGTCCAACAACTATATTACCTACTTGATTTTTCTATCACTAGAAACATCTCTCCATTATTCTTTCTTCCTCTTTTAATCATTTTTTATTTATTTTCATCAACAGATGCACAAACATGTCGAACATGCTGTCCGGGTCCACCCAGCTGCGGAGTTCCAACCACCTACAGAGTTTCAACCACCTCCAGACTTCCACCAACCTCTACCGGTCCAACAACCTCAACAGGTCCAGTAGCTACATTTGCTTTTTGGTGGTTCTTTTTTGCCTTTCTTAATGTGCAGGTTTCTTATTCCTATTAGTTCATGGGGTCATCCTTGATGTATCTTGGGATATTGGGGCATCTGTAGTTGCAGCAGACTTGCCTTTGATGTGCTTCACAGTCCTCATTTAATGGTTTTTTCAACAGGGCCTCCAGGCACCGACTGTGCGACAAAGAAGAAAAAGGAGATCAACAACAAGGGTGAGAAGGATACAAATATTTGATTCAGATGAACAATACTATCAAATCTTTGATTCTGATGATGATGATGAACAAGACTACACCTGGAGCAACTTTTTGTCGGGTAGGAGTTTTAGATTTGGTGATTAAAAATGCAAAATTTCTTTCAAATTTTATGTCAACTACGGGTTTTGGAAACCGTCTTTCTTTATATTACATGTTCCTGAGGTTCCATCTTCATCAACAGTAGAACATGGGACCATGATTATTATAGTTTTATTATGATATATTAAGCACCATGATTGTATTTATGGAAAACGTCTATTTCGCATTTGTAGTACTAGCCATCACGCTCAGTTTTATTGGACAGATCCATAATGCTCAGTTACTATGTATTTTGGCTTTCAAATGTTTTTTCAAATAAACCATTTCTCTTCTTCAATATGCTTGACTTAATTACATTTAGTTTTATATTAAATATACTTGATATATCTTTTTCAAGCATTAGTATAGCTAATTAGGAACATTATATTTATTTAAACTTTTAGTAAATTTTGAAATTATATGAAACAGGAAAACTAAAACAATTGATCAAATATTTAATGATGACGGGAAAAACTATATAAACCCTGAAAAAAACTCTATCAAATATTAATAGTTTTTAAAAACTTATACAATTATCTTTTAAAAACTTATATAAACCCTAGAAAAACTTTTAGATAATTGTTTTTAAAAGACTTATACAATTATCTTCCAATCCATTTTTTTTTCTTTTTTCCAATAAATTTTTTATTTTTTCTAATTTGATTAAATTTCTATTACAAATTGGTGACAATTCCGCGGTCCACAGTTGTACCTGTGCGAACGCACGGGTAACACACCAGTACCGTGTAAACGTACAGGTAATCATACCAAAATTCGTGCGAACGCACTGGTTTTTATTTTTTTGTACATTTAAAGAAAATACATGTATAGTTTATGTCGGTTGTATTACTGACTTTTCATTTTTTTTATATTTTAAACCATAGTCAAATTAGTTTTCTAATAATTTTCAATTAATTCTAATTCAGAATATTTATTTATTTAATAGTTTTTCTTAACAATAGTTATTTACATGTATGTGTTTAATAGTTTTTCTTAACAATAGTTATTTTTACAAACTTATATAATTATCTTCCACTCCATTTCTTATTTTTTTTCATTTTTTTTTTCAATAATATTTTGATATTTTCTAATTTGTTTGAATTTCTATGACAAACTGATGACAATTTCGCGGTCCACAGCTGTACCCGTGCAGACGCACCGGTATCCCACTAGTTTTAGATAAGTCAATCTCATATGTAATAGTTTCATTAATAAGATTAGTTAATAAATTATATCTTTTTAGTCTTTATTATTTTTTACTTTTATATATATATATATATATATATATATATATATATATATATATATATATATATATATATATATATATATATATATATATATATATATATATAAAGAGATATTTTAGTCATTTATCAGTGTGAGATATACTTTTTACTTAATTGTGGAACAAGCTTTTGAATTTGATGTTTGTGATGATTATCATTGTATTAGTTGATAGAATGAGTTAGGGTATTAAGGTTTGTTTGTAAGAATTATGTTATGGTTTGTTTGTAAGAATTATCTTAAGTTTTGTTTGTAAGAATTATCTTAAAGTTCTGTTAAAGATTGTAACTTTTGAATTGTATCAGTTTAACATGAATGCAATAGTTGGGTTGAATTTGTATAATTTGAATATGTTTGCAATATTTGGTATGTTAAGAGAATGACCTGTAATTTTGAGCATGACCTGTAATTTTGTATTATTTGTTCAACACTGAACATGATATATTGGTTCCAATTTTTTATTCACAATTTTTAACACACAATGTTTGACACATTTTTTCAACACACAGTTTATGACACAATCTGGTTCCATTTCATTACAGCTACACAACTTGATACACATGTTCCACAAAATACATAAATTGGTTCCATTTCATAACAGCTACATAACCTGATACACATGTTCCACAAAATACATAAAGTGGTTCCAAACAACACCAAAATACATAAACTGGTTCTAAAATGAAAGTACATTCCAAACTGATAAACTGATAGCCTAATTAAACATGACACTCGTTTCCAAAAACACAAAATACATGAAATAATAGCCTAATTATATCTAGAGGTTCTTCTTTGGCGTGGTCCTCTTTGTTGGAGTAAACCTCCTTGTTATTGGACTAACAACATTCTTGGCAGCACTCAACCTTGTTGTAGGCCCAAGTGGTACAAAACGTCTTGTTGGCTTCCTAACAGGCAGTTTTTGTGTCTTGCCTTTAGCAGGTTCATGAGTCTTCTGAGTAACCTTTCCCTTAGAAGTCTGAGATGCTTGGCTAGATTGTTGAGTAGTCTTTCCCTTAGAATTCTGAGAGGGTAGGCCTGATTGTTGAGCAATCTGAGTTGGAGTCCTAGAGGGTTGGCTTGATTGTTGAGCAGTCTGAGTTGGAGTCTGAGAGGGTTGGCTTGATTGTTGAGCATCCTGTGTTGGAGTCTGAGAGGGTTGGCCTGATTGTTGAGCAGCCTGTGTTGTTGTGTCCTTACAAGTAGACTTATAGTGTCCTGCTTTCTTACACCTACTACACTTCACCACGAAACCTGTTATTCTCACTTTGTGATCAGACCCATCAATTTCTCCTTGTTCAAGATTCCTCCTCTTTTTAGGTCTACCTGACATCTTCCTGAACATGGGTGGTTGCACATTTGGATATGGTGTCTTAACCCACAAGTTTGATCCATTAACAGGACAAGGTAGATCACATGCTTATAAACTTCCTTGTGTGAAATCAAGTTTCTATGTTGAACATTATTTTGATGAAGACAAAATCTCTTAGTGACAAGAAGTAACAAAAAGGAAAAGATGGTCTTCAAGATGAAAACATTTTATTCAAGACTTTAGATTCAAGCAATTGACATTTCATGGAGGTATAATGATAATTCTTATCAAATACTAAAGTCTTAGATGCTCAATTGAATCAAAGATCATTGCATACTTTTCTCATGATCATGACATCGTTAAAAGATCATTTTTCACATTTTAACTGAGGCAAATCGATTTGCATAGGGATACAATCGATTTGCACTTGCATAAAAATGCTGATTTTTCACATTTTTACACTGTGCAACCGATTTGCATGTTTGTGCAATCGATTGCATGCTGTAGGTTTTTAAAAATTTGATATGTTGGTCTTGTGCAATTGATTTTCACATTAGTGCAACCGATTTGCACCTAAACAAAAATGAAAAATCAGTACCAATGTGCAACCGATTTGTACATTGGTGCAATCGATTTGCAAGTTAGTGCAATCGATTGCATGCTGTAGGTTTTTAAAAATTTGATATGTTGGTCTTGTGCAATTGATTTGCACATTGGTGCAACCGATTTGCACCTAAACAAAAATGAAAAATCAGTATCTTTCATAACACCATTTTATGCCACTCTTCATGGAACCTTTTCATTTCATCTTGGCATTTGTTCATGATATTTTTTTCAGACATTACCATGTTTCACAAGGGTGTTATGTGCTTATAAATACTTGAAATTTCAAATCAAAATTTCACCTCTTTCAATCAAATTTTGAAATTATCAAAATTCACTTTTAAAGTCTTTAACTTTCATTCAAGAAATTTTCTGCATATTTTCACATCATCTAAAACAGAAAATTCTTAAGCAATTTAACACTTTATTGTTTGTGAATTATTGTTGTTGAAAGAGAAGATCAATCTAAAGATTGGTACATTGAAACCGTCATATCAATACTTGTAAAAATTCAGATTATACATTGCTTGTTACATCTTATTTTTCCAGGATTGTTGGATATAAGATTGTAAAGTTGTATTCCTTGTTGTCCTAGTTTTGGAAACAAAAGGTCCATTGTGAGAGGATTGTTCTCAATTAGACTTAGTGGAAAAATCCAAGAGGTTGTTCTTGGTGTGGTTTGTTAGTGTCTGTATAGAAAGACTAGGAAGAGTCTTGTCTAAGTCCTAACATTATTAAAAACCTCTTTCATGTTGAAAGGGGACTGGAGTACTCTCGGACTGTAAGGGGAACTGAGATATATTCTTGTGTCGTTTACTTTCCTCATTTACAGTTTTTCATCACATAGTAATCACTTAGGAAAGTAAAACATAAAACTGTCAAAAATCCGGAAAAATTTTCTAAGTAACTAATTCACCCCTCCCCCCCTCCTAGGTGCAATCTTATCTTACACCTTGTACCTTGAAACCCTATAATACTCTAGAATGTAACTATCAATTTTGAAATTCCTACTTTTCATAGCAGACAAAGCATGAACACATGGGAGTCCTGTGAGTTCCCATCTTCTGCATGAACATATATGATCTTTCAGGTTCACAACAAATTTATCAGCTTGATTTTCCCAGTGCCTTACTTCAAATATATGTTCATCAGACATTCTAAAGAATTAAACAAACATAATATATCAGTCACATGTTTGGACTGTATGTTACAGACATCCTAAAGAATTAATGTATGTTAATATTACATACCTTACTAGCCAGTTGTTGGTGTATGTGCTTTTGACATCAACTTTCTTTATAATATTGGGCAATATATCATTCTCATCCAAAGTACCAAATATCATTATGTTATTTGCCCATCTCTCCATCATGTATATTCTGATGTCTTCTAACATAGTGATTAGATGTTTTATGTAACACCCCATTTCTACCCATCGAATAATATAAAATCAGAGTTACAAAGTTTCAACGTACATATGGAATGTTAGACTTTCTACTTAAAACAACGACAATTAATCACCTGGAAAAACAAATATATAACACATAATTTCGGATGAACCGATAACAACCTGCTCAGTCTTTAAAAGTAAAAACAGTTGTCATTGCTACACAGCTGATTCACAAAAAATTCAACTTTGATGACATACCATCTTTGTCCACTTAAAACAACTTCAAAATAAAAAGTCTTTAATGAGAACAACTTAAAATTCAGCAACAATACTAAAATCAACAATAAAGGAAACATGCGTTCATCCCCCCGAGTGTTACGTATCAGAGCGACGACACCGACTCGAACTAATGAAGGTAGACAACCTTCACTCTGGATTACCTGCAGGATGGCGTATAAACCATCACCAAACATAGAAGGGGTGAGATATCAAACAATATAATCGGGTATATGATAAACAATATATTAGATCAGATTATATAAAATCACTACTTCACAACATTACCATCAACATCAATCAACAACACAACAACAATTTATGCAACATGGAATGCGGCTTATAATATGCACATGCATGTGGTACCATTGGAGCAGAACTCCCAACTTAAAAATCTGCCAATTAATAGAGGCGTCAACAAGACATAAGCCTTCAATTTAATTTGCCAATCCAGGCCAGCTTACCGAGCATCAGCTCCAACTTAATATGCTATGTATGCAATAACATTATGAACACACTAGCAACTACAACAACAATTACAACCACAATTCAACTTTGGCATTAAGCCTACAACTTAATTCTTGCCAATAATTTGAGGCAATGCAACAAAATTCACACCTACAACTTTATAATTAACCACAACAATACCATCGTAATTTACACCATACTCTGTATCATCCAAACTATATTACATACATTCCTCGAAATTATTCGGACAATGCTACTAAAACCGGTTAATTATTCTTCTGCTAAAATTACTAATGTTTCTACTCTGCCTTAATGTTATTAGGACTATTCTGGTACTGTTATTATAAAAGTTCTACTATGTTTACTCACTATACTGCTAGATTATTCTTCTACTAACTTCTCACTGTTACTGCTACTGAAATACTACCTGCTAGTTCATGCCTTTGCTGTCATTTTTTTTCTATTAACTGAAGCTAATAGTGGCTACATTATTTTCCTGCTAATTCACTAGTTCTGCTTTCTAGTATCAACCCTTTATTTTACTGTTACTAACATATTATTAATATTTATTAATATTTATGCTAAACACACACATACACACACAAGTGGCTTGCGCCACTTCCTCACACACACACACACAGGTGGCTTGCTCCACCCTCACACACACACACACACATACACAGGTGGCTTGCGCCACCCTCACACACACACACAGGTGGCTTGCGCCACCCTTTCTTTTTTATTTTTTTTTTATTTTTTTTTAAATCAACCCAGTCCAAAAAAATTCCGAATACAGACCCAATCAACACATAATTTTTAGCAACATTAATTTTTTCTCACAAAACCCATAATTTTTCAGAGATAACAACCAGATACGAAAACAACAGGAATTCAGTATATTTCTCGACACAATTTACACACAGTGACCATTTATACAAACCCAAATCCCACATACTATTCATCAACTACCCTATTATAGAGTCAGAACCCCACCCTTACCTTGGATTGAAGGTTGCTATACTCTCTGATTGGATTCTCGCTCTTGTAGCCTCTACGTATTCTTTTTTAAACCCTTGTTCCTTTTTCTGCCAAACACCTACTTGTTCTTACTGCTATATTCTTTCTTTCTCATAATTCTAAATACCTAATATAATAACACTATTATTCTATTTGTCTTATTGGGCCTCATTTCTACACCCCCACTATTACTACTTCTAATCATCAAAGCCCAAATAATATAATCTTGTATTATTTCTAATACTATATCTACAACTTAATCAGCTTAATTAATCAAATAACAACAACATAACTTAAATCAATATTCTATAATTTCAACAATTATTCGGAAAATATTCGAAAATATTTAATTAAATAAATAATTAAATATCGGGCGTTACAACTCTCCCCCACTTAGAATATTTTCGTCCTCGAAAATTTACCTTGTTCAAACAACTCGGGATAGGATTCCCGCATCTTGCTTTCTAACTCCCACGTCATACTTTCTCCGGCAGCTCCTAACCAGACTACTTTTACCAACGCAATCTCCTTGCCTCTTAGAGTCTTCATTTCACGATCCGCGATCCGTACAGGCATCATTTCCATAGTAAGATTATCCCGTACTTGCACATCATCCATATGAATTACATGAGATGGATCTGGAACATACTTCCGGAGTTGTGACACACGAAACACATCATGTAAATTCGAAAGATTAGGCGGTAAAGCCACTCTATAAGCAACATTTCCAACTCTGTCCAAAATCTGATACGAACCAATAAAACGAGGAGTGAGCTTCTTAGACTTCAATGCACGCCCAACACCTGTCACAGGTGTAACTCTAAAAAACACATGGTCACCTGCTTGAAATTCTAAATCTTTCCTTCGCTTGTCATGATAACTCTTCTGCCTACTTTGGGAAGATTTCATCTTTTCTCGGATTAACTTCACCTTCTCAGTAGTCTCTCGAACAATTTCAGGTCCAAGCACTCCATCTCCGACCATATAACGCTTCAAAAGGTGCCATTCCAATACTGGAATGGTAACTGTTATTATAAGTGAACTCGATCAATGGAAGATAAGTATCCCACGAACCTCCCTGCTCAAGAACACATGCTCTCAACAAATCCTCCAACGACTGAATAGTCCTCTCAGTTTGACCATCCGTCTGAAGGTGATACGCTGAACTCAACCTCAACTTAGAACCCAACGCCTCTTGCAAACTTTTCCAAAAATCAGAATCTACCAGTTTCACGTCTAATTTCCGAGCTTTCTTGATACTGTCCAAAAAATCATTGTTAATCTTCAGCATTCCCAACATCACACTCTGCGGTGTCACTTCGCAAACTAAGCTCATATCTCTGAACTGCTCAATTAATTCCAATTCTTTAACCATCATCGCCGACATATGCAAAGTTTTCCGACTTAGGGCATCAGCCACAACATTAGCTTTACCTGGATGATAGTTCAAACCGAAATCATAATCTTTTAATAATTCTAACCATCTTCGTTGTCTCATATTCAATTCCTTTTGATCAAATAAATACTTTAAACTCTTATGGTCACTAAACACTTCAAACCTAGAACCATAAAGATAATGCCTCCAAATCTTCAGCACAAAAACAACTGCAACAAGTTCTAAATCATGCGTAGGATAGTTCTTTTCATGAGTTCTCAACTGCCTCGACGCATAAGCAACTACCTTATCATTTTGCATAAGCACACCTCCTAAACCCATCTTAGAAGCATTACAATATACCACAAAAGGTTCGTCTGGATTAGGTAATGTCAAAACTGGAGCCGATGTCAATCTCTTCTTTAATTCCATAAAACTTTCTTCATATTGAATGTCCCACACAAAAGCTCTACTTTTACAAGTCAACTTAGTCAACGGAAGTGCTAACTTAGAAAATCCTTCGATAAACCTCCGTAATAACCAGCTAGTCCCAAAAAGCTTCTAATCTCGGTAGCTGACTTTGGAGTTTCCTATTGCAACACATCATCTACTTTAGATGGATCCACAACAATGCCACTCCCTGAAATGACATGACCAAGAAAACTAACCTCCTTTAACCAAAATTCACATTTAGATAGCTTTGCATATAACTTCTTCTCTTTCAAAACTTGCAATACTAGTCTTAAGTGTTCTGCATGCTCTGTTTCTGATTTAGAGTAAATCAATATATCATCAATGAACACCACCACAAACCGATCCAAATAAGTATGAAAGATACGATTCATGTACTCCATGAATACTCCCGGCGCATTAGTAACACCAAAAGGCATCACCGAATACTCATAATGTCTATAACTCGTTCTAAAAGCCGTCTTCTGGATATCTTCATCTTTCACTTTAATCTGATGATAACCCGAACTCAAATCAATCTTGCTAAACACACGAGCACCTACCAATTGATCCATTAAGTCATCTATTCTCGGAAGTGGATACTTGTTCTTAATCGTCACTTTATTTAATTGTCTATAATCAACACAGAGCCTCATACTTCCATCTTTCTTCTTTACTAACAACACTGGAGCTCCCCACGGCGATACACTTGGCCTCACAAACTTCTTTTCAAGCAAATCCTCCAATTGCTTCATTAATTCTGACAATTCAGATGCAGACATCCTGTATGGGGCCATAGAAACAGGTCTGGTACCAGGTACAAGGTCAATTGCAAATTCCACCTCTCTTTCTGGCGGTACATCAGGAATTTCATCAGGGAAAACTTCAGGAAATTCACGCACCACTTGCAACTCCTCAATTATAGCTCGGCTCTCAATAGATAACGACGCCATCAATGAGAACATCTGAGCTTCTTCTTGCATCAACTACTGTAACTGCCTAAAAGACAACAAACCAGCTTCTTCCTCTTCAGGAGTATAAAATCTCACCGACTTGTTATAACAATTGATATGAACATAGTTATATTCTAACCAGTTCATACCTAAAATTACATCCATCCCAGTTAACGGTAAACACACCAAATCAACAGTAAAGTCTCTGTCGAAGATCGACAAAGGACACTTTAAACACACAAGATAAGTAGTCACCGATCCCTTAGCCGAAATCTCGACGACCATTTCTCCATTCACTGAAGATAACATAAGACCCAATCTTTTAACACATTCAGCAGCAATAAAGTAATGAGTAGCATCAGTATCAATCATAGTGATTAAAAGAGTACTATTAATGAAACATGTACCTCTGATGAGTCTGTCCTCATTAGTTTTCTGAGTCCTAGCCAAAGCGAACACTTTCCCACCGATTTGCGCCTTCTTTGGTTTCTGACATTGACTACCAATGTGTTCTTCTTCACCACAATTGAAACAAATCATCTCTTTATGCTTGCACTCAGATATTGCATGCCCAGTCTTACCACAACGGAAACACCTCTTCACCTCAGCAGTACACACATTACTCTTAAGACCAGGTTTCCCACATTTGAAACAAACTACGCCAGCAGGAGCATCTCCCCCACCAGTCCTCTTACCATCAGCCACTTTTTGTTTACCTTTTCCAGCTGGAGCATCATAAGGCTTGCCACGATTCTGTTGGTGCTTGCTCTTCCTCTCATTAATGATCTTATAATGTGCATTATTATCCTCTTCATAAATTCTGCAACTATCAATCAAATCAGAGAAGACACGAATCTTTTGATATCCAATTGCCTTCTTGATCTCTGGGCGTAACCCACTCTCAAACTTGATGCATTTTGAAAACCCAGCAGTATCCCCGTTATAGTGCGGATAAAACTTAGCCAACTCAACAAACTTTGCAGCATATTAAGTAACCAACATATTTCCTTGCTTCAGCTCAAGAAACTCGATTTCCTTCTTACCACGAACATCCTCTGGATAATACTTCCTCAAGAACTCCCTTCGGAACACAGCCCAAGTGATACCTTCATCTGTAGCTTCCAACCTCTGACGAGTCTCTAGCCACCAGTCATCAACCTCGACTGCTAGTATGTGAGTCCCATATCAAACCTTCTACGCTAGAGTGCAGTCCATCACACGGAAGATTCTCTCCATCTCTTTCAACCAATCCAACACTCCCTCAGGATTATACTTGCCCTTGAAGGTAGGCGGATTCTCCCTCTGAAAAGTTGCTAAACTACGAGATTCAGCATTCTCGTAAGCGTTCGGCTGATTCTGCAAAGCCTGAGCCATTGCTTCCAACGTAGCAGCAATTGCAGCATCATTCCTTCCAACCATCTCAACTTATCACTGCAACATAAACAAGGTTAGAACTAATTAACAATACTCGATTGTCAAACAAAACTACGACTCGACAACTTAGCCGGACGGACCGACCAGCTCTGATACCACTAATGTAACACCCAATTTCTACCCATCGAATAATATAAAACCAGAGTTACAAAGTTTCAACGTACATATGGAATGTTACACTTTCTACTTAAAACAACGACAATTACTCACCTGGAAAAATAGATACATAACACATAATTTCGGATGAACCGATAACAACCTGCTCAGTCTTTAAAAGTAAAAACAGCAGTCATTGCTACGCAGCAGATTCACAAAAAATTCAACTTTGATGACATACCATCTTTGTCCACTTAAAACAACTTCAAAATAAAAAGTCTTTAATGAGAACATCTTAAAATTCAGCAACAATACTAAAATCAACAATAAAGGAAACATGCGTTCATCCCCCCGAGTGTTGCGTATCAGAGCGACGACACCGACTCGAACTAATGAAGGTAGACAGCCTTCACTCTGGATTACCTGCAGGATGGCGTATAAACCATCACCAAACACAGAAGGGGTGAGATATCAAACAATATAATCGGGTATATGATAAACAATATATTATATCAGATTATATAAAATCACCACTGCACAACATTACCATCAACATCAATCAACAACACAACAACAATTTATGCAACATGGAATGTGACTTATAATATGCACATGCATGTGGTACCATTGGAGCAGAACTCCCAACTTAAGAATCTGCCAATTAATAGAGGCGTCAACAAGGCATAAGCCTTTAACTTAATTTGCCAATCCAGGCCAACTTACCGAGCATCAGCTCCAACTTAATATGCTATGTATGCAACAACATTATGAACACACCAACAATTACAACAACAATTACAACCACAGTTCAACATTAGCATTAAGCCTACAACTTAATTCTTGCCAATAATTAGAGGCAATGCAACAAAATTCACACCTGGAACTTTATAATTAACCACAACAATACCATCGTAATTTACACCATACTTCGTATCATCCAAACTATATTACATACATTCCTCAAAATTATCCGGACAATGCTACTAAAACCGGTTAATTATTCTTCTGCTAAAATTACTAATGTATCTACTCTGCCTTAATGTTATTAGGACTATTCTGGTACTGTTATTATACAAGTTCTGCTATGTTTACTCACTATACTGCTAGATTATTCTTCTACTAACTTATCACTATTACTGCTACTGAAATACTACCTGCTAGATCATGCATTTGCTGTCATTTTTTTTTATTAACTGAAGCTAATAGTGGTTACATTATTTTCCTACTAATTCACTAGTTCTGCTTTCTAGTATCACCCCTTTATTTTACTGTTACTAACATATTATTAATATTAATTAATATTTATGCTAAACACACACACACACACACACATACACACACACAAGTGGCTTGCGCCACTTCCTCTCTCACACACACACACACACACACAGGTGGCTTGCGCCACCTTTTTTTTTTTTAAATTAACCCAGTCCAAAAAAAATTCCGAATACAGACCCAATTAACACATAATTTTTAGCAACATTAATTTTTTCTCACAGAACCCATAATTTTTCAGAGATAACAACCAAATACGAAAACAACAGGAATTCGGTATATTTCTCGACACAATTTACACACAGTAACCATTTATACAAACCCAAATCCCACATACTATTCATCAACTACCCTATTATAGAGTCAGAACCCCACCCTTACCTTGGATTGAAGGTTGCTCTACTCTCTGATTGGATTCTCGCTCTTGCAGCCTCTACGTATTCTTTTTCAAACCCTTATTCCTTTTTCTGCCAAACACCTACTTGTTCTTACTGCTATATTCTTTCTTTCTCATAATTCTAAATACCTAATATAATAACACTATTATTCTATTTGTCTTATTGGGTCTCATTTCTACACCCCCACTATTACTACTTCTAATCATCAAAGCCCAAATAATATAATCTAGTATTATTTCTAATACTATATCTAAAACTTAACCAGCTTAATTAATCAAATAACAACAACACAACTTAAATCAATATTCTATAATTTCGACAATTATTCGGAAAATATTCGAAAATATTTAATTAAATAAATAATTAAATATCGGGCGTTACATTTTGCCCTTGCATCAAGAATGACACTATTAAAGGATTCAGACATGTTGTTGAGAACAACATCACATTTGTTTGTGGTTTTAAAGTAAGATCTACTCCAAAACCTTGGCGGGGTCTTCATCATATGTCTAAATGCTTCTTCATTGATGACCCTCATTCCCTTCATCTCTCATTTACATGCCTGTGGGTATGTTGACTTGGCATCCTTCCATATTATGTCCTTCAACATCTTTCAAGGAAACCTCTTCCTAAAATTGTTATAAAGGTGCCTACACAAAACCTGTGCTCCACCATTGGCAATAGCTCATCCATAGTAGGTAGCAGACCCTGCAATAGAGAAAATATGGCATAACAATATAGCATAACATACTTTGTTTACAAAACAGAAAAATATAAAAGCATAAGAATAAATGAAAAACTTGCCTTTTGTTCGTCTGAGATGAAGGTGTATGTCAAGCATTGATCTTTGCCTCCAAGGTCATCAATTAATAGCTCTAAAAACTAAATACAACTATCCTTGTTTTCACCCTCCATAACTGCATATGCTATGGGAAGCATTTGGTCATTAGGATCCCTCCCTATGGCAGCCAGAATCTGCCCTCTACACAACCCTTTGAGAAAGATCCCATCTAGACCTATTACACATCTGCACAACTTAAAGCTTTCCGTACACGTAGCATAGCATATGTAAAGCCTTTGAAAATATGGCTTATGATCCTTAACACCTACTTGTACAGGATCAACATTGATCTTAACTGTTGACCCTGGATTGGCTCTTAAACGTTCATGACAGTAGTCATAGACCCTTGTGTAATCTCCCAAAAAAGAACCATCAACATAGTCTGTAGCTGCAAATCTTGCTCTTATTGTTTTGGTTTTGTTGACCCCAACATTCCACTATACTACAACTGTGTTTTTCAATTACTTTCCTGAGTTGCCAAGTGTCTTCATTTGACAATTTGCTACAATAAGCTTCCCACTCACATCCAACTTTACATCTAACCCTTACCCTAACTCTGTCATTTTTTACAAACCTTAGGTCTCTACCATTTTGTACAGCATAAGATGTTATTGCTTCCTTAAAATCACCCTTTGAACTAAAATACATTCCCACATCCCACTTGTAATCTGACATGTTTTTTGGCTACCTAAAAGTTGGATGCTTTTTTTCTTGGAACTCCACTACTATCATCACTACCACAACCACTTTGTATGTCCTCACAGTCATTGTCACTCCCTTTATCTTCTGCAGACTTTTCTTTAAGTTTTTTCACTTTTCCATTACCATCACTTTCATACAAAATTAGGGTATCAAGTTCATCCTCTTCAATGTCATCATACCAATCAGATTCATCCTTAAAAGCCACTTCTTGAGCACTATCATAATTGTAGTCCTCATCTTCACTATCATCAGAACTTAAGTCATCATTATTTACACCAACTTTACCTTCTTCAACTCCAACATTACATTCCTCCACTGCAGGTTAACTCCAACATTAATTTCCTCAACTCCAACAGTACGTTCATCCACTGCAGGATTAACTTGATCAACTCCAACATTACCTTCCTCCGACCCAGCAGTGGCTTGATCAACTCCAACATCACCTTCCTCTATCACAACAATGGTTTGTTCAACTCCAACAACTTCATCATGCAGTTTACTAAGTAACTCCTCCACCTCATCTACAATTTCAATATGGCCCTCATCAACATTATCAACAACAACATCACAGTATCCAGGTTGAGACAAGGTGTGTTGAAAATAAATATCAACACTTTGGTGCACCCTATAAAGATCTGCAATTTCTGAAGTACCCTCGTCATCAACAAGTGCATTCATCCCAAATTAAGGGTCCTTGTAATATATTGTTTCAAACTCCCTATAACCCAAGTCTTTCAATACACCAACTAGCTCAAAATAACCCCATATGTCTACATCTACTCTCAAATCATCTACTACTTTATTCTCATATACACTAAGACCTTCATCGGTGAATTCACCACTATGATGAATTTTGAGATTTATGTATTCATCCATGATACCTAATCATATTACCTAAATAATTAGAGTTTACACTAAAATATTTACATAAACCCTAAATCTGAACATAACCAGATATTGCCCTAAGAGATTCGTAAACCCTAAATCAGAAAGAAATGAACTAACCTTTTGATAAACACTTCTTGAATCGTCTTCAATCCTTCACGTCTGCAACAATCCTTTGCGCCTTTAATGCGTCGCTTGAATCCTTTGAGTTTACCCTAACACAACTTCGTTGAGTTTACCCCAATATATCTACAATCCTTTGAGTTTCTGGGTAATGGAAAGCAAATTCCACTTGGATTTGTTTTAAGACATCTTATATCCACGTCAACAACATAAAATCCACCTGGACAAACGTGACACCTATTTTCAAACTTTGACTAACGGCAACAGACGGAAGGATAAACGTGCCACCATTTTAAAAGTTAAAGGACCAACTAGCCATTTTTTAAAGTTAAGGGACCAAACTGGACCCCGACCTTAAGTTAAGGGACGAAAAAGGTTATTTTGCCAATAAAAATCAAATTAGTCAATTTTTTTTATAAAAAAAATTTTGAAAAAAAAAACTTTTTTTATTTTGAATTTTTTTTCAAAAATAAAATTAATATTTTTTGAAAAAAATAAAATAATAAAAAAATATTTTTTTGGAAAAATAAATTTTTAAAAATATTTTTTCAGTAAATAAAAAAATACTGAAAATTAAAATAAAAATTTTTAAAAATGATTTTTTTTTTAAATTTAAAAAAAAATATTTTTTTTCAAAAAATAAAAAAAAACACATTTTTTATTTTATTTTTGAGCATAAATATTTTTTCTTAAAATAAAAAAAAAAATTTTTAAATAAAAAATTCTTTCAAAAAACTAATTATAAAATTGATTATGGATATAACCGGTTTATAACCATTTTACAAAAATGAAAACCAGTTATAACAATTGGTTTTAATAACCGGTTATAACATATGGATTATTTATGCTTATGGATTAGTTATGAAAATTAATCGTCCATTCCCTAAGCACGACTATTATATATTGGTGACTTAAAAGAAAATTTGGAATTTCCTATCTCCAACTAACAAAATACATATCTTCTCCCTAGTTTTCTTACACCAACATCATTCCTTTCTGTTCATGCATACCATTATCACAAGTGAATCAACAAACACAATCATACCATGCATACATTCTGCATAACTCAAACCACATTCTCAAACCTTCAATGCATACATTCTGCAAAAACATAAACACTTTGCACTCTCAAACCATTCAAGCATTCAACTTAACAATATTCCATCTTCATTCAAACACCAAACCTCATGCATTTCGACTTTTTTCCATTCCTAATTGATCTGGATGAGAGATTGAAACTCTTTATTTCTATATGGTTTTGTAATGGAAAATTAACACATAATAACAGACCTATAGGCAGCGGATATAAAATTCTCCAAATTTGTAATAACGTTAAGGATCAACAACAAATTATACGAATTGAACAAATAAAAACACGAGAGAACACCGATATTTTAACGTGGAAAACCCCTCAATATGAGAGTGAAAACCACGAGTCGTCCAGACCAAATAAATAGCTCCACTATAATCAAATTATGGTACAATAAAGTCTTAAAGTTATTCACAAACTAATGCTAACAACCGCAAAATCACAAAGCAAAATAGCTTACAAATAAGAATCAAGAAATTGAAAAAATTATCCAAATATGCAGCTTCAGTGTGAAATAGATATCTCTCACCTCATATTTTTTAAAGATCCGAACGGTCAAAAGGTAGATATAAGTGTTGCGAACCTGTCATCCGAATTTGAGCTCGATCTGACGCTTAGCGAATCTGAAATTGCCGATTTAGTGAGATTGGTTGCAGAAAAACGGGAATACGGTTATCTCATCTTTTCTCTCTTTTGAAGCCTTCTTTTATATCTATCTCTGACAAATCTAAATTGCCCATTTCCACTTAAATAAGTGAGACAAATAAGCTAACATATTTGAGCCTTTCTCCATATAGGAATGAAGCTCAAACCCAACAAATCTCAATTGATAAAGAAGTTTCACCCATAACTAAATTGAAGGAGAAAGCTTAGCTCGAGGTTTAAGAAATCCAAAAGAGCTTAGAATTGAGATTGTATTCTATCTATGCTCCACCCCAAATTGACTTCGCCAATTAATTTCCTCCACACAAGGCTTATAGGGTTTCTAAACGCCAATTACTCCCCACTCCTTGATTAAATCATTCTGAAGTAGACTTCATCCATCTTTATGATGATATCTGCATGTTATCCCGTTTCTCTGAGTCTCCCTCCTCTCTCTTTCTTTTCTGGTGGCAGGGTTGTTACAGGGAAGGATTGAAGGACTTGGTGGTGGGGATAAGGAAGTTTTTCCAGAGATTCTTTGGGTGAATTTTTGTGTGTATTTGAGAGTGAGTGAGGGTTCTTTTTAGAGGAGTAGATTGGGGATGGGGTATGTATGCAACAGGGTCATGTAAGGATGGAATGTGATGATGATGTAGTTTGTGACTCACATGTTATTCCATGAATAGAATTTACACTTCACTTTTGATTTTCGACTTAGTTTCCTTTATTTCAATTCAGCAATGTAATGTAATGTTGTATGCTTGATGATGATGAAGCAATATTGTTGTGGATGGATGATGATATTTTCACATAAATATTGTTTTAATTTGTGTACAAAACATAGTTTTAGCTTGTTCTTATGGCTTGCTTGTGAGTTATGGATGTATGTTTGATGATATTAATGTCATATGATAAATGTTATTTTTTGTCTTCACTTTAAATTCAATTTTTCTATTCTTTGGCTAGATATACATGTTATAGAAATATGTTTTCTTAGATGAGCCAAATGATGATGATGTTATGGCTAAATGCAACTTTAACTCTTTTGCTTTGATGCTTCCATATCACCCCAAATTTCTCGCACCCATTCCCTTTTGTTCTTTTATTTATTTATTTTTTAATTTTAATCACTTCATTAATTAATTATTTTTACCAAATAAAGTTAACACTTTTCAAGCAATAAAGAATCTTGATCAAAAACAAGATTTTTAAAATCAAATTCAAACTTTTTCCATATCAAAATAATTTTTTTTTTTAAATAAAGAGAATCAAAATGCTTGATCTTTTTAAGCTCTTTTCAAATTTTATCGTTTTGAAAACCTTTTTCGCAATAAACCTTCAGTTGAAAAGGGATTAGTTGGACGTACTTATCCTCCCTAGTTCTCGAGTATTAGGATGATGATTGTAATTTGCCTACTGTTCAAGTACTCGTCTTCCTCTTCAAAATACATTAAATAACCAAATCTAGTTCATTCTTTCGTGGATGAAAAATATTAGTTGGACGTAATTGTCCTTCTTAGTCCCGAGTATTTGTGTGATGGCCATACTTAGTGTCATACCCCAAATTTTGACCACTAACCCATCATTGTGCAAATCATCATCACAATATGGATGAACCATCATACCTCATTAGTCTCCCCAAAGATGGGTGAGCACTCACTACAAACAATAATTAGGGTTTCAAGCCCTCTCAGAGCTTTTAGACAAAAGATCAATCAAGGAATGACATGATCTTCAACTTGTATAACCTCTCAAACATCCACAAAGGATCAAGAGGACTCCCACTTCAAGGATTAAGCACAAGGCTGCTCCCTTCTAGGTGGATCAAGCCTCAAGATCACCAGTGTCACCAAATTAGGGTTTTGGTCGACCAGGGCCTCCAGATGGAAATTTTCCTCTGGGCATGAGCCAATGCTTCAAAGCATAAGCTAATATGCTCCACGGGACATCATGGACCCAATCATCAAGTCAATTTAGCCTCAGGGGACGCATTCACCAAAAATCAGGAATTAGGGTTTTTTGACCTAATCCACCCCTAAGTTGACTTTTGGGATAAATCATGAGCCAAGACCTCAAGAGAGGATTTTAGGGTCTCTAATAAACCACATTGATCCATTTGCAACAATGGATTAATCTAAGAAGCTTGTTTCCCAAGTTTCAGGTTCATCTGAACCACAGTTAGGGTTTCGCGGAAAAAGTCAACAGTGCCTTTGACTTTTGACCAAGACATGCTCCCAAACCCTAGGACATGAATCAATACACCCTATAACCCCTATGAAATCAATACATCAAGTTTGATTTAGGTCAAGGACTTGATTTCATAGAGGATCGCACAATTTGGAATTCATCTGATAAAAAGTCAACTGTGCACAAAAGTCAAACTTTGGTTTTTTAACCCTAAAATGATGTTAATGTGTGATTGGAATCATCATTCATCAAGAAAAATCAAGAAAAGTGGGATAACTTGAAAAAGGGGTAACCATAAAAAACTTAGAAATTTTCTAAGTTATGGAATAAAGTGGATAGGGTACCAACTTTGGAGGATCATAACTCCTAAACCACAAGGCCATTTTCCCCATCCAAAGCTGGATTTGTATCTCTCATTATCCTCTACAAAAGCTTCAACTACACCTCATTCCAATTCATCATGGATTTTGAGTTATGGAATGATCAAAATCACAAAAAGTGAAAATGTCACTTTTTTCCAACAATTAGTGAAATTTTCACTAAGTCAGAATCTACCTTCACTTTTCTCCAAATGTAGGGGCATTTTTCACTTGGATCCAAAAAGTATCAAAACCAATTATGATCAAACAGTTGTTGTATCATATAAGAGCTTTCCAAAATGGCCAAGAACATCACCAAACTCAACTTGAGTCATGAGATATGACAATGGCAACATGCCTTGCTGAAAACTGCCAAAACAAGGCAGATTTTGGAGTTTTGCTTGATTTGCTCAAATTTTGCAAAGGGCAAGCAACTCTATCCATCTGAACACCTCAAGGGGGGACCAAGGAGGAACCAACTCTGATCCCAAGCCTCCCAAGTCTTTGGAACCAAAAATAGCATGCCAAACCTAGAAATGCCTAAAAGAAGGACAAGACTCCAATTTTGGATTGGAGCATTCAATGCATACACCAAGGTGGCATGGACTGAGCCATTTCCAACTGAATTCAGTCAAGACTTATCCAAGACCAAGGGGACCAGCAACCTGCGCCCTAACCTCTAGTTAATGGCTAGAGGAGACTTGGTTTCTCATTGCTCAACATTGGCCAAACCTATGCAACAGTTGCCATTCACTATTCCTTATAAAACAAACTTGCTCTACTATAAATAGAGCTCATTTGTGATTAGTTTAAGTACACCAAAGCCATCAAACAGATGCTTTCCTCAAAATCTCTTCTTTCACTCCAAATTTGCCTTCCAAAGCAAGTCACTATCGGGTTTTGAGTTTGAGAGCAATTCCAATGAAACCAATCACACACTCACCCACCTCATAAACATCATATAGAAGTGATCCAAACACTCACATAACATCTGGAACACCAAAATCACAAAATCACCAGCCAACTGCTCAAGCCTTTGACAGATTTGCAGTTGAGGTGCCAAATCAAGTTCCAGCTCAAATCAATCCACTCCAAGCATCCAGACACACTCCATAGCACCTAGGGAAGCTGTCCATAACCTTGGAACCAAGCTGTAACACCTCTAACACAAAACACGATCACCAGCTGCAAGTGGTAAGCATGACCTCTTCTAACTCTATGATCCATGCAATTTTTGCTGCACAATAATTTGGCCATATGTTCATAATCATGCATGGAGTGTTTTCCCTCAATCAATTACATTGTTTGAATCGTGTATGGAATTTTTGAACCTTCATGCAAATTTTAGGGTTCTTGAGGTTTCTCTTTGATTTCTTGTTCCATGTTTAAAATAAATGAAATTAAAGACCATAGACATGATCGTGAAGTTGAAACGAGTAGATTGATGTGTAGATTGCATGATATAATCAAGTATTCAGTGAGATTGGATAAAAAAATGCAAATATGCAGAAACAGAGGAAGGGCGCGTGTTCTTGCCATGTTCTTGGCGCCCTTTTTCAAATATTTGAATATTTGAATTTTGTGACTTTATTTAATTGATTCAAAATTTAACTTCTCTCTGAGTTTTAATGATTTTGAGTTGATTCTTTTTTTAATAATTCACAAAAATGTTAAAATATTTTATTTTACCAAAAAATCCCAAAAATATTATTTATTTCATATAATTGATATTTTTGCAAAGAATTAATATTTTAATTGTTTTTGACAATTAAAATATTTTTTCCTTCTTGATTTTGCAAATTTTAATGACTTCTAATCATTTTATATGTCAAAACTTGATTTTTGAAACATTAATCCAAGATCACAATTTGTTTTCCACATGTTTAACAATTTTGATCATTTTTAATTGAATTTTTATTCAATTAAAATACATTTTGGGAAACAAATTAGGGTTTTTGATTAATTCAACCCTCATCAAACTTTTTCAAAACCTTTTGGGCCTCTAATAGAGGTTAAGACCCAATCCCCTTTTAACCAAAACAATTTTGGGCCTCAAATGTTGTATAAATCCTGTTGTATTTCAAAAGTTCGGCGCGACCATCGTCCGTTTAAAACAAACCTTTTGGGCCTCTCCTCGAGCTATAAGACCCATTCAAAACTTTTTGGGCCTCTAGTAGAGTGTAAGACCCAACCCTTTTTGAAAACCAAAATAATTTGGGCCTTAGTGTATTGTATAAGTCCTGATACCATCAAAAATTCGGCGCGACCGTCGCCTTTTTAACAAATAAAACTTTTGGGCCTACCCTCGTGTCATAAGCCCCACCACTTGTATAAAAGTAAATCTTTGGGCCTCTTGAGAGATTTTAAGACCCATCCCTTTGCACAAAAAACCTTTTTGGGCCTCAGTCACTTGTATAAGTCCCACTGTACAATTTCAAAACAACAGTGCAATCACTGGTAAAACCTTGGGCCTCTCCTTGAGCTGTAAGCCCCAACAATCTTTCAAAGCACTTTCTCCTTTGATTTTGAATATAACATTGTTATCAAACCTTCTTTGTTGAACAAACTAACCAAACAGCATGGAAGCTCTACAACCGAGTAAGTGTTTACCCGCTTTCTTTATCTGCTTTCATATATACATAACTGTATTGTGGGGCTGCTCACTGTAAGTCTCCTTTCACAAACTCTTATATACTTTTCAAATATCCACTGTGTAATACTAGTATAGTTATTTAGAGTTTTCCTCGGCAACTACGTCTAGCACTAGGTAAAGCCTCGTTGATCGCTCTTAAATATAGTCAAAACTAGATCCCTATAGGATTACCAGACACAGTCTTCCCTCCTCTTGGGGTTAAACAATATGGAGATGTGAAAGGCAGCATTCTCGGTGAACCCTTTCTCAGGCTGTCACCCTTAGAAGTTGTCAAAGAGACTCTACTCCCCAGAGATGATCTTTTCTCCGTGAGTGGCATCTCTTGAGTTTCTTCCAAATTCTCAGACTTTCCTGGCTTGATCTATTCTCTGTGAATGGCATGTCTTAAACTTCTCGGGGTTTGGGGACCCACAGGCTTCTTAAAAGCATCCTTAGAAATTGTCAAAGAAACTCTAACTCCCCAGAGATGATCTTTTCTCCGTGAATGGCATCTCTTGAGTTTCTTCAAAATTCTCGGACTACAGAATAGTCTAGAGTTTCTGTGTTCTTAATAACATAACCTAAGAGAGACCCACAATCTTTGCAGCATATGTAAACCAACAGTTATCTGTTTAAACTCAGTATGCTAGCAGGGTTAATTAGAGACATCTATTTCCCTTCCTTCATCAGCTTCAATAGGATAAAAAATGAAAAGAGATGTAGTACCCAAAAGCGATAGTGCTTCGCAACCATACATAAAACTCGTGCTACAGAAAAATGGGGACTCTGCTGGGGACTGTCATGGTACTTATCAGATGTTCCCATCTCTTGGACAGAGACCTTGAGTTCACATTCATGTCACAGAAATGACTGCTCTGCTGGGGTGTCATTGTTGTATAGGATCATAAGACTAGAGGTCTAGGATGATTAAGACAAACATATATACTGCTTTTCCTAATTGATATCTGTGTTTATTTTTCTGCTAATGGGAATGCGTGTGATGCCGCATGTGGAAAGATTGAGTATACACCTAAGATAGGTGATGGCAATGCGGGTAATCTTACTGGGAGTGAACTCCAGTTAAGAGCCCCCGATCGACCATCAAACTTTGTGGAGACTCCCTTTGCAAATACATTGCCTATACGACTTTGGTTGTTGAAAGTAGTGTGGTCGACTGGGTTATCTGAGAAGCTGAGGTTTTTAGCAGACTTAAGCCATTTTGTAGTGCGGAAGCTATCGAAAATAGTTGTCACGCGATACTACCCTCATCTGAGATCACTCTAGGATACATCAGCTCGCTGGCGATCTGTTTCCTGTTGTTATCCCAGAGGGGTCAATGATTTTGTGGACAGGTACAAAAAATCACCAGTATAAATCTTTGGGGGGGGTGGGGGGTAGAGCCTTGACTTCATGACACCGACCCTTTGACCCCATGTTTTTTCTATGTTTCTGTGTGGTGCATTCATACATTCATTTAAAAAACATTAAAACATTAAAACAAAAAAAAACTTCTCTTCTAGTCTCTCTTTTTCAAATTAAACCGAGAGAATGATTGCAAATGTCAGAGAAAGGAGATTACGCTAATGGATTTCGGTAGAAGGAAAACTCATAAGTACACCTTCAAGGTTCCAAAGTTAGAGGATTTAAGAGGTTTGGCGAGAATAATCACCAACCACGAGGCTTTCAGAGCCAAGTATGGAGGATTGCTGTTACTATTAAGGGTCCATGTAATTGAAGGAATCCTGTCCACGGTAATCCAGTTCTACGATCTGGTCTATCACTGTTTCACATTCCTGGATTATCAACTTGCACCAACACTGGAGGAGTATTCTCACCTGACTGATTTACATATTACTGATCAAGCTCCTTTTTCTGGACTGGAAGAAATTCCAAAGGATCAGACCGTTGCAAGAGCGATTTATTTGGACGAGTTAGAAATAAGGACTCACCTGACCACTAAGGGTGGCATACAGGGTTTGCCAACCCAGTTCTTGACAAAGAAAGCCCTGTACTTTGCTAGTATAGGGAATGTGGCCGCTTTCGAGAGCATCTTTGTTTTGCTCACCTACAGGTTATTTTTGTTTCCCAACATCGATAACTTTGTAGAAATCAACGTCGTTAAGATTTTCCTGATTGGAAATCCCGTACCGACCTTACTCGTAGATGCGTATCATTCGGTACATTTAAGGAATTTATACAGCGGAGGAATGATCACGTGCTGCGTACCCCTGCTATACAAATGGTTCACTTCCCATTTGCCCAAGTCTGCTGCATTTTGGGATCAAAAGAATACTTTACGTTGGTCGCAGAGAATCATGTCTCTTACCAACTCGGACATCGATTGGTACAATTGAATCTACGACGGGATAAGAATCATTGACCGTTGCGGAAGTTTCCCAAATGTACCCCCTTATAGGAACTAAGGGAGGAATCAACTATCATCCAATTCTCGTTCGTCGTCAATTCGGATACCCGATAAGGCATGTTCCGCGTAGTGCTCATCTGGAAGGTCTTTTCTTCAAGGAGGGAGAAAATAACAGGGCACTAAAGACGGAAATAGTGCACGCTTGGAAACACGTTCATAGGAAAGGACGAGAGTCTCTAGGAAAACCAAACTGTGTCTCAGTGGAGCCTTATCTCCACTGGGTACAAACTAGAGCTCTTAAGCTGAGGATGCCTTACCCTCATTAGGAAGTTCTTCCATTAAGGGACTCTGCCCATTATTTTATGTCTGAGAAAGAAAAACTTCAAGTTACTCTCAGCAAAGTTCAGCAGGAGAAGAGGTCTTGGAGGAACAAGTACCGTATTCTCAATGTGGAATGTAAGAAAATACAGCAGCTATTAAAAGAAAAAGATGCTCTGATTGAGATTCTAGAGCAACATGTTGTAGAGAATCAAGATGACCAAAGGAATTTGCTCGCTCCTTTCACTTGGCAAAGGAATGACAACCCAACAATTGCCCAAGAGCCCCCGTCAAAGAAGAGGAAAGCACCAGAACCAACACCTGAGCTCTCTTCAGAGAGGACTCAGGATCCATTAGTTTAGATTTCCTTTTCCAGCACTTTGTATTCTACTGTATTTCCATTTTCGCAATCCTTTGAATTCAATAAAACAGGGTTTTCCCCACAGTTTGATATTTGCAATCTAATTGTCGAAGTTTACTTTGAATAAACAAAAATAATTAATAATCATTGCATTCATCATTCTCACTTAACGCATTCTTCTTACCTACGAATCTCACGTTTGTGTCTCAATTCTAGAGTCAAACTGTCTCATTCGTACAATACCCGGGCCAATCGTCAGAAAAAGATGGATGATCTCGAGGAAGAGAACAGAGAGTTGAGGAAAGAGATCGACACTCTGAAAGAGGATATGAGAAAGCTTCATAACGACATGCAAGCTCTAGTAAAAGCTCAGATGCAACAACAAAGGATTGTGATCTCAGAGATCACATCAACGCCCATAGTGGAGAAGTATGATCCTAGGTACAAGATGCCGAAAGATCATCCCTGGGGCATGCCTATTAACTATATCCCAGAAGGATATGTTCTGCCGATCGCTGAGGATCAGGGAACCGCAGCAGGAGCCGCTGGGCCTAAAGTGAAATTCTGGTACCAGACGTGTGATGTTAAGGTGTGATGTCACAACAACACACTCTGCATAATGGACAAAATAAACAGCAAAATAACACCAAGAATTGTTCACCCAGTTCGGTCTAACTACCTACGTCTGGGGGCTACCAAGCCAGGGATGAAATTCACTACTTGTAGAATTAATTTACAGACTCAACAACCCAGTTGACAATCTACTAAACTTAATCCCTACTAGTGACTTTCTACCTAAGAAACCACTTAGATATGAGAACACTACTCAATCCCTAAAAACACTCAAAGAACAACCTCTTTGAGAACCCTTGATCTTACTTCACAGCTTTGATCAAGTTACAACTCTCTATTGCTTCACAGCTTCTAAGAGAGGACAGAAACACAACACCTATTCAAACCCTAGAATAGTGTAAATACAAGCACTCTAAACAAACTCTAGACACTAAGCCTCCAGCTCCTGATCTTCTGAATGTTTTCTGTACCTTTTCCTTTGGTCTTGTGCGCTTTATATAGCTCCTTGAATTGGTCTTGGACTTGCTACAATATCTCCCAGATTTGTTATTTAAAACAGATTTTCTCCTAAAATCTTTTTAAATCTTCAACCTTTTAAATCTCCTACAAATCTGCACCAGATCTCCTATGCAGCAACAAATATCTATCCCAAGATATTCGCATCCAATGAGACAACTTGCTCTCCACAATTCCAGCTAATACGCAACCCTAACAACAACACTGCCTGCTGTTGTTAATTCTGCAGATCTGATGTCACAACATCGCCTATGTGACATCAGACATCCAACTTCAGCAAATACATACTTAACACAGCCCAGTGTTAAGACTTTAATGTTGCAACATCAGCACCTTGACATCAACATTGAACATACTTTGTTTTACCAAAATTCCAGCCAATCCAAGAACTAACAATCTCCCCCTTTGGCTAATTTTGGCTAAAACAATCTCTGCACTCTGCACCTTTAGAGACTTTAGCAGCGGAAAAAAACTTCACGCAGCAGCATCTTCAATACAAAAAGACTTCACACTAAACTCTGCTGCAGCACCATCTTCAATAGCCATAATCTTCCAACAGCTGCACAAACACTCCAATACTCTGCTGTACACAAACTTCAACACTAACCAGCAGCATGGAATAAATCTCCCCCTCAAGGCAAGAACCAGCATACAAGCTGTTCAACAACTCTCCCCCTCAATATCTGCACTTCTGCATCACAACTAACAACACTCCTTGTCATTGCAGCACCTCTGACTCTTGACTATTTCTCCCCCTTTTTAGCCACAATTGGACAAACCTCAACAAGTAAGTCCTATGACACCCTGTACAAAACCATACTTCTTCTGTCAGCAATATCCACATTTTGAAAATCCAGACATTTTCTTCATCCATTCAGTTATGAAGGCTTCACACAATCATCCACAAGATTGATCAGCATGCAATCTTCACAATAAATGCACCTTTGCTGCAAAAACCATAGACAAGTACTCCCCCTGTCATGATTAACAAATGTTCTAGATGGAGATGAACATTTGAGCATATTTTCTGAGTACATGCATATTGGTACCACTGTCCCTTTCTCCAAAGGCTATCATACAATTCATCTTCACCCTCCAAGGCAAACCTTCTACTTCATCATTCTCCTGTATGACTATGTAGATGCTCCTTAGATATAACGTAAGCACTAAGCTTCAGATCCAAAGACATCCTTCACCAAGGATACTCTTGACACTCTTGACACCAGGGTATTACATATGCTCCACTACTGGATTTACTATCAGCAAAATAATCCAAACTCAACACTGTGTCACAAACTCCACAAATTCTCAGCTTACTTATAAGCTTTACTGAGACCCAGTCTCTTCAAGAGATCACAATTCCTCTATCCATACATCCGCCAGTAGTTGTTGAAACTGGTGAAGTCTTCAAAGACAGTAGTCATGCTTTGCCAGAACAAACTTACTAAACACATGACCATAATCTCCACCTCTTCTGACAAAAAATGCTAGAGCATCCAACTCCACATGTCCAATCTTAATCATCTTCCAGATATAACCACTAACATCTTTTGGGACATCAGCTTCTCATCACCATTCAAAGGACTCATTGCATAAAGAAGTCCTTCAAAAAGCTCCCAATAAAACACAGTCAGAGTAACTTATTCATACACACCTGACTACCATAAGTTCCCACACCCTCTCTGAACCATATCCTAGCAAACTCAACCATATCTATACCCAATTCTTTTTCCCGATTAGGCTCCCTTTGAAAAACATACTTCCACCTTTTTATGGAATGCAAAGGAATGTTATCCAGTGAAGCCTTTTGAATTTTCTTAGAAGTTCTAACAACAACAGCTTTCTTCATATGAGAGATATCCTGGACACTATTATCAGACTTATCTCTGATCTTCCTATTTCTGGAAGAGATGAACACTTTACTCCTGGATTTTGTAGTACCATCCACATAGATCTTCTGCTTATCAGTTCTCATCTTTGGAGGTGACTCAATAGCTTTCCTCTTCCTTGATTTCAGTCGTTTAGCAACCCCAGGAACCACTTTTGCAATTAGTTCATCATCACTCTTCTTTATTTTAAGGCTAGAGGTACCTTTCTTGACTTGAGATGTTTTAACATCAGCTCTAACATCTGCATCTTCCAACCTAAGGATTGTCAACTTGTGAAATTTTTCTTCTGAACTATAGGAGTTATTAGTCAGGTTGTCATCTTTCTTGGCCTTGCAAGTATTCAGCTCCCAACACTTCTTAAGGTCACAACTTTTGATCCTTCCATCAGCATTGTTGACTCCTTCATCTTGCTCACATAACTGACTGCTCAAGTTGGCTTTTAACACATCATCCAACTTAGGAGTAACAACACTATAAGTCATTAACCCAGATTGAATTTTCACCATACTTTCACACTTGATGTCACCATCTGATGTTACAGCATCATCACTGGATAAGCTGTCCACTTGAGGTATCCACTGATAGCAATTATCTTTGGATCTTACTCCCTTCATCACTACCTCATTCTGCTCATCAGCTACCACATATTCATCTTTGGTGTAGCTTACCTTGTAACCTTCATCACAAAGTTGACTTATGCTAATTAAATTAGCACTCAACCCTTGAACAAGGAGCACATTATCAAGAGTAAGACCATCATGATTCTTCACTCTTCCAACTCCTTCTACAACTCCTTTTTCACCATTGCCAAAAATAACATCATTTGCATGTCAAGGATTGAATTCTACCAAATGCTTCTTGGATCCAGTCATGTGCTTTGAACATCCAATTTCAAAGTACCATGCATCCATAGCAAAATGTCCATCTGATTGTGGGCTAAAAGACATTTCACCTTCTCTTTAGGAACCCATTGTTTAACAACTTTGGGCCTGACCTCCTTTAGTTTTCTTTGAGGAGCAGATTGTGGAAAACCATGCAGTTTAAAACAAGAGTACTGCATATGTCCAAACCTTCCACAATAGAAGCATCTAACTCTATCATCTCTTAATTGGTTATATCTTCTACCATTATGATGATGATATTGTTGTGGCTCCCACTCATAATGTTGTCTCCTTCTTCCATAGTTGGCCTGTCTTCTATGGTGCTGGTATCTTCTCCCATAAGAAGGCTGAGAATGCTGTTTCCTGGATTGTCTCCCATGATGGTGTGGCTTTCTTCTTCCATAGATATGAGGAACAACATTGGTGTAACCATACCCCTGATGTTGAGACACCTGGTGAGACATGTGCTGTTTGAACTGAGCAGTTTGCATGCTCTTGTGGTATTGTGGGGGCATATACTGACTAGCTCCTTGTGGCTGCTTTCTCTTCTGATTAGGACCAGTCTTCTTCTCCATCTTCTTAGGTTGTGAAACATCAGCTTTCTTAGGTGTAGGATCCTGCTTCTTTGGCTGATGTTGAGACAAAAGTTGTGACACTTCCTTCTTTGAACCTGAAGTGCTTTCTTCTGAAGTTCCCTTATCCTCAGCCACATAACCTATCCTAGCTTTGTCTCCAGTAGTTTTTTCTGTCTGAAGGATCTTATCAAGTGTATCAGTACCACAACTCAGCATTCTAACAGACTTGGTCATATGATCAAGGTGAGCTTTAACCAGTACAACTTCATTTTCCAGATCAGCTTTTTCATTCTCTAGCTGAGCAATCTGTTGCTTGTGGCACTTGTTTTCTTGACAAATCTCAACACTTTTTAAACACAGCTCTTGGTAGGTAGATGCTAACTCCTCATAAGTTATTTCTCCATCACTAGAATCATCATCAGAAACAGCATCTCCTGTTAAAGCTCTAACATGCTTTGCTGACTCACCTTCACTTTCACTATCTGAGTCAGACCATGAAACTGTCATGCCCTTCTTCTGCTTTTTCAAGAAGGTGGGACATTCTTTCTTGACATGTCCATACCCTTCACACTCAAAGCACTGAACTCCTTTATCTTGGGCGGTTTTCTCTTCATCCTTCTCTTTTGACTTGCTGGTGTCTGAAGATATGTTCTTGACATTAGGCCTGGAGTTATTATTCATTCTTTTGAATACTTTGGTGAACCGTCTTCCCAACATAACTATGGCCTGAGATAGATCCTCCTGGGATTCAGAACTCTTCCCATTCTCTTCTTCACCATTTGACACCAGGGCTATACTCTTTGGCTTCTTTTCTGGTTCTTCCTTATTCAACCCAAGCTCAAAAGTTTGAAGAGATCCAATGAGCTCATCAACTCTCATTTTGCTGATGTCTTGTGATTCTTCAATGGCAGTTACCTTCATCTTATACTTCTTAGGAAGGGACCTAAGGATCTTCCGTACAAGCTTTTCTTCTGACATTTTCTCACCAAGAGCACTAGATGCATTGGCCAGCTCAAGAACACTCATGTGGAAGTCATGAATAGTCTCATCTTCCTTCATCTTCAGGCTTTTAAATTTTGATGTTAACAGCTGAAGTCTTGACATCTTAACTCTAGATGTTCCTTCATGTGTAGCCTGCAAAATGTCCCACGCTTCCTTAGCAACTTCACAGGTATTGATTAACCTGAAGATATTCTTATCCACTCCATTGAAGATTGCATTTAGAGCTTTGGAATTTCCAAGGGCAAGCTCATCTTCTTCCTTGGTCCATTCTTCTTCAGGCTTTGGCTTTGAGGTGCCTTCTTTATCTTTGCCAGCATCATCTTTTTCACACACAACAGGTGCTTTCCACTCTTTAATAACAACCTTCCAAGCCCTGCTGTCCAAGGATTTTAAGAAAGTGGTCATCCTTGGCTTCCAATAGTCATAATTGGATCCATCCAAAATAGGGGGTCTGTTGACGAATCCTCCAACTTCTTTGTCCATCTTTACACCAGAAAGTAACTTCCCTAGATCTCACCCAGAGATAGACAGGATGCCTGCTCTGATACCAATTGAAATTCTGGTACCAGACGTGTGATGTTAAGGTGTGATGTCACAACAACACACTCTGCACAATGGACAAAATAAACAGCAAAATAACACCAAGAATTGTTCACCCAGTTTGGTCTAACTACCTACGTCTGGGGGCTACCAAGCCAGGGATGAAATTCACTACTTGTAGAATTAATTTACAGACTCAACAACCCAGTTGACAATCTACTAAACTTAATCCCTACTAGTGACTTTCTACCTAAGAAACCACTTAGATATGAGAACACTACTCAATCCCTAAAAACACTCAAAGAACAACCTCTTTGAGAACCCTTGATCTTACTTCACAGCTTTGATCAAGTTACAACTCTCTATTGCTTCACAGCTTCTAAGAGAGGACAGAAACACAACACCTATTCAAACCCTAGAATAGTGTAAATACAAGCACTCTAAACAAACTCTAGACACTAAGCCTCCAGCTCCTGATCTTCTGAATGTTTTCTGTACCTTTTCCTTTGGTCTTGTGCGCTTTATATAGCTCCTTGAATTGGTCTTGGACTTGCTACAATATCTCCCAAATTTGTTATTTAAAACTGCATATTTAAAACAGATTTTCTCCTAAAATCTTTTTAAATCTTCAACCTTTTAAATCTCCTACAAATCTACACCAGATCTCCTATGCAGCAGCAAATATCTATCCCAAGATATTCACATCCAATGAGACAACTTGCTCTCCACAATTCCAGCTAATACGCAACCCTAACAACAACACTGCCTGCTGTTGTTAATTCTGCAGATCTGATGTCACAACATCGCCTATGTGACATCAGACATCCAACTTCAGCAAATACATACTTAACACAGCCCAGTGTTAAGACTTCAATGTTGCAACATCAGCACCTTGACATCAACATTGAACATACTTTGTTTTACCAAAATTCCAGCCAATCCAAGAACTAACATAAAGGTTACAAACTTCGGGAAAGAGAAGATGCCAGGGGCATGATAGCAACTCCTGAAGGTTACAAACTTCGGGAGGCACCGAGAGTCTCGCCATAATGACTATACCACCATCTGTGGTACACACTGTCCTGGAAGGACAGATTCCCCAGATATCTTCTAGTGAAAACAACAACATGATCGATAGAATGAATGAGTTCCAGGAACAATTCCTGAGGATGCAGAAAGAACTGCAAGCCCTTCGCGGTCAGGATTTATTTGGAAAGGACGCCGCAAATCTCTGCTTAGTCCCCAATGTGAAAGTTCCACACAAGTTCCAAGTGCCCGACTTTGAAAAGTATAAGGGTAACTCTTGCCCTCAGAGCCATCTGGTGATGTACGCTCGGCGAATTTCAGCTCAGACAGAGAACCAAGAGCTGCTGATTCACTACTTTCAGGATAGTTTAACCGGTGCCGCCTTGAAATGGTACATGGGTTTAAACCGCGCTACGATCGACACATTCAGAGATCTTGGCACTACTTTCATTCAACAATATAAATACAATTTAGACATGGCACCGGACAGAGATCAACTTAGATCGATGTCACAAAAGGACAAGGAAACCTTTAAGGAGTACTGTTATTTCCTTGGTTTTATGGTTGGCATTATTTTGCTAAAACTCATGTAGCAGCAGATGTTGAATGAAGATGTCTAATAATATGTTTCATTACTCTTTGTTCAACATGTCGTATGAAGATGTTCCATGGCAGCTCATAGGACATCGCGCTGTGAAGTCAGTTTTATTGCAGATTCTGCTTCTATGATTTGTAACTAAATATTCTGTGAATATTTGGTTATCCTATGTGGCATCCAAAGCATTCTTGGATTAGGGTTATTTGTTGGTTTTCGGATTTGCTGCTGTTTCTATTTATGGAGACATAATAGGAAACTTTGGATTGAAGACCTATTTTATTGGAGTTAATTTTGCAGAATTGTGAGCAGTCTATTTGCTGCATTTTTAAAGCCCAATTCAGTCCAGATTACAAGCTATAAATAGGCTGATGTAAACCTAGTTTTAGGTGTCGAACTTACATGTATTTTTAGGGTTGTGTGCTTGTGTTTTGTGAGCCTAACTGGTATCTTATGATAACAGTATAAGGACTATAGTGTAAGTTGTGTAAGGTTGCTCATAAGCTTTTAAGCATTGAGTAGCTGTGTGTTAATTCTCATAAGCTGTGAAGTATTGAGAATTTATGTTTCGACCATTGTTACTTGTCTTGTAAGGAACCAGTCACGGGTTGTGATTGAAGAGGGATTTGAGGAGGGCCTCATACCTAGGGGAGTCTTAGGTAGAAGTCATAGGAAGGGTAGTGATTAAGTGAGCTGATTGAACCGGGTGTGGTTATCAGTGAATTGATACTATCGAATATTGATTTCATCCTTGGCTTGGTAGCCCCCAGATATAGGATAGTTAGATCCGAACTGGGTTAACAATTTCTGGTGTTCTTTACATTTTCTGCACACTATTGTATTGAACTTGTTCATTGTTGTTGTATATCAGTGTCTCGACATCTCGATAGGACATCTGATATACAGGCCATAATTTCAATTGGCATCAAGAGCTTGCACCCTTAGTTATTTCTGGGTGAGATTCAGGGAAGGTACTTTCTGGAACAATGGACAAGGATGGAGGAGCTCTGAATAAACCACCTCTACTGGATGGTTCAAACTATGAGTATTGGAAACCTAGGATGATAGCTTTCATCAAATCCATGGATGATCAAGCATGGAAAGCTGTCATCAAAGGATGGGAGCCCCCTAAGGTTAAAGATGATAAAGGTAACCCTACTGATGTAGTGAAGGAAGAAGAAGACTGTAACACCCCTTCTATACCCCGTACAAAAACGGAATAAACTAATCTTATAATAAAACATCAGAGCAAAGATTAAGTCATTTAGATATAAACAGAGATGTCACATCAACGTGAACTAAAACAACCTGCTCATAAAGATATATATAACACCTGGATAGTTTTTATAAACAGAGGAACTCCGTTCCAAAATAACAGCATTCAGTTACAGAATTAAAGCGGAACATCCATAACTGATGTCATCACAAAATATAAGTATGTCATATACATATTCATACAAGGCCACTAAATACAAGCTAAAAGAAACATCTACACTCGAACCCCGACTACCCGTGTTACATATCAGAGCCGACGGGACGACAAAAGGACGAAGACACTAATCTTCGCAAAAGACCTCCAGCGTCTAATCTGCAATGCCATTACAGCATTAAACCACAGCAGAAGGGTGAGAAACAGGATTATAATATAATTGCATATCATTATATAACACTTAGCAAAATATGCACAATTATTCTCACCACACAAATACGATACTTGTAAGCAACACAAGACATATTAAACCCATTTCACACATCAATCACATAAGCATATACATTAACACAATGCATAACAAATCCTTCTCAAAATTCAACACATAAACATTTATGTAATGAATTATGCAAATGCACAGAGACCGACACAACGACTCTATGCATGCGGTACCATTAGTCCCCCAGGAACTCTTGGAATCATCGCTCGTTACTTAGGGTAACTCCCCGTCGGGCATACGATGTTCCCCGTCGCTACCACTTATCAACAAGCATACGACGTTATGGATCGTTTTTAGTCCTTTATAATAGGCACACGATCAATACAACAATTGCTTACACCCATAAGGGATCTACAATTCAACATGCATTATTTACACCCACAAAGGGATCTACAATGTCTAACTGCATTGTTTACACCCACAAAGGGATCTTACAATGTCTTCATGCATTGTTTACACCCACGAAGGGATCTTACAATGTCTTCAACATGATGCATGTCATATAATGACCCATGGAAATCGAGGCTCATATATTAAATCATGCATTTCAAGTACCTATAATACAATGCACATAATTGCCAAACGGCCACAAATCTTCACCACAACATCATATACCCATCAAACATCCCCCACACAAGTCATATGTTACATATCATATCTTATCGCACAATATAGAAAATAACTCAAAATTCCATTTTTACGGTTTCTCAGAAAAGTCGGCTAAAAGTCGGCCAAAAATAATATTTTCTATCATCATCAAAAAGTACTCATCGACAGCTTCGATTCGGTATAAAGAACTCTTAAATACGATAAACGGCTAACAAGATATGAATATTTCAAAATAACGCAAAAACATAAACCGGACGCCCGACACTACGAAACGGTTCGTAAAAACTGTACTGATTGGACCAAGTTCAGACCTCAAAACTATTTTTCCTAGAAATAACATCTCGTTAGCTTCCCAACGCTTCGAACGGGGATCAAAACCGACTTACGGTTCAAGAGATATGAATTTCCGAAGTTTCCCCGACAAACCAGAATTTTATGGTTCAGCACAGTATGTATCGATACATAGGCTTATGTATCGATACAAAAGGCCACATGTATCGATACATAGCACGCATGTGTCGACACATGCTGTAGTGAAAATGCTGTTTTTCCCAATTTCTTCAGTATGTATCGATACATAAGGGTTATGTATCGATACATAAACCATTTCGTATCGATACATAGCTGTTATGTATCGATTCATAGCCCTGTTTTTCTCAAAAATCAGATTTCTCAAAATACACCTTTTCTGCCATTTTTCCAAAGTGCCCGGAAACTCGACCAAATCGAACATTTTCACCGAAACAAACATATACGCGCAACCACCAAATACATAATAACAATTTAGAACACATAAACGAAATTTCTACGACGTTCGATTTTTCGATTAAATTTTAACCTCTCAAAAACCAGAATTTTCAAACATCACCAAATCGAATAAAAAGCACGACATACGACGACCTAACCTTACTCGATACAACTACGTAATTTATTTCGAATTCTAACCGTGAAAACATCGGTTTTTATCGATTTCCTACCATTCGACCTAAACGGACAAAATAACGGAAACATAACGAAAACTAACCAAAACATAACCAAACTTCATGAAACTTTAAACAGCAGCTCACATACACATAACCAACCAACACAGGTATTTATACGACTTTTCGACCGTAAAAACATCTATTTCTATCGATTTCGTCCAATACGGCATAAACGGAAACATATGGAAAACCAACCAAAACATCCACACAAAACATACATAATCATACACAATGATATAATAACCGAGTTTCGCACCCTTACCCGATTTAATCGTGTTCTAGAAAGTCGGGAGATTGATTTCTTCCTTCACAAGTTTTTCCTCTCTTTTCTTCTTTCTCTTCTCTTTTCTTCTTCTCTACTTCTCTTTTCTCTCTTTTTCTTTCTATTCTTTCTATTTCTATTTTTCTTTTCTTTTCTTACTAACTTAGTGAAAATAAATGTGAAATGTCCAAAATACCCCCACACTCAAATATCTCGCAAACGTTTCCAAAACGCGATAAAATATATTCCCGCCGAAAATAACATATTTTTACATAAAAGTCGAAATTAGAATAAAATAATAATAAAATAATCCAAAAAGACTCAATACAATAAAACTGACAAAAACTGGGGCGTTACAACTCTCCCCCACTTGAGAAATTTTCGTCCTCGAAAATATTACCTGATCCAAATAACTCCGGATACGACTCCCGCATCCGACTTTCCAATTCCCAAGTCAAATTGCCCTCAGCAGCGCCTCCCCACGCCACTTTCACAAGTGCAATCTCCTTGCCTCTTAACCTTTTCAACTCGCGATCTAAAATCCTCACCGGTAAAACCTCAACCGTAAGATTATCTCTTACCTCAACCTCATCCATCGGAATCACATGAGACGGATCTGGAACATACTTCCGTAGCTGTGAAACATGGAAAACATCATGTAGATTCGAAAGATTCGGTGGCAATGCTATCCTGTAAGCCACTGCACCAACTCTTTCGGATATCTGATATGGACCAATAAAACGTGAAGTAAGCTTCCTCGACTTCAAAGCACGTCCAACACCAGTCACCGGCGAAACCCTCAAAAACACATGATTACCCGCTTGAAACTCAAGATCTCTTTTCCTCTTATCATGATAACTCTTTTGCCTACTCTGAGAAGCTTTCATCTTCTCCCGAATAAGTTTCACCTTTTCCGTCGTTTGTTGAACTAACTCAGGTCCAACTACTGCACTTTCACCAGATTCATGCCAACACAAAGGTGTTCGACATCTTCTTCCATAAAGTGCCTCAAAAGGTGCCATTCCGATACTAGAATGGAAACTGTTATTATACGTAAACTCGATCAATGAAAGAAAACTGTCCCAAACTCTACCTTGCTCAAGAACACAAGATCTCAGTAAATCTTCCAATGACTGAATTGTTCTCTCCGTCTGACCATCAGTCTGCGGATGATAAGCAGAACTCAATCTCAGCTTAGAACCTAACGCCTTTTGCAAACTTTCCTAAAATCTGGAAGTAAACCTCGGATCAAGATCAGAAACAATACTCAACGGAATGCCATGTAACTTCACAACCACACTGATATAAATCTCAGCCAAACGCTCCATAGAATAACTGATATCAATCGGAATGAAATGCGCCGATTTAGTCAGTCTATCCACGATCACCCAAATAGCATTATGCCTACTCGGAGAATTAGGCAAACCCGTCACAAAATCCATCGAAATACTATCCCATTTCCACTCCGGAATATCCAACGGTTGCATTAATCCTGCAGGCCTTTGATGTTCCACTTTCGACTTCTGACAAGTCAAACACGCATAAACAAACTGAGCCACATCTCGTCTCAAACCAGACCACCAAAATATTTTCTTCAAATCTTGGTACATCTTATTAGCACCAGGATGTATACTCATACTACTCCGGTGTCCTTCCTCAAGAATCATCTTTTTCAACTCTGCATCATCCGGTATACAAATTCTACCACGGAATCTCAAAATACCCTGATCATCCACTTTAAAGTCACCTTTCACTTCTTGATTTCCATCAAGCAACAAATCAACAAGTTTCAAGTCCAACTTCTGTTTCTCTATAACAGACAACAGAAAATCATTAGTGATCTTTAACATACCAAGCTTCACACTCTCATGTGAAAGCTCACAAACCAAACTCAAGTCTCGAAATTGTTCCAGAAGTTCCCACTCTTTCACCATCAAAGCAGATATACGCAAAGATTTCCGACTCAAAGCATCAGCTACCACATTAGCCTTACCAGGATGGTAATTCAAGCTAAAGCCATAGTCCTTCAGAAGTTCCAACCATCTCCGTTGCCTCATATTTAACTCTTTATGATCAAACAAGTATTTTAAACTTTTATGATCACTAAAGACTTCGAATCTAGCACCGTAGAGATAATGCCTCCAAATCTTTAATACAAAAACCATCGCAGCTAATTCCAAATCGTGAGTAGGGTAATTCTTCTCATGAACTCGTAACTGCCTCGAAGCATAAGCAACCACCTTACCATCTTGCATCAAAACACCACCTAAACCAATTAGAGATGCATCACAATACACAACGAACGATCCATTAGGATTCGGTAAGATCAAAATCGGAGCTGTAGTCAATCTCTTCTTCAGCTCGTTGAAACTCTCTTCACATCGAATATCCCAAATAAATGCCTTACCCTTACAAATCAGTTGAGTCAACGGAAGTGCCAACTTGGAAAAACCTTCGATAAACCTCCGGTAATATCCAGCTAAACCCAGAAAACTTCGAATTTCAGTAACAGATCTAGGAGCCTCCCATTGTAGAACTGCCTCTACTTTGGATGGATCCACAGCAATACCATTACCTGAAATCACATGCCCAAGAAAACTCACTTCTGACAACCAGAACTCACACTTGGACAGTTTGGCATAAAGTTTCTTCTCCTTCAGAATCTGCAACACAATACGCAAATGTTCCGCATGTTCCTCCTGTGACTTAGAATAAACCAAAATGTCATCAATAAAAACAACAACAAAATGATCTAAATGCTCATGGAATATACGATTCATATACTCCATAAACACACCCGGCGCATTAGAAACCCCAAACGGCATCACAGAAAACTCGTAATGCCCGTAGCGTGTCCTAAAGGCCGTCTTCTGAATATCCTCCTCTTTAACCCGAATCTGATGGTATCCTGACCTCAAATCAATCTTACTAAACACACTTGCACCCACTAGTTGATCCATCAAGTCATCGATCCTTGGAAGTGGATACTTGTTCTTAATCGTCACTTTATTCAACTGCCGATAATCGATACACAGACGCATACTTCCATCTTTCTTTTTGACCAACAAAACAGGAGCACCCCAAGGTGATACACTAGGCCTTACAAACCTCTTTTCTAACAACTCACTCAATTGTCTTTTCAACTCCACCAACTCAGATGCTGACATCCGATATGGTGCCATAGATACAGGTCTAGTACCAGGAACTAGGTCTATAGAAAACTCCACCTCTCTTTCTGGCGGCACATCTGAAAAATCATCCGGAAACACCTCCTGAAAATCACACACAACAGGAAAACTTCCAATTGCAACTTGACTCTCCACAGACAACGATGCAAACAATCCAAACAACTGAGCTTCCTCCGCCAAAAGTTTCTTCAACTCTTTGGTAGATAAGAAACCAGATTCCCTTTCTTCTTCAAGAGAAGGAAATCTCACCCGCTTAAGATAACAATCAAGATGAACACGATTGAACTCTAACCAGTTCATTCCCAGAATCACATCCAAACCCTTCAATGGCAAACATACCAAGTCCATCACAAAATCTCTACCAAAAATTGTCAAAGGACAACTTAAACAAACGAAAGAAGTAGTTACCGATCCCGAAGCTGGAGTATTGATAACCATCTCTCCACCCATCTTAGACAACACCAAATTCAAACGTTTCGCACAATCACTCGAAATAAACGAATGAGTCGCTCCAGTATCAATAATAGCAATTAAAAGATTACTATTAATAAAACAAGTACCTCTGATCAAACGATCTGCATTAGTAGGCTGAGCTCCCGCCAATGCAAATACTTTCCCTCTAGGTTGAGCTTGCTTCGGTTTCGTGCACTTTGTACTATAGTGACCATTCTCCCCACAATTATAACACTTGATCGCATTCCTTCTACAATCAGCAGCCACATGACCCGTCAAACCACAATTAGAACACTTGTTCATATTCCTCTTACATTCCGATATACGATGACCTAAACCACCACAATTATAACATTTCACCGAAGAATTCATTCCTCCTCCACTAGGCTTCCTATCAAAAGTAAACTTATGTTTCCCTTTATCAACAGGGGTAGCATAAGGCCTACCTCTGAACTGCCCCTTTCCTTTCCTATCATTCAGATTCTTGTAATGAGTAGCACGTGCCTTACTATCTTCATCAAAAATCCGACTTTTATTCACCAACACTGAAAACTGTCTTATCTCCTGATAACCGATACCTTGCTTGATTTCTGGCCTCAAGCCATTCACAAATTTCAGACACTTAGACCTCTCCGAACCAGCCGTATTATAATTAGGACAGAACTTCACAAGTTCCTCAAACTTAGCAGCATAATCCGCAACAGAGGAATTATCCTGCTTCAGTTCAAGAAATTCAATTTCCTTTTTACCTCTCTCATCTTCCGGAAAATACTTTTCAAGAAAAGCATCTTTGAACACAGCCCACGTAACCACTATCTCATCCTCCTCAAACCTCTGAGAAGCATTCGCCCACCAGTCTTCAGCTTCCTTTTCCAACATATGAGTACCAAACTGCACCTTCTGATCCTCGGAACACCTAATGAAACGGAAGATCTTCTCAATCTTCTTCAGCCAAATCTGTGCTCCCTCAGGATCATGAGTACCCTTGAAGCCCGGTGGATTATTCTTCTGAAACTTATCCATACTACGCGATTCCTCGTCCGCCGCAGCATTGGGTAAATTCTGCATTGCTTGCGCCATAGCTTGCATGGCCGCAGTCATAGCAGCAGCACCTCTTCCAGCCATAATCTGAACGTTCCCAACGATAGCAAATTATGGTTAAACAACCACTCAACAGAGTGCAACAGACCAACAAGACACAACAGACACGACAACATGGTCGGACAAACCAAACATTAGCTCTGATACCACTTAATGTAACACCCCTTCTATACCCCGTACAAAAACGGAATAAACTAATCTTATAATAAAACATCAGAGCAAAGATTAAGTCATTTAGATATAAACAGAGATGTCACATCAACGTGAACTAAAACAACCTGCTCATAAAGATATATATAACACCTGGATAGTTTTTATAAACAGAGGAACTCCGTTCCAAAATAACAGCATTCAGTTACAGAATTAAAGCGGAACATCCATAACTGATGTCATCACAAAATATAAGTATGTCATATACATATTCATACAAGGCCACTAAATACAAGCTAAAAGAAACATCTACACTCGAACCCCGACTACCCGTGTTACATATCAGAGCCGACGGGACGACAAAAGGACGAAGACACTAATCTTCGCAAAAGACCTCCAGCGTCTAATCTGCAATGCCATTACAGCATTAAACCACAGTAGAAGGGTGAGAAACAGGATTATAATATAATTGCATATCATTATATAACACTTAGCAAAATATGCACAATTATTCTCACCACACAAATACGATACTTGTAAGCAACACAAGACATATTAAACCCATTTCACACATCAATCACATAAGCATATACATTAACACAATGCATAACAAATCCTTCTCAAAATTCAACACATAAACATTTATGTAATGAATTATGCAAATGCACAGAGACCGACACAACGACTCTATGCATGCGGTACCATTAGTCCCCCAGGAACTCTTGGAATCATCGCTCGTTACTTAGGGTAACTCCCCGTCGGGCATACGATGTTCCCCGTCGCTACCACTTATCAATAAGCATACGACGTTATGGATCGTTTTTAGTCCTTTATAATAGGCACACGATCAATACAACAATTGCTTACACCCATAAGGGATCTACAATTCAACATGCATTATTTACACCCACAAAGGGATCTACAATGTCTAACTGCATTGTTTACACCCACAAAGGGATCTTACAATGTCTTCATGCATTGTTTACACCCACGAAGGGATCTTACAATGTCTTCAACATGATGCATGTCATATAATGACCCATGGAAATCGAGGCTCATATATTAAATCATGCATTTCAAGTACCTATAATACAATGCACATAATTGCCAAACGGCCACAAATCTTCACCACAACATCATATACCCATCAAACATCCCCCACACAAGTCATATGTTACATATCATATCTTATCGCACAATATAGAAAATAACTCAAAATTCCATTTTTACGGTTTCTCAGAAAAGTCGGCTAAAAGTCGGCCAAAAATAATATTTTCTATCATCATCAAAAAGTACTCATCGACAGCTTCGATTCGGTATAAAGAACTCTTAAATACGATAAACGGTTAACAAGATATGAATATTTCAAAATAACGCAAAAATATAAACCGGACGCCCGACACTACGAAACGGTTCGTAAAAACTATACTGATTGGACCAAGTTCAGACCTCAAAACTATTTTTCCTAGAAAGAAAATCTCGTTAGCTTCCCAACGCTTCGAACGGGGATCAAAACCGACTTACGGTTCAAGAGATATGAATTTCCGAAGTTTCCCCGACAAACCAGAATTTTATGGTTCAGCACAGTATGTATCGATACATAGGCTTATGTATCGATACAAAAGGCCACATGTATCGATACATAGCACGCATGTGTCGACACATGCTGTAGTGAAAATGCTTTTTTTCCCAATTTCTTCAGTATGTATCGATACATAAGGGTTATGTATCGATACATAAACCATTTCGTATCGATACATAGCTGTTATGTATCGATTCATAGCCCTGTTTTTCTCAAAAATCAGATTTCTCAAAATACACCTTTTCTGCCATTTTTCCAAAGTGCCCGGAAACTCGACTAAATCGAACATTTTCACCGAAACAAACATATACGCGCAACCACCAAATACATAAGAACAATTTAGAACACATAAACGAAATTTCTACGACGTTCGATTTTTCGATTAAATTTTAACCTCTCAAAAACCAGAATTTTCAAACATCACCAAATTGAATAAAAAGCACGACATACGACGACCTAACCTTACTCGATACAACTACGTAATTTATTTCGAATTCTAACCGTGAAAACATCGGTTTTTATCGATTTCCTACCATTCGACCTAAACGGCAAAATAACGGAAACATAACGAAAACTAACCAAAACATAACCAAACTTCATGAAACTTTAAACAACAGCTCACATACACATAACCAACCAACACAGGTATTTATACGACTTTTCGACCGTAAAAACATCTATTTCTATCGATTTCGTCCAATACGGCATAAACGGAAACATATGGAAAACCAACCAAAACATCCACACAAAACATACATAATCATACACAATGATATAATAACCGAGTTTCGCACCCTTACCCGATTTAATCGTGTTCTAGAAAGTCGGGAGATTGATTTCTTCCTTCACAAGTTTTTCCTCTCTTTTCTTCTTTCTCTTCTCTTTTCTTCTTCTCTACTTCTCTTTTCTCTCTTTTTCTTTCTATTCTTTCTATTTCTATTTTTCTTTTCTTTTCTTACTAACTTAGTGAAAATAAATGTGAAATGTCCAAAATACCCCCACACTCAAATATCTCGCAAACGTTTCCAAAACGCGATAAAATATATTCCCGCCGAAAATAACATATTTTTACATAAAAGTCGAAATTAGAATAAAATAATAATAAAATAATCCAAAAAGACTAAATACAATAAAACTGGCAAAAACTGGGGCGTTACAAAGACTGGGATGATGGTGACTACAAAGGGTCTGTTGGAAATTCTAAAGCCATGAATGCATTGTTCAATGGTGTCAACAGAAATATCTTCAGGCTGATTGAGCATTGTACTATTGCCAAAGAGGCTTGGCAGGTCTTGAAAGTTGCTCATGAAGGGACTTCAAAGGTGAAAATGTCAAAGCTTCAGCTTCTCACTAGCAAGTTTGAGAGTTTGAAGATGAAAGAGGATGAGAGCATTCATGATTTTCATATGAACATTATTTAGATAACTAATGCCTCTAGTGCCTTAGGAGAAAAGATGCCTGACAGCAAGCTGGTCAGGAAGATTCTCAGGTCTCTACCTAAGAGATTTGATATGAAGGTCACTGCTATAGAGGAAGCTCAGGACATTGACAAGATGAAGGTGGATGAGCTTATGGGATCACTCCAAACTTTTGAGTTAGGATTCAGTGAAAAAGCTGAAAAGAAGAAGAGTATAGCATTTGTGTCGAATGCTGATGACTTAGATGATGAAGAAGATGTGTCCAAAGAGCTAGTGTTGCTTGGAAGCAAATTTAATAAAGTGTTGAAAAGGATGGACTGGAAGTCAAGAGAAAATGTTCGAAACAAGTCTCTCGACATCAACAAAGACCAGGATGGAGGCAGAAGAACCAGAATTGAAGAAGACTCTAATCAAGGAAAGAGAGTTCAATGCTATGAATGTGAAGGATTTGGGCACGTAAAAACTGAGTGTCCCACTTATCTCAAAAGACAGAAGAAGGGATTATCTGTGACATGGTCAGAAGATGATTCTGAGACTGAAGCTGATGAGAAATCTGCAAAGTTGGCGACAGCATTAACAGGAGTATGTAAATCAGATGAAGAATCTGAAGAGCTTACTTTTGAAGAGCTGGCTATCTCTTATAAGAAGTTATGCATTGAACATGAAGAAGTATGTCAGCAGAAAGAAGAACAAGCATGTGTTATTGTTCATTTAAAAGCTGAGAATACTGAGCATGTGTCTACTATAGCTGATCTACAAAGTGAAGTAAGTGTTTTGAATTCAAAATTGGACAACATGATAAAAAATGTCAGAATGTTAAATGGGAGTTCTGATATACTTGATGAAATTTTGAAGTCAGGAAGAGATGTTGGAAATGTCAGTGGTACTGGATTTGAAGGTACAAATGAATTAGATGAAGGAAAGAAATCTGAGGAAGTACCCGCTCAAGATAAGAGAAGTTTGAAGATGTTGAATAACATGTTGCAACATCCTCCCAGACATCAGAAGAAGCTCATAAAGAAAAAGAATCAAAGATGGACATGCTACCATTGTGGGAAGTTTGGTCATATAAAAGCTTTTTGCTACCAGCTACATGGTTATCCCAAACCCATGCAACAGTATAGTAGAAAAAGGAGCAGGGTTGAAACAAAAAGGATATGGACTTCAAAGGATAGGGTAAAAGAACATAGGGACCACAAGTCCTTCAGAGTCTCTACAGATGAAAAATGGTTCTTTGATAGTGGATGTTCTCGACATATGACTGGTGTTAGTAGATATATGTCATATGTTAAGTACCATGCTCCTAATGAGGTGATTTTTGGTAATGGATCAAAAGGAAAAAGGGCTTTGTGTTGGAAGAGTGGATTGTCCAGGACAGCCAATTCTGGAAGAAGTATTGCTTGTTGAAGGGTTAGATACTAACCTAATAAGCATAAGCTAGTTGTGTGATCAAGGTCTTAGGGTCATCTTTACAAACTACGAATGTTTAATAATGGATGAAAAGAATTTTGTTGTTATGAGAGGTGAAAGAACCTCAGAGAATTTCTATTTGTAGAAAGATGAAAGCACTATTGTGGAAGTGTTAAACCAAAGAACTTGTGAATGGCACGTGTATAAGGACCCATTTCCAAAACTTATAAATAGCCCAGCTAACACATTCCAACTTCAATCCTACAGTGCAAAAACTTCATCTGACCTATTCTTTCAAAACTCTTCTCCGCTAGGGTTTACTCTTACTCTCTTCAATACTGCATTTTGTGAGCAACAAAAAATGTCTCAACATCATGATTCTCCTGCTGATTCAAGAACTTCTCAAGTCAATAATAAAGACTATGATCCTCACCGAATGATCAAACTCACAGACCTTAGTCTTGATATCGCCCCGTTGAAGGTTGTTCCTACTGACACTAGAGGTGAGCAACCAGTTTCCCACTCTGTGAATGAAAGGATGTCAAGTAAGAAGTCTAAACGCCTTTCATCTAGGAAGAAAGACAAAATGATTACTAGATTTTATTCTGATAAGATAAGCCCTAGAAAAAATGTTACTGATAAGAATTCAAATAGGAGGGTGGATGAAACTAAGAATGATAGTAGGACTCTTGTTGATAATGTTATCAGTAGAGATCAGAGTCTTAGAAGATTTGCCACCATTGCTGTTAATGAAGCTGATAATGATGTACCAACATCCATGGTTGGAAATACAAATAATAGTCCTACTGATAGGACTGAGAGTTGTATACCAGTTCAGGTGGCTAGGGAAAGAAGAAGCAAGAAGAGGGCTGAGATGTGTAGTAATGTTGCTGAGAAAAACTCTGATGAGGAACCAATAGCTATCATACTACAAAGAATCAAGAGTAGAAAAGAGAATACCATTGTGGCTGAGAATTCAAAATCTGCTAACGTGGGGTGTAACAAAAGAAAGGCTGGAGCAGGTCCCTCTAAGCAATGGAGTAAAGTTGTGGTTCCAATCAAGAAAAGGAGGGTCACATGCCTGAATGAGTCAAATGCTGGAACTGATGTCTAGGACATCAGTGGGAGAAGGGAGGATCAAACTGTCAGGTCTCAGAGGCAAATTGATAGGTGGAAAATTGTCAACCAAAGAAGAGTAGCTTTAGAAAAAGAACTGGGAAAAGACTTCAACAAGTATAAGGAAGTGGTTAATCTTATTGAAGCTGCTGGGTTGATGAAGACTGTGTCTGATATAGGACCATGTTATGAGAAGTTGCTTAAGGAGTTTGTTGTGAGTATCCCTAAAGACTGTAATAGCAAACTCAGAAAAGTCTATGTAAGAGGCAAAGCTGTGAAATTTTCTCCCAAAGTGATTAATAACTTTCTTGGGAGACCTACGGACCATCAAGCTGAGTTAGGAGCAACATATGATGAAATCTGTGAGGAGATAACAGGTGGTTACATCAAAGTTTGGCCAAATAAAGGAAAGCTCTCTTCTGGGAAGCTAAGTGCCAAATATGCTATACTTCACAGAATTGCAGTGGTTAACTGGGTTTCTACCAACCATACTTCCACCATCTCATCCATGCTTGGAAAATTCATCTATGCTATTGGAAAGAAAGTCCCTTTCAACTTTGGAGCATATATCTTTGAACAAGTGTTGAAGCAAGCTAGCTCATCTGCTGTTAAGCTACCCATATGTTTTCCATCCTTAATCTGTGGAATGATCCTGGACCAATTTCCTGACTGCTTAGTAAGAAGTGACAAAGTCGGCAAGAGAAAACCTCCAATGACTTTGCATTATAGGCTGCTAGGTGGAGTTCATGTGACTGATGTTGTTGGGACATCCTCATCAACTTCAAGTCATGCCACGCTTGATGATGAAACCATTGCACAGATGCAAGAAACTTGCAAAGAGCTGGAAGAATCTATCAGGAGAGATACAACAAGGAAGGCAAAGCTAGAGCAGCTGATTAATGCCTTGGTTGAGAAGAGAAATGCTGCTAAAGATCAAGAGCTGACTAAAGATGATGGACAAGGTGAATCTACTAAGTCAGATAGAAGGAGTGTCCAGCAGTCTGATGATTCTGGTGAAAGTGATGAGGTTGCTGATGAAGAGGACAGCGCTGATTAGCTAGGCTATCCGCAAGTTTATTTTCTGTTTTGTCTGTTTTTGTTTTTTTTTCCTTTCTTTTAGGACAACTTAATTCTGGTTTGGTTTTGAACAATATACTGCTAAGTAATATGTTTACATTTGTCTATGACCTCTCTTTGTCATATTTGTGGCTAAAAAGGGGGAGTAGTAAGTGTGAGGGGGAGTAGCATTAGTATGTGTGCTTGTGAGCAGCATTGTTATGTACTTGTGCTATTGAGGGGGAGTGTGTGTGCTGCAGGTAGATTATGTGTGCTTGTGCTGCTGCAGTTGCTGAGGGGGAGAATGTGGAATGTTGCTGCTGTTGAGGGGGAGTTTTGTCAGTTTACTATGATGAGTGTTCTTGCGGTACTGTGTGTTTAATGCAGCTGAAGGGGAGTACTGCTATGCTGGATTTGTGTGTGTTTTTTTTTGTTGATGGTGTTTGAGTGTTCTTTCCGCTGCTGATACTGATGGTGTTTGAGTGTGTGTGGAGTTTTAGCCAAAAAAAAGCCAAAGGGGGAGATTGTTATTTCCTTGGTTTTATGGTTGGCATTATTTTGATAAAACTCATGTAGCAGCAGATGTTGAATGAAGATGTCTAATAATATGTTTCATTACTCTTTGTTCAACATGTCGTATGAAGATGTTCCATGGCAGCTCATAGGACGTCACGCTGTGAAGTCAGTTTTATTGCAGATTCTGCTTCTATGATTTGTAACTAAATATTCTGTGAATATTTGGTTATCCTATGTGGCATCCAAAGCATTTTTGGATTAGGGTTATTTGTTGGTTTTCGGATTTGCTGCTGTTTCTATTTATGGAGACATAATAGGAAACTTTGGATTGAAGACCTATTTTATTGGAGTTAATTTTGCCGAATTGTGAGCAGTCTATTTGCTGCTTTTTTGAAGCCCAATTCAGTCCAGATTACAAGCTATAAATAGGCTGATGTAAACCTATTTTTAGGTGTCGAACTTACATGTATTTTTAGGGTTGTGTGCTTGTGTTTTGTGAGCCTAACTGGTATCTTATGATAACAGTATAAGGACTGTAGTGTAAGTTGTGTAACGTTGCTCATAAGCTTTTAAGGATTGAGTAGCTGTGTGTTAATTCTCATAAGCTGTGAAGTATTGAGAATTTATGTTTCGACCATTGTTACTTGTCTTGTAAGGAACCAGTCACGAGTTGTGATTGAAGAGGGATTTGAGGAGGGCCTCATACCTAGGGGAGTCTTAGGTAGAAGTCATAGGAAGGGTAGTGATTAAGTGAGCTGATTGAACCGGGTGTGGTTATCAGTGAATTGATACGATCGAATATTGATTTCATCCCTAGCTTGGTAGCCCACAGATGTAGGATAGTTAGATCCGAACTGGGTTAACAATTTCTGGTGTTCTTTACATTTTCTGCACACTATTGTATTGAACTTGTTCATTGTTGTTGTATATAAGTGTCTCGACATCTCGATAGGACATCTGATATACAGGCCAGAATTTCAATTGGCATCAAGAGCTTGCACCCTTAGTTGTTTCTGGGTGAGATTCAGGGAAGGTACTTTTTGGTACAATGGACAAGGATGGAGGAGCTCTGAATAAACCACCTCTGCTGGATGGTTCAAACTATGAGTATTGGAAACCTTGGATGATAGCTTTCATCAAATCTATGGATGATCAAGCATGGAAAGCTGTCATCAAAGGATGGGAGCCCCCTAAGGTTAAAGATGATAAAGGTAACCCTACTGATGTAGTGAAGGAAGAGGAAGATTGGGATGATGCTAACTACAAAGGGTCTGTTGGAAATTCTAAAGCCATGAATGCATTGTTCAATGGTGTCAACAGAAATATCTTCTGGCTGATTGAGCATTGTACTATTGCCAAAGAGGCTTGACAGGTCTTGAAAGTTGCTCATGAAGGGACTTCATAGGTGAAAATGTCAAAGCTTCAGCTTCTCACTAGCAAGTTTGAGAGTTTGAAGATGAAAGAGGATGAGAGCATTCATGATTTTCATATGAACATTATTGAGATAGCTAATGCCTCTAGTGCCTTAGGAGAAAAGATGTCTGACAACAAGCTGGTCAGGAAGATTCTCAGGTCTCTACCTAAGAGATTTGATATGAAGGTCACTGCTATAGAGGAAGCTCAGGACATTGACAAGATGAAGGTGGATGAGCTTATGGGATCACTCTAAACTTTTGAGTTAGGATTCAGTGAAAAAGCTGAAAAGAAGAAGAGTATAGCATTTGTGTCGAATGCTAATGACTTAGATGATGAAGAAGATGTGTCCAAAGAGGTAGTGTTGCTTGGAAGCAAATTTAATAAAGTGTTGAAAAGGATGGACTGGAAGTCAAGAGAAAATGTTCGAAACAAGTCTCTCGACATCAACAAAGACCAGGATGGAGGCAGAAGAACCAGAACTGAAGAAGACTCTAATCAAGGGAAGAGAGTTCAATGTTATGAATGTGAAGGATTTGGGCACGTAAAAACTGAGTGTCCCACTTATCTCAAAAGACAGAAGAAGGGATTATCTGTGACATGGTCAGAAGATGATTCTGAGACTGAAGCTGATGAGAAATCTGCAAAGTTAGCGACAGCATTAACAGGAGTATGTAAATCAGATGAAAAATCTGAAGAGCTTACTTTTGAAGAGCTGGCTATCTCTTATAAGAAGTTATGCATTGAACATGAAGAAGTATGTCAGCAGAAAGAAGAACAAGCATGTGTTATTGTTCATTTAAAAGCTGAGAATACTGAGCATGTGTCTACTATAGCTGATCTACAAAGTGAAGTAAGTGTTTTGAATTCAAAATTGGACAACATGATCAAAAATGTCAGAATGTTAAATGGGAGTTCTGATATACTTGATGAAATTTTGAAGTCAGGAAGAGATGCTGGAAATGTCAGTGGTATTGGATTTGAAGGTACAAATGAATTAGATGAAGGAAAGAAATCTGAGGAAGTACCCGCTCAAGATAAGAGAAGTTTGAAGATGTTGAATAACATGTTGCAACATCCTCCCAGATATCAGAAGAAGTTCATAAAGAAAAAGAATCAAAGATGGACATGCTACCATTGTGGGAAGTTTGGTCATATAAAAGCTTTTTGCTACAAGCTACATGGTTATCCCAAACCCATGCAACAGTATAGTAGAAAAAGAAGCAGGGTTGAAACAAAAAGGATATGGACTTCAAAGGATAGGGTAAAAGAACATAGGGACTACAAGTCCTTCAGAGTCTCTACAGATGAAAAATGGTTCTTTGATAGTGGATGTTCTCGACATATGACTGGTGTTAGTAGATATATGTCACATGTTAAGTACCATGCTCCTAATGAGGTGATTTTTGGTAATGGATCAAAAGGAAAAGTGCTTGGTGTTGGAAGAGTGGATTGTCCAGGACAGCCAATTCTGGAAGAAGTATTGCTTGTTGAAGGGTTAGATACTAACCTAATAAGCATAAGCCAGTTGTGTGATCAAGGTCTTAGGGTCATCTTTACAAACTACGAATGTTTAATAATGGATGAAAAGAATTCTGTTGTTATGAGAGGTGAAAGAACCTCAGAGAATTGCTATTTGTGGAAAGATGAAAGCACTATTGTGGAAGTGTTAAACCAAAGAACTTGTGAATGGCACGTGTATAAGGACCCATTTCCAAAACTTATAAATAGCCCAGCTAACACATTCCAACTTCAATCCTACAGTGCAAAAACTTCATCTAACCTATTCTTTCAAAACTCTTCTTCGCTAGGGTTTGCTCTTACTCTCTTCAATACTGCATTTTGTGAGCAACAAAAAATGTCTCAACATCATGATTCTCCTGCTGATTCAAGAACTTCTCAAGTCAATAATGAAGACTATGATCCTCACCGAATGATCAAACTCACAGACCTTGTTCTTGATATCGCCCCGTTGAAGGTTGTTTCTGATGACACTAGAGGTGAGCAACCAGTTTCCCATTCTGTGAATGGAAGGATGTCAAGTAAGAAGTCTAAACCCCTTTCATCTAGGAAGAAAGACAAAATGATTACTAGATTTTATTCTGATAAGATAAGCCCTAGAAAAAATGTTACTGATAAGAATTCAAATAGGAGGGTGGATGAAACTAAGAATGATAGTAGGACTCTTATTGATAATGTTTTCAGTAGAGATCAGAGTCTTAGAAGATTTGCCACCATTGCTATTAGTGAAGCTGATAATGATGTCCCAACATCCATGGCTGGAAATACAAATAATAGTCCTACTGATAGGACTGAGAGTTGTATACCAGTTCAGGTGGCTAGGGAAAGAAGAAGCAAGAAGAGGGCTGAGATGTGTAGTAATGTTGATGAGAAAAACTCTGATGAGGAACCAATAGCTGTCATACTACAAAGAATCAAGAGTAGAAAAGAGAATACCATTGTGGCTGAGAATTCAAAATCTGCTAACGTGGGGAGTAACAAAAGAAAGGCTGGAGCAGGTCCCTCTAAGCAATGGAGTAAAGTTATGGTTCCAATCAAGAAAAAGAGGGTCACATGCCTGAATGAGTCAAATGCTGGAACTGATGTCCAGGACATCAGTGGGAGAAGGGAGGATCAAACTGTCAGGTCTCAGAGGCAAATTGATAGGTGGAAAATTGTCAGCCAAAGAAGAGTGGCTTTAGAAAGAGAACTGGGAAAAGACTTCAACAAGTATAAGGAAGTGGTTGATCTTATTGAAGCTGCTGGGTTGATGAAGACTGTGTCTGACATAGGACCATGTTATGAGAAGTTGCTTAAGGAGTTTGTTGTGAGTATCCCTGAAGACTGTAATAGCAAACTCAAAAAAGTCTATGTAAGAGGCAAAGCTGTAAAATTTTCTCCCAAAGTGATTAATAACTTTCTTGGGAGACCTACGAACCATCAAGCTGAGTTAGGAGCAACAGATGATGAAATCTGTGAGGAGATAACAGGTGGTTACATCAAAGTTTGACCAAATGAAGAAAAGCTCTCTTCTGGGAAGCTAAGTGTCAAATATGCTATACTTCACAGAATTACAGTGGTTAACTGGGTTTCTACCAACCATACTTCCACCATCTCATCCATGCTTGGAAAATTCATCTATGCTATTGGAAAGAAGGTCCCTTTCAACTTTGGAGCATATATCTTTGAACAAGTTTTGAAGCAAGCTAGCTCATCTACTGTTAAGCTACCCATATGTTTTCCATCCTTAATTTATGGAATGATCCTGGACCAATTTCCTGACTGCTTAGTAAGAAGTGACAAAGTCAGCAAGAGAAAACCTCCAATGACTTTGCATTATAGGCTGCTAGGTGGAGTTCATGTGTCTGATGTTGTTGGGACATCCTCCTCAACTTCAAGTCATGCCACGCTTGATCATGAAACCATTACAGAGATGCAAGAAACTTGCAAAGACCTGGAAGAATCTATCAGGAGAGATACAGCAAGGAAGGCAAAGCTAGAGCAGCTGATTAATGCCTTGGTTGAGAAGAGAAATGCTGCTAAAGATCAAGAGCTGACTAAAGATGATGGACAAGGTGAATCTACTGAGTCTGATAGAAGGAGTGTCCAGCAATCTGATGATTCTGGTGAAAGTGATGAGGTTGCTGATGAAGAGGACAGTGCTGATTAGATAGGCTATCCGCAAGTTTATTTTCTGTTTTGTCTGTTTTTGTTTTTTTTCCTTTCTTTTAGGACAACTTAATTCTGGTTTGGTTTTGAATAATATACTGCTAAGTAATATGTTTACATTTGTCTATGACCTCTCTTTATCATATTTGTGGCTAAAAAGGGGGAGTAGTAAGTGTGAGGGGGAGCAACATTAGTATGTGTGCTTGTGATCAGCATTGTTACGTACTTGTGCTATTGAGGGGGAGTGTGTGTGCTGCAGGTAGATTATGTGTGCTTGTGCTGCTGCAGTTTTTGAGGGGGAGAATGTGGAATGTTGCTGCTGTTGAGGGGGAGTTTTGCCAGTTTACTATGATGAGTGTTCTTGCGGTACTGTGTGTTTTATACAGCTGAAGGGGAGTGCTGCTATGCTGGAATTGTGTGTGTTTTTTTGCTGATGGTGTTTGAGTGTTCTTTCCGCTGCTGATACTGATGGTGTTCTTTTCTTGGTTTTATGGTTGGCATTATTTTGCTAAAACTCATGTAGCAGCAGATGTTGAATGAAGATGTCTAATAATATGTTTCATTACTCTTTGTTCAACATGTCGTATGAAGATGTTCCATGGCAGCCATAGGACATCGCGCTGTGAAGTCAGTTTTATTGCAGATTCTGCTTCTATGATTTGTAACTAAATATTCTGTGAATATTTGGTTATCCTATGTGGCATCCAAAGCATTTTTGGATTAGGGTTATTTGTTGGTTTTCAGATTTGCTGCTGTTTCTATTTATGGAGACATAATAGGAAACTTTGGATTGAAGACCTATTTTATTGGAGTTAATTTTGCAGAATTGTGAGCAGTCTATTTGCTGCGTTTTTGAAGCCCAATTCAGTCCAGATTACAAGCTATAAATAGGCTGATGTAAACCTAGTTTTAGGTGTCGAACTTACATGTATTTTTAGGGTTGTGTGCTTGTGTTTTGTGAGCCTAACTGATATCTTATGATAACAGTATAAAGACTGTAGTGTAAGTTATGTAAGGTTGCTCATAAGCTTTTAAGCATTGAGTAGCTGTGTGTTAATTCTCATAAGCTGTGAAGTATTGAGAATTTGTGTTTCGACCATTGTTACTTGTCTTGTAAGGAACCAGTCACGGGTTGTGATTGAAGAGGGATTTGAGGAGGGCCTCATACCTAGGGGAGTCTTAGGTAGAAGTCATAGGAAGGGTAGTGATTAAGTGAGCTGATTGAACCGGGTGTGGTTATCAGTGAATTGATACTATCGAATATTGATTTCATCCCTGGCTTGGTAGCCCCCAGATGTAGGATAGTTAGATCCGAACTGGGTTAACAATTTCTGGTGTTCTTTACATTTTCTGCACACTATTGTATTGAACTTGTTCATTGTTGTTGTATATCAGTGTCTCGACATCTCGATAGAACATCTGATATACAAGCCAGAATTTCAAGTACGCTCAGAGATGGCGTGAAATTGGCGCCCAGATTTGTCCACCTCTTGAGGAAAAAGAGATGACAAAGATCTTTCTAAAGACCTTGAGCTCATTTTACTATGACATAATAGTCTCTAGTGCGCCCAGTGACTTCACCGAGATGGTGGGCATGGGGGTTCGTCTTGAGGAAGCCGTCCGGGAAGGACGTTTAGTGAAAGACGCTGGATCATCAAGTAGTACAAAACGATACGGTAGTGCTCTCCCTAAGAAAAAAGAGCAGGATATTGGGAATATCTCTCGGAAAGCAAAGGAGACAATATCAACTAGTAGCAGCTGTAACTCCTGCTATCAATCCTGCGCCTGTTCTTATGTATCAACCTCAGGTTGTGCAGAGCCAACCGATTCAACATCAATATCAACAAAGGACACAACAGCCTCTTCAGCAGGCTCGTCCTCTGCACAACAACAATCGTGCAACGCGACCACCAAGGTTTGACCCTATACCTGTGTTGTACGCAGAACTATATCCGTTACTACTGGGCAAGGGGCATGTCCAGACTAAGTCTCCTCTTACAGTATCAGAAAATCCTCCTTTTTGGTTCAAAGCGGATCAGACTTGTCCTTACCATCAAGGAGGACCAGGGCATAACATAGAGAACTGTCTCAGTTTCAAAACCGATGTGCAAAAGCTTGTTAGGAGCGGGGTCTTATCTTTCAAAGATAAGAATCCTAATGTTCTCACGAACCCGCTGCCTCAACATGAGAAAGCTGCAGTCAATTTGATAGAGGGAAAGTCTAACAACACCTATCAAATTCATGATGTACTCTTATTAAGGGCCAACTAGGTCAAGAGGCATTGTAGACAGAGTGGATATGGCCATGTGCCACCTCATAATTATCACTAGTGTGATATCTGCTCTAAAAATAATTAGGGATGTTCTGTGGTGCAATCAGCTCTACAGGAACAATTGGATCTCGGGTGGATCCGAGAGCATCGAGTTCATGGAGTCAACATGACCTATACGAATTCCGACACCATTCAGAACCACGACGTCCGTGCAATGAATGTCAACTTGGTGGCAATGCACTCAAGGTAAATCCAATATCATAATCTTCCGCGACACGATTATAGTTCCTGTCCGACTTGCTCGGTAAACAAACAGGGATGCTCTTTTGTACAAGAGGCCCTCCAGCGTCAGATGGATCTTGGATGGATCCAGGACTACTATGATAGAAATCCTTATCAGATCAACATGATTCAAATATTTGATATTCGTCTGATGAATACCAGCTTGGTGGAATTACATGCCAGGCAGGTCCAACTTGGTTTTCTCATTTCGCATAATTATCAGAACTGTAAAGGATGTTGTGAGAGTAACCAAGGGTGCGCTCTCGTTCAAAGAACTTTACAACACTTGTTAAATCACTGGTGGCTTCCAATCTATCTGGATGAAGACACACAATAAATCAGTGTGCATAATGGAAACCCTACTCGGCGTCAAAGTCAGGATGTCCGATCTGTGGAAACTGACCTAGTGAGGTTGCATTGTATTCAAAGCGGGCGTGGCCAGGTGCCACCACACAACTATGAATGTTGTAGAGTATGTTCGGAAAGTAACCAAGGATGCAACCTTGTGCGAGCAGCTCTTCAGGGTTAGGTGGATCGTAGAGAGATTCGCCCATGTCCGGGTTCCGAACCAATCAACTGGACGCCGGACTACTTCACTGATCAAATCAAAGACGTGGTTGTAATCTCTGACCCTGAGAGGAACAAGGATGTTTGTACCATCATCCCTCTACTGGATGAATCAAAGGTTCCAAGCCAGGAATTGATTGAAGTTAATTACGACAGTCAAAAAAATCAAAAGGCTCCTGTAGTTATCTATCTACCGGGACCGTTACCGTATGAATCAGCTAAGGCGATCCCTTACGAATACGGTGCAACGGTAATTGAAAATGGAAAGGAAATTCCATTACCCTCAGTCGTGAATATTGCAGACATCAGTCGAGTAACACGGAGCGGTCGAATCTTCAACCGAGGAGTTGGAGAACCTAACAAAGAAAAGGAACTTCAGACAGAAGCTCCCAATCCACCAGTCGGTCAATCCAGTGATACCGACCTTTCAAAAAACAATGATGAGAGGCTGAAGCTCATCCAAAGAAGTGAATACAACATTATTGATCAACTGTTACAAACTCTTTCAAAGATCTTTGTGCTATCACTTTTACTCAGTTCCGAAGCCCACAGAGAGGCTCTACAGAAAGTCTTAGAGCAGGCCTTTGTGGAACAGGATGTGTCAATATGACAGTTCGATATCATTATCACTAACATCACTTCCTGCAACAACTTAGGATTCAGTGATGTGGACTTGCCAGAGGGGGACAAAAGCCATAACACGGCGCTCAATATCACAGTCAACTGCCAGGATGATGCTTTAGCCAGCGTACTGGTAGACACAAGATCGACCATCAACGTTATGCCGAAGTCTACTCTAATGCGACTATCATTCAATGGAACCCCGATGAGGGGCAGTGAGGTCATCGTCAAAGCATTTAACGGGTCTCGGAAGGCAGTTGTTTGCGAAGTCGACCTTCCCATAACTATCGATCCTCACACTTTCCTAATAACTTTCCAGGCCATGGACGTTCGGGCACCGTACAGTTGTTTATTAGGAAGACCTTGGATACACCAGGCTGGGGCAGTCACTTCGACGCTGCACCAGAAACTGAAATTCGTCAAGAACGACCAACTCGTCACAGTCTGTGGGGAGCAAGCCTTGCTCGTGAGTAACTTGTCATTATCTACTTGTGTAGAACTCGAGGAGGTTGTTGGAACTCAGTTCCAAGCACTTTTGATGAGCACGGAGAATCAATCAGAGAAGGGAACCTCGATTTCCTCATACAGAGATGCTCTTGAAGTGATCGAGAATAACAATACAAAAGGATGGGGACATCTTGTCATTCCTACCGATAACAAAACAAAGAAGGGTCTTGGTTTTTCTGCAACCTGCACCTAGATAGCTGCTAACGATGAAAGTCTTCATCCCATTCAAGATTTCTTCCACAGTGGAGGTTTCCTTCACCCAGTGCCTCAAACAGTCCATACTATCAACGAGGGAGATCCCTCTGATACGGATGAGGAATGGAAGTCCTATCTCAATGAGGACGGTTATATGTCTCAGCAAGAAGTGCCTATGCCATTTTGCTATCCCGCACAGAGTCCGAGATATATACCCAGGTCAGACGTCAAAATGATATACATATATTATGATCCGGAAGGATGCCGTGCTCCACCAAGCTCATTAGAGGAGGACACTCTGTTGAAAGACAACTTTGACCATGACTATTATGTCCCAATGGATGGCCTGCCTATCTGGCAGCCGTATCCTGGAGACTTGGGGCAAGAAAGTCAGCCGAACAATGAAAATTAGCTGAGCATCATTGAACAGAATACCTGCGTCCCCACCATGTCGTGGGATCAACACTCAGGTCATTCAGAACCTATCGAGTATGATGATGAATTAGCAAAGCTTGCCGGACTAGAATTCATCAACTACGCTTTTCCCGAGGTCAACGTCATCGAGAGAGATGACTCCTCCAGTTCCAAAGAAGTATGGGACACCCTGGGACAACCGAGTGGAAAATTCGACTTCATGGTCAAGTACACTGCTCCTGAAAGCTCTCGTATCAGGCTCGAAGACATCCAACCAACTGGATGGGGAGATTTTCCTAAGAGCACAAATACTATGCAAAATACAACAGAGGAATCCTCATACGACGACTCTGCCTGGGAGACAGATTCCAATGATCCTGCTCCGCCAGAAATTAGCGTTGTTTCTGAATACAAATCAAGGAAGGTACCAGACTTTGTGATTCACCGAGGAGTTTGCCGCCAATGGATTGCTGTCGATGTTCCGAAGATTGTTCATAAGTCAAAGTAATTGCCGTCTTTAACCTTTCACCCTGCCCAGGTGAAACAGATGTTTTAATAAGGCTTACTTTCTGTAAATTTCCCTCTTCGCTTCGTCCAAAGCCACAGAGTGTTGTTTTATAGGGCTGTAGTTTCAAGAATCGACTTGTTCATAAATAAAATAACGTCGTTCTGTCATTTCCACAGTTATTGCTGTTTTCTTTTCGCTTTTCAGAAAATGGTAATCCTTAAAAAACCACTCAATAATAAAAACAAACAGTTTTTCAAAGAAAATACACTGCACACACTCTTGCATTCCCTCTATCTCTTCTAAAACAAATCGTCACGTCATGTAGATTGCTTATTTTAAACCCCATTGAAACATACGATCCGATCTCCTGAATTTGAGTGCCCGGTATTTGGGGCTGAAGAAGAAGTTGACAATGAAATTCCAGAAGAGATCTCCCGATTACTCCAAAAAGAGGAAAGGTCCATTGAACCTCACAAAGAGCCGTTGGAAATGGTCAACTTGGGTTCAGAAGAAGAGAGAAAAAAAGTCAAGATTGGGGCACTACTCAGTCCGACTGCCAAAGAGAGTTTGACAAAGCTTCTCAAAGAGTTTCCCGATGTATTCGCTTGGTCCTATCAGGATATGCCAGGGTTGGATACCAACATCGTGGAACATCATCTACCATTAAGATTAGAATGTCTGCCAGTAAAACAAAGGTTGAGACGGACTCATCCAGACATGGCCATCAAAATCAAAGAGGAGGTACAGAAACAGATTGACGTGGGTTTCCTCGCCACGTCAGAATATCCTCAATGGTTAGCCAATATCCTATCCATTCCGAAAAAGGACGGAAAAGTCAGAATGTGTGTCAATTACAGAGATCTAAACAAGGCTAGTCCAAAGGATGACTTTCCTTTACCACACATTGACATGCTGGTAGACAGTATAACAAAGTTCAAAGTTTTCTCCTTTATGGATGGATTCTCGGGCTATAATCAGATAAAAATGGCACCGAAAGACATGGAGAAAACTTCGTTCATTACCCCATGAGGTACCTTTTGTTACAAGGTAATGCCGTTCGGTTTGAAGAACGCCGGGGTACCCTATCAAAGGGACATGACTACTCTGTTTCATGACATGATACACCAGGAAATTGAGGTATATGTCGATGACATGATTACCAAATCTAAAACAGAAGAGGAGCATGTGACCCACCTGTCAAAACTATTCGAGCGGCTGAGAAAGTATAAACTCTGCTTAAATCCCAACAAATGCACCTTCGGTGTCCATTCAGGGAAACTCTTAGGGTTCATTGTCAGCCAGAAAGGAATTGAGGTTGATCCTGACAAGGTCAAGGCCATTCAAGAAATGCCTTCTTCGAAAACTGAAAAACAAGTCAGAGGATTCCTGGGACGTCTGAACTACATCTCCAAATTCATATTCCTTATGACCGCGACATGTGCGCCAATTTTCAAATTACTCAAAAAGAACCAGGAATGCGTTTGGATAGATGACGACCAAACCGCCTTCGACAGTATCAAGGAATATCTGTTGAATCTGCCGATTCTATCACCTCCAGTGGAAGGAAGACCACTGATCATCTACTTAACAGTCTTGGAAGACTCCATGGGTTGTGTGCTTGGCCAACAAGACGAAACAAAAAGGAAAGAGTCTGCCCATTTACTATTTGAGCAAGAAATTCACCGACTGTGAGACTCGGTACACTATGCTTGAGAAAACTTGTTGCACTCTGGCTTGGGCAGCCAAACGTCTTCGCCAGTACATGATTCGTCACACTACTTGGTTAATCTCCGAAATGGATCTAATCAAGTATGTCTTCGAAAAACCTGCTCTAACGGGAATAATTGCCCGTTGGCAGATGTTGTTATCAGAATACGACATCGAATACCACGCTCAAAAAGCCGTTAAAGCAAGTGTTTTAGCCGATCATTTGGCTCATCAACCGATTGACGATCAAGAATCAATCGGGTTTGACTTCCCAGACGAAGATATCATGTATTTGAAAATGAAAGATTGCGATGAACCGCTACCCAGTGAAGGGCCGGAACCAGGTTCCCAATGGGGACTAATTTTCGAAGGAGCTGTCGATCATTACGGAAATGGAATTGGGGCAATCATCATAACACCTCAGGGTACCCACATTCCTTTTACTGCCAGACTTACATTCAAGTGCACAAACAACGAGGCCGAATACGAAGCTTGTATTATGGGTCTCGAGGAAGCGATTGATTTGAGGATCAAGAACTTGGATGAATATTGTGACCCAGCTTTGGTCTTCAATCAGATCAAAGGAGATTAGAACACATACCAATCAGGACTGATTCCTTACAAAGACTATGCGAGAAAGTTGTTACCCTTCTTCAACAGAATCGAGTTTCATCATATCCCTCGTGAAGAGAATCACATGGATGATGCATTAGCCACTCTCTCTTCCATGATTAGTGTAGGTCAATGGACCGACTTACCTAAGATTGACATAATGCGCCTTGAACGGCCCGCTTACATCTTCACGATTGAAGCAGTCATAGACGACAAACCTTGGTATCACGATATCAAATGCTTCCTTCAGAAACAAGAGTACCCACCTGGGGCACTAAGGAAGGACAGAAAAACCCTTAGAAGACTAGCTGGCAGCTTCTTTCTGAGTGGTGACACACTATATAAGAGAAATTTCAACATGGTCTTGCTCCGATGCGTAGACAGACCAGGAGCAAACATGCTGATAAAAGAAATTCATGAAGGATCCTTTGGCACTCATGCCAATGGACGCACAATGGCGAGAAAAATTTAAGAGCAGGGTACTATTGGTTGACAATGGAATCTAATTGCTACAAGTGCATGAGGAAGTGTCACTAGTGTCAGATATGCTCCGACAAAATCCATGTACCGCCATCGCACCTCAAAGTTCTATCTTCCCCGTGGCCTTTTTCCATATGGGGAATTGACATGATTGGCATGATTGAACCCAAAGCTTCGAACGGACATCGGTTCATTCTAGTAGCCATTGATTACTTCACCAAGTGGGTCGAAGCAGCGTCATACACTAATGTGACCCGACAAGTGGTGGTCCACTTTATCAAAAACAATCTCATCTGCCGTTATGGTGTTCCAAGCCAGATCGTTACTGATAATGGATCTAACTTGAACAATAAGATGATGAAAGAGTTGTGCGCAGAGTTCAAGATCGAACACCATAACTCATCTCCCTACCGACCCAAGATGAACAGAGCAGTAGAAGCGGCTAATAAGAACATCAAGAAGATCGTTCAAAAGATGGTTGTAACCTACAAAGACTGGCACAAGATGCTACCCTTTGCTCTTCACGGTTATTGCACATCTGTTCGCACTTCAACAGGGGCAACCCCTTTCTCTCTAGTATATGGCATGGAGGCAGTGCTCCACATAGAAGTAGAGATCCCATCAATCCGGGTATTGATGGAAGCTAAGCTAACAGAAGCTGAATGGTGTCAAAACAGACATGACGAACTAAATCTGATCGAAGAGAAGCGAAAAACGGTAATATGCCATGGTCAGTTGTATCAGCAAAGAATGAAGAAGGCGTTCGACAAAAAGGTTCGACCTCGTGTCTTCAAAAAAGGAGACCTTGTGCTCAAGAAGATACAATCATTTCTCACTGATTCCCGGGGCAAATGCACTCTGAACTATGACGACCCTTATGTGGTCAAGAAAGTTTTCTCAGGCGGCGCCTTGAGACTTGCAACCATGGATGGAGAAGAATTTTCCTACCCCACAAATGTTGACGTAGTCAAGAAATACTTCGCCTAATAATAAAAAAAAGAAGAAAAAGAAACGTCTCGGTGGATTGAAAACCCGAAAGGGCGGTCCAGGCAAAAATTAGAGACATAATAAAAAATCATCCCGGTGGATTGGAAATCTCAAAGTACAATCCAGGCAAAAGTTAGGGATAAAGGCAAGTAACTACATCTGATCAGTTCAACTCCTCAGTAGTAATGCCATCCATCAGAAAGAAAACTCCAGTCACGGTCATCTTCGACAGAAGCTCAGGATGCCCCGAATTCAAAGTTGGTAGAAGGATAGTGGTCGTATGTTTCAATGTAGCCCTTTTCCCTTTAATTAACATTTTCAAACTTTGTGAATACTCTATGGAATCACGCGCCTGGCTGATTTCCATCCTATCAATAAAATTTGAGCCTTTGTGCTTCTGTTTGTAATTCTTATTTGTTTTAGCTTTACAGAACGACATTTTTAACATGATCAACAATTCTTGAAATAAAACAAAAGTGAATTTATTTGTTAAACTTTATTTGCTTTTAAAATAAAGGTGGCAATTCTTTTGACTGTTGAACATCAAAAGAATATCGATGGCTTCTCCCAAAAGCGGTTAAGCTTCAAAGTACAGAATCAAAGTACTCCTTCTAAACCAGTGCACCTGAATGAAGGATCAGCTGTGTCAGAGACCATATTTCATCTGACACCCTCGACCGAGTTCTCATCTCCTAAGCCCGACCAACAGTTGTTCCCCCATAGGGACCACTTCTCCTAAGCAAGGAAGAATTGCTATCTTGGACCAGTGATGCTTCTTCGTCCCCTGCAGTGGCCGAGTATCCAGTCGCGTTCATCTATTAGTTTGTATGTCGTGTCAGTTATGTCAGCATATACATACATGCATATTTATATTGCATCACTATCACTCTGGTCGGTCTTTTCCCCTAGTGATAATAGTCCTCTCAATCGAGTTGTCAGTCTTTCCTTATCAGGAAATGTTGCATCTGAGCAATCTCTCTCTAGTTTATCTCTAGATTAGAGACAGTCCTCGACCACTTTGATAACTTAAACCTCTGAAAAACCAGAGAAACCTCAGCCAGCATCACTCTTCGCCATTGAAGATAATGTCTTTGCTTTCTCGGATTATGGAAAATCCCAGGGAAATCCCTTCAACCGAAGACTCTCAGCAGCACATTGGTTCTTCTCTCCAGAAAGTCAATGTTAATGAAGTCATCAGCACCTCAAAATTAGATCACATCATATGGCGTTTCTCCAAGAAGATCTCCGAGAAAAGTGTGATGTAATATCTCCAAGCGAAAGCAGTCTCTCAAAATACTCATTTTCCCCGATAGAGTCGACAAATGGCGTCTCCAACATAGAAGTTTGTACACCTCTACAATTCAGACAGATGGGTTCCCCAGCAAGTCTAACATCAGATCTTTTTCCATCAAATGGCATCTCCCCAGGAAAATTCGGCGAGAAGTTTGACGAAAACCGCTACGCATAACATCCCTTGTCAAGAAAGTTTATTGACAAAAGAAACTGAGACCAGTTCCTTTGTAGGAAACCAGGATTGAGGGGAAGTTTAAATCAGAAACTTAGACCAGTTCCTTGGTAGGAAACCAAGATCGAGGGGAAGTTTAAATAAGAAACTTAGACCAGTTCCTTGGTAGGAAACCAGGATCGAGGGGAAGTTTACATCAGAAACTTAGACCAGTTCCTTGGTAGGAAACCAGGATCGAGGGGAAGTTTAAATCAAAAACTTAGACCAGTTCCTTGGTAGGAAACCAGGATCAAGGGGAAGTTTACATCAGAAACTTAGACCAGTTCCTTGGTAGGAAACCAGGATCGAGGGGAAGTTTATTGCAGAAACTGAGACCAGTTCCTTGGCTGAAGACCAGGATCGAGGGGAAGTTTTCCTTTTTTAAGCATCATTGCTTAGAAAAAGAAGAAGGATGCGTGAACTGCCATTCTTAACCACCATCAAAATTTCGGGTATTCCGATATTTAATCCTCTTGCACCCCGAATGCCCGAATACCTTCGCCATTCACACCTTCGGGTCCAAGAAGATTAAATAGGGGCATCTGTCATACCCCAAATTTTGACCACTAAGATTTCCCGTCATTGTGAAAATCATCATCACAATATGGATGAACCATCATACCTCATTAGTCTCCCCAAAGATGGGTGAGCACTCACTACAAACAATAATTAGGGTTTCAAGCCCTCTCAGAGCTTTTAGACAAAAGATCAATCAAGGATTGACATGATCTTTAACTAGTCTAACCTCTCAATCATCCACAAAGGATCAAGATGACTCCCACTTCAAGGATTAAGCACAAGGCTTCTCCCTTCTAGGTGGATCAAGCCTCAAGATCGCCAGTGTCACCAAATTAGGGTTTTGGTCTACCAGGGCCTCCAGATGGAAATTTTCCTCTGGGCATGAGCCAATGCTTCACAGAATAACCTAATATGCTCCATGGGACATCATGAACCCAATCATCAAGTCAATTTAGCCTCAGGGGATGCATTCACCAAAAATCAGGAATTAGGGTTTCTTGACCTAATCCACCCCTAAGTTGACTTTTGGGATAAATCATGAGCCAAGACCTCAAGAGAGGATTTTAGGGTCTCTAATAAACCACATTGATCCATTTGCAATAATGGATTAATCCAAGAAGCTTGATTCCCAAGTTTCAGGTTCATCTGAACCACAGTTAGGGTTTCGCGGAAAAAGTCAACAGTGCCATTGACTTTTGACCAAGACATGCTCCCAAACCCTAGGACATGATTCAATACACCCTATAACACCTATGAAATCAATCCATCAAGTTTGACTTAGGTCAAGGACTTGATTTCATAGAGGATCGCATAGTTTGGAATTCATCTGATAAAAAGTCAACTATGCACAAAAGTCAAACTTTGACTTTTTGAGATTTTTCACAATTATGGTTTTTTAACCCTAAAATGATGTTAATGTGTGATTGGAATCATCATTCATCAAGAAAAATCAAGAAAAGTGAGATAACTTGAAAAAGGGGTAACCATAAAAAACTTAAAAAATTTCTAAGTTATGGAATAAAGTGGCTAGGGTACCAACTTTGGAGGATCATAACTCTTAAACCACAAGGCCATTTTTCCCCATCCAAAGCTGGATTTGTAGCTCTCATTACCCTCTACAAAAGCTTCAACCACACCTCATTCCAATTTGGCATACCCCAAATTTTGACCACTAAGATTTCCTATCAATTGGCAAATCCTCATGGATGAACCATTAGTCTCCCCAAAGATGGGTGAGCATCCACTACAATCAGACTTAGGGTTTCAAGCCCTCTATGAGATTTAGACAAAGGATCAATAAAGGAATGAAATGATGTTTAACTTGTCTAAACCTCTCAAACATTCACAATGGATTAAGAGGACTCCCACTGCAAGGATTAAGCACAAGGTTGCTCCCTTCTAAGAGGATCAAGCCTCAAGATCGCCAGTGTCACCAAATTAGGGTTTTGGTCGACCAAGGCCTCCAGATGGAAATTTTCCTCTGGGCATGAGCCAATGCTTCAAAGCATAATCTAAAATACTCCAAGGGACATCATGAACCCAATCATCAAGTCAATTTTGCCTCAGAGGACGCATTCACCAAAAAATCAGGAATTAGGGTTTCTTGACCTAATCCACCCCTAAGTTGACTTTTGGGATAAATCATTAGCCAAGACCTCAAGAGAGGATTTGAGGGTCTTTAATACACCACATTGATCCATTTGCAACAATGGATTGATCCAAGAAGCTTGATTCCCAAGTTTCTAGTTCATCAGAACCACAATTAGGGTTTCGTGGGAAAAGTCAATTGTAGCTTTGACTTTTGATAAGGACATGCTCCCAAACCCTAGGACATGATTCAATACAACCTATAACACCTATGAAATCAATCCATCAAGTTTGATTTAGGTCAAGGACTTGATTTCATAGAGGATCGCACAGTTTGGAATTCATCTGACAAAAAGTCAACTGTGCACAAAAGTCGACTTTGAATTTTTGAGATTTTTCACAATTATGGTTCTTTGACCCTAAAATGATGTTAATGTGTGATTAGAATCATCATTCATCAAGAAAAATCAATAAAAGTTGGATAACTTGTAAAAGGGGTAACCATAAAAAACTTAGAAATTTTTCTAAGTTATGGAACAAAGTGGCTAGGGTACCAACTTTGGAGGATCATAACTCCTAAACCACAAGGCTATTTTTCCCTATCCAAAGCTGGATTTGTAGCTCTCATTACCCTCTACAAAAGCTTCAACTACACCTCATTCCAATTCCTCATGGATTTTGAATTAGGGAATGATCAAAATCACAAAAAGTGAAAATGTCACTTTTTTCCTACACTTAGTGAAATTTTCACTAAGTCAGAATCTGCCTTCACTTTTCTCCAAATGTAGGGGCATTTTTCACTTGGATCCAGAAAGTATCAAAACCAAATATGATTAAACAGTTGTTGTATCATATGAGGGCTTTCCAAAATGGCCAAGAACATCACCAAACTCAACTTGGGTCATGAGATATGACAATGGCAACATGCCTTGCTGAAAACTGCCAAAGCAAGGCAGATTTTGGAGTTTTGCTCGATTTGCTTAAATTTTACAAAGGGCAAGCAACTCTATCCACCTGAACACCTCAAGGGGGACCAAGGAGGAACCAACTCTAATCCCAAGCCTCCCAAGTCTTTGGAACCAAAAATAGCATGCCAAACCTAGAATTGCCTAAAAGAGGGACAAGACTCCAATTTTGGATTGGAGCATTCAATGCATACACCAAGGTGGCATGGACTGAGCCATTTCCCACTGAATTCAGTCAATACTTATCCAAGACCAAGGGAACCAGCAGCCTGTGCCCTAACCTTTAGTCAATGGCTAGAGGAGACTTGGATTCTCATTGCTCAACATTGGCCAAACCTATGCAGCAGTTGCCATTCACTATTCCTTGCAAAACAAACTTGCTCTACTATAAATAGAGCTCAATTGTGATCAGTTTGAGTACACCAAAGCCATCAAACAGATGGTTTCCTCAAAATCTCCTTCTTCACTCCAAATTTGCCTTCCAAAGCAAGTCACTATCGGGGTTTGAGTTTGAGAGCTATTCCAACCAAACCAATCACACACACACCTGATAAACATCATATAGAAGTGATCCAAACACACACATAACATCTGGAACATCAAAATCACAAAATCACCAGCCAACTGCTCAAGCCTTTGACAGATTTGCAGTTGGGGTACCATCTCAAGTTCCAGATCATTTCAATCCACTCCAAGCATCCAGACACACTCCATAGCACCTAGGGAAGCTGTCCATAACCTTAGAACCAAGATGTAACACCTCTAACACAAAACACGATCACCAGCTGCAAGAGGTAAGCATGAGCTCTTCTAACTCTATGATCCATGCAATTTTTGCTGCACAATAATTTGGCCATATGTTCATAATCATGCATGAAGTGTTTTCCCTCAATCAATTGCATTGTTTGAATCGTGTATGGAATTTTGGAACCTTCATGCAAATTTTAGGGTTCTTGAGATTTCTCTTTGATTTCTTATTCCATGTTTAAAATAAATGAAATTAAAGACCATAGACATGATCGTGAGGTTGAAACGAGTAGATTGATATGTAGATTGCATGATATAATCAAGTATTCAGTGAGAATGGATAGAAAATGTAAATCTGCAGAAACAGAGGGTGGCGCGTGTTCTTGCCCTTGTTCTTGGCGCCTTTTTCAAATATTTGAATATTTGAATTTTGTGATTTTATTTAATTGATTCAAAAATTAATTTCTCTCTGAGTTTTAATGATTTTGAGTTGATTCTTTTTTTAATAATTCACAAAAATATTAAAATATTTTATTTTACCAAAAAATCCCAAAAATATTATTTATTTCATATAATTGATATTTTTACAAATAATTAATATTTTAATTGTTTTTGACATTTAGAATATTTTTTTCTTCTTGATTTTGCAAATTTTAATGACTTCTAATCATTTTGTAGGTCAAAACTTGATTTTTGAAACATTAATCCAAGATCACAATTTGTCTTTCACATGCTTAAAAATTTTGATCATTTTAATTGAATTTTTGTTCAATTAAAATACATTTTGAAAACAAATTAGGGTTTTTGATTAATTCAACCCTCATCAAACTTTGTCAAACTCTTTGGGCCTCTAGTAGAGTGTAAGACCCAACCCTTTTTGAAAAACAAAATAATTTGGGCCTTAGTGTATTGTATAAGTCCCAATACCGTCAAAAAAATTTGGCGCGATCGTCGCCTTTTTAACAAATAAAACCCTTGGGCCTACCCTCGTGTTATAAGCCCCATTATTTTTCTTTTAAAAACTCTTTGGGCCTCTAATAGAGTGTAAGACCCAATCCCCTTTTAACCAAAACAATTTTGGGCCTCAGATATTGTATAAGCCCCTCTGCGTTAAAAGAAAATCTCGGCGCGATTGCCAGTTCAAAAATCAAAACCTGGGGCCTCTCCTTGAGCTGTAAGCCCCACCACTTGTATAAAAATAAACCTTTGGGCCTCTTGAGAGAGTGTAAGACCCATCCCCTTGTACAGAAAACCTTTTGGGCCTCAGTCACTTGTATAAGTCTCTCTGTACAAATTCAAAACAACAGTGTAATCACTGATAAAAACCTTGGGCCTCTCCTTGAGCTGTAAGCCCCAACAATCTTTTCAAAGCACTTTCTCCTTTGATTTGAATATAATGTTATTATCAAAGCTTTCTTTGTTGAACAAACTAACAAAACAACATGGAAGCTCTACAACCGAGTAAGTGTTTACCCGCTTTCTTTATTCGCTTTCATATATATAACTGTATTGTGGGGCTGCTCACTATAAGTCTTCTTTCATAAACATTTATATACTTTCTATATATCCACTGTGTAATGTAACGCCTCAGTTTTGGTCCGTTTTATTTAATCGAGTTTAATTGATTATTTTATTATTATATTATTTTATTTTCGACTTTTATTTAGAAAAATGTTATTTTTCATCGTTATTATGTTTTATCGCATTTTGAGAGCGTTTGCGAGATATTTGAGTTGAGGGGTAAAATGGTCTTTTAGGGGATTAGATATTTTGAATAAATAGAAAAGTTGAGAGAAAAAGAAAGAGGAGAAAAGAAAACAGAAAAATAGAAAGAGAAGAGAAGAGAAAAGAGAAGGAAAGAAGGGAGAAGAGGAAAAGAGAGGAAAGTCGAGAAAACTCCGTCTAAAGCGCGAATAATCGGGTAAGGGTGAGAAGTTTCAATTATATCTTGCTTGTGTATGTATATGTGTTGTTTGTGGTGAATGTTTTGGTTGTTTTCAATATGTTTCCGTGTATGCCGTATTGGACGAAATCGATAGAAACCGATGTTTCTACGGTCGGAAAGTCGTATAAATACATGTGTTGGTTGGTTGTATGTATGTGAGCTGCTGTTTGCAGTTTCACGAAGTTTGGTTAGGTTTCGGTTAGTTTTCGGGATGTTTCCGTTGTTGTTTACGTTTAGGTTGAATTGTAGGAAATTGATAGAAACCGATGTTTTCACGGTTAGAATTCGAAATAAATTACGTAGTTGTATCGAGGAAGGTTAGGTCGTCGTATGTCGTGCTTTTTATTCGATTTGGTGAAGTTTAAAAATTCTGGTTTTTGAACGATAGAAATTTAATCGAAAAATCGAACGTTGTAGAAATTTCGTTTAAGTGTTCTAAATTGTTCTTATGTATTTGGTGTTTATGAGTATATGTTTGTTTCGGTGAAAATGTTCGATTTAGTCGAGTTTTCGGGGATTCGGGAAAAGGACAGCAAGGTTGTAATTTGAAAAATCTGGTTTTTTGTGAAAAACAGGGTTAGGGATCGATACATAATCCCAGGGATCGATCCCTACTGTGAAAATTGGGAAAAATGGAATTTTACTACAGCAGGGATCGATACATGCGAGTTAGGGATCGATGCCTACTGTGCTGCACCAGAAAATTCTGTTTTTCGGGGAAACTTCGGAAATTCATATCTTTTGATCCGTAACTCGGATTGGGACGTTCTTTATACCGTTGGAAAGCTAACGAAAAGCTCTTTCTATTAAAAATGGTTTGGAGGGTAAAAGATGATTTAATTAATTCGTGTTTTTGGAAAATAGTCGGGTGGTCGGGTTTTTATCGCGTACAACGTGGGCGATTGATGTGTTATCGTGTTATATGCTTTTGATATGTAATGTGTAGCTGGTGTGTTGTTATATGATGTGAATATACGTGATGAGTTGTTGTGATATGGTGTCGATGTTGTGATAATGTGGTTGTTGTGCGGTAAATACATTGTTTGATTTAATATCAATGTATGTTGTTATGGTGTATTGTGGGTAGCCTTTGTGGTGTGAATCCCTTGTGGAAGTAATTGTGATTGCATGATTGTTGTGGTTTGTGGTTTGTGATGAAATGCATTGTTATGTGAAATTCAATGTATGTTGTGTGGTGGCCTTTATGGTTTGAAATGCATTGTTTGAATTGTGTTGCAATGCATGAATGTGATGATGATTGGTGGCCGAAAGGCAAGAATATGCAATGTGTGGTATTTGATTATATATGCATGATTATGGATGTGTATGTGGGTGCAATGTGAATGTCATGAGTCATTGTATGCCAAACATCATAATATGCATTGTTGAACGTTCTGAGAGACAATTTGATTCCAGAGGGAATCTACTATAACATCGTGGGCCTCGAAAATACGAGGCGCTGCCTGAGGACTTAAAGCGATGATTATAGACGATTGTGGGCTCCTTTGGAGACTTAAAGCAATCCTTAACGTCGTGGGCCTCGAAAATACGAGGCGATGCCTGAGGACTTACAGCGACGGGTGAACATCGTAGACCCGACGGGGTGTTATTGGCTACGTCCCAGTAACGAGCGATGATTCCAAGAGTTCCTGGGGAACTAATGAATTACAAGGTTGGAAGTCGGTACCGCATGGCATGTGCATAGAGTCGTAGTGTTGATCTATGTGCATTGCATAAATCATGAGTCATTTGTGCATGAAATTGTGATTGTGATTGATGAGATGAAATATGTGCAATTGTATTGAATGGTATATGTTTGTTTGACATATGTGATTGTGAATGGATGCATGATTGGTGGAAAATCATGATTTGATGACTAAGTGTGGAAATTGTGCATTGATTTGTTATGTGTTGAGGTTGTGATGGCCTTGGTAATTGGATGTGCATATGTGATACATGCTATGACTTGGTATGCTTTATGTGCAAATGTGTAGTTATGTTTTTAAGTGTGATGTGTGAGGTGAGAATAACTGTGTATGTGATTTTATGTGTTTTTGCATATTATTATGCAATCTTGCTATAGTTGTTATTTCTCACCCTTCTGCTGGAATATGCTTTTTATGGCATAGTGCAGATTGTCAGCTTTAGAGGCGTGGAGGCTTTTGTGAAGATTAGTCCTCCGTTCCGTTGTCGGTCTTGGTGTCTGCTCTGATACGTAGCACAGGAGTCGGGGAACGTTTATTATATGTATATTTTTGTTGAATATATTAAATATTATTTTGTATGAATATTTGGATGTATAAAACAGTTTATTTTGTAAAACAAGTCGGTTATGGATCTTTCCGCTTTATTCCATAATTGACCATCCTTTTGTAAGGAAAAGTTTCCCTTTGTGTTATGTATCAAAAATGTTGAGCAGGGATTGTATTTTATTTCTTTAAATGTGGCATCCCTGTTTCTGTCGGAAAAATAAATTTTTTAGTTACTCTGATATTTATTATGTGTTATTTATTTCGCGATGGGAATTGGGTTGTTACATTAGTGGTATCAGAGCAGGTCGGTCCGTCCGGCCAAGTTGTTGAGTCAGTTGGTGTGACAGTTGAATACTGTCGTTGTTGTTTGTCCCTTAGTACGTGATAGGTGTGCGGAACACGGTCAGTGCTTTCTGGTTTTCTAATCCTTTGTCTTCAGGTGTGAGATTGAGATAAGTGGGGGAGAAGCGGGTACTTCTCCATGTTGTTTCAGGTGTGGAGCGTTGGCTCAATGTGCCGTTGGTTGCAAGATTATAAGTGTTGTTGGGACAGTGTTGTTCCCGATTCCGTAAGAAATGCGGAAGTAAGGTTTATGTCAACTAAGGAATTGTGCCTTAGGTAGTTTTGTGTATGGGATGCAAGAAAGGCTATTATAGTTTGGAAAAGACGGTTTATGCCCCATCATGATTGTCGGCTGTCTATTGGCAAATTGAGGAACTGATCACCCTTAATCTCTTGTTGATAGCAGGCGGAAATTATGTTGGATGGAATAGACGTGTCTTTCCGGCTTTGATAGCGTATGAAATGAGTGTTTGGAATTTAAGGAAACGATTACAGATTATTTTGACGAGTCGATGAAGATGCTAATATCGGAAAATGAAATGGATTAGAGGTTTTGGTATGTTGGTCCAGTTGGGAAGTCATTGAGAGAGAACGGTTGGGCATCGTTAATGGTGGTTCTCAGAGAGAATAGTGTGAACTCAAATTGGACGAAGGTAAGGATTTCAGGTTTGGATCTGCTAAGTAAGCAGGAGAACTTTTAGGAAGTGAAACTAAGATGTTGTTATGTTCGTGATGATAGTTTTCTAGAAATTGGCAGGAAGGACACAGTGATGAGCTACCGGTTGTGCGTGATTTTCAGATGTATTCCCGGATGGAATATTGGATGTTAGCGTTAGAGGTACCCGAACTGATAGAGCAGTTGGAAGATTTACTGGAAAGGAGAATTGTGAAGCCAAGTGTGTCATCTTGGAGAGCTCCAGTATTGTTGGTAACAAACGGAAGGATGATATAATGGAATAACAAGTATAATGGTATTGAGACTAAGGGAAGCGAAACTTAGAGTTCCGAAGAGGTTTGGGGTTTTTGGAATTTTAGAGCATTAATGGAAATTTTGAGAAAACCTTAAGTGTGGATGTATTATTTAAGAGTTCTTTTTGGTTGATTGTTGCTACATGTTGGGATTTATGGAATTTGGACGGTTAAGAGAAGGACTTGTGTATGGATTACTAACAGTTGAATAAGGTAACGATAGAGAATAAGTGTCCACTTTCATGAGCGGATGACTGTAATGGTTTGGCTGAGTTTGAGTGAACTTGCAATTGTTTGGAATGTTTGATAAGAGTGGTGAATTGTGCGAGTTAAGACTTTGATCGATTTGATGTGACTGGTTATGTTGTTATCATCGGAATAGACTGGTAATTACTCGGTTAAGCTTGTGTGTGAGTAGCCATTTACCCAGTGCAAGGTTTTGCAAAAGCTTTAAGAATTTATATCTTTTGGAATTTGGTTGGACATTACAACGTGCGGTGATGTTGCTTGGTGTTAGTAATGCGTCCGTAATGTTTGTGGAGTATATGAATCGTATCTTCCATATTTAATTGGATAAGTTGTAGTGGTTTTAATTGAGGATATTCGAATCTGTTATAAACTCGGAAGAAGAACAGGTAGAGGGTTTGAGAATGGAATTACAAGTGTTGGAAAGAGACGAAGTTTTATGCTAAGTTATTCGAGTGAGAATTTTTGGTTAAAAAGGTTAGTTTCTTGGATATGTTATTTCTGAGGATGGTATTTGTTGTGGATTCATCGGAAGTAGATCTGGTTTTACAACGAGAGGTTCCGAAGTTGGTTAAGGAGATTAGAAACTTTTGGGCTCAGTTGGTTGTTACGAAAGGTTATAGAAGACTTTGCTAAGTTCGTACTTCTGTTATTTCAATTGACTTGCAAAGGGTGAGTCATTTGTTTTGGATGTTCGCTGTGAGTAAGTTTTGGTGAGCCGAAGTAGAATTTGTCTACGGCTGCAGTTTTGAGTCTGCGTGATCCGGTTCAATCGTTTGTGAGATGTCTTTGATGAGTTAGTCAGTGTGTTAATGCAAGGGAGTAAAGTCGTGGCTTATGCTTTACGACAATTGAGGATTCATAAAAGGATCTATACTATTCAGGATTTGGAATTGGTTACGGTTGTATTGTGTTGGAAAATTTGGAGGTATTATCTTTATGGTTTTGGGTTCGAAGTGTTTGGTAATCGCAAGAGTTTAGAGTACTTGGTTTGTTTGAAGGAATAGAGTATGAGACAATGAGGATGGTTGGAATTTTTGATGAGTTATGACTTTAGTTGGAATTATCCCATTGGTGAGGTTAATGTCGTGCCTGATGAGTTAAGTCGAAAGTTGTTATGCATGTCTGTTCGTATGGATGAGAATTATTTGAGCAGTTCCGAGACTAGTGTCTGGTGTGTGAGATAACACAGTAGAGTGTGAAGTTGGATATATTAAAAGTGAACAATGATTTTTGGTGAATATGAGAAAGAGTTAGACTTTGGTCGTGAGATTGGTAGTTTTGACGGTTGCGGGTAATCAGAGTGCGCATCGGAAGCGTGATGTGGCACAATTCATATATGTGTGTGTGACTTGTAAGATTTCGTAGGTTGAACATTGGGAAACGGTAGGAATGATGAGACCGTGGGATGTTCTATAATAGAAGTGATAAGTGGAAGGTTTCAATATTAATCAGGTACTAATATGTAGTTGGGTGTTTTGGTTATATGTTCGATTGGTGAATCGTAGCATGGCTGTACTAATGTTGTGTGACAAGGATGTAGGTATTATGGTTGTGTGGAGGTTGTTTAATTGAGTTGTGAGTTGGTCGTCAAGTGCATTGTATGGGCTTTGCATCTTGTCGTTGTAGGTGTCGTTGTTGTAGTTACCAAGGTGTTTGTCTGTGGTGTTATTCGTGGTGTGCCTTTTGTTGGCATGTTGGTTTGTTCGTCGGATCCGAGAGTCATGTCCGGAGTTGTTCGTCTCGGTTATATTTTCAAGGACGAAAATGTCTAAGTGGGGGAGAATTGTAACGCCCCAGTTTTGGTCCGTTTTATTTAATCGAGTTTAATTGATTATTTTATTATTATATTATTTTATTTTCGACTTTTATTTAGAAAAATGTTATTTTTCATCGTTATTATGTTTTATTGCATTTTGAGAGCGTTTGCGAGATATTTGAGTTGAGGGGTAAAATGGTCTTTTAGGGGATTAGATATTTTGAATAAATAGAAAAGTTGAGAGAAAAAGAAAGAGGAGAAAAGAAAACAGAAAAATAGAAAGAGAAGAGAAGAGAAAAGAGAAGGAAAGAAGGGAGAAGAGGAAAAGAGAGGAAAGTCGAGAAAACTCCGTCTAAAGCGCGAATAATCGGGTAAGGGTGAGAAGTTTCAATTATATCTTGCTTGTGTATGTATATGTGTTGTTTGTGGTGAATGTTTTGGTTGTTTTCAATATGTTTCCGTGTATGCCGTATTGGACGAAATCGATAGAAACCGATGTTTCTACGGTCGGAAAGTCGTATAAATACATGTGTTGGTTGGTTGTATGTATGTGAGCTGCTGTTTGCAGTTTCACGAAGTTTGGTTAGGTTTCGGTTAGTTTTCGGGATGTTTCCGTTGTTGTTTACGTTTAGGTTGAATTGTAGGAAATTGATAGAAACCGATGTTTTCACGGTTAGAATTCGAAATAAATTACGTAGTTGTATCGAGGAAGGTTAGGTCGTCGTATGTCGTGCTTTTTATTCGATTTGGTGAAGTTTAAAAATTCTGGTTTTTGAACGATAGAAATTTAATCGAAAAATCGAACGTCGTAGAAATTTCGTTTAAGTGTTCTAAATTGTTCTTATGTATTTGGTGTTTATGAGTATATGTTTGTTTCGGTGAAAATGTTCGATTTAGTCGAGTTTTCGGGGATTCGGGAAAAGGACAGCAAGGTTGTAATTTGAAAAATCTGGTTTTTTGTGAAAAACAGGGTTAGGGATCGATACATAATCCCAGGGATCGATCCCTACTGTGAAAATTGGGAAAAATGGAATTTTACTACAGCAGGGATCGATACATGCGAGTTAGGGATCGATGCCTACTGTGCTGCACCAGAAAATTCTGTTTTTCGGGGAAACTTCGGAAATTCATATCTTTTGATCCGTAACTCGGATTGGGACGTTCTTTATACCGTTGGAAAGCTAACGAAAAGCTCTTTCTATTAAAAATGGTTTGGAGGGTAAAAGATGATTTAATTAATTCGTGTTTTTGGAAAATAGTCGGGTGGTCGGGTTTTTATCGCGTACAACGTGGGCGATTGATGTGTTATCGTGTTATATGCTTTTGATATGTAATGTGTAGCTGGTGTGTTGTTATATGATGTGAATATACGTGATGAGTTGTTGTGATATGGTGTCGATGTTGTGATAATGTGGTTGTTGTGCGGTAAATACATTGTTTGATTTAATATCAATGTATGTTGTTATGGTGTATTGTGGGTAGCCTTTGTGGTGTGAATCCCTTGTGGAAGTAATTGTGATTGCATGATTGTTGTGGTTTGTGGTTTGTGATGAAATGCATTGTTATGTGAAATTCAATGTATGTTGTGTGGTGGCCTTTATGGTTTGAAATGCATTGTTTGAATTGTGTTGCAATGCATGAATGTGATGATGATTGGTGGCCGAAAGGCAAGAATATGCAATGTGTGGTATTTGATTATATATGCATGATTATGGATGTGTATGTGGGTGCAATGTGAATGTCATGAGTCATTGTATGCCAAACATCATAATATGCATTGTTGAACGTTCTGAGAGACAATTTGATTCCAGAGGGAATCTACTATAACATCGTGGGCCTCGAAAATACGAGGCGCTGCCTGAGGACTTAAAGCGATGATTATAGACGATTGTGGGCTCCTTTGGAGACTTAAAGCAATCCTTAACGTCGTGGGCCTCGAAAATACGAGGCGATGCCTGAGGACTTACAGCGACGGGTGAACATCGTAGACCCGACGGGGTGTTATTGGCTACGTCCCAGTAACGAGCGATGATTCCAAGAGTTCCTGGGGAACTAATGAATTACAAGGTTGGAAGTCGGTACCGCATGGCATGTGCATAGAGTCGTAGTGTTGATCTATGTGCATTGCATAAATCATGAGTCATTTGTGCATGAAATTGTGATTGTGATTGATGAGATGAAATATGTGCAATTGTATTGAATGGTATATGTTTGTTTGACATATGTGATTGTGAATGGATGCATGATTGGTGGAAAATCATGATTTGATGACTAAGTGTGGAAATTGTGCATTAATTTGTTATGTGTTGAGGTTGTGATGGCCTTGGTAATTGGATGTGCATATGTGATACATGCTATGACTTGGTATGCTTTATGTGCAAATGTGTAGTTATGTTTTTAAGTGTGATGTGTGAGGTGAGAATAACTGTGTATGTGATTTTATGTGTTTTTGCATATTATTATGCAATCTTGCTATAGTTGTTATTTCTCACCCTTCTGCTGGAATATGCTTTTTATGGCATAGTGCAGATTGTCAGCTTTAGAGGCGTGGAGGCTTTTGTGAAGATTAGTCCTCCGTTCCGTTGTCGGTCTTGGTGTCTGCTCTGATACGTAGCACAGGAGTCGGGGAACGTTTATTATATGTATATTTTTGTTGAATATATTAAATATTATTTTGTATGAATATTTGGATGTATAAAACAGTTTATTTTGTAAAACAAGTCGGTTATGGATCTTTCCGCTTTATTCCATAATTGACCATCCTTTTGTAAGGAAAAGTTTCCCTTTGTGTTATGTATCAAAAATGTTGAGCAGGGATTGTTTTTTATTTCTTTAAATGTGGCATCCCTGTTTCTGTCGGAAAAATAAATTTTTTAGTTACTCTGATATTTATTATGTGTTATTTATTTCGCGATGGGAATTGGGTTGTTACATGTAATACTAGTATAGTTATTTAGAGTTTTCCCCCGCAACTACGTCTAGCACTAGGTAAAGCCCCATTGATCGCTTTTAGATACAATCAAAACTAGATCCCCATAGGATTACCAGACACAGTCTTCCCTCCTGTTGGGGTTAAACAATATGGATATGTGAAAGGCAGCTTTCTCGGTGAACCCTTTCTCAGACTGTCACCCTTAGAAGTTGTCAAAGAGACTCTACTCCCCCGAGATGATCTTTTCTCCGTGAATCACATCTTTTGAGTTTCTTCCAAATTCTCAAACTTTCCTGGCTTGATCTATTCTCGGTGAATGGCATGTCTTGAACTTCTCGGGGTTTGGGGACCCACGGGCTTCTTAAAAGCACCCTTAGAAATTGTCAAAGAAACTGAGATGATCTTTTCTCCGTGAATGGCATCTCTTGAGTTTCTTCCAAATTCTCGAACTTTCCTGGCTTGATCTATTCTCTGTGAATGGCATGTCTTGAACTTCTCGGGGTTTGGGGACCTACAGGCTTCCTAAAAGCATCCCCGCCTCCTCTTGGGCGTTGTACAAGGACCCTTCGGCTTCTTAGAAGTTCTCATGCCTTCTCTTGGGCTCAATACAAGGACCCTGATGACCTCTTAAAGGTATATGACAGAACTTAATCATCCTTTGCTAGAGCAGTCTTTCCAGCATCAAAACTCCGACGATTTGAGGGTTGATACTCATCCCTTAACGCCCGTGCCTCATCTTGGGCATCGTACAAAAAATGAAACTCTAGACTTGGACAGTCTAAAAACCCCTTGAGTCTTAAAGACATTCTCAAGTTCCTTTCAAAAATAGAAAAAACACCCGTAGACTTGGACAGTCTCAATACCCTTTGGATTTCCCATTTCCTTAAAGAACATGAGATAACCCTGATCCTCTGATCAAATCCATGAGTACCACATTACCCATATAAGAACTGATTTTCTCTTTATCCAACGTACTGGACCTGTCACTCATCTGAAACAGTCACCAGCACACTAGCCTCCTCTTGGGCTTTGTACAATGATTCTCCCCAGCGGAGCTAACCTTTTCACACTCTCTTGTTGAGTATAAAAGACTCTCTTTTTGAGTCAAAACCTTTAGCCTCCATCTCGGGCTTCGTACGAGATACAAAATCACTCTCTTGTTAAGTATAAAAGACTCTCTTGTTGAGTCAAACACCCCTTCCAGCCTCCATCTCAGGCTTCGTACGAGATACAAAAGCACTCTCTTGTTGAGTCAAATACCTTTAGCCTCCGTCCTGAGCTTCGTACAAGACACATATAAAAAGACTCTCTTGTTGAGTCAATCTCCTTTCAGCCTCTATCTCGGGCTTCGTACGAGATACAAATCACTCTCTTGTTGAGTATAAAAGACCCTCTTGTTGGGTCACAAACCTTTTAGCCTCCATCTCGGGTTTTGTACGAGATACAAAACACTCTCTTGTTGAGTATAAAAGACCCTATTTTTGGGTCATAAACCTTTTAGCCTCTCTCTCGGGCTTCGTACAAGACACCTAAAACCACCCTCTTGTTGGGCCATTAGCCTCCTCTTAGGCTTTGTATAAGGAAAATCCCGGTTGAGTCAATCAACCTTTTAGCATCAAATCTGTGCCTTGCTCACAACATACAAACATCAACAACTCCTCTTTAGAGATGAAAAATTCTCTCTCATCCGAATAGACCCTTCAACTTCACATCTTGGGCTTTAAACAAGATACAAATCACCTTTAGCTTCATGTCTTGGGCTTTGAACAAGACACCAAAACAACCTTTTTCCTCCCATAGAATAGGAGGAACTATGATCGCTCTGATTTCCCTGTTTCGTTAAACGGGAATACGTAGGCATAAGATTGAAAAATATTAGCGAGCACACTAATCAAAAACCCAAAATCCCATACCTTCGTACATCAATCGAAAAGCATCAGTCCTAACATCCTACCAATAGTCTAGACCCTGTGTTCTTAACAACATAACCTAAGAGAGATCCACAATCTTTGTAGCATCTGTAAACCAACAGTTATCTGTTTAAACTCAATATGCAAGCAGGGTTAATTGGAGACATCTATTTCCCTTCCTTCATCAGCTTCAATAGGATAAAAAATGAATCAAACTGTAGTACCCCAAAAGTGATAGTGCTTCGCAACCACACATAAAACTCGCGCTACAGAAAAATGGCGACTCTGCTGGGGACATCTTATGGTACTTATCAGATGTTCCCATCTCTTAGGCAGAGACCTTGAGTTTACATTCATGACAGCTCTGCTGGGGTGTCATTGTCTGTATAGGATCATAAGACTAGAGGTCTAGGATGATTAAGACAAATATGTATACTGCTTTTCCTAATTGATATCTGTGTTTATTTTCCTGCTAATGGGAATGCGTGTGATGCCACATGTGGAAAGATTGAGTATACACCTAAGATAGGTGATGGCAATGCGGGTAATCTTACTGGGAGTGAATTCCAGTTAAGAGCCCCCGATCGACCATCAAACTCAGTGGAGACTCCCTTTGCAGATACATTGCCTATACGACTTCGGTTGTTGAAAGTAGTGTGGTCGACTGGGTTATCTGAGAAGCTGAGGTTTTTAGCAGACTTAAGCCATTTTGTAGTGCGGAAGCTATCGAAAATAGTTGTCACGCAATACTACCCTCATCTGAGATCACTCCAGGATACATCAGCTCGCTGGCGATCTGTTTGCTGTTGCTATTCCAGAGGGGTCAATGATTTTGCGGACAGGTACAAAAAATCACCAGTATAAACCTTGGGGGGGGGGGAGGGGGGTAGAGCCTTGACTTTATGACACCGACCCTTTGACCCCATGTTTTTTTCTATGTTTTTGTGTGCTGCATTCATACATTCATTTAAAAAACATTAAAACAAAAAAAATATTCTTTTCTAGTATCTCTTTTTCAAATTAAACTAAGACAATGATTGCAAATGTCAGAAAAAGAGGATTGCGCTAATGGATTTCGATAGAAGGAAAACTCATAAGTACACCTTCAAGGTTCCAAAGTTAGAGGATTTGAGAGGTTTGGCTAGAATGATCACCAACCACGAGGCTTTCAGAGCCAAGTATGGAGGATTACTCTTGCTATTAAGGGTCCATGTAATTGAAGGAATCATGTCCACGCTAATCCAGTTCTACGATCCAGTTTATCACTGTTTCACATTCCCGGATTATCAGCTTGCACCAACGCTGGAGGAGTATTCTCACCTGACTGACTTGCATATAACTGATCAAGCTCCCTTTTCTGGACTGGAAGAAATTCCAAAGGATCAAACCATTGCAAGAGCAATTTATCTGGACGAGTCAGAAGTCAGGACTCACATGACCACTAAAGGTGGCATCCAAGGTTTGCCAGCCCAGTTCTTAACAAAGAAAGCCCTGTACTTTGCTAGTATAGGGAACATGGCCGCTTTCGAGAGCATCTTTGTTTTGCTCACCTACGGGTTATTTTTGTTTTCCAACATCGATAACTTTGTAGATATCAACGCCATTAAGATTTTCCTAATTGGAAACCCCATACCGACCTTACTCGCAGATGCGTATCATTCAGTACATTTAAGGAATTTATACAGCGGAGGAATGATCACATGCTGTGTGCCCCTGCTTTACAAATAGTTCACTTCCCATTTGCCCAAGTCTGCCACATTTTGGGATCAAAAGAATACTTTATGTTGGTCGCAGAGAGTCATGTCTCTTACCAACTCTGACATCTATTAGTACAATCGAATCTACGACGGGATCAGAATCATCGACCGTTGTGGAAATTTCCCAAATGTACCCTTATAGGAACTAAGGGAGGAATCAACTATCATCCAGTGTTAGTTCGTCGTCAATTTGGATACCCAATAAGGCATGTCCCACGCAGTGCTCATCTGAAAGGTCTTTTCTTCAAGGAAGGAGAAAATGACAGGGCACTAAAGACGGAAATAGTGCACGCTTGGAAACACATTCATAGAAAAGGAAGAGAGTCTCTAGGAAAACCAGATTGTGTCTCGATGGAGCCTTATCTCCATTGGGTACAAACTAGAGCTCTCAAGCTGAGGATGCCTTACCCTCATCAGGAAGTTCTTCCATTAAGGGACTCTGCCCTTTATTTCATGTCTGAGACGGAAAAACTTCAGGTTACTCTCAGTAAAGTTTAGCAGGAGAAGAGGTCTTGGAGGAACAAGTACCGTATTCTCAATGTGGAATGTAAGAAAATACAGCAGCTATTAAGAGAAAAAGATGCTCTGATTGAGATTTTAGAGCAACATGCTGTAGAGAATCAAGATGACCAAAGGAATTTGCTCGCTCCTTTCACTTAGCAAAGGAATGACAACCCGAAAACGGCCCAAGAGCCTCGGTCAAAGAAGAGGAAAGCACCAGAACCAGCACCTGAGCTCTCTTCAGAGAGGACTCAGGATCCATTAGTTTAGATTTCCTTTTTCAGGACTTGTAATCTACTGTATTTCCATTTCCGCAATCCTTTGAATTCAATAAAACAGGGTTTCCCCACTGTTTGATATTTGCAATCTAATTGTCAAAGTTTACTTTGAATAAACAAAAATAATTAATAATCATTGCATTCATCATTCTCACTTAACGCATTCTTCTTACCTACATATCTCACGTTTGTGTCTCGATTCTAAAGTCAAACTGTCTCATTCGTACAATACTCGGGCCAATCGTCAGAAAAAGATGGATGATCTCGAGGAAGAGAACAGAGAGTTGAGGGAAGAGATCGACACTCTGAAAGAGGATCTGAGAAAGCTTCATAACAATATGCAAGCTCTAGTAGAAGCTCAGATGCAACAACAAAGGACTGTGATATCAGAGATCACATCAACGCCCATAGTGGAGAAGTATGATCCTAGGTATAAGATACCGAAAGATCGCCCCTGGGGCATGCCTATTAACTATATCCCAGAAGGATATGTTCTGCTGATCGCTGAGGATCAGGGAACCGCAACAGGAGCCGCTGGGCCTGAAGGTTACAAACTTCGGGAAAGCGAAGATGCCAGGGGCATGATAGCAACTCCTGAAGGTTATAAACTTCGGGAGGCTCTGAGAGTCTCAACCATAATGATTATACCACCACCCGTGGTACACACTGTCCCGGAAGAACTGATTCCCCAGATACCTTCTGGTGAAAACAACAGCATGATCGATAGAATGAATGAGTTCCAGGAACAGTTCCTGAGGCTGCAGAAAGAACTGCAAGCCCTTCGCGGTCATGATCTATTTGGAAAAGACGCCGCAGACCTCTGCTTGGTCCCCAATGTGAAAGTTCCAAACAAGTTCCAAGTGCCCGACTTTGAAAAATACAAGGGTAACTCTTGCCCTCAGAGTCATTTAGTGAAGTACGCTCGGCGAATGTCAGCTCAGACAGAGAACCAGGAGCTACTGAATCACTACTTTCAGGATAGTTTAACCGGTGCCGCCTTGAAATAGTACATGGGTTTAAAACGCTCTACGATCGGCACATTCAGAGATCTTGGCACTGCTTTCATTCAACAATATAAATACAATTTGGACATGGCACCGGACAGAGATCAACTCAGATCGATGTCACAAAAGGACAAGGAGACCTTTAAGGAATACGCTCAGAGATGGCGTAAAATTTCCGCCCAGATTTGTCCACCTCTTGAGGAAAAAGAGATGACAAAGATCTTCTTAAAGACCTTGAGCTCATTTTACTATGACATAATGGTCGCCAGTGCGCCCAGTGACTTCACCGAAATGGTAGGCATGGGAGTTCGTCTTGAGGAAGCCGTCCAGGAAGGATGTTTAGCAAAAGATGTTGGATCATCGAGTAGTACAAAATGATACGGTAGTGCTCTCCCTAAGAAAAAAGAGCAAGATATCAGGAATATCTCTCACAGAAAGCAAAGGCGACGATATCAACCGGTAGCAGCTATAATTCCTGCTATCAACCCTGCGCCTGTTCCTACATATCAACCTTGGGTTGCGTAGAGCCAACCGAATCAACAACAATTTCAGCAGAGGACACAACAGCCTCTTCAGCAGGCTCGTCCTCCAGACAAAAACAACCATACAACGCGACCACCAGGGTTCGACCCTATACCTGTGTTGTACGCACAGCTATTTCCATTACTACTAGTCAAGGGGCACGTCCAAACTAAGTCTCCTCTTACAGTACCGGAAAATCCGCCTTTTTGGTTCAAAGCGGATCAGACTTGTCCTTACCATCAAGGAGGACCAGGGCATAACATAGTAAACTGCCTCAGTTTCAAATCCGATGTGCAAAAACTTGTTAGGAGCGGGGTTTTATCTTTCAAAGATATGAATCCTAATGTTCTCACGAACCCGCTTCCTCAACACGAGAAAGCTATAGTCAACTTGATAGAGGGAGAGTCTAACAACACCTATCAAATTCATGATGTACTCTTATTAAGGGCCAACTTGGTCAAGATGCATTGTAGACAGAGTGGATATGGCCATGTGCCACCTCACAATTATCACCAGTGTGATATATGCTCTTAAAATGATCAAGGATGTTTTGTGGTGCAATCATCTCTACAGGAATAATTGGATCTCGGATGGATCCAAGAGCATCAAGTTTGTGGAGTCAACATGACCTATACGAATTCCAACGTCATTCAGAACCACGACATCCGTGCAATGAGTGTCAACTTGGTGGTAATGCACTCAAGGCAAAGCCAGTATCATAATCTGCTGCGGCACGATTACAGTTCCTGTCTGACTTGCTCGGTAAACAAACAGGGATGCTCTTTTGTACAAGAGGCCCTCCAGTGTCAGATGGATCTTGGATGGATCTAGGACTACCATGATAGAAATCCTTATCAGATCAACATGATTCAAATCTTTGATATTCTTCTGATGAATACCAGCTTGGTGGAGTTACACGCCAGGCAGGTCCAACTTGGTTTTCTCGTTTCGCATAATTATTAGAACTGTAAAGGATGTTGTAAGAGTAACCAAGGGTGCACTCTCGTTCAAAGAACTTTACAACACTTGTTAAACCACTGGTGGCTTCCAATCTATATGGATGAAGACACGCAACAAATCAGCATGCATAATGGAAACCCTACTCAGCGTCAAAGTCAGGATGTTCGATCTATGGAAACTGACCTAGTGAGGTTGCATTGTATTCAAAGCGGGCGTGGCCAGGTGCCACCGCACAACTATGAATGCTGTAGGGTCTGCTCAGAGAATAACCAAGGATGCTACCTTGTGCGGGCTGCTCTTTAGGGTCAGGTGAATCGTAGAGAGATTCACCCATGGCCGGGTTTCAGACCAATCAACTGGACGCCGGACTACTTCGCTGATCAAATTAGAGACCTGGTTGTAATCTCTGACCCTGAAAGGAACAAGGATGTTTGTACCATCGTCCCTCTACTGGACGAATCAAAGGTTCTTAGCCAAGAACTGATTGAAGTTACTTACGACAGTCAGAAAAATCAGAAGGCTCCTGTAGTTATCTATCTACCAGGACCATTACCGTATGAGTCAACTAAGGCAATCCCTTACAAATATGGTGCAACAATAATTGAGAATGGAAAGGAAATTCCATTACCCTCTGTCGTGAATATTGCAGACATTAGTCGAGTAACACGGAGCGGTCGAATCTTCAACCGAGGAGTTGGAGAACCTAACAAAGAAAAGGAACTTCAGACAGAAGCTCCTGGCCCAGCGGTCAGTCAGTCCAGTGATCCCGATCTTTCAAAAAATAAAGATGAGATGCTGAAGCTCATCCAAAGGAGTGAATACAACATTGTTGATCAATTGTTAGAAACTCCTTCAAAGATCTCAGTGCTATCACTTTTACTCAGTTTCGAAGCCCACAGAGAGGCTCTAGAGAAAGTCTTAGAGCAGGCCTTTGTGGAACAGGATGTGTCAATACGACAGTTCGATAGCATCATCTCTAACATCACTTCCTGTAACAACTTAGGGTTCAGTGATGAGGATTTTCCAGAGGGGGGCAAAAGCCACAACATGGCGCTCAATATCACAGTTAACTGCCAAGACGATGCTTTTTCCAGCGTACTGGTAGACACAGGATCGACCATCAACATTATGCTGAAGTCCACTTTAATGCAACTATCATTCAAAGGATCCCCGATGAGGGGCAGTGAGGTCATAGTCAAAGCATTTGTCGGGTCTCGAAAAGCAATTATTGGCGAAGTCAACCTTCCCATAACTATTGGTCCTCACACTTTCCTAATCACTTTCTAGGCCATGGACGTCCGGGCAGCATACAACTGTTTATTAGGAAGATCTTGGATACACCAGGCTGGGGCAGTCACTTCGACGCTGCACCAAAAACTGAGGTTCGTCAAGAACGATCAACTCACCACAGTTTGTGGAGAACAAGCCTTGCTCGTGAGCAACTTGTCATTATCTACTTGTGTAGAACCCGAGGAGGTTGTTGGGACTCAGTTCCAAGCACTTTCAGTGAGCAGTAGGAATTAGTCAGAGAAAGGAACCTCAATTTCCTCATACAGAGATGCTCTCTAAGTGATTGAGAATAACAATACAAAAGGATGAGGACAGCTTGTCATTCCTACTGATAATAAAACAAAGAAGGGTCTTGGTTTTTCCACAAACTGTACCCATACAGCTGCTAACGATGAAAGTCTTCATCCCATTTAGGACTTCTTTCACAGTGGAGGTTTCCTTCACCCAGTGCCTCAAACAGTCCATACTATCAACGAGGAGGATCCCTCCGATACAGATGAGGAATGGAAGTCCTATCTCAATGAGGACGGCTATATGTCCCAGGAAGAAGTGCCAATGCCATTTTGCTACCCCGCACAGAGTCCGAGATTTATACCCAGGTTAGACGTTGAAATGGTATATGGAGATTATAAACCAGAAGGATGCCGTGCTCCACCAAATTCATTAGAGGAAGACACTCTGATGAAAGACAACTTTGACCACAACTATTATGGCCCAATGAATGGCCTGCCTATCTGGCAGCTATATCCCGGAGACTTGGGGCAAGAAAGTCAGCTGAACAATGAAAATTAGCTGAGCATCATTGAACAGAATACCTGTGTCCCCACTATGTCATGTGATCAACACTCAGGTCATTCAGAACCTATCTAGTATGATGATGAATTGGCAAAGCTTGTCGGACTAGAATTCATCAACTATGCTTTTCCCGAGGTCAACGTCATTGAAAGAGATGACTCCTCCAGTTCCAAAGAAGTGTGGGACACCTTAGGACAACCAATTGGAAAATTTGACTTCATGGTCAAATACACCGCTCCTAAAAGCTCTCGTATCAGGCTCGAAGACATCTAGGCAACTGGATGGGGAGATTTGCCTGAGAGCACAAATACTATGCAAAATAAAACAGAGGAATCCTCCTACGACAACTCTGCCTGGGAGACAGATTCCAATGATCATGCTCCACCAGAAATCAACGTTATTTCTGAAGACAAATCAAGGAAGGTACCAAACTTTGTGATTCACCGAGGAGTTCGCCGCCAATGGGTTGCTGTCGATTTTCCGAAGAGTGTCCATAAGTCAAAGTAATTGCCATCTTTTAACCTTTCACCATGCCCAGGTGAAATGAATGTTTTGATAGGGCCCACTTTCTGTAAATTTCCCTCTTCGCTTTGCCCAAAGCGACAGAGTTCTGTTTTATAGGGTTGTAGTTTCAAGAATCGACTTGTTCATTAATAAAATAACGTCGTTCCGTAATTTCTCCATTAATCGTTGTTTTCTATTTGCTTTTTCTAAAATTGGTAATCCTAAAAAACAAATAACAATAAACAAGCAATTTTCAAAGAAAAATACACTGCACACACTTGCATTTTCTCTATCTCTTCTAAACACAAATCATACCATCATACAGATTACTTGTTTTAAACCTCATTGAAACATACGATCCGATGCCTTCTCCCAACTTTGAGTTCCCGGTATTTGGGGCTGAAGAAGAAGTTGAGCACGAAATTCCAGAGGAGATCTCCCGATTACTCAGACAAGAGGAAAGGTCCATTGAACCTTACAAAGAGCCGTTGGAAACGATCAACTTGGGTTCAGAAGAAGAGAGAAAAGAAATCAGGGTTGGGGAACTGCTCAGTCCAACTGCCAAAGAGAGTTTGACAAAGCTTCTCAAAGAATTTCCCGGTGTGTTTGCTTGGTCCTACCAGGACATGCCAGGGTTAGATACCAGCATCTTGGAACATCATTTACCATTGAAATCGGAATTTTCGCCCGTAAAATAGAGGTTGAGATGGACTCACCCGGACATGGCCATCAAAATCAAAGAGGAAGTATAGAAACAGATTGACGCGGGTTTCCTCTCCACGTCAGAGTATCCTCAATGGTTAGCCAATATCGTACTCGTTCCAAAAAAGGACGGAAAGGTCAGAATGTGTGTCGATTACGGAGATCTAAATAAGGCTAGTCCAAAGGATGACTTTCCTTTACCACACATTGACATGCTGGTTGACAGTACAACAAAGTTCAAAGTTTTCTCCTTCATAGATGGATTCTCGGGCTATAATCAGATAAAAATGGCACCGAAAGACATGGAGAAAACTTCGTTCATTACCCCATGGGGTACCTTTTGTTACAAGGTAATGCCGTTCGGTTTGAAGAACGCCGGGGCAACCTATCAAAGGGCCATGACTACTCTGTTTCATGACATGATACACAAGGAAATCGAGGTATATGTCGATGATATGATTGAAAAATCTAAAACAGAAGAGGAGCATGTGACCCACCTGTCAAAACTATTCGAGCGGTTGAGAAAGTACAAACTCCGTTTAAATTCCAACAAATGCACCTTCGGTGTCCGTTCAGGAAAACTCTTAGGGTTCATCATCAGCCAGAAAGGAATTGAGGTTGATCCTGACAAGGTCAAGGCCATTCAAGAAATACCTTCTCCGAAAACTGAAAAACAAGTCAGAGGATACCTGGGACGTTTGAACTACATCTCCAGATTCATATTCCTCATGACCGCGACATGTGCGCCGATTTTCAAATTACTCAAAAAGAACCAGGACTGCGTTTGGACAGAAGATTGCCAAACCACCTTCGACAGTATTAAGGAATATCTGTTGAACCCACTGATTCTATCACCTCCAGTGGAGGGAAGACCACTGATTTTCTACCTAACAATCTTGGAAGACTCAATGGGTTGTGTACTTAGCCAACAAGACGAAACAAAAAGGAAAGAGTCTGCCATTTACTATTTGAGCAAGAAATTCACCGACTGCGAAACTCGGTATACTATGCTTGAGAAAACTTGTTGCATTTTGGCTTGGGCAGACAAACGTCTTCGCCAGTACATGATTCGTCACACTACTTGGTTAATCTCAGAAATGGATCCAATCAAGTACGTATTTGAAAAGCCTGCTCTCACGGGAAGGATTGCCCGTTGGCAGATGTTGTTATCAGAATACGACATCGAATACCACGCTCAGAAAGTCGTTAAGGGAAGTGTTTTAGCTGATCATTTGGCTCATCAACCGATTGACGATCAAGAATCAATCGGGTTTGACTTCCCAGACGAAGATGTCATGTATCTAAAAATGAAAGATTACGATGAACCACTACCCAGTGAAGGGCCAGAACCAGGTTCCCAATGGGGAATAATCTTTGACGGAGCTGTCAATCATTACAGAAATGAAATTAGGGCAATCATCATAACACCTAAGGGTACCCACATTTCTTTCACTTCCAGATTTACATTCAAGTGCACAAACAACGAGGCCGAATACGAAGCTTGTATCATGGGTCTCGAAGAAGCGATCGACTTAAGGATCAAGAACTTGGATGTATACTACGACTCAGCTTTGGTCGTCAATCAGATCAAAGGAGATTGGAGCACATACCAATCATGATTGATTCCTTACAAAGACTATGCGAGAAGGTTGTTACCCTTCTTCAACAGAATCGAGTTTCACCATATCCCTCGTGAGGAGAATCACATGGCTGATGCATTAGCCACTCTCTCTTCCATGATTAGCGTAGGTTAACGGGCCGACTTACCTAAGATCGACATAATGCGCCTTGAACTGCCCACTTACATCTTCACGATTTAAGCAGTCATAGACGACAAACCTTGGTATTACGATATCAAATGCTTCCTTCAGAAACAAGAGTACCCACCTAGGGCACTAAGAAAAGACAGAAAAACCCTCAGAAGGTTGGCTGACAGTTTCTTCCTGAGCGGTGATACACTCTATAAGAGAAACTTTGACATGGTCTTGCTCCGATGTGTAGACGGACCAGAAGCAGACATCCTGATAAAAGAAATTCACGAAGGATCCTTTGACACTCTGTAGCGAGCGATTTTGGACGCGGTTCTTAAGCGCTGTCGCTCTCTGGGTTTGTTTACTACAGGTCGATTCATTTTTTATCCTATTAAAGCTGATGAAGGAAGGGAAATAGATGTCTCCAATTAACCCTGCTTGCATACTGAGTTTAAACAGCGGTCTGTTAGGTTACAGATGCGATCAATGTGGTGGGGCCTTTCTTGTGTTATTTTGACAGAATGACAGGTTTCTGGAAGGGAATAAGGACTAGGATGTTAGGACTGATGCTTTTTGATAGATATATGAGAGTATGGGATTTAGGGTTTCTGTTTAGTGTGCTCGCTAAGATCTTTTCTTTCGATCTTATGCCTACGTATTCCCGTTTACCGAAACAGGGAAATCAGAGCGATCGTAGTTCCTCCTATTCTATGGGAGGAAATAGCTGTTTTTGGTGTCTTGTTCAAAGCCCAAGACGTGAAGCGAAAGGTGATTTGTATCTTGTTCAAAGCCCAAGATGTGAAGCTAAAAGGTCTATTTGTATCTTGTTCAAAGCCCAAGATGTGAAGCTAAAAGGTTTGTTTGTATCTTGTTCAAAGCCCAAGATGTGAAGCTAAAAGGTTTGTTTATATCTTGTTCAAAGCCCAAGATGTGAAGCTAAAAGGTTTGACTTTAGAGAGAATTTGTCATCTCTAAAGAGGGGGTTGTATGCCACAACTGTTTATAAAGGAGAATTACTTTAACCGGGATGTGTGAATCCGACAATGCCATAATTTCCTTTATAGGGGATTTCCAACTTGAAGGAGAAGACTTTAACTCAGTTTAGAGCAATGCTATCTTTTCTTAGGAATTTCTCATGCTAAAAGAGGGACAGTGGCATGGATGTAGATGATCCAGAGACTTGCCGCTTACAGCAATTAGATGAAGGGGAAGGAGCTGTTGATGTTTGTGTACTGTGAACGAGGCACAACTTGGATGCTAAAAGGTTGATTGGATCAACCAGTGGTTTTCTTATACAAAGCCTAAGAGGAGGCTAATATGTGTCTCGTACAAAGCCCGAGAGAGAGGCTAAAAAAGGGTTGATCCTGCAATAGGATTTTTTATACTCAACAAGAGAGTGTTTTTGTATCCCGTACGAAGCCCGAGATGGAGGCTGAAATTTGTTTGGCTCAATAAGAACCTTTTTGTATCTCGTATAAAGCCCGAGATGGAGGCGGAAGGGTGATTGACTCAATGAGGGAGTCTCTTATGTGTCTCGTACAAAGCCCAAGAGAGAGGCTAAACGTTGTTCGACTCCGCTGGGGAGAATCATTGTACAAAGCCCAAGAGGAGGCTATGGCGCTGTTTTAGTTGAGTGACAGGTCCAGTATACTGATTTTAAAAGAGAAAATCAGTTCTTATATGAGCAATGCTGTACTCAGGGATTTGATTCGAGGATCTGGGTTATTTCGGTTCTTTATGGAAGTGGGAAATCTGAAGGGTATTGAGATTGTCCAAGTCTACGGGTTTCCTTCCTATTTAACGACGGGGTCACTTGAGAATGTCTTTGAGACTCAAGGATATTAGATTGTCCGAGTCTAGAGTTTCATCTTTTGTACTTTGCTTTGAGAAATAGTAGTAGACTCTATGAAAGGACTGTTCTATGAAGATGACTAAGTTATGTTCCTATACCTCTAGAAGGTTGTCGGGACAATTTATACGAAGCCCAAGAGGAGGCTGGAAGCTTTTAAGAAGCCAACGGGTCCTTGTACGAAGCCCAAGAAGAGGCTATCATTCCCGGAGGAAGAGATCATTATACGAAGCCTAAGAGGAGGCTATGAATTCTTCTAAGAAGCCGACGGGTCCTTGTACTAAGCCCAAGAGGAGGCGGGGTTGCTTTTAGGAAGCCTGTGGGTCCTTGTACGATGCCCAAGAGGAGGCCAATGATTTTAAGAAGCCCGTGGGTTCCCACACCCCGAGAAATTCAAGACATGCCATTCACCGAGAATAGATAAGCCAGGAAAGTTCGAGAATTTGGAAGAAACTTAAGAGATGCCATTCACGGAGAAAAGATCATCTCTGGGGAGTAGAGTTTCTTGACAAGTGCTTTTAAGAAGCCGTGGGTCCCCAAACCCCGAGAAATTCAAGACATGCCATTCACCGAGAATAGATCAAGCCAGGAAAGTTCGAGAATTTGGAAGAAACTTAAGAGATGCCATTCACGGAGAAAAGATCATCTCTGGGGAGTAGAGTTTCTTTGACAACTTCTACGAGTGACAGTCTATGAAAGGGTTCACCGAGAATGCTGCCTTTCATATCTCCATATTGTTTCACCTCAAGAGGAGGGAAGACTGTGTCTGGTAATCCTAGGGGGATCTAGTTTTGACTATATAAGAGTGATCAACAGGCTTAATGCTTGACGTAGTTGCTGGGGAAACTCTAAATATCTATACTATTATTACACAGTTGATATGAGTTTATGAAAGAAGACTTACAATGAGACAGCCCCACAATACAATTATGAAAGCGGTAAATAAAAGCGTATAAACACTTACTCGGTTGTAGAGCTTCCATGCAGTTTGGTTAGTTGTTCAACAAAGAAAGATTGAAAACAACAGTATATTCAAAATCAAAGGAGAAAGTGCTTTGAAAAAGAAAGATTTGGGGCTTACAGCTCAAGGAGAGGCCCAGGGTTTTACCAGTGATTGCAATGTTGAATTTGTAGAGAGGGACTTATACAAGTGACTGAGGCCCAAAAAAGGTTTTCTGTACAAAGGGATGGGTCTTACACTCTCTCAAGAGGCCCAAAAAGTTTAAAGAAAAAGAGTGGGGCTTATAACACGAGGGTAGGACCAATTGATTTTTCGTTCAAAATGGCGATCGCGCCGAGGTTTTCTATTAACGTAGAGGGACTTATACAATAAGTGAGGCCCAAAATTGTTTTGGTTAAAAGGGGATTGGGTCTTACACTCTATTAGAGGCCCAAAAGTTTTGAATGGGTCTTATAGCTCAAGAAGAGACCCAGATGTTATTTTTCAAAAGGCGACGATCGCGCCGTTTGTTTTTGACTGTATCGGGACTTATACAAATACTGAGGCCCAAAAATGATTTGGTCAAAAAAAGGATTGGGTCTTACACTCTATTAGAGGCCCATGAGTGTTTTGAAAATGATTTATGAGGGTTGAATTAATCCAAAAATCCTAATTTGTTTTCAAAAATGTATTTAATTGAATAAAAAATCAATTAAAATGATCAAAATTGTTTAACATATAAAAAAAAATTGTGATCTTGGATTAATGCTTCAAAAATTAAGTATTGGCCTACAAAATAATTAGAAAGCATTAAAAATTGCAAAATCAAGGTGGAAAAAATATTTTAAATGTCAAAAACAATTAAAACATTAATTCTTTGCAAAAATATCAATTATTTAAAATAAATAATATTTTTGGTATTTTTTGGGAAAATAAAATATTTTAACATTTTTGTGAATTATTAAAAAAAGAATCAACTCAAAATCATTAAAACTCAGAGAGAAATTAATTTTTGAATCAATTAAATAAAATCACAAAATTCAAATATTCAAATATTGGAAAATGGCGCCAAGAACAAAGGCAAGAACACACACGTTTTTCAGTTTTGCCCAAATTTGCATTTTCTCTCCAATCTCACTAAATACTTAATCATATCATGTAATCCACATACCAATCAACTCGTTTCAACCTCACGATCATGTCTATGGTATTTAATTTCATTTAAATTAAACATATAACAAGAAATCATGAAAAATCCTCAAGAACCCTAATTTTTGCATGAAGGCTAGGATTTTTGATACACGATTCAAACAATGTAATTAATTGAGGGGAAACATTCCATGCATGATTATGAACATATGGCCAAATTATTGTGCAGCAAAAATTGCATGGATCATAGAGTTAGAAGAGCTCATGCTTACCTCTTGCAGCTGGTGATCGTGATTTGTGTTGGAGGTGTTACGGCTAGGTTCTAATGATCTGGATAGCTTCCCTAGGTGCCATGGAGTGTGTATGGATGCTTGGAATGGATTGAAATGGTTTGGAGTTGAAGATGGTACCTCAACTGCAAAACTTTCAAGAACTTGAGCAATTGGCTGGTGATTTTGTGAAATCTGTGTTCCAGATGCTATATGAGTGTTTGGATCACTTCTATATGATGTATGTGAGGTGTGTGTGTGATTGGTTTGATTGGAAAAGCTCTCAAATTCAAAACCCGATAGTGACTTGCCTTGAAGGCAAAATTGGAGTGAAAGAAGAGATTTTGAGGAAAGCATCTGTTTGATGGCTTGGGTGTACTCAAATTGATCACAATTGAGCTCTATTTATAGTAGAGCAAGTTTATTTTGCAAGGAATAGTGAATGGAAACTGCTGAGTAGGTTTGGCCAATGTTGGCAAATGAAAATCCAAGTCTCCTCTAGCCATTGACTAGAGGTTAGGGCACAGGCTGCTGGTTCCCTTGGTCTTGGATAAGTCATGACTGAATTCAGTTGAGAATGGCTCAGTCCATGCCACCTTGATGCTTCCATTGAATGCTCCAATCCAAAATTGGAGTCTTGTCCCTATTTTGGCAATTCTAGGTTCAACATGCTATTTCTTATTCCAAAGACTTTGGAGGCTTGGCTCAGTGATTGTCCCCTTTAGATTTAATCCTCAGAGGTGTCCAAGTGGATAAGAGCATTTGGATTTGGCTGATTTTGGCAAATCGACCAAAAGTGCAAAATCTGCCTTGCCTTGGCAGATTTCAGCAAGGCAACTTGCCAATGTTATATCTCATGGCTCAAGTTGAATTTGGTAATGTTCTTGGCCATTTTGGAAAGCCCTTACATGATACAACAACTGTTTGAACATGTTTGGTTTTGATCTCTTTTGAATCCAAGTAAAAAATCCCCCTACATTTGGCAAAAAGTAAGGTAAAATCTGACTTAGTGAAATTTTCACCAAGTGTTGGAACAAAGTGACTTTTCTTGATTTTGATCATTCCATAACTCAAAATCCATGAGGAATTTGGACATAGGTCAGTATGAAGCTTTTGTAGAGGGCAATGAGATCTACAAATCAAGCTTTGAATGGGGAACAATGGCCTTGTGGTTTAGGAGTTATGGTCCTCCAAAGTTGGCACATTAGTGTCACTTTTTCCATAAGTTAGAAATTTTTCTAAGTTTTTATGGTTACCCCTTTTACAAGTTATCCAACTTTTCTTGATTTTTCTTGATGAATGATGACTCAAGTCATACATTAACATCATTTTAGGGTTAAAAATTCATTTTGGTGAAAAATCTCAAAAGTCAAAGTTGACTTTTGTGCACAGTTGACTTTTTATCAGATGAATTCCAAACTGTGCAATTCTTCAGGAAATCATGTCCTTGACCTAAATCAAACTTGATGGACATGTTCCATGGGTGTCATAGGGTATATTGAATCATGTCTTAGGGTTTGGAAGCATGTCCTGGTCAAAAGTCAAAGTTACAGTTGACTTTCCTCGCGAAACCCTAATTGTGGTACAGATGAAATTGAGACTTGTTGCTCAAGCTTCTTGGATTAATCCATTGTTCCAAATGGATCAATATAGTTCATTAGAGACCCTAAAACCTTCTCTTGAGGTCTTGGCTCATGATTTGCCCTAAAAGTCAACTTAAGTGTGAATTAGGTCAAGAAACCCTAATTTCTGATTTTTGATGAATGCACCCCCTGAGGCAAAATTGACTTGATGATTGGGTCCATGAGGCTCCATGGAGTATATTAGGTTATGTTTTGGATCTTTGGCTTGTGCCCAGATGAAAATTTTCATCTGGAGGCCCTGGTCGACCAAAACCTTAATTTGGTGACACTGGCGATCTTGAGGCTAGATTCACCTAGAAAGGAGCATCCTTATGCTTAATCCTTGAAGTGGGAGTCCTCTTGATCCTTTGTGGATGTTTGAAAGGTTAGACAAGTTGAATATCATGTCATTCCTTTTTTGATCCTTTGTCTAAGGCTCTGAGAGGGCTTAAAACCCTAATTTTGATTGTAGTAAATGCTCAACAACCCTTGAGGCATTTGATGAGGCATGATGGTTCATCCATATTGTGATGATGATTGACATAATGATGGGAAATCTTAGTGGTCAAAGTTTGGGGTATGACAGATGCCCCTGTTTAATCTTCTTGGACCCGAAGGTGTGAATGACGAAGGTATTCGGGCATTCAGGGTGCAAGAGGATTAAATATCGGAATACCCGAAATTTTGATGGCTATGAATGGCAGCTTGCGCATTCATCTTCTTTTGCTAAGCAATGATGCTTAGAAAAGGTAAACTTCCCCTCGATCCTGGTTTCCTACCAAGGAACTGGTCTCAGTTTTCTTTTGAAGTAAACCTCCCCTCGATCCTGGTTTCCTACCAAGGAACTGGTCTAAGTTTCTTTTGTCAACTTCCCCTTGATCCTGGTTTCCTACCAAGGAACTGGTCTAAGTTGTTGTTGTAAACTTCCCCTCGATCCTGGTTTCCTACCAAGGAACTGGTCTAAGTTTCTTTCGTCAATAAACTTCATTGACAAGGGACGCTATTTGTAGCGGTTTTCCTCAAACTTCTCGCCGGATTTTCCTGGGGAGATGCCATTTGACGGAAAAATGATGTCGGGTTTGCTGGGGAATCCAGTCGTCTGAGTTGTAGAGTTGCACAAACTTCTCTGTTGGAGACGTCATTTGTTTCTACTGGGGGAAAGCAGGTCTCTTGAGAAACTACTGTCACTTAGGATCTTACATCATACTTTTCTCGGGATCTTCCCGGGGAAATGCCATATGATGGGGGTCCAATTTTGAGGTGCTGATGACCTTTTCATCAGCGATCTTTTCGGAGCGAAACTGGTATGCTGTCGAATCTCTGATTACGAGGCTTTCTTAATTCGGGAAAGCAAGGATATCATCTTCAATGGCGAAGAGTGATGCTGACTGAAGGTTCTTCTGGTTTTTCAGAGGTTTAAGTTATCAAAGTGGTCAAGGGCCAATTTCAATCCAGAAATAAACCGGGGGTGAGATTGCTCAGACATAGTATTTCCAGACGAGGAAATAACGGGGAACTCGATTGAGAGAACTTCTATCACTAGGGGACAAGACCGACTAGAGTGATAGTGATGCAATATGAAATGTTAATGCAAATAAATAATGCATGATGTATGTATGTATATGCTGACAAAACTGACGCGACATACAGACTGACGAGTGAGCACGACTAGATACTCAGCCATCGCGGGGCGAGGAGTACCGTTGGTAAAAAAAGTAGTAATTCTACCTTGCTTAGGAGAGATAGTCCCCGTTGGGAGCTATGTTGGTCGGGCTTAGGAGGTAAGAACTCGGCCGAAGAGGTCAGATGGAATAGTCGCATCCGACACTGTTGATCCTTCATTCAGGCGCACTGGCGTAGAAGGAGTACTTTGATTCTGCACTTTGAAGTTCGATTACTTCTGGAGAAGCGGTTGATGCTCTTTTGATGTTCAACAGTCAAAAGAAATTGCCGTCTTTATTAAAAGCAGAAAAAGTTTTAACAAGTAAATTCATTTTTGTTTTATTTCAAGAATCGTCGATTATGTTAAAATGTTGTTCTGTAAAGCTAAAACAAATAAGAATTACAAGCAAAAGCACAAAGGCTCAAATTTTATTGATAGGATGGAAATCAGCAAAACACGTGATTCCATTGAGTATATACAAAGTTAGAAAATGGTAATTTACAGGGAAAAGGGCTACATTGAAACATAACGACCGCTATCCTTCTACCAACTTTGAATTCGGGACATCCTGAGCTTCTGTCGAAGATGACCTTAACTGGAGTTTTCCTCCGATGGATGATGTAACTGTTGCTGAGGGACTTGCCTCTGTTGAACATAGTTACTTGCCATTATCCCTAATTTTTGCCTGGATTGTACTGTGATGTTTCCAATCCATCGGGATGATTTTTTCCATGTCTCTAACTTTTGCCTGGACCTCCCTTTCGGGTTTTCAATCCACCGAGACATTTTTTTTAGTTTAGGCGAAGTATTTCTTGACTACATCAACATTCGTGGGGTAGGTAAATTCCTCTTCGTCCATGGTTGCAAGTCTCAAGGCACCGCCTGAGAAAGATTTCGTGACCACATAGGGGCCATCATAATTTGGGGTCCATTTACCCCGAGAGTCAGTGAGAAACGATTGTATCTTCTTGAGCACGAGGTCTCCTTTTCTGAAGACACGAGGTCGGACCTTTTTGTCGAAGGCCTTCTTCATTCTCTGCTGATACAACTGACTGTGGCATGTGCCGTGATTCGCTTCTCTTCGATTAGGTTTAATTCGTTGTGTCGACTTTGACACCATTCAGCTTCTAAAAGCTTAGCTTCTATCAATACCCAGATTGATGGGATCTCTACTTCTATGGGGAGAACTCTCTCCATGCCATATACTAGAGAGAAAGGGGTTGCCCCTGTTGAAGTGCGGACAGATGTTCGATAACCTTGAAGAGCAAAGGGTAGCATCTCGTGCCAATCTTTATAGGTTACAACCATCTTTTGAACGATCCTCTTGATGTTCTTGTTAGCCGCTTCTACCGCTCCGTTCATCTTGGGTCGGTAGGGAGATGAGTTATGGTGTTTAATCTTGAACTCAACGCACAACTCTTTCATCATCTTGTTGTTCAAGTTAGATCCATTATCTGTAATGATCTGGCTCGGAACACCATAACGACAGATGATATTGTTTTTGATAAATCGGACCGCCACTTATCGGGTTACATTAGCGTACGACGCTGCTTCGACCCACTTGGTGAAATAGTTAATGGCTACCAGGATGAACCGATGTCCGTTTGAAGCCTTAGGTTCGATCAAGCCAATCATGTCGATTCCTCATATTTAAAAAGGCCACGGGGAAGAAAGAACTTTGAGATGTGATGGCGGTACATGAATTTTGTTGGAGTATATCTTACACTTATGACACTTCCTCATGTACTTGTAGCAGTCAGATTCCATAGTCAACCAGTAATACCCTGCTCTCAGAATTTTTCTCACCATTGTGTGTCCGTTGGCATGAGTGCCAAAGGATCCTTCATGAATTTCTTTCATAAGCATGTCTGCTTCTGGTCTGTCTATGCATCGGAGCAAGACCATGTCAAAATTTCTCTTATAGAGAGTATCACCACTCAGGAAGAAGCTGCCAGCCAATCTTCTGAAGGTATTTCTGTCTTTCCTGGATGGCCCAGGTGGATACTCTTGTTTCTGAAGGAAGCATTTGATATCGTGATACCAAGGTTTGTCGTCTATGACTGCTTCGATCGTGAAGACGTAAGCGGGCCTTTCAAGGCGCATTATGTCGATCTTAGGTAGGTCATTCCATTGACTTACACTATTCATAGAAGAGAAAGTGGCTAAAGCGTCAGCCATGTGATTTTCATTACGAGGGACGTGATGAAACTAAACTCTGTTGAAGAAAGGTAACAACCTTCTTGCATAATCTTTGTAAGGAATCAATCCTGATTGGTATGTGTTCCAATCTCCTTTTATCTGATTGATAACCAAGGCTGAATCGCCGTATACGTCCAAGTTTTTTATCCTTAAATCAATCGCTTCTTCGAGACCCATAATACAAGCTTCGTATTCGGCCTCGTTGTTCGTACATTTGAACGTAAGTCTGGCAGTGAAAGGAATGTGGGTACCCTGAGGGGTAACAATGATTGCCCCAATTCCGTTTCCATAATGATTAACTACTCCATCAAAGATAAGTCCCCATTGGGAACCTGGTTCTGGCCCTTCACTGGGTAACGGTTCATCGCAATCTTTCATTTTTAGATACATGACATCTTCGTCTGGGAAGTCAAACCCGGTTGATTCTTGATCGTCAATCGGTTGATGAGCCAAATGATCGGCTAAAATACTTCCTTTAACGGCTTTTTAAGCATGGTACTCTATGTCATATTCTGATAACAACATCTGCCAACGGGCAATTCTTTCCGTGAGAGCAGGCTTTTCTAAGGCATACTTGATTGGATCCATTTCGGAGACCAACCAAGTAGTGTGACAAATCATGTACTGGCGCAGACGTTTGGCGGCCCAAGCCAAAGCACAATAAGTTTTCTCGAGCATCGTGTACCGAGTCTCACAGTCGGTGAATTTATTGCTTAAATAGTAGATGGCAGACTCTTTCCTTTTGGTTTCGTCCTGTTGGCCAAGTACACATCCCATTGAGTCCTCTAGGATTGTGAGGTAAATGATCAGTGGTCTTCCTTCCACTGGAGGTGATAGAATCGGCGAATTCAACAGGTATTCCTTAATACTGTCGAAGGCGGTTTGGCAATCTTCTGACCAAACGTAATCCTGGTTCTTTTTGAGTAATTTGAAAATCGGCGCACACGTGGCGGTCATAAGGAATATGAATCTGGAGATTTAGTTCAAACGTCCCAAGAATCCTCTGACTTGTTTTTCAGAGAAGGCATTTCTCGAATGGCCTTGACCTTGTCAGGATCGACCTTAATCCCTTTCTGGCTGACGATGAACCCTAAGAGTTTCCCCGAACGGACACCGAAGGTGCACTTGTTAGGATTCAAGCAGAGTTTGTATTTTCTCAAATGCTCGAATAGTTTCGACAGGTGGGTCACATGCTCCTCTTCTGTCTTAGATTTTGCAATCATGTCATCGACATATACCTCTATCTCTTTATGTATCATGTCATGAAACAGAATAGTCATGGCCCTTTGATAGGTTGCCCCGACGTTCTTCAAGCCGAACGACATCACCTTGTAACAAAAGGTACCCCATGGGGTAATGAACGAAGTTTTCTCCATGTCTTTCGGCACCATTTTGATCTGGTTATAGCCCGAGAATCCATCCATGAAGGAGAAAATTTTGAACTTTGCTGTGCTGTCTACCAGCATGTCAATGTGTGGTAAAGGAAAGTCGTCCTTGGACTTGCCTTGTTCAGATCCCTGTAATCAACACACATCCTGACCTTTCCGTCCTTTTTGGGAACGGGTACGATGTTGGCTAACCATTGAGGATATTCTGACGTAGCGAGGAAACCTGCGTCAATCTGTTTCTGTACCTCCTCTTTGATTTTGATGGCCATGTCCGGGTGAGTCCGTCTCAACCTTTGCTTTACCGGCGGACATTCCGATCTTAACGGTAAATGATGTTCCACGATGCTGGTATCCAACCCTGGCATATCCTGATAGGACCAAGCGAATACATCGGGAAATTCTCTGAGATGCTTTATCAAACCTTCTCTGGCAGTTGGACTGAGCAGTGCCCTAATCTTGATTTTTTTTCTCTCTTTTTCTGAACCCAAGTTTACCGTTTCCAATGGTTCTTTGTGAGGTTCAATGGACCTTTCCTCTTGTCTGAGTAGTCGGGAGATCTCTTCTGGACTTTCGTTGTCAACTTCTTCTTCAGCCCCAAATACCGGGAACTCGAAGTTGGGAGAAGGCGTCGGATCGTATGTTTCAACGGGGTTTAAAACAAGCAATCTGCATGACGTGATGATTTGTGTTTAGAAGAGATAGAGAAAATGCAAGTGTGTGCAGTGTTTTATTTTACTGCTTGTTTTTATTTTTAAATTGTTTTTTAGGATTATCATTTTCTGAAAAAGCAAAAAGAGAAAACAGCGATTAATGCGGAAATTACAGAATGACGTTATTTTATTAATGAACAAGTCGATCCTTGAAACTACAGCCCTATAAAACAAAACTCTGTCGCTTTGGGCGAAGCGAAGAGGGAAATTTACAGAAAACGAGCCTTATCAAAACATTCGTTTCACCTGGGCAGGGTGAAAGGTTAAAGATGGCAATTACTTTGATTGGCGAACGGCCTTCGGAGCATCAACAACGACCCACTGGCGACGAACTCCTCGGTGAATCACAAAGTCTGGTACCTTCCTTGATTTGTCTTCAGAAATGACGCTAATTTCTGGTGGAGCAGGATCATTGGAATCTATCCCCCAGGTAGAATTGTCATAGGAGAATTCCTCTGTTACATCTAGCAGAGTAGTTATGCTCTCAGCTGTATCTCCCCATCTAGTTGGCTGGATATCTTCGAGCCTGATATGAGAGCTTTCGAGAGCGGTGTACTTGACCATATAGTCAAATTTTCCACTTGGTTGTCCCAAGGTGTCCCACATTTCTTTCGAACTGGAGGAGTCATCCCTCTCGATGACGTTGACCTCGGGAAATGCATAGTTGATGAATTCAAGTCCTGCAAACGTTGCAAATTCATCTTCATGTTGAGTAGTTTCAGGATGACCTGAGTGTTGATCCCATGACATGGTAGGGACATAGGTATTCTGTTCAATGAGACTCAGCTGATTTTCATTGCTCGGCTGACTTTCTAGCCCCAGGTCTCCTGGGTAAGGCTGCCACATTGGTAGGTCATCCATCGGGCCATAGTAATTATAGTCAGAGTTGTCTTTCATCAGAGTGTCTTCCTCTAATGAATTTGGCGGAGCACGACATCCTTTCGGATCACAATCCCTGTACATCATTTCGATGTATGACCTGGGTATAAATCTCAGACTCTCTGTAGGAAAGTAAAATGGTATAGGCACCTCTTCCTGAGACATATAACCGTCCTCGTTGAGGTAAGACTTCCATTCTTCATCTGTGTCAGAGGGATCTTCCTCATTAATAGCATGTACTGCTTGAGACACTGGGTGAAGAAAACTCCACTATGGAAGAAGTTTTGAAGGGGATGAAGACTTTTATCGTTGGCAGCTGTCCGGGTACAGGTTGCAGAAAAACCAAGACCCTTCTTTGTTTTAATGTCAATAGGAATGATAAGCTATCCCCATCCGGTTGTATCGGTACTCTCGACTGCTTTGATAGCATCTTTGTATGAGGAAATCGAGGTTCCTCCTTGGGATTGATTGTCCTTGCCCACTGACAGCGCTTGGAACTGCGTCCCAATAATCTCCTCGGGTTCTACACAAGTAGATGATGATAAGTTGCTTCCAAGCAAGGCTTGTTCCCCACAAACTGTGACAAGTTGATCGTTCTTGACGAACTTTAGCTTTTGGTGGAGGGTTGAAGTAACCGCACCAGCCTGATGTATCCAAGGTCTTCCTAATAAACAACTGTATGTTGCCCGGATGTCCATGACCTGGAAAGTGACTTGGAAAGTGTGAGGACCGATAGTTATGGGAAGGTCAACTTCGCCGATAACCGCTTTTCTGGATCCGTCGAATGCTTTGACGACAACCTCGCTGGTTCTCATCAGAGGGCCTTTGAATAATAATTGAGTCAAAGTGGACTTCGGTATAACATTCAGGGCTAACCCTGTGTCTACCAGTACGCTGGCTAAAGCATCGTCCTGGCAGTTAACTGTAATGTTGAGCGCCATGTTATGACGGCGACCCTCTTCGGGTAATTTCTCATCACTAAATCCTAAATTATTGCAGGAAGTGATGTTAGAGACAATGCTATCGAACTGTCTGATTGTTACATCCTGTTCCATAAAGGCTTGCTCCAAGACTTTCTATAGAGCCTCCCTGTGGGCTTCTGAACTGAGTAACAGTGATAATACCGAGATCTTTGAAGGAGTCTGTAACAGCTGATCAACAATGTTATATTCACTCCTTTGGATGAGCTTCAGCATCTCATCATTATTTTTTGAAAGGTCAGGATTACTGGATTGACCGACTGATGGATCGGGAGCTTCTGTCTGAAGTTCCTTTTCCTTGTTGGGTTCTCCAACTCCTCGGTTGAAGATTCGACCGCTTCGTGTTACACGACTGATGTCTGCAATATTCACGACGGAGGGTAATGGAATTTCCTTTCCATTTTCAATTATCGTTGCACCATATTTGTAAGAGATAGCCTTAGTTGATTCATACGGTAGTGGTCCCGGTAGATAGATGACTACGGGAACCTTCTGATTTTTCTGACCATCATAAGTAATCTCGATCCGTTCTCGGTTGGGAATTCTAGATTCGTCAAGTAGAGGGATGATGGCAAAAACATCCCTGGTCTGGTGACGACCAGAGATTGTGACAACCTACTCGACTTGATTGGCAAGGTAGTTCGGCGTCCAGTTGATGGGTCCAGAACCCGGATATGGACGAATCTCTCCACGATCCACCTGACCCTAAAGAGCTGCTCTCACAAGGTAACACCCTTGGTTACTTTCCGAACAGACGCTACAACGATCATAATTGTGTGGTGGCACCTGGCCACGCCCACTTTGAATACAATGTAACCTTACTAGGTTAGCTTCCATTGATCGGACATCCTGACTTTGACGTCGAGTAGGATTCCTGTTACTGATACTAATTTGTTGAGTATCTTCATCCATATAGATTGGCATCCACCAGTGATTTAACAAGTGCTGAAGTGCCTCCTGAACAAGGGTACAACCTCGATTGTTTTCGCAACCTGCTTTACAGTTTTGATAGTCATGTGATATTAAGAATCCGAGTCGGACCTGCTCAGCATGTAACTCTACCAGGTTGGTATTCATCACGCGAATATCGAAGATTTGAACCATGTTGATCTGATAAGGGTTCCTATCATGGTAGTCTTGGATCCATCCAAGATCTATCTGACGCTGGAGGGCCTCTTGTATGAAAGAGCATCCCTGTTTGTTTACCGAGTAAGTCAGACAGGAACTATAATCGTGCCGTGGCAGATTATGATACTGGCTTTGCCTTGAGTGCATTGCCACCAAGTTGACATTCATTGCACAGATGTCGTGGTTTTGAATGACGTTGGAATTCGTGTAAACCATGTTAACTCCACGAACTCGGTGCTTTTGGATCCATTCGAGATCCATTTATTCCTGTAGGGCTGCTTGTACCACAGAACATCCTTGATTGTTTTTAGAGCAGACATCACACTGGTGATAATTATGAGGTGGCACATGGCCATATCCACTCTGTCTACAATGCATCTTGACCAGATTGGTCTTCAACAAGAGTACATCGTGAACTTGATAAACATTGTTAGACTCTCTCTCAATCAGGTTGACTGTAACTTTCTCGTGTTGAGGCAGCGGGTTCGTGAGAACATTGAGATTCATATCTTTGAAAGATAAGAGCCCACTCCTAACAACCTTTTGCACGTCAGATTTGAAATTGAGACAGTTCTCTATGTTGTGCCCTGATCCTCCTTGATGATAAGGGCATGTTTGATCCACCTTAAACCAAAAAGGCGGATTTTCCGGTACTGTAAGAGGAGACTTAGTCTGGATGTGCCCCTTAGCCAGTAGTAATGGAAATAGTTCTGCGTACAACATGGGTATAGGACCAAACCCTGATGGTCGTGTTGTACGGTTGTTGTTATATGGAGGACGAGCCTACTGAAGAGGCTGTTGTGTCCTTTGCTGATTAGGATGGCTCTGCGCAACCTAAGGTTGATACGTAGGAATAGGCGCATGGCTAATAGCAGGAGTTACAGCTGCTACCGGTTGATAACGTCGCCTTTGCTTTCCGAGAGAGATATTCCCAATATCTTGCTCTTTTTTCTTAGGGAGAGCACTACCATATCATTTTGTACTGCTTGATGGTCCAGCATCTTTTGCCAAACGTCCTTCTCGGACGACTTCCTCAAGACGTACGCCCATGCCGACCATCTCGGTGAAATCACTAGGCGCACTGGCAACCATTCGGTCATAGTAAAATGAGCTTAAGGTTTTTAAGAAGATCTTTGTCATCTCTTTTTCCTCAAGAGGTGGACAAATTTGAGCGGCAATTTCGTGCCATCTTTGGGCGTACTAATTAAAGGTTTCCTTGTCCTTTTGTGACATTGATCTGAGTTGATCTCTGTCCGGTGCCATGTCCAAATTGTATTTGTATTGTTGGACAAAGGCTGTACCAAGATATCTGAATGTGCTAATCGTAGCACGGTTTAAACCCATGTACCATTTTAAGGCGGCACCGGTTAAACTATCCTGAAAGTAGTGAATCAGCAGGTCCTGATTCTCAGTCTGAGTTGACATTCACCGAGCGTACATCACCAAGTGACTTTGAGGGCAAGAGTTACCCTTGTATTTTTCAAAGTTGGGAACTTGGAACTTGTGCGGGACTTTCACATTAGGGACTAAGCAGAGGTCAGTGGCGTCCTTTCCAAATAGATCCTGATCGCGAATGGCTTGCAGTTCCTTCTACATTTCCAAGAACTGTTCCTGGAATTCATCCATTCGGTCAAACATAGTTTCCTTTTTACCAGAAGGTATCTGTGGAATCTGTCCTTCCAGGACAATGTGCACCACATGGGGTGGTACTGTGACTACGGCAGTAAATCTTGGCATTTCCTGAAGTTTGTAACCCTCAGGAGTCTTCAGTATGCCCCTGGCATCTTCGCTTTCCCGAAGTTTGTATCCTTCAGGCCCAGTGGCTTCTGTTATGATTCCATGATCTTCAGTGATCGACGGAACATATCCTTCCGGGATATAGTTAACAAGCATGCCCCAAGGACGATCTTTCGGTATTTGATACCTAGGATTATACTTCTCCACTATGGGTGTTGAGGTGATCTCTGAGATCACAGTCCTTTGTAGTTGAGCTTCTGCCATGGCTTGCATGTCGTTACGAAGCTTTCTCATATCCTCTCTCAGAGCATCGATCTCTTCTTTCAACTCTCTGTTTTCTTCCTCAAGATCATCCATCTTTTTCTGACGATTGGCCCGAGTATTGTACGAATGAGACAGTTTGACTTTAGAATCGAGACACAAACGTGAGATTCGTAGGGAAGAAGAATACGTGATGTGAGAATGATGAATGCAATGATTATATTAATTGTTCTTTTGGTTTAATCAAAATAAACTTCGACAATTAGATTGCAAATATCAAACAGTGGGGAAACCCCTTTTTATTGAATTCCAAAGGATTACAGAAATGGAAATACAGTAGATTACAAGGTGCAGAAACAGAAACCTAAGCTAATGGGTCCCGAGTCCTCTCTGAAGAGAAATCGGGTGCTGATTCTGGTATCTTCCTTTTCTTTGACCGGGGCTCTTGGGCCGTTGTCGGGTTGTCATTCCTTTGCCAAATGAAAGGAGCTAGCAAATTCCTTTGGTCATCTTGATTCTCTACAGCATGTTGCTCCAAAATTTCAATTAGAGCATCCTTCTCTTTCAGTAATTGTTGTATTTTGATGCACTCTACGTCGAGGGTGCGGTACATGTTCTTCCAAGACCTCCTCTCCCTTTGAACTTTGTTGAGAGTAACCTGAAGTTTTTCAGTTTCCTTCATGAAGTACATGACAGATTCCCTCGGTGGAAGAATTCCGTAGCGAGGATAAGGCATTTTTAGCTTGAGAGCTCTAGTTTGTACCCAATGGAGATAAGGCTCCACCGAGACACAGTCTGGTTTTCCCAGAGACTCTTGTCCTTTCTTATGAACGTGTTTCCAAGCGTGCACTATTTCCGTCTTTAGTGCTCTGTCACTTTCTCCTTCCTTGAAGAAAAGACCTTCCAGATGAGCATTGCGTGGGACGTGTCTCATCGGGTATCCAAACTGACGGCGAACCAACACCGGATGATAGTTGATTCCTCCCTTAGTTCCTATAAGGGGTATGTTGGGGAAGTTTCCACAATGATCAATGATTCTGATTCCATCATAGATCCTATTACACCAATCTATATCAGAGTTGGTAAGAGACATGATCTTCTATGACCAACGTAAGACACTCTTGCAATCCCAAAAAGCAGCAGACTTGGGCAAGTGGGAGATGAACCATTTATAAAGCAAAGGTACACAGCATGTGATCTCCCCTTCGCTGTACAAATTTCCCAAGTGTACAGAATGATACGCATCTACGAGCAAAGTCGCCACAGGGTTTCCAATGAGAAAAACCTTAATGGAGTTGATATCAACGAAGTTATTGATGTTGGGAAACAAAATAACCCGTAGGTGAGCAAGACAAAGACGCTTTCAAAAGCAGTCACGTTTCCTATACTGGAAAAATACAGGGCTTTCTTTGTCAAGAACTGGGCTGGCAAACCTTGTATGCCACCCTTAGTGGTCATGTGAGTCCTGACCTCAGACTCATCCAAATGAATCGCTCTTGCAATGGTCTGATTCTTTGGAATTTCTTCCAGTCCAGAAAATGGAGCTCGATCTGTAATGTGTAGATCAGTCAGATGAGAATACTCCTCCAGCGTTGGTGCTAGCTGATAATCCGGGAATGTAAAGCAGTGATAAACCGGATCGTAGAATTGAACGAGCGCGTCGATGATTCCCTCAATCACATGGACCCTTAACAGAGGTAGCAGACCTCCGTACTTGGCTCTGAAGGCCTCTTGGTTTGTGATCATTCTCGCCAAACCTCTCAAATCCTCTAGTTTTGGAACCTTGAAGGTGTACGTATGAGTTCTCCTTCTACCGAAATCCATTAGCGCAATCTTTTTTCTCTTGATATTTGCAATCACAGTCTTAGTTTAATTTGAAAAATAGAGAGACTAGAAGAGGAATTTTTTGAATGTTTTAACGTTTTAAATGAATGCATGAATGCAACACACAAAAATATAGAAATAACATGGGGTCAAAGGGTCGTTGTCATGAAGTCAAGGCTCTACCCATCCCCAAAGGTTTATACTAGGGTGATTTTTGTACCTGTACTCATTATCATCAGCTCCTCCCAGGAAAGCAAAACAACAAGCTTATCGCCAGCGAGTTGTAGACCAATATTAGAGTAAGTGCCATTCACCGAGAATAGATCACCAGCCTTAAATGAGGGTAGTATCGCGTGATAACTATTTCCGATAGCTTCCGCACTACAAAGGGTTTGGCTCCTCAGCTTCTCAGACATCAGAATCGGCCCATTGCCTAAGAGAGGGAATGGGTTGCATTGGTTAGTCTCCACTGAGGTTGATGGTTGACCTCGTCGCTATCACTTATCTTAAGTGTATACTCAATATTTCCACATGCGGCATCACACGCATTCCCATTAGCAGAAAAATAAACACATATATCAATTAGAAAAAGCAGTATATATATTTATCCTAAACATCCTAGACCTTTAAAGCTATGAATCCTAAGTTCCTGACATAAAATGGGTTCCCAGGCGGAAGCCCCAATCTGTGGTTTTCACACAAGTGCAGAAAAGAAAAAAGAAACTGAAGAAGGCACCACGGTGGGCGCCACTTTTCTGTGGTGGCCACCGCCATGAAAAAGATTTGTCCAAGGTTTTCACCTTAAACGTTTAAGAAAGAATTTAAGGCCCCACGGTGGGCGCCACTTTTCTGTAGCGAGCGATTTTGGACGCGGTTCTTAAGTGCTGTCGCTCTCTGGGTTTGTTTACTACAGGTCGATTCATTTTTTATCCTATTAAAGCTGATGAAGGAAGGGAAATAGATGTCTCCAATTAACCCTGCTTACATACTGAGTTTAAACAGCGGTCTGTTAGGTTACAGATACGATCAATGTGGTGGGGCCTTTCTTGTGTTATTTTGACAGAATGAAAGGTTTCTGGCGGGGAATAAGGACTAGGATGTTAGGACTGATGCTTTTTGATAGATATATGAGAGTATGGGATTTAGGGTTTTTATTTAGTGTGCCCGCTAAGATCTTTTCTTTCGATCTTATGCCTACGTATTCCCGTTTACCGAAACAGGGAAATCAGAGCGATCGTAGTTCCTCCTATTCTATGGGAGGAAATGGCTGTTTTTGGTGTCTTGTTCAAAGCCCAAGACGTGAAGCGAAAGGTGATTTGTATCTTGTTCAAAGCCCAAGATGTGAAGCTAAAAGGTCTATTTGTATCTTGTTCAAAGCCCAAGATGTGAAGCTAAAAGGTTTGTTTGTATCTTGTTCAAAGCCCAAGATGTGAAGCTAAAAGGTTTGACTTTAGAGAGAATTTGTCATCTCTAAAGAGGGGGTTGTATGTCACAACTGTTTATAAAGGAGAATTACTTTAACCGGGATGTGTGAATCCGGCAATGCCATAATTTCCTTTATAGGGGATTTCCAACCTGAAGGAGAAGACTTTAACTCAGTTTAGAGCAATGCTATCTTTCCTTAGGAATTTCTCATGCTAAAAAAGGGACAGTGGCATGGATGTAGATGATCCAGAGGCTTGCCGCTTACAGCAATTAGATGAAGGGGAAGGAGCTGTCGATGTTTGTGTACTGTGAACGAGGCACAACTTGGATGCTAAAAGGTTGATTGGATCAACCAGTGGTTTTCTTATACAAAGCCTAAGAGGAGGCTAATATGTGTCTCGTACAAAGCCCGAGAGAGAGGCTAAAAAAGGGCTGATCCTGCAAGAGGATTTTTTATACTCAACAAGAGAGTGTTTTTGTATCCCGTACGAAGCCCGAGATGGAGGCTAAAATTTGTTTGGCTCAATAAGAACCTTTTTGTATCTCGTATAAAGCCCGAGATGGAGGCGGAAGGGTGATTGACTCAACGAGGGAGTCTCTTATGTGTCTCGTACAAAGCCCGAGAGAGAGGCTAAACGTTGTTCGACTCCGCTGGGGAGAATCATTGTACAAAGCCCAAGAGGAGGCTATGACGCTGTTTCAATTGAGTGACAGGTCCAGTATACTGTTTTTAAAAGAGAAAATCAGTTCTTATATGAGCAATGCTGTACTCAGGGATTTGATTCGAGGATCCGGGTTATTCCGGTTCTTTATGGAAGTGGGAAATCCGAAGGGTATTGAGACTGTCCGAGTCTACGAGTTTCCTTCCTATTTAACGACGGGGTCACTTGAGAATGTCTTTGAGACTCAAGGATATTAGACTGTCTGAGTCTAGAGTTTCATCTTTTGTACTATGCTTTGAAAAACAGTAGTAGACTCTATGAAAGGACTGTTCTATGAAGATGATTAAGTTCTGTTCCTATACCTCTAGGAGGTCGTAGGGACAATTTGTACGAAGCCCAAGAGGAGGCTGGAAGCTTTTAAGAAGCCGACGGGTCCTTGTACGAAGCCCAAGAGAAGGCTATCATTCCCGGAGGAAGAGATCATTATACGAAGCCTAATAGGAGGATGTGAATACTTCTAAGAAGCCTACGTGTCCTTGTACTAAGCCCAAGAGGAAGCGGGGTTGCTTTTAGGAAGCCTGTGGGTCCTTGTACGATGCCCAAGAGGAGGCCGATGCTTTTAAGAAGCCCGTGGGTCCCCAAACCCCGAGAAATTCAAGACATGCCATTCACCAAGAATAGATCAAGCCAGGAAAGTTCCAGAATTTGGAAGAAACTCAAGAGATGCCATTCACGGAGAAAAGATCATCTCTGGGGAGTAGAGTTTCTTGACAAGTGCTTTTAAGAAGCCTGTGGGTCCCCAAACCCCGAGAAATTCAAGACATGCCATTCACCGAGAATAGATCAATCCAGGAAAGTTCGAGAATTTAGAAGAAACTCAAGAGATGCCATTCACGGAGAAAAGATCATCTCTGGGGAGTAAAGTTTCTTTGACAACTTCTATGAGTGACAGTCTATGAAAGGGTTCACCGAGAATGCTGCCTTTCATATCTCCATATTGTTTAACCCCAAGAGGAGGGAAGACTGTGTCTGGTAATCCTAGGGGGATCTAGTTTTGACTATTTAAGAGTGATCAACGGGCTTAATGCTAGACGTAGTAATCGGGGAAACTCTAAATATCTTGAAATTCTGGTACAGATGTGTGATGTCTTTGTGCAATGTCACAACATCGCAATCTGCTGAACAAGGCAATAATAGAAACAGCAAATAACACACTGAATTATTCACCTAGTTCGGTTCAACAACCTACATTTGGGGGCATACCAAGCCAGGAAGGAAGTCCACTATTAGTAGTATCAAATTACAGACTCAATAGACCAGTTGACAATCTACCTAATTTAATCACTACCCAATGACCCTTCTACCTAAGTCCTCCCTAGGTAAGAGACTCCATCTCACTTCCTATCATCACAATGATGTCTAGCAGTCAACTACACCGTCACTGCATCAACAGCTTGATTACCAACAACTGTACAACCATAGAAGACACCCTTCCATGACACCCTTTGGAGTTGCTTCAGAGCTTCCTCCAAGAACAATACCAAACTCATTACCTACAGGTTTTTGAGTTAAACACAGTGACCATCTCATAACCCAAGTGGTTCACTTAGACAAAGCTCTAATGATCTACATCTTGGACCCGTACATATTCTAGGTTACAAGCATTCAATTTATAACTTTTTCCCAACTGGATTTGGGCCTTCAAATCACAACATATCAGCTGCTACAAATCTGCAAAAGATTCTCCTACAAAATAGGTCTTCAATCAACTCTTCCTAATTTATCTCCATATCTTTTTGCACAAAGATAGTAACAAACTATTCTCCATATCTTTTTGCACTAAAATAGTAACAACCTAATCTTCAATAATCTTCACTTTTTAATTCAGCTGCAAGATCTTCTCCATAAAAATCTCTGATTTGATTTGAATTTAAAAACAGATTTTATCTTCAAATCTTTTTAAATCTTCAGCCCTTAAACACAGCAACAAATCTGCACAAAATCAGATTGCAACAGAAAAAATTTCTCCTAAGATAGTCGCACACTAAATCCCTAACAGATCTGATCAAATCAAACTTAAACGCGCATCCCTAAAATATCACCACCTGGTGTTCTAATGTTCTGGTATAGTGATGTCAAGACATCGCATATGACATCACTCTTCAGCACTTTAACTCTTCAACACCTTAACATTCACTAATGTTATGACTCAATGTTAAGACATCAGACACATGACATTAACATTGTTCAACTTTGTTTTACCAAAATTCCAGCCAATACAAGAACTAACAATCTCCCCTTTGGCTAATTTTGGCTAAAACAATCTCTGCTAACATCAGAGAACCCAGCATCAACAAAAACCAACAATGCAGAAATCACCTCAGCACCTCTTCAACAAGTTGCACAAACTCACTAACCAGCAGCAACGAAAGCTGCAAAAATCACCTCATCAGCATAGGGCAAACTCCCCCTCAAAACAAGAACCAGCTCACAGCTGTTCAAACACTCTCCCCCTCAACTTCTGCACCATATTAGAAAAAGGCTTCACAACCACACCATGCCTTGGCAACTCTCTCCCCCTTTTTAGCCATAATTTGACAAACACTGAATCTTCCAACCAACATACTCAGAACAAAATCCAGACTCAATAGCTACTATTGTACATTCTCCCCCATTTTGGACATAATATACCAAACCAAGCACCTATGTATTTAAGGGAAATCAGTAGCATTACTCCCCCTGACGTGGATAACCTATGCTCCTTTACAAGAAGAACACCCAAACTGAATGAAAAACATAAGACACATCTTCATGTCTTCAAGAGCTCACTCCTAGTTCAGTCACCTGCTGAAGCACATTCATTTTGGTATCACTATCCCTTCTGACAATAAACAACAGTCACTCACACATGAAGTTACAATTAGGCCATTCGTGAGGAACATAAGGATCACCATCCTCCTTCAACCAAACTGTTAGATAAAGATCAAAGTCACATAGATCCCCCAACTCTCCAAAGGCAGTCTTTCCTTATCAAACTGTTCATCTTCATACTTCCAAACAATCAAAACCTGATCTACTTCAGTCTTCACTACATTCTCAATCCAAGGCAGACCTTCTACTTCATCATTCTCCCGTATGACTATGTAGACACTCCTTAGGCATAATGTAGGCACCAAGCTCCTGAACCAAAGCATAATCATCCTTCACCAAGGATATTCAACCAGATAATGTCCCAACACAAGTTAGAACATTTGCCACACACTAAGATATCATCACCATGATTCTTGATAAGCTCCACCAACTGGACTTACTATTGCATAATAATCCAAAGAACTAGATAATTAAACTCTCATCCACCTTCAAGAAGAATAATCTCCTTGAGTCTTCAACTCCTCACCCTTCTGTCCAAGAGTAACTTGTTCCAAGACAATCCTCAATAATAACCAGCTGCCACACTCTGATTTTCTCGATTCTTAAATTCCACTTTTGAGGTCAACCAAATGCCATAGTTTGATCACCTCATTCATGTTTGTCAGAACTCTCACAAAGATATCTTGATCCACCCAGGAACCTTGATCTTCAAGTCACATGTTCCACTTGCTCAAAAGCAAACACACCTAGACTCCCTAAGCCATGGTCATGTAACATCTTCTTCTTCCTGCAGCTCCCGCAAACTGCCATGAGAACGATCTTTTTGAAGCATCCTATTGTTCATCCCTGTAGATCATCCTATCATAAGCTGCTGTGCCACATCACCAGCTGAGACTTTTGATGTTAAGCTAGATGTCAGACCATTATAACATCCAACTGTTGAATTCAACACTTCCTTCTGCCACTCAGAAGAACCTCCTCCCTTTGCAGAAACAGATTTCCATGCTCTCATAGACTTGATTCAACAATCAAGTTTAAGTAGACAACCTCCATCCTGCTTTGAAACTCCAAAGACTTCAAACCTACCACATCTGAATCTTCAGAGAATAAGTAGTCCCAGACTACCCCATAGCAATACTAAAGAAAGTCACCTCCCTTAGTAGAGTTGTCAGTAGAAAGCCAGAGATAACTGCCACTTATCCTCGACCTTCACAACTTAGAGCAAACACCATGCTCCCACCAACACACCATGAAGAGAAACAACCAGCCACACAGAGAAAAGTATATTCTCAAACTACTTGCACTTTTACATCAGACATATACATAATCTCTCATCAATGTATTTTGCACATCCTTATCAAAAGCAGATAAATACTCAACTCCTGTCACACAACCGCCATCTACTGATTCTTCTCCAAAACAAACCATCATAACTACCACAAAACTCTTCCAGAGGCTTCTTCTAATAAGCACAAGGTTCAGACCTCAAAGAGTAATAACTGCCATCCTTCTGCAGAACCATACCACAGATAATCTGCTCCTTTGAATCCTTCAAGGCACAAAACTGAAAGAGCTCAAGCAAACACCAATTGACCACCGGCTGAATTACCCTGCTACTGCACACACACTCTTGGATACCTTTTCCCTTCTCTTCAACCAGCTCCTGCTGAAATGCTATGACATTATGAACAACATCTCAAAAATTGTTCAACTTCACAGCTTCAGTGATCCTTCAAAACAGCTACAATCTAATAGGTCTTTGACTTAGTATTTACCATAAACTGCTAATGTGAAGCACGATGTCGAGACATTAGAATTGACATAGTAAGCTCAGCTTCTTTCTTGATGAAACCACAACTAAGCTTAAGAGATGACTGATCAAGATCTTCACTCCCGCATGAAAGATTTGACAGTGATACTCTTTTTGCTTTGGCTCTACCCTCTTTTGTCACCATCAAGAAAGATGATAAAGAAGGAATCACTGTTCTGAATATATTCTTCTCAATCTTCAATAAGATCCATTCATCTTATGATCACTTCTTTCCCAAAACAAGGACATGAGATGATCCTTAAGTATCTCTGGCATCTCTAACCAAACGGTTGAAGCTGTCTTGCATAAACTACAACATCATAGAATAACCTGCTGAGGAGACCAAACCCTAATGTCTTTCCAAGAGAATACCTTTCTAGAATCTCACCATCAGAGATACAAGAACCAACCAGGGTTACATCAGAATCCATGCAGCGGAACTACTCCTCAACAACCTTCAGGCACTATTCAAAAATCCTTGCATACCACATGCCAACAATACTCTATCATGAATAGTCCATCCTTCACTCCAAGGGATCATCCAAACAACTATCTTCCTTGCTCATGAACCAGAAAGTATCTTCCCCAGATCTCATCCAGAAACAGACAGGATGCCTGCTCTGATACCAATTGAAATTCTGGTACAGATGTGTGATGTCTTTGTGCAATGTCACAACATCGCAATCTGCTGAATAAGGCAATAATAGAAACAATAAATAACACACTGAATTGTTCACCCAGTTCGGTTCAACAACCTACATCTGGGGGCATACCAAGCCAGGAAGGAAGTCCACTATTAGTAGTATCAAATTACAGACTCAACAGACCAGTTGACAATCTACCTAATTTAACCACTACCCAATGACCCTTCTACCTAAGTCCTCCCTAGGTAAAAGACTCCATCTCACTTCCTATCATCACAATGATGTCTAGCAGTCAACTACACCATCACTGCATCAACAGCTTGATTACCAACAACTGTATAACCATAGAAGACACCCTTCCATGACACCCTTTGGAGTTGCTTCAGAGCTTCCTCCAAGAACAATACCAAACTCATTACCTACAGGTTTCTGAGTTAAACACAGTGACCATCTCACAACCCGAGTGGTTCACTTAGACAAAGCCCTAATGATCTACATCTTGGACCCGTACATATTCTAGGTTACAAGCATTCAATTTATAACTTTTTCCCAACTGGATTTGGGCCTTCAAATCACAACATATCAGCTGCTACAAATCTGCAAAAGATTCTCCTACAAAATAGGTCTTCAATCAACTCTTCCTAATTTATCTCCATATCTTTTTGCACAAAGATAGTAACAAACTATTCTCCATATCTTTTTGCACTAAAATAGTAACAACCTAATCTTCAATAATCTTCACTTTTTAATTCAGCTGCAAGATCTTCTCCATAAAAATCTCTGATTTGATTTGAATTTAAAAACAGATTTTATCTTCAAATCTTTTTAAATCTTCAGCCCTTAAACACAGCAACAAATCTGCACAAAATCAGATTGCAACAGAAAAAATTTCTCCCAAGATATTCGCACACTAAATCTCTAACAGATCTGATCAAATCAAACTTAAACGCACAGCCCTAAAACATCACCACCTGATGTTCTAATGTTCTGGTATAGTGATGTCAAGACATCGCATGTGACATCACTCTTTAGCACTTTAACTCTTCAACACCTTAACATTCACTAATGTTATGACTCAATGTTAAGACATCAGACACATGACATTAACATTGTTCAACTTTGTTTTACCAAAATTCCAGCCAATACAAGAACTAACATATCTATACTATTATTACACAGTTGATATGAGTTTATGAAAGAAGACTTACAGTGAGACAACCCCACAATACAGTTATGAAAGCGGTAAATGAAAGCGTATAAACACTTACTCGGTTGTAGAGCTTCCATGCTGTTTGGTTAGTTGTTCAACAAAGAAAGATTGAAAACAACAGTATATTCAAAATCAAAGGAGAAAGTGCTTTGAAAAAGAAAGATTTGGGGCTTACAGCTCAAGGAGAGGCCCAGGGTTTTACCAGTGATTGCATTGTTGAATTTGTACAGAGGGACTTATACAAGTGACTGAGGCCCAAAAAAGGTTTTCTGTACAAAGGGATGGGTCTTACACTCTCTCAAGAGGCCCAAAAAGTTTAAAGAAAAAGAGTGGGGCTTATAACATGAGGGTAGGCCTAATTGATTTTTGGGTCAAAATGGCGATCGCGCCGAGGTTTTCTTTTAACGCATAGGGACTTATACAATAAGTGAGGCCTAAAATTGTTTTGGTTAAAAGGGGATTGGGTCTTACACTCTATTAGAGGACCAGAAGTTTTGAATGGGTCTTATAGCTCAAGGAAAGGCCCATATGTTATTTTTCAAAAGGCGACGATCGCGCCGTTTGTTTTTTACGGTATCGGGACTTATACAATATACTGAGGCCTAAAAATGATTTGGTCAAAAAAAGGATTGGGTCTTACACTCTATTAGAGGCCAATGAGTGTTTTGAAAATGATTTATGAGGGTTGAATTAATCCAAAAACCCTAATTTGTTTTCAAAAATGTATTTAATTGAATAAAAATTCAATTAAAATGATCAAAATTGTTTAACATATGAAAAACAAATTGTGATCTTGGATTAATGCTTCAAAAATTAAGTATTGACCTACAAAATAATTAGAAAGCATTAAAAGTTACAAAATCAAGGTGGAAAAAATATTTTAAATGTCAAAAACAATTAAAACATTAATTCTTTGTAAAAATATCAATTATATAAAATAAATAACATTTTTGGGATTTTTTGGGAAAATAAAATATTTTAACATTTTTGTGAATTATTAAAAAAAGAATCAACTCAAAATCATTAAAACTCAGAGAGAAATTGATTTTTGAATCAATTAAATAAAATCACAAAATTCAAATATTCAAATATTGGAAAATGGCGCCAAGAACAAAGGCAAGAACACGCGCGTTTTTCAGTTTTGCCCAGATTTGCATTTTCTCTCTAATCTCACTGAATACTTAATCATATCATGTAATCCACATACCAATCAACTCGTTTCAACCTCACGATCATGTCTATGGTATTTAATTTCATTTAAATTAAACATATAACAAGACATCATGAAAAATCCTCAAGAACCCTAATTTCTGCATGAAGGCTAGGATTTTTGATACACGATTCAAACAATGTAATTAATTGAGGGGAAACATTCCATGCATGATTATGAACATATGGCCAAATTATTGTGCAGCAAAAATTGCATGGATCATAGAGTTAGAAGAGCTCATGCTTACCTCTTGCAGCTGGTGATCGTGATTTGTGTTGGAGGTGTTACAGCTAGGTTCCAATGATCTGGATAGCTTCCCTAGGTGCCATGGAGTGTGTATGGATGCTTGGAATGGATTAAAATGGGTTGGAGTTGAAGATGGTACCTCAACTGCAAAACTGTCAAGAACTTGAGCAATTGGCTGATGATTTTGTGAAATCTGTGTTCCAGATGCTATATGAGTGTTTGGATCAGTTCTATATGATGTATGTGAGGCGTGTGTGATTGGTTTGATTGGAAAAGCTCTCAAACTCAAAACCCGATAGTGACTTGCCTTAGAAGGCAAAATTGGAGTGAAAGAAGAGATTTTGAGGAAAGCATCTGTTTGATGGCTTTGGTGTACTCAAACTGATCACAATTGAGCTCTATTTATAGTAGAGCAAGTTTGTTTTGCAAGGAATACTGAATGGCAACTGTTGAGTAGGTTTGGCCAATGTTGGCAAATGAAAATCCAAGTCTTCTCTAGCCATTGACTAGAGGTTAGGGCACAGGCTGCTGGTTCTCTTGGTCTTGGATAAGTCTTGACTGAATTCAGTTGAGAATGGCTCAGTCCATGCCACCTTGATGCTTCCATTGAATGCTCCAATCCAAAATTGGAGTCTTGTCCCTATTTTGGCAATTCTAGGTTCAACATGCTATTTCTTGTTCTAAAGACTTTGGAGGCTTGGCTCAGTGATTGTCCCCTTTAGATTCAATCCTCAGAGGTGTCCAAGTGGATAGGAGCATTTGGATTTGGCTGATTTTGGCAAATTGACCAAAAGTGCAAAATCTGCCTTGCCTTGGCAGATTTCAGCAAGGCAACTTGCCAATGTTATATCTCATGGCTCAAGTTGAATTTGGTAATGTTCTTGGCCATTTTGGAAAGCCCTTACATGATACAACAACTGTTTGAATATGTTTGGTTTTGATCTCTTTTGAATCCAAGTGAAAAATCCCCCTACATTTGGCAAAAAGTAAGGTAAAATCTGACTTAGTGAAATTTTCACCAAGTGTTGGAACAAAGTGACTTTTCTTGATTTTGATCATTCCATAACTCAAAATCCATGAGGAATTTGGACATAGGTCAGTATGAAGCTTTTGTAAAGGGCAATGAGATCTAAAAATCAAGCTTTGAATGGGGAACAATGGCCTTGTGGTTTAGGAGTTATGGTCCTCCAAAGTTGGCACATTAGTGTCACTTTTTCCATAACTTAGAAATTTTTCTAAGTTTTTATGGTTACCCCTTTTACAAGTTATCCAACTTTTCTTGATTTTTCTTGATGAATGATGATTAAAATCATACATTAACATCATTTTAGGGTTAACAATCCATTTTGGTGAAAAATCTCAAAAAGTAAAAGTTGACTTTTGTGCACAGTTGACTTTTTATCAGATGAATTCCAAACTGTGCAATTCTTCAGGAAATCATGTCCTTGACCTAAATCAAACTTGATGGACATGTTCCATGGGTGTCATAGGGTATATTGAATCATGTCTTAGGGTTTGGGAGCATGTCCTGGTCAAAAGTCAAAGTTACAGTTGACTTTCCTCACGAAACCCTAATTGTGGTGCAGATGAAATTGAGACTTGTTGCTCAAGCTTCTTGGATTAATCCATTGTTCCAAATGGATCAATATAGTTCATTAGAGACCCTTAAACCCTCTCTTGAGGTCTTGGCTCATGATTTACCCTAAAAGTCAACTTAAGGGTGAATTAGGTCAAGAAACCCTAATTCCTGATTTTTGATGAATGCATCCCCTAAGGCAAAATTGACTTGATGATTGGGTCCATGAGGCTCCATGGAGTATATTAGGTTATGTTTTGGATCTTTGGCTTGTGCCCAGATGAAATTTTTCATCTGGAGGCCCTGGTCGACCAAAACCCTAATTTGGTGACACTGGCGATCTTGAGGCTAGATCCACCTAGAAGGGAGCATCCTTATGCTTAATCCTTGAAGTGGGAGTCCTTATGTATCCTTTGTGGATGTTTGAGAGGTTAGACAAGTTAAAGATCATGTAATTCCTTGATTGATCCTTTGTCTAAGGCTCTGAGAGGGCTTAAAACCCTAATTTTGATTGTAGTGAATGCTCAACAACCCTTGAGGCATTTGATGAGGCATGATGGTTCATCCATATTGTGATAATGATTGACACAATGATGGGAAATCTTAGTGGTCAAAATTTAGGGTATGACACACTCATGCCAATGGAAACACAATGGCGAGAAAAATTCTGAGAGCAGGGTACTATTGGTTGACAATGGAATTCGACTGCTACAAGTACATGAGGAGGTGTCACAAGTGTCAGATATACTCTGACAAAATCCATGCACCGCCAACACATCTCAAAGTTCTTTCTTCCCCATGGCCTTTTTTCATATGGGGAATCGACATAATTGGCATGATTGAGCCCAAGGCTTCAAACGGGCATCGGTTCATCTTGGTCGCCATTGACTACTTCACCAAGTGGGTCGAAGCAGCGTCATACGCCAATGTAACCCGACAAGTGGTGGTCCGATTTATTAAAAACAATACCGTTTGTCGTTATGGTGTTCTGAGCCAGATCATTACTGATAATGGATCTAACTTGAACAACAGGATGATGAAAGAGTTGTTCGCAGAGTTCAAGATCGAACACCATAACTCATCTCCCTACCGACCGAAGATGAACGGAGTGGTAGAAGTGGCTAATAAGAACATCAAGAGGATCGTTCAAAAGATGGTTATAACCTATAAAGACTGGCATGAAATGCTACCCTTTGCTCTTCACGGTTATCGCACATCTGTCCGCACTTCAACAGGGGCAACCCCTTTCTCTCTAGTATATGGCATGGAAGCAGTGCTCCCTATAGAAGTAGAGATCCCATCAATTCGGGTATTGGTGGAAGCTAAGCTAACAGAAGCTGAGTGGTGCCAAAGCAGGCACAATGAACTGAACCTGGTCGAAGAAAAGCGAATCACGACACTATGCCACGGTCAGTTGTATCAACAGAGAATGAAGAGGGCGTTTGACAAAAAGGTTCGACCTCGCGTCTTCAGAAAATGGGACCTCGTGCTAAAAAATATACAATCATTTCTCACTAACTCTCGGGGAAAATGGACTCCGAATTATGACGACCCCTATATGGTCAAGAAAGCCTTCTCAGGCGGCGCCTTGAGACTCGCAACCATGGACGGAGAGGAATTTGCCTACCCCATAAATGTTGATGCAGTCAAGAAATACTTCGCCTAAAATTAAAAAAAAAAAGAAGAAAAAAAAAAGTCTCGGTGGACTGAAAACCCGAAAGGGTGGTCCAAGAAAAAATTAGAGACATCCAGGAAAAAGTTAGGGATAATGGCAAGTAACTACATCTGATCAGTTCAAATCCTCAGCATTAATGTCATCCATCAGAAAGAAAACTCCAGTCACGGTCATCTTCGACAGAAGCTCAGGATGCCCCGAATTCAAAGTTGGTAGAAGGATAATGGTCGTTATGTTTCAATATATCCCTTTTCCCTTTAATTACCATTTTCAAACTTTGTAAATACTCTATGGAATCACGCGTTTGGCTGATTTCCATCCTATCAATAAAATTTGAGCCCTTGTGCTTTTGTTTGCAATTCTTATTTGTTTTAGCTTTACAGAACGACATTTTAACATGATCAACGATTCTTGAAATAAAACAAAAAAGAATTTACTTGTAAAATTTTTCTGCTTTTAATAAAGATGGCAAATTCTTTTGACTATCGAACATCGAAAGAATATCGATTGCTTCTCCCAAAGGCGGTTAAGCTTCAAAGTGTAGAATCAAAGTACTCCTTCTAAACCAGTGCACCTGAATGAAGGATCAACTATGTCAGAGACCATGTTTCATCTGACACCCTCGGCCGAGTTCTTATCTCCTAAGCCCGACCAACGGTTGTCCCCGCAGGGACTATCTCTCCTAAGCAAGGCAGAATTACTATCATGAACCATTAATACTTTTCATCCCCCGCAGTGGCCGAGTATCCAGTCTTGTTCATCTACTAGTCTGTATGTCACGTCAGTTTTGTCAGCATAAACATACATACATCATGCATTGTTGATTTGCATTCACATTCATATTGCATCACTATCACTCTAGTCAGTCTTATCCCCTAGTGATAACAGTCATTTCAATCGAGTTGTTAGTTCTTTGCTCGTCAGGAAATGTCGCGTCTGAACAATCTCTCTCCTCCAGTTTATTTCTGGATTAGAGTTGGTTCCTCGACCACTTTGATAACTTGAACCTCTGAAAAACTAGAGAACCTTCGACAAACGTCACTCTTTGCCATTGAAGATGATATCTTCACTTTCCCAGATTAAGGAAAATCTCCAAAGAAAGCCTCTTAATCAGAGATTCGACAATACGGCAGTTTTTCTCCGAAAAAATCCGCTGACGAAAAGGTCATCAGCACCTCAAAATTGGATTACATCGCATGACATTTCTCCAAGAAGATCTCGAAGAAAAGTATGATGTAATATCCCCAAGCAGGAAACAGCCTCTCAAGAGACTCGTTTTCTCCAGTAGAGCAGACAAATGGCGTCTCCTTCCAGGGAAGTTTAAACACTTCTACAGCTCAGACCAATGGGTTCCCCAGCAGGTCTGACATTAAAGCTTTTTCCATCAAATGGCATCTGTCTAGGAAAATTCGGTGAGAAGTTTGAGGAAAAACCGCTACAAATAGCGTCCCTTGTCAAGAAAGTTTATTGACAAAGGAAACTGAGGCCAGTTCCTTGGTAGAAAACCAGGATCGAGGGGAAGTTTATTTCAGAAACTTAGACCAGATCCTTGGTAGGAAACCAGGATCGAGGGGAAGTTTATTTCAGAAACTGAGACCAGTTCCTTGGTAGGAAACCAGGATCGAGGGGAAGTTTACATCAGAAACCGAGAACAGTTCCTTGGTAGGAAACCAGGATCAAGGGGAAGTTTACATCAGAAACTGAGACCAGTTCCCTGGCTGAAGACCAGGATCGAGGGGAAGTTTTTACGTTTTCTAATCATCATTGCTTAGCAAAAGAAGATGGATGGCAAAATACCATTCATAACCACCCTCAAAATTTTGGGTATTCAGATATTTAATCATCTTGCACCCCGAATGCCCGAATACCTTCGCCATTCACACCTTCGGGTCCAAGAAGATTAAATAGGGGTATGTGTCATACTCCAAATTTTGACCACTAAGATTTCCCATCATTGGGCAAATCCTCATGGATGAACTATTAGTCTCCCCAAAGATGGGTGAGCATCCACTACAATCAGACTTAGGGTTTCAAGCCCTCTCTGAGCTTTAGAAAAAGGATCAATCAAGAAATGACATGATATTCAACTTATCTAAACCTCTCAAACATCCACAATGGATCACTAGGACTCCCACTGCAAGGATTAAGCACAAGGTTGCTCCCTTCTAAGAGGATCAAACCTCAAGATCGCCAGTGTCACCAAATTAAGGTTTTGGTTGACCAGGGCCTCCAGATGGAAATTTTCCTCTGGGCATGAGCCAATGCTTCAAATCATAATCTAAAATACTCCAAGGGACATCATGAACCCAATCATCAAGTCAATTTTGCCTCAGGGGATGCATTCACCAAAAAATCAGGAATTTGGGTTTCTTGACCTAATCCACCCCTAAGTTGACTTTTGGGATAAATCATGAGCCAAGACCTCAAGAGAGGATTTTAGGGTCTCTAATACACCACATTAATTCATTTGTAACAATGGATTGATCTAAGAAGCTTGATTCCCAAGTTTCCAGTTCATCAGAACCACAGTTAGGGTTTCGCGGGAAAAGTCAACTGTAGCTTTGACTTTTGATCAGAACATGCTCCCAAACCTTAGGACATGATTCAATACACCCTATAATACCTATGAAATCAATCCATCAAGTTTGATTTAGGTCAAGGACTTGATTTCATAGAGGATCGCACAGTTTGGAATTCACCTGACAAAAAGTCAACTGTGCACAAAAGTCAACTTTGACTTTTTGAGATTTTTCACAATTATGGTTCTTTGACCCGAAAATGATGTTAATGTGTGATTAGAATCATCATTCATCAAGAAAAATCAAGAAAAGTTGGATAACTTGTAAAAGGGGTAACCATAAAAAACTTAGAAATTTTTCTAAGTTATGGAACAAAGTGGCTAGGGTACCAACTTTGGAGGATCATAACTCCTAAACCACAAGGCCATTTTTCCCCATCCAAAGCTGGATTTGTAGCTCTCATTACCCTCTACAAAATCTTCAACTACACCTCATTCCAATTCCTCAAGGATTTTGAGTTAGGGAATGATCAAAATCACAAAAAGTGAAAATGTCAATTTTTCCAACACTTAGTGAAATTTTCACTAAGTCAGAATCTGCCTTCACTTTTCTCCAAATGTGGGGGCATTTTTCACTTGGATCCAGAAAGTATAAAACCAAATATGATCAAACAGTTGATGTATCATATGAGGGCTTTCCAAAATGGCCAAGAACATCACCAAACTCAACTTGAGTCATGAGATATGACAATGGCAACATGCGTTGCTGAAAACTGCCAAAGCAAGGCAGATTTTGGAGTTTTGCTCGATTTGCTCAAATTTTGCAAAGGGCAAGCAACTCTATCCATCTTAACACCTCAAAGGGGGACCAAGGAGGAACCAACTCTGATCCCAAGCCTCCCAAGTCTTTGGAACCAAAAATAGCATGCTAAACCTAGAATTGCCTAAAAGAGGGACAAGACTCCAATTTTGGATTGGAGCATTCAATGCATACACCAAGTTGGCATGGATTGAGCCATTTCTAACTGAATTCAGTCAAGACTTATCCAAGACCAAGGGAACCAGCAGCCTGTGCCCTAACCTTTAGTCAATGGCTAGAGGAGATTTGGATTCTCATTGCTCAACATTGGCCAAACCTATGCAGCAGTTGCCATTCACTATTCCTTGCAAAACAAACTTGCTCTACTATAAATAGAGCTCAATTGTGATCAGTTTGAGTACACCAAAGCCATCAAACAGATGCTTTCCTCAAAATCTCCTTCTTCACTCCAAATTTTCCTTCCAAAGCAAGTCACTATCGGGGTTTGAGTTTGAGAGCTATTCCAACTAAACCAATCACACACACACCTCATAAACATCATATAGAAGTGATCCAAACACTCATATAACATCTGGAACATCAAAATCACAAAATCACCAACCAACTGCTCAAGCCTTTGACAGATTTGCAGTTGGGGTACCATCTCAAGTTCCAGATCATTTCAATCCACTCCAAGCATCCAGACACACTCCATAGAACCTAGGGAAGCTGTCCATAACCTTGGAACCAAGCTGTAACATCTCTAACACAAAACACGATCACCAGCTGCAAGAGGTAAGCATGAGCTCTTCTAACTCTATATTCCATGCAATTTTTGCTGCACAATAATTTGGTCATATGTTCATAATCATGCATGGAGTGTTTTCCCTCAATCAATTGCATTGTTTGAATCGTGTATGGAATTTCTGAACCTTCATGCAAATTTTAGGGTTCTTGAGGTTTCTCTTTGATTTCTTATTCCATGTTTAAAATAAATGAAATTAAAGACCATAGACATGATCGTGAGGTTGAAACAAGTAGATTAATATGTAGATTGCATGATATAATCAAGTATCCAGTGAGATTGGATAGAAAATGCAAATCTGCAGAAACAGAGGGTGGCGCGTGTTCTTGGCGCCTTTTTCAAATATTTGAATAATTGAATTTTGTGATTTTATGTAATTCATTCAAAAATTAATTTCTCTCTAGGTTTTAATGATTTTGAGTTGATTCTTTTTTTAATAACTCACAAAAATGTTAAAATATTTTATTTTACCAAAAAATTCCAAAAATATTATTTATTTCATATAATTGATATTTTTGCAAAGAATTAATATTTTAATTGTTTTTGACATTTAAAATATTTTTTTCATCTTGATTTTGCAAATTTTAATGACTTCTAATCATTTTGTAGGTCAAAACTTGATTTTTGAAACATTAATCCAAGATCACAATTTATCTTTCACATGCTTAACAATTTTGATCATTTTAATTGAATTTTTATTCAATTAAAATACATTTTGAAAACAAATTAGGGTTTTTGATTAATTCAACCCTCATCAAACTTTGTCAAACTCTTTGGGCCTCTAGTAGAGTGTAAGACCCAACCCTTTTTGAAAACCAAAATAATTTGGGCCTCAGTGTATTGTATAAGTCCCAATACTGTCAAAAAAATTCGGCGCGATCGTCGCCTTTTTAACAAATAAAAACCTTAGGCCTACCCTCGTGTTATAAGGCCCATTCTTTTTCTTTTAAAAAATCTTTGGGCCTCTAATATAGTGTAAGACCCAATCCCCTTTTAACCAAAACAATTTTGGGCCTCAGATATTGTATAAGTCCCTCTGCGTTAAAAGAAAATCTCGGCGCGATTGCCAGTTCAAAAATCAGAACCTTGGGCTTCTCCTTGAGCTGTAAGCCCCACCACTTGTATAAAAATAAACCTTTGGGCCTCTTGAGAGAGTGTAAGACCCATCCCCTTGTACAAAAAACCTTTTTGGGCCTCAGTCACTTGTATAAGTCCCTCTGTACAAATTCAAAACAACAGTGTAATCACTGATAAAAACCTTGGGCCTCTCCTTGAGCTGTAAGCCCCAACAATCTTTTCAAAGCACTTTCTCCTTTGATCTGAATATAATATTGTTATCAAAGCTTTCTTTGTTGAACAAACTAACAAAACAACATGGAATCTCTACAACCGAGTAAGTGTTTACCCATTTTCTTTATCCGCTTTCATATATATAACTGTATTGTGGGGCTGCTCACTGTAAGTCTTCTTTCACAAACATTTATATCCTTGCTATATATCCACTGTGTAATACTAGTATAGTTATTCAGAGTTTTCCCCGGCAACTACGTCTAGCACTAGGTAAAGCCCCATTGATCGCTCTTAGATACAGTCAAAACTAGATCCCCATAGGATTACCAGACACAGTCTTCCCTCCTCTTGGAGTTAAACAACATGGAGATATGAAAGGCAGCATTCTCAGTGAACCCTTTCTCAGATTGTCACCCTTAGAAGTTGTCAAAGAGACTCTACTCCCCAGAGATGATCTTTTCTCCGTGAATGGCATCTCTTGAGTTTCTTCCAAATTCTCGAACTTTCTTGGCTTGATTTATTCTCGATGAATGGCATGTCTTGAACTTCTCGGGGTTTGGGACCCACGGGCTTCTTAAAAGCACCCTTAGAAATTATCAAAGAAACTCTAACTTCCCAGAGATGATCTTTTCTCTGTGAATGGCATCTCTTGAGTTTCTTCCAAATTCTCGAACTTTCCTGTGAATGACATGTTTTGAACTTCTCAGGGTTTGGGGACCCACACGCTTCCTAAAAGCATCCCCGCCTCCTCCTGGACGTTGTACAAGGACCCTTCGGCTTCTTAGAAGTTCTCATGCCTTCTCTTGGGCTTAATACAAGGACCCTGACGACCTCTTAAAGGTATAAGACAGAACTTAATCATCCTTTGCTAGAGCAGTCTTTCCAGCGTTAAAACTCTGACCATTTGAGGGTTGATACTCATCCCTTAACTACCGTGCCTCCTCTTGGGCATCGTACAAAAGATAAAACTCTAGACTTGGACAGGCTAAAAACCCCTTGAGTCTTAAAGACATTCTCAAGTTCCTTTCAAAAATAGGAAAAACACCCGTAGACTTGGACAGTCTCAATACCTTTTGGATTTCCCATTTCCTTAAAGAACATGAGATAACCCTGATCCTCTGATCAAATCCATGAGTACCACATTACCCATATAAGAACTGATTTTCTCTTTATCCAACGTACTGGACCTGTCACTCAACTGAAACAGTCACCAGCACACTAGCCTCCTCTTGGGCTTTGTACAATGATTCTCCCCAGCGGAGCTAACCCTTTCACACTCTCTTGTTGAGTATAAAAGACTCTCTTATTGAGTCAAAACCTTTAGCCTCCATCTCGGGCTTCGTACGAGATACAAAATCACTCTCTTGTTGAGTATAAAAGACTCTCTTGTTGAGTCAAAACCTTTAGCCTTCATCTCGGGCTTCGTACAAGATACAAAATTACTCTCTTATTGAGTATAAAAGACTCTCTTGTTGAGTCAAACACCCCTTTCAGCCTCTATCTCAAGCTTCGTACGAGATACAAAAGCACTCTCTTGTTGAGTCAGTCACTTACAAAGACTCTCTTGTCAAGTCAAATACCTTTAGCCTCCGTCCTGGGCTTCGTAGAAGACACATATAAAAAGGCTCTCTTGTTGAGTCAATCTCCTTTCAGCCTCCATCTTGGGCTTCGTATGAGACACAAGTCACTCTCTTGTTGAGTATAAAAGACCCTCTTGTTGGATCACAAACCTTTTAGCCTCTATCTCGGGCTTCATACGAGATATAAAACACTTTCTTGTTGAGTATAAAAGACCCTCTTGTTGGGTCACAAACCTTTTAGCCTCTCTCTCGGGCTTCGTACAAGACACCTAAAACCACCCTCTTGTTTGACCAATAGCCTCCTCTTAGGCTTTGTATAAGGAAAACCCCGGTTGAGTCAATCAACCTTTTAGCATCAAATTTGTGCCTTGCTCACAGCATACAAACATCAACAACTCCTCTTTAGAGATGAAAAATTCTCTCTCATCCGAATAGACCCTTCAGCTTCACATCTTGGGCTTTAAACAAGATACAAATCACCTTTAGCTTCACGTCTTGGGCTTTGAACAAGACACCAAAACAACCTTTTTGCTCCCATAGAATAGGAGGAACTACGATCGCTTTGATTTCCCTGTTTCGTTAAACGGGAATACGTAGGCATAAGATTGAAAAATCTTAGCGAGCACACTAATCAAAAACCCAAAATCCCATACCTTCATATATCAATAGAAAAGCATCAGTCCTAACATCCTACCAATAGTCTAGACCTTTTGTTCTTAACAACATAACCTAAGAGAGACCCACAATCTTTGTAGCATCTGTAAACCAACAGTTATCTGTTTAAACTCAGTATGCAAGTAGGGTTAATTGGAGACATCTATTTCCCTTCCTTCATCAGCTTCAATAGGATAAAAAATGACTCGAACTGTAGTACCCCAAAAGCGATAGTGCTTCGCAACCATACATAAAACTCGCGTTACACAATTCATCATGGATTTTGAGTTATGGAATGATCAAAATCACAAAAAGTGAAAATGTCACTTTTTTCCAACACTTAGTGAACTTTTCACTAAGTCAGAATCTGCCTTCACTTTTCTCCAAATGTAGGGGCATTTTTCACTTGGATCCAAAAAGTATCAAAACCAATTATGATCAAACAGCTGTTGTATCATATAAGGGCTTTCCAAAATGGCCAAGAACATCACCAAACTCAACTTGAGTCATGAGATATGACAATGGCAACATGCCTTGCTGAAAACTGCCAAAGCAAGTCATATTTTGGAGTTTTACTAGATTTGCTCAAATTTTGCAAAGGGCAAGCAACTCTATCCATCTGAACACCTCAAGGGGCGACCAAGGAGGAACCAACTCTGATCCCAAGGCTCCCAAGTCTTTGGTACCAAAAATAGCATGCCAAACCTAGAAATGCCTAAAAGAGGGACAAGACTCCAATTTTGGATTGGAGCATTCAATGCATACATCATGGTGGCATAGACTGAGCCATTTCCAACTAAATTCAGTCAAGACTTATCCAAGCCAAGGGGACCAGCAGCCTGTGCCCTAACCTCTAGCCATTGGCCAAGACTTGGATTCTCATTGCTCAACATTGGCCAAACCTATGCAGCAGTTGCCATTCACTATTCCTTGTAAAACAAACTTGCTCTACTATAAATAGAGCTCTTTTGTGATCAGTTTGAGTACACCAAAGCCATCAAACAGATGCTTTCCTCAAAATCTCTTCTTTCACTCCAAATTTGCCTTCCAAAGCAAGTAACTATCGGGTTTTGAGTTTGAGAGAAATTCCAACCAAACCAATCACACACACCTCATAAACATCATATAGAAGTGATCCAAACACTCACATAACATCTGGAACACCAAAATCACAAAATCACCAGCCAACTGCTCGAGCCTTTGACAGATTTGCGGTTGAGGTGCCAAATCAAGTTCCAGCTCAAATCAATCCACTCCAAGCATCCAGACACACTCCATAACACCTAGGGAAACTGTCCATAACCTTGGAACCAAGTTGTAACACCTCTAACACAAAACACTATCACCAGCTGCAAGTGGTAAGCATGAGCTCTTCTAACTCTATGATCCATGCAATTTTTGCTGCACAATAATTTGGCCATATGTTCATAATCATGCATGGAGTGTTTTCCCTCAATCAATTGCATTATTTGAATCGTGTATGGAATTTCTGAACCTTCATGCAAATTTTAGGGTTCTTGAGGTTTCTCTTTGATTCCTTGTTCCATGTTTAAAATAAATGAAATTAAAGACCATAGACATGATCATGAGGTTGAAACGAGTAGATTGATATGTAGATTGCATGATATAATCAAGTATTCAGTGAGATTGGATAGAAAACGCAAATCTGCAGAAACAGAGGAAGGGCGCGTGCTCTTGCCATGTTCTTGGCGTCCTTTTTCAAATATTTGAATATTTAAATTTTGTGATTTTATTTAATTGATTCAAAATTTAATTTCTCTTTGAGTTTTAATGATTTTGAGTTGATTCTTTTTTTAATAATTCACAAAAATTTTAAAATATTTTATTTTACCAAAAAATCCCAAAAATATTATTTGTTTCATATAATTGATATTTTTGCAAAGAATTAATATTTTAATTGTTTTTGACAATTAAAATATTTTTTCCTTCTTGATTTTGCAAATTTTAATGACTTCTAATCATTTTGTAGGTCAAAACTTGATTTTTGAAACATTAATCCAAGATCACAATTTGTTTTCCACATGTTTAACAATTTTGATCATTTTTAATTGAATTTTTATTCAATTAAAATACATTTTGGGAAACAAATTAGGGTTTTTGATTAATTTAACCCTCATCAAACTTGTTCAAAACCTTTTAGGCCTCTAATAGAGGGTAAGACCAATTCCCCTTTAAACCAAAACAATTTTGGGCCTCAAATGTTGTATAAGTCCCGTTGTATTTCAAAAGTTCGGCGCGACCATCGCTCGTTTAAAACAAACCTTTTGGGCCTCTCCTCGAGCTATAAGACCCATTCAAAACTTTTTGGGCCTCTAGTAGAGTGTAAGACCCAACCATTTTTGAAAACCAAAATAATTTGGGCCTCTGTGTATTGTATAAGTCCCGATACCGTAAAAAATTCGGCGCGACCGTCGCCTTTTTAACAAATAAAACTTTTGGGCCTATCTTCGTGTCATAAGCCCCACCACTTGTATAAAAGTAAATCTTTGGGCCTCTTGAGCGAGTGTAAGACCCATCCCTTTGTACAGAAAACCTTTTTGGGCCTCAGTCACTTGTATAAGTCCCACTGTACAATTTCAAAACAACAGTGCAATCACTGGTAAAACCTTGGGCCTCTCCTTGAGCTGTAAGCCCCAACAATCTTTTCAAAGCACTTTCTCCTTTGATTTTGAATATAATATTATTATCAAAGCTTTCTTTGTTGAACAAACTAACCAAACAACATGGAAGCTCTACAACCGAGTAAGTGTTTACCCGCTTTCTTTATCCGCTTTCATATATACATAACTGTATTGTGGGGATGCTCACTGTAAGTCTCCTTTCACAAACTCTCATATACTTGTCAAATATCCACTGTGTAATACTAGTATAGTTATTTAGAGTTTCCCCGGCAACTACGTCTAGCACTAGGTAAAGCCGTGTTGATCGCTCTTAAATACAGTCAAAACTAGATCCCCATAGGATTACCAGACACAGTCTTCCCTCCTATTGGGGTTAAACAATATGGAGATGTGAAAGGCAACATTCTCGGTGAACCCTTTCTCAGACTGTCACCCTTAGAAGTTGTCAAAGAGACTATACTCCCCAGAGATGATCTTTTCTCCGTGAGTGGCATCTCTTGAGTTTCTTCCAAATTCTCGGACTTTCCTGGCTTGATCTATTCTCTGTGAATGGCATGTCTTGAACTTCTCGGGGTTTGGGGACCCACAGGCTTCTTAAAAGTACCTTAGAAATTGTCAAAGAAACTCTAACTCCCCAGAGATGATCTTTTCTCCGTGAATGGTGTCATACCCCAAATTTTGACCACTAAGATTTCCCATCATTGTGCAAATCATCATCACAATATGGATGAACCATCATGCCTCATCAAATGCCTCAAGGGTTATTGAGCATTCACTACAATTAAAATTAGGGTTTTAAGCCCTCTCAGAGCTTTAGACAAAGGATCAATCAAGAAATGACATGATCTTTAAGTTGTCTAACCTCTCAAACATCCACAAAGGATCAAGAAGGACTCCCACTTCAAGGATTAAGCACAAGGATGCTCCTTTCTAGGTGGATCAAGCCTCAAGATCGCCAGTGTCACCAAATTAGGGTTTTGGTCGACCAGGGCCTCCAGATGAAAATTTTCATCTGGGCACAGGCCAAAGATCCAAAACATAACCTAATATACTCCATGGAGCCTCATGGACCCAATCATCAAGTCAATTTTGCCTCTGGGGATGCATTAACTAAAAATCAGGAATTAGGGTTTCTTGACCTAATTCACCCCTAAGTTGAATTTTGGGACAAATCATGAACCAAGACCTCAAGATATGATATGAGGGTCTTTAATATACTATATTGATCCATTTGGAATAATGGATTAATCCAAGAATATTGAGCAACAAGTCTCAATTTCATCTGCACCACAATCAGGGTTTCGCGAGGAAAGTCAACTGTAACTTTGACTTTTGACCAGGACATGCTCCCAAAACCTAAGACATGATTCAATATACCCTATGACACCCATGGAACATGTTCATCAAGTTTGATTTAGGTCAAGGACATGATTTCCTGAAGAATTGCACAGTTTGGAATTCATCTGATAAAAAGTCAACTGTGCACAAAAGTCAACTTTGACTTTTTGAGATTTTTCGCCAAAATGGATTTTTAACCCTAAAATGATGTTAATGTATGATTTGAATCATCATTCATCAAGAAAAATCAAAGAAAGTGGGATAACTTATAAAAGGGGTAACCATAAAAACTTAGAAAAATTTCTAAGTTATGGAAAAAGTGACACTAATGTGCCAACTTTGGAGGACCATAACTCCTAAACCACAAGGCCATTGTTCCCCATTCAAAGCTTGATTTGTAGATCACATTGCCCTCTACAAAAGCTTCATACTAACCTATGTCCAAATTCCTCATGGATTTTGAGTTATGGAGTGATCAAAATCAAGAAAAGTCACTTTGTTCCAACACTTAGTGAAAATTTCACTAAGTCAGAATCTGCCTTTACTTTTTTTTCCAAATGTAGGGGGATTTTTCACTTGGATTCAAAAGAGATCAAAACCAAACATGTTCAAACAGTTATTGTATCATGTAAGGGCTTTCCAAAATGACCAAGAACATTACCAAATTCAATTTGAACCATGAGATATGACATTGGCAAGTTGCCTTGCTGAAATCTGCCAAGGCAAAGCAGATTTTTGCACTTTTGGTCGATTTGCCAAAATCAGCCAAATCCAAATGCTCCTATCCACTTGAACACCTCTGAGGATTGAATTTAAAGGGGACAATCACTGAGCCAAGCCTCCAAAGTCTTTGGAACAAGAAATAACATGTTGAACCTAGAATTGCCAAAATAGGGACAAGACTCCAATTTTGGATTAGAGCATTCAATGGAAGCATCAAGGTGGCATGAACTGAGCTCTTAGCAACTGAATTCAATCAAGACTTATCCAAGACCAAGGGGACCAGCAGCCTGTGCCCTAACCTCTAGTCAATGGCTAGAGGAGACTTGGATTTTCATTTGCCAACATTGGCCAAACCTACTCAGCAGTTGCCATTCACTATTCCTTGCAAAAAAAACTTGCTCTACTATAAATAGAGTTCAATTGTGATCAGTTTGAGTAGACCAAAGCCATCAAACAGATGCTTTCCTCAAAATCTCCTCTTTCACTCCAATTTTGCCTTCTAAGGCAAGTCACTATCGGGTTTTGAGTTTGAGAGCTTTTCCAATCAAACCAATCACACATACACCTCACATACATCATATAGAAGTGATCCAAACACTCACATAACATCTGGAACACAGATTTCACAAAATCACCAGCCAATTGCTCAAGTTCTTGACAGATTTGCAGTTGGGGTACCATCTCAAGTTCCAGATCATTTCAATCCATTCCAAGCATTCATACACACTCCATGGCACCTAGGGAAGCTATCCAGATCATTGGAACCTAGCTGTAACACCTCCAACACAAATCACGATCACCAGCTGCAAGTGACATGATCGTGAGGTTGAAACGAGTTTATTGGTATGTGGATTGCATGATATAATCAAGTATTCAGTGAGATTGGAGAGAAAATGCAAATCTGGGAAACTCAGAACACGTGCGTGTTCTTGCCTTTGTTCTTGGCGCCATTTTCCAACATTTGAATATTTGAATTTTGTGATTTTTATTTAATTGATTCAAAAATTAATTTCTCTCTGAGTTTTAATGATTTTGAGTTCATTCTTTTTTTAATAATTCACAAAAATGTTAAAATATTTTATTTTCCCAAAAAATCCCAAAAATATTATTTATTTTATATAATTGATATTTTTGCAAAGAATTAATGTTTTAATTGTTTTTAACATTTAAAATATTTTTTCCACCTTGATTTTGCAACTTTTAATGCCTTCTAATTATTTTGTAGGTCAATACTTAATTTTTGAAGCATTAATCCAAGATCACAATTTTTTTCCATATGTTAAACAATTTTGATCATTTTAATTGAATTTTTATTCAATTAAAACACATTTTGAAAACAAATTAGGGTTTTTGGATTAATTCAACCCTCATAAATCATTTTCAAAACACTTTGGGCCTCTAATAGAGTGTAAGACCCAATCCTTTGTAAATACAAAACTTTCTGGGCCTCACTTATTGTACAAGTCCCGTTGTATTTCAAAAAGTTCGACGCGATCATCGTCCGTTGAAAAAAACAAACCTTGGGCCTCTCCTCGAGCTATAAGACCCATTCAAAACTTCTTGGGCCTCTAATAGAGTGTAAGACCCAAACCACCTTTTAACCAAAACAATTTTGGGCCTCACTTATTGTATAAGTCCCTCTGCGTTAAAAGAAAACCTCGACGTGATCGCCATTTTTAACGAAAAATCATCTGGGCCTACCCTCGTGTTATAAGCCCCACTCTTTTTCTTTAAAAACCTTTTGGGCCTCTTGAGAGAGTGTAAGACCCATCCCTTTGTACAGAAAACTTTTTTGGGCCACAATCACTTGTATAAGTCCCTCTGTACAAATTTAACAGTGCGCTCACTGGTAAAACCCTGGGCCTCTCCTTCAGCTGTAAGCCCCAAATCTTTCTTTTTCAAAGCACTTTCTCCTTTGATTTTGAATATACTGTTGTTTTCAATCTGTCTTTGTTGAAAAACTAACCAAACAGCATGGAAGCTCTACAACCGAGTAAGTGTTTATACGCTTTCATTTACCGCTTTCATATACATATAACTGTATTGTGGGGCTGTTTCACTGTAAGTCTTCTTTCATAAACTCATATCAACTGTGTAATAATAATATAGATATTTAGAGTTTCTCCGGCAACTACGTCTAGAACTAGGTGATGCCGTTTTGTTTATTCGTAGAAATAGACAACTAGATCCCTAATAAAAATCACCAGGTACAGTTTTCTCTTCGGCTGTCCTCATTAGGAATTGTCAAGAAACTCTACTCCCAGAGATGAATGTATTCTCCGTGAATGGCATCTTTGAGTTTCTTCCAAATTCTCAAACTTTCCTGGCTTGATCTATTCTCTGTGAATAGCCTGTCTTGAATTTCTCGGGGTTTGGGGACCCACGGGCTTCTTAAAAGCATCGGCCTCCTCTTAGGCATCGTACAAGCGCCCACAGGCTTCCTAAAAGTAACCCCGCCTCCTCTTTGGCTTAGTATAAGGACCCGTCGGCTTCTTAGAAGTATTCACAGCCTTCTCTTAGGCTTCGTATAATGATCTCTTCCTCCGAGAATGATAGCCTCCTCTTGGGCTTAGTACAAGGACCCGTCAGCTTCTTAGAAGTATTCCAGCCTCCTCTTGGGCTTCGTACAAATTGTCCCGACGACCTCCTAGAGGTATAGGAACAGAACTTAGTCATCTTCATAGAATAGTCCTTTCATAGAGTCTACTACTGTTTCTCAAAGCATAGTACAAAAGATGAAACTCTAGACTCGGACAGTCTAATATCCTTGAAGTGACCCCTTCGTTAAATAGGAAGGAAACCTGTAGACTCGGGCAGTCTCAATACCCTTTGGATTTCCCATTTCCTCAAAGAATAGGGAATAAACCTAATCCTTGAATCAAAATCCCTGAGTGCCAACATTACTCATATAAGAACTGATTTTCTCTTTTAAAATCAGTATATTGGATCTGTCACTCAACTGAAACAGTTACAATAGCCTCCTCTTGGGCTTTGTACAATGATTCTCCCCAGCGAAGCTAACAATTTTAGCCTTCATCTCGGGCTTCGTACAAGATACAAAAGACTCCCTCGTTGAGTCAAACAATGTTTAGCCTCCCTCTCGGGCTTTGTACGAGACACATAAGAGACTCCCTCGTTGAGTCAATCACCCATTTCGCCTCCATCTCGGGCTTTATACGAGATACAAAAAGGTTCTTATTGAGCCAAACAAATTTTAGCCTCTCTCTCGGGCTTTGTACGAGATACAAAAACACTCTCTTATTGAGTATAAAAGATCCTCTTGTAGGATCAACCCCTTTTAGCCTCTCTCTCGGGCTTTGTACGAGACACATACTAGCCTCCTCTTAGGCTTTGTATAAGAAAACCACTAGTTGATCCAATCAACCTTTTAGCATCAAAGTTGTGCCTCGTTCACTGTACACAAACATCAACAACTCCTTCCCCCTCATCTAATTGCTGTAAGCGGCAAACCTCTGGATCATCTACATCCATGCCACTGTCCCTCTTTTAGCATGAGAAATTCCTAAGGAAAGATAGCATTGCTCTACACTGAGTTAAAGTTTTCTCCTTCAGGTTAAAATCTCCTATAAAGGAAATTATGGCATTTCTGGATTCGCATATCCCGGTTAAAGTAATTCTCCTTTATAAACAGTTGTGACATACGACCCCTTCTTTAGAGATGACAAATTCTCTCTAAAGTCAACACCCTTTTAGCTTCACATCTTGGGCTTTGAACAAGATACAAACAGACCTTTTAGCTTCACATCTTGGGCTTCGAACAAGATACAAACACCTTTCGCTTCACGTCTTGGGCTTTGAACAAGACACCAAAACCCATTTCCTCCCATAGAATAGGTGGAACTACGAACGCTCTGATTTCCCTATTTCGGTAAACGGGAATACGTAGGCATAAGATTGAAAGAAAAAAAATCTTAGCGAGCACACTAAACAAAAACCCTAAATCCCATACTCTCATATATCTATCAAAAAGCATCTGTCCTAACATCTCAACCGATAGCCTAAACCACCTCTTTTCGAAAATAAATAACCAAGGAGAGACCCCGAATCTTTGTAGCATCCGTAAACCAACAGTTTTGACTGTTTAACCTCAGTATGCAAGCAGGGTTAGTAAACAGCAAATACAAGATAATAGTAAACACCCAATGAAAGAAAAGCAAACAAGCGCTAGGATTGACTCGCTTAGGATGGACCAGCAATAGGTCAACCTTTCCCCAGCAGAGTCGCCAGCTGTCGCTCCCGGGATTTTCATCCTAGTACAAACGCGAAAGTGGCACCGAAACAGAGTCGCCAGCAATGTGTATTTATCCCATGAGAGGGAAAGGAAACACCGCATAAACCTGAAGGAAGGAAAGAGCATGGTCTTACGACCAAGAGAAGTGGGTAAGGGAGTCGGTTACGCGAGAGGAAGGTATTAGCATCCCCTCGCGTCCATCGTACCCGATGGGATCCACGCTTGCTGCTTCAATCAAAGGGTGATAGAAAAGGATACTGGAAAAGGAACTGCTAAAGGAATGGAAAAGGAAAGGAGAGAGAAAAAGAAACAAATGTAGGGAAAATAAAAGAAGTGCTCGCATGGGCCCTACCCCACTGCCTACGTATCTCATCGGGAGCATGAGAATCAGAGCGACGTAGTTCCCCTCACTAGGGATGGATTGTTTGTGTTTTTTAATGGAATATGTCAACGTTCGCGTCCTAGCAGTTTAGGTGTTGCAGCTCGCTGTAGGGAGACTTAGGCGTTACCTGTTGGCGGTAGAACGGAAATGACGCATTCTTAAGGAATGATTGAAAGAGATGAGGAAAGAATTCCCGAAGGAAAGACGTTATTGTTTGTTTTTGTCTTTTAAGAGTTTTTTTTTCATTTGTTTGCACATGATAGTGTATCTAAATCTTGATCATTGGAATGTGTACATTCTCACATTCCAAGATGGAATGAGTAAGAAAGCACACTAAGGGTGAAGAAGACCCCCACACTTAGTTCCAATTGTCAAGTTTCAAACACACTAGCATATTTGTGTTTATTAAGTGTTTTTGTTATTTATGAAATGAAGAAGTGTTTTTTATTATTCGTACCTTCAACAATTATTGCATTTAAGTCCCTCATGCAAGATCAAATGTTTAACACATTGACCCAAGATGGGCTATATGCTACACATTATAAGATTATAAGAGAAGACCCCTTATAATCTTTTCTTTGTATGAAAGGCCTAAATGCAATAAATGCTTACCTTTATTAAGTATTTTACATTTTTCTTTGAGGTGAGAAAGAGAGACTCAAGAGAGGAGCAAAGGTAAAATCTATATGAACTAAGACTCAAACCTAATTGAAGATTAAAGGGAGTGGTCCTAATGGTTTATGAGGTTTCAACCTAAAGTCTAAAGAAATAAAGAATTAAACAATTCACTTCTAAAGTAGAAGATGAATTGTAATTCAAAAGGGGAAGTGATGAGTTATTAAGAGAAAGCACATAAGTGCTTAACAAAACACAAGATGGAATTGTAAAAGATGAAGGGATAGAAGTTTGAATGTGGATTCCTTATCCACACTCAATTGCAGCTTACCAAAGCCCCTACATGGTTAGTGAACATGTATAAGAAGTATAAGAAGTAAAAGAACATTTAATGCACCATAAAACTTAAAAGAATTAGATGAGAAATCAAATCCTATTGGTCACAACCAGCATGTGCATCATATGGAAAACAAATGATTATTATCATGCAAGTCCAAGTGGATAGGCAACAAACATCATCCATGACATTAGAACAAGCTACCATAAGAAAAGGGAGAATGAAAGATGAAAAGAAATGGAAGAAACATGCCTAAATGGAACATGTAATCCAAGGATCAGAATTGAAATGAAATAAAAAATGATTCACAAACATCTCACAAGTATTCATGCATGACACATCAAAACATTTAAGAAGTGATAGAAGAGGTAGAATTGAAATGGAAGTCAAAAAAAGAAAAGTGCAAACACAACATGTTAAAGGTGCACAAGGTTCAAATGATAATCAACATGCAAAGATGACATATAATATGTATCAATGACCTATTATGTCACATGAATGGTTCACCAAATATGCAAATGATCATGCAAGTATGTACAAAAGAAATCATGTAAACATGCACAAATATTAAGATGATATGACATGTTATTATGCTTCAAAGGTAATGCATTAAACAAAAATTAGATGGCCTCATGGAAATTAAGCAAGCATGGTTTAAAGATACACAAATCAGAAGTGAATCATATACCAAAATAACATGCAAGAAATCAAGGCAAAAAGGCTTTATACAATGCACTTAGGTCAAGTATACACATCATACAAAGTAACACAAAAATGAACACCAAACATGCCATAAAATGACCTAAAAAATCGAATAAAAATCACTTAACATACCTCAAGATGCTAATGACTCAATGCAAAAAGAAGAGCATCAAAACAACTTTTAATGATTGAGAACAAAAACGCACAAATTTATGTATCACATTAAGCATGCACACCAAAGAAATTCAAAGAAAAATAAGGAACAGGGGCAAAATGGTCATAAAATCAAGAAATAAAATCATGGAAAATTTCCTAAATGTTTTAATGATACTCATGAATTTTTGTGGAATTTTATGATGATATTTGGTATTTTTAAAAATTAAAAAGTAAACGTGCATAAAAAATGGAAAAAAAAAATGAAATGTAAAGGGAAGGGGAGGTGCAAACATAGCAAATCCACAGTTCAATACGTTTGGGCTTTAGAAAATGGAGGTGTGAATAGCATTATATCTTAAGTCCAATTCAGAAATGCGCACATGACTGGCACATGATTTTTAATGTGCTGTCACCACTAGGACCACACGATCATGAGCAATGAACGATCACGATTAAAACGTGACAAAACCCTAACAAATCAAGTCACCGGCCGGAGGGGACCTCCGGTCACCTTCTCCGGCCAAAAGCCACCACCTGCAACCCTCACTCTTCACCAAAAAGCACAAATCATATACCAAAATGAAGCTGAGCTAACGCAGATCATAGATTCAGTGACAAAATACACAAACAGCTCATGACATGAAAGAACCGAGCCAAGGAAGATTTGCCCTAACATTTCAACTATGCCTCTAAAGGCCTATCAACTAGCCAGACAAGTTCTTGAGCTTATAGGAAGCTGCAAGAACCTGAAAACCAACTCACATCAAGTCTATAATGGATGAAACTCGTACTTGAATATTGGAGATTTGAAAATGCTCTTCAGAAAACCAGAGATCTTAGCTTCCTCTTCAACCTTGGAGCTTCACGAACTTAGCAAAATAAATGCTATACAACCAATGGTCTTGAGAGCAGAGAGATTCAATATTGAACAACGCTTGTGAAAACTTGAGGACTGTGTAGAAAAACTTCAATCCAATGCCATTGATGATGATGAAGATGATGAAGATGAAGTAAATGAAGGAAAGATGGTGAAGCTCGTGTGAAATCAGAGGTAAAGTAGAGAGAATGTGAGAGAGAGTGGAAGTAAAAAATGAAAGAAATGAAGCTAGCTCTGAAATTTGAGAGAGTGATTTCTATTTATAATGTGAGCTAACTATGGTTTAGTGAGTGGAGTTAAATGAGTTAGCATGGTTAAACTGAGTGCACCCTAACTAACTGAGGCAAGTTAGTTAGGGCGAGTTATCCATGGCTGTAATTGTGTGATGATGGTTCATGGTGAGTTATGGTGGGAATGAAGAGAAACTGGTGTGGCACGGCTGGTACAGCATGAAGCTTGTTCAACAAGTTGTTTTTTTTCCATTCTTATGTATTATGAAGCACGTGGCATTATGAATGTGATGAGTGTTTGGTTTAATGAGGAAAGAAATGAGAAAGTGTTTGTGGTGTGTGTGAACCAAATTATGCATCATGCTGTCAATGTATCCATGCCAACATAGGGTAGTTTGTGGAGGTTTTTCTCTCTACTCAATGACTACATTAGGGAGTTTAGGGGTTCATTGGAAAGAGGATGCGTTGGAGCACAATATTGATTTGGAAATTGAAGTGAAATGAGGTCTCAAACATGTCTAAAAATGACCTTAAACAGATGGACCAAGAACTGGTACATGGGTGCGCAGACTTGTGGCCTGACCTGGTTGTGACCTGGTCAAATTTCAGTTGCAATGACCATTCTTTGAGCCATCATAACTCCTTAACCTTTGATCAGATGAAAAATTGATAAACACCAACTTTGAAGATCTCACATAGAGGAACAACTTTGATGTTGAAAGATTTTCCATTTGAAGCCTCTAATCATGAGTAATTGATCAATACATTTGGCCCACCAAGTGTTTGTGAAAATGACACGCGCGTGACCTGAAAATTGACCAAGCTGACTTGCATTTTGCCCTAGTTTTCCCCAACTTTGATCATCCATATCTCACTCAATTTTTATCCAATAGAGATATTCCACATATGGATGTGAAGCTTAAAACAAGATCTTTTGTTGTGGCCTGGTGGAATTTTCATTTGGTGCTTAAATTTTAAATGGCCTTGGCTCAAACTCTGATGCAAAATGGCCAAAACTTGCTATTTTTAGTAACCCTTCTTCTTCCAAAAATGGCAACTTTCCACCTCTTGATTTTTTCATGATTCCTTTGGAGTTTCTTGACCAAATTTTGTTCATTGGGCACATATAACATGAATTTTATGGATTTGGCCTCAAAAAGTCAAGAGTTGACTTTTTTCTCTGATTATTTGATTTGGCCCCAATTTCCCTGATTTTTTATCTTTCTTCCAATTGAACCACTTCTGAAACCAATTGAGAGGCAATTTTCCATACACATACACTTAAGAACATGTAGAATACCATGACATCAAGTTTTGTCCAAAAAATCAAAGATTCTCTGATTTAATGGGAAACCCTAGTTTTGGTGCCCACCTCCTAGGAGAAAAATGTGCAGTCTTCAATTTCAAATTCCTCAGAGTATGTTGTGTATCCTCTTAAAGGATGATGGGATATACCATTTGAGGATGATTTTGGATCAATGAGCTATCTCTTTTGAGGGTTTTTCTTTCAATTTTTGAACCTCTTGCATGTTGAAGTATGTATTGCTTCAATCTCCCATTGGATCTCACTTCCTTGAGATTGTGGATGATCAATTGAGATGGTATGAGACATGAGAGACTCTTGGCTTGCCTGGAGGCAACTTGATTGACCTCTTTGAGCTTTGAATGATCCCTTGATTGTCCATCTTCCCCCTGATCACATGCCTTGATGGTGAGAGGAATGCTATGCTTCATTTTTCTATGTTAAATGCAATGCAATGCTAATGAGATGGATATGATATGATAGATGATAGTGCTATGCTAAGATGCAAAAAGGGGAGAGCAAATTTTGGGGTATTACAGCTGCCCATATTCAAACACTGTAGACCTGAATGCCTGAAAGCGAATGCTTTCAAACTTTCAAGGTATATAGTGATTGAATACCAAATATAACCGAAAATTTGCTCTGGATGATGAAAAAGAAAAGGGATATAAACCCAATGCGATTGTTGGATTGAATCTTCAAATGAACATTGTCGGAGAGATCTGTCTTTTGAACGATGACAGGCGACTACTGGCTTGCCATACCGCTGGTGGACTTTAATAATGTCTTTTGTACGGCGCCAGACGACTACTGGCTTGCCACACTGCTGGTGGACTTTAATAATGTCTTTTGTACGACGCCAGACGACTACTGGCTTGCCACACTGCTGGTGGACTTTAATAACGTCTTTTGTACGACGCCAGACGACTACTGGCTTGCCACACTGCTGGTGGAATTTAATGATGTCTTTTGTACGACGCCAGACGACTACTGGCTTGCCACACTGCTGGTGGACTTTAATAATGTCTTTTGTACGATGCCAGACGACTACTGGCTTGCCACACTGCTGGTGGACTTTAATAACGTCTTTTGTACGACGCCAGACGACTACTGGCTTGCCACACTGCTGGTGGACTTTAATAATGTCTTTTGTACGACGCCAGACGACTACTGGCTTGCCACACTGCTGGTGGACTTTAATAATGTCTTTTGTACGATGCCAGATGACTACTGGCTTGCCACACTGCTGGTGGACTTTAGTGCTTACCCAACTGTCGTTGGAAGCTTAAAATTGTCAGATGATCACTCCACCTGCTGGAATAACATGACCAAACTGTACGCATGCCAAAAATAAATTGGACTTTGGATTGTAAATGAGCATTGTTGAGAATTACACCACTTGCTGGGTAATATCATACGTTGACCCCTTGCTGAAGGAGAGATTCTGTTGATCTCTTTAAACCCTGTTGGGGAACCTACCGCGACTCGGCTGGGGAGTATAGCAGACAAGATTCAATGCTGAACTCTGTGAGGGTACCATTACCGGAGATGCGATCTTGCTGGGGATCAGGGCTACTCTGCCGGGGATATGCAAATCTTGGTTGAAAGATAATCCGTTGCAACATGCTGAGAGAGGGTCCCTAGAGATCTGTTAGGGGAACCCAAAGTAATTCCTCGGTAATCTGCTGAGGAAGATGACTGTCGAGTTTAGGATAAATGTCGCAATGCCCTATGTTGGGCAAACTTTCCCTTTGACGACTCCGCTGGGGATAATGAGTTTACACACACTTTGCTAGAGAAAACTGCTTTAAAGCGTCTCGTGCTGAGGAATTCCCTTTTAAGAGGATTTTACAGAAGACCAAGTGTCTCCAAACTCTACTGGGGATATTAGATCTGGAACATCTTCTGCCGGGGAAATAACATGCCCCAGGCTTGGGAGGGTCAATAACTCCGCTGGGGATTATTCTTCGACAAATTTCCCATGCCGAAACCTGCGGGAAACATGATACTACCACTTGGTGGTACATCCTGCCAAGAGTAAACTCCACAAGGGATGTTAGTACTACAAGTTTCGTCTCTTAAGAGGATTTTATAGAAAACCAAACGTTTTCAAACTCTTAGACAAACACTCTGCCTTGAACTACCTTTCACATCGTCTGCAAGGTACCGGAGGATTGGCACTCGTTATTGACCCGGAGTCTTCACTGCATTAATAACCGTTATCAACACAGAAGAAATCCATCTTCGAATACCGTTGCCGTCACGAAACTCGGTGGGATCTCTTGAATGGAAGAATCGACTTAATAAGTTACAACAGTATCAAGTCATAGCAAATATCTGCTCGTGGTTACGATCATGCTGCTTGGATCAATCGCGCTCATTACCTGTAACAGAAAAAGAATATGCACATGCCCCAGGATATTGCGTGGTCTTTTGAGTCCACCATCCAAGGTTGTCCAACAAGCAAAGTAATTTTAATCGTCTTTTTGTGCATGCTTTTGCAAGGCCAATATATTTTCAAAGTAATGTTTTATTATAAAAAATTGGACGTTTTTGCAAACAAAACAGTAAAATGAAAATAAAAGCTCGTGACTGAATATTCAATTTTATTGACGAAATGCCAAAAATTGGCGAATTTACAATCAGAAGCAAACCCCTGAAAGAGGCGATTGCCATAAAATTGAGAAAATAAATCTATCCTAATGATAATGCGGAAATTGGTTTCCAACTGATTTCTGATCTTGTTATAGCCAGTATGTATTCCAACTCTCCTGATTATCTTTGCCTTCAGAAGCTCATGATCGGACCAATTCCTCCTTTGGAATTTTGCCAGTTTGCTGAAGAGTAGAAAACGTACAGATTAATTCAGACTGCAGTCATTCACTTTAATCCCTCTTTTGTGTGGATCGCCTTTTCAGGTTTTCAATCCACCGGGATACCCTTTTTTGCCTAAGTTGCCCTTTCGGATTTTCAACTTACCGGGTGTACAATTCTTTTCATTTATATCCCTAATTTTTGCCCGAACCTTTATTCTGTTTTTGGTTCGCCGGGATGCCCTTTTTTGCCTGGATTCTTCTTCTTTATTTTTTTTTATCTAGCGGGTCTCTTTATACGAAGTATTTTTTAACTGCATCTGAATTAACAGGGGATGAAAAATCTTCACCATCCATGGTTGTCAGCAACAAGGCTCCTCCTGAGAAGACCTTTTTTACCACGAACGGACCTTCATAGTTAGGAGTCCATTTGCCCCTGTGATCTGTACTCGGAGGAAGTATTCTCTTGATTACCACATCCCCGACTTTGTAGACTTGAGGTCAAACCTTTTGATCGAATGCCCTCTTCATTCTGCGCTGATATAACTGGCAATGGCATACCGCTGCTAAACGTTTTTCCTCAATAAGGCTCAGCTGATCAAATCTAGTTCGCACCCATTCAGCTTCATCTAGCTTAACATCCATCAATACTCGGAGAGAGGGGATCTCAACTTCTATCGGTAGAACTGCCTCCATACCATATACAAGCGAGTATGGTGTTGCCCTAGTGGACGTGCGGACTGATGTTCGATACCCATGCAAAGCCAGTGGTAACATCTCATGCCAATCTTTGTATGTGACAACCATCTTCTGCACAATCTTCTTGATATTTTTGTTGGCCGCTTCGACCGCGCCGTTCATCTTCTGGCGGTACGGAGAAGAATTGTGGTGCTCAATTTTGAAGTCCCGGCATAGCTCAGCCATCATCTTGTTGTTCAAATTAGAACCATTATCAGTAATGATTCTTTCGGGCACTCCATATCGACAAATGATATCTCGCTTCAAGAAACGAGCCACTACTTGCTTAGTGACATTGGCGTAAGATGCTGCTTCAACCCATTTAGTGAAGTAATCAATGGCGACCAAGATGAAACGATGGCCGTTTGAAGCAGTAGGCTCAATTTTCCCGATCATATCAATGCCCCACATTGCAAATGGCCACGGAGAGGACATGATACTCAACGGATTGGGAGGAACGTGCACTTTGTCTGCATAGATCTGGCATTTGTGACACTTGCGAGCATACTTGCAGCAATCTGACTCCATGGTCAGCCAATAATACCCTAATCTCAACAATTTCTTAGCCATCGCATGTCCTCCGGCATGGGTACCGAAAGAGCCTTCATGCACTTCAATCATCAACAGGTCTGCCTCGTGTCTATCCACACATCTGAGCAAAACCGTGTCAAAATTTCTTTTATACAGCACACCATCTTTGTTCAAGAAGAAACTACCAGCTAGCCTTCTTAATGTCTTCTTGTCATTGGAAGATGCCCCAGGCGGGTATTCTTGATTTTTTAAGAAGCATTTGATGTCATGGTACCAAGGCTTATCGTCAGACACTGCATCAACCTCAAACACAAAAGCAGGCCTATCAAGACGAGATACATCAATCCTGGGCACAAAGTTCCAACCATGCACTTTGATCATCGAAGAGATAGTGGCCAAGGCATCTGCAAACTTATTTTCCTCTCTAGGAACATGGTACAACTTGACAGTTGTAAAGAAGGTCAGCAATCTCCTCGTATAATCTCTATACGGAATCAAATTTTGCTGATGTGTGTGCCAAGTTCCCTTTACTTGATTGATTACCAGTGCTGAATCACCAAAGATATCGAGGGTCTTGATTCGTAAATCAATAGCTTCCTCGATCCCTAATATGCAAGCTTCGTATTCTGCTTCATTGTTGGTACACCCGAAAGTTACTCGGGCAGTGAAGGGCATGTGAACACCTTCTGGCGTAATAAGGACTGCACCAACTCCGCACCCATTCATATTAACTGCCCCATCAAACATCAAACTCCATTTGGACTCAGGATCAGGCCCCTCCTCCAGAAGTGGTTCCTCGCAGTCTTTCGCTTTGAGAAACATGATGTCCTCATCAGGGAAATCAAATCTCATGGGCTGGTAATCATCAAGAGGCTGTTGCGCAAGATAATCTGACAGTATACTTCCTTTGATTGCCTTTTGCGAAGTAAATTGAATATCGTACTCTGTCAGTACCATCTGCCACCTTGTAACTCTGCCTGTAAGTGCTGGTTTCTCAAAAATATACTTGACAGGATCCAATTTAGAGATCAACAGGGTTGTATGTGTGAGCATGTATTGTCTCAATCGCTTGGCGGCCCATGCGAGTGCACAGCATGTCTTCTCAAGCATTGAATAACGCGATTCACAATCTGTAAATTTCTTGCTCAGGTAGTAGATAGCATGTTCTTTCCTACCTGTCTCGTCGTGTTGACCGAGAACACAACCCATGGATCCTTCGAGCACTGTCAAGTACATAATCAGTGGTCTCCCTTGAACTGGAGGTATCAGAATTGGAGGTTCCTGCAAATATCTTTTTATTTTATCGAATGCATTTTGACAATCATCATTCCACCTGACCGTTTGATCTTTTCTTAGCATTTTGAATATCGGTTCGCAAGTGGCAGTTAGGTGAGATATGAACCTTGAAATGTAGTTCAATCTTCCTAGAAAGCCGCGAACTTCTTTCTCAGTCTTTGGTACAGGCATATCTTGTATAGCTTTCACTTTAGCAGGGTCAACCTCTATCCTTTTTTCACTGACAATGAAACCAAGCAATTTTCCGGACCGCACGCCGAAAGTACACTTGTTAGGATTCAGTCTCAACCTGAATTTCCTCAGCCTCTCAAATAACTTCTTCAAGTTGATCAGATGTTCCTCTTCTGTCTTTGATTTAGCAATCATGTCATCCACATAGCACTCGATCTCTTTATGAATTAGATCGTGGAATAACGTCACCATTGCTCTTTGATAGGTTACCCCTGCGTTCTTCAACCCAAAAGGCATTACCTTGTAACAGAAGGTACCCCACGGGGTAATGAATGTTGTCTTCTCCATGTCTTCAGGCGCCATCTTTATCTGATTGTACCCGGAGAATCCATCCATAAATGAGAACACTGAAAACTGAGCGGTATTATCAACCAGCACATCAATATGAGGGAGTGGAAAATCATCTTTAGGGCTCGCCCTGTTGAGATCTCTGTAATCCACACACATTCTGACTTTACCATCTTTCTTCGGCACCGGTACTATATTGGCCACCCAGGGAGGATAGTTGGTTACCGCCAGAAAGCCTGCATCCAACTGTTTCTGTACTTCTTCCTTGATCTTCAAAGCCATTTCGGGTTTTGTCCTGCGCAGCTTCTGCTTGACCGGTGGGCAGCTCTCTTTCAATGGTAGTCTATGCACAACTATGTCTGTATCTAAACCTGGCATATCTTGGTATGACCAAGCAAAGATGTCAACGTATTCACGTAGCATGACTATCAGCTCTTGCTTTACATCAGCCCGCAGACTCGCACCAATCTTGATCTCTTTCTTGCTTTCCTCTGACCCAATATTGATGATCTCAAGAGCTTCCTGATGAGGCTGAATGGTCTTCTCTTCCTGTTTTAACAACCTAGCCAACTCTTCCGGGAGTTCATAGTCTTCATCACTTTCTTCCTCAGCTTGATAGATCGGATTGTCGAAATCATACGTGGGCATAACAGAATCATTTTCAGAGAAATCCACAGAATCCAGTCTGCATGATTGGGTTTATGCTTTATTTTAGATTATTTTTGCTTGAAAACAAAAGAAAAGAAAGTGCATTATCATTTTTAATTTTCTTTGTGCAAAAATAAAAATAAAGAAAGAATAAAGGAACACAAATTTGTAAACAAAAACGTCCTTTTATTGATATTTGAACATTATATGAGAAAATATGGTGGCCCTACAAATGGATCCTCACACCTTGGGCAGAGTGTGGGATTTCATGCATTATGAAATACAAGAATTGTTACTCTGCATGATGAACCACATGAACGATTTCTTCGCTAGACCAATTTCGCAACGCCTCGCCTGGAGCCAGTGCATATACCCATCTGTCCAGATAATCTGAGCTTTCAGCGTCATCTTCTATTGCTAAGCAGGACTGGTTGGGATTGATAATTCCTCCACTGTTGAAGTTGATTGGCCCACGGAATCGGGGAACTGGCGTCCGGCCCGGCTGGTATCCAATGCCAAACTTATCTTCTTTCACGAACACATCTATAGCTTTGCCCCAGCCTTGGGCATTCCCGCTTTCGACCACTTCTCTGGCCTGCTTGTACGACGCAATTGATGCACTCGGCCCACCTGGCACATTCGACACCACCGCTGCTGAAGTAGATTCTGGTAAGTTATTGACATTCAGGGCTTCAAAAGATTGGCACAATGTTTCATGAATCTCTCCATCCATTTCCACATATTTAAAAGTGGATAAATGACTCACGAATATATCCTCCTCGCCGCAAACAGTAACCACTTGACCCTCGAACACCTACTTGAGCTTCTGATGAAGTGTGGAGGTAACTGCGCCTGCTGCGTGAATCCACGGTCGGCCCAACAAACAGCTATAAGCAGGCTGAATGTCCATAACATGAAAAGTCGTCTTGAATATCTGTGGACCAACCTGTATTGGTAATTCAACCTCCCCAAACACCGATCTTTGGGATCCATCGAAAGTTCTCACAATCAGATCGCTGGGTCTCAGAACCAATCCATCTACTTCGATTTTCATCAGGGCTTTTTTGGGTAACACATTTAAGGAAGAACCTGTGTCAACCAGCACATGCGACAAAACTGCTCCTTTGCATTCAAGTGTGATGTGCAGTGCTTTGTTGTGGTTACGTCCATCTGGTGTCAAATCCCTGTTCGTAAATCCCAACCCGTGGCTCACATTCACATTAGAAATTACCCCCTCCAACTGATTCACTGTAATCTCTTGGGGAACGTATGCCATATTCAGAACTTTCAACAAGGCAGCCCGATGTGCGTCTGAACTCATTAACAGGGATAATATCGAAATTTTAGAGGGTGTCTGATTAAGTTGATCAATGATCTTGTAATCACTCTTTTTGATAACCCTCATAAATTCCTCAACATCATTATCAAAATTGACTTTAGGGTCCTCTTCCTGAGCAGGCACCTTGTCATCAACAACCTGTTTTCCTTTCGCTCTTGCAGCGGCTTCAGCCTCTTTATCATTCCTTAGAGTCTGGGGAGCAAACAGTCGACCGCTCCTAGTGAAACCACTTGGTCCACTGACATTCTCAATGCTAGTACCAACAGCCTCTGCCTTCTGCCGACTCCCTCCTTGATGAGTATCAGTTCCATATTGCCATGGAACTGCCCTATTAGACACATAAGCAGCCGATTCAGGAACTATAATCGTGACTGGTCTCGGCCTCTCGGGCACGATGATAGCAACAGGCTCCTCAACAGGTACCTGTATCTCGACTGGATTATAGTAAATGGTAACGGCAGAAACATCCTGTTCTTTCTCTACTTTATCAAACTGAAGACTTCCCTCATCCATAAGATCCTGCAGTCCAACTCTCAACTTACTGCAGCCATTAACCTGCTTTGAACAATCCTCGCAATCAGAGGCGCATCCAGGAAATACCTTTCCTTTTAACAGACGTTCTTTTACAATCAACAGCGGAGTCTTCACCAAATTAACATCAGTAATCAAATTCAACTTCTCGCCATCAAAAATGGCATTTGTGCCTGCACCTCCATGATGAGGCATTGGATTGTCACGAACATTCGGCGGCCTAGAGAAGTTGATAGCTTTTGCGTCGATCAGATCTTGAACCTTATGTTGAAAGGTCCAGCACTTTTCTATTGAATGACCTGGCGCGCCAGAATGAAATTCACATCGAACATTAGCATCGTACCCTTGAGGCAACTTTCCGGAATCCAGCGGCTTCATAGTCCGAAGTTCAACCAACTTCTCTTTAAGCAGTTGTGCAACAAAGCGGCATATGTCATAGGCAAGGGATCAAACTTACGGTCCCTTTGTCTATTGTTCTGAAATCGGGGTCTACCTTGCTGATCTGGTGTTTGCTGTCCAGCTGGAACCGGAATGGTTACCGCATCCACCTGATGATAGGACTGATTCCTTCCTCTGCCCCCTCCTCTATACACAGCACTGGACTCCCCTTCTCTTTTCCTTGGTCCATTGGCAAAGGGTTTCTTTGAATTTGAAGCAACATCTTGAATCTTACCCAATTTCAACAGACTTTCTATTCGTTCCCCAGCAACGACAATGTCGGCAAACCCGGTGGAAGGACATGCAGCAAGTCTATCCAAATACATCCCTTGAAGTGTACTCATGAACATATCAGCAATCTCACGATCACCCAAAGGTGGTTGAACTCGAGCAGCCAATTCTCTCCATCTCTATGCGTACTGCTTAAAGCCCTCCTTGTTATCCTGAGTCATACTCTGCAATTGAGTACGATTAGGTGCCATGTCCAGATTATATTGATACTGCTTCAGAAAAGCAGCGCACAAATCTTTCCAACTCCTTATATGAACCCTGTCCAGCTTAATGTACCATTCCAGGGAAGCGCCTGACAGGCTATCCTGGAAAAAATACATCCAGAGCTTTTGGTCCTCGGTGTAAGCGGCAATCTTGCGATTGTAAGCTTGCAAATGTGTTTTGGGACAGGTACTGCTGTTGTACTTATCCAAAGCAGGAAGCTTGAACTTGGGGGGAATTCGCACACCCTGCACGAGACCCATGTCTTCTACATCAATTCCAAGAGGATTTTGGCTCTCAATAGCCTTGAGTCTTTCATCCAGCCCTTCATACTTCCGGTCGTCATTGTAGAAACCCATGTCATTGTTGAATGCAGTGAACTGGTCCTCCTGACCATCCTCATTGTTATCAAGTCCCAGATGTACCCCACCAGCAGGGATTGTGCCAACAGGAGGAGTGCGCACGTTGCGATTTGGGATTTCAGTTTCCAGCCTCTGGATAGTGGTTCTCATAGCTTCTTGTCCAATCCTCATGTTTTCTTGACCGGTCCTCAGCTCTTGCTGACCTTGAGCAATCCCCTGCATGAGGTTCATGAACTGTTCCATCCTTCCCCTCAAATCGGCTAACTCTGTCTGAACTTGCTCCATTACTCTTGCTTGATTGCGTCGGGTAGAATATCGGTGAACTGGGGTATCAGCTATTGTGCCTGAAAACCAAATAAAGGTTAGCAGGCGCCTGCAAAAGGAAAACCTGCAATGCAAAAATGATATGCAAATGCAAATGCAAAGTTATGTTTGTCATTTCAAAATGCTTTTCATATCCTGATTCCAATCGTAACCAAGAATTCCTGAAGACCAGGAGTCATGATTACAGAGTTTTGCCATGAAGAGATATTCATATACATCGATCACGGATGTCTGAAGACCAGAAATAGTGATTTGGTAGTGTGCTAGTGTGCAGATATCACATCACATATATCTGAAGATCAGAAATTGTGAACAGAAGTAACCCATTTTATACAAATTCCCAAAACTTCTCAAGCACGTTTGTCGTAGTTTCAGCAACAAAATAGAAAACAGCCAATCAAATGGATCCATCAACAATTCTGATGGTAACCATTGCAAATTACAAAGAAATGACAAAAATCACTAATCCGACAACTCTACATCTTTCAGCTTCTGACTGGAGTACTTAATCTCTTCAAACAGGATGCGGGTACGCTGATGATGCAGCTTCTCAATCAGCTCTTTAATCACTGCGTCCCTTTTTTCCAATGCATCCTCTAATGACCCCACGTGCATCAGCAAGGCTTCATCTTCATTGGCTCCTTTGCGCCTCTTGATTCCGGCTTGAATTTTAACCAGTTTCAGCTCTGCTGTGACCTCTCCAAACTCCTTATTGGTGATTTTCAGCTTACCTTCAGCATTTCTCACTTGTTCTTGACTTTTGCCAAGATCTTCTCGATACTTTCTTCTCTCCACGTGCGCTTTCTTCAGCTCTTCATCTTTATCTTTTAGCTGGGCCTGTAATTCGGAGTTCTCAATTTTGACCTCATCCCAAGCTTGATGGAGTTTAGCTAACGAATCCTTGCTTCGGGCCAGCGCCTGCTTTGTAGCCTTATGAGCCTGACTAGTATCATCTGCTCCCAAGGTAAGCTTCCGGAAGTATCGAGCTCTCTCATCAAAATCTTCTTCTTTGTCCGCCAGGGTTTTTTCTGCTTTCAACGCTCTCTTTTCCAACTCTTTGTTGTCAGCTAGAGCTTTCTGAAGACATCTGCTCATTCCAGAGTTCTCTATCTGCAGATCTCTAACCATTTTCTTCAATTTCTCGTGCTCCTCGGCCGGTACCGTGGAATGTTGATCAGGACATAAAAGAACTTCTCGGGAAAAGAGTAACAACAGCTTTTTGACCTTCATCTCAACCCAGGCATCGTAGTCAAGGTATGATCTGCAGTCTCCTTTGCCGAAAGTCAATTTTCCCTCTCTTTGCCTAAATTTCCAAGCATTTATTACTTCCGGCACTCTTTCGTTCTTGGTCCCCACGAAAAACAGAGAAGCGCTAATCTCTTCATCAGCAGGAGGATGTCTCGAGGCATACCCAAATTGTCTAACTGCCAACACTGGGTTGTAATTAATCCCACCTTTTCTTCCGAGTAGAGGCACATTAGGAAAACTTCCACATTTGACAGTAAGCTCTATCGTCAGTAATTTGGGATCAAACCAAATAATATTATTGGCAGTCAAACCTATCAGTCTCTTGGACCACTTCATTGTCTCAGCAGTTTCTACAAACGTACCAGTCCGGGGTAAATGTTTGAAGAGCCAATGGCATAACAATTGGGTGCAACAACTAACCAAACTCCCTCTTGCCTTCTCATTTTTGTAGTGTACGAAGTGATAAAAATCCCCTAGCAGGGTAGGAATCGGATTCTTCGAGACAAACACTTTCAATGCCTGCATATCAACAAAATCAGGCTGACCAGGGAAAAGCACCAAGCCATAGATACAAAGAGCTAACACAGCGTTGTAAGTAGTCCAATTGTTAGCCTTGGCAGCTTCCTGAGCTTGTCGAAAAAGGAACTCCAAGTGAAATCCTTCATCTTCTTTGAGCCTGCTTAGGCCACTTTTCACAACAAACAAGTCCAGATGCAGGACAACAGCGATTACTTCAGGGGCAAGAGCACCTTCAGAAAAATACGGTATAGCAGACGTGATTGGAATTCCCAAAATAAATGAGAATTCCTCCAGAGTGGGCATCAGAATGTAGTCGGGGAATAGGAAACATCTCATTGATGGCTCATAGAACTGTAAGAAGGTATGCAACCCATCCTTCTCGTACTTTGTGAATGCACAGACCATCTTAATCAGCTCTCCGTACTCCTTTTGAAAAGTGCTGAGAACATCAGAACCAGCCATACCTATCATCTTGTTCAATACACCCAGCTTAGGATCAGGGAATTTGTATGACACATTATTCTTCCTTTTAACCTCAGCATCTTGGGAACTCATGATTGGAATCAGACAATATGGTAAGTACCTGAAAATGACAAACATAACCATGTTATGATATGATCATGCAAATGCAAAAGGCATGTGATCAGGAATCCAGGTGTCGGTGTCTGTGTTGAACTGTGTGCACTGTGTCTCTGTACTGAATCTGGCAATATATCTGAGACGAATACTCAAACCACTGTCATAGGATACACTGTCTGTAATAATCATAGAATCACAAGTACGGTATGTAGGAAGTTGGGTTACCTGCAAACCTGTAAACATCCCACCCATACTCACATGTGGTTCCTAGAAAATAAGGCTTGTCAGTTTCGGAGGTTTGAGAAGCGATAGCATATTCAGCCTGTAGGATACAATGTTATGCCAATCAAAGAGGTCGTCCACTGATTCGCCTTAGAAAATAAAGGTCATCCTATGCAAGTACCAAAGTGGGCTCTCGGGTGCGAGTGGGTTTGCCACAGAATGTGGTCTGCCACTGTCACCGCTAAAGAGAGATGTTTCCACTAAGGTCCTCATGATCGGTAACTAGAGTCGACAGCTCTCTAGATCGACATCCTGAAATACGCAAGATGCGCACGCCATGATGGGTCCCAAGATAGCCTCGTCTAGCTGTGAATTTCGTGATTACCCACGTACACAGATGGCACGTAGGTCCCACTACTCTCCACTCTAAGTCTAAGTGTATACTCGAGCCTGTGCACTGAGCTCATCTCTCAGAAATCCCATACCGCCAAAAAGACAGAATAGTGCAACACAATATAATATATGAAATGTAAATGCTAACATGCTGTAAATATGGTATAAGTAATAAAATACAGTAAACAGCAAATACAAGATAATAGTAAACACCCAATGAAAGAAAAGCAAACAAGCGCTAGGATTGACTCGCTTAGGATGGACCAGCAATAGGCCAACCTTTCCCCAGCAGAGTCGCCAGCTGTCGCTCCCGGGATTTTCATCCTAGTACAAACGCGAAAGTGGCACCGAAACAGAGTCGCCAGCAATGTGTATTTATCCCATGAGAGGGAAAGGAAACACCGCATAAACCTGAAGGAAGGAAAGAGCATGGTCTTACGACCAAGAGAAGTGGGTAAGGGAGTCGGTTACGCGAGAGGAAGGTATTAGCACCCCCTCGCGTCCATCGTACCCGATGGGATCCACGCTTGCTGCTTCAATCAAAGGGTGATAGAAAAGGATACTGGAAAAGGAACTGCTAAAGGAATGGAAAAAGGAAAGGAGAGAGAAAAAGAAACAAATGTAGGGAAAATAAAAGAAGTGCTCGCATGGGCCCTACCCCACTGCCTACGTATCTCATCGGGAGCATGAGAATCAGAGCGACGTAGTTCCCCTCACTAGGGATGGATTGTTTGTGTTTTTTAATGGAATATGTCAACGTTCGCGTCCTAGCAGTTTAGGTGTTGCAGCTCGCTGTAGGGAGACTTAGGCGTTACCTGTTGGCGGTAGAACGGAAATGACGCATTCTTAAGGAATGATTGAAAGAGATGAGGAAAGAATTCCCGAAGGAAAGACGTTATTGTTTGTTTTTGTCTTTTAAGAGTTTTTTTTTCATTTGTTTGCACATGATAGTGTATCTAAATCTTGATCATTGGAATGTGTACATTCTCACATTCCAAGATGGAATGAGTAAGAAAGCACACTAAGGGTGAAGAAGACCCCCACACTTAGTTCCAATTGTCAAGGTTCAAACACACTAGCATATTTGTGTTTATTAAGTGTTTTTGTTATTTATGAAATGAAGAAGTGTTTTTTATTATTCGTACCTTCAACAATTATTGCATTTAAGTCCCTCATGCAAGATCAAATGTTTAACACATTGACCCAAGATGGGCTATATGCTACACATTATAAGATTATAAGAGAAGACCCCTTATAATCTTTTCTTTGTATGAAAGGCCTAAATGCAATAAATGCTTACCTTTATTAAGTATTTTACATTTTTCTTTGAGGTGAGAAAGAGAGACTCAAGAGAGGAGCAAAGGTAAAATCTATATGAACTAAGACTCAAACCTAATTGAAGATTAAAGGGAGTGGTCCTAATGGTTTATGAGGTTTCAACCTAAAGTCTAAAGAAATAAAGAATTAAACAATTCACTTCTAAAGTAGAAGATGAATTGTAATTCAAAAGGGAAAGTGATGAGTTATTAAGAGAAAGCACATAAGTGCTTAACAAAACACAAGATGGAATTGTAAAAGATGAAGGGATAGAAGTTTGAATATGGATTCCTTATCCACACTCAATTGCAACTTACCAAAGCCCCTACATGGTTAGTGAACATGTATAAGAAGTATAAGAAGTAAAAGAACATTTAATGCACCATAAAACTCAAAAGAATTAGATGAGAAATCAAATCCTATTGGTCACAACCAGCATGTGCATCATATGGAAAACAAATGATTATTATCATGCAAGTCCAAGTGGATAGGCAACAAACATCATCCATGACATTAGAGCATGCTACCATAAGAAAAGGGAGAATGAAAGATGAAAAGAAATGGAAGAAACATGCCTAAATGGAACATGTAATCCAAGGATCAGAATTGAAATGAAATAAAAAATGATTCACAAACATCTCACAAGTATTCATGCATGACACATCAAAACATTTAAGAAGTGATAGAAGAGGTAGAATTGAAATGGAAGTCAAAAAAAGAAAAGTGCAAACACAACATGTTAAAGGTGCACAAGGTTCAAATGATAATCAACATGCAAAGATGACATATAATATGTATCAATGACCTATTACGTCACATGAATGGTTCACCAAATATGCAAATGATCATGCAAGTATGTACAAAAGAAATCATGTAAACATGCACAAATATTAAGATGATATGACATGTTATTATGCTTCAAAGGTAATGCATTAAACAAAAATTAGATGGCCTCATGGAAATTAAGCAAGCATGGTTTAAAGATACACAAATCAGAAGTGAATCATATACCAAAATAACATGCAAGAAATCAAGGCAAAAAGGCTTTATACAATGCACTTAGGTCAAGTATACACATCATACAAAGTAACACAAAAATGAACACCAAACATGCCATAAAATTACCTAAAAAATCAAATAAAAATCACTTAACATACCTCAAGATGCTAATGACTCAATGCAAAAAGAAGAGCATCAAAACAACTTTTAATGATTGAGAACAAAAACGCACAAATTTATGTATCACATTAAGCATGCACACCAAAGAAATTCAAAGAAAAATAAGGAACAGGGGCAAAAAGTCATAAAATCAAGAAATAAAATCATGGAAAATTTCCTAAATGTTTTAATGATACTCATGAATTTTTGTGGAATTTTATGATGATATTTGGTATTTTTAAAAATTAAAAAGTAAAAGTGCATAAAAAATGGAAAAAAAAATGAAATGTAAAGGGAAGGGGAGGTGCAAACATAGCAAATCCACAGTTCAATACGTTTGGGCTTTAGAAAATGGAGGTGTGAATAGCATTATATCTTAAGTCCAATTCAGAAATGCGCACATGACTGGCACATGATTTTTAATGTGCTGTCACCACTAGGACCACACGATCATGAGCAATGAACGGTCACGATTAAAACGTGACAAAACCCTAACAAATCAAGTCACCGGCCAGAGGGGACCTCCGGTCACCTTCTTCGGCCAAAAGCCACCACCTGCAACCCTCACTCTTCACCAAAAAGCACAAATCATATACCAAAATGAAGCTGAGCTAACGCAGATCATAGATTCAGTGACAAAATACACAAACAGCTCATGACATGAAAGAACCGAGCCAAGGAAGATTTGCCCTAACATTTCAACTATGCCTCTAAAGGCCTATCAACTAGCCAGACAAGTTCTTGAGCTTATAGGAAGCTGCAAGAACCTGAAAACCAACTCACATCAAGTCTATAATGGATGAAACTCGTACCTGAATATTGGAGATTTGAAAATGCTCTTCAGAAAACCAGAGATCTTAGCTTCCTCTTCAACCTTGGAGCTTCACGAACTTAGCAAAATAAATGCTATACAACCAATGGTCTTGAGAGCAGAGAGATTCAATATTGAACAACGCTTGCGAAAACTTGAGGACTGTGTAGAAAAACTTCAATCCAATGCCATTGATGATGATGAAGATGATGAAGATGAAGTAAATGAAGGAAAGATGGTGAAGCTCGTGTGAAATCAGAGGTAAAGTAGAGAGAATGTGAGAGAGAGTGGAAGTAAAAAATGAAAGAAATGAAGCTAGCTCTGAAATTTGAGAGAGTGATTTCTATTTATAATGTGAGCTAACTATGGTTTAGTGAGTGGAGTTAAATGAGTTAGCATGGTTAAACTGAGTCCACCCTAACTAACTGAGCCAAGTTAGTTAGGGCGAGTTATCCATGGCTGTAATTGTGTGATGATGGTTCATGGTGAGTTATGGTGGGAATGAAGAGAAACTGGTGTGGCACGGCTGGTACAGCATGAAGCTTGTTCAAAAAGTTGTTTTTTTTTCATTCTTATGTATTATGAAGCACGTGGTATTATGAATGTGATGAGTGTTTGGTTTAATGAGGAAAGAAATGAGAAAGTGTTTGTGGTGTGTGTGAACCAAATTATGCATCATGCTGTCAATGTATCCATGCCAACATAGGGTAGTTTGTGGAGGTTTTTCTCTCTACTCAATGACTACATTAGGGAGTTTAGGGGTTCATTGGAAAGAGGATGCGTTGGAGCACAATATTGATTTGGAAATTGAAGTGAAATGAGGTCTCAAACATGTCTAAAAATGACCTTAAACAGATGGACCAAGAACTGGTACATGGGTGCGCAGACTTGTGGCCTGACCTGGTTGTGACCTGGTCAAATTTCAGTTGCAATGACCATTCTTTGAGCCATCATAAGTCCTTAACCTTTGATCAGATGAAAAATTGATAAACACCAACTTTGAAGATCTCACATAGAGGAACAACTTTGATGTTGAAAGATTTTCCATTTGAAGCCTCTAATCATGAGTAATTGATCAATACATTTGGCCCACCAAGTGTTTGTGAAAATGACACGCGCGTGACTTGAAAATTGACCAAGCTGACTTGCATTTTGCCCTAGTTTTCCCCAACTTTGATCATCCATATCTCACTCAATTTTTATCCAATAGAGATGTTCCACATATGGATGTGAAGCTTAAAACAAGATCTTTTGTTGTGGCCTGGTGGAATTTTCATTTGGTGCTTAAATTTTAAATGGCCTTGGCTCAAACTCTGATGCAAAATGGCCAAAACTTGCTATTTTTAGTAACCCTTCTTCTTCCAAAAATGGCAACTTTCCACCTCTTGATTTTTTCATGATTCCTTTGGAGTTTCTTGACCAAATTTTGTTCATTGGGCACATATAACATGAATTTTATGGATTTGGCCTCAAAAAGTCAAGAGTTGACTTTTTTCTCTGATTATTTGATTTGGCCCCAATTTCCCTGATTTTTTATCTTTCTTCCAATTGAACCACTTCTGAAACCAATTGAGAGGCAATTTTCTATACACATACACTTAAGAACATGTAGAATACCATTACATCAAGTTTTATCCAAAAAATCAAAGATTCTCTGATTTAATGGGAAACCCTAGTTTTGGTGCCCACCTCCTAGGAGAAAAATGTGCAGTCTTCAATTTCAAATTCCTCAGAGTATGTTGTGTATCCTCTTAAAGGATGATGGGATATACCATTTGAGGATGATTTTGGATCAATGAGCTATCTCTTTTGAGGGTTTTTCTTTCAATTTTTGAACCTCTTGCATGTTGAAGTATGTATTGCTTCAATCTCCCATTGGATCTCACTTCCTTGAGATTGTGGATGATCAATTGAGATGGTATGAGACATGAGAGACTCTTGGCTTGCCTGGAGGCAACTTGATTGACCTCTTTGAGCTTTGAATGATCCCTTGATTGTCCATCTTCCCCCTGATCACATGCCTTGATGGTGAGAGGAATGCTATGCTTCATTTTTCTATGTTAAATGCAATGCAATGCTAATGAGATGGATATGATATGATAGATGATAGTGCTATGCTAAGATGCAAAAAGGGGAGAGCAAATTTTGGGGTATTACAAAGTCTAAAGGACGACCTTCCTTTACCACACATTGACATGCTGGTAGACAGCACAACAAAGTTCAAAATTTTCTCCTTCATGGATGGATTCTCGGGCTATAACCAGATCAAAATGGCGCCTAAAGACATGGAGAAAACTTCGTTCATTACCCCATGGGGTACCTTTTGTTACAAGGTGATGCCGTTCGGCTTGAAGAACGTCGGGGCAACCTATCAAAGGGCTATGACTACTCTGTTTCATGACATGATACACAAAGAGATAGAGGTATATGTCGATGACATGATTGCAAAATCTAAGACAGAAGAGGAGCATGTGACCCACCTGTCAAAACTATTCGAGCGTTTGAGAAAATACAAACTCCGCTTGAATCCCAACAAGTGCACCTTCGGTGTCCGTTCAGGGAAACTCTTAGGGTTCATCGTCAGCCAGAAAGGGATTGAGGTCGATCCTGAAAAGGTCAAGGCCATTCGAGAAATTCCTTCTCCGAAAACTGAAAAACATGTCAGAGGATTCTTGGGACGTTTGAACTACATCTCCAAATTCATATTCCTCATGACCGCCACGTGTGCGCCGATTTTCAAATTACTAAAAAAGAACCAGGATTGCGTTTGGTCAGAAGATTGCCAAACCGCTTTCGACAGTATTAAGGAATACCTGTTGAATCCGCCGATTCTATCACCTCTAGTGGAAGGAAGACCACTGATCATTTACCTCACAGTCCTAGAGGACTCAATAGGATGTGTACTTGGCCAACAAGACGAAACCAAACGGAAAGAGTCTGCCATCTACTATCTTCGCAAGAAATTCACCGACTGCGAGACTCGGTACACGATGCTTGAGAAAACTTGTTGCGCTTTGGCTTGGGCAGCCAAACGTCTTCGCCAATACATGATTCATCATACTACTTGGTTAATCTCTGAAATGAATCCAATCAAGTGCGTCTTCGAAAAGCCTGCTCTCGCGGGAAGAATTGGCCGTTGGCAGATGTTATTATCAGAATATGATATAGAGTACCACGCTCAGAAAACCGTTAAAGGAAGTATTTTGGCCGATCATTTGGCTCATCAACCGAGTTTGACTTCCCAGACGAAGATGTCATGTATCTAAAAATGAAAGATTGCGATGAACCGTTACCCAGTGAAGGGCCAGAACCAGGTTCCCAATGGGGACTTATCTTTGACGGAGCAGTTAATCATTATGGAAACGAAATTGGGGCAATCATTGTTACCCCTCAGGGTACCCACATTCCTTTCACTGCCAGACTTACGTTCAAATGTACGGACAACGAGGCCGGATACGAAGCTTGTATTATGGGTCTCGAAGAAGCGATTGATTTAAGGATAAAAAACTTGGACGTATACGGCGATTCAGCCTTGGTTATTAATCAGATAAAAGGAGATTGGAACACATACCAATCAGGATTGATTCCTTACAAAGACTATGCAAGAAGGTTGTTACCTTTCTTCAACAGAGTCGAGTTTCATCACGTCCCTCATAGAGAGAATCACATGGCTGATGCCTTAGCCACTCTCTCTTCTATGATTAGTGTAGGTAAATGGAACGACCTACCTAAGATCGACATAATGCGCCTTGAAAGGCCCGCTTACGTCTTCACAATCGAAACAGTCATAGACGACAAACCTTGGTATCACGATATCAAATACTTCCTTCAGAAACAAGAGTACCCATCTGGGGCACTCAGAAAAGACAGGAAAACCCTCAGAAGATTGGCTGGAAGCTTTTTCCTGAGCGGTGACACTCTTTATAAGAGGAATTTTGTCTTGGTTTTGCTTCGATGCATCGACAGATCGGAAGCAGACATGCTTATGAAGGAAATTCATGAAGGATCCTTTGACACTCATGCCAACGGACACACAATGGCGAGAAAAATTCTAAGAGCAGGGTATTACTGGTTGACCATGGAATCCGACTGCTATAAGTACATGAGGAGGTGTCACAAGTGTCAGATATACTCCGACAAAATTCATGTACCGCCATCACATCTCAAAGTTCTTTCTTCCCCGTGGCCTTTTTCCATATGGGGAATCGACATGATTGGCTTGATCGAACCTAAGGCTTCAAACGGACATCGGTTCATCCTGATAGCCATTGACTATTTCACCAAGTGGGTCGAACCAGCGTCGTACGCTAATGTAACCCGACAAGTGGTGGTCCGATTTATCAAAAACAATATCATCTGCTGTTATGGTGTTTCGAGCCAGATCATTACAGATAATGGATCTAACTTGAACAACAAGATGATGAAAGAGTTGTGCGCTGAGTTCAAGATCGAACACCATAACTCATCTCCCTACCGACCCAAGATGAACGGAGCGGTAGAAGCGGCTAACAAGAACATCAAGAGGATCGTTCAAAACATGGTTGTAACCTATAAAGATTGGCACGAGATGCTACCCTTTTCTCTCCACGGTTATCGAAAATCTGTTCGCACTTCAACGGGGGCAACCCCTTTCTCTCTAGTATATGGCATGGAGGCAGTTCTTCCCATAGAAGTAGAGATCCCATCAATCCGGGTATTGATGGAAGCTAAGCTTTCAGAAGCTGAATGGTGTCAAAGTCGACACTACGAATTTAACTTGATCGAAGAGAAGCGAATCACGACACTATGCCACGGTCAGTTGTATCAGTAGAGAATGAAGAAGGCGTTCGACAAAAAGGTCTGACCTCGTGTCTTCAGAAAAGGAGACCTCGGGCTCAAGAAGATACAATCGTTTCTCACTGACTCTCAGGGTAAGTGGACCCCAAATTATGATCGCCCCTATGTGGTCACGAAAGCTTTCTCAGGCGGTGCCTTGAGACTTGCAACCATGGACGGAGAGGAATTTGCCTACCCCAAGAATGTTGATGTAGTCAAGAAATACTTCGCCTAAACTAAAAAAAAAACGTCTCGGTGGATTGAAAACCCGAAAGGGCGGTCCAGGCAAAAGTTAGAGACATGAAAAAAAATCATCCCGATGGATTGGAAACATCATAGTACAATCCAGGAAAAAATTAGGGATAATGGCAAGTAACTATGTTCAACAGAGGCAAGTCCCTCAACAACAGTTACATCATCCATCGGAGGAAAACTCCAGTCAAGGTCATCTTCGACAGAAGCTCAGGATACCCCGAATTCAAAGTTGGTAGAAGGATAGTGGTCGTTATGTTTCAACGTAGCCCTTTTCTCTGTAAATTACCATTTTCTAGCTTTTGACTGTTGAACATCGAAAGAACATCGATTGCTTCTCCAAAGGCGTTTGAATTTCAAAGTGCAGAATCAAAGTACCCCTTCTAGGCCAGTACGCCTGAACGAAGGATCAACTGTATGAGATGTGGCTTTCCCATCTGATACCCTCGGCCGATTTCTTATCTCCTAAGCCCGATCAACGGTATCCCCCGTAGGGACTATCTCTGCTAAGCAAGGCGGAATTGCTATCTTGAACCAGCGGTACTTCTTCGCCCCGCGATGGCCGAGTATCCAGCCGTGTTCACTCTTCAGTCTGTATGTCGCGTCAGTTTTGTCAGCATATACATACATACGTCATGCATTTTACTTGCATTCACATTCATATTGCATCGCTATCACTCTAGTCGGTCTTGTCCCCTAGTGATAACAGTCTTCTCAATCGAGTTGTCAGTTCTTGCCTCGTCAGGAAATGCTGCGTTTGAACAATCTCGCCTCCAGTGTATCTCTGGATTAGAGTCGGCACTCGACCACTTTGATAACTTGAACCTCTGAAAATCCAGAGAAGCTTTCTACAAATGTCACTCTTTGCCATTGAAGATGATATCCTTGCTTTCCCGGATTAAAGAAAAATCCCCAGAGAAAGCCTCCTAAGAAGAGATTTGGCAGTACAACTGCCTTTCTCCGAAAGACCGCTGATGAAAAGGTCATCGGCACCTCAAAATTGGAGCCTATCATATGGCATTTCTCTGGGAAGATCCCGAGAAAAGTATGATGTAAGACCCCAAGCGGAATCAGTCTCTCAAGAGACTCATTTTCCCCATATAGAGTCGACAAATGGCATCTCCAACAGAGAAGTTTGTGCACCTCTACAACTCAGACGATTGGGTTCCCCAGCAAGTCTGACGTCATTTTTTTCCCTCAAATGGCATCTCCCCAGGAAAATCCGACGGGAAGTTTGAGGAAAACCGCTACAAATAGCGTCCCTTGTCAATAAAGTTTATTGACGGAAGAAACTGAGACCAGTTCCTTGGTAGGAAACCAGGATCGAGGGGAAGTTTAAATCAGAAACTAAGACCAGTTCCTTGGTAGGAAACCAGGATCGAGGGGAAGTTTAAATCAGAAACTAAGACCAGTTCCTTGGTAGGAAACCAGGATCGAGGGGAAGTTTAAATCAGAAACTAAGACCAGTTCCTTGGTAGGAAACCAGGATCGAGGGGAAGTTTATAACAGCAACTTAGACCAGTTCCTTGGTAGGAAACCAGGATCGCGGGGAAGTTTTTTACCTTTTCTAAGCATCATTGCTTAGCAAAAGAAGATGAATACGCAAGCTGCCATTCATAGCCATCAAAATTTCGGGTATTCTGCTCTTGCACCCCGAATACCCGAATACCTTCGTCATTCACACCTTCGGGTCCAAGAAGATTAAATAGGGGCATCTGTCATACCCCAAATTTTGACCACTAAGATTTCCCATCATTGTGCAAATCATCATCACAATATGGATGAACCATCGTGCCTCATCAAATGCCTCAAGGATTGTTGAGCATTCACTACAATTAAAATTAAGGTTTTAAGCCCTCTCAGAGCTTTAGACAAAGGATCAATCAAGAAATGACATGATCTTCAACTTGTCTAACCTCTCAAACATCCACAAAGGATCAAGAAGGACACTCACTTCAAGGATTAAGCACAAGGATGCTCCCTTCTAGGTGGATCAAGCCTCAAGATCGCCAGTGTCACTAAATTAGGGTTTTGGTCGACCAGGGCCTCCAGATGAAAAATTTCATCTGGGCACAGGCCAAAGATCCAAAACATAACCTAATTGTTAACCCTCATTTTCGACGCTAGAAAGAATCAAAGCTATTTTAAGTTAAAGAATTATTTTTAATGTAAAGAAGGATTCGACCCAGTTTTGGTGAAGCCTGAGTCGAATAGAGGTTGTAGGAACCTTAAAAAAATGGCTAAGTGCTGGAAAGGTTTCGACCATGAGAATATGGAAACAAGCGCTGCAGTTGTTATATTAAGGCTGGAGGGAATTTCCAAGGTTTGAAATTTAAATAAGAGCAGTTGTGAACGTGGGAACAGTTGAGACCAAGGAGAAGGCGCAAAAATCCACACGTTCGAAGCAGTAACCACCACTTAGTAGTTATTTCCTAGCACTATAAATAGGAGTTAGTTCTATGTAATAGAGGTGTTCATATTTTTGTACAAGTTACTCAAAGAAACTCAAAGTACCCGCGTGTAGAGAAACGAGTTCGTGAGAATGTACGTAATGTAACACCATTTTCTTCATTAATGCAATTTATCTTGATCATGTTTAAGATTCAGCCATTTACTTTCCATGCCTTTACAATTTCTTGAACTTTATCTTCCATGCCAAAGTTACTTTCAGAGTCATTTAAACTTTCTGCATTTACCTTCGACTGCATTGTTACATTCAAGCATTTAATCTTCAAGCATTTACTTTTCAAAGTCTTTAATTTTCAAGAACGTGGAGTTCACCTTTAATCCATTGCATCTATTTTCAAAGTCATTTATTTTCCTGCACTTTACCTTCGACAGCACTTTTATCATTCCAGCATTTACTTTTCAAGAACGTGGAGTTCGTCGCATTTTACATTCAAAGCCTTTTTACTTCCTGTCGTTTCCTTTCGACGCCTTTAATTCCTGCACCATTTACTTACAGCCCTTTAAATTTCAAGCCTTTACTTTACCTTATTGCAAGTAGTCGAACGTGGAGTTCAGTTAGATTTTATTTCAGCATTGTCGAACGTGGAGTTCAGTTTACATTCTCTTTAATTTTCATTTATCATTTACACTTGTCTCTCAAATTTAGCACATGTCCTAGGATTTCTGTGGTCGATCCTGCAAGTTAATCAGTTTTCGTTTAAGATTGATAGACCAGAGGTTGTTTACCAAAATCCACAGTAAACACTAATATACTCCATGGAGCCTCATGGACCCAATCATCAAGTCAATTTTGCCTCTGGGGATGCATTCACTAAAAATCAGGAATTAGGGTTTCTTGACCTAATTCACCCCTAAGTTGACTTTTGGGACAAATCATGAACCAAGACCTCAAGACATGATTTGAGGGTCTTTAATATACTATATTGATCCATTTGGAACAATGGATTAATCCAAGAAGATTGAGCAACAAGTCTCAATTTCATCTGCACCACAATTAGGGTTTCGCGAGGAAAGTCAACTGTAACTTTGACTTTTGACCAGGACATGCTCCCAAACCCTTAGACATGATTCAATATACCCTATGACACCCATGGAACATGTCCATCAAGTTTGATTTAGGTCAAGGACATGATTTCCTGAAGAATTGCACAGTTTGGAATTCACCTGATAAAAAGTCAACTGTGCACAAAAGTCAACTTTGACTTTTTGAGATGTTTCACCAAAATGGATTTTTAACCCTAAAATGATGTTAATGTATGATTTGAATCATCATTCATCAAGAAAAATCAAAGAAAGTGGGATAACTTGTAAAAGGGGTAACCATAAAAACTTAGAAAAATTTCTAAGTTATGGAAAAAGTGACACTAATGTGCCAACTTTGGAGGACCATAACTCCTAAACCACAAGGCCATTGTTCCCCATTCAAAGCTTGATTTGTAGATCACATTGTCCTCTACAAAAGCTTCATACTAACCTATGTCCAAATTCCTCATGGATTTTGAGTTATGGAGTGATCAAAATCAAGAAAAGTCACTTTGTTCCAACACTTAGTGAAAATTTCACTAAGTCAGAATCTGCCTTTACTTTTTTCCAAATGTAGGGGGATTTTTCACTTGGATTCAAAAAAGATCAAAACCAAACATGTTCAAACAGTTGTTGTATCATGTAAGGGCTTTCCAAAATGACCAAGAACATTACCAAATTTAATTTGAGCCATGAGATATGACATTGGCAAGTTGCCTTGCTGAAATCTGCCAAGGCAAGGCAGATTTTTGCACTTTTGGTCGATTTGCCAAAATCAGCCAAATCCAAATGCTCCTATCCACTTGGACACCTCTGAGGATTGAATCTAAAGGGGACAATCACTGAGCCAAGCCTCCAAAGTCTTTGGAACAAGAAATAGCATGTTGAACCTAGAATTGCCAAAATAGGGACAAGACTCCAATTTTGGATTAGAGCATTCAATGGAAGCATCAAGGTGGCATGAACTGAGCTCTTGGCAACTGAATTCAGTCAAGACTTATCTAAGACCAAGGGGACCAGCAGCCTGTGCCCTAACCTCTAGTCAATGGCTAGAGGGGACTTGGATTTTCATTTGCCAACATTGGCCAAACCTACTCAGTAGTTGCCATTCACTATTCCTTGCAAAGCAAACTTGCTCTACTATAAATAAAACTCAATTGTGATCAGTTTGAGTAGACCAAAGCCATCAAACATATGCTTTCCTCAAAATCTCCTCTTTCACTCCAATTTTGCCTTCTAAGGCAAGTCACTATCGGGTTTTGAGTTTGAGAGCTTTTCCAATCAAACCAATCTCACACACACCTCACATACATCATATAGAAGTGATCCAAATACTCACATAACATCTGGAACACAAATTTCACAAAATCACCAGCCAATTACTCAAGTTCTTGACAGATTTGCAGTTGGGGTACCATCTCAAGTTCCAGATCATTTCAATCCATTCCAAGCATTCATACACACTCCATGGCACCTAGGGAAGCTATCTAGATCATTGGAACCTAGCTGTAACACCTCCAACACAAATCACGATCACCAGCTGCAAGTGACATGATCGTGAGGTTGAAACGAGTTGATTGGTATGTGGATTGCATGATATAATTAAGTATTCAGTGAGATTGGAGAGAAAATGCAAATCTGGGAAACTCAGAACACGCGCGTGTTCTTGCCTTTGTTCTTGGCGCCATTTTCCAACATTTGAATATTTGAATTTTGTGATTTTTATTTAATTGATTCAAAAATTAATTTCTCTCTTAGTTTTAATGATTTTGAGTTGATTCTTTTTTTAATAATTCACAAAAATGTTAAAATATTTTATTTTCCCAAAAAATCCCAAAAATATTATTTATTTTATATAATTGATATTTTTGCAAAGAATTAATGTTTTAATTGTTTTTAACATTTAAAATATTTTTTCCACCTTGATTTTGCAACTTTTAATGCCTTCTAATTATTTTGTAGGTCAATACTTAATTTTTGAAGCATTAATTCAAGATCACAATTTGTTTTCCATATGTTAAACAATTTTGATCATTTTAATTGAATTTTTATTCAATTAAAACACATTTTGAAAACAAATTAGGGTTTTTGGATTAATTCAACCCTCATAAATCATTTTCAAAACACTTTGGGCCTATAATAGAGTGTAAGACCCAATACTTTGTAAATACAAAACTTTCTGGGCCTCACTTATTGTATAAGTCCCGTTGTATTTCAAAAAGTTCGACGCGATCATCGTCCGTTGAGAAAAACAAACCTTGGGCCTCTCCTCGAGCTATAAGACCCATTCAAAACTTCTTGGGCCTCTAATAGAGTGTAAGACCCAAACCCCCTTTTAACCAAAACAATTTTGTGCCTCACTTATTGTATAAGTCCCTCTGCGTTAAAAGAAAACCTCGGCGTGATCGCCATTTTTAACAAAAAATCATCTGGGCCTACCCTCGTGTTATAAGCCCCACTCTTTTTCTTTAAAAACCTTTTGGGCCTCTTGAGAGAGTGTAAGACACATCCCTTTGTACAGAAAACTTTTTTGGGCCACAGTCACTTGTATAAGTCCCTCTGTACAAATTCAACAGTGCGCTCACTGGTAAAACCCTGGACCTCTCCTTGAGCTGTAAACCCCAAATATTTCTTTTTCAAAGCACTTTCTCCTTTGATTTTGAATATACTGTTGTTTTCAATTTGTCTTTGTTGAACAACTAACCAAACATCATGGAAGCTCTACAACCGAGTAAGTGTTTATACGCTTTCATTTACCGCTTTCATATACATATAACTGTATTGTGGGGCTGTTTCGCTGTAAGTCTTCTTTCATAACCTCATATCAAATGTGTAATAATAGTATAGATATTTAGAGTTTCTCCGGCAACTACGTCTAAAACTAGGTGACGCCGTTTCGTTTATTCGTAGAAATAGACAACTAGATCACCAATAGGATCACCAGATACAGTCTTCTCTTCGGCTGTCCTCATTAGGAATTGTCAAGAAACTCTACTCCCAGAGATGAATGTATTCTCCTTGAATGGCATCTTTGAGTTTCTTCCAAATTCTCGAACTTTCCTGGCTTGATCTATTCTCTGTGAATAGCCTGTCTTGAATTTCTCGGGGTTTGGGGACCCACGGGCTTCTTAAAAGCATCGGCCTCCTCTTGGGCATCGTACAAGGGCCCACAGGCTTCCTAAAAGCAACCCCGCCTCCTCTTGGGCTTAGTACAAGGACCCGTCAGCTTCTTAGAAGTATTCACAGCCTCCTCTTAGGCTTCGTATAATGATCTCTTCCTCCGGGAATGATAGCCTCCTCTTGGCCTTAGCACAAGGACCCGTCGGCTTCTTAGAAGTATTCCAGCCTCCTCTTGGGCTTCGTACAAATTGTCCCGACGACCTCCTAGAGGTATAGGAATAGAACTTAGTCATCTTCATAGAATAGTCCTTTCATAGAGTCTACTACGGTTTCTCAAAGCATAGTACAAAAGATGAAACTCTAGACTCTGACAGTCTAATATCCTTGAGTCTCAAAGACATTCTCATGTGACCCCTTCGTTAAATAGGAAGGAAACCCGTCGACTCAGACAGTCTCAATACCCTTTGGATTTCCTGTTTCCCTAAAGAATAGGGAATAAACCTGATCCTCGAATCAAAATCCCTGAGTGCCAACATTACTCATATAAGAACTGATTTTCTCTTTTAAAATCAGTATATTGGATCTGTCACTCAACTAAAACAGTTACAATAGCCTCCTCTTGGGCTTTGTACAATGATTGTCCTCAACGGAGCTAACAATTTTAGCCTTCATCTCGGGCTTCGTACGAGATACAAAAGACTCCCTCGTTGAGTCAAACAACGTTTAGCCTCCCTCTCGGGCTTTGTAGGAGACACATAAGAGACTCCCTCGTTGAGTCAATCACCTCTTTCGCCTCCATCTCGGACTTTATACGAGATACAAAAAGGTTCTTATTGAGCCAAACAAATTTTAGCCTCTCTCTCGGGCTTTGTACGAGATACAAAAACACTCTCTTGTTGAGTATAAAAGATCCTCTTGTAGGATCAACCCCTTTTAGCCTCTCTCTCGGGCTTTGTACGAGACACATACTAGCCTCCTCTTAGGCTTTGTATAAGAAAACCACTGGTTGATCCAATCAACCTTTTAACATCAAAGTTGTGCCTCATTCACAGTACACAAACATCAACAACTTCTTCCCCCTCATCTAATTGCTGTAAGCGGCAAGCCTCTGGATCATCTACATCCATGCCACTGTCCCCCTTTTAGCATGAGAAATTCCTAAGGAAAGATAGCATTGCTCTACACTGAGTTAAAGTCTTCTCCTTCAGGTTAAAATCTCCTATAAAGGAAATTATGGCATTGCCGGATTCGCATATCCCGGTTAAAGTAATTCTCCTTTATAAACAGTTGTGACATACGACCCCTTCTTTAGAGATGACAAATTCTCTCTAAAGTCAACACCCTTTTAGCTTCACATCTTTGGCTTTGAACAAGATACAAACAAACCTTTTAGCTTCACATCTTGGGCTTCGAACAAGATACAAACACCTTTCGCTTCACGTCTTGGGCTTTGAACAAGACACCAAAACCCATTTCCTCCCATAGAATAGGAGGAACTACGAACGCTTTGATTTCCCTGTTTCGGTAAACGGGAATACGTAGGCATAAGATTGAAATAAAAAATCTTAGCGAGCACACTAAACAAAAACCCTAAATCCCATACTCTCATATATCTATAAAAAAGCATCCATCCTAACATCTCAAACGATAGCCTAAAACACCTCTTTTCGAAAAAAATAACCAAGGAGAGACCCCGAATCTTTGTAGCATCTGTAAACCAACAGTTTTGACTGTTTAACCTCAGAATGTAAGCAGGGTTAGTTGGAGACATCTATTTCCCTTCCTTCATCAGCTTTAATAGGATAAAAAATGAATCGAACTGTAGTACTAGAGCGATCGTGCTTCGAAACCACATCCAAAAATCACTCGCTACAAATGGCATCTCTTGAGTTTCTTCCAAATTCTCGGACTTTCCTGGCTTGATCTATTCTCTGTGAATGGCATGTCTTGAACTTCTCGGGGTTTGGGGACCCACAGGCTTTATAAAAGCATCCCCGCCTCCTCTTGGGCATTGTACAAGGACCCTTCGGCTTCTTAAAAGCTCTCATGCCTTCTCTTGGGCTTAGTACAAGGACCCAGAGACCTCTACATGTATAGGAACAGAACCTAGTCATCAATTTGCTAGAGCTGTCTTTCTGAGTCAAGTGTCAGACCTGTTAATGGGTTGACCTTCATCCCTTAACATACCAGCCTTCTCTTGGGCATCATACAAAGATCGTTCACTACCTGAGAATCGAGTTCTCAAAACACCCGTAGACTTGGACAGTCTCAATACCCTTTGGGATTTCGCCATTTCCTTAAAGAACAGGAAATAACCACGATCCTCTGATCAAAACCAAAGTACAACATTACCCATATAAGAACTGATTTTCTCTTTTAACCAACATACTGGACTTGTCACTAAACTGAAACAGTCACTGGCATAATAGCCTCCTCTTGGGCTTTGTACAATGATTCTCCCCAACAGAGCCAACCTTTTTAGCCTCCATCTCGGGCTTCGTACGAGATACCAAATCACTCTCTTGTTGAGTATAAAAGACTCTCTTGTTGAGTCAAACATTTTTAGCCTCCATCTCGGGCTTCGTACGAGATATAAAACACTCTCTTGTTGAGTATGAAAGACTCTCTTGTTGAGTCAAACATTTTCAGCCTCTAGCTCGGGCTTCGTACGAGATACAAAAGACTCTCTTGTTGAGTATAAAAGACTCTCTTGTTGAGTATAAAAGACTCTCTTGTTGATTCAATCAATTTTAGCTTCCACCTCGGGCTTTTTACGAGATACCAAATTATTCTCTTGTTGAGTCAGTGGTACAAAACCCAAGCACTCTCTTGTTAAGTATAAAATACTCTCTTGTTGAGTCAAACACCTTTAGCTTCCGTCTTGCGCTTCATACAAGACACATAAAAGGCTCTCTTGTTGAGTCACCCCCCTTTTAACCTCCATCTCGGGCTTCCTACGAGATACAAAAACACTCTCTTGTTGAGTATGACAAACTCTCTTGTTGAGTCAATCCCTTTCAGCCTTCCTCTCGGGCTTCGAACGAGACACATAAAAACACCCTCTTGTTGGGTCAATAGCCTCCTCTTAGGCTTTATATAAGGAAAACCCCGGTTGAGTCAATCAACCTTTTAGCATCAAAATCTGTGCCTCGTTCACGGTATACAAACATCAATAACTCCTTCATCTAATTGCTGTAAGCGGCAAGCCTTTGGATTATTTACATCCACACCACTGTCCCTCATTTAGCATGAGAAATTCCTAAGGAAAGATAGCATTGCTCTACACTGAGTTAAAGTCTTCTCCTTCAGGTTAAAAATCCCCTATAAAGGAAGTTATGGCATTACTGGATTCACATATCCCAGTTAAAGTAATTCTTCTTTATAATGAGTCACCCAACAGTTGTGACAAACAGACCAAATATCCCCTTTAGAGATGACAAATTCTCTCTAAAGTCGAAACCCTTTAGCTTCACATCTTAGGCTTCGAACAAGATACAAATAGACCCTTCAGCTTCACATCTTGGGCTTTGAACAAGATACAAACCACCTTTAGCTTCACGTCTTGGGCTTTGAACAAGACACCAAAATACCTTTTTTCCTCCCATAGAATAGGAGGAACTACGATCGCTCTGATTTCCCTGTTTCGTTAAACGGGAATACGTAGGCATACGATTAAAAAATCTTAGCGAGCACACTAATCAAAAACCCAAGATCCCATACCTTCATACATCAATCGAAAAGCACCAGTCCTAACATCCTACCAATAGTCTAGACCCTGTGTTCTTAACAACATAACCTAAAACAGACCCACAATCTTTGTAGCATCTATAAACCAACAGTTATCTATTTAAACTCAGTATACAAGCAGGGTTAATTAGAGACATCTATTTCCCTTCCTTCATCATCTTCAATAGGATAAAAAATGAATCGAGCTGTAGTACCCAAAAGCGATAGTGCTTCGCAACCACACATAAAACTCGCGCTACACTTATCCTCCTGCTCGAATACTCGTCATTTGTTAAAAAAGCGTGACTTAATTCGCCACACAAATTTCATAAATAAATTGGATGAAAAAGATTACTTGGACGTACCTGTCCCTCCTAGTCCCGAGTATTTGGATGATGGTTGTACTTAGCCTACCGTTCAAGTACTCGTCATCCACCCAAAAACACATTTAACCAATCAAGCTATCTTTTTCTCACCCCGCTTGATCAAAAACCCTTTCACAAATGGACAATGTTTTATCCATTCTACCGCAATACAAATAAATAATTAAACTGCTCACGCACGAGCCGTCAAACAATATTTAACCGCTAGAATGTGACCTAAACATTTGTTCACTAAAATCGACCAACAAATATGTGGTTTTCTACTAAGAACTACATAGCTTTGAGTTCCCAATTGCACCTAGGGATACGTATGAGCGAGATTCAATGCCTCGTCAAGCAATATAACAAAAAACCCAAAAAAGAACATCTTTGTCTTGTCCAAAACTATGTAGCTTTGAATTTCCCATCACACCTGAGGATACATAGAAGCAAGACTCACAATCTTGTCAAGAACCCTAATAAAAAAAATTTACGCCCTTTTCTTTTTCTTTTTCGACTTTTAATAACTAGAAGAAACCAAATAATGAAAGCTAACATTTTATTCACAAATCTAACTAATGAAAGTCCCCGACAATGATAGTCTATGGTAAATATTTATTGAAAAAAAATATATTAAGAAAAGAAAAATAATTAACTTTTTTAGAATACTTACATAAATATTTTTTCAAGTCATTGGCTTTACCAGGATGATAATTCAAACCAAAGCCGTAGTCTTTCTAAAATTCAAACCATCTCCTATGTATCATATTTAGCTCTTTCTGATCAAACAGATATCTCAAACTCTTATGATCACTGAACACTTCGAACATATAGCCATATAAATGGTGTCTCCATATCTTCAGCACAAATAATAAATACGCCAACTCTAAATCATGGGTAGGGTAATTCCTCTCATGAATCTTCAGTTGTCGCGAAACATAAGCTACCACTTGTCCATTTTGTATAAGTACTCCACCTAAATCCATCTTGGAAGCATCACAATACACTATAAAAGATTACGTCGGGTCTGGTAATATCAAAACTGCTGTTGTTGTCAATTCTTCTTTAGTTCTCAGAAATTTTCCTCACACTGGATATCTGACACAAAAGCTTGACCCTTTCGAGTCAACTGGTTCAAAGGTAGAGCTAACTTCGAAAAAACTTTGATAAATCTTTGGTAGTAACCAGCCAATCCCAAGAAACTCTTGATCTCAGTAACTGACTTAGGAGCCTCCTAAAATTGTGTCTACCTTGGACAGATCCACTACTATCCCACCACTAGAAAGCACATGACCAAGACAACTTACTTCCTGCAACCAGAACTCGCATTTGGATAAGTTGGCATACACGAAGATGTTTAGTATGATCTTCATCCGCTTTAGAATACACTAGTATATCATCAACTAAAATCACAACAAATTTATCCAAGTAAGAATGGAAGATCCTGTTCATATACTCCAAAAACACAACATGGGCATTCGACACACTGAACGACATTACTGAGTAATCATAGTGACTGTATCGTGTCATAAGTTTTGTCTTCTAGATATCTTTATCTTTCACTTGGATATGATGATAACCTGATCTCAAATCAATCTTATTAAACACACATGCCCCCATCCAACTGATCTATAAGATCCTTAATCCTAGGAAGACCATAATTTTTCTTGATAGTAATCTTGTTTAGTTGGTGATAGTCAACACACAACCTCATATTGTCGTCGTTCTTTTTCACTAATAACACTGGAACTTACCACGATGATACACTTGGTTTGAAAATTTTCTTCTCAAGCAGATCTTCTAATTATTTATTCAGTACACTCAATTCTGCTGGAGACATTTTGTAAGGTGCCATTAACACATGTATAGTACTAGGTACTAAATTTATGGAAAAATCGACTTATCTCTCTGGCGGTAGATCAGTAATTTCGTCTGGAAACACATATGAAATTTCACACACTACAAGCAGATCAACCAACATACACAGACCTTAGTCGGATCAGTGTCCTGCAACGGGCGAGCCATTTTATGAAGAGATTAACGAAGAAAGTCCACAGATAAACAAGATAATAAGCATGCAAGATAAAAAGAGAACAAAAGAAAACAAAAGGAAACAAAACCAACATTCATCATAAATCAAACTAAATTAGGCTTGGCTCTCTAGCTGAAGCGTATCACCAATAGAGTCGTCAGTTGTCATGGCGCAAAAAAAGACCACAGGTGGTCGCACGCTCGAGATAATAACAGAGTCGCCGCCGAGCTTTATTTATTCTAGAAGGGAAGGGAAAATATTCATAAAACCCTTAAAAAAAATCAAATGGTCTTCGTGCTAAATTCGGGGTTGGGGGTCGATTATGTTAGGGGAAGGTATTAACTCCCCTCATATCTGTTGTAATCAACGGGAACCATTTAGTTAGATTTCCAAATAGAATATTAGCTTTAGTTATTTGTTTTCTTCTAGTTATTAAAAGTTTAAAATGATAAAAGAGAAAGGTGCAAAATAAGTTTTTTTTATTAGGGTGCGTAACAAGATTGCGAGTAAGACAAAGAATTATTTTGGATTTTTTGTTATAGTGCTTGACGAGACGTTGAATCTAGCTCATACGTATCCTCAGGTGCGGCAGAGAAATCAAATCTGCGTAGTTCTTAATAGAAAACCATGTATTTATTGGTTAATTTTAGTGAACAAATGTTTAGGTCACATACTAGCGGTTAAACGTTTGCTTGTATGCTCGCTAAAGAGGCTTAAGCGTTTGTTTGTATCGCGATAGAACGTATAAAACATTGTTCGTTTGAAAAGGTTTTCGATCGCGTGGAGTCAAGAAAAAAGATAGTTTGATGTGTTGATTTATTTTTAGGAGGATAAAAAACACTCGGTAAGACCAAGACGTATGCCTCAAGGTCGATTATTCGAGATTACAAAGAGTGTGTACCCCAATGTTCATTTTTCATCCAAAGTGTTAATGAAGATTATTTTCAAAAGACGGACGTACGGTAAGACCAAGACGTGTGCCTCAGGGCTGATTATTCAAGTTTTCAAGGAGTGTAAACCCTAATGTCCTTTTTAATCTAGTTTGATTAAGTGTTTTATAACAAAAGAAAAACGCTTGGTAAGACCGAGACGTGTACCTCGGGGTCGATTATTCAAGGTTTCAAGGAGTGTGTACTTTAAAATCATTTTCTTTCGATTTTATTAAGAAAAAGATTTTCAAAGCGCTTAGGTTTGAAAAGAACTTGATAACGATTAGGTGTTTTGGTTCGCATTTGAAAATAACTTGAATTTGATGAAAAGGTTTCTTGAGTTTGATTTCGAAAATCTTGATTTTGATCAAGAGTATTTATTTCTAAAATAACTTGAATTTGATGAAAAGGTTTCTTGAGTTTGATTTCGAAAATCTTGATTTTGATCAAGAGTATTTATTTTAAAAAGTGTTTAAAATGATTAAATTTCCAGATGGTTACTCGACTTAAATTGAAAATGATTAAATTTTAATGCGAGTACTTGACATTTTTTAAATGAGGGTGAGCGCCACACCTGACTTCTGCATGATAATTGAATAGGATCTGTTTTAATGTGTTATGATTTATGCATGATGTATAATGACCAATTGTATGAAGTGTGATGACTGATTGGTGCATGTTATGTGTTGATTTTAGGGTGTGCCAATGGATATTGTTACCGTACCTCAAAAAATGAGAAAGACCCTGCGAAGTGCAATCGCACGCTCGTGGGATGGACTTAACAGAGTCGCTAGCGATCTTTATTTATTCCCATAGAGGGAAAGAGAAAATATAGAATAAAACCCAAAAAAAAGAAAGACAAGGATATGGTCATCGCAACCAATATCTGAGTTCGGGAGTCGGTTACGCAAGAGGAAGGTATTAGCACCCCTCACGTTCGTTGTACTCAACGGGAACCATTTAGTTAAGGTCGAATGTATGTTATCTTACATCAGAAAAGCGAGAGAAGAGAAATCTTTTGGATTTTTATTAAAGAGAAAGGACCTAAGGGTTTTTATTACTAGGGGGCTCGATAAGACTTCGCAATCTCGTGCCCACATATCCTCATAGTACAATGTGGAACTCAGAGCCTTCGTAGTTCGGGGACTACGGTGAAAAAGGTAAAAGGTGGCTCGCCAAGGATTAGGGTCCTTGTGCCTACGTATTCTCATTGGTAAATGAGACATCAGAGCGTCCGTAGTTCTGGGTAAAAATAGTTTGTTTGTTGGTCGATTTTAGTGAAAGATATTAATTCGCATTCGACATATGACATTGCTTTACCAGAAATAGGTGAGGAGCTAAATTTTACATTACAATGGAATGAGTTTACAAATCAACATTTGCGGGAAACACCTCTTATCTCAACTCAAATAGTTTGTGGACGAAGCAATGTTTTGTGTAGTCTCTAGACACAATATCTTTCGTTTATGAAAAAGAGCTTTTTGGATTATTCGCACGACGGCGAGAAAAGATAGTTTGATTAGTTGGATGTATTTTAAGTGAATGATGAACATTTGATCAAATGTTTAAAGAGTTACACCGAAATGCTAGATCCTAACGGCCCTTATTCATTGAAGTTGTTATGAAAATTGTTTATTGGACAAGTAACACTTGATGATAATCAATTGCTCAAAGAGTTACGCCAAAATGCTATATCTTAATGGCTCTTATTTTTCTAAGTGGATATTGAGTGTTTTATGGACAAAAGAAAAGAACGAACGACTATCCCAAAGCGCGAGACTTGAGACCGATCATTTGAGGGTTCTGCTAGAATACTAGATTCCAATAGTCCTCATCTTTCGTATTTGTTAAGAAAAGAGTTTTAACTTTGCAATGACCTAGGTCAAGGTTTTAATAAAGAAAAAACGCTCGATGTTGATTGAGGTTTATTCATAATTAGGGTTTAAAGTGATCAGAAAGGTTGATGGCGATGCGTGAAACAATCGACATACAAGTTGGGTGTTTTAAAAGGGCTTGATGTTAAATCAAGAAAAGGGTTTAAAAAAGGGTTTGACAATGGAATTTGAAGGTGATCAATTGGTGTTGGATCAATGTTTTTGAAAATGGAAGCTTGGTGTTGACCAAGTCCTTTTTTATCTTGAAATATTGATTTTAATATTTTTGTTTTGTTTTAGAGTTAGTGTATTAATTGTAAGAACAAGATCTGGTTTTGAATCTGGCCTTATGTTTTGATGATCACTTCACATATTATTTTAGAGAACAATCTTATACTCTAACTATTTTTCTGTCTAGTTCACAAATTTTGATGAAACAGGTTCTGACTCTAATAGAAAGGCGTGTGCCGTCATTAGACTCTGAACTTAACATTCTAGAAGAAAACATACAGAGATTACATAACTCAAGTTAAGACTCTAAGATGCCTCTGATACAGCGTTTCTAAAAGAACGTTAGTACTAGAGCCTCTGATTCAAGTTCTGAAAAAACAATATGACAGTTCTGAAGTTTCAATATGGTAGTTCTGAAGACTCTGAAGAAATTAGTTTTGAAGATCCAATTCTGAAAATAACCTTACTTGTAGTAACTTAGTTTCTGAGGACTAAGTTTTCTGATCCTGTTGTAATAAGCTTCATCAACACATATATCATAAGCCTTTGAAGAATTAGAAGTTGAAGATCAGAAATGTCTTGCATGAAAGGATAAACATAAAAGTACAAGCACAATGATTACTATCATGCTAAAGTGACTTATGATATGATGATGTCTGACACTTCCTTATTGACCATTGAAGAGATAACAATTGGACTTCTACTTCCCATTCTACCCCTCAACAGATCTATTCTTTCAACTATAAAAGGAAGATTTTAAAGAACTAAGATGTGTGTGGAAATATACAAAGAAAAAGAGAGATACATACAAGGAAGATAACATAAGAATTCTGATCTATAAAACTCATACTAAAAACACTGCACAAAAATCTTATTTGAGATTTATACAATATAGTTTTGTAAAATTACAAGGAACTTTTGTTCATATCTTGTAATTAACACTGTTGTGTTATTAAGCTTAAATCTATGTAATATGCTTATATAGAAGCATTCTTGTATACACATATATAATCTCTTTTGAGTTAATGTTTCCTCAAGTGACTATGTGTTAGTATGTATACTTAAGAGGGCTAAGATGTTTTTCTAAACACTTAGACGATTGTTTGCAATCTTTAAAGATTATTGGATTAAGTCCTTTTTGAAGGCGAAATCACCTTGGTGGGTGGACTAAAGTAACTTAGTTAACAGTGAACCAGGATAATAATAATTGTGTTCTTTATCTTCTTTCTCTTGATTAACTTTGGTGGATAAAAGTTTGAAAAGATTATAATGGGTGAAACCCAATTCAAACCCTCATTTCTTGTGTTTCTCGCACCTTTAATTGGTATCAGAGCTCTGGTTTTGTTATTGATCGATATCAAACAGTTAACCGTGTCAGATAAAGATCCAGATGAATTATCAGAAACACTGATTGATTCTGCACCCTCTCATGTTGCTCCAGTTTCAAATTGATAGAAACATCCAAAAGCTATTTCTCATTCGTATAGTTTGTATACTAGAAAGATTGACAAGAAGCGTCCTCTAAACTTCTATTATTGATCTTTGGATATGGGAGTTAATGGCTACATATCCCACTAATAACGTTGACAAGATGCTTTAAAGCAGAACTCTGTGTGATCAGCCGTAAAAGAATTATAGGAGTTACCATTTAACAAGATTTATCTTGCTGAATACTACTTCCTATACTGAATATGAACAGATCAAAAAATAGAGACTCAGCCAAATATGATTGATTTTATCAAAATAAATCCTAAAGAAAATAATTAATATTGAGAAGACAAAGGTTCTTGCTTTGATTCAGATATATGAAGTCTCTAAGATGGAAGAAGATATTGTGAGGGAAGTCTCTCTCTATGTACTTGATTTTAATGATGTCAAAACTATCATGCTTTGCACATATATATTTCACATGAATGCACATTAGGTGTTCTAAGGATGTTTGATCATGTTGGCAATGTTCTAGGTGCATTAGATATGGTTAAATACCTTTAGGAAAGTCAAAGGTGTGATTTTTACATGTTTGAATGGTGTGAGTCGACTCATGACCTTGTTCAGGTCGACTCATACATGCTGAATTTGTGTCAGTTAAAACTGTGTGCTGCGGGTATGCTCAGGTCGACTCTTCAGGTCGACGCATACATCCTGCATTTGTGTATATCAAAAACTGGGTGTTATGAGTCGACGCATAGACCTGTTTAGGTCGACCGGTCGCTGTTTTGCACAAATTTTCTGCTGTGTTATTCACTCTAAAATTCTGTTTCTCTCATGTATTTCTTTTAGGATATTATATATATCATTTTTAGCTCTTTTTTAACTGCAACAAGAAACGTGAAAGATTTTATGCCATTTTCTCTCATCAATTTCATCTTCTTCCTTGAGCATTCAAACAACTACACATAACTAATTTTTGTTTGTTGTGTTCATTGATTTGAAGTGATAAGGTTCAGATTTCTGGAAGTGTTATCTTCATTTCTGAGTTGAGATTTGTGGTAGGTGTTTCTTGAATAAAACCTTAGGGTTTTCTCCTCCAAGAATCTAAGAGATTTTGGGGGTTTTTGCACAAGCCAATTCGTTCTACAAGGATTCAGCTGGGCGAAGGTAACCGAAGAGATCGGTTTAGTAGCTGTAATCAGAGGATCGTAGAAGAGTGGTTTGGGTTCGAATCTTTGGCAGATTGCAATTGATCGAGTGAAGGTAATCGAAGAAGAGTGTGTTCCTTCGGTTTAGTAGCGCGGGACGATAATTGGATCAACCATATTCGAAGCACTTGATTCATCTTGAATCAAGGGAAGAGAAGGCTCTACATCAACAATTCGAAGACGTTCGAAGATTTGATTGTTCATAGTTTTCTCTTGTATAAACGTACAATTGCAACGATAATATATATATCCCAATTCCATGTTTGGAATTGGGGGCAGAGGTACCCATAGCGAGGACGATTGGGGAACTGCCTAATCAAATTGCGTTTGTTCTCTTTCTCCTTCAACTCTTTATATTTTCTGCATTGTTTGAATTTGTCAAGTTTTCAATTTGTCTGAATTTCTGAGGTGTTGTAATCTAGAGCTGAAAAATCGTTTTTGTTAAAGTGATACAATTCTTTGAATTGTATCTAGGAGCAGCTTGAACTTACTAACCATAGAAATTCTGCACTTAGTGTGTTTGTACACACCAAGTGTTTGATAATTTGTCACAAAGCAAACTCAAACATTGTTTGTGTTTCATTGCTTATCGTTTGCCTCATTGTTTTGGTTTATACATAAACACGTTATAATTTGTTGATTGCGTTTGAATAGATTAACACAACTGAATTTTTCTCTTCCATACTCTTTCACAATATATACGTGCATATCCGATCCTTTTTGGTAGAAGGTTCGTTGTAGACTTTTGATCCAGTGGTAGCTTCCGTTTAAACATTTTTTTTAAAAGAGAATTTGTGTAGTCCATTTGCGTGTAAAACTCAAAGGATCTATTCAACCCCCCCTTCTAGATCCATAGCCATAGTCTAACAAGTGGTATCACGAGCTCCGGTTTATTCTGGTGCTTCGGTAAAACTTCTTGGATCATGGCGAACGAACCTAAGGGGGCTTATAATAGAGCTCCAGTTTTTACAGGTGAAAACTACAGCTACTGGAAGGATTGTATGCGCGTTCATATTAATTCCTTAGATCGGAAGGTTTGGAACGTTATTTTAAACGGTCCCATGGCAATTACTATGACTAACGCGGAAGGCGTTGTCGTTCCTAAACCCGAAGCTCAATGGAATGAGGAGGACGAGAAAAAGTACAGTTATGATTGGAAGGCTCGAAATATGATCATCTCCTCCTTGGGAGTTGATGAGTATTATCGAGTCTCCCATTGTGAAACAGCCAAAGCCATGTGGGATGCTTTACAAGTAGCCCACGAAGGCACGAATGATGTTAAGTTGGCTCGAATTAATACACTAACGCAAGAGTTCGATCTGTTTTACATGAAGCAAGGGGAAACCATTGCGGATATGCAAAAACGATTCACTCACATTATCAACAAATTGCATGTCCTTGGTAAACCAATTCCAAATGAGATTTCTACTAATAAAATTCTGAGGTGTCTTAGCAGGGAATGGCAACCGAAGGTTACCGCTATCAAGGAGGCCAATGATCTTGCTACATTAGACCTCACAACACTCTTTGGTAAACTTGATGAGCATGAGCAAGTGCTCATTAGCTTGGATAAATATGAGAAGAGTATAAAGAAAGAGAAAGAAAAAGATACGGAGAAGAAGTCGATAGCTCTTAAGGCTTCTTGTTCAAAGTCCACACATCAAGAGCAAAGTGATGATGAAGCCAAAGATGACAAGGATGAAGAATCCGGTGATGATATGAGCTTATTTGTGAAGAGATACAATAGATACATTCGGAAGAATGATATTCAGCACTCGGACATAAATCTTGTCAAGTTCCGGAAGCAATCTAGAAGTGAAGGACATAAAAATGGCAAAGTAAAGGGGACGTGCTACAATTGTGGAAAATCTGGGCACTACAAGCCGGATTGTCCATCCCTAAAGAAAGACAAAGATAAGGAAAAAGATAAGAGTCGCTCAAACAAAAAGTCCAACAAGCCTCGACGAGCATACATCGCTTGGGAAAGCGATAGCGAGTCGGAGAAAGATGACTCATCAAGTGACGAAAGTGAATCCGTCAACCTTTGTCTCATGGCACGTCACAACAAAGGAAAAGAGGTACAAAGTCTTGAGACCACCGAAAGAAGATGGGTTCTAGATAGTGGCTGCTCAAGACATATGACCGGAGACATATCTCTTTTCATCGACTTTGTGGCGAAGAAAAAGGGGTGTGTCACCTACGGAGATAACAACAAGGGACAGATTCTCGGTAAAGGTAGTATAGGTAACCCCTCATCTACTACTATCTCTGATGTACTTCTTGTGGAGGGCCTTAGACACAACCTTTTAAGCATCAGTCAACTATGCGACAAAAATTATAAAGTCTCTTTTTCAAAGGATTGTTGCGTAGTTGAAGATTGCGACAAGAAGAATGTGTTTAAGGGCTTGAGGGTGAATAACGTCTATATGCTAGACTTAAACGAGGTATCATTGGATGGAGACAAGTGTTTAGTCACTATGAATGAAGATTCATGGTTGTGGCATAGACGCTTGGCTCATATCAATTTTGACTTGCTCAATAAAATTGTCTCTAAAGACCTAGTCATCGGTTTGCCCAAAATTAAATTTACAAAGGATCATCTTTGCGATGCATGCCAAATGGGGAAGCAAACAAGGATCTCTTTTAAATCTAAAAACATTGTTTCAACTATGAGACCCCTTGAGCTCCTCCATATGGATCTCTTTGGACCATCTAGGGTTAAAAGCCTAGGTGGTAACTACTATGGGTTTGTTATAGTCGATGATTTTTCTAGGTTTTGCTGGACGATTTTCTTGGCAAATAAGAGTGATACTTTTTCTGCCTTTGAACGATTTGCTAAGTTATCTCAAAACAAGTTAAACACAAACATTGGTTCAATCAGAAGTGATCATGGGGGCGAGTTTGAAAATCATTTATTTGAAGCATTTTGTGATTCCAACGAAATTGATCATAATTTTTCCGCACCACGTACTCCTCAGCAAAATGGGGTAGTGGAACGTAAAAATAGAGTTTTGGAGGAACTTGGAAGGACTATGATCAATGATAGTGGATTACCAAAATACTTTTGGGCAGATGTCATAAGTACGGCTTGTTACGTTCTGAATAGGGTGCTCATCCGGCCTATTCTAAACAAGACACCGTATGAGCTTTTAAAAGGGCGTAAGCCGAATATCTCTCACCTTCATGTATTTGGTTGCAAATGTTTTGTGTTAAACAATGGAAAAGAGACTCTCGGCAAATTTGATGCCAAGGCTGACGAGGGTATTTTTCTTGGATACTCTCAGTCAAGTAAAGCTTATAGAATCTATAATAAAAGGTTACGTGTAGTTGAAGAGTCAGTTCATGTTTCTTTTGACGAGTCTTATCCGAGAAATGTCGGAGAAGGTAGTTCTTTTCATGGTGCAGGTGTACCTACTGAAGACATACTCAAGGACACTGATAAGGGAATTGATCAGCCTGAAGCAGTGCGTATTGAGGAGGAAAAGGATCACCAACCAGTGAAAAGTGAGGATGATCATCATACTAATGAAGATGAACTTCCTCCAGCTTGGAAGTCTTCAAAAGACCATCCAATTGACAACATTCTCGGTGATATCTCTAAGGGAGTAACTACTCGCTCTAAACTTAGTAACTTTTGTTATTACTCGGCTTTTGTTTCCCAAGTTGAACCTAAAAACTCTAAGGAAGCATTACTCGATGAGCATTGGTATCTATCAATGCAAGATGAACTAAATCAATTCGGGAGAAATGAGGTTTGGGACCTTGTCCCGCCTCCGCGAGATCATCGAGTAATAGGAACCCGATGGGTGTTTAGGAATAAACTGGATGAAAATGGAGTAATAACGCGTAACAAAGCTAGGCTTGTAGCGCAAGGCTATAACCAAGAGGAAGGAATCGACTATGAGGAAACTTATGCGCCGGTTGCTCGACTCGAGGCCATACGTCTTCTACTTGCCTATGCTTGTACAAAGAACTTTAAACTATTCCAAATGGATGTCAAAAGTGCATTCCTTAACGGATATATAAATGAAGAGGTTTATGTAGCCCAACCTCCAGGATTTGAATCACACGAATATCCTGATCATGTCTATAAACTTAAGCGAGCTTTGTACGGACTTAAACAAGCCCCTAGGGCTTGGTATGAACGTCTAAGCAAATTTCTACTTGATCAAGGGTATTCAAGAGGAAAGGTTGACACGACCCTCTTTATTAAACGTCAAGGAAAACACTTAATTTTGGTACAAATTTATGTTGACGATATTATATTTGGGTCTACTAACATGACCTTGGTCAAGGAGTTTTCTAGTTTGATGCAGGGGGAGTTTGAAATGAGCATGATGGGGGAGCTTAACTATTTCCTCGGATTGCAAATCAAACAACTTGAAGAGGGCACATTCGTGAGTCAAACGAAATATTGTCTTGAGTTACTAAAACGTTTTGATATGCTGAACTGCAAAGCTATAGATACTCCTATGCCTACGAGTGTTAATCTTGATCGTGACGAAAAAGGTAAGGATGTTGAGGTAAAGAGGTATCGAGGTATGATAGGGTCTCTTCTTTATCTTACCGCATCAAGTCCCGATATAATGTTTAGTGTATGCATGTGTGCAAGGTATCAAGCACATCCCAAGGAATCCCACCTAAAAGCTGTTAAACGCATACTTAGGTATCTCTCTGGAACCCCAAAGTATGGTCTGTGGTATTCCAAAGGTAGTGCTTGTTCCTTAGTTGGTTATTCTGATTCCGACTTTGCCGGGTGCAAGTTGGATAGGAAAAGTACTAGTGGCACGTGTCATCTTTTCGCAAATTCCTTGGTGAGCTGGCATAGCAAGAAACAGGTTTCCGTTGCTTTGTCAACTGCCGAGGCTGAATACGTTGCCGCAGGTAGTTGTTGTGCCCAAGTCCTATGGCTTAAACAACAATTGCTTGATTTTAATTTAAAACTTGAGCGTATTCCAATTTTATGCGATAACACTAGTGCAATAAATCTAACTAAGAACCCTGTATTACATTCACGTACCAAACATATTGAAATACGTCATCACTTCCTTAGGGATCATGTTGAGAAAGGTGATGTGATTTTTGAGCATGTTGATTCAAAAAATCAACTTGCTGACATTTTCACAAAACCTTTAGCCACTGAGCCTTTCTTTCATATCCGTAGGGAACTTGGCATTCTCGACATTTCGGATCGTGTTTGATCTTATTATAAAGTGTCATTACCTTATCTTATCTATATGTACATCTATACTTTTGTCACTAACAATTTCAAAAGCTATTACCACATATGTAAGGTCTTGCATCATCAAAAGCGATCAAGGTAATATCGTTCTCGTTCATTAGAAATTAAGTGTACCATAACTGAGTGATATTATTGTTGTTTATTTGCCTATAGTATGCTCACTGTCTTCATTTGTATGTTTGGTGTGCATGTTAGTTTTCTTTTTATTTAATATCATGGCTTAAATAACACAAAAATATGATTTTTCAAAAATTTCACTGTTTGAGTCGACTCACAAATGCTTCAGGTCGACTCACTTTGGTTGCTTTGTTTACGTGTTTAGTCGGGAACGCTCAGGTCGACTATTAGGTCGACTCAGAGCTTTTTTTTTCAAGATTATAGAAAAAGTTACAGTGTGCGTCGACGCACACAGACCTAGCGGTCGACCGCTCGCTGAAAAATTGCGAAATATTTCTTGAAGTCTTGTACGGTTTTGACCCATTTAATATCCTTTTATGCTTTTTCTGATTTTCTATGTGGCATTAACATAACATATCAAGTCATTATCTCATTTCCTCCTCTTCCCTAATTTCATCTCCACCGAAACCCTAACTCCATCAATCTCACCCAAAATTCTTGGGGTCTATAACTAGTTGGGAAATTCGTCACTATTCATCATCCTTAAACACCAATCATCAATGGCTTCACGGAGAATCACCCGTCAAAGAGTCACAAGGGAATCATCTGTTCAAGCGGGTCCTTCTCAACCACTTCTAGATCAACCGGTAACTCTTTCTTCTCTACTTTCTCCTGAGAATGCTGATTTATTTGAGAAAACAATGAAGAAAAGGTCTGTGGTCAAGCAATTTGTGTATTATCGTCGTACGGTAGAACGCATGCACTTGGAAGAAGTCATGGATTTATTGGACTTTCAAAATTTAAATGGGTTTTTAGAATGTGATGTCAGATACAATGAGGATCTGGTAAGACTGTTCTATACTGGTCTAGTTGGAAAGTTTGATGATTTTATGTTCAATTGCAAACTAGGGAATAAGACCCTTACTATCCAAAACACCACTTGGCGAGATTTATTCCGTTTGTCTGTGACCAATGAGAGTCCTATCCAGCACATAACTGATACCAAGCATGTTAATGATTATGAGTATAAGACAGCCTTAAATTCTATGCTCAGAAGACCATATCCTGATGCAGTTGTGGCGAGCAATCTTTTCCCTAGGGCAGTAACAACGGGAAAACTGTCTCCTATTCCTAGGATTTTGCAGTGGATCGTTGCCCATATTCTTAGACCCAAGCTTGGAGGTTATTCTAGGGTGGATCAGCCTGAGGTTCAGTTAATGTACATTTTGATGAACAAGATACCAATCAGTTGGCCTTATTACTTTGCAAGCAGAATGTATGCTCTTCGTGAATCCGGTAGAGGAACTGCACTTGGGTATGCATCCGTTATTCAAAAGTTTTTCAATAATGCTACAATAGTTGTTTCTGGTATTCCTTATAAGTCCATTACTATAAATCAAGAGTTCTGCCAGAAAACTATGACTATGATGGGCCATATGTGGGATGTTGTAGAGAAAAGGTATAAGTACATTTTGAAAGCCAACACGGCTGTTCTGGAAGAGTCTAGTGAAGAAGATGACGAAGAAGAAGAAGAAGAAAGGGAAAATGAAGAAGGCGAGAATGAACAGGATGATGCTAACGAGAACCAAAATGACAATGCTCAATGGCACCAAATGGATACGGGGGCTGAAGACAATACTGCATGGATGTATCAAGGTTCTGAAGAAAATCAAGGTTGGAATTCATGGCAATCTCCAATGGAAACTGAAGTTGACCAAGGATGGGGTCAATGGCAATATAATAGTTGGACCAATCTTGGTTCCAACTATAGGCCATCAACTCACGGGATGAACTACCAAGAGTCATATTACACTCCTCCTTCACCTCCGCGTCCTCAACAAAACAATGAAGATATTCTTGAACTTATGAGGACGATGCAACTTGATCAACAGCGGTTTGCCACAGCTCAAGAAGAACGGCTCAAGTCTTTACAAGAAGAAATTCAAACTCACGCCAACAACTTTGACTCTTTTGCCACAAATTTGACTGGAAGATTCAACACAATGGCCGAAACTTCTGCTAATCAGCACCGTGCTCTTACAAACAGCTTCAACATTCTAAATCGCACCGTGTTGGAGATGACCGAGCAGTTGGATGTGCAACCTCCACCACCTCATCATCCTCAACAGTTTCGCGGAAGAGGCCATTCATTTAGGGGGAGGAGGCCATAAGAATCTACATTGCATCTTGCATCATGTCTCTTCATGCTTTATTCTTGCTTTGTTTATGTTTATGACTCTTCTATGTTTCCGTTTGCTGTATGCACTTTCTTTTAGTGACTTTGTATTGCTACTATTTTGGCTTCTCTATGTAGTGACAATCCCTATGTTCCTTAAGCATTATTGTTTGGTTTAAATAGTTTGTTTGTATTTATCATTTTTATGTTCGTTACCTTGCATTATATGTGAATATATGTTAATGATTATTCGTTGCAATTCGTTAAAAAAAAAAAAAATGCAGCTATTCTTGATACTTTCTCTTTCTCTCTTTTTGATGTTGTCAAAGGGGGAGAAGAAATGGGAAATAACAGGTATTGAGATGATCAAACAATAGTGGATGCATAAAGTCAGGGGGAGGATACTACCTCAGTTTGACCGTTTTGCCATCATCAAAAAGGGGGAGTATGTGAGGGAAGTCTCTCTCTATGTACTTGATTTTAATGATGTCAAAACTATCATGCTTTGCACATATATATTTCACATGAATGCACATTAGGTGTTCTAAGGATGTTTGATCATGTTGGCAATGTTCTAGGTGCATTAGATATGGTTAAATACCTTTAGGAAAGTCAAAGGTGTGATTTTTACATGTTTGAATGGTGTGAGTCGACTCATGACCTTGTTCAGGTCGACTCATACATGCTGAATTTGTGTCAGTTAAAACTGTGTGCTGCGGGTATGCTCAGGTCGACTCTTCAGGTCGACGCATACATCCTGCATTTGTGTATATCAAAAACTGGGTGTTATGAGTCGACGCATAGACCTGTTTAGGTCGACCGATCGCTGTTTTGCACAAATTTTCTGCTGTGTTATTCACTCTAAAATTCTGTTTCTCTCATGTATTTCTTTTAGGATATTATATATATCATTTTTAGCTCTTTTTTAACTGCAACAAGAAACGTGAAAGATTTTATGCCATTTTCTCTCATCAATTTCATCTTCTTCCTTGAGCATTCAAACAACTACACATAACTAATTTTTGTTTGTTGTGTTCATTGATTTGAAGTGATAAGGTTCAGATTTCTGGAAGTGTTATCTTCATTTCTGAGTTGAGATTTGTGGTAGGTGTTTCTTGAATAAAACCTTAGGGTTTTCTCCTCCAAGAATCTAAGAGATTTTGGGGGTTTTTGCACAAGCCAATTCGTTCTACAAGGATTCAGCTGGGCGAAGGTAACCGAAGAGATCGGTTTAGTAGCTGTAATCAGAGGATCGTAGAAGAGTGGTTTGGGTTCGAATCTTTGGCAGATTGCAATTGATCGAGTGAAGGTAATCGAAGAAGAGTGTGTTCCTTCGGTTTAGTAGCGCGGGACGATAATTGGATCAACCATATTCGAAGCACTTGATTCATCTTGAATCAAGGGAAGAGAAGGCTCTACATCAACAATTCGAAGACGTTCGAAGATTTGATTGTTCATAGTTTTCTCTTGTATAAACGTACAATTGCAACGATAATATATATATCTCAATTCCATGTTTGGAATTGGGGGCAGAGGTACCCATAGCGAGGACGATTGGGGAACTGCCTAATCAAATTGCGTTTGTTCTCTTTCTCCTTCAACTCTTTATATTTTCTGCATTGTTTGAATTTGTCAAGTTTTCAATTTGTCTGAATTTCTGAGGTGTTGTAATCTAGAGCTGAAAAATCGTTTTTGTTAAAGTGATACAATTCTTTGAATTGTATCTAGGAGCAGCTTGAACTTACTAACCATAGAAATTCTGCACTTAGTGTGTTTGTACACACCAAGTGTTTGATAATTTGTCACAAAGCAAACTCAAACATTGTTTGTGTTTCATTGCTTATCGTTTGCCTCATTGTTTTGGTTTATACATAAACACGTTATAATTTGTTGATTGCGTTTGAATAGATTAACACAACTGAATTTTTCTCTTCCATACTCTTTCACAATATATACGTGCATATCCGATCCTTTTTGGTAGAAGGTTCGTTGTAGACTTTTGATCCAGTGGTAGCTTCCGTTTAAACATTTTTTTTAAAACAGAATTTTTGTAGTCCATTTGCGTGTAAAACTCAAAGGATCTATTCAACCCCCCCTTCTAGATCCATAGCCATAGTCTAACAGATATAACTGCTGAGACCATGTTATCAAGATCTCAAAATCTCGACTGCTGAACCTAAAGTTCTGAATAAGATCACTTAACGTCAGCTTGCGGGAAGAAAAGAATCAGAAGCTTGACATTCAAATGGAAGCCTATGGTAGCTACTCTCAAAGTACAAAAGATCTGAACAACACATCTTTATAAGAACTAATGGTTTTCTTTGAGAAGTCATGAGATTGAGCTAGAACAAGATGAACCTCAGAAGAGAGGAAAATTCGTTACGCTCACATATGATAAAGAAATAAAAGAAAACTTAGATGCAGATGAATATGTGTTGTCATTCATGTTTAGAAGGGTTGATCGTCTCTGGAAGAAAGAGATGATAAGCAACTTGGGATGATTTCTATGAAGACAACTAAGAAATAGAGCAAGCTAATATAGCACTGATGGCCAGAGTTAGAATTTCTGATAAGAAGATCACTCAAAAAGATGAAGTAGACTCTAATTCAGCCTCAGAAGAGAAAGTAAAGAAGACTTATGTTCCAAAGCCTGGAACTTAAAGATGCTGGATACGTAGGTTTCGGAGGAAACCAAAATGGAAGAATCAAAGGATCTGGAACAATTGGTAACAAATTTCTTCCATCTATATCTAATATACTTTATGTTGAGGGTCTAATGCATAACTTGTTATCCATAAGTCAATTAAGTGATAACGATTATGACATTATATTTAATCAGAAAACGTGCAAAGCTGTAAGTCAGAAAGATGGCACAGTTCTCTTCACTGGAAAGAGGAAAAACAACATTTACAAGATTAAGCTTTCTGATCTTAAAAACCAAGATGTTAAATGCTTAATGTCTGTTAACCAAGAGCAGTTGGTGTAGCATAGACGCTTGAGTCATATTAGTATGAGGAGGATTTCTCAGCTAAATAAACTTGAGTTAGTCAGAGGTCTACCTAAGATGAAGTTCACTTTAGATGCACTTTGTGAAATATGTCAGAAATGCATGTTTTCAAAAACATCTTTTAAATCTAAGAATGTTGTTTCCACCTCTAGAACACTGGAGCTTCTATACATTTGTCTTGTGAAAACAGCGTCAGTCAATGGTAAAAAGTATGGGCTTGTCATTGTTGATGATTACAGTCATTGGACATGGGTTAAATTCCTAAAGCACAAGAATGAGTCACATTATGTGTTTACTAGTTTCTATTCTAAAGTGCAAAATGAATTTTATTCTAAGGTCGTTAGAGTCAGAAGTGATCGAGGTGGCGAATTTAAGAATCAATGGTTTAAAGAGTTATTTGAATCTAATGGCATATCCCATGATTTATCCTGCTCTAGAACTCCACAGCAGAACGGAGTTATAGAGAGGAAGAATAAGACGTTGCAAGAAATGGCCAGAACCATGATCAATGAAACAAATGTGGCAAATCACTTTTGGGCAGAAGCTGTGAATACAGCTTGTTACATTCAGAATAGAATCTCTATCGGACCTATTCTGGAGAAGACTCTTTATGAATTGTGTAAGGGAAGAAAACCCAACATTTCTTATTTTCATCTATTTGGATGTTCTTGTTTTATTCTAAACACTAAGAGAATCTGAACAAGTTTGAATCTAAAGCATAGAAATGTATTATGTTGGGATACTCTAAACGCTCTAAGGGCTATAGAGTATACAATTTAGAAACAAGTATTATGGAAGAGTCAATTCATGTTAGATTTGATGACAAGCTTGACTTAGACAAGTCAAAGCTAGTTGAGGATTTTGCAAATCTAGAGATAACACTCGTAGGTTCTGGAGAAAGGACAAAAGACTCTAAGGATAAAGATTCAAAGAACGCTGATAAAAATACATCTGAAACAAATGAATATCCTCCAACACAGAACAAGAAAAGGAATAGACAAAATGTTTTTAAAGAATTGATTCTAGGAGATAAAGCTGAACCATTCAGAACAAGATCCACCTTCAAACAAACTAAGTAAATGCTTCTGGAATTGGTGTCTATGATATAACCAACTTCGTGTGATGAAGCACTTCAAGACAATGAATGGGTTCTGGCAATGCAAGAAGAACTGAACCAGTTCTCTAGATATGATGTATGGGATCTGGTACCCAATCCAAAAAGAATTCATGTTATTGGAACTAAGTGGGTATTCAGAAAAAATTAAACGAGAAAGGATAAGTCGTCAGAAACAAGGCATGACTGGTTGCACAAGATTACATTCAACAAGAAGATGTCACGTACATTCATCAAAGCAAGTACATAAAAGAGCTCCTGAAGAAATTCGGAATGTCAGATAGCAAACCAGCAAAGAATCCCATGCATCCTACATATATTCTGGAGAAAGACGAGGTGAGTAAAAAGGTTTGTTAGAAGCTCTATCGTGGTATGATAGGCTCTCTTCTCTATCTGACTGCTTCTCATCCAGATATTTTATTCAGTGTATATCTTTATGCTCAATTTCAATCAGATCCAAAGGAAACTTATTTAACAGATGTTAAAAGAATCCTAAGGTATCTGAAAGGAACATCTAACCTTGGCTTAATGTATGAGAAAACATCAGAATACAAGCTATCAAATTTCTGTTTTGCAGATTACGCTGAAGACATATTAGAACGTAAAAGCATTTCTAGATATCGTCAAAGCTTCTGGGTGACAACCTTATTTCTTGGCTTGAAACACTCTGGATAAAGAATCATCTAAAAATCTATCAAATTATGTAAAGTAACATTTCTACTATTTTCTATAGTTTTACATATTTTATTGACTTCTGAAATGTGATGTTTCTGAACAGTGAAATTTCATATCTCAGAAATATCCTTAGTCAGAATATTCTCTTAAGAATGCTTTTGTATGATGGGTCTGTAAAGCTTATCTCTCATAAGTTGTCATTCAGCATAAAGCGCGTAACTAAAAAATAAATAGATGTTTGTGTGAGCTACCTAGTATCTGCTATGACACTCAGGGTAGATAAGAGATCTCTAGGATTAAATAAGAAATCTTCTCACTTTATCCCTTGTCAGAATCCTTTTCCGTTTACAGGTATATCTTTATTCATTTAAGTGACTCTGTCAGTTATTGAATAACGTATATTTGTTAATGGTATTGTTGGATAATGAAATATAAACTTTTGGCACAACCTATCTATTCTTGTCTCTTATGTCTTTTGTTTTTTCCTTGGTCATTCGTTTCAGTAATGACGGAAACATTTATTATTTATCTTTTCATCTTAATTGCTTTTTGTGTCTTGAGTCTTGATTACTCTTCATTCAATAGGTTTCCTTCCTCCTATTTATACTTTGTTATTTCATTCACATTTCTCATATCTTATTTCATCTCTCCTTGTTTCCTTTTTATCTCTCTCCTTCACAATGTTTATTAAAACCTTTTACGGTGATCAAAACCTTTTGGAAGTCATTGCTGAAGAAAGACCAAATCTCCCTTGTCTGAGAAATGTTGATCTAAATATCTCCTTAAGCATGTATGGCAGTACCATCCTCCCTAATGTCTATGGCATTCCTTTTATCATCACTCCGACCTCTATTGCTGAGGCAATTGGAGTCGTTGAAACTGGCTTCACCATAGACCAGTTTCGCTTCAACCATATTTTTGTTGATAAGCTCATCACCATCCATGACATCTCCTCAAACATTTATGAATCCTACAACCCAGCAAAACTCCTTCATATTGCCAAAATCTGGTTCCATTTGCTTCTCACTAACTTTCGTCTTCGAGAAGTGAAAAAGGATACTCTATCCTATGAGGATAGACTCTTCATCTACTTTATGCTGAACAATGTCAGGGTCAATTTTCCTCAAACCATTTTCAATTATCCGAAGGACCCAATTGATACCACAAGAGATCAAAATAAGTCTTTCATACCTTATGGAAGGGTCCTATCTGAACTTTTCTATAAGGCCGAGATGATTGGTTTGGTTCGTAGGATTGGACCAGATAATACACTTGTCGAAAAATGATGTGAAGTGTTTGAAAACTAGTTGGATTGGTGGTTTTTTCTATTGGGATGGAAGTTGTAGTTGTTGATGTCGTTGCTGTTGTTCTTCCTTGCGATTGTTTTTTTATTATGTGTTCCTTGCGTCTCTTTTGCTTTTACTATTGTACTACTTTGTTCTGTACTCCTCTAATCATTGACTGAAAATGTTCTTTCTTTGTTCCTTGCAATTATTATCTTCTCATTGCTTCATTTATTTATGTTCCTTTCTATTCGCATTTTCTTAGAAAAACGTGCTAAAATTCTTTTTGATTTCTGACAAAGGGGGAGAAAGTTATATGATTTTGATTATATCTATTCTCAGAATCTTAAACCCAAAAATAATGATGAACTTGTGCTTCTAACCTTGGGTGATGCTTGATTCAGGAACATTGTAAAAAGTTCACTAATTCTTCTTAGAAAGGTAAATTGAAGATTATAACTTTTGATCAAAATGCTGACGCCCGTTATGATAAGCAAATTTTTTAATACAACTCATTCTTCAGAAGTTGTAAACCCTTTGAAGATTTGACTAAAGCATGGCAATATAGACTCGACTAAAGCTTAAAATGTTCAAATGACATAATACTTTGCACCTTCTGGTGGCATGATCGAGAATCTGAAGAATCGCATTCTGACACCTGATACGAAGTGATCAGTTTGTTACTAATCAAGTTCTAATACGTCATAACTTTCTGAGAGTCTGCCAGGCTCTGAGATAAAAACCGGGCAATGCTAGTCAAACTCTAATGAGATGTTAACAATGAACTATTCCCTCTATCTCATCTACTGTAAGTAAAAAAAATTATTTTATAAGTCTTGAACTCAAAGGGAGACTCTAAACAAGCATAAATAATTTTTGGGCTTGACTGATTCAAGGGGAGCTGGTTAACTTAAACTTTGTTATTGCGATTGTCGGTTATTACCCGTATAAATTGTTCTATCAAAATACATGGGTTTGTCATCATAAAAAATGTGGAGATTGTAAGAACAAGATCTGGTTCTGCATCTGACCTTATGTTTTGATGATAACTTCACATATTATTTTAGAGAACAATCTTATACTCTAACTATTTTTGTGTCTAGTGCACAACTTTTCATGAAACAAGTTCTGACTCTGATAGAAAGGTGTGTGACGTCATCAGACTCTAAACTTAACATTCTAGAATAAAACATACGGAAATTACATAAATCAAGTTAGACTCTGAGATGTCTCATATACAACGTTTCTAAAAGAACGTTAGTACTAGAGCCTCTGATTCAAGTTCTGAAGAATCAATATGACAGTTCTGAAGTTTCAATATGATATTCTGAAGAATCGATATGATTATTCTGAAGACTCTGAAGATATTAGTTCTGAAGATCCAATTCCGAAGATAACCTTACTTGCAGTAACTTAGTTTCTGAGGACTAAGTTTTCTGATCCTGTTGTAACAAGCTTCATCAACATATATATCAGAAGCCTCTGAAGAATTAGAAGTTGAAGATTAAGAATGTCTTGCGTGAAAGGATAAATATAAAAGTACAAGCACACTGTCTACTATCCTTCTAAAGTGACTTATGATACGATGATGTCTGACACTTCCTTATTGACCATTGAAGACATAACAGTTGGATTTCTACTTCCCATTCTACCCCTCAACGGATATATTCTTTCAAATATAAAAGGAAGACTTTGAAGAACTAAGATGTGTGTGGAAATATACAAATAAAAAGAGAGACGCACATAAGGAAGATAGCAGAAGAATTCTGCTCTACAAAATTCATACTAAAAACGCTGCACAAAAAACTCATGTGAGATTTATACAATATAGTTATGTAAAATTACAAGGAAATTTTGTTCATATCTTGTAATTAACACTGTTGTGTTATTAAGCTTAAATATGTGTAATATGCTTATGTAAAAGCATTCTTGTATACACATATGTAATCTCTTTTGAGTTAACGTTTCCTCAAGTGACTATGTGTTAGTCTGTATACTTGAGAGGGTTAAGATGTTTTTCTAAACACATAGACGATTGTTTGTAATCTTTTAAGATTATTGGATTAAGTCCTTTTTGAAGGCGAAATCACCTTGGCGGGTGGACTGGAGTAACTTAGTTAACAATTAACTAGGATAAAAATGATTGCGTTCTTTATCTTCTTTCTCTTGGTTAACTTTGGTGGATAAAAGTTTGAAAAGATTATAATTGTTGAAACCCAATTCAAACCCCCCATTTCTTGTGTTTCTCGCACCTTCATTAATTCCTATCCTAACATGAATAATATGGACAAGATTACACATAAAGGTGGGGGATACATCAAGGCATACAAGGGATATACATACGACATCAAATTAACCATAGTACTCTTCTTGAATTTAAACACAAATAACATGAAGGTAGCAAAAAAGGTCACAAATATTGATCAAGGAAAGCATACATCATAAAGATAATCACTTAAGCACAAGGTAAACATCAAGACATGGTATCAACATATGACCAAAATCATTATTCAAACAAGTAGTTCAAAGCATTAAGGTTCTAAATCATGTGAATGTTTATTTTTAAACAAAACCCTAAAACCACCCTAAACATGGTAAGAACTTCAACATCAAGACAAACAAATGAACATTAAGATCAAGCATCAAACAATAGGATTGTATTCATCAAAGCAACACCCTAACCCCTAAACAAAGTTCAAACATTTATCCACATAAGTCACACCATCATAAATAGTTCAAGAATCATGTTTTACAAAATTTATCAAAACATGACATCAACATGATTTTAATCATTAAAGCATGGTAAAAAGAACAAACAAAAGCTCAATCAAGAAATAAAACTAAGGAAAAATCAATTAAACATGATAAAACAAAATAATCATCAAATAAATATTTTTTAAAGGTTTTTAAATAAATATGGAAAATAAAATGAGAAAATAAAATTAAAAAATGAAAATAAAATACATTTTGATTTTTAAATATTTGGATTTAAATAGAATGAGAAAAGAACATAAATAAATAAATAAATAAATAAATAAATAAATAAAAAGAAAATAGAAAAGGAAATGTAAAGGAAAGAAAAATAAAATAGAAATGGAAATGGAAAGGAAAGAAAAAGAAAAGAAGAACAAGTGATAAAAAGAAGAAGGGGGTTGCTGGGTGTTGAACCCGCGCCTCCAGGTTACTCAACAAAATGCGCTGCCAACTGAGCTAGGCCTTATGGCCTGTTATGTTTTTGCTTCAAATAAATAATATAATAAAAAAAAATTTAAAAAAAAGGAAAACACGCACAGGAGGTCTTCTTCCTCGTGAAAGCTTCATGAAATAAAAAATGGAGTGTTTTGAAAAATGAATCAAATGGGACATGTGAGTATAATGTTTTGCTCAAAATTTCATGAGGAATCCAACCATGGTCACATGTTTTATTTATTTTCACTCTATAAAGATAATTTAAGAGAAAACCAGAAAAAACCTAAATGTTCAAACAAAAATTAAATCACATATGCTAACAATCAATGATCCTAACATTAGGGCTTTCATTCAACACATCAAGGCAAGCATAATGGTAACAAGAATGGATTGAAATGATGCTCTTAAGTGTGAGAACCAGAAAGCAAGAAAGTACTTTAATTGATGGATTCGTGGACCTCCAAAATTAGGTTCCAACAATGCAAAAATGATCCTATTAGCTTCCTTGAGTTCCTAGGAGTGTGAGGATGTACTTAGAATGCTTTGAAAACTCCTAGATTATTCTACTCGAATCCACTTGCATTGGTGAAAAAGTGAGTTGTGGTTATGGCGTTTGGGGTATTTTAGGTATGGTTTGATGCATACAGAAACTTTGGTGAATTTGGAGTGTTTTTGTGAAGGAAAAAGGGAAGGAAAGTGAGGGAATTGTGAAATTCGAAATATCACTTCAATGGAGATTTTGAATTTCTGATGAAATGCTCTCTCTCCTCCAAGGCTTGTGCGCTGATGTTCTAAGGTTAGCAATGCATTTGTAAAGGCTTTTAAAGTAGGTTTGGATGGAAGTTAGGTTTGATCATGGTTTGGAGTTTGTCTTGTAATGCTCTTGTTTCACAAAAATGGTAACTTTGGTTCTATGCACTACGAGCTTGGTTCTTGGCCTCATGATCATTTTGAGCTCTTAATCTTAGGCTTGTAAAGATGTTTTGGCCTTAGTAAATTAGTTGTATTAGAGTTCATCCTTGTCCAACAAGTTTTGACCAAGTTTGAAATTTCACTACATGCCAAAATGATAATCCCCAAGTGCTCAGTTTGGCAGCAAGTTTGTCCTTATTGTAGGGGCCTATCTTGCACAAATTTGGCATCAATGTGAAGATAGCATGGAAAGGAACAAAGTTCATGTTGATTTTAAGCCGAGGAAACATTTGGAAGATGCTTCAAAATGGCTCCAAATTCGCGTGGACCAAACTGAATTTTAACATTTAGAAAATTCTGGTTCAATATGAATTTCATTTCATGGTGAAACCCTAACTTTGATCCCCCATATCTCTCAAATGGAAAAATCTTTTTGGACCAAATTTTCCACCATGATGAAGTAGGAAGTGTGATCTTCAAATGCATCCCTCAAGTGTTCCAAATGGATTCATAGATTGGTCACAAATTGTTCATAAAGTTATGCATTTGACAAGGTCAAAAACTTTAAAAATTTCTAAGTGTTTTGAATTTTGTAACAAATTGAAACCTCAATTTTGGATATCAATTTCTTCCACTTCAAGAAAGCTTTTAGCTTCCAATTTTCATCAACTTGTAGTATCAAATGCCCTCTTTAATTTCAGCCCTTAACTCTTCCAATTGGATGCTTGAGGAAGAAGTTACAACCTTGAAAAGTTGGCCATTTGATCATGGATTTTTGTACTTAGTGAAATTTCAAGAAACCCTAATTTGGTCAATTCTTGATCTTTTCATGTTTTTCTTTATTTGGCTTGATCAAAATCAATTATATTCCATATTTTAATGGTTCTTGACTTGAGAAACCCATGGTTGACCAAAAATATCAAAAGTCAAACTTTGACTTTGAGCATCTGTTGACTTTTCATCAGTTGAATCAAAATTCTTCAATTATCCATAGATCCAACTTCATGAGCCAATTTAATCACATGAATGGATCACAATGATGCATTTGAGGCCTTTGAATCACATTCCAAGCCATGGGATCATGTTTTGGTCAAAAAGTCCAAATCAAGCTAACTTTGACTAAAACCGTAATTTGCAGCACATGATGGATTGAAACTTGATGAACTTGCATTAATGTCAACTTAAACTTTATTATTGATGGAGGGAATCTCTTGATCACTAAGCATGGATTGAGTAGATTGAGATGTTGAGGATCACACTAAACCTTTGATTGATCAAACACTTGCACTCTCTAATAAAACCCTAACTTGTGGACACGACAAACAAGGCACATACAAAGAATGATTGATGTTATGCAAATGATGTAAATGAAGAAACTTAGGTTGAGAAAAATTTGGGGTATGACAATTGTATTTTTGGTAAGTGTCAAGGAAGGCTAGGCTTTTGTAAGGTGCCAAGCAAGGTTGAGTTTTTAGAGGTGTCGAGCGAGGTTGAGCTTTTTTAAGGTGCCAAGCAAGGTTGATCTTTTGATAATTGCCAAAAAGGCTGAGATTTTGATTGTAAATGTTTGATTTTATGCTTATGTTATAAGGCTTTCAGATCTTTGACATATATGTGATGCCATATGTATGCATGTCGTCGTGATATGCCATGATGTATAAGATGAGATGCATGGTTTTATGCTAGAGAAATGTAACCATGGTTGATGTAAGAAACATGCATGTAACCATGGATAATGCATGATGATGAGTTAAATTCCCCCGTTCATTTATGTAGTGACTTGATGGTTCCCAAAAGTACCTATGTGGCGTGACACAGAAGGATCCTTTTATAACAAAATATCTCGTATAGGGAAAATGTTATTTGGTAGAATTTTATGCTAGAATGATCTCCCGACACTTATTTTGAACTCAATCCTTGCTGATGAATTGTAGGGTTTTCCTAAGCATCTTGAAATATGGAGAGAGATTGCCCATTCATTATATAACTTATCTTGCCCAGTCTGTTAGGTCTTTGAAGAAGTTTTCCTCAATATGAGTTTGAAATCAGTTTTCCATAATATGAACTTGATCTAGCTTGCCCTATTTATTTGAATCTTGAAGCGTTCTGCTCCAAATTAATCGAGTTTTCAGCCGATTTGCCCATGGTTGACCGTTTATGAATGATCAAGTTCTACAATTGATTATACATTGTTGGAATTTCATTGATGCTAAGTGCTAACTTGCAGATATAATTGTTCTTTCCGTATGGTAATTATTATGTAATGCTCATGCAAGTTTTGAAATCAAAAGTTATTATTGAGACGACACTGGGATGCATAGTGAATGGATCAATGGCCAGAATGCAACGTTGATTTATACATTAAAAGTGTGAAAGAGATAATGTCAGACCATGATATACTTGAATATGATTAACAGGTATCTTTGGAGTCAGGTTAACGCAATTTTGCTCTAGTATGCTTTCAAAATAAACCTTGCTTCAATTATGTCATTTAAGGGTTGTAATGTGGCCTAGTTCACAGTTTTTGAACAAAAGGATATAAGACTCAACATTCAATTTCAAACCCCCATTTTTCCTTCTGATTATCTCCATTCCTATATTCTATTAATTCATCACATGCATTCAAGTTCTGAGAGGATTTTGAAATTGTAAAGGTGAATATGAGATATTTTTGAGATGGCAGTCACCTAGTGTTTTTTGTCTGCTTTTTTTCCTCTTTTTTTGACATGGTAGTCACCTTGTTAAGGATTTTGGTGACCTTTTTTCATTTTTTTAAATCTTTTTTCTTTCGATTTTTGATATCTTGTTCTTTTTTTTTTGGAACAATTTCTATGGAATTTATTCTTTGGGTTTAAGGTTGTTGAAAGGGCCATGACGGTCATGTTAATGGTTAACGAGGAAGAACCACTATAAACTTTTGGATATTCACAACTTCTTTGACACCATGATGTGTGCGAGGAAAAAGAAGTGGTTGAACCTATGGAATGATTCTCTTGAAACTCGATTGCATAGATGAACTAACTGAAACAACTACCCTGCCTCTGATTAAGATTAAAAGTTTTTAGTACTTAAAGAAACATTAACTTCCAGGATCAAAGGGGTTGACAGGGATTAAATTTACTTCACTTATCAATGTCTGTGGATTGAAACAATGTCTTACATCATCAGTCAAGTTCATTTAAAAAGCATACTTTAGAAATTTTGGGTATTTTGTTTACATCATACTTCATCTAACCTTTGCTAAAATAGACTTCGTTAAAGAAAAGTGAGGTGAAGAAATATTGATGTTATTTTTTTTTTGTGCTAAAAAGAAAAAGAATATAAAAGAGTGAATGCGAAAGGATTAATTCAAAAGATGCATGATTATTTCATTAATCTTACCGTTCAAGAAAACAACAAATTTTAAAAGACAAATAAGTACTTAATAATCAAAGGAATTGCAAACAAAGAGAAGTGTGGAATTCAAGAATTCCTAGTAACATGCATGTTATTTTGTTGGAGATTGCTTCAAAAGTCTTTCCTACTAGAAGTCAATTAAAAAAATTGAGGAGTGTTAGTGGATAGTCAAAATTTGAAGTGTGCTTTCTATGATTCAAGTGTAGAAGATGACATTCATATATTTTTAAATTGTACTATTACTGCATCAATATGGTCAAAATTGTATCAATGGACTAGTATTAGAGAAGTAGAGGAGAAGAGTTCAATTCAAAAGCATTTTGATCTTTTTTGTGATTTCACCAAATCTAAGTTTAAGGTAAATTTGTTTTGCTTTTTCTGGGTCTCTATTTGCTGGAATTTATGGATTTTCAAGAATAATTTGATTTTCGAAGGAGGAAAGTTGGAAGATTGAGGCCTTCTGTATAGAATTCAAAAGCAATTTTGGAAATGGTTCCAAGTCAATTTACTGTTGGGTGCAAGTGTGAATGGTTAAAGTCCCACATCGCCTATGACTGGGTGGAATGTTGGATTTATAAGAGAGGACTTAGTGATCAGTGTATTTTAATACACTATCTTTTTATTTTTGATAATATTTTTAAATTACTTATCACATTATTTCAATTGCTTTTAATAGGTTTTTGAAAGTTAAGTTGAGTTTCTGCCTATTTTCTGAATAAGTGCTTATTTTTTAAATAAACAGTTATTTACACCTTCTTGTTGTGCAAGTCATAACTTGAGCTACGAGAATCAGATTGACGTGTTCTAATATGCATTGGAAATCTGATAGGATAAGCTATAAGTTTCGTGTTAAAGTCAGATGCAAATTTGGAGTGCATAAGAGTCACATGTTTCGTTTTCAATTCAGACTTAAGAAAATACGTAGTTTTTGGATCGGTTTGATATTTTTTTGTTCGGTTGCCATTAGGCCCGAATTCTCTTCCTCTATTTAAACAAATTAGTAGTTTTAGAATTGAGGCATTCAGAGTTTATGGAAATTATAGCTTTTTACGAATTCTATGGAGAACTAACGCCTTAGGGATTAATCTGCTGTAATCGGTCTACATCCATTTTGAGGCTTTTCTTATAACTTCCAAAGAAATTTAAATTCCTTTTCAATTCTTTATGTAAATAGGATTTCTTAATTCCATTGTCATTGTATGCTTAATTCAATTGCTGCATATAGACTGAATTGATTGATGTATGTTCTATAACCGTGTTTCCTTAATTCGTGCATGCCTAATCTGTTTGCTTAATTCAGAGTCTGTTTGCTTAACTCAGAAATTAAGAACACATATCATAGTATCAATTCGCTTGTTATTGTTGCTATAATCGAAAAGGGAATAAAAACTGTTAGGGCTTTGGAATTATATTGATCGATGATAAGTTAGGGATCGAACAGTAGATTAATTTGTCAATATTATCCGTAATCAAATTCTTTTAATTGTGATCTTAATCAAAACCTAACCACACGCCCTTGTTCCAATCAGTTGGTAAAAGTCATCCAAGAGTCTCTGCGATACGACTCTCGAGTGTCGCTTCTCTACACTATAGTTTTAATTACTCATTTTTTACCCGTGCGCGACAGCTGGTCAAATTGACGTTGTTGTTGGGGACTTTCTGTGGATTTTAGCCAATTTTAGAATCCTAGATTAGAGTCTCGTTAGCATTTTTTGTTTTCTTTTGTTTTTTGGTTTTGTTTGTTAATTTTCAAGGTTGCAGTATATTAATAAGTATTCCAGCGTATCAGGTGACTTTGTAAGCTAGTGTTTCAAAATGCTCTGAATTTTTTCTAGAAAATCAGACTAAAAAAAATCAACAAAGTTACTCCCTTTGAAGAGACTTCTAAGGGATTTTGACCATCAAAATCGCAAATTCATCTTTTCCTATTTTATTTGTATTTTTTTTCTTTCTATTTTAATATTTTCAAAAAAATCCAGAAAATTTGTAGATATTATGAAATTAATAAGAAACAATACAATAGAAGAATAGAGATGAAAGAAAGAAAGAAAGAGAATAAAAAAATAGTATTGTATTATTCTCATTATCATTGTCGCCTTCGAATACAATATGGATCATATTTATAGGAAATATGTAACGAATGGAAAATCAATCTGGAATTCACTCATTTATGGACATTAATAATCATGTCATTTATAGCACTCCCCCTTGATGTCCATCAAGCATGCCTCATTAAAACCTTACTAGTAAAAATCCAGTGGGAAAAATCCTAGTGATGGAAAAAGAGTACACCATTCTTGGTGAGGGAGCTGCCTCGATACTAACCAATAAAAATTATTAAAAATAAGGAAGGAAAGTATTTGGGATGTTTATTTAGGATATGCCTCGTTAAAACCTTACTAGGAAAAACCCAATGGGAAAAAAATCTAGTGAAGGAAAAAAAGTACAATATCCTTTTACGATAAATTCATTTCTCCCCCTCAGCTAAACGTTTATTTCTTCGATGATGAAGACCAATCTTCTATACTAGTTGGCTAAAATTTCTATTTGGGAGTAAATTTGAGAAAAGGTCTAGAAGGTTATCACATGAAAGAAATCATTGGATGCTTATATCGCCACTTTTTTAAAGATCATGAGTGAAAATGAACTTTCGAGAAATATGTTTTGTTCGATCTTTTTTAATGTAACCATCTTTCAATTGAGCGGTGCATGCATATTATCTTTGTTCCGGACTGACCCAATGACTAGGCATGGCCCAATCCACCTCTTCTCCCAGAACGACCCAATTGCCTAAGTCCAGCCAATTTAGGGCAGCATTTACCTTTCTGCCCCTCTACCGGGCAAGTCTAGTCGGATGACCCCAAGGGTCAACTACCCCTCCTCAGTAGTTCCTGTCCGTCACACACGATTCCACCATCCAGAGACAGTCACGACGTCCGTGCCCGTAACCGCGCCTCTGCCCGTGGCAACGACTAGTTTTAGGCATCTCTGCCCGTCCCAACGGCTAGTTTCTGACAGTTACCTATTCTTCGGGAAACAGTTATCTCGCCCCAAAAATAGGGACTGTTGGCCAAGCGTTGGGGGGCATTATAAAAACCCTCTCATTTGAGAGGGTCAGATATTCTAAATCATCCTACGAAACACATACTTTGTACTTGCTCTTTCTCTTTCTCTCTCTCTCTCTCTCTCTCTCTCTCTCTCTCTCTCTCTCTCTCTTTCTCTCTCTCTCTCTCTCTCTCTCTCTCTCTCTCTCTCTCTCTCTCTCGATTCTTACTTTTGCATCGGAGTGCCTTGTAGGTACAACTCCCTCCTCATCTCTCACACCCAGCATCGCAGACGTCATCTCTTGCCTAATTTAGGTTCTGATCAGCCGTCACGATCAATCTTCATATATGATTATTGTATTTATTTTTGCAGAAGTCAAACGACAAGTCTTTTTTGTGTGTTGAATTAGGGATCTTAACCAAATACATTCTTAACTTGCCACATGTAGTGCTAAAAATTTCTTCATGATTAGATGAAGCTGGTGCTATAGTTTGTTTCACAAGTCTCCATGAAGTATTTGCACCACCATATAAGTAAACAAACAATTTGTACGATCTACCATTATGAGGATTTGACAAGTAACTTATTTCTGCATAACCTGTGTTAATTATAATCTGGATACTTTGGAATAAAAGAAACTCATATCCATTTACCCTTAAGATAATGATTAAGATAACGAAGTATATGTTTGAATCCATTCAAATATCTTCGTGTAGGTGAAAAACTATATCTTTCTTGTATATTTATAGAAATTAACATATCATGGTGTGTATAATTAGCAAAATAGACTAGTGCTTGAATTACATTGAGATATGGTACTTCAGGACCAATTAGTTTTTCATCATCTTCTCGAGGTCTAAAGGAATCTTTTTCACATCCAATGGTCTAACATCATCGGGGTACACATTTTCTATATAACGTTCTTAACGTAGAAATATTCTAGTGTCCAAATGCTCAATATGTAAACCTAGAGATAACTTTGTCTTTTCAATGTTCTTTATCTCAAACTGTTTTTTAAGAGATTTATAGCTTTTGGAATCTCTTTAGGAGTTCTAATAGTTTTTATGTCATCAACATAGACAACTATTATGGAAAAATTATTTTCTAGATCTTTTCATAAAAATATAAGGATATATGAACTTATTTGTATATCTCTCCCTTAGCAAATATTCACTGAGACAATTATACCCCATGTGTTCATATTGTTTTAACATATAAAGAGACCTGTTGAATTTGATGGAGTAGCTTTCTCGAGATCCAAAATTATGTATCTCTAATATATTAAACCCTTTAGGGAGTTTCATGTAAATGCCACTATCAAGTGAGTCATACAAATTAGTTGTTACAACATCCATCATGTTCAAATTAAGCCTTTCATGTGCTACATGGATAATTAAATATCAAAAATTGAATTGCATCCGTTGCAGGTGGATATGTTTCATAAAAAAAACTTAGGTCTTTGTGAAAATTATTGAGCAATAAATCAAGCTTTATATCATTCTTATTTTATTTTTTCACCAAAAATCATTTATATCTAATTGGTTTCACACCTTGATGTGTTCGAACTACAAGTCCAAAATTGAGTCACTCGTAACGTGACTTTAATTCTTCTTCAATTAAATATATTCATTTTTCCAAATTCTCACTTTGTTTACAATCTTTGATAGACTTTGACTCACGATCCTTGTTATCATTTATCATCTTTAGCGCTATATTATATACAAATACCTTGTCAACATTGACTTTATTTTGGCTCCATCATTTTCCATTTGTGACATAATTGATTGAGATCTCTTAATTTTCATATTTCAGGTATCTTTCAGTTCTTTTGGAACTCAAAAATGAATTATGTCAAAATGCTCTTAGAGTTTTCATATCCTCACTTGAATCATCTTTAACTTTAGTTTTATTTCTTGGTAGAGAACTTTTAACATTGGAACCGACTTTCCTACCACGCTTCAGGCGTGGTTATAACTCATTTGCAATATTAGGCTATCTAATAGGAGAATCCACTTTGAGCGGAGTATTAGCAGTTGATACTTTTTTCCATAAATTTTGCAAATTAATTGTGTTTTCAACTTCTTAATCTCTCCCTCTAATATTGAGAAAATTAGTTTATCAATTGATAATCAGCTTATCGGGCTTCAAACAAGTATCTAATTATTGGATCAAGATATATACTCAAGTACGAGATTCATATAAAATAAATTTTCTCAAAATTCATTCAAAACTCATCTTGGCATACTATATTGGAGCAATTGAATAATCGCAACATATCCAAAAGTTTACTTAGATGAGATGTATTAAGTTATTAACCTAAAATATTTTGTAAGTTAAGGGGAGAATTAACATATACTAACTTGTTGGCTTAATACGAATAAATATCTTAATATTCATATTTTGGGTGTTTCAAATATCTAATTTAGAATTTATGATCTCACAAGTATCAACCATACAATTAACTTTAGACATCTAAAGAATGGATCTTCTAGTCCATTTTTTTATGAACATGTGCTTCAAGAGGTTCAATATCAATTTTAATAATACATGTGATACTTATCAAGAAATTTATGAAAGTTTAAAAAATTAAGATCTTAGTTTGAGAAAACAACTTCACAAACTTCTGGTTGTGAGTAGACAATAAACATTTGCACAATATTTTAGTCGATGCAACAATTACTGTAATGAAAAATCAATTTCTCAGATTTTTATTTTCCTTTAGAAACACACAAAATTTATTGAATTGAAGAAACTTATGATTCATACTAGTTTTCACATCATAATACATATTCATGATCTTTTAGTTGAGAAAATAATTTCACAAACTTCTGTTTGTGAGTAGACAACAAACATATGCATGATCTTTTAGTCGACATAACAATTAATATCATAAAATATTTAAATCGTTTGTATTAATTCAAAAATATCACCTTATATATGTTATATAAAAAAATCAAATTATAAAATTTTAATTTCCTTTAGGAACTGTTCGCCTTGAAATTCATCAAACAACCTCTGGTCTTCTAATTTGTGAAATTAGCTTACTAACAGGATCGACCACACAAATCCTAGGACACATTGCATTTAGAAATGTTGACAATTTAAGTAAAACTCTAACCTTTTCATCATTGTTTTATTATTATCTTCACATTTTCTAATATTCGACTAACTAAGATAAATGGAACTTGGAATTGGTAAATGACTGGTGAAACGGAAGTAAAATGACAAGAATAAAAATTTGCAGAATTTTAAAGAGTATTGTAAACAAACTGAAATTTCATAAAGAACTGTAAGCAATAAACTGGTGTTTTTCTCAAAACGTACATTTTTTCCATAATGACTCGTTTCTCTCACACGGTTACTTTGAGTAATTTGAATAACTTGTACAATTTTGAAATGCACACACAAATCTAACACTAAGACTCCCTATTTATATACAATCGAAATAACTACCAATAATAGTTATTTCTCCTAATGGTGACAACTGGCAATCTGCATGCATTCGTCAACTAGATGCATTCCACGCGTCCTATTTCAAAGATGAAACTCCCTCCTAAATTTGAATTTCAAACATCTTTCGAACGGGCCTATCACCCCTCTGTCGAAATATTTCTAATACTTAGAAAAAACTGCCAATGCTTTCCTTTAAGTAACAATTGCCTTCGACTGGCTTTCTCCCATCAGAAACATATTCCTGACGAAAATACCCTGGTAGATTTCCAAATTTGTTCTAAACAATCATCTAGGGGTCGAAATTAGCAACCTACAGGAACATGCAAAACTTATTGGATTGAAGAAACTTCTAGTTCTTCAATACTAGTTTCCGCATCATAATACATTCGAGATGACCCAATCAATTTTGCGAACAACGCACTTGAGTGTGATTTGTAAACTTCTGATTTACTATAATATGTGTGATTATATTTTTCTAATTTGTATCGATCAATAGTAAATAATGTTAGACGACAGACTTCGATCTAGAGGAGGTGAATAGATCACAAATTTCAAATCAAAATTTTTGGCAAAAATTTGTTTTAAAAAATTTATGGTATAGCAGAAACAACCCAAATCGAATCGTCTAACCGAACCTACTATCGAAAAGCTCAGATATGCGTAACGTAAACCTATGGAATGATAATGAACACAAATTGTTCAACAACGATTAATTCAAGGATCAATCACACGCAGAGCTATTTGTAAAGCTTATTTTCAATGAACACAAAGCAATATAAATACTCAAAGGAAATTTATCAAACACTTTGTGTGTGATCCATAACGTTTGGAAATCCAATTTGTTTTGTTGATGTTAAAAAGCCAATCACAATCAAAGTGAAATCGATAATTTACAAGATTAACTTCTCTACCTTTTGTTTCAATCAGTTGATAAAAATCATCCAAGAGTCCTTGCGATACGACTCTCGAGTGTCGCTCCTCTATACTATAGTTTTTAATTACTCATTTTTGACCCGTGTGCGACAGTGGATCACCCATTTACCTAACACCTTAAGATTTTGGGTGGAGATGTGGCGTCTCCTTCTCGTGTGGTCTTAGACCATTAGTCTCCTTGGTGCTCCAGATTCTCTCAGACTCCCCAACAGTGGTATTAGAGTCTGGTTCAGTTTTGTGGGGGAGTGGAAATTGGATCCGGTGTTGGATCCTGTTATAGGATGTGCGGGACTCACACTTGTGGGAGAGAATGTTGAGTGCAAGTGTGAGTGGTTAAAGTCTCATATCGCCTATGAATTAGTGGAATGTTGGATTTATAAGAGAGAATACCCATTTACCTAACACTTTAAGATTTTGAGTTGAAATGTGACGTTTCCCTCTCTTATGGTCCTTCCTCTTTGGAGGTTTTACTTCTTTGTTTGTCTTCTTTTATTGTTGAATCTTTTGTCCGACTTAATATTTGTTTCTCTCTTTTGTATTATGAGTTGAGTATCATTTATATTCTCTTTAATATAATAATTGGTTGCTTATAAAATACATTAGAGACCAATTTATAATTTTCTTGTTTGTTTGTGTTTTAATATAATTTGGTCATACTTTTCAAAATAACACACTTATTCACCACTCCAACATATGAGATCAAAACAGAATTGAAAAAGTAATCATGCCTTAAGCTACGAAAATGTTCGGTTGCATCATCACTTATTTGTGAACGACCTTCATTAAACTACTTTTAAAGAAAAAGTGTGTCGAAACGTCCTGCTACATAACAATGTGATAATGATGATGAAGTCCTGTAACTATTAATAAAAAGCAAAATTCACTGATTAGGCCGTTGATATTAAGGTTTTTATTGAATATATCAATCTCACAAACTTTATGATATAATTTATGATTTTTATAATTTTAATATAAAAAATATTGTTATTTACTGATTGGCTTATTATATTATTTATTGATTTTAAGTGTGCGTTTAGAAGTTTTTATATTCACTATGGCAATGCAAGCTCTGTGAAGATTTAGAGCTTCAATTTAAGCATTATTGATGGTTTTCAAACAAGTTTCCGAATTTGATACGAATCATTAGCCAATTTTTGTACCTTTGTATTCAACCATGTAAAGAGTTAAAAAGTTATAAAATTAATATAAAATTTGATAACTTATACTCCTTCTTTTAAAAAAAAACTTTTCAAAATAAATAATTTTTTAATTTTTAATGCAATTTTAAATGTATATAATTAATATTATTTACATCTTATTTAATTTTTTTTATATGTGTGATAATATTGATTATATCACTATTTGATAAAATAATTTAATACAATTTATGATATCTAATTTATTTCATTTATATATTATTTTTTTTATAAATGTAATAATCTAGAAAAATCCATTTTAAGATGGAAAGACAGAGTGTTTCTACCTATTGTTAAATATTACACCGTTAATTTTGTTTGAGTTTCCAAAATTCTCAAGCATAAACTTGTGTTTGTCTGATATTAATGCCTCAATAAGATAAAATGAGCCTAACTATATATAATTAGCATTAGATATAGGTTTAATTGTAATTTTAGTCTATCTATTTTTTATTTTATTTTAAATTTTAGGTTTTTGAATTTTAACCAGTTAATTTGGTATCGTGTCTCTATTAAATTTACAAAAATTAGTTTTATGTCATTTTTTTAAAAAAAATTTCAAAATATAATTTTTTTTAATTATATAAAATTTGAAAGACGTGTCATGTTATTTATTATATTGAACACATTTTAATATAATAAATTTATGAATGAATAATTATTATTTTTATAATATTATAAAATGAATCTTCTCTTTCCATATGAATCCAACTACCTTGTGAAATGGAAACCCCTAAAAACAAATCTCACCCATGAATAAAAAAAATAAAAAATCAAACATGAAAGTTCATCTCCATCCAAATCAACCGTCAAAACCCAGAAAACCAAAAAAAGACAATATTTTTCAAGAATCTCTTCAAACATCCAAAATTGAAAATTATCACCAAAAACCCCTTACAATCTAAAACTCAAAATATCAAAATCAAAAGTAAAAGTTTTTCTCGCAAAAATCCTTTCAAACATCAAAAAATCAAAATTGCCTCTAAAATTTTTTATAATCAAAATCATAATATTAAAATCAAATATCAAAACCCAATAGCTTTTTAATTTTAAAAAACATGCATCACCACAGCTTCTGCTACTAAGAAGAAAGGAGGTGAAACATTCAGTATAAACAATAACATTCAATTCCATACTAAAGAAATCTGTTTTAGGGTCTAGATGAATGGAAAAATAGAATGTGAGTTTGATTATATTTTTCTTGTAGGGACAATATGAATGTACAGATAGAATGTGAGCACATTTGATTATTTTTTTTCTTGTAGTGAATGAATTTATTCCAGACATTTAATGTAAATGTTAATTAATCAAATCAAATATTATTCAATTTGGTCATTTATTATTTTTCTTTTTTAAATATATTTTCTAGTTTACTTTTCTTAATTAAATTGAAAAAAATTAATTCTTAAAAAAATAAAAATTAATACTAATTTAATTTAAATTATTAATTTTTTATTTTAAATATAGAATATTTATATTATTATTAAAATAAAAAATTATTATAAATGATATAAAATTTAAATTATTCCACTTAAACTCTGACACATTATCACTTCACCGGTCATGTCATTAAAAATGATATAAAAAATGAGATGGAGACTAAAATCCAAAAAGAAAAAACATTATTTAAAGACTAAAAATCCAAGTTTTAATATAAAAGGATCAAAATAAAAAAAAAAACTAAAAAATAAAGGAACTAAAATTCCAATTAAATCTTAACCATATTAATAATTCACTATTGATATATCAATATTTTAATTTTTGTTTATTTTTTTTATCTCATAGTTTGAATATGATTATAAGGATTATCGTTCCAACATCCAAGTCAGAAAACCTCATTCTCACTTTGTGGGTTGTATAAGTTATAGATTACACAGTTAGATATAAACTAGTTCAGAGAAAGAGGGGAAAAAGTTATTAATTTTTTTTGTTATGGAATAACAATGAAGTCCTTTGACTATTAATAAAAGCAAATTTTACTAATTAAATGGTTGATATTAAGGTTTTTATTGAATATATATATCTCACAAACTTTATGATATAATTTATGATTTTTTAATTTTAATATAAGAAATATTATTATTTATTGATTGGCTTATTATGTCATTGATTGGTTTTGAGTCTGTATTTAGGAACCAAGACATATTCAGTGTTACAATTGTCAAAAGTATGGTCACTATTCTAGTGATTGTCTTGAAAAGAAGAAGAATCAAGAAACTGATGCAAAGCTGGCGAAACATGAAGAAGAAAAGATGTTGCAGATGGTTACAACAAAAGTTGAAGAAAGATTCCAAGACCAATGGTACTTGGACTTAGGATGTTCATCACACATGACTGGTAGGAAGGATTGGTTTGTAAACATAAAACCCTCAATGAAAAACATGGTGAAATTTGTAAATGACAATACTCTAGCAGTTGAAGGTATTAATGATGTTCTGATTATGAGGAAAGATGACAAGAGGTCAGTAATTTCCAATGTATTGTACATACCAGACATGAAGAGTAATTTGCTCAGCATAGGGCAGCTGGTCGAAAAGAAATACAAGGTGTCGGTTGAAGAGAAGATGATGAGAGTTCTTGACTCAGGTGGTAGGTTAATCTTGAAGGCACCAATGTCTCAGAATAGAACCTTTAAGATTGAAATTAATGTGATGGTGTTTACCGGTGAAAATGACAAACAACCACACTAGGCCTCCAAAGTTACTAAAGTCTTTGGTCACTCACAGGATAGACTAGATTGATCTTAGGACATGTGTTGTTAATTCAGTTCTTTGTCTTAATTATCACGAACATTTACTCAACGTTCTTCAAGTATTCTCCAATGTTATTGAGAAAACGTGATGATTGATTTTAAGTAAAGGAAGATGACATAAAGATAAATTGAAAGATAAATGGCTTAAAGATAAATAACAAGGAAATAAATTGCAAGTAAAGATAAATGGCTTGAATTTAAATGACTTTGATTGTAAAAGAGGGTATTCAAACGTACATTCTCTCAAAGGGACTCTTTTCTCACACATGCAGATGTAGAATGGCTGAACACCCCATTCTAGATGCTAAAATGTTCTATCTATACTAAATTAGAAATAACTGTCTCTTACGGTTATTTCCCCAGAACGTGCCACGTTTCAACTACATGCATTTTGCTGCCTAAAAGTCTTCCACGTGTCCCACGAAACAAATAAAGTCAAAAAGCGGTTACCAGCCTCATTTGAACTTCTTATGTCGAACGCTTCCTTTGATGGGCTTCGTCGAATCACAATTTAAGCAAAAATCTTCCTAAGTCCTGGACTCTAGTGTCTACGCACAAAATCCTTCGAATAGATCTTCTCCTGCTGAACCATATATTGCTTCTTCCCACGCATAAGTCTTTAAATTTTGACAGTCCCTTTCCATCCTTCTTCCGTCGAAATACCTTCTTTTGTCGAATTCATCATGTCTTTCCTCATAATATGACCTCAAACTCCTCAACTCCCCTCCATCATTAATGAGTGTCAAAATTACCGCCAACAGATTGCCCCCCAAAAATGTCATTTTCGATTGCAAAGAGAGAAAGACATTTTTTGAAGCTTTTCGACGCTACTGTTCCATTACTGCTGTGACGTCATGCTCATCATGACCACGCCGTTTCAGTAGTCTCATTAAAACATGCAGAAGACGTGCAAAACTAAAAAAAAAAAATCATTACACCCTATAACTAGGGATAGTGGGCTACCACCTGCAACGGTCTCATCTAGCCGCAATAAACTGACATGTGCCCCCACTACCTTAACCACTACCCCTAGTGGCTGAAATAAAGCGTTTTCATTATTATTTTTTTCCTTTTCACTATAAATATTCCTCTTTATTTTCTTTTTCACTTTTCCACCTTTCTAAATTTTTCTTACTCTTTCAAGCGTAAAAAGTAATTGTTCATCTTCTCTTAAGCAAACCTTTAACAAATTCAGAATTTTTCCAGCTTTACCCAACAATGGCATCCAAGCAACCAACTGTTCTTCCCAAGGAGACTAAAAGGCAACCAGCTCTCCGCCCTGTTTATACAATTTTCTTCCCTAGCGTGGCAGGCAACCAATAATACGTATCGGGACCTCCTCTGGAAGAAGAAAAAAGACAAATCTACCAATCTTAGGTACTCATCCCTATTTATATTATTGGAAGAATACATGCTCTACCTGGCCCTTTACCAGAACTTAACACCGATCCTGTGAAGCTTAGGAGCTTCTTTCCAACCTATCATAAGTACAGGCCCATGGCAAGTAGGGCAAAAACCAAACCCACCACTGAAACCAAAACTTCTGAATAAAAAGGAACTAACACCCAGACCACACATTCGAGTGAACCCAAAGATAATACTATCAAATTAGATTATATGAGCACTGCTCTTAGAGCATTCCGCTCTTGTCCCTTGTCGAAAGACCTTGGGAACTATCTGAATTGGTTGGCAAAGATAGAGAAAAAGAAAGCTAATTTTTAGAAAGAAATGGAGATCTTCGACATGATCCAACTGTCGAAGTATGACCCTAGATATTGCCAACCTATGCTGCCCACCTCTCTATACTTCTGGGACAACACTCACAACAACTTCCATTTCCCCTGTGGAATAATCACTCCTACTTTCTTTGATATAGCTGCCATTCTGCCCTTCGACTCACAGGAGAGGCCTTCGATCCGAACCTGATGATGGAAGACAATATTGGCTTCAACGGGGGTCGAACCACCTTTAAAGGTGTGAAAAACACAAGAAAGGAGGCGGGGTTTGAATTGGTTTTTCAAAATAAAATTGTTTCTTTAAAATAAATTCCTTTTATAAAACTCTTTCTTTTAACAATAATGACCTTTGTTGATAACAAAGAGATGAACACGTTATGTTTATACTAATTCACTTGAGAAACACTCAAGTTAATCTAGTCCACCGCCAAGGTGATTTTGCCTTTCTCAACGAGGTTTTAATCCACTATTCAATCAAACCAGTACAATGCACAAGGCAAAATGCTGGTGACTAACACAACCTCTAAAACTCTCAAGTTTTAGACTTCTCAAGTAATACAACCTCACAGGTCTTACTCAAGGAACAACCTCTAAGACAACACGTCCTAGACTTCTCAAGAAATACAACCACACAGTCTTTCTTAAGGAATACAAACCTAAGTTTGAATAAGTTTTGTTTACAGAAAGGTGTTTCTTATACAAGCTGAAAAATGTAAACAAGTTTCGAGCAGAATGACTTAAAAAAGATTTCAGCTGGAAAGTATTTTTACAGTTCGTTCGTGTGTGTCTTCCTTCAAGTCTTTTGCTTCCTTTTATAGTCGTGTAAAAAGAGCCGTTGAAGTGTAATCATGATAGTTAACTAGGCTGGCGGCTAGAAGCGTGAGGACAGATAAAAACTTTTGCGTGTTGCGCGTCTTGTCTTGTCAGAATATCTTCGTTTGTACCGTTGCACTGTTACCAAGATATTTTCACATTGTATTGTGGTACAGCTGTACTATGTAGCTTTGTCTTCTTGGCTTCTCAACTTCAGAGGCTTTTTACGAGCATGAGTAAGAAGGGAAAACATAGCTTGGTTCTTAAGTTTATCAAGTCTTCGAATCCTCAGAGCAGCGCCTTCAGAACCTTATTCGCTTGGTGCGTTGTCTTCATATCTTCAGAGGCTTCTGATAGTATCTGGTTGAAGCATGAGTAGAGACTGTGATTAGGTCTTCAGAACCTTGATTAGAGAGCATAAGTCTTCAGCATCTGGACTTCGTTCAATCAAAACCTTTGTCTTCAGATCTTCAGAACTTCAGAACTCGTTCTCTTTTCCTTTTGTATCAGAGTCTTGTGAGCTTAAAATGAGTTCTGCTTTTCAAGTGTATAGGCGGAGTATTTTCCTTTAAGCATTGTGTTCGCGCCAATTTACGGAAGCATAACCTGTTTGTTAAGTTCTCACAAATAATAAACATTAGTTATACAAAATTGTTCATACAAAAATACTCATTTGATATCATCAAAACTTAGAGATAATATTGCAGAACCAAATCTTGTTCTCACAATCTCCCTTTTTTGATGATGACAAAACTATGTATTTTGATGACACAATTTTGATATATATAATGCAAGGAAAATAATAGATTCTAAAGACAGCTTATCCTTCATATGAAGTACTCCCCCTGAGTCTTAGACTTGATGAGTTTCTGAGCTTGGGCTCCCCCTGATTTCATTATGTCATATATTGAAATCATCATAGTCTTGATTCTTCAATGATTCACTTAGTGATGTTTGAATTGGATCAGGATTCCTGAAAAAGAAAAACAATCTAATAGAAATAACAATTTATTTGTTAGCCTTTAAACAATGTTGTTTTTCAGAGATTGACTATGGAATCAAAATATCACATTCATATACTTCTCCCCCTTTTTGTCATTGATAAAAAAGATTAGCGGTTCAAGGGTGAAAAACAAAGATTTAAAAACTTATAAACAGAGGAGACTAGAACTTAGGTGCTTCCAGAGGATATCTTGTCGCAAAGCTTCTGAAGCATGCTTTGGACATTGGTAATGATAAACTTTTGTTCCTCAAAGTTTTCTCTAAACTTCTGTTGTTCTTCTCTGATTTCTTCAATTGCATTTTCCAAACGCTTTATAGCAGGATCAGAGGTGGGAAGATCTACAGCGTCTTATTCAACCTTTTCCATGGCTTCAGCTTCTTGTACCATCTTGGGCTCTTCAGCAGTCTTCTCTTCTAGAAGTCTAGCTTCTTCAGCAGTTTTTTCTTCCGCTTCTTTCTGTTTTGCAGCCAGAAACTTGTGTTCCCTGATTCGTTCTTCAGCCTCTGCTTTTTCCTTTGCCAACTGAAGCCCAACATTTATAGTGTCGTCTGAAAAGCTTACAATTCTTGCAAGTTCAGAATCCAACCATTTCTGAAAGATCTGACAGGAACTTTCAAGCTCCAAGAGCTTGGCACTTTTGCTGATTTCTTCTCTCAATTTTGCAAACTTCTTTAGTGCTTTATCACGAAATTGACTTGTGCACTCTTCAAAAGTTGTTGGAACAGGTATGTCATAGATGACCAAAGCAAGGTCAGGCTTGGCAGAATTAATTTTAGAAGGTGCTGGCTGAGATGAAATAATCTCAGTAGGAGGATGTTCATTGGTTGGTTGATTAGCAGGAGATGATACTTCTAGAGTGTCTAAAACCATGAGAGTTTCGGGTGTAACAATCTTTAGAGATTCAGAGATGATTTCCTCAGAGCTAGACTCAATGCTGAGGACTTGAGATTCAGAGATTAGGTTCGTAGAACCTTGTTCATTCGGCTGAATGGTTGAAGTGGTTATTGTCGAGGTGTAGGTTGGAACAGCTTCAGACGAGATAGGGGTACTGATTGATGAGTTGGGTGATGATTAGATAGTGGTAGTTGGAGGAGGAATTGAAAAAGATGGTGGTTTAAACTTCACTTATGGATTTGAGGTAGGAATGAAGGTGGTTTGAGATGATGATGTTGCAGTAACACTCTCAGTGGCATTCATGGACCTAGAAGAATTGATAGCAGATCTATTGATTTTCTCAAGAAGAAGAGACTCCAGCCTGGAAGTTTTGGGGGTTTCAGTTTCATCCTTTTTCTTCTTCTTAAGCTCAACATCTTCTTCAGTTTGCTTCCTCTTACTCCTGGTGATATATTTAGGTTTAGGAGCGACATCTTCAACTCTGGATTTTGGCATGCATGCCTTTCTTCTCTCATTATAGCAACAAATGAAGCAATTGTTGTTGGATTATCTTCTTTATGATAGACGGGGTAGTTTGTTACTGGATGTCTGTTGTTGATCACAGTGTCGTGAGGGATAGACATGGGTTTCACATCAACACTTGTAATCATTTTCATATGCTTAAGGTTCACAACATTGAAAACATCTCCTACTCTACCAGTCAGATAATCTGTATATTTAGCTTCCTTGACTAGATACTCTACTAGACCACTTTCAACAAAGATATCAGAGAGAAGTCTTCCAAAGGGAATGTAGTTTACAATCTTCCTATTTGGTGAGGCTGTTGTTCTTGTCTCGCACACCATATCTCTCAGGTAGTAGAATAGAATGGATGGAAGACACATTTTCTCACCCTTGTGCAGGTAGTACAGCATGTACTTTTGGTTTGCATTGAAGAAATCTGCAGCACTCTTTGGAGGTCTTGGATTGATACATCCAAGAATAATTTTATGCCAGATCCTCAAATTGTCACACAAATTCTTGCTTTTGTACTCTGTTGTCCCAGGTTGACAATTTTTTAAAATTGTTTTATTGATGACAGAGTCAAATATTTCAGTTTTTCCATAAACCCTTTTTCCTTCCAAGAACTGCATCTTTAGTAGGTCTGAAATATATTTCTCAGTAATAATGATCTTTTGGCCCATAACAAAAGATACAACATGAAGATCATCTGTTTCAGCTTGTCTCCAGAATTCTTTTACTAGGTCATCAAAATTTTGACCTCTAAGTCTGTCAAAGTAGCTTTTCCATCCTTGAGTATTTAGTTGATCAATTAGATTAAACCCATTATCACGAAGATTGTAGAAGTCGACATCAAGCTCTTTCAGAACGATTAGTTCATTTGCATGCACAACACAGGAAACAGAGGGATTTCTCTGTGTTACGTGGTTTGCATCGATCGTGGGAAGAGATAGTGGAGCTGAAGCAATCTTCGCGGTAGTCGTGGAGGTTGTGGACGGCGCTACTGATGAGGAGGATAATAACTTCTTTGATGATGTTTCCATTTCTTTGGAAAATGTAACGGTTTCTTCTTGAATCGAAGTCATCATGATAGTTAAGATCGGAGAGGATGAGAACAGGGATTGAGTTGGTATGAGGGAGAGAGAGAGAGAGAGAGAGAGAGAGAGATAAAGGAGGAGGAAAAGCGATTAGGGTTTCTTTTTGAGTGAGAGTGGGAATAGGAATGTTTTTGAAAACTTAAAGAGATAGACATTGTACAGGGGATAAGTGAATGAATGTAATGAAGTTTTAAGTCAATCTCAAGAAAATTACTGTTCGTTTGATTTGGATAAAGATAGTGATTTAGATATAATCTAATCACATGCAAAAATTATTTGCTAATCAAATGACGCGTCAGGACTGAGACACGTTTCACAAAAGTGGTTTTGATGATTTAAAAATGCTTATTTACTCTGACTAAACACATTTGGTTCTGAAATATTTTTACTCTGGATAGTAGTCCATTTTCAGATTGTCGTACCTCAGAAAATACGATCCTCGCGATGGACGCGGAAAAAACTGTATGAAACAGAGTCACCACCAAACTTTATTTATCCCAAAGAGGGAAAGGAAAATATCGATAAAACCTTTAAAGGGGGATAAGAACATGGTCGTCACAACCAAATTCGGGTTCGGGAGTCGATTATGCAAAGGGAAGGTATTAGCACCCTCTACGTCCGTTGTACTCAACGGGAACCTCTTGATTCGATTCGGGAGATAAGTTAGCTAGGTTTGTTTGTTTTCTTCTAAGGTAGATATTATTTTCTAAGGGGAAAATGGGTGGTTTTTTATTAGTGTGCTCGGCAAGGATTAGAACCCTTGTGCCTACGTATTCCCTCGTGCAATGGGAAAGTCAGAGCATTCGTAGTTTGTGGGACTACGGTTGGTTTGTATTTTTTAAACAAACGAGTGTTTAATTTGCATTCTAACTGCTAAACGTTGGCTTGTCTGCTCGTCAAGGGAGGCTGAAACACTAGTTCATATGCGCAGAAGAATGGACTAAACAATGTTCTTTTTGTGAAAAGTTGTTTGATTTGGATTAAGTGTGTTAAGATTTGATTAAAAAAAGAGTTTGATATGCGTATGTTTTAGGGTTTCGATCGCGTAAGAAGTGTTTGGTTTGTTAAGTATTTTGAGGGAAGAATGACGACTATTCGATAAACGAGACGTCGGCCTCGCAACCAATTAATCGGGGCATTACTGAGATGCTAGATCTCAACGACACCTTTTTCATTCTATTGATTATGAAATTGTTTGATAATGATTAAGTGTTTTAAGACGAAAGGTTGAATGAACAACAACCCAAGGGCGTGCTCAAGAGCCATTCATTCGAAGATCCAAGGAATGTTAGACTCCAAAAATCTCATCCTTTCGTTAGTTGATTAAGAAAGTGTTTGAAATAGGTCGAATCGGATTGGTTACGAAAAGAAGTGAGGACCGATACTAGTCCCTAGGGGTGCTCCTAGTAACGAAACCTCGAGATGTGCAAGTGTGCATTTGATGGCGAGGCAAAAGGCGCTCGACTTACGATTGGGCTCGATGGCGAATCGAGGACTGGTTTGGACATGGTTTAGTTGAAAAGGTCGAAAGATTGAATGAATGACAACCCAAGGGGCGTGCCTCGAGAGCCATCCATTCGAAGACCCAAGGAATGCTAGATTCCAAGAATCTCCTCTTTTCGAAAGTTTGATTGAAAAAAAAGGGTGACATGTAATAAAAGGTCTCTAATTTAGTGTATTTAGATTAAGTGTATGAACAAAGAAAATTGTTAGATAAACATGAATATGAATATGATATGGACAATATGAATAGTATGAATAAAAATATAATCGAGATAATATTTGACGGAAAATAAACAAGATAATGATTAATCGGGTGAATCGGGAAATAAAAGGTGACGACCTCGTCTTAATCAAGAACTCTAAAAAAAGGTTTCATGATGTTTAAGACCTTCATTGATCGGAAATGAAAAGAATATAGTGCAAAGTAAAATGTGAAATAAAATCGAAATCGAAGAAAAGTCTCATCTTAACTGACAAAATTTGGTTTTAGATGTTCATCGACCCATAAAAAATGAAAAGTAAATAAAAGAATAAAATAGGTATTGTGTTAATCAAGATTTAATCGAGAAATCGATAATCAACAATTTTTGACTTTCATTGACCAAAATGAATAAGAATAAATTGAAATAAAAATAAATAAATGGTAATAAAATCGGAATAGATATTAAAAAGAATAAAGGTCTCACCTTTATCAAGATTTAAAATCGAAAATCGATAAATCTTGATATTTCGGTTTTCATTGACCCAAAATGAATAAAAATAATGAAAGGACAATAAAAATGAAATAATATCGAACATTGATAGGAAAAAAAAATAAAGGTCTCACCTTTATCAAGATTTAATCGAGAAATGGATAAATCATTGATATTTAGTTTTCATTGACCCAAAATAATGAATAAAAATAAAATAATGAAATAAATCGAAATAAAAATAAATAAAAGGTAGTAGGCCTCAAATAAATCAAAATTTAATCGGTTTGACTAAATCATGAGTTGTGTTATATCATTGGCCAAAAAAATAAAATCGAAGACGAAAATCAAAGTAGAAATGAAAAGTGGAGATAAATCAAGAAATAAGATAGAATGATAACCAAAATATAATGAGAAAAACAAGATAATGTTTAAAGATAATTAACAAAATATCTAATGAAATATTTACAAAAAATATTATCAAGAAATTTCTTTTTTAACAAAATGATATTAACAAATATTTTTTAACAAAATAATTTTAAAGAAAAGTTTAATAAAAGTTGAAAGAAATAATTAACAAAATCCTAAATTAAAATTTCTAATCCAAAAACTAAAAAAAAACTCTAATACTAAAAATAAAATTAACAATCCTAAGATTAAAATTCTGTTAAAATTAAAATTTCCTAATCTAAAGTTATAATATTAATCCTAAATCTATACTTAAAATACTAATTAAAATTTGAAATACTAAATTAAAAAATAAACTAAAAAGAAGAAGGGAATGGAGAGAAACTGGGCTTGAAGCCCAAGTCACAAGCCTGCCCCATGGGGGCTTTGCGGGTCGGTTTCTGGGTCAGGAGAGACCCGGTTCGGCCAAGAAGAATGAAAGGGTTTTGAAAACCCTAAAACTAAACAAACGGCTGTGTGAGAAATTATGGAAGCAGAAACACAAAACATGATCTAAAGACACGCATCGCGATAAAAATATGAAAAGGGAATATCGTTCAAAACTTGCAACTGATCCCTCAATGGCGTTACCTAACGATTTCTCTATCTGTTAAATCTCTCAATCCCAAATCTGAAAAACGAAACTTGCTCTCCATCTCTTCTCTCGATTCTCTTTCTCCGATCTTCGCCTATCTGTTTCGGATATGGTTCCTCAGGTAAATGATTCATCTCCGCAAACGCTCGCTCTCTTGCTATGGTTTGATTCTCGGTTCTTACTTTAATCTCGTCCAGGTTCGGTTGGTGTTTCAATTCATTCTCATTCCTCTTCTTATTTCACGGTTCTGTTTCTGATTTGATTGGTTTTCTATTGTGGTTTGAGTTGAATGAGGGAGTAGGGGTTCGATGTGGTTGCGAAAAAGATGGATAATGGACAGTCAGTATTATCGTGGTTGTGTGGTGGTTGTGTTGAGAAGATGACCAGGTTGAAGGTGATTCGGAAGACGGTGTGTAGTATGTACCAGATTTAAAGTATTGTGGGCTGGTTGTTATGAGGATGAAATGTAGGTGATACTGTTGATGAGAACAAAGTTGTGAGATGTTGATGTTATGGATGTGGTTTACGTGATGTAGCAGAGGGAAAAAAAAGTGAGTTGTTTTTATGTTATTAAATTTTTTTGTTACATGCTGCTGTTGTTTGGTTTTGAAAAGATGAAATGGCCTTTTTTTGTGTTTGAGGTTGTGGTTTTTCTGATATGAGAATGAATTAGTTCGAACTCTATGACTGCTAGAGTTCTTCCCCCATTTATCTGTTGAAGCTCTCTATTTAAAATCAAATTCAAACTTGTGGACTAAGTTTCTGGTACAAAGACTTTGTTTTGTTGTTGATGATGAGCCCCTTTCATCTGTTGTTGGTGTCGATGTCACAGGGTGAAGGCTGTTGTTGTTGTAGGTTGATACGCAAGCTTGGATGTGAAGTCACTGTCTTGGAGCAGCGAGTTGACGGTACAAAGTGCAGCAGTTCTTGTTTTGGTGAAACAACCTGGTCACAAGATAAAGTCAAACGTGATGGCTTGTGATCCCTTTCCTTCTTTTTATTAATTTTTGTAAAATCTGGTGTAGAAATTCTTGTAATGGGATTTCTTATTGTATTTTGTTTGAAGGAAAAAAAAAGAATAAAATGGGCTTGTTAATTGTAAATGGACTAAAAGAATGGTCAAGTGTCTATGTTATTTTTTAGATGTTTTTGAATGAAATGACTTTATTTGGATATTATTTGAATTGAGTTTTGAAGTGGATAATTGAATGGTAAATAGGTTTGGAAAATAAAAATGGATTTTTTATGGATAAATTGAATTTAAATGGGCAAATGGATATTGGATAACGAAAAGGGTTTTAGAAATGGATTTGTAAATAATGGATATGTATAATGAATTGGAAACTGGATACTTAGTTTAGAGAAATGGATAATGGTGGACAAAAGTCGTTATGGGAGTGGATATGCGCTTCTACTCTGAACAACACCTAAAACTTCTACAATTGAACCTGACATGCTATAATCAAAGAAAATCAGAAGGTTATGAACTGAACTATGAATCTCAGTACACTGCACCAAACCCTGATTGGAGAGCAAATTTGATCCTTGGTAATCTTCAACCATGAAGCACCTGACGTACACACAACTTGATAACTTGATCCATGCACAACCATCTTAACTTGACACACCAACCCTAATTAGAGCATACACCATCTGAACTGCTACAAACCCTGGCCTTGATCTTGCAACAAACCTTTCTCCGACTGACAGATTAAATCAACGACCATTGTACCTCAGTTCACACTACATATATACCAGACCTGACAAACTTGCCTAAAGCCCGACACACCCAAGAAAAACCTTGAGCAGGAACAACATATTTTTTTTGGATTTTTTAATAATGGTTAGTGGTCTGATGTATAGATGAAAATTATATACAGGTAGGACAAATTTGGGGTATGACAGATGCCCCTATCTAATTGTCTTGAACCCGAGAGAATGAATTGTCGTATGGCGTTCATTTTTAGGGTAGAAGTCAATTAGATATAAGAAGACCCCAAAATTTGTCTTAAAAGGTAATGTACTATGGAGTAAGAACTGGTAAAATGAGGTGGCGGGGTCCAAAATGAACACAAATAACTCGAAGTTCTTTGGGTGATCGAAGCAGTCCCTTATCCACTAAGGTTCTTAGATGATACCAAAGTTGTATCCTTGAAAAGGCATGAGATTCTCTGGGTTATCGAAGCAGTCCCTTATCCATTAAGGTTCCTCGATAATGCCGAAGCAGTATCTCTGAAGGCAAACGATTCTCTATGTCATTGAAGCAGTCCCTTATCCATTAAGGTTCCTCGATGATACCAAAGCAATATCTCTAAAGGCAGATGATTCATTGGGTCGTCGAAGCAGTCCCTTATCCATTAGGGTTCCTCAATGATATCAAAGCAGTATCTCTGAAGGCAGACGATTCTTTGGGTCGTTGAAGCAGTCCCTTATCCATTAAGGTTCCTCGATGATACCAAAGCAGTATATCTGAAGTAAATTTACTGGGGGAATAGTTGAGCAAGATTCCTGTCGGAGGAGATGCACTGGCTCTGTAGGGGAAAGCTCACGAGAAACTTTCTAGAATATCCTCTGCTTGGGGTGTAAGAATAGCAACAGCTGCTGGGGATCGTCAATATCAACTGTCTAGATGAAGAATGACTTGCTGGGGAATAGGATTCCATGAGCACGTGCGGTAAATTAACTCTTTGATGGAGGACTGGCCAAGATGCTTGCGAATCAATCCTGGATCCTGTTATGCTACGTTGTTGGGGATGAACATGCCATGCATTGCTTGATGCACTGAAACACATGCTAAGATGCAACTGCTGGGGAATCTAATGTACGTATGATATGATAGTGCTTGATATGATTATGTAATGTTATGCTAGCATGTTATGAACATGACGATACAAATGATCGGGCGCGCTGGGGATAAGTTTCCTTGTCGTGGGTATCACCAGGGATTGTAATTGCCAAGTGAAACTGGACATTGGTTATTTTGGTGTTATGAGGATGCCAACGACGGTGGACTTTTACTAGTTGCCAATGAAGACTGGACTTTAGGTCAAACTTCCAGACTAAAACTGGATTGGAGGATAAATTACCAGACGAGAACTGGTGTTAAAAGGGTATTCGCCAGATGAGAACTGGGCCATAAAATTTTTGCCAGACGAGAATTGGGCCTTGAATTGGTTTGCCAGACGAGAACTGAGCCTTAAAGTGATTTGCCAGACAAGAACTGGGCTTTAAAAGATTTGCCAGATGAGAACTGGACCTTGAATTGGTTTGCCAGACGAGAACTGGGCCTTAAAGTGATTTTCCAGACGGGAACTGGACCTTAAAATGACTTTCCAGATGAGAACTGGGCTTTAAAATATTTTCCAGACGAGAACTGGACCTTGAATTGGTTTGCCAGACGAAAACTGGGCCTTAAAGTGATTTTCCAGACGGGAGCTGGACCTTAAAATGACTTGCCAGACAAGAACTGGACCTTGGATTGCCAAGCTAAGTTGGATTTTTGGGTTGCCAAGCTGAGTTGGACTTTGGTGTCAAGTCTTGCGATACCAGGCTTTGAGACGTCAAATCTTGTTGGAAGGTTAGGCTTGAAGAATGATATGATACGCATGTCTATGCAGTGAGCGAAGCGACATGACCAATGCATATGAGTGATTTATGCAATGATATAAAGGTTCCCAAAGATGCCCCAATAGAGGATAAGGGATGGGTAGGTTCCCTATGCAGCAAGGTTTCTTGTCAGAAGGAAGGCAAAAGGTTATTTGGTAGGGTGATAGCATGATTCCCTGACACTCGTCTTGAACTCTAAGGTCACTTGATGGTGTTCACTTGAGCAGATTGAAAGCATGGGGAAGACCTGACCCTGTGTAACTCATCTTGCCCCAGTCTGGGTCTATGAAGAATTTCTCCTTGACAGGAAATTGGAAGCAGTTGTACCATGAGATGATCTCGAGATGGCTTGCCCCAGAATTCCAAATCGTGAAAGGCTTCGTCTTTGAAAGAAAGTTAGAAGCAGATGTACCATGACATTACTCGAGATGGCGTACCTCGGAACAATTGTACCATGAGATGAACTCGAGATGGTTCGTCCCAGAATTCCAAGCCATGAAAGGATTCTTCCTTGATTGACTGGCTCTTGGAGTATTTGGCTTCGAAGTACCCTTGAGGTAGCTTGCCCCAGATTGAGCATTGGAGCGACTTAACTTGTGTTGATTGAACATTGGAGGGGTTTTTCCTTTAATCAAAAGAACCTCTGGGTGGCCTGCCCCTGGTTGGTAGAGTCTTGAGATGATTCACCATGTTCAACCTGATTCCTGAATGATTTGTCCCATAATCAACTTAATGCTCTGGGGACTTGCTTTAAACTGACTGATTCCATAATCATTGGATGTCAATGCCTCTGAGATGATCTTGGCTCAAGTCAACTTTGTTGAATGACCCATCCCTCTTTGATTGCTCCTTGTTGGAATTTCCTTGATGTCAAAGACTGATTTGCAGTCAAAAATGTTCGTTCACAAATGGTAATTTTAATGTGATGCTCATGCAAGTTTTGACAAAAAATCAATCATTATTGGAATGATGTGACAATGTTGATTTAGCTGATGTACGAAATATATAGCAAGAATATGACACCAAAACAAGTGATTAGCAAATTTGTAGGAGTCAGTTTACGCAACCTTGCTGTAGTATGCTTTCAGAATAAACCCCGCCTCAATTAGGTCTTTCGAGGGTTGTAACGTGGTCTGGTTCACGGTTATGAAACAAAGGATATTAGGCTTGAAGCTTGATTTGTACCCACCCCTTCTTCGTGATGATCTTCAGTCCTACGTTCAGTTAAATTGATACACACATTCATCTCGGTAGTGAAGATGAGGATTCGAGGTCTTCTTGAAATGGCAGTCACCTTATTTTGGTTTTGTTAAGGACGTCAGTGACCCTTTTGATTCTTGATATGGTGCTCACTGAATCTTATTTTTCTTCGCTTGAGGATTTGAAGACCTCTTTTGGTATTGTTTTTTATCTCTATCTTTTGCATGGATTTATTTCGCTTTTCGAGTCCATTGGGATTGCCTTGATTTTTGCCTAAGTCTCCTTTTAAGGTGTTCGACTTAGCAGGCCTTTTTTTATTTATTTTGTTAGAGGATTGTGACTGCCAAGTCATAGGTAATTGATGAACAACCATCATGTTTCTGGATTTCGCTTTTGTGAACTGAGTGCGTAATCAGGTTAACTAAATGTAACACCCCAAAATTTGCCCTTTTGTTTCTAACCTAACTTGTTTATGCTTCATTCCATTTACATTAGCATTACTGCATTTGCATGATTCGTTGAGCATGGGATCAGGGCATTTTCTTCAGCAGTACAAGATGTTCTCAGCACCGGTTTAATCTTTATCGGTAGTTAAGGCCAATCATTTAATTCTCAAAGTCTTTTTGAGCATTTATTTTGCTCATTAAGTGGTTTGAAGGTCAATAGTTTCGGCAGTCAAATTTTGATCAGCAATTCAGTACCAAAAGCCATCTCAGCAATTTAATCGGGGCTCGAAAAATATTTCACGGCATGTTTCAAGTGCACTCACGTAGTGAGATCCAAAGACAAGTTTCAGAGGCATTTTGTGATTCAGAGCAAGTGGAATCAAGTCCGTCTCCAATTTCCCTCTTTTTGGCGCCAAGCTGAAAATTCAAAATTTGTACTGAGTAACCGGTTACTCACCATTTGTTAACCGGTTACTCAGTGTAATTTTTGCCCAAAATCTGCATTTTTCAGCACTGCAGAATTTTCAAATTTATTTTGGGGTCAAGTGCATTGCTTGTGCCTACGTGGGAAGGATCTAGAACAACTTCTTTTCATCATTTTCCACCCAAATTTTCCATTTCCACTCATCATTTTCCACCCCAATTCCTAATTTCATTTCCTAACCCATTTTTCAACCCATTTTCCACTCACTCCAAACCCAAGCCAAATTCCCAAGCTAGAGGATATTTAAGCTCACTCATTCCAAACCAAGAGATGGAGATCACATTTTCACTCCCAATTTTCAAAATTCTCTCAATTCTCTCTCACTTTTTCACTCTCAACCTCCATTTTCCAACCTCACTCAAAGCTCTTTTTCAAAGATTAACAAGTTCTTCATTGGAACTTGTTAATTCTTGAGCTAAAGCCTCTCATCATCACTACATTTCTGCTTTTCAACTTGGATTTTCGTTTGGATCTGATTCTGAATTTCCAGAAGTGCTTTTTGGAAGTGATTTTGGAGTTTTGATTGCTTATTGCTTGGATCTTCAACTTTTGAGTGCAAAGAGCTTGTGGATCTTGGATTTCTCTACTTGGATTCATCAAATTCTGTTTACAACACTTACCAAAGCAATTCTCAGCTTTGTAGGTTGGTTAATTTCAGATCCATACTCGTTTTAGCTTAATTGCAACTTATACAATGTAGATCCATTGATTTCATGTGTTGTTAATGTTTTTGCTTAATGTTGATCATGAATGTTGATGATAATTGATTTGCATGATGTTTGATTGTTGTTCATGAGCTTAATTTCGTGCATGAGTGATGATATGATCATTTGGAAATAGTTGGATAAGTGATTTTGCTGCTGAAAAGTGATTTTGCAAATTATTTTTGAATTCTGCCCCAGAGTAACCGGTTACTCACCGTTTGTTAACCGGTTACTCTGTTATTTTTTGCGTAAATGGTCTAATTTTCAACTAAGTAACCGGTTACTCACCGTTTGTTAACCGGTTACTCTGGGGCAGAATGTGTATTTTAGTGCATTTTCTTGGTTGTTTGAGATCCGATGCATGCCTAAACTTTATGGATTGATGTGATTATGATCTGTGGATTATATTTGAGCTATTGCAACTCACACTATTGCATGATCACATTTCTCGACACGCGACCTTTTGGATTCCATCGTTTATGAGCATGTTTGTGTGGTTGATTAATTGTTGTGTTGGTCATGTAATGCATATGTTTGGAGTTCGTTAATTGCTAATTGATGATGATGGTTGCTGGAGTAGTCGTGTACATGCTCATTTGTTTTCGATGTCATAATGTGCATACTTGATTTAACTTGATCATATGCTTGATATTGTGCATTCTTTCATAGTGTGGTGCATTCTTCTTCTATGATTTCAAGTCTATTTCATGTGAGTTCTAATGTGATTGTGGTCATGATCATTTTGTTTGATACGTATGATGTTTGATGCATGATCGTTTTACCATGTGGGATCAAGTTGAGCTGCATGCTGCCCTGCCCTTTTCATGGCTGTTTTACACATACATGCTGTCATATATGCTGTCCATGTATACACATGCTGTTTGTGTTTTTTTACACCTATTTTCATGCTGGATTGTATACTGTGAAATGTTGATTGGTGTTTGTGCACGATTTGTTTGCTGTTCTGAAGCAAGTGTGCTGTTGTAGGTGCTGTTTCTTCTCTTTTTGCTCTTTCACTCCCTCGAGTCTCAAGACTTGTTCAAGTCTTGGATTCTCTCCCTTTAGAGCTACCTAGTCCAACTTAATTTTTGATTAAGCTTGGAGTAGGATTAGCATTAGGTTTTAGGTAGTCTTTTCTCCTAAACCTCACTAACCATAGGACATCCATGCATGATAACATTAGGACCCTTAGTCTCCCTTTAGAGTTTCCTTTGCGTTTTCTCTCTTCTCATCTCAAAATAAAAGTAAAAAATACTTAATAAAGGTTAGCGTGTATTGCATTCGAGCCTTAAGTGTAGGAAATGAAGAACGAGGGGTCCCTCCTCCTCTTCTAGAGTGTTTAGCATACGTTCCATTTGGGTGCGACCATGCGACTCACTCGTTCCCACACGATAGACTTTGGTGCAATATAAGTTACAAATAACTGTAAAAACCACTTCTTTCTAAAAAAACTTCAAACAAACAGTAACGTCTTTCCTTCGGGAATTCTCTTCTCATCTTACTCACTCTCGACATATGAAAGCGCTCCTACTCGTTCTCTCGCAAGACGGTAACGCCTAAGTCTCGATTCAGCGAGCTACAACACCTGAGCTAGAACGTAAGTCGTTCCCTAAAAAACACAATCCACCCCTAGTGAGGGGAACTACGTCGCTCTGATTCTCATGCTCCCGATGAGATACGTAGGCAGTGGGGTAGGGCCCATGCGAGCACTTCTTTTATTTTCCCTACATTTGTTTCTCTTTCTCTCTCCCTTCCTTTTCCGTTTCTCCAGCTAGCAGTCCCTTTTCCTTTCCGGCAGCCGCAGAGTTCCAGTTGACGACACCCTTTGATCGAGACAAGCAAGCGTGGATCCCATCGGGTACGATGGACGCGTGGGGGTGCTAATACCTTCCTCGCGCGTAACCGACTCCCGAACCCAGATCTCTTGGTCGCAAGACCATGCTCTTTCCTTCCTCTCTTCAGGTTTACGCAGTGTTTCCTTTCCCTCTCTTGGGATAAATACACATTGCTGGCGACTCTGTTTTCCGTGCCACTCTCGCGTTTGTACCGTTGGATGCGAATCTTTCGGGAGCGACAACTGGCGACTCTGCTGGGGACTCTGGTTGACCTCTTGCTGGTCCATCCCTTTTAGCGAGTCGATCCTAGCGCTTGTTTGTTTTCTTTCGTCGGGTGTTTTTCTGTGGTGCTTTGCTTTGTTGTATATTACTGTATTGCTGTTTACTTTATTTTTGCTTTACTGTTTTACTATTTTTATAGCTTTTATTGCATTGCATTTCATTTTATTACTGTCATACTGGATATTGCTGTGCTGTTCTGCTGTTGGATTTTCTGTTTGTAGGGTGGGCTGGATTTATGAGAGAAAAGCCCAATACCCAGGCTTGAGCATACACCTATGATTAGCGTGGAAAGTAGTGTGACTTGTTTGGCATTTGGCCAGACGAAGTATACATGAAAACTCCACATCCAAACGAGGTTTTCTTGGTAATATTCTGTCCTGTCCATTTGGGGCAGACGATGGAATATAGCCTGGAAAGCTGTCGACTCTGGCGACCGTTTCCCGAGAACTCAGTAACGGCACTCCTCCCGAGACGTGATAATGGCAAACCACGCTCTGTGGCAAATCCATTACGCTTATCGATCCGAGGACCCAATACTGGGAACTTGCTATAGGGTTTCCTTTTAGAAAGGAATCAGTGGAAGCACTCCTCGATTGGCGATAGTTCTGTACCCCGAGGGATGAATGTACTATTGCTTCTCGACCTCATTGCCGAAGCTGAAGACTTGCCATAAGGTGTTTTCTTTTGAGGGGAATCAGTTGAGGCCTCCTCGATTGGTGATGATACCAAACCAGAAATGGTGAACGTATCATCATTTCTCGACCTGAGAGCCCGGGATATTGAGGATCCTCGCCTTTCTAGAACCCACATGTGAGAGGGGATGGGTGTTTGCAGGTTTGCAGGTAACCGAGACCTTCAACCTACCTGGTTTCTGGTTTTCTCATCAGTGTACTATTATTATCCTGGAATTCTGGCAGTTTGATTGGGTTGTTATTCTGGATTTCTGGGTTTCTGGTATTCCGGGTCTTATTCAGTCAGCAGAACAGTAGCAGTTTGAGCATTTTGGATACCTTGATCCTATGTTTGCATTTCACATCATCTTTTTGCATTCTGACATGTTTGTTCATTTGTAGGGTTGCATCCTAACTTTGATTCCGGTTGTCCAAAGACTGTCCATGATGAGTATTAGCACTGAAGAAAGAAAGAACATCATCCTGTACAAGTTCCTAGAGCTTCATCTAGATGTTGTGCACAAGATCTCGGCTATGGTAAAACCTGAGGTATTGGCAGATTTCAGAGGAGAATATGGGAGGATTCTGAGTTTCGCCCGGAATGTTACCAACTATGAGTTCAGGGCCCTGCACACTCTGGCACAGTTCTATGACCCTCAACTTCGGTGTTTTCTATTTGCTGATTATCTTTTGGCTCCTACGTTGGAAGAATATGCTCTTATTTTGGAGGTTTCAGTCAAAGAAGAAGCTCCCTTCTATCCTTCTAAGGAATTTCCTGATTTGGAAAGCGTTGCTGCTACTTTACTTTTGGATCAGTCATTGTTGAAGAAAAATACTGCTAGTAAAGGGGGTTATCAAGGTTTTCACACGAAGTTTTTGATCGAACAGGCTGCTACTTGTGCTAAGGCTAAGTGTTGGTCGGTGTTCAATGCAATTCTGGCTATGTGTGTTTATGGAACGGCGTTATTCCCTAATGTAAAGGATTTTGTAGACGCACATGCTATCCGGATATTCACCACGAAGAATTCGGTACCTACCTTGCTTGGGGATCTGTATTATTCAATGCACTATAAGAATGAGAAAAGGAGAGGTTGACCTCTTTATTGTTGTGCTTCAATTTTCTATAAGTGGTTTGCTGGCCGTCTTCCCAAATCTGGGGCATTCGAGGACACTAAAGGAACTTTAGATTGGATAAAGAGATTAATGGGGTTAAGGGCTGACAACTTGATTTGGATCAATCGTGATTTGTTGGGCCAAGAGATCTTTGTTAGTTGCGGAGGTTACCCAAATGTACCTTTAATAGGAAGGAAGGGGGGAATTAACTACAACCCCATTCTTGCTATTAGGCAATTTGGGTATGCTTTGAAAGAGCCGCCAAAAGGCCAAGATGTGCAAGAGTCTCTATTTTTGGGAGAAGAAGCCAATCTGGAGGTGTTGAAAGAAGCTGCAAACGCTTGGAGAGATCGCCATAAGAAAGGAAAGACTTCTTTTGGAAAGTGTAACAATAAAGCTTTTCCTATGTACGAAGACTGGATTCAGAGCAGAGTGGAGAGTGTACTTTTGCCATTCTGCAGGGAGCCTCCATCTTACCCCTTGCTGATTGAACCTCCAACCACGATTGAGATGGAGAAGTATAACAAATTGTGGGCTGAAAAGGAGAAATTTCGAGAGGAGAACCGTGAGTTGCAAAAGGAAATCTACCAGTTGAAACATGAGCGAGGTGAGGCTGTTCATATTGCCAAGCTGAAGACAGAACGTCTCGCTGAGAAAGAAAAGGAGCTGGTTGAAGAAATAGCAGCTAGGAAAAGGGTAGGACAAGCTCTAAAAGGTGTTTGTAAGACTCTCAAATCCAAGAAGGATGACCTAGCCAAGGCTTGGGCGAAGATTCACAGGTTCAATGCTTACCGAGATACTGCAATCACAACCAACAAGCAGAAGGAGGATAAGTATTTGGAGCAGATTGAGAGTCTGAAGTTAAAGCTCAGGAAGAAGAACGAGGAGATCTTGTCAGGGACGTTCCAAAGACACGTAGTCGAGGAACGACTCAATGAAGCCATAGCAACCATGGAAGAGCTGAAAATACAAGCAGGAGTGAAGAGGTCTAAGTGGGAGTGCTCTAGCTCAGGCAGTGGCCCTCATACGGTGCAATATCCTTGAAGGGAACTCTACTCAGTAGTTTGTACTTTGTTCTTTCTTTGTATTTTGGGTCACCACCAGAATTGTTGGCTGGGGGTTTTGCTTGTTTTTGTTTCAGGCTATTTATGGTACCTTGGGTTGTAATTTCTGTCAGTCATTCACTCTGATATATATGAGCAACAGTTTCATCTTACCTTATCTTTAAACTGGAATCAAGGGGTGGATCACCCTGCAAATATACAAACATGTTTGCATTTGCATTTGCATAAGCATAAGCATTTTTTTTGCATAACAGGTACTTGCTGCAGGAGCCCTCTAACCTTTATTTGGTTTCAGGCACGATAGCTGAATCTCCCATTCACCGGTACGCAACCAGACAAAACCAGGCTAGAGCTATGGATTAGATGCAGACAGAGTTGGCTGAGCTAAAGGCACGTATGGAACAATTTATGAATCTGATGCAAGGGGTTGCTCAGGGGCAGCAAGACCTGAGAGCAGGGCAAGAAGACATTAGAGCTACCATCCAGAGGTTAGAGACTAAGATTCCTACTGGTGGTCACGTTAATCCCCCTAGGGTTAACCCTCCTGTGGTCAACCCTCCTATGGTAAATCCTCCTGTGGTAACTCCTCCTCCGGTTGGGGTTAATGTGGGTTTTTCTCCTGGCAACACTGGGCTGGTGGAAGATCGTCAAGATGACCAGTTTTCTGTACTTAATGCTGATATGGGATTCTACCATAATGAAAGGAAATATGAGGGATTGGCTGAGAGAGTGAAAGCTATAGAAAGTCAAAATCCTTTGGGAATTGATGTCGAGGATATGGGACTGATACAGGGTGTCAAGATTCCCCTGAAGTTTAAACCACCTACTTTTGACAAGTACAATGGTAGTACTTGTCCCAAAACTCACCTCCAGGCTTACAACCGGAAGATAGCAGCTTATTCTGATGATCAGAAGTTATGGATGTATTTTTTCTAGGACAGCTTGTCTGGAGCCTCACTGGAATGGTACATAAAATTGGACAGAGCCCGCGTCAGAAGCTGGAAAGACTTGTGCTTGGCTTTCTTAAAGCAATACCAATATAACATCGACATGGCACCGAATCGCACTCAGTTACAAAGCATGACATAGAACCCCAAGGAAGGTTTTAAACAGTACACCCAGAGGTGGCGTGAACTTGCTGCTCAGGTGCAACCTCCGTTGGCAGATAGAGAAATGACTGACATGTTCATGAATAATTTGCAAGGTCCGTATCTTGACAGGCTGGCCGCTTGTCCATCTACTGGATTTGCTGACATAGTAATTACTGGAGAGAGAATTGAGAGTTTATTAAAGATGGGGAAAATTCAGGACGGAAGTGGTACAAGTTCAGCTCCTGCAAAGAAGCTTTTTGGTAACAATAACAGAAAGCGTGAAGGCGACGCTAATGCTGTGTATTCACAAGGGGGAGAGGTAGAGGACAACATGGTGCACATCATCAGGCAGCATCTATAACTATTCCAACTCCGGGTAATGAGGCTGAACCTGCAGCTCAGAGGCAGTATCACCCAAGAAAGAGAACGAATGACGGACATTTTGATGTTTTCCCTATGACCTGTTCACAGATGCTACAGAACTTACTTCGTTTGAATTTGGTACAGTTAAGGACTTTGGCTCCCCCAACGGGTAGGTTACCTGCTGGATATGATGCAAATGAAAAGTGTGAGTTTCACTCCAATGCGCCAGGACACAATGTGGAAAACTACAAGGCTTTCAAGCATGTGGTGCAAGACCTTGTTGATTCAAAGGCTATTAATTTTGCTCCGAGGCCTAATGTAATTCAAAATCCCATGCCTCTGCATAGTGGACCGGGGGTGCATGCCATTGAAGAAGATAGAGGGCTGAATATGGTAAGGGATATTAATGATGTCAGGACTCCGTTGAAAGTTGTGAAGGAACGCCTGCTGAAAGGGGCTGTATTTCCTGGTTGTTCAGAAAGTTGTGAGGATTGTTTGACTGCTGATAATGGTTATGTAAAGCTGAGAACTGGCCTTCAGAGTATGATAGATGAAGGATGTTTACAATTTGATCAGTTGAAAAAGAATGATGATGAAGTTTCTACTATTACAATCTACTTCGATCCTGTGGAAATTCTGGTGCCTGCTCTTGTACAGATATTTGTGCCTGAACGAGTGGCTCCTATCACTATAAATGTTCCCAACTATGTCCCAAATGAGAACAAGGTTGCTATCCCGTGGTACTATGGGACTAATGGTCAAAGACAGAGGCAGGAGGTGCAGACTCCTAAAGAAAGTGGTTCAAGTGTCGGAAATGTTGGAGGAGTGGGTGGTTTTACTCGCAGTGGCAGGCTTTTCGCTCCTCAGACACTCAGGAAAGATAATACTGAAGCATTAGAAAGGGCCAAAGGGAAGCGGGTACTAAATGATGAACCAACGCCAGGGGCTGAACCAGTGCCAGAGACAAAATCTGATAAGTCATTTGAGAAAGATGTTGAAGAATTCATGAGAATAATCAGAAAAAGCGATTATAAGATCGTTGATCATCTACATCAAACTCCTTCTAAGATTTCAATTTTGTCATTGTTGCTATGTTCCGAAGCTCATCGGAATGCTCTGCTCAAAATTTTGAATATGGCGTACGTACCGCAAGAAATATCAGTGAACCAGCTTGAAGGTGTGATCTCCAATGTTAATGCTGGAAACGGTATAGGGTTCACAAATTTTGACTTAACGCCAGAAGGAAGGAATCATTATAGGGCTCTCCACATATCAATGGAATGTAAAGGTGCCATGTTATCCCATGTATTGGTGGACACTTGCTCGTCCCTCAATGTGCTGCCTAAGAAAGCATTAGCCAAGCTGGATGTGGAAGGGGTGATACTCAGACCTTTTGATCTAGTTGTGAAAGCGTTTGATGGTTCAAAGAGATCAGTGGTTGGAGAAATAGAGCTGCCTGTCCAGATAGGACCCCAGGTGTTCAATACAGTGTTTTATGTGATGGACATCCAATCGGCCTATAGTTGTCTATTGGGTCGTCCCTGGATCCACGCTGCTGGGGCCGTATCTTCAACCTTGCATCAGAAGATAAAGTTTGTAGTTGATGGTCAAGTTGTTACGGTATGCGGAGAAGAAGATATTTTTGTTAGCCATCTGTCATCCTTCAAGTATGTGGAGATGGACAGAGAAATCCACGAAACTCTCTGTCAGGTATTTGAAACTATGAATATGGTGAAAGATTCTCCGTCTCCATCTGGTGATGCAAGAGTGGGAACCTCTATGACTTCATATAAGCAGGCTTTGGAGGTGGTGCAGTCTGGCCATACCGAAGGTTGGGGACAAATGGTTGAGATACCTTTCAAGGATGATAAGAATGGAATTGGTTATAAACCTCCTCGGGTTCCACTGCAGGGTCAAGAGCGCCAAGGCAAGTTTTCTTCTCAAGTGGAGGGGTCATATATCCAAGCCATACCTGTGCAGCAATTGAAGACGGTGAAGATAGTGACTGTGACCTGGACAACTGGGTGCGTCCATGTGCCCCAGGAGTGAAGCTGAACAATTGGTTTTCGAAGGATCTCATCCAAGTTACTCTGCCAAATAAGTAATTTTCTTTGTTTTCTTTCATTAAGCATGCAAAAGTCCTATGCTCTGCCCAAGGCATAGTGACTTCATTGTAGGGCCCCCATTTTGTTTTCATGCAAGTTTTTATCATTAATGAGAGGACATTTTGTATTCAAATTGTGCTCCCTGTCTTTCTTTTTTTTTATTTTTATCATTTAAATAAAAAATGGCAATGTTTTCTTCAATGTTTTCTTGCATTTTTTTTTCCTTTTTCCTTTCAAAGAGCAATTCTAAAGGCATGAATTATCATTCATGCAGAAGTATTTCTCTGGATCTCATTGATGATGACTCTGCTATGGTTTATTATGACTTCGATAATCCAATATACCAAGCCGAAGAGGGGGAAGAGGAAGACTGTGAACTGCCGGAGGAGTTGGCTAGGTTATTGAAACAGGAAGAAAGAGTCATTCAGCCTCATCAGGAAGATGTAAAAGTCATCAATCTTGGTACTGAAGAGGTAAGGAAAGAGGTTAAAGTAGGGGCAAGCCTGGCTGAGAATGTAAAGAAAGAGCTGATTGAAATGTTGCAAGAGTATGTCGACATCTTCGCCTGGTCTTATCAAGATATGCCTGGGTTGGATACAGACATCATTGTGCACAGATTGCAGCTGAAAGAGGGTTGCTTTCCTGTCAAACAGAAGCTTCGGAGAACCAAACCCGAAATGGCCATCAAGATTAAAGAAGAAGTGCAAAAGCAGTTGGATGCGGGGTTTCTAGCTGTTACCAATTATCCGCCGTGGGTCGCTAATATTGTGCCTGTGCCGAAGAACGATGGCAAAGTCAGAATGTGTGTGGATTATTGAGATTTGAACAGGGCTAGTCCAAAAGATGATTTTCCGCTACCACACATTGATGTGTTGGTGGACAATACGGCTCAATTCTCTGTGTTTTCTTTCATGGATGGGTTTTCAGGATACAACCAGATTAAAATGGCGCCCGAGGATATGGAGAAAACTACATTTATTACCCCTTGGGGCACATTCTGTTATAAGGTGATGCCGTTTGGTCTAAAGAATGCTGGAGCTACATATCAGCGTGCCATGGTAACGCTCTTCCACGATATGATTCACAAAGAAATTGAAGTTTATGTGGATGATATGATTGCCAAGTCACAAATGGAAGAAGAGCACTTGATAAATTTGAAGAAGTTGTTTGAGCGGTTGAGACATTTTAGACTGAGGCTAAACCCGAATAAATGTACTTTTGGGGTAAGATCTGGTAAGCTTTTGGGCTTCATCGTCAGTGAAAAGGGAATCGAGGTGGATCCAGCAAAGGTAAAAGCCATTCAAGAAATGCCAGAGCCGAGAACTGAAAAACAAGTTCATGGGTTTTTGGGGAGACTGAATTATATTGCAAGATTTATATCTCATCTTACCACAACCTGTGAGCCAATATTCAAGTTATTGAGAAAAGATCAATAAATCCGGTGGAACAGTGATTGTCAAAAGGCCTTTGATAAAATAAAAGAATACTTGCAAAATCCTCCGATTCTCACGCCTCCAGTTCCTGGGAGGCCGCTGATTATGTATCTCACTGTACGTGATGGATCAATGGGTTGCGTTCTCGATCAGCACGATGAGACAGGTAGGAAGGAGCATGCTATATACTACCTGAGCAAAAAGTTCACTGATTGCGAGTCCAGGTACTCGATGCTTGAGAAGACGTGCTGCGCATTAACATAGGCTGCTAAGCGATTGAGGTAATACATGCTGACTCATATAACCCTACTGATTTAAAAAATGGATCCAATCAAGTACATCTTTGAAAAGCCAGCTCTTAATGGAAGTGTCGCTCGGTGTCAGATGGTTTTGACTGAATATTATATACAATACACTTCCCAGAGGGCTATCAAAGGGAGTGTGTTGTCTGATTATCTTGCCGAGTCGCCTATTGATGATTACCAGCCAATGAGGTTTGACTTTCCTGATGAAGACATTATGTTTCTCAAGGCTAAAGATTGTGAAGAGCCTCCGGTTGATGAAGGACCGGATCCTGATGACAAATGGAAACTAATGTTTGATGGGGCCGTTAACATGAATGGAAGTGGTGTTGGGGCAGTCTTGATTACTCCGAAAGGATCACACTTACCTTTCACTTCCAGGCTAACTTTTAACGTCACCAACAATGAAGCGGAATATGAGGCTTGTATCATGGGTATTGAAGAAGCCATTGATTTGAGGATCAAGACTCTTGAGATATTTGGTGATTCTGCTCTAGTGATCAATTAGATCAATGGAGATTGGCATACCAACCAGCAGAACTTGATTCCTTACAGAGACTACGCGAGAAGACTGTTGACCTTCTTTACAACAGTAAAATTGTACTATATACCTCGTGATGAGAATCAGATAGCTGATGCTTTAGCTACATTGTCCTCCATGATTCAGGTGAATTGGTGGAACCATATCCCGAAGATTGATGTGATGAGACTAGACAGACCCGCTCATGTGTTTGCCGCTGATACTATGACTGATGATAAACCCTGGTATTTTGATATCAAGCGTTTCTTGAAGAGTCAAGAGTATCCAGCTGGGGCATCAAACAATGACAAAAAGACTCTGAGGAGGCTTGCAGGAAGCTTCTTTTTGAATGGGGATGTGTTGTACAAGCGGAACTTTGACATGGTCTTGTTCAAATGTGTGGATAGACAGGAAGCAGACCTGTTAATGCAGGAAGTACATGAAGGATCTTTTGGTACCCACGCTGGTGGGCATGCTATGGCGAAGAAATTACTACGAGCAGGGTATTATTGGTTAACTATGGAGGCTGACTGCTTTAAGTACGCCCGAAAATGCCACAAATGCCAAATCTATGCTGATAAGGTGCATGTGCCACCAAACCCCCTAAATGTGATGAGTTCTCCGTGGCCCTTTGCTATGTGGGGCATTGATATGATAGGGAAGATTGAACCTACAGCTTCCAACGGACACCGATTCATTCTGGTGGCTATTGATTACTTTACCAAGTGGGTAGAAGCTGCCTCTTTTGCAAATGTTACCAGGCAGGTGGTAGCCCGATTCATTAAGAAAGAGATTATCTGCAGATATGGGGTGCCTGAAAGGATCATTACTGACAATGGTTCTAATCTCAACAACAAGATGATGAAAGAGCTATGCCAGAGCTTCAAAATTGAACACCATAATTCTTCTCCTTACCGCCCGAAGATGAATGGTGCCGTCGAGGCAGCCAACAAAAATATCAAGAAGATTGTGCAGAAGATGGTGGTGACATATAAGGATTGGCATGAAATGCTACCTTTCGCTTTACATGGGTATCGTACTTCTGTTCATACATCTATTGGGGCAACCCCGTTTTCGTTTGTATATGGTATGGAGGCAGTGCTACCGGTTGAACTGGAAATCCCTTCTTTAAGGGTCATGATGGATGTTAAACTTGACGAGGCTGAATGGGTTCGAGCGAGGTTCAATGAGTTGAGTCTCATCGAAGAAAATCGGTTGGCTGTAGTTTGTCATGGACAACTGTATCAGAGGAGAATGAAACGAGCATTTGATCAGAAAGTGCACCCTCAGACTTACCAGACGGGCGACTTGGTATTGAAAAGGATTCTTCCTCCGAATACAGATCACAGGGGCAAATGGACGCCTAATTATGAAGGTCTATATGTTGTTAAGAAGGTCTTCTCGGGTGGAGCCTTGATGCTTACAACAATGGACGGTGAGGATTTTTTGTCCCCTGTGAACTCAGACGCAGTTAAAAAATACTTCGCATAAAGAGACCCGCTGGACAGTAAAAAGAGAGTCCAGGCAAAAAAGGGCATCCCGGCGAACCAAAAAAATAAAGAAGAAAAAGGTTCGGGCAAAAATTAGTGATAAAATAAAAAAGAAGTACACCCGGTAAGTTGAAAACCCGCAAGGGCAACTTAGGCAAAAAAGGGTATCTCGGTGGATTGAAAACCCGTAAAGGGCGATCCAGGCAAAAGAGAGATTTAGCGAAAACTGCGATCTGAGTAATCTGTATTGCCTCGTCTCAATCAGTAAGCAATCCGAAGGTCAGGAATCAATTCAATCGTCCCCTTTTGAAAGCAAAGCAGTTGGAGAATCTTGAAGATATATGAACCATAGCAGGGTTGAAACTCAATGAAGTTCCATTTTCACATTGCCATTAGGACAGTTTCTTTTCTGTTTTGGGCAATTACCTCTTTCCAGGAATTGCTTCTTGATGTAAATGCCTATTTTTCAGGCTCTTCAATCAATAAAATTGTCGTTATTCAGAATAATTATATCTGTTGTTTTGTTTTTATATTTGCTTTGTTTACACAAACGTCCAAATTTTTTATAAACATTTGCATGCGAAAATCTTGGGGGTTCTACAATAATGTGCATAAAGGAGAAAACATTTAGAATTGCTTTAAATGACGCGTGTGCTTGGTTGAATTCTACCGAACCTCCTATTATTCTGGGGCATATGTGCGCGTTCTTTTGTTTGCAGGTGCGGAGATTTCACAGGATAGCTATGCAAAGATGTATAACGTCTTCAAGCCAAAATCCTTTATGAAGCGCAAATGATCGTTCCTCCCCAGGAAGAGAGGACTTCTCAGTAGGAGAGTTATCTTTGGAGATGGTCATCCCCAGCGTATTTACGGAGCTTCATGATCCCCAACAGCGCTGTCAAAAGGGTAATATTGTATCCTATTCAGTACTTCCAACAGCTACAAGCTTTTCTGTGTTGATAACGGTTGTAAACTCCCCAGTAGAGTTGCTTCGCGCGCCTTAAAGTTAATGACCAAGACTTAGTGAGTGTCCAGGAGTTTGGAGATGTCGAATCTTCTGTAAAATCCTCTTGGGACGTTTTCTCCAGACCAGACTTGTATCTTGGGGCAAAAGCAAATGGTTGACCATCTCAGGCATGGAGCATCACGAAATTCCCTGGCAGGAGTATTCCAGATCTATTTTCCCCAACAGGGTGACCTCCCATCTACTGCACCCTAGCTCAGGTCTCGGTATTGGTTCAGGAGTTGGAAGATGTTGGATCTTCTGTAAAATTCTCTTAAGAAATTCCCTGGCATGAGACACTTTGAAGTGATTCTCCCCAGCAGAGTTTGTTGTGAGCTCAGTTCCCCAGTAGAGTTTTAAGAGGCGTGGTCTTCTGTAAAATCCTCTCAAGGGACATCTCCCCAGCAGAGTTTGTTGTGAGCTCAGTTCCCCAGTAGAGTTTAAAGAGGCGTGGTCTTCTGTAAAATCCTCTCAAGGGACATCTCCTCAGCAGAGTTTGTTGTGAGCTCAGTTCCCCAGTAGAGTTTGAAGAGGCGTGGTCTTCTGTAAAATCCTCTCAAGGGACATCTCCCCAGCAGAGTTTGTTGTAAGCTCATTATCCCCAGCAGAGTTCTATGGTTATAGTTATTCCCCAAGCAGACTGGTTCAGACGATGCCTCCCCAGCAAAGTTATCTTTTCCTACAGTAGAATTAACAGGTTTGTCAGGTCAGTGCCCAGATTAGGAGGTCAGGTCAATTTGTCTTCTCCAGTACGGTTTGCGACCGCGAGGTTAATCCAGCTTGTTATCCCCAGTGGGGTTACTTTCCTTTCCTCAACATTTATTTTGTTGAGGACCTCTTTGCCTTTTGCATATAGTACGCATAGCATCCTCTAAAATGCGTAGCATTCCATTTTGTATGGAGCATTATGGAAAAATTCAAACATATGCATGTGAAGCATAGGCCAGTTTTGATAACTCGTGCGAGGGTCCAAAACTTTGCTCCTTATATCATTGACAAAGCCAGAAAGAATGTCTAGTTCATTCCCCGACAGACATTGTGAAATGATACAAAGGTTTCATCATTTTTATCCCCACAGAGTCATATCTCTCAACTTGCAAGTCTCTTGGAACCATTCCCGATAGGATTCCTGCAGCCGTTCCCGACCGCTTCCTTTGAGTTTTAACCATGCCAGTTCCCGACAGGCCCCGTTACCCATTCCCAATAGGTAAGCTTTGGTTAAAAACTGCAGCCGTTCCCGACCGCTCCTTTGAGTTTTAACCATGCCAGTTCCCGACAGGCCCCGTTACCCATTCCCGAGAGGTAAGCCTTCATTATAAACTGCAGCTGTTCCCGACCGCTCCTTTGCGTTTTAACCATGCCAGTTCTCGACAGGCCCCGTTACCCATTCCCGATAGGTAAGCTTTGGTTATAAACTGCAGCCATTCCCGACCGCTCCCTTTTGTTTAAACCATGCCAGTTCCCGACAGGCCCCGTTACCCATTCCTGATAGGTAAGCCTTGGTTATAAACCGCACCCGTTCCCGACTGCTGCTTTGAGTTTTAACCATGCCAGTTCCCGACATGCCCCGTTACCCATTCTCGATAAGTAAGCTTTGGTTATAAACTGCAGCCGTTCCCGACCGCTCCTTTGAGTTTTAACCATGCCAGTTCCCGACAGGCCCCGTTACCCATTCTCGATAGGTAAGCCTTGGTTATAAACTGCAGTCGTTCCCGACCGTTCCTTTGAGTTTTAACCATGCCAGTTCCTGACAGGCCCCGTTACCCATTCCCGATAGGTAAACTTTGGTTATAAATTGTATCCGTTCCCGACCGCTCCCTTTGAGTTTTAACCATGCCAGTTCCCGACAGGCCCCGTTACCCATTCGTGATAGGTAAGCCTTGGTTATAAACTGTAGCCGTTCCCGACCGCTCCTTTGAGTTTTAACCATGCCAGTTCCCGACAGGCCCCGTTACCCATTCCCGATAGGTAAGCTTTGGTTATAAACTGCAGCCGTTCCCGACCGCTCCTTTAAGTTTTAACCATGCCAGTTCCCGACAAGCCCCGTTACCCATTTTCGATAGGTAAGCCTTGGTTATAAACTGGAGCCGTTCCCGACCGTTCCTTTGAGTTTTAACCATGCCAGTTCCCGACAAGCCCCGTTACCCATTCCCGATAGGTAAGCTTTGGTTATAAACTGCAGCCATTCCCGACCGCTCCCTTTGGTTTGAACCTTGCCAGTTCCCGACAGGTACACTTGCCCATTCCCGATAGGCATAATAGGTCTAAGCTCACCAGTTCCCGACAGGTATTGCACCAGTTCCCAACAGGTATTGCACCAGTTCCCGATAGGTATATCACCAGTTCCCGACAGGTTGTTCACCAGTTCCCGACAGGTTTCCTATGGGGTCCAATGGTTCCAAGGTCTTCTTCACTAACTTTTCTTCCTTACCCTTACTTCATTTACGGCATTTTCTCTAAACACACAGTGCAAATTTTTCTTGGGTATTTTTTGTATTCAATCCCTATGTACCTTGAATTCCTGATAGCCGTTGCTTTCATCCATTCAGATTCACAGTTGATTGAATATGGGCAGCTGTAACACCCAAAAAATTTCCCTTTTATTTCTAACCTAACTGGTTTATGCTTCATTCCATTTGCATTAGCATTGCTGCATTTGCATGATTCGTTGAGCATGGGATCAGGGCATTTTCTTCAGTAGTACAAGATGTTCTCAGCACCGGTTTAATCTTTCTCGGTAGTTAAGGCCAATCATTTAATTCTCAAAGTCTTTTTGAGCATTTATTTTGCTCATTAAGTGGTTTGAAGGTCAATAGTTCTGGCAGTCAAATTTTGATCAGCAATTCAGTACCAAACAACCGTCTCAGCTATTTAATCGGGGCTCGAAAAATATTTCACGGCATGTTTCAAGTGCACTCAAGTAGTGAGGTCCAAAGACAAGTTTCAGAGGCATTTTGTGATTCAGAACAGGTGGAATCAAGTCCGTCTCCAATTTCCCTCTTTTTGGCGCCAAGCTGAAAATTCAAAATTTGTACTGAGTAACCGGTTACTCACCGTTTGTTAACCGGTTACTCAGTGCAATTTTTGCCCAAAATCTGCATTTTTCAGCACTGCAGAATTTTCAAATTTATTTTGGGGTTAATTGCATTGCTTGTGCCTACGTGGGAAGGATCTAGAACAACTTCTTTTCATCATTTTCCACCCAAATTTTCCATTTCCACTCATCATTTTCCACCTCAATTCCTAATTTCATTTCCTAACCAATTTTTCAACTCATTTTCCACTCACTCCAAACCCAAGCCAAATTCCCAAGCTAGAGGATATTTAAGCTCACTCATTCCAAACCAAGAGATGGAGATCACATTTTCACTCCCAATTTTCAGAATTCTCTCAATTCTCTCTCACTTTTTCACTCTCAACCTCCATTTTCCAACCTCACTTAAAGCTCTTTTTCAAAGATTAACAAGTTCTTCATTGGAACTTGTTAATTCTTGAGCTAAAGCCTCTCATCATCACTACATTTCTGCTTTTCAACTTGGATTTTCGTTTGGATCTGATTCTGAATTTCCAGAAGTGCTTTTTGGAAGTGATTTTGGAGTTTTGGTTGCTTATTGCTTGGATCTTCAACTTTTGAGTGCAAAGAGCTTGTGGATCTTGGATTTCTCTACTTGGATTCATCAAATTCTGTTTACAACACTTACCAAAGCAATTCTCAGCTTTGTAGGTTGGTTAATTTCAGATCCATACTCGTTTTAGCTTAATTGCAACTTATACAATGTAGATCCATTGATTTCATGTGTTGTTAATGTTTTTGCTTAATGTTGATCATGAATGTTGATGATAATTGATTTGCATGATGTTTGATTGTTGTTCATGAGCTTAATTTCGTGCATGAGTGATGATATGATCATTTGGAAATAATTGGATAAGTGATTTTGCTGCTGAAAAGTGATTTTGCAAATTATTTTTGAATTCTGCCCCAGAGTAACCGGTTACTCACCGTTTGTTAACCGGTTACTCTGTGTATTTTTTGCGTAAATGGTCTAATTTTCAACTAAGTAACCGGTTACTCACCGTTTGTTAACCAGTTACTCTGGGACAGAATGTGTATTTTAGTGAATTTTCTTGGTTTTTTGAGATCCGATGCATGCCTAAACTTCATGGATTGATGTGATTATGATCTGTGGATTATATTTGAGCTATTGCAACTCACACTATTGCATGATCACATTTCTCGACACGCGACCTTTTGGATTCCATCTTTTATGAGCATGTTTGTGTGGTTGATTAATCGTTGTGTTGGTCATGTAATGCATATGTTTGGAGTTCATTAATTGTTAATTGATGATGATGGTTGCTGGAGTAGTCGTGTACATGCTCATTTGTTTTCGATGTCATAATGTGCATACTTGATTTAACTTGATCATATGCTTGATATTGTGCATTCTTTCATAGTGTGGTGCGTTCTTCTTCTATGATTTCAAGTCTATTTCATGTGAGTTCTAATGTGATTGTGGTCATGATCATTTTGTTTGATACGTATGATGTTTGATGCATGATCGTTTTACCATGTTGGATCAAGTTGAGCTGCATGCTGCCCTGCCCTTTTCATGGTTGTTTTACACATACATGCTGTCATATGTGTTGTCCATTTATACACATGCTGTTTGTGGTTTTTTACACCTGTTTTGATGCTGGATTGTATGCTGTGAAATGCTGATTGGTGTTTGTGCACGATTTCTTTGCTGTTCTGAAGCAAGTGTGCTGTTGTAGGTGTTGTTTCTTCTCTTTTTGATCTTTCACTCCCTCGAGTCTCAAGACTTGTTCAAGTCTTGGATTCTCTCCCTTTAGAGCTACCTAGTCCAACTTAATTTTTGATTAAGCTTGGAGTAGGATTAGCATTAGGTTTTAGGTAGTCTTTTCTCCTAAACCTCACTAACCATAGGACATCCATGCATAATAACATTAGGACCCTTAGTCTCCCTTTAGAGTTTCCTTTTCGTTTTCTGTCTTCTCATCTCAAAATAAAAGTAAAAAATACTTAATAAAGGTTAGCGTGTATTGCGTTCGAGCCTTAAGTGTAGGAAATGAAGAACGAGGGGTCCCCCCTCCTCTTCTAGAGTGTTTAGCATACGTTCCATTTGGGTGCAACCATGCGACTCACTCGTTCCCGCACGATAGAATTTGGTGCAATATAAGTTACAAATAACTGTAAAAAACACTTCTTTCTAAAAAAACTTCAAACAAACAGTAACGTCTTTCCTTCGGGAATTCTCTTCTCATCTTACTCACTCTCGACGTATGAACGCACTCCTACTCGTTCTCTCACAAGACGGTAACGCCTAAGTCTCAATTCAGCGAGCTGCAACACCTGAGCTAGAACATAAGCCGTTCCCTAAAAAACACAATCCACCCCTAGTGAGGGGAACTACGTCGCTCTTATTCTCATGCTCCCGATGAGATACGTAGGCAGTGGGGTAGGGCCCATGCGAGCACTTCTTTTATTTTCCCTACATTTGTTTCTCTTTCTCTCTCCCTTCCTTTTCCGTTTCTCCAGCTAGCAGTCCCTTTTCCTTTTCGGCAGCCGCGGAGTTCCAGTTGACGACACCCTTTGATCGAGACAAGCAAGCGTGGATCCCATCGGGTACGATGGACGCGTGGGGGTGCTAATACCTTCCTCGCGCGTAACCGACTCTTGAACCCAGATCTCTTGGTCGCAAGACCATGCTCTTTCCTTCCTCTCTTCAGGTTTATGCAGTGTTTCCTTTCCCTCTCTTGGGATAAATACACATTGATGATGACTCTGTTTTCCGCGCCACTCTCGCGTTTGTACCGTTGGATGCGAATCTTTCGGGAGCGACACTAAATACTACCCTGCCCCAGGTTGAGTGTAAGGGTTTGAATATTCGAAGGAAACTGCTACTTCTAGGCTCGAAGTGGTTTACTAGGTATTAACCCCTTGTCTCTCCAGTGTTTGGGGATTTGAAACAATGCCTGTACATTCTTGGTAGGATTCCATCTGAAAGCATACCATCAACAATTATGGGTATCTCGTTTTCGTCATCCTCCCTCTAATCTTTGCTAAAATGACAATTTGGTGAAGAAAGTGGACGAGAGTTATATAGATGAATTTTTTGTTTTTTTTTTTGTTTTTTTTTTATGTATATGTGAAGAAAAAATGAGCGAAAGCGACGTGATTAGTTCAAAAAAATGCATGATCACTTCATTAATATTACCATTCAAAATAAACAATGTTCAAAACAAGTAACATTTAATCATAAAGAAATTACAAATGCGAATGATAAAAACAATCCAATGATTGCCAGTATCTGAGGAAGTCTTCCTGTCTGAACCACTGGCTGCCTCTTGAAGTCTTGGAACTCATTTGGGCGAGAAGCTGACGTGCACAACCAAGTTCCCTTCTTGAAAGGATATATGTTTCTTGTCAATCAACTGTTGCACCTTGGCTTAAAAAGCTTTGCAATCTTCAGTTGAATGCCCCATGGATCCAGCATGATATTCACAATGCGTATTGGGATCGTACCCCGGCGGGTATGGTTTTGGCAATGGCTTGATAGCTTTGGGCTCTACCAGTGAGTTTCGGACCAGATGCGGCAAAAGCTGACTGTACGACATAGGAACTAGGTGAAGATGAGCATTCCTTCTTTCCAAGTTGTTTCGAGGCCTATGCTGATTCTGATGATGATTCTGATATCCTCGACCACGGGCTCGTTGATTTGCATGAGGAAAAATCATGGGTTTCTGGTATGACGCCCTTGGATTGACAGGTTGCCCATAAGGATGATATGACGCTAACAATGATAACTGCCAAGAAGTTGAAGGGCCATAAAGTCTTGCTGGTGTACCCTGAGAATACTCAACATTTGCTATGACTGCATCAATTTCATTATCCTCTTCCTCTTGGGGATTGCTGAAGGATTCAGTCTCATCACCTTGATTACTCGAGACGTCTTGGACTTGTTTAGCTTTGAGGTAACTCTCGATGCGTTCTCCTACTATTATAAGGCTAGAGAAGCTTGAGAATGAACTGCCATCCATTCTTTCAAGATAGGTGGCATGCAGACTATCCAAGAACATGTCAATTAATTCTTTGTCCAAGAGTGGTGGTTGTACCCTAGCTGCCAACTCTCTCCACCGTTGTGCATAATCCCTAATGGATTCACCGCTCTTCTGAGATAGGCTTTGCAGCTGCGTGCGACTGGGGGCCATGTCCAAATTGTACTCATATTGCTTTAGGAAAGCATTGGATAAGTCTTTCCATGATTGGATACAACTTCTTTCTAAATCCATGTACCAATTCAAAGATGCACCACTTAAACTGTCTTGGAAACAGTAAATCATCAACTTGTCGTCGCGGACATGAGAAGTCATCTTTCGGCAGAACATCATCAAATGACGCTTTGGACAACTGATACCAGCGTACTTCTCGAAGTTGGGTACTTTGAATTTTGGAGGAATTACCAAGTCTGGTACTAGGCACATATCAACAGCATCGAGCCCAGAAGTATCGCGCGTTTTCATAGCTTGAACTTTCTCTTCGAGGGCACAAAACCTTTTCTCTATGGAATCAGTCAGCGACATCATCTGAGACTGAGCAGGGATGTTCACTCGTGGAGGATGATCACCAAGTAGACAATCATACAGTGGGTTAGTCGACACAGCAAAACCTGATAGGGGGTCAAAATCCTCTATCCCAATATGTTGAAAACTATCCTCTGACATAGCCATCACAACTTTTAAATTGTCTATGCTCCTCTTATCTCCGCTTGAACTTGCTTTAAATGTTTTGCGATTACCACAAGTTCAGTATGAGCGTCGGGAAATTAGCTGGCAGGAAACAAACAGAGGATCAGATGAGTTTTGGTTGGAAGGGTATGCCATGCAAATGAGATGCAAATGCAATGATATGAAAACAAATGCAATGCAGGAAGATCTAGGATCCAGGATATCACAAGTAACTTCCCAATCCTCATAACAAGTAGGCTTTAAGAGGATAGTTATAGATTCTTTACCCAGAAACCCACTCACGGGATAGCTCTTATGTTGATGGATAAGGTTCCCTAGGATTACGGACACTAATTGCATCAACACCACGCAACAGGCTAGCTGCATTATGACGGGGATACAAAAAAGGTATATCTTGAGTGTAGTCTTCATGCTAGGCCCGCGAGAAGCGAGTCCTCAGAAACTAACACTAACGACCACCAAGATGGAAACTGGTGCTAAGAGTGGTTCCCAGAGTCACAGACCCTTCATGAATCAAGTCGTGCGATAGGCTAGCTGCGTTATAACAAGATCTACGAAAAGGTCTACTCTAGGGGAAGCTTTCATGCTAGGCACACAAGGAGCGAGTCCTTGGGGACTAACACTAATTACTTCCAGAATCTAAACTACGTGTTCTCTCTTCTTTTTCCAAAACTCGTGTATGGAGCCTTAGTTGTGATATCATCCCAAGATCCAACAGACAAGTATGATAAACAACATGTAATAAAGAGAAAGCAACACAAAGCAAATAAAGAAGTAATAGGAGAAAACAAACAAGAAGAAATTAAACAAGCGAAGCTAACACTCTCGAATCGAGTCAAGTTAGGCTTGACTCTCTCTAGCATAGGGCAACTATTCCCCAGCAGAGTCCCCATCTGTCGTACCTCGAAAATACGATCCTCGCGATGGACGCGGAAAAAATTGTTCGAAACAGAGTCGCCACCGAACTTTATTTATCCCAAAGAGGGAAAGGAAAATATCGATAAAACCTTTAAAGGGAGATAAGAACATGGTCGTCGCAACCAAATTCGGGTTCGGGAGTCGATTCGCAAAGGGAAGGTATTAGCACACTCTACGTCTGTTGTACTCAAAGGGAACCTCTTGATTTGATTCGGGAGATAAGTTAGCTAGGTTTGTTTGTTTTCTTCTAAGGTAGATATTGTTTTCTAAGGGGAAAATGGGTGGTTTTTTATTAGTGTGCTCGGCAAGGATTAGAACCCTCGTGCCTACGTATTCCCTCGTGCAATGGGAAAGTCAGAGCATTCGTAGTTTGTGGGACTACGGTTGGTTTGTATTTTTTAAACGAACGAGTGTTTAATTCGCAATCTAACTGCTAAACGTTGGCTTGTCTGCTCGTCAAGGGAGGCTGAAACACTAGTTCATATGCGCGGAAGAATGGACTAAATAATGTTCTTTTTGTGAAAAGTTGTTTGATTTAGATTAAGTGTGTTAAGATTTGATTGAAAAAAAGAGTTTGATATGCGTATGTTTTAGGGTTTCGATCGCGTAAGAAGTGTTTGGTTTGTTAAGTATTTTGAGGGAAGAATGACGACTATTCGATAAACGAGACGTCGGCCTCGCAACCAATTAATCGAGGCATTACTGAGATGTTAGATCTCAACGACACCTTTTTCATTCTATTGATTATGAAATTGTTTGATAATGATTAAGTGTTTTAAGATAAAAGGTTGAATGAACAACAACCCAAGGGCGTGCCTCAAGAGCCATTCATTTGAAGATCCAAGGAATGCTAGACTCCAAAAATCTCCTCCTTTTGTTAGTTGATTAAGAAAGTGTTTGAAATAGGTTGAATCGGATTGGTTATGAAAAGAAGTGAGGATCGATACTAGTCCCTAGGGATGCTCCTAGTAACGAAACCTCGAGATGTGCAAGTGTGCGTTTGATGGCGAGGCAAAAGGCGCTCGACTTACGATTGGGCTCGATGGCGAATCGAGGACTGGTTTGGACATGGTTTAGTTGAAAAGGTCGAAAGATTGAATGAATGACAACCCAAGGGGCGTGCCTCGAGAGCCATCCATTCGAAGACCCAAGGAATGCTAGATTCCAAGAATCTCCTCTTTTCGAAAGTTTGATTGAAAAAAAAGGGTGACATGCAATAAAAGGTCTCCAATTTAGTGTATTTAGATTAAGTGTATGAACAAACAAAATTGTTAGATAAACATGAATATGAATATGATATGGACAATATGAATAGTATGAATAAAAATATAATCGAGATAATATTTGACAGAATAAACAAGATAATGATTAATCGGGTGAATCGGGAAATAAAAGGTGACGACCTCGTCTTAATCAAGAACTCTAAAAAAAAAGGTTATGTGATGTTTAAGACCTTCATTGATCGGAAATGAAAAGAATATAGTGCAAAGTAAAATGTGAAATAAAATCGAAATCAAAGAAAAGTCTCATCTTAACAGACAAACTTTGGTTTTAGATGTTCATCGACCCATAAAAAATGAAAAGTAAATAAAAGAATAAAACCGGTCTTGTCTTAATCAAGATTTAATCGAGAAATCAATAATCAACGATTTTTGACTTTCATTGACCAAAATGAATAAGAATAAATCGAAATAAAAATAAATAAATGGTAATAAAATCGGAATAGATATTAAAAAGAATAAAGGTCTCACATTTATCAAGATTTAAAATCTAAAATCGATAAATCTTGATATTTTGGTTTTCAATGACCCAAAATGAATAAAAATAATGAAAAGACAATAAAAATGAAATAAAATCGAACATTGATAGGAAAAAAAATAAAGGTCTCACCTTTATCAAGATTTAATCGAGAAATCGATAAATCATTGATATTTAGTTTTCAATGACCCAAAATAATGAATAAAAATAAAATAATGAAATAAATCGAAATAAAAATAAATAAAAGGTAGTAGGCCTCAAATAAATCAAAATTTAATCGGTTTGACTAAATCATGAGTTGTGTTATATCATTGGCCAAAAAAATAAAATCGAAGACGAAAATCAAAGTAGAAATGAAAAGTGGAGATAAATCAAGAAATAACATAGAATGATAACCAAAATATAATGAGAAAAACAAGATAATGTTTAAAGATAATTAACAAAATATCTAATGAAATATTTACAAAAAGTATTATCAAGAATTTTTTTTTTTAACAAAATGATATTAACAAAGATTTTTTAACAAAATAATTTTAAAGAAAAGTTTAATAAAAGTTGAAAGAAATAATTAACAAAATCCTAAATTAAATTTCTAATCCAAAAACTAAAAAAAAACTCTAATACTAAAAATAAAATTAACAATCCTAAGATTAAAATTCTGTTAAAATTAAAATTTCCTAATCTAAAGTTATAATATTAATCCTAAATCTATACTTAAAATACTAATTAAAATTTGAAATACTAAATTAAAAAATAAACTAAAAAGAAGAAGGGAATTGAGAGAAACTGGGATTGAAGCCCAAGTCACAAGCCTGCCCCATGGGGGCTTTGCGGGTCGGTTTCTGGGCCAGGAGAGACCCGGTTCGGCCAAGAAGAATGAAAGGGTTTTGAAAAACCTAAAACTAAACAAACGGCTGTGTGAGAAATTATGGAAGCAGAAACACAAAACACGATCTAAAGACACGCATCGTGATAAAAAGATGAAAAGGGAATATCGTTCAAAACTTGCAACTGATCCCTCAATGGCGTTACCTAACGATTTCTCCATCTGTTCAATCTCTCAATCCCAAATCTGAAAAACGAAACTTGCTCTCCATCTCTTCTCACGATTCTCTTTCTCCGATCTCCGCCTCTCTGTTTCGGATAAGGTTCCTCGCGTAAACTATTCATCTCCGCAAACGCTCGCTCTCTTGCTATGGTTTGATTCTCGGTTCTTACTTTAATCTCGTCTAGGTTCGGTTGGTGTTTCAATTCATTCTCATTCCTCTTCTTATTTCACGGTTCTGTTTCTGATTGTATTGGCTTTCTGTTGTGGTTTGAGTTGAATGAGGGAGTAGGGGTTCGATGTGGTTGCGAAAAAGATGGATAATGGACAGTCAGTATTATCGTGGTTGTGTGGTAGTGATTCGAAAGACGGTGTGTAGTATGTACGATATTTGAAGTATTATGGGCTGGTTGTTATGAGGATGAAATGAAGGTGATATTTTTGATGAGAACAAAGTTGTGAGGTGTTGATGTTATGGATGTGGTTTACGTGATGTAGCAGAGGGAAAAAAAAGTGAGTTGTTTTTATGTTATTAAATTTTTTTGTTACATGCTGCTGTTGTTTGGTTTTGAAAATATGAAATGGTTTTTTTTTGTGTTTGAGGTTGTGGTTTTTCTGATATGAGAATGAATTAATTCGAACTCTGTGACTGCTAGGGTTCTCCCCCTATTGATCTGTTGAAGCTCTCTATTTAAAATCAAATTCAAACTTGTCGACTAAGTTTCTGGTACAAAGACTTTGTCTTGTTGTTGATGATGAGTCCTTTTCATCTGTTGTTGGTGTCGATGTCACCGGGTGAAGGCGGTTGTTGTTGTAGGTTGATACGCAAGCTTGGATGTGAAGTCACTGTCTTGGAGCAGCGGGTTGATGGTACAAAGTGCAGCAGTTCTTGTTTTGGTGAAACAACCTGGTCACAAGATAAAGTCAAACGTGATGGCTTGTGATCCCTTTCCTTCTTTTTTTTAATTTTTGTAAAATCTGGTGTAGAAATTCTTGTAATGGGCTTTCTTGTTGTATTTTGTTTGAAGGAAGAAAAAAGAATAAAATGGGCTTGTTAATTGTAAATGGACTAAAAGAATGGTCAAGTCTCTATGTTATTTTTTAGATGTTTTTGAATGAAAGGACTTTATTTGGATATTATTTGAATTGAGTTTTGAAGTGGATAATTGAATGGTAAATAGGTTTGGAAAATAAAAATGGATTTTCTGTGGATAAATTGAATTTAAATGGGCAAATGGATATTGGATAACGAAAAGGGTTTTAGAAATGGATGTGTAAAAAATGGATAATGATAATGAATTGGAATATGGATACTTAGTTTAGAGAAATGGATAATGGTGGACAAAAGTCGTTATGGGAGTGTGAAATTCTGGTATCAGATGTGTGATGTTAAGGTGTGATGTGACAACAACACCCTCTGCTATATGAACAAGGTAAAAGCAACAGTAAATAACTCAAAGAATTGTTCACCCAGTTCGGTCTAACTACCTACGTCTGGGGGCTACCAAGCCAGGGAGGAAAATCACTATTAGTAGTATCAAATTACAGACTCAACAATCCCAGTTGACATCTACCTAATTTAATCACTACCCAATGACAATTCTACCTAAGAAACCACTTAGGTATGAGAAACCATTCACTCCCTAATTCACCGCAGTGATACAATCCAATGATCACACACTAATCACCCCAACTTGATTCTGCTTAACAGCTTTGATCAAGAACAACGCACTCTTGCTTAAAAGCTCTAGAGTGAATACACTTACAACTCAAAATAGTAACACCAATTCACACACGAATGGTTTACAAAAACACACACGAAGACACAAATGACACTCAGTCTTTAGCTCTCTTTCTTCGTCATTCTTCAACAAGGGTTGAGGCTGCTTTTATACCCTTCTGACTTGGGCTTGGATCTCTTCCAAAAATATCTGATTTTAAAAACAAATTAAACAAATTTGATCTTCAAATCTTTTTAAATCTCTCCAAATCAGCCCTAATGTTGGTTACAGAATCTGCTCCATAATCTGCAAATTTATCTGATTGGAAATCTCTTCTCCAAGATATTCGCATCCAATCACTCTAACAGATCTCCTTAAAACTCACTAACACGCGCAGCCCTAAAAACATCACAATCTGATGTTCTGATGTTCTGATATAGTGATGTCAAGGCATCACTTATAACATCAGCATATAAAACTTCCAACCCTGCAACAGCTAATGATAAGAACCAATGTTATGACATCGGACATATTACATCAACATTATTCAACTTTGTTTTACCAAAATTCCAGCCAACACAAGAACTAACAGAGTGGATATGCGCTTCTACTCTGAACAACACCTAATACCTCTACAATTGAACCTAACATGCTATAATCAAAGAAAATCATAAGGTTATGAACTGAACTATGAATCTCAGTACACTGCACCAAACCCTGATTGGAGAGAAAATTTGATCCTTGGTAATCTTCAACCATGAAGCACCTGACGTACACACAACTTGATAACTTGATCCATGCACAACCATCTTAAATTGACACACCAACCCTAATTGGAGCGTACACCATCTGATCTGCTACAAACCCTGGCCTTGATCTTGCAACAAACCTTTCTCCGACTGACAGATTAAATCAACGACCATTGTACCTCAGTTTACACTACATATATACCAGACCTGACAAACTTGCCTGAAGCCCGACTCACCCTAGCAAAACCTTGAGCAGGAACAACATATTTTTTTTTTGATTTTTTAATAATGGTTAGTGGTCGGATGTATAGATGAAAATTATATACAGGTAGGACAAATTTGGGGTATGACACATGTTTTAAAATAATTTGAAATCTATCTTCAGCCAGGGGTTTTGTAAAAATATCAGCCCATTGATGGTCTGTATCAATAAATTTTAAGCATAAGGTTCCCTTCTGAACACATTCTCTGATAAAATGGTGTTTTATTTCAATGTGTTTAGCTCTAGAATGTAAAATTAGATTTTTACTTAAACAAATAACAGCAATATTATCACAGAAGATAGGAATGTTACTCTTGTATATCTGATAGTCTTCCAGCTGATTTTTCATCCATAACATCTGAGTACTGCATAAGGAAGCGGATATGTATTCTGCTTCTGCTGTTGAGAGAGCAATTGTGGATTGTCTCTTGCTTGACCATGAGATTAGATTGTTCCCTAGGAACTAACAGTTACCGGCCGTGCTCTTTCTTTCTAATCTGTCTCCAGTATAGTCTGCATCGCAGTAACCAGAAAGAGTATATTCTGATGTTTTCTCATACATCAAGCCAAGATTATTTGTTCCTTTTAGATACCTTAGAATTCGTTTAATAGCAGTTAAATGAGTTTCTCTTGGATCTGATTGAAATCTAGCACATAAATGTACACTGAATAATATATCAGGTCTAGAAGCAGTTAGATACAAGAGAGAACCTATCATACCACGATACATTTTCTGACAAACCTTACCACTTGCTTCTGCTTTCTCCATGATGCATGTTGGGTGCATTGGTGTTTTTACTATCTTGCAATCTAACATGTTGAATTTCTTCAGAAGTTCTTTAGTGTACTTACTTTGATGAATGTAAGTAGCTTCTGATTTTTTATCAATTTGTATTCCCAGAAAGAACTTCAACTCACCCATGAGACTAATTTCGAATTCTGCTTGCATCAATTTTGAAAATTCTTCGCATAAAGAAGAGTTAGCATAACCAAAAATAATATCATCAACATAGATTTAAATAATAAGAATATCATTCTTATATGTTTTACAGAAGAGAGTTGTGTCAACCTTTCCTCTGGTGAAATCGTTTTCTAAAAGAAATTTGCTCAATCTATCGTACCAAGCTCTGGGAGCATGCTTTAAACCATAAAGAGACTTTTTGAGTTTAAAAACAAAATTTGATTTTTCTGAACTTTCAAAGCCAGGAGGTTGTTTGACATAAACTTCTTCTGATATATAACCATTTAAGAATGCACTCTTAATATCCATCTGATATAAGGTGATGTTATGATTTACTGAAAAGGAAATTAATAATCGTATTGCTTCAAGTCTAGCAATCGGAGCAAAGGTTTCGTTGTAATCAATTCCTTCTTGTTGACTGTATCCTTGAGCAACAAGTCGTGCCTTGTTTCTGACAACTTCTCCCTTCTCATTTAGCTTGTTCCTGAATACCCACTTAGTTCCAATTACATGAACATTCTTAGGTTTTGGAACTAAATCCCAAACATCATTCTTTGAGAACTGATTAAGTTCTTCTTCCATGGCTAGAACCCAGTCCTTGTCCATAAGAGCTTCTTCAACTGTGGCTGGTTCAATTAGTGACACTAATTCCAAGAATGTTTCTTCTGATGGAATGAAGGCTGATTTGGTTCTGATTGGAGCATCCTTGTTACCCAGAATTAGTTCCTCAGGATGAGAAGTAAACATTCTTCTTTTCTTTTGATCTGGAGTATTCGGAGTTACATCAGTGGTATCCGACGTAGGATCTTGCTGGTCTTTAACTTCATCTGCCTTTTCTTTAGGTTCTGAGAAGCTAATTTCCAAATCTGTAAACTTTTCAACTAGCTCTGACTTTTCAGAGTCAGGCTTGTCATCGAATCTAACATGAAATGATTCTTCCACAATCCTTGATTCTTTGTTATAAACTCTGTGGCCTTTTGAGCGTTCAGAGTATCCTAACAGTAGACACTTCTGTGCTTTGGAATCAAACTTGCTAAGATTCTCTTTAGTGTTTAATATAAAACAAGTACATCCAAACGGATGAAAGTAGGAAATATTGGGAATCTTATTCTTCCACAATTCATAAGGAGTTTTATTCAAGATAGGTCTAATAGAGATTCTATTTTGAATATAACATACTGTGTTAATTGCTTCTTCCCAAAAGTGCTTAGCCATGTCAGTCTCTTGGATCATGGTGCGAGGCATTTCTTGTAAAATTCTGTTCTTTCTTTCTACAACTCCATTTTGTTGTGGAGTTCTAGGACAGGAAAAATCATGATATATTCCATGTGAATCAAAAAGTTCTTCAAAATCCTTGTTTTCAAATTCTCCACCATGATCACTTCTGACTTTAACTATTTTACAATTTTTCTCATTTTGTACTTGAGTGCAAAAGGAAGCAAACACAGAATGTGACTCATCCTTGTGTTTTAAGAATTTCACCCATGTCCAACGACTGTAATCATCAACTATGACTAGTCCGTATTTCTTACCATTGATGGAGGCAGTTTTCACTGGTCTAAAAAGATTAATGTGAAGAAGTTCCAACGGTCTAGAGGTGGGAACAATATTCTTTGTTTTGAAAGAAGTTTTTGAAAACTTGCCTTTCTGACATGCTTCACAAAGAGCATTTGAAGAATACTTCAGATTTGGCAAGCCTCTGACAAGTCCTAGTTTGTTCAGCTGAGATATTCTTCTCAAGCTGACATGACCAAGACGTCTGTGCCAGAACCATTGCTCTTCATTTACAGAAAGAAGACATTTTACATTTTGATGTTTTAAATTTGATAATTTAATTTTGTAAGTATTGTTCTTCCTCTTTCCATTGAACATGACAGATCTATCCTTTTGACTAACAGCCTTACAGGACATTTGATTGAAAATTAAATCATAACCATTGTCACTGAGTTGACTAATTGACAATAGATTATGCATTAAACCTTCAACTAACATAACATTATTAATAAAGGGAAGCTTACCATTTCCAACAGTTCTGGAGCCAATGATTCTTCCTTTCTGATTTCCTCCGAAACCGACGACACCTCCGGGCTTAACTTTCAAATCGTGGAACACATGCCTTTCTCTCGTCATGTGTCGCGAGCATCCACTGTCCAGGTACCATGACTGGTGTTTCAATGGTGCCATTAAGGATGTCTGCAACATAAATTATCTTATTCTTAGGTACCCATCTTGTGGGTCCTTTCACATTAGCTTTTCCAGAGGTTCTGACACCTTTGGACTTCCTTACATTAGAGTAATAGTATGGAATTTGTGCATAGTGTTTAATTTTAGGAGTTTTCTTTAGTGTCTGTGTTTGTGTAGTAATAGACTTTGAACCTTTTTGTTTAGAACATTTCAAGATAGTGCCAGGGGGAACAAAATGTTTAGACAGAGGTATTATCTTGATACTCTTGGTCTCATCATATGGTTGTGATGGTCCTGAGTATCCCAGACCTCTATTGCCATTCCTGCTGACTCCATAGATCATTGAAGCCATTTTACTTCTATCTATGCTTTTAGCAAGGAAGTGTTGAAATGCTTTATCATATCTAACTACTTCATTAGTGTTAGTTATGTTGGAAGTAATTTCTTCTTCTAACTTAGAGACTTTATTTTTTAAAACAACATTTGATTTTTCCAAGATAATTAATTTTTAATTTTATTCAAAGATGGTTTGTTTACTTTTAGTAAGATCTTCTGAAGGAACCACAAACGTCTTTTTCAAAGTTTTGTGTTTTCTTAGAAGGGTTTGATATCTTTCCATAAGTTCAGATAATCCTATTTTAAGTTCAGAACGGGATAGGGAAGAAAGTACCTCTCTTTCGTCGTCAGAGTCTGATAGATCTTCTTCTGATAAAACATCGTTGGTTTCTGCCATGAATACCATGTTGACACATTCTCCATCTAAATCATCCTCAGATTCTAAATCATCACAGGTTGCCATAAGACCCTTTTTGGCTTTCTTAGGTCTCTCCTCTTTCTTAAATTTTGGACACTCATTTTTGATATGTCCAGGTTCCTTGCATTCAAAGCATGTAACATCTCTTCCATAATTTCTCCTTTGACCATATGTAGATTCAGATCTTCTTCTTGGTCCTCTGAACTTATTCTTTCTGTATTTCCATAATTGACTTATTTTCCTTGATATGAGAGATATATCATCTTCATCTGAATCTTCTTCAGATTCTTCCACTTCTTCTTCTGTCTGATACGCCTTTTTCTTCTCGGACTTGGCCTTTAGGGCAATGGATTTATTTTTCTTCTGAGGTTCATATCCTTGAAGCTCTATCTTATGACTTCTTAAAGAACTGATAAGTTCCTCAAGACTTATACTATTCCAATCCTTTGCGAGTTTCAAAGCAGTCACCATTGGTCTCCATTTGACAGGCAGACTTCTGATAATTTTCTTGACATGATCAACAGTAGAATATCCTTTGTCCAAAACTCTTTGAGAACATGGTTTCCACAGATTCATCATCTTCCATTTTGAAGACCTCATATTTTTGAATTAGTGCAAGAGCCTCCGTCTCCTTGACTTGAGCGTTGCCTTCACGAGTCATACGAAGAGAGTCAAAAATAGACTTTGCAATTTCTCTGTTTATAATTTTTTCATATTCCGTATATGAAATTACATTTAACAAAATAGTTCTTGCTTTGTGATGATTTTTGTAATTTTTCCTTTGTATATCTGTAAATGCACTTCTCTCAATCTTTTTGCCTGCTGAATCTACAGGGTGACTGTAGCCATCAACTATCAGATCCCATAGATCTAAGTCAAACGACAAAAAGTAACTTTCAATTCTATCTTTCCAATAGTCAAATTTTCCCCCATCAAAGATAGGAGGTTTTACAGTATAAGAATCTCTTTCATTCACAATGACACTTGACTCAGGAGTTGGTGTAGCCATTTTTTTCACACTTGGATCGGTACTGAACATTGTTAAGTGCTTAATAAAAATTCAACCTTTTTATCACCTCAGAACTGGAGCTCTGATGCCAATTGAAGGTGTGAAAAACACAAGAAAGGGGGGGTTTTAATTGGTTTTTCAAAATAAAATTGTTTCTTTAAAATAAATTCCTTTTATAAGACTCTTTCTTTTAACAATAATGACCTTTGTTAAGAACAAAGAGATGAACATGTTATGTTTATACTAGTTCACTTGAGAAACACTCAAGTTAATCTAGTCCACCCGCCAAGGTGATTTTGCCTCTCTCAACAAGGTCTTAATCCACTATTCAATCAAATCAGTACAATGCACAAGCCAAAATGCCGGTGACTAACACAACCTCTAAAACTCTCAAGTTTTAGACTTCTCAAGTAATACAACCTCACAGGTCTTACTCAAGGAACAACCTCTAAGATAACACGTCCTAGACTTCTCAAGAAATACAACCACACGGTCTTTCTTAAGGAATACAAACCTAAGTTTGAATAAGTTTCGTTTACAGAAAGGTGCTTCTTATACAAGCTGAAAAATGTAAACAAGTTTCAACCAGAATGGCTTAAGAAAGATTTCAGTTGGAAAGTATTTTTACAGTTCGTTCGTGTGTGTCTTCCTTCAAGTCTTTTGCTTCCTTTTATAGCCGTGTAAAAAGAGCCGTTGAAGTGTAATCATGATAGCTAACTAGGCTGGCGGCTAGAAGCATGAGGACGGATAAAAACTTTTGCGTACTGCGCGTCCTGTCTTGTTAGAATATCTTCGTTTGTACCGTTGCACAACTACCAAGATATTTTCACATTGTATTGTGGTACAGCTGTACTATGTAGCTTTGTCTTCTTGGCTTCTCAACTTCAGAGGTTCTTTTGAGCATGAGTAAGAAGGGAAAACATAGCTTGGTTCTTAAGTTTATCAAGTCTTCGAATCCTCAGAGCAGCGCCTTCAGAACCTTGTTCGCTTTGTGCATTGTCTTCATATCTTCAGAGGCTTCTGATAGTATTTGGTTGAAGCATGAGTAGAGACTGTGATTAGGTCTTCAGAACCTTGATCAGAAAGAATAAGTATTCAGCATCTGGACTTCGTTCAATCAGAACCTTTGTCTTCAGATCTTCAGAACTAGTTCTCTTTTCCTTTTGTATCAGAGTCTTGTGAGCTTAAAATGAGTTTTGCTTTTCAAGTGTATAGGCGAAGTATTTTCCTTTAAGCATTGTGTTCGATCCAATTTACGGAAGCATAACCTGTTTGTTAAGTTCTCACAAATAACAAACATTAGTTGTTCAAAAATGTTCATACAGAAATACTCATTTGATATCATCAAAACTTAGAGATAATATTGCAGAACCAAATCTTGTTCTCACAACCTTCACCAACTACATTGTTGACCATCACCGACAAGATACTGAAGAAGTGTCTGACGAAGAGCACATTGATTTTCTAGCCCTTTGGTTATCTCGTTGCGTCTTCTGTTCGAGGTCTCTACAAGTGGCGAAGAAATTTCTGTCCATGGTGAACCAAATTCATTCTGGTTGAAAGCTCTGCCTTAGCCAAATGATCCTTAGATGTCTGTATAAATCCCTGGGAGAGAGTGTGGCACTTTTCAAGGGTATTCAGATTGGATCTACTCCAAACTTAAATTTAGCTGGTCCCTTTTGTTTATTGCAGTTGTGGCTTAATGCCACTTTCAAACCTTCCCTGTCGACCCATAATACTATCAACAAAGACAGTGAGGAGATCAAAAACCGACGGGTCGAAGGGACACGTCTTGTCTTCGTGACTTCAAATGATGAAGGTACAAATCTTCATAAGGCGTATACTTAATATTTGATGATGTACACCAAGGGTCATAACTTCACCCTTTACATGGCTCTCTTCGCCAAGAGAACCCATGGGCCATAATGGTGTACTCGACCATTCCCTCCTAAGTTGAAAGTCTAGAAAGCAGAATCCACAACCATATGGGATGCCTTTCTCAGGCCCAAATTAATTGCCACCAGACTTCAACCTTCAAGGAACCAGATATTCCTTCTGAGCTACCAGCCAAATCTTGTCTCTCGACAATTTGGTATTAGCCAGATTTTACCCAAACCTCTCTTTCCAAGGAAAAACAGAGTCATTCTTTATAACATGCATCACACAAAGGCTGAGTGCATCGAAGAAATGAATCGCTACTCTGACCTCACTCAAATCACCCACATTCCCTTTACACAATCTTATTTTTGTTCTAAAGAATATGATACTTGGTAGAGGCAATATTATCTTACTGAAATGTTTGATGGTATAACTTTAGACTAACACCTAACTTCTGCTTTTGCTCATATACATGATAAATCTAAGAAAGGCACTTCAACTCATATCAAGGAGATTTAGAAATTTCAAAAGTAATTTGAAACTGCCTATCGACCTGATGATCTTAGTCAAACCATCTGTGAAGCAACAGTTACTTTAAAAGAAAAGTTTATGGACAAACTCCCAGATTTGAAAATTCCTTCTTATGTTAAACCTAATCAGAGGTATGAGTTTGCTTTTAACTTATATCCTCCAAAGTTCCCTCGACTGCCAATAGCTGATTTCGATGTGGCTTTTAGCCCTCCGTTTCCAGACGGGTTCGTCTGTGGGGACTTTGTCAAGATCCTTCGACAAGAGTCTTAAAAGCAGGCGAAACAGGTGGTTCCGACGTATCACACTTTTGACAGTTTCAAAGGGCATCTTCATATTGGCATAGAGGATGTTCAAATACTCTCTCCCATAATTGAAGGTATGGAGTCGAAAAAATTTCTTTTTGTTTACTTCTTCCTCTAATAGTTTTCTTGACACTTCTCCTTTTGTGGTAATCTCTTTTTCCTTTTACTTATAATTTCTAGCCGTCGAACGCAAATAACCAGCCAAAGCCTCAACAAGGAAGGTTATTAGTCTAGCCAAAGATTAAGGTGATGACGAAAACACTGTCAAGGCAACTGCAACAAAGGTATATTTTGTGTTCCTCTTTTCAGTTAATATATATCATCTTCACATGTTAACATCTGCATTACTTTCAAGCTTAGTTAAAAACCACCTCCCACTCCAAAAAAACGCAAAGTTAAAGAACCCCAAGTTCAAACAATTAAATTAGACGACAACCACTCACCATATACTTCCAGGATTCCCCAAAAGAAAAATGTAAAAGTTCCTGATGCCACTTCCCAATCAAAATCCGCTATCACCAAAAGCAAATCGTCGACCACTCTCAAGATAACCCATGCCAGCTATACTCCTGCCACGAGAACCACTCCTGAACAAGACGAGGGTAACTCCAACCAAGGTGTCATACCCCAAATTTTGACCCTATATTCATCATCATTCTAGGAATATCATGCATTGCATTGCTAACCTAACCTTGTACAAAATGATCATTGTCTTGTTTCATCTGTGAATTAGGGTTTTGAACCAAGAGAATCAAGAGGATCTTTATTTGATCAGTCAATGACTTGGATTGATCACCAACCTACCAAGTTTGAATACACTCAAGAGACCTCTCTCCATCAAAAAATCAAGTTAAAATTGGTCCCATTACGAGTTCATCAAGACTCAACTTCATCTTACCATAAATTAGGGTTTCATCAGACAAAGTCAACCGTGCCTTTGACTTTTGATCAAGACATGATCTCAAGCCATGGGACATGATTCAAGATACTCAAATACATCCTTGGAATCCATCCGTGATGTTTAAAAGACTCAAGAGTTCAAGATCATTGAAGATCACACAGTCAATTTCATCTGATACACAAGCCTTTGACTGCAAAGTCAACTCTTTGACTTTTGTGATTTTTGGTCAAAATTGAAGTCCTCAAGCTAAATTCCATGGAAACATGTTTGATCAATGAGTTTGATTATGAAAAATCAAGAATTTTAAGGTTTCTTGCAAAAGGGGTAAAGTGGAAGAAAGTGAAATTTTTCTAAGTGTTATGAAAAACCCTAAATTTGGTACCAACTTTGGAAGGTCATAACTTTCAATCTAGACCACCATTTTTTGTGTTCCAAAGATAAAATTGAAGCCCTTACAATATACCACAACTTTGTCAATGAGGGTTAATCTCCAAAAAGTGAAAGGATTTTGAGTTGTGAAGCCATCAAGTAAGTGATAAAAAGTCTCACACTTAGAAAATTTTCAAGACAGTTTTAACTTCCAAAAGTACCAAACTTGAGAGCCAGTTTCCATCATGATCCATTGAGAATCAAGAAATTCTTAAAACGTGAAAGTTGTAAAGCATGTTTGGGCTTTTCAAAAAGTACAAGAACACAAATTCCCCATTCTTGAGCTGAGAGATTCGAAGAGGTGTGGTTAGACTCTCAAAGTTAGATTTTAGGCCATTTCCATAACTTGTTCTTGATCAAATCTCCAATCCATACTTTGTAATCCCACTTTTCAGGCCACATTATCTCCAAATCCTTCCATAATCAGAGGATTACACAAAATTATGAGGCATTATCCAGTTGTTTAAACCTTTGTTCATGAGATTTTTCCATTTTTGGAAAAAAGTTCATACTTCCAATTTGATAAAGTTGCTTTAATCACCAAAGTCAACTTCTTGAGCATTGTAGTGGTTTCTTCTGCACTCTAAAAGTGTTGTACTGAAAAGAAAGACCTCTAAACACTTTCAACCACCCTAGAGGCATGACACTATGCTTGGGAATTACACAAACTTCATGTAACTATAAGTTTCAACTCAACCAAGACAAAGGTTCATAACTCTGTAACCTGACCAGCTCCAAATCCCACGAGTTTTCCTATAAATAGAGGCCTCCCCAATGCCTCAAGACACACAACATTCACACCTCAAACCTATGAAAACTCTCCCACCCAACAGAATTTACAAATAACCTCATTTTTGCAAATTCTCAAGCAAAACACTTTTTCCTCGTGCACTTCTCAAAGTAACCTAACAAATGACTCTTAGACACTTAATAGAACTTTTTCTAATAATTGAACAAGTTTTGTATCACTCCATACACCATTCATCATTTCTCATCTTCATTTTGCAAGAAGGATCGGGTTTGAGTTTTTAGACAACTTTCAAACAATCTAAGCCTTCAAATATTCTCTCCAAGGATCAACAAGGCTAAGGAGATTACGTTTTCACTTCTGTAATAGCATTTGAAGAGGCCTTGGACTGTCTCGAAGAGGTAAGGTTTCTTGTCTCATCAATCTCATGATACATGCATCATTGATTATTTATTTATGAAGTAAAGATATAGACAATATCATGTGTTAGTTGTTTGAACCACTATTTGTATTATATGAGTTGCATATGCAATGTTTTGATATGTGATAACATTGTTGTGTTGCACTGTTGTTGAGCTTCTTGTATGTTACACAATTAGTTTTAGGGCAAGATATTGGTACCATTAGAATCCTTGGGAAAAATAATTCAACTTTGGTCTTTACCAATTCAAGAATGTTGCAAGATGAGAGAGATATGATGAGATGAAATTCGGAAGAAAAGAGATGAGTTAGGGCACATAAAGAGAAATAGAGAGAGCAATAGGTAGAAGGTGATGGTGATGTGGCGCTGATGTTTCCATTTTAGTTGAAACTCAAAATATATATTTATCTGGGTGGCTTAATACACTGATGTATTGGCCACCCCAGTGGTAGAGGTTTGCGTGCGTGTTTGTGTTTGTCCCAAAGGTCCGGGGTTCGAATCCCCCTCACCCCAGACCTTTTGTTTTATTTTTTTAACATATTTTTTTGAAGAGAGCTGAATATATTATGTGATACACCCACTCCTTTAGCATACGTACGCCATAACTCAGATGGCAGTATTTTGAGCTGTTGACTTCTAGGTCCTGGGTTCAAGTCCTTCTTTGGACAAAACCTTATTTTTTACAACTTATTTTCTTGTTTTTCTTCACAAATTAAAAGTATCATAACTTTGTGATCCCAAAAGCGTTTTGACCCATTCTTTTTGCCATTTGTTCATGAAAATACCTATTTTCTATTTGTAAAAATAAATTCATAAAAATATTTATTTTTCTTGCACTTATACTTGTTCAAAGTAGGTGAATTTTTTTAAGGTTTTTAAGGTTTTCTTTTGAATACTTTGGTTGATCCTCTAATTTTCTTTGTCCAAAATGACTTGTATGAACCTTATATACTTTGTGTAGACCTTGTGTGATGTTGTTAACTTGTGCATCTTTGTTTTGACTTGTGTTTGACACATTTTTGGTGTATGTTTACATGTTAAGTGTGTGTTGAAACTTTGACTATACCATGAGTTCTTACTTGTTCATTTTGTCCTTGGTGAATGACATATATGACTTTCTTCCATGTATTATTTAAACCTAGATGTGCATGTGTGCCCTTGTGTGGATTATACCATGATTATGTGTTCATAAACACGTGATTTTTTTTGTCTTAATATGTCTTTGTATACATGCTTATATGTAAAAAAAATTATGATGTTTTCATCTTGTTCGAGACTATGGTTGAACACATAACATGTATGTTTGGTTGTTACCTATTTGTCCTAAATATGTTCAACTTGTTTTCATGACTAAATTTTCAAGTAATGTCTTAACTTGTATTAATGATTAAGTGATGTTTAAACTATATATTGTCATCTATATGTATGCTCATATGTCATCCCTTATGTGCTTGCATCCTCTTCCTATATGTTATTTGTTATGAACATGTTTCTTTTCTCAAGTATGCCTTGGTTGTTACCTTTGTTTTTCTTGAACATCTTAACTTGTTTTCATGATTAAGTGGTGATTATGTTAAACCATGTTTCAATATGATTCCTTAGCTTGTATGTGTCATGTTTGAACCATGTTTTAATCCATTCATGTTGATTGATCTTATTCATGCTTGAAACTCATATCCATGCTTACATGTTATTGTTATGAACATGTCTCTTTATTCATAATGATATAGTTATGTCATTCATATTCATGCATATTTATGATTATGTATGCATGTCATTCATACCTCTTTGATTCTTCATCTTTGATTGATGCCATACTGGAGTGTCTTTCATGCTTCACTTTCATACCATGTTTAATTATTGTTATTGTCTTTGATTGGAACCATGTTTGAGTTATTTTCATATGCATGTTTATGATACCATGTTTAAGTAATGCTTTGACTTATATATGTTTGCCTTGAACTTTGTTTTGATACTATGTTTAAATAATGCTTTGAATTATACATGTCTTATTTCAAATCTTAAATCTTCTTCATGATAAGTAATGTTTTGACTTATACATTATTTTGTTTTGAACCTTGAATGATACCATGTTAAGTGATGTCTTGACTCATACATGTCTTACTTTAACTTTAAAATCTTACTCATGTTTAAGTAATGTTTTGACTTATCCATGTTTAAATTGTATTCATGATTAAGTGTTGTTATAACTTGTCCATGATTGTCTTGTATTCATAATCTATGCTTATATTAGTTGTACGCTTGAATCCATGTCACATGTTTATTTTGGTCTTGTTAAAACCATTTAACTTGTATTGATACCTTGATTAACATCATGTTTGGATGTTACCTTTGTTGCTCATAGTTGATGTCATGTTTGAATATCCTCCTTGATCATTTCATCTTGCTTTGAACTTTATTGAGTTATTTACCCAAGTGAAGTTAGCTTTGTTTAGCTATACTCCTTGTCTTTTATTTTTCCCAAATACAAGGGAACAAATATTTCATTGATCTAATGTCATAGGTAGTTTAGCAATACCCAATTTCCCCTTTGACCTTGTTAGAGTCATTAAAGTCTCACAACTTAGACTTACGGTATAATTTACAACTCTTTTGACTTTGTTAAAGTCATATAAGTGTTAAGGTTATAACACTTACCTCCCCTTTTGAACCTTGATCATAATTAAGTGTTCATTTGCCCCTATGATAACACTATTTTAGTGTGTCATAATGATCCATTTTCTGTAGTAATTTGGCTAGGTTTAATTAAATTTATTTGCATTTCTCTAGTTTGAATATGAATTTGTCTTCAGTGCACTAGTTACACCTTTTATGGTTTATTGTGTGTTTTTTTTCCTAAAGAAATTCAAATTAAGGCAAGCTGAGGCGTGACACCTCAAGACATAGTCTGAGCAGAATGAAGATAAGAGGAAGAAAGATAATGGGTTTTGTCAATTGCAATTTCACCAAAAGCTTGGAAGAATGTCTATCACTAGGACATACATGGCAGAGGTTCGTATCAAGAAGAAGCTGAAGCATCAATATAAGATCAAAGAAGCTAGAGGACAAAGGAGGGTACAGTGGGGACCACGCCTACAAAAGTGCATCCTGCACCCAGCCACCCGGTGTCTGCTCTACGCCACTACCTGCTGCAGCAGCCTGCCAAAGACGCCTTCTCTCCAAATGTTATCTGTCCTTGATAACTTTTCACAAAGGAAGAAGTGACAGCCGGAGCTATTTGTGATTTGATTCAAGCTGAACCTTATTTTCATCAAAAGCCCATGATCCAAGACCCATCAACTCCCATGTCTCATTCTAAAAGGCTATAAAAACCAAGCCATGTTCAAAATTGAAGAGAAACCGCAAGCTAGAGAGCACTATTATATTTTTTGTTTTTAGTTTAATTACTTTGAGTATTAAGAAGATTAGAGATATTTCTTCTTCTCATCTAGTCCGGTATGCACTGTTTGGAACTGTCATTTTTGCAGAGGTCTGATGTTGTTTACCCAACGCAAAGGATCTTCAAGTTATTACTAGGTTGTCATTTCTTTTCTATATTTCTGTTAAGAATATGGCATCTTGTATTTTCATTCCAGTAGTTTGTACTAAGCTCATTATGAGCTAAACTCGTATTTGATGAGCAAAGTGAAGTTAATATAAAGTTGTTTTCACATTGAAATGATGTGTTGTTACAAGTATGTGGTTGAGAGAGATCCAACAACATGCTGATTTCATAAGAAAAGTGGTTAACAAAGTAGGATAGAGATATTCACTTAATTTAACTTGCTTAGAGATAAGAAGTTGAGACCATAAAGATTTTGCAGAACTAAAACCAGACACGTTTTAGGGTTATAAGTGAGACTTAGAGATTTGCTCCCTTTCCCTAGTTATGTATGTTTTGATGTTGTAGAAATACACCACTAGATCACGTTCTGACCTTTTGAAGCACGACACTTCACATTATGGATACTGTTTAACAATAATGTATTAATGGATCTTAGCTCATCAAGCATTCTATCTGATATCTTATCCTTCTTTATTTATATTTTTAGTTTGTAGTGTGTTATTCTTGTTGTTACCTTTATTATTAATTGTTACCTTGCTCATACTAGTTTTAAACAAGAATTGAATACTTTAAAGTTCAACGTTATATCAAGATTCACTCCCTGTGGGTACGATCTCTTATTTTATCACTTGCTGCAATCAAACATACATGTATACTTGCATGTGACACCTTTGCTTTAGAATAATAATTAGAGTAAACACTTTGAAAGCAGACACCAAGTTTTTGGCACCGTTGCCGGGGAGTGGAAGATACATTTTAAGCTACTGTATTTGTTATTTTTGTTTAAAGGTTGTATTTCAGCCTTTAACGTTTTTGCTGTGATTTGGTGTTACGACAGGTTTAAGCTATTGCATGCGCAGGTCGTTACAACCAGTTTACAATGGTTATCCTGAACCTAAAAAAATTCTAAAAAGCACGAAGAAGATTTTTGCATTCTCAACAACCATCTGGAGATCCATCTACATCAGTTTTGGCTGAATCAGAGGAACAAGTGCACGTGGAGACGGACGAAGAAGCTTCATCTTCATCATCAGATGAGACACAGCTAGAAAGTGTCATGGTTGAGCAAGACATCATTGGCATTGCCAATGACAGGGTGCACAACATCAGAGACTATGCTGTCTTTGATCCAGCTGCCATGAGCACTGGTATTGTTAGACCAGAGATCACTGCATCACAGTTTGAGTTCAAACCTATGATGTTTCAAATGTTGCAAACCATTGGTCAATATTCAAGCTCTCCTCATGAAGACCCACACTTGCACTTAAGACAATTTCTAGACGTTGCTGACAATTTCAAGATTCCTGGCGTGACTGATGATGCCTTTAGGTTGAGGATATTTCCTTATTCTCTAAGGGATAGGGCCAAGAGCTAGCTAAATTCCTTGGAACCAAATTTCATCACTACATGTAATACCTTGGCAGAAAAATTTCTAGCAAAATACTTCCCTCCTTCAAAGAATTCAAAGATGAGAAATGAGATTACTTCATTTAGGCAAGGAGATGACGAATCATTGTTTGATGCTTGGGAAAGATTTAAAGAGTTACTAAGATAATACCCTCAACATGGGATACTCATCTGCATTCAACTTGAGACTTTCTACAATGGATTAATTCCACCCTCAAGGAATATGCTAGATGCATCTAGTGGTGGAGCTATCTTATCCAAATCTTATGAAGACAATTACAAGTTAATTGAGAGCATTACAGCCAACATAAACCAGTGGCCTGTCACTAGGGCTTCTGCAAACTCATCTCATAAAAAACCTACTGGAGTTCATGAAGTCACTGAGACAACAACTCTTGCTGCTCAAGTGGCTCAAATTCACTAAATGATGAAGAATATAATGACTCCTGAAGTACCAAGACCAGAGCTAGTAAAGGTGGTTACTGACACGACTGCGATTGCATGTGTCTACTGTGGAGGACCCCATATGTTTGAAGAATATTCTTCAAATCCTGTATCAGTCAACTATGTTGGCAACAATAATAATAGATTCAACAATCCTTACAGCAACACATACAACCCATGGTGGCGCAACCATCCAAATATTTCTTGGAGTAGTAATCAACATCAACCAAAGCTGCAAGCAACAACAACACCGCAAGCTCCTTCTGGTTTTCCTACTCCTAACTACGGAGGGGGGAATCAGAGCAACAACTAGCTCGAGAATGTTTTGAAGTCTTTCATTCAAGAAGTAAAGAATTAGTTTCAAGCACAAGGAGTGAGTATCAAGAATTTGGAGAATCAAGTAGGGCAAATAGCTACTGCTTTGAGTTCAAGGAACATGGGAACTCTTCCTAGTTCCACTGAAATTCCAACTACACCTGCTGGAGTAAATAATGTTGAAACATGTCATGCCATCAAGCTGAGAAGTGGAAAAGAAGTTGAAGAATCCATCTAAAAGGACAAAGAGGCAAACGCAAAATTGCCTGAGCCAGACATTACTGAAACAAAAAAAGATACTGATGAAGAACCATCTCAACATTAGAAGCATAATGAAGAGGTTACTAAGGCAAATTTGACTTCTCAAAAGCCAGAAGAAATCATGACTGACTCCTGCAGAAAGCCAACATTTATTCAAGAAAGACCACCCACACCTTTTCCACAAAGGATTAGGAGGGCCAAGGAAGAACAACAGTTTGGAAAGTTAATAGAGATTTTGAAGCAGCTTCACATCAACATACTAATGATTGAAGCCATTCAATAAATGCCAAATTATTCAAAGTTCATGAAGGATGTGCTCACCAAAAGAAAAAGAGTGAGAGAGTTTGCCACGGTTGCACTCACTAAAGAGTGTAGTCAGTTGGTGCAAGGCAAACTCCCACCTAAATTAAAAGATCCTAGGAGTTTCACTATTCCATGCACCATTGGAAACACCTTCTGTGGAAAAGCGTTGTGTGATCTTGGAGCCAACATTAATCTTATGCCCTTATCCATCATTAAGAAGTTAGGGATAGGAGTTGCCAGGCCTACAACCATCACTTTGCAATTGGTAAATAAAAGTGTTTGTTACCCCCAAGGAAAGATAGAAGATGTGTTAGTAAGGGTTGACAAATTTGTTTTCCCTGCTGACTTCATTATCATGGATTTTGATGCTGATGAAGAAACCCCTATTTTGTTAAGAAGACCATTCTTAGCAACGGGAAGAACTTTGAATGATATGGAAAGAGGAGAACTCACCATGAGAGTTAATGGACATCAAGTAGTATTTAATGTACTCAATGCTTTACAGTATCCTGAAGAGGATGTAGCTGATTGTTCCATGATATCCAGCTGGGAAGGTATAATTTATAAAAACCTTCTCAAGACTAATGATGTGGTGGAACAAGAGCTAGGAAAGTTAAAAGAAGAGGAAAAACCACAAGGTGGACTCATTTATGGTCCAATGAAGAAGCATGAGGAAGAAATTGTGGAAGTAATAGAATCTCAGTTGTTGGTCACAAACAACATCTACCTTCCATAGAAGAACCTCCTGAACTAGAACTGAAGCAACTGCCCGAGCATTTGTAATATGCTTATCTGGAGGTAGGATAGAAGTTACCAGTCATCATTGCTACATATTTGAAAGAAGAACAGAAGGATCAGTTGTTAGCACTGTTGAGAAAACTCAAGAAGGCAATTGCTTGGAAAATCTCAGACATAAAGGGAATCAACCCAATAATTTGCATGCACAAAATTCTGTGAAGAAAATGCTAAGAATAGCATTGAAAGTCAAAGGAGGTTGAGCCCAATCATGAAGGAAGTTGTCAAGAAAGAGAATATTAAGTGGTTGGATGCTGGAATTATCTACCCTATCTCTGATAGTGTGTGGGTAAGTCTCATTCAACGTGTTCTAAAGAAGGGAGGCATGACTGTGATTGTCAACGAAAAGAATGAATTAATTCCCACTAGAAAATTTTCTGGTTGGAGAATTTGTATGGACTACAGAAAGCTGAACAAGGCAACGAGGAAGAATCATTTCCCCCTCCCTTTCATTGATCAGATGTTGGACAGGTTGGCTGGAAAAGAATACTATTGTTTCTTAGATGGGTACTCCGGGTACAATCAGATTGCTATAGCCCCGGAAGACTAAGAAAAGACAACATTGACTTGTCCTTATGGAACATTTGCTTTAAGAAGAATGTCTTTTGGACTGTGCAATGCACCAGCCACCTTCCAACGCTGCATGATATCAATATTTTCAGATATCATTGAAAATTCCATGGAAGTATTCATGGATGATTTCTCTATTTTTGGAGAATCATTCAAGAAGTGTTTGGAAAATATAGATCTGGTATTGGCTAGATGTGAGGAGAATAACTTGGTCCTTAATTAGGAAAAATTCCATTTTATGGTGAAAGAAGGGATTGTTCTTAGGCACAAAACCTCCAAGAAGGGTTTGGAGGTAGATCAAGCAAAAGTGGAGGTGATAGAAAAATTACCACCACCCGTGAACATAAAAGGAATCAGAAGTTTCTTGGGGCATGATGGCTTCTACAGAAGGTTCACCAAGGATTTTTCAAAAATTACCAAACCTCTGTGCCACCTGCTGCAGCATGATGTGCCATATGTATTCAGTCAGGAATGCGAGGAATCCTTTAATCTGCTGAAGAAAGCCCTCATCTCTGCGCCCATTGTGAAGACTCCTGACTGGACAAAACCCTTCGAGTTGATGTATGATGCTAGTGAATTTGTTATTGGAGTTGTACTAGGTCAAAGATACAACAAGGTTTTCCATACCATCTACTACGCTAGTAAGACCTTGATTGAAGCGCAAATCAACTACACCATAACTGAGAAAGAGCTGATAGCTGTAGTGTTTGCATTTGACAGGTTCAGACCTTACTTGGTTGGAACAAAAGTCATTGTATACACAGATCATGCAGCTATCAAGTACTTGATTGCTAAAAAGGATGCTAAACCAAGGCTCATATGGTGGATTCTCTTGTTGCAAGAGTTTGACCTAGAGATTAGGGACAAGAAGGGGGTAGAGAATTCTGTCGCTGATCATCTTTCAAGATTTCCAGAAGAAGTGAAAAGCAACAACAATGGAGACATTCAAGAAAATTTTCCTGATGAGAAGTTACTTCTGATAAGCACTGACGTGACACCATGGTATGCTGATATAGTGAATTATCTGGTCAGCAGATATGTGCCCCCTGATTTCAACTTCCAACAAAGGAAAAGGTTATTTCATACAGTAAAAAGATACTTTTGCGATAAACCTTTCTTGTACAAAAAGTGTGCAGATCAATTGCTAAGAAGATGTGTGGATCATACAGAGGCACGACAGATCTTGACTGCCTGTCATGAAGCTCCCTACGGAGGACACTTTGGAGGAACCAGAACTGCTGCAAAAGTTTTGCAATTAGGTTATTTCTGGCCCTCCCTTTTTAAAGATGCTCATGAGCTAGTTAAAAGATGTGATAGGTGCCAGAAGGTAGGAAATATCTCTATGAGCAAGAGATGCCACTCACCAACATACTTGAAATTGAAATTTTTTATGTGGGGAGCATTGACTTCATGGGACCTTTTCCTCCATATTTTGGTAATTTATACATTCTTGTAGCTATGGATTATGTTTCCAAGTGGATAGAGGCAGTAACAACACCCACTAATGATGCTAGAGTTGTGGCCAAATTTTTACTTAAAAACATTCTGACAAGGCATGGCACGCCTAGAGCAATCATTAGTGATGGTGGGTCACATTTTTGCAATAAATTTTTTGAAAATTTAATGGCAAAATATGGGATCAAACACAAGGTTGCTATAGCCTACCATCCCCAAACAAGTGGCCAAGTGGAGCTGTCTAATAGAGAGATTAAAAGGATTTTAGAAAAGGTTGTTAACCCTACAAGGAAGGATTGGTCCAAACATTTGGACGAAGTTCTTTGGGTGAACATAACTGCCTACAAAACTCCTCTAGACATGTCTGCTTATAGACTTGTTTATGGGAAGGCATGTCATCTACCCATAGAATTGGAGCACAAGGCATTTTGGGCAGTGAAGCAATTAAATTTTAACTTAAAAACTGCTGGCCAAGCTAGAATGCCCCAACTAAACTAGTTAGAGGAACATAGGCTGTTCTCTTATGAAAATGCTGAGCTCTATAAGGAAAAGACCAAAAGATGGCATGATAGGAAATGCAAGAAAAGGGAATTAGTGGAAGGTCATAGAGTTTTTCTTTTTAACTCTAGACTGAAATTATTTCCTGGAAAATTGATATCAAGATGGTCAGGACCATTCAATTTAGTGACAATTTTCCCTAATGGAGCTGTGGAATTGATGAATGAAAAAGATGGTGAAAAGTTCAAGGTTAATGGTCAAAGGATTAAAACCTATTTTTGTGACCCTTCAAGCAACCCTAGGGGAACCATTCATTTCATGGATTAAGTGATTTTATGTTGGTCAGGCTATAAGACCTTAAAATAGCGCTACTGGGAGGCAGCCTAGCTTAATGCAATTTTTTTTTGTACAGTTGGGTATTCTTTTCATGACAGCAACAGGCATTTGGAATCACGACCATGGTATTGTGACAAATGAGAAAGAAGCAAAATATTCAGAACAAATATTCCTAAGTCCTAAAAATTAAATGAAATGCTGAGTTGCCAATTTATTTATTTTATTTGGATGGGAATTGAAGGAGCTGAAGTGGTGGAGAGAGAAATTAATAGGGTGGAGATCACGCGCCTTGAGCCCTGCGCTAGGGAATCATGATGACTAGTATGACACGTCAGACTGGTGGGACACAACAACAAGCAATTCCATTTTCATGCCAAAAATTCAAAATCTTGTCCTTTCTAAGACGTTACATCAACATGCCTTTTTCAGTTTTGCCCTAATTTTCACAAAATTATTTTCTCTCACTTTTCTCTTTCCATCCCTTCCACTTCACTATCACCAAAAATCTCAATCTCTCTCACACTCCCATCACCGTCTCACTTCCCCTCTTTGTTGTACCTCACCATTTTCGTTCAACCTAAAACACTTTCACACCAAAACTATGGAGATCCCTACTAGAAAAAAAGTTAAGGTGGCTGCAAGGAAGAATGCAACACCATATGTTGTTTATTCAGATGAAGAGCAAGACGGATACAAGAAGTTTATCAATAGTGAAGCTTCTCGCCATTTCATGGAGTTTTTCAGCAAAATGGGCTTCCATGCTGAAAGGGGTTTCGTGTTTGACAACCAAGAAGAGAACTTGGGGCTTAGTGGAGATTTGGGAACCACAATAAAAAAGCTATGGTGGATGAAACTTTGTCGTCAACCCGGTCCCTACAATATTTCACTTGTGAAGGAGTTTTACTTAAACCTCACTGATCCTAGCCATAAGAGGATTGAGGTTGTGGTGAGAGGTACTAAGGTGGTTTATAATGAGGCCACTTTGAACCTGGCACTGAACATTAAGGAGTCAGCGGATGAATATCAAGATTTGTTGTTAAAACTGGATAAGCAGATTATGATGTGATTATGGAGTCACTGTGCAACCCAGGGACCAAGTGGGTGGAATCAAGCTCTGAGAAAGATGTAAGAAGGATAGACTTACTGCCTACAGTGAAGGTTTGGTACCAATTTGTGAAGCATTCTCTGAAACCTACAGCTCACAATGAAACCGTGAGTACAACTCGATTTGTGTCGCTTCTCTGCATCACTTCATTAAGCAAAATCAATGTTAGGAAAATCATTATGCAAGAGATCCAGGTCTGCTCGCGAAAGAAGGAAGGAATGTTGTATTTTCCTTGTGTGATTACTATGTTGTGCCAAAGACACGGAGTACCTGAGCTGGATACTGATGCGACTGGGCAGGCACAGGCTACATTAGACAAGGCTCTGATTCAAATATTGATGAGGCCAAAAGGAAAGAAGTGACCAGTGGAGGCACGCCAGGCAGAGGCTTCATAGGATCACCAAAGAGAAAACAAGATGTTGGATACCATTCTGCAAATGCAGAAGGATCAAAGGGAATATTTCCAGTTTGAGAAAGAGAAGTTTTGTTGGCAAGAAAAAGTGGTGGTTTTACAATTTTCGTCAAGTATGTTGGTTCCCCATGTTTTTGCTAATCAGATTCTGGGAGATTTGGAAGAGAGTATAGTGGAAGAGAGGTCAGTTTAGAAAGACAAGAAATTGAAGAAAAAGGAGAAGTCGAAAAAGAAGGAAGGAAAAAAAGGGAAGAAGATAAGTAAGGATGCGGCTGTAGAGATGAGTCAAGGCATGTCTGTCCAAGACAATCCCGTGCAGAAGAAAAAGAAAAAGAGTGGAAAGAGTGAAAAGGCTGAAGTGTCTCCAAAGAAGAAGAAAGTAAGGCAAGAGTGGAAACGGAAGGAAATCCCTGATGTTCAAAACCCTGAAGTTCAAACCCCTGAAGTCAAGTCCCCAGAGGACAGTCCCCCAAAGGACTTTGACTTAAACCAAACAGTCCCTGAGTTAAGTGCAGCAGAAAAGGATAATGTTTTAGATGAGTTAATTGAGGAAGCTGATCAAGACCGTGAAGAGATGACCCAAGACGAGGCAGTGGATGACAGTAAAATAGAGGAAGATCTGATTGAAGAGGAAGAACAGTTGATATATGAAAATCTGCCCAAATACTACTCAACAATAGAGGAATCATCTCCAGGGTCATTAAAAGCTGAAGGAAAAGAAGTTGCTGGAGAAGAGGAAGGTGAAGAGGCTGACAGTAAGTCAGGCCAAGAGGAAGCAGTAGCAGTCACTCCTGTGCCGTCTCCTGTCGTGACCCCTGTGAAGGTAGTTGCTGAGAGCAAGAAAGAGATTGCCAAAGAAAAGGTGACCAGGCCAAGAAAGAGGGAAATGAAAAAGAAGGAGAAAGTTGTTTTCGAAGAGCCAGTCCAGGAAGAAGCTGGCGTGACAGAAGCTGTTAAAGAGCAAGCTGTCAAAGATGGAGAAAGCAAAAAGAAGGAAATAAAAAAGAAGAAGAAGGGAGATGTTCAGCTGGTGCTCAAAAGCACCAGGCTCAGAGCCTAAGTGGTATTTTATAGAGTTTTGCCCAGTCTTACCTCTGCTTGCTGCTTGACAGTGAGGACATTGTCCTTACTTTAAGTTTGGGGGGAAGGCAGATAAATCTTGACCCTCTTTTTCTCTACCCTATCTTCTAATTATTTTCTACTACTATTTTGTTGTTTTGTTGCTACTGGGATGTTTTGGTTTGGATAATTGTTTGGTACTGTGGTAGGCCGTGTTTTGGCCATGACTTGATGTTTGAGGCCCTGTTGTGGCCATGGATTTATGTTCTTGATACTCTGGTATTTTGATGTTGTGGATGATTAACTTAACTAGTGCTTGATTAATTTATTTTGGCATAGTTTACTTTTTGTTTGTTTGTTAGTTGTTTGCATGAGTAATTTTTAGGACAGTTGAGAAATTAGTAGAGAACAACTAAGGGTCACAAAAATAATCATTTTGCACTGGGTAATAAGTCTGCTGGTATAGTTGTGATGAAAAGCCAAGTTGTTTCCTAGGATGTTGTGGCAGAAGGAAGCCGATGACTTTTGTCCTGCCTCCGGGAGTCTGCTGAGTCAGTGACTTTTTTTTAGAAACTTAATTGTTGGAAACTGAGAAGCAAGATGAACCCTTAGGGAATTACTTTGGAAATATGAGCTGATTTGGATAAAGATTTAGGCCATTCACAAAAATAGAGCACACCCCAATAATTTTTAATAAAACACACAAAAGTGTGCAAAAATATGGCAAAGACCACTCTTGGTGAAAAAGTTCATGTGCCCAAAATTGGAGGAACAACCAGCACTTCTATCACAATAGCCAGTTGGACTCATTACAAGTGAGATCTCGTTGAGCGAAAAGATGGGGTGTTGTGCCAAAAAGAAGAAGAAGAAGAAGAAAAAAAGAAAGGCAATAAAAAATTGGAAAGGTGTGAACTAGAGTGTGATAGCAAAAAATCAGCAGAAAAGTCAGAGCAAAACTCCAATGTAAGACCCAAAAGGAAGGAAACTTTATTCACATAATTACTCTATTAGGAATCTCAAAGGAAAGTTAACTCACTCTTCAGAAGACTAGTGGCGTGACAAAAGGTGTCCCAATCACTTTGGTAATAACATCTATGGGATAATGATAGGCTGAGTCATGCCAACTAATTCCTTCTTCAGACCATTCATCCAGCAAGTGTTAAATTTCACTTTTATGATCCTAAAGTGTTCTTGAAAACCTCTCTGGTCAATCACTGCCGCATCATCTGAGGACTAGTGATAGTTCAAGTTTAGGGGAGTGATAACATTATTTTAGTGTGTCATAATGATCCATTTTCTGTAGTAATTTGGCTAGGTTTAATTAGATTTATTTGCATTTCTCTGGTTTGAATATGAATTTGTCTTTAGTGCACTAATTGCATCTTTTATGGTTTATTGTGTGTTTTTGGTCCTAAAGCCATTCAGATTAAGGTAAGCTGAGGCATGACACCTCAAGACATAGTTTGAGCAGAATGGAGATAAGTGGAAGAAAGATAATGGGTTTTGTCAATTGCAATTTCACCAAGAGCTTGGAAGAATGTTTATCACTAGGGAATACGTGGCAAAGGTTCGTATCAAGAAGAAGCTGAAGCATCAAGATAAGATCAAAGAAGCTAGAGGACAAAGGAGGGTACAATGGGGACCACGCCTGCAAAAGCGCATCCTGCACCCAGCCACCCTCCGTCTGCTCTGTGTCACTACCCGCTGCAGCAGCCTTCCAAAGACGCCTTGTCTCCAAATGTTGTCTGTCCTTGATAAATTGTTCACAAAGGAAGAAGTGATAGATGGAGCTATTTGTGATTTGATTCGGGCTAAACCTTATTTTCATCAAAAGCCCATGATCCAAGACCCATCAACTCCTATGTCTCATTCTAAAAGGCTATAAAAAGCAAGCCATGTTCAACAGTGAAGAGAGACCACAAGCTAGAGAACACTCATTATATTTTTGTTTTTAGTTTAATTACTTTGAGGATTAAGAAGACTAGAAAGATTTCTTCTTGTCATCCAGTCTTGTACGCACTGCTTGGAACTGTCGTGACTGCAGAGGTCTGATGTTGTTTATCCAACACAAAGGACCTTTAAGTTATTACTAGGTTGTCATTTCTTTTCTATATTTTTGTTAAGAATATGGCATCTTGTATTTTCATTCCAGTAGTTTGTACTCAGCTCATTATGAGCTAAACTCGTATTTGATAAGCAAAGAGAAGTTAATAAAGTTGTTTTCACATTGAAATGATGTGTTGTTAAGTGTCTTATTTTGTTATGTGTTTTCATTGCTATATACTTGCTTTTTAGAATTATCAACTTAGAAAAAGGTAGAAGTATGTGGTTGAGAGAGATCCAACAACATGTTGATTTCATAACAAAAGTGGTTAACAAAGTAGGATAAAGATATTCACTTAATTCAACTTGCTTAGAGATAAGTGTTAGAACAAGGTTTGGTTTTGCAATAATACCTCTAAGTTTTGATGATAACAAACAAGTATGTTTGTATGAACAATTTTGGTATTCTAATGTTTGTTATTTTTGAGAATTTAATAAACAGGTTCTGCTTCTGATAAATAGCGTGGCTAAGTTATTAGAAGAGAAAGTGTTCTGCTTCTGCACTACATTTGTTCTACTGAACAGTAGCATTTGCTTCAGAAGAATCTAAAGTTGTGTGACTCTGATACTATGTCTAAAGAAAACAAGTTCTGATGATCTGAAGACAGAAGTTCTAATGAACAAGTCCAGATGCTGAAGACTTATGCTTCTTAGACAACGGGTTCTGAAGACCAAGTGCTGAAGACTCTGAAGTTGTAGCTCTGCAGACTCTGAAGGCTTGAAGCTCTTAAGACCCAAGTTATGTCTTCCCTTCTTCTAACTCATGCTATCAGAAGCCTCTAAAGTTAGGAAGTTGAGAAGACTAAGCAACATGGTACAACAGTACAATAGTACGACTAGGACACTTTGCACTACTCCGGCTAGGGCAGATGCAAATGTACCATTTGTCTCCCATGTTCTTTCAAGCCGCCATAATTCTGAAATGTCAGAAGTATCCTTCAACGGCCATATCACATGCATGGCTATATAAAGGCTTGAAGTCTTAAAGAATGAGTAACTAACAATACTGGAATTTTCACTATTTATACGTTCTATTGTTCTTATCATTCTTAAGTCAATTTGTCTTTAAATCTGTTTACTTATTAGCTTGTGTAGAAGCATTTTCTTTAAACAAATTATTGTTGAAATAGTTGTTTGATTTCCTTGAGAGACCGGTTAGGTCAGAATTCTTGAGAAGTCTAGGACTAGTGTGTCTTAGAGATTAATTCCTTAAGGGACCAGTTTGGTCAGAAGCCTTAAGAAGAGATGGTTAGTCTGCGTATTGTTAGTCACCAGCAGTTGCTAGTGCAATTGTAATCAGTTCGGTTATAGTGGATTAAGACCTTGCTTGAGAGAAGCAAAATTACCTTGGCGGGTGGACTAGACTAACTTGAGGGTTTCTCAAGTGAACTAGTATAAAATATTGTGTTCTTTCTTTTCAGCTCTCTTGCTTTATTATCAAGAAGTGAAGATTATTTGTAAAGGGGATTATTTTTAAAGAATAATTTTTATTTAAAAAACCCAATTCACCCCCCCCCCTTTCTTGTGTTTTTCACGCCTTCAATTGGCATCAGAGCTCCGGTTCTGAGAAGATAAAAAGTTTGAATTTTTATCAAGCACCTAACAGTGTTCAGTACCAATCCAAAGTGTGAAAAACAATGGCTGCCCCAACCGCTTCTAATGTCACTTATGATAATAATGAAAGAGACTCATATAGTGCAAAACCTCCTATCTCTGATGGCGAGAAATTTGACTATTGGAAAGACAGAATCAAAAGTTACTTTCTGGGATTTGATTTGGATCTATGGGATCTGGTAGTTAATGGATACAAATTCCCAGTAGACTCTGAAGGCAAAAAAATTTCCAGAAGCTCATTCACAGAGGCTCAAAAGAAAACCTACAAGAATCGTCACAGAGTGAGAACGATTCTGCTAAATGCTATTTCATATATAGAGTATGAAAATATTACAGATAGAGAGACTGTAAAGTCTATCTTTGACTCTCTTCAGATGACTCATGAAGGCAACGCTCAAGTCAAGGAGATAAAGGCTCTGGCCCTAATCCAGAAGTATGAGGCCTTCAGAATGGAAGATAATGAATCTGTGGAAACTATGTTTTCAAGATTCCAGATGCTTGTTGCAGGACTCAGAGTTCTGGACAAAGGTTACTCTACTGCTGATCATGTCAAGAAGATTATCAAGAGTCTGCCTATAAAATGGAGACCATTGGTAACTGCTTTGAAATTGGCAAAGGATCTGAACAACACGAGTCTTGAGGAACTGATTAGTTCTTTAAGAAGTCATGAGATAGAACTTCAATAAGATGAACCTCAGAATAGAGGTAAGTCTGTTTCTTTGAAGTCTAAGTCTAAAAAGGCAAAGGATTACCAAGTAGAGGAGAACTCAGAAGAATCTGAAGAAGATTCAGACGAAGATGAATTGTCTCTCATATCAAGAAAGATAAATAAGCTTTGGAAACACAGACAGAGCAAGTTCAGAGGGCCGAGAAGAAAAGTTAGATCTGATTCTACATCTGGTCAAAGGAAAGCTTCTGAAAAAGAAGCTACTTGCTATGAATGCAAGGAGCCTGGACATTATAAGAATGAATGTCCAAAGCTCAAGAAAGATAGAAAATATAAGAAGGTTTTCAAAGCTAAAAAGGGTCTTATGGAAACATGGGATGATTCAGAGTCAGAAGAAGAAGATTATGATGAAGAACATGCCAACATGGCACTCATGGAAAAGACCAGCATAAGCGGAGACTTATTAGAGGATCAACTGACACTTGATGAAGAGTCAGACTCTGATGACGACAAAGAGGTACTTTCTTCCTTATCTCATTCTGAACTTGAATTAGGTTTATCAGAACTTATGAAAAGGTATCAACTTCTTCTAAGTAAACACAAAATTCTGAAACAGACTTTTGTGGTTTCTTCTGAGAATTCTACTAAGAGCGAGCCAAATATTTTTGATTTAAATGAAAAAAAAAATTCTTTAGAAAAATATAATGCTGCTCTAAAAAGTAAAGTCTCTAAGCTAGAAGAAGAGATTACTTCTAACATATTTGTTACTGATGAAGTAATCAGATATGATAGAGCTTTTCAGCACTTCCTTGCTAAAAGCATAGATAGAAGCAAGATGGCTTCAATGATCTATGGAGTTAGCAGAAACGGAAGTAGAGGTCTGGGATATTCAGGACCATCAAAACCATTTGATGAGACTTTAAGTATCAAACTAAAACCTCTGTCTGAACATTTTGTGCCTGCTTGCACCAAACTGAAATGTTTAGAACTAGAAGGTGGTGATTCTGTTGAACCACAACCACAGACACAGAAGAAAACTTCTAAGCCTAAATATCATGCACAAATTCCTCTTGATTATCCTGTTGCACATAAATTTAAAGGTGTCAGAACCTCTGGAAAGACTAACAAGGAAGAACCCATAAAATGGGTACCTAAAAGAAAGATAATCTATGTTGCAGACATCCTTGATGGCGCCACTGAAACACCAGTCATGGTACCTGGACAGTGGATGCTCGCGACACATGACGGGAGAAAGACGTATGTTCCAAGATTTGGAACTTAAGTCTGGAGGCGTCGTTGGTTTCGGAGGAAACCAGAAGGGAAGGATCGTTGGCTCTGGAACTTTTGGTAATAGTAAACTTCCTTCCATCAACAACGTTCTTTTAGTTGAGGGTCTAATGCATAACTTATTATCAATTAGTCAACTTAGTGACAATGGTTATGACGTTATCTTTAATCAAACGTCCTGTAAGGTTGTTAGTCAGAAGGATGGGTCAGTTCTGTTCAATGGTAAGAGGAAAAACATTACTTATAAGATCAGACTATCAAATTTGAAAAATTAGAATGTAAAATGTCTTTTGTCCGTTAATGAAGAGCAATGGGTCTGACACAGACGTCTGGGTCATGTTAGCATGAGAAGAATTTCTCAGCTGAACAAGTTAGGACTTGTCAGGGGCTTGCCCAATTTGAAGTATTCTTCAGATGCTCTTTGTGAAGCGTGTCAGAAAGGTAAAATTTCAAAAACTTCCTTTAAAGCAAAAACGATTGTTTCTACCTCTAAACCATTAGAACTTCTTCACATTGACTTATTTGGACAGTGAAAACTGCTTTAGTCAATGGAAAGAAATATGGACTAGTCATCGTTGATGATTACAGTTGTTGGACATGGGTAAAATTCATAAGACACAAGGATGAGTCACATTTTGTGTTTGCTTCCTTCTGCACCCAAGTACAAAATGAAATGAATTGCAAAATTGTCAGAGTCAGAAGTGATCATGGTGGAGAATTTGAAAACAAAGATTTTGAAATTTTTTTTATTCTTATGGCATATCCCATGATCTCTTCTATCTTAGAACTCCACAACAGAATGGGGTTGTAGAAAGAAATAATAGGACATTGCAAGAAATGGCTCGCACCATGATCCAAGAAATTGACATGGCTAAGCACTTTTGGTCAGAGGCAGTTAACACAACATGTTATGTTCAAAATAGAATCTCAATAAGACCTATTTTGGGTAAGACTCCTTATGAATTATGGAAGAATAAAAAGCCCAAAATTTCTTATTTTCATCCTTTTGGATGTGTCTGAGTTATGTTGAACACTAAAGAGACTCTGGGCAAGTTTGATTCCAAAGCACAAAAGTGTATGATGTTAGGATATTCTGAACGCTCAAAAGGCTACAGAGTCTATAACATAGAATCACGATTTGTGGGAGAATCAATTCATGTCAGATTCGATGATAAGCTTGACTCTGAAAAGTCAAAGCTAGTTGAAAAGTTTGCAGATTTGGAGATCAGTTTTTCAAAACCTAAAGAAAAGGCAGAAGAAATAAAAGATTCAGAAGCTCCTACTTCTGATATTGTTGTTACTCCCACTGATTCTCCACAACAAAAGAAAAATAGAGTTGCAACTTCACACCCTGAAGAATTGATTCTGGGAAATAAGGACGCTCCTATCAGAACCAGATCAGCCTTCAAACCTTCTGAAGAAACACTTCTGGGTTTAGTGTCTTTGATCGAGCTAACATCTGTTGATGAAGCTCTACTGGACAAAGACTGGATTCTGGCGATGGAAGAAGAACTTAACTAGTTTTCAAAGAACGATGTTTGGGATCTTGTTCAGAAGCCTAAAGGTGTCCACGTTATTGAAACTAAATGGGTATTCAGAAACAAGCTCAATGAGAAGGGTGAGGTTGTCAGAAACAAGGAACGACTGGTTGTACAAGGTTATAGTCAACAAGAAGGAATATGCTATACAGAAACCTTTGCTCCAGTCGCCAGGTTAGAAGCCATACGCTTATTAATTTCCTTTTATGTAAATCATAACATCATATTATATCAAATGGATGTTAAGAGTGCATTTTTGAATGGTTATATTTCTCAAGAAGTTTATGTCAAACAACCTCCTGGATTTGAAAATTCGGAGAAGTTAGATTTTGTCTTTAAACTTAAAAAATATTTCTATGGTCTGAAACAAGCTCCCAGAGCTTGGTATGACAGATTGAGTAATTTTATTTTAGAAAATAACTTCACCAGAGGCAAGGTTGACACCACTTTCTTCTGTAAAATGTTAAAAAATGATATGCTTATAGTTAAGATTTACGTTGATGATATTATTTTTGGTTCTGCTAATCCCTCTCTTTGTGAAGAGTTTTCTAAGCTAATGCAGGCAGAATTTGAGATGAGTCTGATGGGTGAATTGAAGTTCTTTCTGGAAATTCAAATTGACCAAAAATCAGAGGCTACTTACATTCATCAAAGTAAGTACACCAAAGAACTTCTGAAGAAATTCAACATGACGGATTGTACACCAGCAAAGACTCCAATGCATCCAACATGTATTCTGGAAAAGGAAGAGGTAAGTGGAAAGGTTTGTCAGAAGCTCTATCGTGGTATGATAGGCTCTCTTCTGTACTTAACTGCGTCTAGACCTGATATTCTTTTCAGTGTTCATTTGTGTGCTAGATTTCAATCAGATCCTAGAGAATCTCATTTAACTGCTGTTAAAAGAATTCTAAGGTATCTGAAAGGAACTATTAACCTTGGATTGATGTATGAGAAAACGTCAGAGTACTCTCTTTCTCGTTATTGCGATGCAGATTACGCAGGAGATAAACTGGAAAGAAAAAGCACCTTTGGAAACTATCAGTTTCTCGGGAAGAATCTGATCTCATGGTCAAGCAAGAGGCAATCAATAATTGCTCTCTCAACAGCAGAAGCAGAGTACATATCCGCATCTCTATGCAGTACGCAGATGCTATGGATGAAGAACCAGCTAGAAGATTATCAGATACATGAGAGTAACATTCCTATCTTTTGTGATAATACTGCTGCTATCTATTTAAGTAAGAATCTAATCTTACATTCTAGGTCTAAGCACATAGAAATTAAACATCATTTTATTAGAGACTATGTTCAGAAGGGAATCTTATGTTTAAAATTTATAGATACAAACCATCAATGGGCTGATATTTTTAAAAAACCCTTGGCTGAAGATAAATTTCTATTTATTCTGAAGCATCTGAAAATGGACTACTATCCAGAGTAAGATTTCATCAGAATCAGATGTGTTTAGTCAGAGTCTGAAGATATCGTATTTTCATTTAAACTAAGAAGCATTTGTTTTGAACCTTAGTCATCAGAAGATGTCGTTGTCAGAAGTGTCTCTGATCAGATGGAAACCTTTTGGTTTTCCAGACTCTGAGGATATCAAAACATGTCACTTAATTAAAGGGTGATTAACACGTGAGCAATACTTTTCTTGGAATTGGTTAAATCAAGATTACGTTTATTTATTATTCCTTATTATTATGTTTAATTCTTCGCTCCACTCACATGTTATATACCCACTCACACCACTTCACTCCACTTTTATCTTAGAAACCCTAAAATCCCTTAATTTCTCTGCAATTCCATCATCTTCATCAATGGAGGAATCATCTCAAACTATCTCCGAAGCTAAGCTACTTAAATATCAGTGTACTATTCCTGAAGAATGTCCTATCTCTCTCGACATGCCTGTAAATGAACTTTGAGTTCTTAGTGAATCCATGGTTAATTTCACAAACCTCAGGGATGATGGATGTGATCTTACTCGAGAACTCAATTCTCAAGGATGGGATGGTTACTTCAACAGATTGCAAGGATCCTCACTTCTAAACTTCGTTAAAGATTTCTGGATTCATGCAATCGCTAGTAGAAATGTCATTGTTTCTACTGTGTTTGGAAGACGAATCATCATCACAGAAAAGACTATCAACGACTTAATCTCTCATGATGGAAAGGGACTAAGAATCGTCAATGTTCAACCAAATAAGCAAAGGGAAGCTAAGGTTACAACCACTATTTTTAAAGAAGGAAGTGCTCTAGGCTCCAAAAAGGATCCACCATCATCGCTCTTAAAAGATACTTTAAGAGTTTGGTTCAAAATCATGTTGGGAACTTTGTATCATCATCCATCCAGTCATTCATCGAATTACATTAATTTATCACAGAAGTATGTTTTATACTTCCTGTTGAAAGGAAAGAAAATACATCTCTCGCATTTTGTTCAACTTTCTGAGAGAATCTATAGTTAACTCAAGAACTGGCTCCACCAAGAAGGGAAATCATATCCCTTATGGCAGACTCCTGTCTGATATTTTCATTGAGTCAGGCTTAGTTGAAGATTTATTGGTTGCTGGGTTCACTAAGGAACTTGACAAATCTTCTGGACAGACTTTTTGGGCAAAGAACTTAAAGAATATGAAGATTCTTAAGAAGATCACTCATCGACCTGCTATTCCAAACCAGTTTGAACTTACCTTTGTTCGATCTCCAATCTCTGGATTTACACATTTTTCAAATCACTATAATCCAGAAGAACTAGCAAACTATTTTGCTGGATGTGAAGAGGAACCATTAGATGCATGGATTGATCTGGAAAATCTACCAGATACTCTCCCTGAAATTGTTCAGAAAAAGGGGAAATGTGAGACTATGTGATGATGATGACGGACCATCAACAAAGAAGATGAAGATGGCATCTACATCTACTTCCTCCGCTCCAGAACAAAGTAAGTCTTTTGAATTGCCCTCTGTAACTACATCTGTTTCTATTGACAGAAATTTGTCTTCATCTCTTCCCATTTCATCACCACCACTTACAACTCAACCATTTTTATCCACTCATCCACCAATATTCTCCACTGTTGTCACCACCTCTCCACACCTATTTCTGAATCTTCTACTGAAATAATCACTACTTCACCTCCATCCTTATAGTTAACTCCACCAATGCTTGAAATTACCTCATCTCAACCATCTTTCACCATTTTTATCCAACCAACTCTTGCCACATCTGTTCCACCATCTCCAATTATTCAAACCACTGAAGAAATTCTAACTGAACATCCACAAAAAACCATCTCACCTTTACCAATTTCAATTACTGCTCCACAACCTATTCCAGAATCAATAATTGATAATCCTAAATCTTCTCTAAACAATGACACCATCATTCTTGATGACTCTGTTAAAGATGATCAACCCTTAACTGAAAATCAAACCTATGACCTTCCTCTTAACCTAGATAAAGTAATATTTATTATTAAGGACAGTGTGGTTACAAGGTTCAAGACACTTTCTGATGAATCAAATTCTTATGAAGACCCCTCTGTTTTGGGTGTTTCATGGGATATGTTCAATCTGTGGATGGCTGAGGAATTTCAGAAGATTCAAGATCTTTCTGTTCAGACAAAGGGTTACTTCGTTCAAGAAGCTAAAAAGAGGTTGCAAGAGAAGAAGGAAGCCGAAGCTAAGCTAGCTGCAGAAAAAGAACAGGCAGAAAGGTTAGCCAAAGAAGAGGCTGAAAGATTAGCTAAGGAGGCTAATGATCAAGCAGAAGAAGAAGCTAGAAATGCTAAAGCTGTCAACACCTCTGAACCTGCTTCCTCCTCTGAACCTGCTTTTGTACGTTTGGAACGTGCAATTGACAAAATCAAAGAAGATCCCCAGGCAATGAAAGAAGAACAGAAGATCTTCAGAGAAAGCATTGCTGAGCAGAAGGTTGTCAACAACTCTCTTCAGGATATGCTTCAACAGATTCTGACCAAGCTGTCTAAAAATCCTTCATCCTCTGGAACTTAGGAACTTAGGCACTTAGATTTTTTGGCTCTGAACATTAGGATTCTGTTTATTTTGATCTTCTGGTCTTTTTTATTTAATGATATTTCATCTTTTTTATTTTGACAAAAAGGGGGAGAAGTATAATATGATCGTGATAATTTGATTCTCATAATCAATTTCTAAAAAACAGGTTGCTTACATTCTAACCAATAAACTTCTGTTTCTGTTAGATTTGTCTTCTTATTTTCTTTTTCAGGAAATATGGAATCTGAATATTTTTGGCATCCAATGTTTTTGACTCTGATATTTCAAGATCTCAATTGGTACAATTGACTTCTGGAAACTGAATCAAGACTCTAAAGATCTCAATATCTGGCCTATTGCAACCAGGGGGAGTTCACCCAGAAGGTTCACAAGTCAGGATATTTGATCTTCATCCAGTCTGAGATTCAGGGGGAGATTCTCATCTAAAGGATAAGTATTCCTTAACCTTCTTATTTCGGTTACCTTTTTATGTTATGTACAAAATTGTGTCATCAAAATACATAGTTTTGTCATCATCAAAAAGGGGGAGATTGTTAGAACAAGGTTTGGTTCTACAATAATACCTCTGAGTTTTGATGATAACAACAAGTATGTTTGTATGGATAATTTTGGTATTCTAATGTTTGTTATTTTTGAGAATTTAATAAACAGGTTCTGCTTTTGATAAATAGCGTGACTAAGTTATTAGAAGAGAAAATGTTCCGCTTCTGCGCTACATTTGTTCTGCTGAACAGTAGCATTTGCTTCAGAAGACTCTGAAGCTGTGTGACTTTGATACTATGTCTAAAGAAAATAATTTCTGAAGATCTGAAGACAGAAGTTCTGATGAACAAGTCCAGATGCTGAAGACTTATGCTTCTTAGACAACGGGTTCTGAAGACCAAGTGCTGAAGAATCTGAAGATGTAGCTCTACAGACTCTGAAGGCTTGAAGCTCTTAAGACCCAATTTATGTTTTCCCTTCTTCTAACTCATGCTCTCAGAAACCTCTGAAGTCAGGAAGTTAAGAAGACTAAGCAACGTGGTACAACAGTACAACAGTACAACGAGGACACTTTACTCCACTCCGATTAGGGCGGATGCAAATGTACTATTTGTCTCCCACGTTCTTTCAATCCGTTATAATTATGAAATGTCAGAAATATCCTTCAACGGCCATATCACATGCATGGCTATATAAAGGCTTGAAGACTTCAAGAATGAGTAGCTAACAATACTGGAATTTTCACTGTTTATACGCTCTATTGTTCTTATCATTCTTAAGTCAATTTCTTCTTAAATTTGTTTACTTATCAGCTTGTGTAGAAGCATTTTCTGTAAATAAATTATTGTTTAAACAGTTGTTTGATTTCCTTGATTGACTGGTTAGGTCAGAATTCTTGAGTAGTCTAGGACTAGTGTGTCTTAGAGATTAATTCCTTAAGGGACCAGTTTGGTCAGAAGCCTTAAGAAGAGATGGTTAGTCTATCTATTGTTAGTCACCAGTAGTTTCTAGTGCAGTTGTAATCAGTTTGGTTATAGTGGATTAAGACCTCGCTTGAGAGAGGCAAAATCACCTTGGTGGGTGGACTAGACTAGCTTGAGGGTTTCTCAAGTGAACTAATATAAACATATTGTGTTCTTTCTTTTTAGCTCCCTTGCTTTGTTATCCAGAAGTGAAGATTATTTGTAAAGGGGATTATTTTTAAAGAATAGTTTTTATTTTCAAAACCCAATTCAACCCCCCCCCCCCCCTTTCTTGTGTTTTTCACACCTTCAATAAGAAGTTGAGACCATAAAGATTTTGCAGAACTAAAACCAGACACATTTTAGGGTTATAAGTGAGACTTAGATATTTTTTCCCTTGCCCTAGTTATATATGTTTTGATGTTGTAGAAATATACCACTAGATCATGTTCTGACCTTTTGAGGCACGACACTTCACATCATGGATACTGTTTAACAATAATGTATTAATGGATCTTAGCTCACCAAGCATTCTCTCTGATATCTTATCCTTCTTTATTTAGATATTTAGTTTGTAGTGTGTTATTCTTGTTGTTACCTTTATTATTAATTGTTACCTTGCTCATACTAGTTTTAAACAAGAATTGAATACTTTAAAGTTCAAAGTTATATCAAGATTCACTCCCTGTGGGTACGATCTCTTATTTTATCACTTGCTGCAATCAATCATACATGTATACTTGCATGTGACACCTTTGCTTTAGAATAATATTTAGAGTAAACACTTTGAAAGCAGACACCACCCTAGTTAGGTGAACTACAAATGATCTGATTCCATCCTTATAAGGATATGTAGGCACAAGACTGTGAATTTTTGGCGAGCATACTTAGTAATAAACCCTTAGGTTCCTATCCTCACCAATAAAACCCAAGCATTAGACATTTCAAAACAATAGCAAACAATAAGAAAAATAAATTCAAGAGGTTCCTATAGAGTACTATAGATACTTAGGATACGAACACCTTCCCTAGGTATAACCAACTCCCGAACCTTAAAATCTCTTAGCATTGTTGTTACATTTCAACTTAGGGTTTTATATGATTTTTTTCCCTTTCCCTTGGATAAAATAAAGCTCGGTGGTGAAATTTTAAAGATTTGTGTTTCAAGTTAATACAATAGCTTGATATCTAATTCTCACCGCAACACAAGGCGTCGAAGGTCTTAAGGTAACGAAACTTCCCTTCGAACTTCCAAATACAACATACTTTCTCTTCATTTTAACTCATCACAATTCATTCTTTCCTGCACGATGGTGCAGGTGGTGCAACACAATCGAGTGTCCAACACACAATCCCTGTGAGTATGAATCCTCCTTCGACCCAACCTACCTCCAACGTGGAACCAAATAAAGGTCCAGCGTCGAGGCAAATGATCCAATCGAAGAACAAAAGGAAACCTTTCCTCCAAAGGGCACTGCCCAACTGAGTGGAACTACTGACCCCAACAATAAAGAAGATGAGGAAGAAGAAATTATCGAAGTCCAAGATACTACAGATGTTGATGACTCAGAAAACGAAACATATGACACTTCGCCACGTGTTTCGAATCATAGTGGAGACGAAAGTGAAAATGATGAAGAAGAAGAAGAAGAACAACTTGATGAAGGTCATTCCATGTTTAACTATGACACTAATAACTGCTAAATTGAAGTGATATTGAGTGCAAATAATTGGTAGTTATTGGCTTAATTCAACCAATAAACCTCAACTTTTATGCATATGTTGTATTATTTACATTATAGTGTATATATATTGTGTATCGTGTAAATATCATTAAGTTTAATTGTTTTTATCTCATTTTTGTAGGTATACAAGCAATTATATTTTGTCATTGTCTTATAGAGCATTGAACAAGCTTTCCAACGCTTCCGATCACGTGTAAAACGGAGTTACGGTTCAAAAGTTATGGTCGAAACAAGTGTTGGTTTGTTGTAATGTTCGCTAGGCGAACATAAAGTGGTCAAAAGCGTGGAAAATACTATTTTGGCAGTAGCTAAGGCGTCATATGTTAGATGGGAGAACACGGGACCCTAAATTTTCCTATAAAGTCAATTTTTAGATATTTTTTAGTTTATGTTTTTGGGATCTTTTAACCCCAACTTCATCAAACACATTTTTCGAGTTTAGAGAGCTTTAACAACATCAATAGATGTTGCAACTCGATGATCCAGGATTGAAGCTTCTTTAATCGTGATTGACACCGCAAGAGATATTGGTTCTTCTTCTTTCTTCCCTTTGTAGTTTCCATTTGTGGGGTATGTATGTAAGTTTACTCTGATTTTATGTATATGTATTGATCATGGCGTTGTATACGAGCTATTTTACAAATATTTATCAATGTTATCCTTGTTTTACTCACTTTATATTTGAATTTGAGTTGCGGTAGACATATCCTCTTCGAATCCAGATCTAGGATATTTATCTATCGATGCACAAATTGGAGAAATCGATTTATGATTGATATTTGCTTTGTGTTAAACTTAAAGCTTATTGTATCGGTTGTTATATGGAGAATCATATTGCGATGGATACGGTATTTCTCATGACACAATTCTAGACATAGACGGTATTGAGATAATATGTGATGATATTGATGAGTGTTTAAGGTTGCGTACAACTGATTGGTAGATTATGTATTTGATGGGTAGACGGAAATATAACTCGTGTCGAGTTTTCTCCTCTCAAAAGAATGTATTTATTTTCTTGTTCATATGTTTTTCTTTTGGATCTTTACTCTCAAACCATTTAAAACCAAGCTTAGATATGTAGAGATTGTCGAACGACATTCTTTCCCTCGAACCGATCCCCGTGGAGACGACAAAAACCGGGTACTTAATTAATTTTTACTTGCCACTTTACCACTTCAAAAAAATGGCTTCATTTTTGGGGATTGGTTTTGATATTGAATCGCATTTTGATAGTTTCTATATTTCTAAGGTTTGCACATAATTGTATATATGCTTGTATAGATACTTGTTTTGCTTTTGTCTTCCATTATGTTTATTCAAGTGTTGTATATATTTTGTTCCCGTAACATTTGTTCAAGTGTTTGGTTAGGACACTTTCTTTAGGTTGGCGCTTTGACAAAGCATTAGCGTGCCTTTGGGGAAGTTACTAGCAAAGCACACTAAAGGCGTCGAGCTAACGACGTGAAACAAGCCCTGGTTGGGAAGAAACCCAACGGTTTTTGAGTTTGTATATATTTATGTTTATTTAGTTTGATTCAATTTTTTTAGGTTGTTAGGAAATTTTTGTGTTTTGTCTCAAGCTTTATTTTTTATTAGCTTGAGGATGCATTTTGTGATTGTTTAAGTTTGATTGTTTCAACAAGAAAATGTTATGGTAATGTGAAAAGTTTAAAGGAGGTACATGGATAAGGTTTGTGTCTATTGCTTTTCTAGAACATAACATGTTTATGAACCTTAGGCTTTGTACAAATAACATGTCATTCATTCTCTTACAATTTTTGTTCAATTTTGAATCACTTAGGTCCAAAATCCGCAAATTATGAGAAACCTCCATTATTTACTAAATACTTAGGATGACTGATAAATTTGTTTAATTCGTTTTATTCATGCTTAATATTTTGATTATTATTTTTTTGTGGAAGCATTAGAAATGATCAAGGAATTTGTTGATATTTAGCACAATCATAACCAAAAGTAATTTACCCGTGAGTAGCGAGAATTTTCTAGCCCCTTGAGGCTTAATAGATTAAATCCTAATTTAGTGATGAAATCTCTCTTCATCATTGAATTTTGTGGGATTCTAAAAAAATTTCTTGAACATTTGAACAATGTTTTAAATTGATTTCTTTTCCATTAAAAGTAAGGAGCATCCACTAGAGGTTTGGTTGAATTCAAGTTGGGGAGAGTGAAAACAAAGTGGTGAGTTGCTTAAAAATTTTGAAAAATTTCAAGTAAGCGCAAAAAAGAAAATGTGAATATGAATGTGAAAAACAAAAGAAAAATATGATTGTTTGAAAAGAGAAAAAAAAACATGGAATGAAAAATAATTATGCAAAGGAAGTTTTGAAAGGGTGAGCAATAGAGAAAAGAATTTGGTGAGTGAAGTTGTGATGTGTAAATACCATGTATAGTGAATGTTTCTTTTGTGTGGCAACTTTGATTCAATAGCCTAAGAAATGACCCTTTGTTGTGAAACCTGGCCAAGCTATAACCTTTCAAGCCCTTACTGATCTTTTTTCTTCCATGATTTCATTTATGATTGTTAGATGAATGTATGAATTGGACTGTTGTTAGCATTGTTTTCAGATGAGGGTAATTGTCCCGCAGTTGCAAATGCATAAATTTCTTCATCCTTATTCTGAAGAGGAGTGTTAGGTGTGATTCATTCTTGAACATTTTTATTTCTTTAGAATTTTTGAGTTGTGTTTTATGATTAGACTTTGTTTCATAATCATGGTGTCATTGTAGTTTAGTGGTAAACATTGCTTTGCATGTACTTTTGATATTTGTACCATACGTATGTTTTCCGTTTGTAAAAACTTGTTGAGCATGATTTATTGATTATTGCTTTTGTTTCTTCGAGTTGATTGACTCTTGTTTGAGGACAAACAAGTTTAAGTTGGGGAGAGTTTGATAAGTGATAAATTAGAGTGATACTGAGTGTGAATAATTGGCACTTATTGGCTTAATTCAACCAATAAACTTCAACGTTTGTGCATATGTTATATAGTTTACATTATAGTGTATATATTGCGTATAGTGTAAATATCATTTAGTTTAATTGTTTTTATCTCATTTTTGTTGGTATAAAAGCAATTATATTTTTTCATTGTCTTATAGAGCATTGAGTAAGCTTTCGAACTCTTCCGACTGCGTGTAAAACGTAGTTACGATTCAAAAGTTATGGTCGAAACAAATGCTGGTTTGCTGTCATGTTTGCTAGGCGAACAGAAAGTGCTCAAAAGTGTGGAAAACACTGTTTTGGCAGTAGCTAAGGTGGCATATGTTCATTGGGCGAACACGAGACCCCAAATTTTCCTATAAAGTTAATTTTTAGATATTTTTTAGTTTATGTTTTTGGGATCTTTTAACCCTAACTTCATCAAACACATTTTCGGAGTTTAGAGAGCTTTAACAACATCAATGAAGGTTGCAAATTGATGATCCGGGATTGAAGCTTTTTTAATCGTGATTGACACCGCGAGAGATTTTGGTTCTTCTCCTTTCTTCCCTTTGTAGTTTCCATTTGCGAGGTTGGAAGTAATTTTACTCTGATTTTATGTATATGTATTCATCATGGCGTTGTATATGAGCTACTTCACAAATATTTATCGGTGTTATCCTTGTTTTACTTTTTTTATGTTTGGATTTGAGTTGCGGTAGACATATCCTCTTCGAATTCAGATCTAGGATATTCATCTATCGATGCACAAATTAGAGAAATCGATTTGTGGTTGATATTTACTTTGTGTTGAACTTAAAGCTTATTGTATCGTTATTACATGGAGAAATTGTATAGCGATGGATATGGTATTTCTCACGACACCCCTCTAGACATAGATGGTATTGAGAGAATATGTGATGATATTGACGAGTGTTTTAGGTTATGTACAACTGATTGGTAGATTGTGTATTTGATGGATAGACGGAAATACAACTCGTGTCGAGATTTCTCCTCTCGAAAGAATGTGTTTATTTTCTTGTTCATATGTTTTTCTTTTGGCTCTTTACTCTCAAACCATTTAAAACCAAGCTTAGATATGTAGAGATTGTCGAACGACATTCTTTCCCTCGAACCGATCCCTGTGGAGATGACAAAAATTGGGTACTTAATTAATTTTTGCTTGCCGATTTACCACTTTAGTAGAAGCCAATCCTCTAGAAGATGAAGTCGAAGAGGAGGAAGAAAAAGAAAAAGAACAAGATGAAAATACAGAGCATGAGTCAAGGTTGAATGAAACAGTCAAGACTACTCCACCTCCTACACCTTTCAAGGACACTAAAGCTTCGTCATCTGGAACCACTACCACCTTCTCCTAATTAGAACTATCCAATCTAAAGAAGACCAATCCTATGGAATATCTGAAGGCTATCCTCAGTACAAGGGGAGGTTCAACTAGAAAAGGTTTCGGCTCTTCGACAGCTTCTGGGGACCAATCTAACAATCTATCTGTCAACCATCTGCTTCAAAAGATAAAAGAAAAAGCCTTTAAGGTTGACTTGCTTCAACTCTTGGAAGCCAATCCCTCTGCTTCCTTTGACATCAAGACTCTTCTAAAGCAAGTTAATGTCTTGATCACTTCGCATGAAATTGATGATGTCCTCATAGATTGCAGATCTAAGTCGTCGAAGAGACGTTACAGACAAACTTCAAAACAAAGTGACTACCCAGACAACTGAGTGGGAAGCCGCAACTGAATCCACCAACAAAGTTACCGTGTTGGAGCAAAACTTCAACCAAAATCAAGAAAAACTTACTGCTTGCTCCAACAACATTGCTGCCAGGGAGAAACAAATAAAAGAATTACAAGCAAAAATTAAGAAGGAAAGAGAGCTCGAACAAGAGATTTGAAAGCTCGATCGTCAAGAAATTGATCAAGAGATTCAGGTTGGAGTACACCATGTCAAACAAGCTCATACTTTGGGAGAAGAAATCGACACTCTTGCCTCGAACAAATCTTTGATTGATCATCGCCTGCATCTCTCTAAAACAAAATATGAACGTGTGAAGGCCTCTCCACCCTTTTAATTATCTGTTTGTTTTGTCTGTAATGTAATCTGTTAAATGTTATTTTGGGTTTGACCTTTGCAATTTGTCACGACTTAGCCATTTTGGCATTTTAATTTCAATTACCATTTTGGCTACATATTTTGCATATGAGTTATTCTGCTAGTATTTTAACTTCCTGAAGCATAAGCTTATATTTTTTTAGATATTTTCCATTTACTTGTATAAGTCTTCGATCTTCAGCTAATTCTTCGATTTCATACGCGTTATTAGAAAATAACTGCATAACTTTGAATGGGCCCTCCCATTTTGAGGACCACTTACCCAACGCTCTATCTTTCTTATCCACAGGAAAAATTACTTTCGAAACCAAATCCCCAGCCGAAAAAGAATTAACCTTTACTTTCTTGTTGTATGTCTTTTCTACTATCTTTTTCTTCCTTTTCAATAATTCCAAATTGCTTAACCTTTCTTCATCTAAATCAACCAATTCATCCAACATCATACTCCAATACACCTTAGATGGGAGCTCACTTTGTCGTTGGATCCTAGTTGATTGAAGATAAAGTTACACTGGTAATACTGCATCATGCCCATAAGTGAGTCAAAAAGGTGTAGCATTGGTTGCTTCTTTAGGGGATGTCCGACAAGCCCATAAAACTTGGTCTAAAGTCTTATGTCAATTTCTTGGCTTTTTTTCCCACATGCTTATTTATTAATCCAATAACCACTTTATTAGCTGCTTCTACCTGGCCATTCGCCTGAGCATAGTAGGGTGTCGATGTCAATAACTTGATCCCTACTTCCTTAGAAAACTCTTGAACCTTTCGACCAGTAAACACCGACCCTTGGTCAGTTGTAATTGTCTCTGGAATCCCAAACCTATATATTATATGTCTTTGTATAAACTCGATTACTGCATCCTGATCAACATTCACCAAAGGGATAATTTCAATCCATTTAGTAAAGTAGTCAATACCTACAAGGATATATTTGTAACTCTTTGAAGATGCTGGTCGAATCTCACCAACTAAATCCAATGCCCACCCCCTAAAGGGCCAAGGCTTCACAATAGAATGTAACTCATGCAGGAACATGTTGTATACCAGCATGCTTTTGAAATTCTTGGCATACCTTAGCAAACTAAATGCAATCTTTCAGCATAGCAGGCCAATACATTCCTCGTTGAAACAAGAGCCATTTCATTTTATGGCCTACTTGGTGAGCGCCACATGCCCCACTATGGACATTCGACAAAGCTAGGTAGGCTTCAGTTTCACTAAGATACTTAAATAAGACTCCTTCAAGTGTCTTCTTGAAAAGTTCATTACCCATTAGAGTGTAACTTAAAGACCTATACTTGACTCTTCGTTCCACAAATGCAGTTGGATTTTTCAAGTAATATATAATAAGCTTGCTCCAATCTGAGTCTATCAAGTTGTCAATTGCCAAGAATTCAAAATTCTCGTCATCTGTATAGCCCAATTTCGTCACTTCCAAGTCCGTTGGAGATAGCCTCGTTGCTATTACTCTTCCCCAAGCTTCAATTTCATCTTCTAACTTCTCTTTTGAAACCTTATAGCCAGAAGCAATCTGAGCCAAGTCATTGGGCTCCTGATTCTTCAGTCGAGGAATATGTCTAATGTTCACCAAGTCGAATTTTCCTAAAAGTCTATTGGCTATTACAAAGTACATTATTAAATTTTCTTTAACACATTTATACTCTCTCGTTATCTGTTTCACCACTAACTCAGCGTCACCAATGATTTCGACTCTGGTTGCCCCCAACTCCAACAAAATATCAAGGCCGACTATTAAAGCTTCATATTCACCTTTATAATTCGAACAATGACCTTTGATTTTGTATTTGAATCTTGTTGGAATTTTGTTAGTAGAGATAATCAATATCCCAATTCCCGATCCATCTTAGTGACTTGAACCATCGAAATACAATTTCCAAGGCTCTAGTTCAAGATAGTTTTGGGGACTTTCGACCACATAATGGTCGACTATAAAGTGTGCATCTGCTTGGCCCTTCATGGCCTTTAGAGGCGCATAAGTCAATGAGTACTCTGTTAAAGCGAGTGCACATTTTCCAATTTGACTATGAAGAATTGGTTTAGAAAGCATGTGTTTAATAACATCATAATGGGATGAAACATAAACATCAACTAGCTTTATATAATATTTCAATTTCGTACATGAGAAATACAAACAAATACATAACTTTTCAATGAGGCTATACCTAGTTTCTGCATCATTAAGGACTCTACTAAGATACTAAATGGCCTTTTTGACGCCATTTTCATCCTCTTAAGCCAACATGCTCCCTATGGTTACATCAGACGCAGAAATGTTGGGTTTCATACTTCTACTCCTACAGGGTGGTGACAAAATTGGGGGATGAACAAGATACTCCTTGAATTTGTCGAAAGCTTCTTGTTCTATCCATCCCCATTTGAAATCTCCATTCTTGAGTCGAAGTAGAGGAGAGAAGGCTTGAGTCTTGTCGCTCAAATTTGAAATAAATCTCCTTAAGAAATTAATCTTTCCAAGCAGCGACTGCAATTCCTTCTTTGTTGATGGCGCCTTCGCTTCCAAGATAGCCTTTGTCTTATTCTGGTTTATTTCAATCCCCTTTTTATGAACTAAAAAGCCTAGAAAATCTCCAGCCTATACACAAAAAGCACACTTTAGTGGATTCATCTTTAGACCATTCGTTTTCATTCTTTCGAATGCTTGTTGAAGATGGTCTAGGTGATTGATTCCTGAAACAGACTTCACAACAATATCATCAATATAAATATGCATAAATATTTTTAAGCCAAAAGGCATTACCACCCATTCATAGGTACCTAAGGCTCTAGAACATCGAAATGCCATTTTTGGCACATCTTCGTCAACAATGAAAATTTTATTATAACCAGAGTACCCGTCGAGCATACTAAGATACTCATGGCCTGCAGTGGAGTCAATAAGCATTTCTGCCACAGGCATTGGATACTCATCTTTTGGGGTTGCATCATTTAGATCTCTGAAACCAATGCAAACCCTCAAAGTCCCATTCTTTTTAATATCAGGGACTATATTAGCAATCCACTCAACATATCTAGTTGTACGAATTAACTTACATTTGAGAAGCCTTTCGACCTCTTGCTTGATCTTCGACAAAATTTCAGGTTCAAATCTCATTGGATTTTGTTTGATTGGTTTTCTTCCAGGCTTGATAGGTAGCTTTAGTTCTACTAACTTCCTATTCAATCCTGGCATTTCATCATAATCCCAAGTAAAACAGTCTTTAAACTCCTTCAAAAGCGGGATCACTTCGACCTTGAGTTCTAGGCCAAGGTTCGAACTAATGTATATTGGCCTTTTTTCTTTACCTTCTCCTAGATCAACTTCTTCCAAAGGATCCTACGCTAGCATCTTCACATTGGGCGCCAACGGGTCCTTTTCGAATCCCAAAGGCTCTTCGTCATAAATTTTGTCGAGCCTCTGGCCTTGCACTTCTCGTTTATTCTCGTCAGGTGGCTCTGGTTCAAAGTCTCTACTGGGCCCCTTTAAGTGTTTATCATTTTCTCTGGCTTCGACAGCCATGTACTTAACGTCGGCCTATAAGGCCTCTTTTAATCTGTTTTCGGCTATGTAAGCCGAAATCTTTTCCCACGTCTTGGACTCAGTCATGATCCTCAAACTCATCTCCCTAGGCAGTTGGATGGATATATGTCGTCCCTTCAAATTTGAGGTCATGACCAAAAACCTCTCTATCCCATTGGAACCCATACTTTGGGTATAAATGAAGGGAGTAATAAGCAGCATCCGTTGGGTCGAATGCAAAATCAATTGGTCGATAGGGAGCAGTATTTTCTAATTTCCTGTCGAAGTTCCTCTTATCTATATGATTGACTTCAGCTAAAAAGTAACTTTAGTCAGCCTCAATATTTTCTACTATACCATCGTTTCACCAAATAGTGATCCTCTGGTGCATTAATGATGGTACTGCACCTATACAATGAATCCATTCTCTACCCAAAAGTAAATTATAATTGGCCTTCGACTCAACAACCATAAATATTGTTAGTCTCATTATTGTTCCCATAGTTAATTCCAATTGAATCACACCCAGCGTGCGTCCAACTTTCCCCTCATAATTTGATAAAACCATATTATGAGGTTTTAGGCCTGTATCAAATTTTCCTACTTTTTATAGCATAGAATACGACATCAGATTCACTATCGCTCCCCCATCGACCAGAATTTTACTAATCACCACATTCTCGACCTTCCCTCTAATAAAGATGCGCTTAAGAGGATTCCTCATGGCTTAATCTGGTCTTTTGAAGAAGGAATTCTGCTCTTCGACACAACCATTATTCATCATATAATAACACACTGGCTTATGTTTAGCCATTTCAGCCTCCATTGCATCATCAGGTTCATCAACCTCAGTTACCTGGTCATGTTCCCTAGGAAGCACAGAGACCACATTGCAAGCTATATCCAATTAAGCCTCTGATTCTGTATCTAAGAAATTATCTATCAACATATATTCATCATTTGCTATATCTCTAGGCTTACTCTTAAGATCCTCCAACTAATTAGGAACAATCTTCTTGCAACTGGTTTCTTCTCTTCGACACTGTTTTTCTCTGAAAGCACATTCGTACTGGACTCAGCCATAACCTCTCATTTACTTCCCTCTCAGCTTTTCTTCTTTTTTGTTATCTGTGCCACTGAGACCTTGAAATAGGATTTTTTTTCATTTATAGTTTTCCCGCCAATATGCTTGCTTGCTCACTACTACGTAAATACCAATTAACAACGGTTGAGAAAGGTATATAATGACGTTGGCGCAGGCGTTGTTATGTAGTGTGTCATTGTAAATTGATACTATAATCACGGGCCATTAACCGTTGTAATAACCTGGAAACAGCACGCCCTATCACAACGGTTATTAAAACGAACCGTTGTGATAAATATAATGCTCCTAGGTTCGATTCCCAGCTGCGCCGTTTTGATTTTTTTTTTCTGTGCAGCACGCGATATATTATGACGGTTATATTTTATACCCATCGTTATATATTCTGTAGACACAAATATACAACCACGGCTAGGTTTTATAACCGCAGTCAAAACTTCCTATGTTTTAAATATGCATTTCTCAGCAATTCAAATTCATCCCATTATTGAACCTGCAACCATTTTAACCATAACACATAAGGTATACATGCATATAAAGAGCATAAAATACTTCCTTTGTTTTAAATATGCATTTCTCAGCAATTCAAATTCATCCCATTTTTTAACCTGTAACCATTTTAACCATAATAGATAAGCTAACATTGTTCATTTGTAAGTATTGTAACTATTATAACCATAAAATACAGCTAACAGTTAAGGTATACATTTTGTAAGTATTGTAACTATTATAACCATATTTACACCAAACACTATATTCATGTCATCAATAAAGAAAAGTGTTATTCACATCATCTCTACAGAAAAGTGTTATTGACATCATCAATCAGCAAGACCCTTAAGAACATTGTGGATATATGCCCAAAGTTTACAAAGATCTACGAAGTCCTCAACAGGGAATGGGGTTTCGTCGTTAAACATCTACATAAGAAAGAGGCAATAACATGTATGATAATAATTCAATAGTCAACTTATATATTACTATATGTAAACATTTTATGACATGTATACCTTATCACATGAATCAACAATGCCGGCAAGGACAATGTTTAACATGTGTTTCATGACATAATAACCACACTCGTAATTCTCGGGTTGTTTCCTTGTCTACAAATTTAAGCAAAAATCACATGAATACAACCACACATGAATGTAAATGAAAGAAACATAATCGTGCCACTTACTTTAGGACAGATCCATCTGGGCTTTCTTCTAAAATTGTTCATCATATTCACTTGCTCCACAACTCTATACATTGAATTTGAATTTAACATATTACATGATAAACTAATTACAATTTCAAAGAAAATGAATTAAGCATACACTTACGAATTAATCATATCTTTCATTTTGTTTTCCAGTGGATCATGCAAGGAACACATAAAAGTTATCATATCCGTCCTAAATGATATGATGATCAATTGCCAATGACCACTGAATAAACAAGAGCATATATAGGTTAATGGTATTTGCTAAAACAAAACTAAATATAGAATACATAAACATCAACTCCAAAAATACTTACGAATAGAGGAATGGTGCTAAGTAACATTCTTTTTCTCCTTCATTTAACCGTGTTCTCAAGTACTCTTGGATATCTTTTGGTTCATTAAAAGCCCAATGAATAAAAGTTGATCCAAGATTCCGTAAGTACTCAATTTATTCAACTCTATACAAAGACGGTGAATGTACCTAAATGGTTAAAGAAAATGAATAAATTAGGGGTGATGTTCTATAAATGATAATGTTCTATAATGACATGTATATTCTACTATATATACTTACATGCACCAAACTTGCAATATCCCGATGTTCAACCACTTATACCCACCAAGAAAATCCCTTACATCTTCAGGACTATAATAGAATAAATCTAAACATGGACAATGTTCTAGCGGGAGAGGTTGTGTTTCATTTATCACCGCAACTTTCAAGTATAACATTGTGATTTCATTTAGATTAGGGTCCATTATATCATTGCAGTTACCCGCATGGGGGGTGGGCTGAACAATTACTTCCTTTTGTAGAAGCATGACGTACAACACTTCTACTAGGAGTTAGATCATCATCACCACCATCAACATTACGGTGATCTTCATTTGTCAGTTGTTCCAAGTTTTCACTTAATCTCTACATCATAATATTCAATTAAAACATAAAACAAAAACAAGCACAATATATATCATACATTTCCGATAAAACACTAACATCTCAAGTAAAGTACATACCGAATATAACTCTTGAATCCTTTCCATATCTTTCTCCCTTTTTTCCTTCTCCTCTTCTAACATTCTCCGTTGTTCTTCTAATTGCTTCTCAAAATTTTCAATCTTTTGTCTTTGTACAATAATTTCTTGGCTTTCGTTACTTTTTCTTTGAGACCCAAAGAATGACCTCAAGCCGACACCTTCTCCAACAGCACGGACACACCCACCATGCTCATCTGTTCTGATAGCTTCTACTAATATGTCATGTCGTGCTTGCGGAACAAATGCGCCTTCACGGGCTGCCTCAACCAACTTATCCTACACAATATGAGAAACTTACATATATTGTTACCAAAGCATTTAAATAAAAAATAACATAAGCACCACAAATCATACTTACAATTTTTTCGGCAACTACTCTTAACACCTCAGAGGTGTACTCTCCGTCTGGTCTTAATCGAGCCCTCTTCCATTTCTCATGTCTTGAAGGTGGAGATGGGATGCGATCATCTCCTATTTTTGATTGTCTTTCAAGCTTGATTTTTTTCTCAAGATTCCTATAGCCCCCACGAAGCAATCTATGGGGGTACATGTTCTTGGACTTATTGAGTATTCCGACTTCGCTTTTAAACTGTTATGAACATAGTGAAAAAAATATGATTAGTATCTATAACTCATTAGCATAACATTATCGGTTACTTGAGAATAATACTAACCTCGAATTCCTCAGAACGACGTATCTTTGTAAACTTTTTCCATTACTTCTTCGATATAAAACTATATCGAATCCATGGATGAGCAAGACCGCCCTTAGGCCTCCTAATGTAGTCAGCTGTGAGTTATGCCTTAAATCCACTCCAATGAGTACCAGCATATGATATCCACTTTTTTTTTCAAATTTGAGTCATCGGTAAACTCAAAATTCAACTACATTTAAATTAATATATAAGTATGTATTAGAAATTATAGATATTGATATCGGCAATATATGAAAAATATAGTATGTAATACCTTAACATCAGTCCATATGCTTTCTTTGACCTTATTATCAACTTGTTTCCAATCATCAATCAATATACTGACCTTGCTACATGCAAGGAACGAAACATAACTCTTAAAGGTATAGTAGTGTTGACAATCCATTACTTTGTACAACGAATCAAACTGGATAGGAATTTTTTCACCTGATGAGTTCCGGACAGATGTGAATCGGGGCATCATTGTGACACCTCTTAGTGATCTTTTTGTTTGACTTTCAGTTATTTGAGTATCGTTGTCTAACATCTCATTTGTTTGAGTTTCTTCGCTGGTTTCTGATGAAGAACTCAACAAGGTAGACATCTAAGTTCAAAAACAACAACAACAACAACACGAACAACAAGAACATAAACATCAACCACAAAATAAAACAACAACAACCACAACAATGGCAAATTAAGTTTACTGTAGATGCATGGGGAAAATATTTTACGTACCCTAAACGTGATGAGTAAGTAAATAATGTTGGTGTTGGTGATGGTGTTGTCTTCCTTCCTTTTGGTGACAACGGTGTTCTTGTTGTTTTCCTTTTAAACGGTAACAACTTGGTTGATCGTGATGGTCTTGTCAACTTGATTGACGATGATGACGACAATGGCAAATACACAATGAAGTAGGAACGATGGTGTTTTGGATGAAATGGTGTAATGTTTCACAGTATTGAACGTTAGGGTTTGGGTTGAAATCGTGTATTGTTTCGTCTAGTTTCTATTTGAAATGGAAAAAAGTATACTGAAGAGACAAGCTAATTAGGAGTGTATAATATTATCACACTACCGCAACGGACAATACATGCAACCGTAGTGCTATTTTACTTTCATGGTGAAATTTCATAAAAAAATGCCAGAGTATTAATAATCAAGAATTTTAAATAAAAAAAATATATCTCATGGTTGTAAACATCAACCATAGTCATAAACTTTAAAGTTTTTTATTTAAAAACAATTAAAAATGAATAGGCGCTACTTGACGATGGTTGGCTCTTCAACCGTCGTCTTAAACTTTTAAATTTTTTATTTAAAAATAAATAAAAATGAAAATGTGCAACTTAACAATGGTGGACCTCTTGAACCATTGTCATAAACTTTTAAGTTTTTTATTTAAAAATAATTAAAAAAAGAAAAGGCGCCACTTAACATTAAAGGAATAACATATATGAGGGCCCTGAGGTTCGAACCCATGAAAGCTTGAAGTTATCACAATGGTTGGCTCCTTAACCGTTGTTATATACAAGTAATTTTTAATCAAAAAACAATAATATTATGATAGCGCCTTAGTTTAGAGATGTCACAACGGTGTAGGGAATAAGCGTGGTGACCATGGCGTTATTGTTTACGCATTTTGTAGTAGTGGGTGCCTCGACATCTGAAATTTTTTCCTGTAGGCCATTGACAAACCTCTCTCTACTTCAAAACTCTGACACTTTTCTTGGCCTCTTCTTCCTTTTTTAGCAGGCCTCACCCATTTTCCCTTGGGTACATCGACAACTTGCTTAAATGTAGAAGGCATGTTTGGTTGGATACTAGGGTCTCCCTGCTCAATTCTTCTTGGGACTCCTCTCTTATCAAAGGTGAAATTGCTGCGAGTATCCTTCCAATTTCCCCTTCGACTGGTGATTCGAACCCTTTTAATATTTTCAGCTGCTTTCTTATCGAACACAGAACTGCACCTAGGGCACAACATAACTTCAGATCTCTTCTTCTGACAACGTTGAAGGAATTCCAACAAAGTTTCATCATCTTTGGGGTAAGCCACCCCCATCTGTTGCTCGTTTCGACGAGCTTTTTCCTTATCAGCACGTCTTTCATCACTAACTTCGACCATATGGACTTCCAAGTTTGCACCATCATTAATCTTCAACTCTTCTAGTTTAATCCTAAGGCCCTCAGTGACCTCATTCATCTTCTCGACTTCAAGGCTATTAGCAACCTCACTTTCCTTAACTTCAATGCCTTCAGTAGCCTCAAATTTCTCAACTTTGAGGCCTTCAGCAACCTTATTTGTATCTTCGATCACCAAGTCATCAGTAACTTTGGCTTCAGCTTTGACCACCAAGTCATCAGTAACCTTGGTTTCAGATTCGACCACCTTCTCAAAAACCTCAGTAGTTTTAATCACGCAGTAGCTTTCATAAGCCTCAACCATGTTGATGATGGCTAGCTCAGTGTAATTTGCTTCTCCCACTTGCAAGGGATCAGAGTCAATCTTCATTTGAGACTTGGTCTTGTCTCTGAACTTCAATCTTTCATCCTTGATGGCATTTTGCACCAAATCCCTGAAAATGAGACATTGAGAAGTTTTATGGCCAAGAAATTTGTGATATTTGCAAAACCTCATTTTTTTCTTTGTTCTAATGGAGGTATCTTAGCGCCAGGAGGCACTATCATTTGGCCATCTTTGAGTAACAAGTCAAAAATCTCGTCACATTTAGTGACGTCGAACGTATATGTTCTTTTAGGAAACTTATCATTCTTTTTGGGTTCGACGGGGATTTTTCCCATTTGAAGGTGCAAGGACCTTACACGAATAAGGCGGTCCTTACTTTAATTCAGCCAGATCAATTTCATTTTCATCGAAGTCTGCAGAGTCACTACATGTTTCTTGATCATTTTCATCTATATCTACATAAGCTACCCTTTCTCTTCTATTGTTCTTAGAGACTCTGGCTTTTTCAGCTTTCAAGTGTTCTACTTGTCGAACCCTGTCAGCCAACTGAGCCATATCTCTCAAATATTGGGTATCTAACTTCTTCCTAATGGAGTAATCTAATCCACCAGCGGCCATTTCGACCAACTCATGTTCAAGCACTTGTGTAAAACACATTGCCTTTAACAGACGGAACCTATTAAGGTAATCATCAATTGACTCCGAGAATTTTTGTTTAATACTAGATCATTCTTTGATGCTAATCTTCGACTGTCCCATGTAGAACTGCTCATGGAATAATATCTCTAAAAAGTCCAATCATGAATCGAACTCGCTGGGAGTGTAGTGAACCATGTGAGAGCATTTTTTGTGATCGAACTAGGAAAATACTTAACTCTCAAGTTCTCGTCATTGGTAAGATCTTCTGCTTCAGCCAGGTACCTCGCCACATGTTCGACAGTCGACTCACTAGCATCCTCTGAAAACTTTATAAATTTAGGGACTTTCATCCCCCTAAGCAAAGGAGATTGCAAAATGTAACCAAACAATGGGGAAATATAATTTGGCCTATGAAGGCCAACATTTACCCCATTTCGCGCCATAATCCTTTCGACCATGGTAGCCAAATTATTATCTCTAGCCATACCACCATTTCAAAGTTAATGTATGACTTCGTCAGCATCTTGATTCCTATTAACTATCATTACCCTAGGTTCCTGTTCCCTTGGGACTGGTTGTTCGACCCTAGGAGGTTTGACCCTAACTCCATGATTAACTACTTCGACATGGGGCCCATTTCACTCGACTTGGTTAATTATAGGATCTTCCTCTAAGACTTCCCCCTGGTTTTTGACTATCACATCTCTTCGAATCTGTCGAGGGGCTTGCGAAACACTAAAGAAATATGCAATTCTAGTCATTTACACTGCCAATTGCTGATTTGCTTGGGTAATGTTTTGAATCAAGGGGTTAAATATAGTGCCCACTTGTTGGGCCAGCATATGGACCATGTCATGGTTACTTTCGTCCATTTGTTGTCTTAAAACCGCTGCTGAATTTGTAGTAAAATTAGGTAACTGGGCAGAATATCCCATTCCTGGGGGTAGACTATTTTAACCCATATTATTAACAACGGAACCAGACCCTTATATTGACGAAAATGTATTCACCACTGGGTAATCGAATGCTGCAGTCATATTATGTAAGTTTGCCATCATAGAAGTTGGCATACCATACGGTTGTTCTCGACCACCTAAGGGCATGGTAAACCCAGTCACATATGGCCTGAACGAACTAGTGCCCACTGGAGGAGGGGTTAATGGTTTCCCCTGTGTCCTCACTATGGATAAAATAGGTCCAGTATAAGCATTCACGGTACTGCCATCGTATTTGCCGTCGACGGAACCACTTCATCCACAGACGCTGTAACTGTGGCTTCTTCTGTCGAAGGAGGATGCAGTTCACTACTACTTGGCGGATTTGCCATTGTTATACGTACGTGTCTCCTTCTTGGTCTTGTTTTGTTATCAGTGGTTAGCTTTCCGCTTCTTAATCTCATGCAACGAAACTACATAAAACCAAAAAGTGAAGAACTTTTCAAATATCTTTACAGATTCTAATTAACAACACCGGTCCCACTGGATATGCCAATTTGTTTACCGGTGAAAATGGCAAACAACTGCTAGTCCTCCAAAGTTACTAAAGCCTTTGGTCACTCATAGAATCGACTAGATTGATCCTAGGACACGTGTTGTTAATTTAGTTCTTTGTCTTAATTATCACGAACATTTACTCGACGTTCTTCAAGTATTCTCCAATGTTATTGAGAAAACGTGATGATTGATTTTAAGTAAAGGAAGATGGCATAAAGATAAATTGAAAGATAAATGCCTTGAAGATAAATAACAAGGAAATAAATTGCAAGTAAAGATAAATGGCTTGAATTTAAATGACTTTGATTATAAAAGAAGGTATTCAAATGTACATTCTCTCAAATGGACTCTTATCTCACACACACAGATACTGAGAGTAAAATGTAGAGTTTGTACAATGGTTGAACACCCCATTCTAGATGCTAAAATGTTTTATTTATATTAAATTAGAAATAACTTTCTCTTACGATTATTTCTCCAGAACGTGCCACGTTTCAACTACATGCATTTTGCCACCTAAAAGCCTTCCATGTGTCCAACGAAACGGATAAAGCCAAAAAGCGGTTACCAGCCTCATTTGAACTTCTTATGTCGAACACTTCCTTTGATGGGCTTCATCGAATCACAATTTAAGCAAAAACCTTCCTAAGTTCTGGACTCCAGCGTCTACGCATAAAATCCTTCGAATAGATCTTCTTCTGTCGAACCATATATTGCTTCTTCCCACGCATAGGTCTTCAAATTTCAACAGTCTTCAAATTCTATCCTTCTTCTTTCGAAATACCTTCTTTTGTCGAATTCATCATGCCTTTCCTCAGAATATGACCTCAAACTCCTCAACTCCCCTCCATCATTAATGAGTGTTGAAATTATGGCCAATAGATGGAGCATAAGTGCCTTGCAACTGCAGCCAGCAGAGATGAATGGATATGGCATTATAGACTTGGCCATCTCAACTTCAAAGACATCAGAGATTTGAAGAGAAGAAATATGATTTCAGGATTACCAGAAATTGACATTCCAAGTGAAGTATGTGAAGAATGTGTTCAGGTGAAACAACACAAGAATAGCTTCAGCAAGGATGCAGGAAGCAAGTCGAAGGCAATTCTTGAAGTTATATACTCTGATGTATGTGGTCCTATCCAGGTGGATTTGATTGGAGGTAAAAAATACTTGGTTATGTTCATAGATGATTTAGTCGAAAACTGTGGACTTGCCTGATCAAGAAGAAAAGTGAAGTGATCGAGGTATTTTCCAAATTTAAATCTATGGTCGAAAGACAAAGCGGTCGAAAGCTAAAGATTCTAAGGACTGACTGATGGTGGTGGAGAGTATGTGTCGAAAGATTTCGATGCATTATGTGAGAAAGAAGAGATTGTGCATGAGGTGGTGCCACCCTACACTCCACAGAATAATGGAACTGCAGAAAGGAAGAATAGAACCATCATGAATATGGTGAGAAGTATGTTGAAAGACAAGCATCTACCTAACGAATTATAGGGAGAAGTTGTGTCGACTGTAACATACATCTTGAATAGATGTCAAACAGAGAAGCTAGGAGTCACACCATAAGAATACTGGTCTGGTAAGCCTAGCCTAAGTCATTTAAAGGTGTTTGGATCTATAACACATAGACATGTACCAGATCAGTTGAGAAGAAAACTTGAGGACAAATCGAGTTAAATGATCCTAATAGGATATCATTCGACTGAAGGATACAAGTTGTTTGACCAAGTAAACAAGAAAGTTATGATCAACAGGGACGTGATCATAGATGAGCTTAAGGAATGGGATTGGACTGAGAATGTTAAGAAGGATTCAGTGAGAATCTTATGTGAAGAAACAGCAAGTGAAGTCGAATGAGAAGTTTGACAGGAAGAAGTCAGAGGTCAAGCAAGCACAAGCAGACCACAAAGAACAAGATACATGTCTACAAGGTTGCAAGAATGTGTGATTACTTCAGATGATATGGTCGATGATGAAGGTGAGCTGGTACACTATGCTTTCTATGCAGATGTTGAACCAGTCAATGTAGTTGAGGCATTGAAAGATTCGATGTGGGTGAAAGCAATGAATGAGGAACTAGAGTCCATCGAAGTCAACAACACTTAGTCACTTGTCAAATTGCATCAAGGCAAGAAGGAAATTGATGTGAAGTGGGTATACAAGGTGAATCTAAATCCTAAAGGAGAAGTAACTCGACACAAGTCAAGACTTATACAAAAGGATTTCTTCAGAAAGAAGGAATCGACTTCAACAAAGTTTTTGCACCTGTAGATAGGATCAAAACAATCTGGTTAGTTGTTGGTCTAAATAACATGAAAAACTGGAACGTATGTCAAATGGATGTGAAATGTGCTTTCTTGAATGACCCCTTAGATGGAGAAGTTTATGTCGCACAACCAGCTGGGTTTGTGAAACAAGGCAAAGAAAGCAAGGTATACATGCTGCATAAAGCCTTGTATGGACTTAAGCAAGCTCCAAGAGCTTGGAATAAGAAGATAGATAGCTTCCTAAGGGAGAAGGAATTTGTGAAGTGCACGTCTGAGCATGGAGTATATTTAAGAAGAAGCAAGAGTGAATTGCTTATACTATGTCTTTATGGCAATGACATGTTGATAACAGGAAGTTGCAAGAAGGAGATCGAAGATTTCAAACATGACCTAAGTGAGGAGTTTGAAATGTCAAACTTTGGAAATCTCTCATATTTCCTTGGCATTGAATTCTACAAGACTGGTAGAGGTTTAATGATGCACCAAAGAAGATATGCAGGTGAAATACTCAAGAGATTTAAGATGCGAGATTGCAACCCAACTTCGACTCTAACTGAGCCTAGATTGCAATTATCAAAAAGCACAGATGAAGATGATGTCGATCTAATGTTGTACAGAAGACTCATTAGATCACTTTGATACCTTTGTCACACAAGGTCTGATCTAGCATACAGTGTAGGTATGGTGAGTTGATTCATGCAAAATCCAAAGGTATCACGCCTAGCAGCGACAAATAGGATACTAAGGTATCTGAAAGGAACTCTCGACTATAGCATTTTATTTCCTGCAGCTGATGAAGGAAAAGAATGCAAGTTAGTGGGATACACTGACTCAAGTTGGTGTAGTGATGCTAAGGATAGAAAATCCACAGCTGGCTATGTGTTTATGCTAAGTGGTGCACCAGTTGCTTTGAGTTCAAGAAAAGATCCAGTAGTGGCATTGTCATCGTGCGAAGCAGAATGCATAGCTGTTTCTCTCCATGCATGTAAAACAAATGGATGGTGAACCTAGTCAAATAGATACAGGGAAGAGTCAAGGAGTAATTACCATGAAGATCGACAACACGTTATCTATTAATCTAGCAAAGAATCCGATAGCACGTGGACGAAGCAATCACAATGAAATAAGGTTCCACTATCTTCGAGAGCAAGTAGCAGAAGGGAATATGAACTTGGAACACTGCAAAACTGAGAATCAGATTGTATATATCATGACAAAGGGAGTGCAAGTTAAAGTGTTTAAGAAGTTAAGGTCTATGATGAATATAGATAACTTAGACACAATGAATTAGGTGGTGTGTTGATAATGTAATCCCTTGTGTCGAAGCAGGTAGTGCTCGACAGAAACAAGGATGTGTCGAAACTTATAGTGCGTGTCGAGTAGCATGAAATGTCGAAGTGTCGAAGCAGGTTGCTTGACACAGGATTTCGACTTAGACCAAAATAGAAATTTTGGGCTTTTGTGTTTTTGGGATTTAGTTCAGGGAGCAAGTTAGCTCAGTTATAAATAGGGAGTAACCCTATTATGAATTGTAACACACAACAGAAAGTGTAATTGCACAGTTGAATAATATTTTCTCAGTTTAAGAGCATGGAGTTACTTTGTAGAAATCATCTTCTTCTTCCCCAATTTTTGTTAAACCATAATCTTCTTTCTTATTCATAATACTGAATCATTCTTGAAATCAAGGTGTGATTGATTCACTTAAGTGAAAAGTGAAAAACAAGGGATTTCAATCGGTTGATTGAATCTTGTCCGTCAAAATTGATTCGGAATTATCAAAGTTTTGGGTTAATTCCAACATTCTTCATATTCGCAAAGTTGGTTTCTATCCATTTACACCAACAAACCACATTCCTTGAAGCGTAGCCAACCCATTTGTGTGTCAGTTTTCTTATGAATTATTCACCTTCTTTTTCTCTGATTTATTTCATAACTTTTTGCATGCATTATTTTCAAAATATAATAAAAATTATAAACTTGTGATTCATGAAGAAGTGTTTTTTTTAAGCAAAATGGAATTAATGAATACAAGGGGTATTCACCCTTCAAAATACAACAAAAGAACAAGATATTACTAACCAAATCCAAGCTAACTTATAGACCTAAAGGATCCAAAGTGAAAGCTAAAAAATTAGAGTTGGAGGTAGAAATATCAATCGGGAAGTTCCATTTCCACAATAACAGTTTAATATCCCAGCAGATGTCATTACAATTTATGGATTCATTCCTAAAAATTTAACTATTTCTAGCCTTTCACAATGTCCAACAAGTTACAATCCAGCATATACCAAACCTACTTGAGACAACAGAGTTCCAACCATACTCATACCAAGAAAGAAAGAAGCTCTAGCAGCAACCTGTAAAAGCTATATGACAACCAAACCAATCTCCTATATGTTTCCAAACCGACACAGTAAAAGGACACGAGAAAAGAAGATGGGGGAGATCCTCATTAACAGGTCTGCAGAAAGAACAATTGAGATCAGGGAGCATCATACCTCACTTCATCAAGTTATCCTTTGAGGGCAATCTATTCCAAAAGAGCTTCCAACCAAATAGTTTCAAATTGGGCTGAATTTTCAACTTCCATAACAGTCTGAACGAAGATAATTGGTGGGTAGAAATTTCCAGGTTAACTAATTCAGGCACCAGTTTGTTATAAACATCACGAACTATAAATTCTTTACTGGCTCCCAGCCTCCAGCTTGCCATATCCTTAGCCTCAAAAATTAGAATAGAATGCTGCAGAAATTGATACAGGAGATGCAATTGAATATTTGCAGCAGGATCAAGACTTTTAGATATGCCTAAGTCTCCCCGGTACCAAACACCATTGAAGAAGTCACCCATAGATCTCACCGAGTTTCTCTTCTTGTTGCTTAGCAGAAACAGGTCTTGGAATTTCTCAGCCAACGGAGCTTCAGAAGTCCAAGAAGACAACCAGAACGGAATTAACTTCCCTTCGCCCAAAGTAAATGAGACAGAACCTGCAAAAGAAAAAATTGCATTAGGAAAAAAAGATTCCAGTTAGGAGATGTCCTTCCACCAGACTGAAGAGGAAAGTGTCTTCAACGTTTGCGTATTTGCCAAGATAGATCCTTCAATAAAACCGTATCTCCCTCTTAGTACATCCTTCCACAACTCATATTTATTATCCAGGATTTTCCATTTCCATTTCCTGAGGAGAGCCAAGTTGAACGCATTCAGATCTAAGATTCCCAAACCTCCTTTATCCTTAGGGCTGCAAGCAATATCCCATTTCACCCAATGAATGTTAGATTTAGATTCAGACCCTTCCCATAGGAAACGTTTCCTAATTATATCAGTCCTTTTCAGCACAGTCGCAGGCAATCGAAAGAAAGAGAGCTAGAAAATGGGAAGGCTAGAAAGAGTTGAATTAATCAAGGTAACCCTGCCTGCCATTGTAAGACATATCCCTTTCCAACAAGCCAAGTTTTTTTTGAATGTATCCACCAAAAAATCCCAAGAACAAATTCTTTTAGGATTACTCCCAATTTAAATGCTCAGGAATCGAAAACAAGGAGCATCAATCCTGCAAGATAAGAAAGATGAGGCAGCTTGAAGAAAATGAGGACTTAAATTAATGCCCATGATTCTACTCTTGTTTAAATTGACCTTCAAACCGGAAACTAATTCAAAACTTCTCAGAACAGTTTTGATGCTCCAAAGATTTTGCCAACTTCCTTCTCATATAATCAGCGTGACGTCTGCGAACTGGATTAACTTTACCCTAATATTAGGGGCTACTTCAAACCCTTTGAAAGATCCTCCTACAAAATAATTTCTCATGAGTTGGGACAAACCTTCAGTGACAAGGACGAATATGAAGGGGGAAAGGGGTCTCCCTGACGAAGACCTCGTTCGACCAAGAAATCTTTGGTAGGGCTGCCATTCACCAATATAGAGAGGTAACACTTGAAAATGCAGGATTCCATCCATCTACGCCATTTACAGCCAAAACCCATAGCCATAAATAAATTTCTCAAGAAGTTCCAATTCACGCAGTCATACGCTTTCTCGAAGTCCACCTTGAAAAGTAAGCACTCTTTGCTATCTCTAGTTGCCAAGTCTACAATTTCATTTGCAATGACCACTCCTTCCAGCATCTGACGGCCTGGAAAAAAATCCGTTTGACATTGAGAAACCAAGCTACCTATAACCTTCTTCAATCTTTTTGCCAGAATTTTCTCCAAGATTTTGTAAAGGCCTCCAACTAAACAAATAGGTCTATATTCCCCGAGATGCAAAGGGTTGTCGACCTTAGGGATAAGGGTGATGAAAGTATATGAAATAACTTTAGGAAGATGAGCATGATGATGAAAATCTCTCAAAAATAATATAATGTCATCCTTCAAGAAAGACCAACATTTCTTTAGGAAGAAGGAATTGAAACCGTCAGGACCCGGGCTTTTTGAACTATCACAACTCCAAACAGCCTCTCTAGTTTCTTCTTCAGAAAAGGGAGCTTCTAAGGAAACAACTTCGTCTACAGATAACTTGTTGAAATAATCCTCTATCTATGAAGGGCGCACCTGATCTGGTTCAGAGAATTTAGAATTGAAAAAATTCCAAACAACCTCTTTAACATCCTCAACTGACTCAAATCTGCCATGTTCAGATTCCACAACACCAATATACTTTCCCTTCTGTCTGCCTTTTACAAAGTTATGCAAAACTCTAGTGTTACCGTCTCCATTACGAAACCAATTTCCTCTGGCTTTTTGAATGATAAGTTTTTCCAAATCTGCCTACATGCCTCAGACCTCTTTTCCACAAGCTCCTGAACTTCAGACAAAGCACAAGAAGCTAAACTAGAATTAATCTCATTCATCACATCAATACCCTCTTCTGCTTTCAGGTCATACCAACCAAAGATTTTCAAACTCCAACCTTTAATCCTCGTCTTTAAGACTTTAAAATTCTCCTTGATTCCAAAATCGCTCCTACCTACAATAGAAATGTTTTTCCATTGTTTCTCCATAAACTCAAGAAAGTGAGATTGATCGAACCAAGAATCAAAAGATTTAAAAGGTTTTTGGCCCCAATTGGACGCTTTAAGCTGCACCCAGATAGGGCAGTGATCCGAGACTTCCCTCTTTCCAACCATTTAACCAAGGATACCCCATTTGCTAATAAAGTTGCCATTAACCAAGAACCTATCAATTCTACTCATAGAGAGACCATCTCCATTAAACTAGGTATATCTATTACCAGAAACAGGGAGATCTTCCATACCTGACTCAAAGATAAAGGCTTCAAAATCTCTAGTTTCAGATATTCTATTAGATATGCTACGACCATTCCTTTCAGAACTTTTGGAAATCGCATTGAAATCCCCTCCCATGATCCAAGCTCCATCAGAAAATTTCTTCTTCCACTCAATTAAATCAAACCATAACTTCCTCTTTGAAGAAATGTCACAAGCAGAATAAATGTTAACAAGGTTGAAAATCTCAGAATTCCACTCTACTTTTGTTCCAAGAAATCCCTTTCATGAGAAAGATAAAATAGGTTGAACAAACTGCTCCTTCCATAAAGTAATAATACCCCCTGAGAAGCCCTGAGCTTTAATAAAGGACCATCCTATATCACCACAGTTCCAAAAACTCTTGTAGCAGCATTATCAACATCCTTCAATTTAGATTCCTGAATGAAAAAAACTTCCGCTTTAGTTTGAACAAAAAATCTTGTTTATTCTCTTCCTTTTAGAAATATTTCCTCCACCTCTAATATTAAGAGAGCCAATAATCATTTCTTCAGAATAAGAGACGCTTTCTTGCCCTTGGTTATGGCTTTGTCAGAATATTCCAACTCATTGATCTTCTTCGGATAATCAATGGAATTTTGTTCCGCCACTACCCCAAGTTCTTCAGCAGCTTTCCAGATTTTACCTCCTACATCTAAGTTCATCTGATCCCAAAATCTGAAGTTGCCAAGTCTCATATCCGTATACGAAATCTGATCACAACAAAGAACATCACCACCAGAAAACTTAACAGAGTCATTAGATAGGGAGATAGATTGCTCTGGTCTCGGATTGCGAACACCACCTACAGTGTTTTGAGTCAACACCACCTTAACTGGGCCAGAGAACTCCTCAATTGGATCCTCTGAGACTGGAAGACCGTCTAAAGAAACAAGGCCCAACGCTCTCTTGGATTTTTTCTTCTTGGGTCTGAGTTTCTAGTTCGGCCCAATAACTTCCAACACCTTTTTCAACTTTAACTTTTTTGAAAAAAGTTGTCCACTACATGCCAAGTTCCTAAACGATCTATTTTCAAGGCCAGACTATGAAAGGATTGATACAAATCTTGAGCAGACCTAACTTTGTCCACCTTATCATCCAACATCACTTCAATAGCTTTAGCCACCTTCACTGCCTCGATTGCATCGTCAAAAGTTGAGTTTAGCGGAGTATTCCCAGGATTAGATTTCCTAGGTTCATCATTACATCTCAGAGGTTCTGGACCAACCCCAAAATCCGTAGGCACACTTTTCACACCTGAGCCCTTAGTGTCAGAGATGCAGAATTCACCTTCTTCGAGATCCATCATATTCTTCTAGTTTTCGGACATTGTATCCACTTTTTCTTCTTCTTCAAAAGCTCTCCAATTGTCTTCCGAATTAGAAGAAAGAGATACAACCTCCTTATTTTTGCAAAGAAAAGGACCAACTATCCACAGCGGACCGTGCGAATCCTCAACCATTTTGATGATGAAAACTTCACTACCAATCCTGACTTTAAAATTTTCGTTCAAGACAATAGCACATTTAGTTCTCACCATAATACGGGCGATGTCCATACAGCTTCCCTTGAGAGTTTCTTCATCAACGCACATGTAAGTACCTACCGCCTTAGCCAAGAGTTCAAAAAATTTGAAGTTCCAAGCATGGCAAGGGATGCCATAGCAACGTAACCACGTAACCCTTTCCCTATCATCATCCTCTTATTTCCACCTCCTAATTTCAAAAAACCATTGCTTCCACCAAGGTTCCGCCTCCCTAACCAAGTCTCTGATCTCACCATCCTCACTCTCCTCCAATAAGCATAGATTTTCCCCTAGGGGAGTAACCTTAATAGAAAATATCCTTCCATTTCAAAGTTAGTTTGAATATTGTAAGACATACCAGGACTGTTGACCACTCCAACATAAGCTTTACTGAGTCTAGCAATGTCTTCAACGTCCGCTAAGTAACTAATATGAATAGGGGAATTGTGAGGAGCCAGAGGACGACGAGAAAAGCCATCGACATTGACTACATCAACAAAAGATCTAGAATCAACCCTAGAATCAGGACAAACCCCTCTCTTTTTCACTGATGCGTTTCCATTGTTAAACTTATTATTGATCCCTCTGCACGTATATTCCTTGTTGCGAATAGTTTGCCCTCTAGAAAATCTAGGGATATTTGCATGAATTTTAACATTCTCAATGAGATATTATCCAGTTTAATAGCTAGCATCCTAACTGGGATGTCAACTTGGAAGCTACTTTACATGATTATGCCATGCTGCTACATTTTGTCCATCCACCGTCACCCAGTCAACAACCGTCGATACTGGCTGCTCCCACCACTCATCAAGCTGCAGAAGAAGTTGTAATGTAAGAATAGAAATGGAAACCTTAATAGTTGTTAACAAACACATCAAAATCCACCATGGTCAAGTTTTTTACTTTGGAATAAAACATGCTTAGCAGGTTGCATCTGAGCTAAACACACACAAGGAAAGTGGGGGTGGAAGTTACGAGTGTCGGTGTCCGATGTTTTATTATCTTTAAATGCTTTTGCTAATCCACAACCAGATTGAATTAACAATAGTAAAAGGATTTGAATTAACATACTCGAAATGATTACAACTATAAGGACAAACCAACCATAATTCTTAAAAGATTAGGGAATTTTTTTGACATCCATATTACATGTCAATTCTTTGTGCCATAAGGCAAACAATACAAAAAAATTGGTGATTAATACATATTGACATTCACATAAGTACACATATCTAACAATGTGAATAGAAAATTCACAACAGCTCATGCTCTTGATATTCAATGCAACTTACAAGGTTCATCCAGGCATGGCAAATAGGTGATACTGGAAGTAATCTACTCATAATGGCTTGTATCTCTCTCATGATTTCCTTGTCACTCTTCTCCCTTGACACACCCTTCTCAACAACCTCATTATCTGTCTCAATGCTGAAGTTCCAACTTTCAAGGACTTCACCAGTGGCCTTGCTCATTATAACAAGGACAATCCCTTGTAACTTGCCAGCTTCAAGCTATTCGTTGATTCAAAATTCAGTAACATCAATTTTGTTTCTGCGAATTTGTAATGTTTGTAATGATAAAGTTTTGAATCAGCAACAGATACCGAAGATGAATAATAATGTTCAGACTTGTGATGTGGTTGCAGGGCCGGTCCGTAAAAGCAGTGGCGGAGCCAGGACCTTAGGGCAGGGGGTGTAAGCTATTAAATATATATATATATATATATATATATTGCTCTGGACTGGACCAATGGCTAGAATTGGCCCAATCCGCCTCTACTCCAGAGCGGCCCAAATTGCCTAAGTCGAATCCACAGAGGGGCAAAAGTTACCTTTCTGCCCCTCCAACTGGGCAAGGAATGCAACGTTCCTCCCCGAAATTACTGCTCGTTACGCACGTCCTCATTGCTCCCCGAACAGCTAAGGGCAGGTGCCCGAAACCACGCTTATGCCCGACATAACAGCTAGTTTTGGACACCCTGCTGTAATACCCCAAATTTTGACCACTTAGATTTCCCATCATTGTGAAAATCATCATCACAATATGGATGTACCTTTATGCTTCATTAGTCTCCCCAAGGATGGGTGAGCATCCACTACAATCAAAATTAGGGTTTCAAGCCCTCTCTGAGTGCTTAGACAAATGATCAATCAAGAAATGACATGATCTTCAACTTGTCTAATCTCTTAAACATCCACAATGGATCAAAAAGGACTACCACTTCAAGGATTAAGCACAAGGCTGCTCCCTTCTAGGTGGATCAAGTCTCAAGATCGACAGTGTCAGCAAATTAGGGTTTTGGTCGACCAGGGCCTCCAGATGGAAATTTTCATCTGGGAACAAGGCAATGATCCAAAACATAACCTAATATACTTCATGGAACCTCATGAACCCATGCATCAAGTCAATTTTGCCTCAGGGGATGCATTCATCAAAAATCAGGAATTAGGGTTTCTTGACCTAATTCACCCCTAAGTTGACTTTTGGGAAAAACCATGAGCCAAGACCTCAAGAGATGATTTGAGGGTCTCTAAATATACCATATTGATCCATTTGGAACAATGGATTGATCCAAGAAGTTTGAGCAACAAGTCTCAATTCCATCTGCACCACAATTAGGGTTTTAAGGGAAAAGTCAACTGTAACTTTGACTTTTGACCAGGACATGCTCCCAAACCCTAATACATGATTGAATATACCCTATGACACCCATGGAACATGCCCATCAAGTTTGATTTAGGTCAAGGACATGATTTCCTGAAGAATTGCACAGTTTGGAATTCATCTGATAAAAAGTCAACTGTGCACAAAAGTCAACTTTGACTTTTTGAGATTTTTCACCAAAATGGATTTTTAACCCTAAAATGATGTTAATGTATGGTTTGAATCATCATTCATCAAGAAAAATCAAGAAAAGTGAGGTAACTTGTAAAAGGGGTAACCATAAAACTTAGAAATTTCTCTAAGTTAAAAAATAAAGTGGCAAAGGTACCAACTTTGGAGGACCATAACTCCTAAACCACAAGGCCATTTTTTCTCATCCAAAGATGGGTTTGTAGCCCTCATTATCACCTACAAAAACTTCAACTACAAGTCATTCCAATTCATTAAGGATTTTGAGTTATGGAGTGATCAAAGTGGCTGAAAAGTGAAAAAGTCACTTTTTCCAACACTTAGTGAAATTTTCACTAAGTCAGATTCTGCCTCACTTTTTGCCAAATGTAGGGGGATTTTTCACTTGGAATCAAAAGAGATCAAAACCAAACTTGTTCAAACAGTTGTTGTATCATGTAAGAGCTTTCCAAAATGGTCAAGAACATTGCCAAATTCAACCTACACCATGAGATACAACATTGCCAAGTTGCCTTGCTGAAATCTGTCAAGGCAAGGCAGAATTTGCAACTTTGGTCGATTTGCCAAAATCAGCCAAATTCAATTGCTCCTATCCACTTGGACACCTCAGAGGATTGAATCTAAAGGGGACAATCACTGAGCCAAGCCTCCAAAGTCCATGGAACAAGAAATAGCATGTTGAACCTAGAATGGCCAAAACAGGGACAAGACTTCAAATTTGGAATGAGGCATTCAATGGAACCATCAAGGTGGCATGGACTGAGCCATTCTCATCTGAAATCAGTCAAGACTTATCCAAGACCAAGGGGACCATAGCTCTGTGCCCTAACCTCTAGTCAAAGGCTAGAGGAGACTTGCATTTCTATTGGCCAACATTGAGGAAACACCTGCTGTAGTTGCCATTCACTGTGGATCCCAAAACAAACTTGCTCTACTATAAATAGAGCTCAATTGTGGTCAGTTTGAGTACACCAAAGCCATCAAACAGATGCTTTCCTCAAAATCTCTTCTTTCACTCCAATTTTGCCTTCTAAGGCAAGTCACTATCGGGTTTTGAGTTTGAGAGCAATTCCAATCAAACCAATCACTCACACACCTCACATACATCACATATGAGCTGATCAAACACTTAGATTACTTCTGAAACATCAATTTCACAAAATCACCAGCTGGTTGCTCAAGGTTTTAACCAAAGTGCAGCTGAGGTACCACAAAATGATCCAGCCAATTTCAATCAAGTCCAACCATCCAAACACAATCCATAGGGTGTAGGGAAGCTGTTCAGATCATCACTACTCATCTGTAACACCTCCAAATCAAAAATCACTTTGAACTTGCTGTCACGACTTGGAGGTAAGCACATACTTGGTCATCTCTCGATCTATGCATATTTCCTCGCACAATAATTTGGCCATATGTTCATAATCATGCATGGAATGTTTTCCCTCAATTAATTGCATTGTTTGAATCGTGTATCAAAAATCCTAGCCTTCATGCAGAAATTAGGGTTCTTGAGGTTTCTTTGTGATTTCTTGTTGTATGTTTAATTTAAATGAAATTAAAGTACATAGACATGATCGTGAGGTTGAGACGAGCATAATGATATGTGGATTGCATGATATGATTATGTATTCATGGAGATTGGATAGAAAATGCAAATCTGAGAAACCAAGAACACGCGCGTGTTCTTCAGCTGTTCTTGGCGTCATTTTTGAATAATTCAAATATTTGAATTTTGTGATTTTGTTTAATTGATTCAAAAATTAATTTCTCTCTGAGTTTTAATGATTTTGAGTTGATTCTTTTTTTAATAATTCACAAAAATGTCAAAATATTTTATTTTCACAAAAAATCCCAAAAATATTATTTATTTCATATAATTGATATTTTTGCAAAGAATTAATATTTTATTTGTTTTTGGCATTTTAAATATTTTTTCCACGTTGATTTTGCACCTTTTAATGCTTTCTAATTATTTTGTAGGTCAATACTTAATTTTTGAAGCATTAATCCAAGATCACAATTTGTTTTCCATGTGTTAAACAATTTTTTGATCATTTTAATTGAATTTTTATTCAATTAAATACATTTTGAAAACAAATTAGGGTTTTGGATTAATTCAACCCTCATAAATCATTTTCAAAACTCTTTGGGCCTCTTGAGAGAGTGTAAGACCCATCCCCCCTTGTACAAAAACTTTTTGGGCCTCACTCATTGTATAAGTCCCTCTGTACAAGTAAACGGCGCGATCGTCGCCCGTTTAAAAATAAAACTCTTCTGGGCCTCTCCTTGAGCTATAAGACCCATTCAAAACACTTTGGGCCTCTATTAGAGTGTAAGACCCAATCCCCCTTTTAACCAAAACATTTTGGGCCTCACTTATTGTATAAGTCCCTCCGCGTTAAAAGAAAACCTCGGCGCGATCGCCATTTTTAAACGAAAAATCATTTGGGCCTACCCTCGTGTTATAAGCCCCACTCTTTTTCCTTTAAACCTTTTTGGGCCTCTTGAGAGAGTGTAAGACCCATCCCTTTGTACAAAAAACCTTTTTGGGCCCCAGTCACTTGTATAAGTCCCTCTGTACAAATTCAAACAGTGCGCTCACTGATAAAACACTGGGCCTCTCCTTGAGCTGTAAGCCCCAAATCTTTCTTTTTCAAAGCACTTTCTCCTTTGATTTTGAATATACATTTGTTTTCAATCTTTCTTTGTTGAACAACTAACCAAACAACATGGAAGCACTACAACCGAGTAAGTGGTTCTCGCTTTCGTTTACTGCTTTCATATTATAAACTGTATTGTGGGGTTGCTCACTGTAAGTCTCCTTTCATAAACTCATATCTACTGTGTAATAATAGTATAGATATTTCGAGTTTCCCCGGCAACTACGTCTAGAACTAGGTGACACCGTTTCATTTATTCGTAGAAATAGACGCCTAGATCCTCAATAGGAGCACCAGATACAGTCTTCTCTTCGGCTGTCCTCCTTAGGAATCGTCAAGAAGCTCTACTCCCCGAGATGAATGTATTCTCTGTGAATGGCATCTTTGAGTTTCTTCCAAATTCTCGAACTTTCCTGACTTGATCTATTCCTTGTGGATAGCTTGCCTTGAATGTCTCGGGGTTTGGGTACCCACTACGGTCATAATCTTGGACCTTAACTAAGGAACCCTCTTCAAAAGCTAAAAGTCACTGGATAGTAAACCTCGCACGTTTACCAGTGGTTTTTATCTTTAAAAGAGTTATCTCTCCTAATGGAAAGGAGATGATAGACCCACGGGCTTCTTAAAAGCATCGGCCTCCTCTTGGGCATTATTCAAGGACACTACGGCTTCTTAGAAGTATTCACAGCCTCCTCTTAGGCTTCGTATAATGATCTCTTCCTCCGGGAATGATAGCCTCCTCTTGGGCTTCGTACAAGGACCCGTCGGCTTCTTAAAAGTTTCCAGCCTCCTCTTGGGCTTCGTACAAATTGTCCCGACGACCTCCTAGAGGTATAGGAACAGAACCTAGTCATCTGCATAGAACAGTCCTTTCATAGAGTCTACTACTGTTTCTCAAAGCATAGTACAAAAGATAAAACTCTAGACACGGACAGTCTAACTGCCTTGAGTCTCAAAAGACATTCTTAAGCGACCCCTTCAAAAATAGGAAGGAAACCCGCAGACTTGGACAGTCTCGACACCCTTTGGATTTCCCGTTTCCTCAAAGAGAAGGAAATATCCCTGATCCTCAAATCAAATCCCTGTGTACAGTGTTATTCATATAAGAACTTATTTTCTCTTTTAAAAATCAGTATATTGGATCTGTCACTCAACTGAAACAGTTACAATAGCCTCCATCTCGGGCTTCGTACGAGATACCAAAATTATCCCTAGCGGAGTCAAAACAACCTTTTCGCCTCTCTCTCGGGCTTCGTACGAGACACATAAGAGACTCCCCCGTTGAGTCAATTACCCATTTCGCCTCCATCTCGGGCTTCATACGAGATACAAAATCACTCTCTTGTTAAGTATAAAAGATTCTCCTGTTGAGTCAACCCTTTTAGCCTCTCTCTCGGGCTTTGTACGGGACACAAAATAGCCTCCTCTTAGGCTTTGTATAATGATTTTCCTAGCGGAAATTAGCCTCCTCTTAGGCTTCGTATAAGAAAACCACTGGTTAATCCAATTAACCTTTTAGCATCAAAGCTGTGCCTCGTTCACAGTACACAAACATCAACAACTTTTTCCCCCATCTAATCGCTATAAGCGGCAAGCCTCTGGATCATCTATATCCACGCCACTGTCCCTCTTTTAGCAAGAGAAATTCCTAAGGAAAGATGGCATTGCTCTACACTGAGTTAAAGTCTTCTCCTTCAGGTTAAAACCCTTTCTTTGGAAATTATGGCATTGCTCGGATCCGCGTATCCCAGTTAAAGTAATTCTCCTTCTCCCTTCTTTAGAGATGACAAATTCTCTCTAAAGCCGAGGTCTTTCAGCTTCACGTCTTGGGCTTTGAACAAGACACAAATAGACCTTCAGCTTCACATCTTGGGCTTTGAACAAGATACAAATCACCTTTCGCTTCACGTCTTGGGCTTTGAACAAGACACCAAAAACACCCATTTCCTCCCATAGAATAGGAGGAACTACGAACGCTCTGATTTCCCTGTTTCGGTAAACGGGAATACGTAGGCATAAGATCGAAAGAAAAGATATTAGCGAGCGCAATCAACAAAAAACCCAAATCTCATATCTCCATCAATCAAAAGCAGTAATTCAAAAGCATCAGTCCTAACATCCTAATCCTTGTTCCCCGCTAGAAAGTCCTAGAAAGAAAGAAAACCGTATTGGCGAAAATACAAATAACCAGTACAAAGGCCCCCCACATTGATAGCATCCGTAACCTAACAGACCGCTGTTTAAACTCAGTATGCAAGCAGGGTTAATTGGAGACATCTATTTCCCTTCCTTATTCAGCTCACAATAGGATAAAAAATGAATCGACCTGTAGTCAAAGCTCAAACCACAGAGAGCGACCAGCGCTTAAGAACCGCGTCCAAAATCGCTCGCTACAGAAAAAGTGGCGCCCACCGTGGGGCCTATCTCTTCAGCTTCTTTCCTTTTTCCTCCTTTTCACCTCTTTGGTTGATACCACAGATTGGGGCTTCCGCCGGGGAACCCATTTCTGTCAGGAACTTAGGAATCATAGCTTTATAAGTCTAGGATGATTAGGACAAATATATATACTGCTTTTCCTAATTGCTATACGTGTTTATTTTTCTGCTACTGGGAATGCGTGTGATGCCGCATGTGGTGAGAATGAGTATACACTTAAGATAAGTGATGGCGACGAGGTCGACCATCAACCTCAGTGGAGGCTGACCAACGCAACCCACTCACTCTTCTAGCCAATGGGCCGGTTGTTAAGTCTGAGAAGCTGAGAAGCCAAACCCTTTCGTAGTACGGAAACTATCGGAAATAGTTGTTACGCGATACTACCCTCATTTGAGGCTGGTGATCTATTCTCGGTGAATGGCACTTACTCTAAGATTGCTCTACAACTCGCTGGCGATCCGCTTGTTGTTTTGCTTTCCTGGGAGGAGCTGATGATAATGAGTACAGGTACAAAAATCACCCTAGTATAAACCTTTGGGGATGGGTAGAGCTTTGACTTCATGACAACGACCTTTTGACCCCATGTTTTTTCTATGTTTTTGTGTGCTGCATTCATGAATTCATTTAATAAAACATTAAGACATTCAAAAAACTTTCTCTTCTAGTCTCTCTGTTTTTCAAATTAAACTAAGACTGTGATTGCAAATATCAGAGAAAAAGATTACGCAAATGGATTTCGATAGAAGGAGAACTCACCAGTATACCTTCAAGGTTCCAAAGCTAGCGGATTTGAGAAAGTTAGCGAGGATGATCGTTAACCCAGAGGCTTTCAGAGCCAAGCACGGTGGTTTGCTACCACTGTTAAGAGTCCATGTGATTGAGGGAATCATGGATGCGCTCATTCAGTTCTACGATCCGGTTTATCACTGTTTCACATTCCCGGATTACCAGCTATCACCAACGCTGGAGGAGTATTCTCATCTGACTGATTTACATATCACTGATCGAGCTCCATTTTCTGGACTGGAAGAAATTCCAAAGAATCAGACTATTGCAATAGCAATTCATTTGGACGAGTCTGAGGTCAGGACTCACATGACCACTAAGGGTGGTATCCAAGGTTTGCCAGCCCAGTTCTTGACAAAGAAAGCTCTGTACTTTGCTAGTATAGGGAACGAGACATCTTTTGAAAGCATCTTTGTCTTGCTCACCTACGGGTTATTTTTGTTTCCCAACATCAATAACTTCGTCGATATCAACGCTATTAAGGTTTTTCTCATTGGAAACCCTGTGCCGACTTTGCTCGCAGATGCGTATCATTCTGTACACTTGGGAAATTTGTACAGCGGAGGAGAGATCACATGCTGTGTACCTTTGCTCTACAAATGGTTTATCTCTCACTTGCCCAAATCTGCTGCTTTTTGGGATTGCAAGAGTGTCTTACGTTGGTCGCAGAAGATCATGTCTCTTACCAACTCTGATATAGATTGGTGTAATAGGATTTATGAGGGAATTAGAATCATTGACCGTTGTGGAAACTTCCCCAGCGTACCCCTCATAGGAACTAAAGGAGGAATCAACTACCATCCGGTATTGGTTCGCCGTCAATTTGGATACCCGATGAGACACATCCCACTGGGTGTTCATCTGGAAGGTCTTTTCTTCAAGGAAGGAGAAAACGACAGAGCACTAAAGATGGAAATAATGCATGCTTGGAAACAGGTTCATAAGAAAGGACGAGAGTCTCTGGGAAAACCGGACTGTGTCTCGGTGGAGCCTTATCTCCACTGGGTACAAACTAGAGCTCTCAAGCTAAATATGCCTTATCCTCGTTACAGGATTCTTCTGCCGAGGGAATCTGTCATGTACTTCATGACGGAAACTGAAAAGCTTCAGGTTACTCTCAACAAAGTTCAAAAGGAAAGAAGATCTTGGAAGAACAAATACCGCACCCTCGACGTAGAGTGTATCCAAATACAGCAACTACTAAAAGAGAAAGATGCTCTGATTGAAATTTTGGAGCAGCATGCTGTGGAGAATCAAGATGACCAAAGGAATTTGCTCACTCCTTTCACCTGGCAAAGGAATGACAACCCAACAACGGCCCAAGCACCCCGGTCAAAGAAGAGGACTAGGGATCCATTAGTTTAGGTTTCTGTTTCTGGACTTTGTAATCTACTGTATTTCCATTTCTGTAATCCCTTGGAATTCAATAAAAAGGGGTTTCCTCACTGTTTGATATTTGCAATCTAATTGTCGAAGTTTATTTTGATTAAACAAAAAAAACAACAATTAATATAATCATTGCATTCATCATTCTCACATCGCGTATTCTCCTTACCTACGAATCTCACGTTTGTGTCTCGATTCTAGAGTCAAACTGTCTCATTCGTATAATACTCGGGCAAATCGTCAGAAAAGGATGGATGATCTTGAGGAAGAAAACAGAGAGTTGAAAGAAGAGATCGACGCTCTGAGAGAGGATATGAGAAAGCTTCGTAACGACATGCAAGCCATGGCAGAAGCTCAGCTACAAAGAACTGTGATCTCAGAGATCACCTCAACGCCCATCATAGAAAAGTATGATCCTAGGTATCAGATGCCGAAAGATCGTCCTTGGGGCATGCCTGTTAACTATATCCCGGAAGGATATGTTCCGCCGATCACTGAAGATCAGGGAATCGCAACAGAAGCCGCAGGGCCTGAAGGTTACAAACTTCGGGAAAGCGAAGATGCCAGGGGCATACTCAAGACTCCTGAAGGTTACAAACTTCGGGAGGCGCCAAGACTTACTACCGTAGTCACGGTACCACCCCCTGTGGTGCACACTGTCCCGGAAGGACAGATTCCACAGACATCTTCTGATAAGAAGGAAACTATGTTTGACATAATGGATGAATTCCAGGAGCAGTTCTTGGAAATGCAGAAAGAGCTGCAAGCCATTCGCGGTCAGGATCTATTTGGAAAGGATGCCGCAGACCTCTGCTTGGTCCCAAATGTGAAAGTCCCGCACAAGTTCCAAGTGCTCGACTTTGAAAAATACAAGGGTAACTCTTGCCCTCAGAGTCATTTGACAATGTACGCTCGGCGGATGTCAGCTTAGACGGAGAATCAGGACCTGCTGATTCATTACTTCCAGGATAGTTTAACCGGTGCCGCACTCAAATGGTACATGGGTTTAAACCATACTACGATCAGTACATTCAGAGATCTTGGTACTGCCTTCGTCCAACAATACAAGTATAATTTGGACATGGCACCCGACAGAGATCAACTCAGATCAATGTCACAAAAGGACAAGGAAACCTTTAAGGAGTATGCTCAAAGGTGGCGTGAAATTGCCGCTCAAATTTGTCCACCTCTTGAGGAAAAAGTGATGACAAAAATCTTCTTAAAGACCTTAAGCTCATTTTACTATGACCGAATGATTGCCAGTGCACCCAGTGATTTCACCGAAATGGTCGGCATGGGTGTACGTCTTGAGGAAGCCGTCTGAGAAGGACGTTTGGTGAAAGACACTGGATCAACGAGCGGTACTAAAAAATACGGTAGTGCTCTCCCTAAGAAAAAAGAGCAAGATATTGGGAATATCTCTCTCGGAAAGCAAAGGCGACGTTATCAGCCAGTAGCAGCAGGAACTCCTGCTATCGGCCCTGCGCCTATTCCTACGTATCAACCTCAGGTTGCGCAGAGCCAACCTGATCAACAAAGGACACAACAGCCTCTTCAGTAGGCTCGTCCTCCATATAACAACAACCGTACAACACGACCATCAGGGTTTGATCCTATACCCATGTTGTACGCAGAGCTGTTTCCGTTACTGCTGGCTAAGGGGCACATCCAGACTAAGTCTCCCCTTTCAGTTCTGGAAAATCCGCCTTTTTGGTTTAAGGTGGATCAGACATGCCCTTATCATCAAGGAGGTTCAGGGCATAACATTGAGACTTGTCTCAATTTCAAATCTGACGTGCAAAAGCTTGTTAGGAGCGGGCTCTTATCTTTCAAAGATACGAACCCTAATGTTCTTACGAACCCGCTGCCTCAACATGAGAAGGCTGCAGTCAATCTGATTGAGAAAGAGACTAATGATGTCTATCAAATTCACGATGTACTCTTGTTGAAGACCAATCTGGTTAAGATGCATTGTAGACAGAGTGGATATGGCCATGTGCCACCTCACAATTATCACCAGTGTGATATCTGCTCTAAAGACAACCAGGGATGTTCTGTAGTGCAAGCAGCTCTACAGGAACAAATGGATCTCGGATGGATCCAAGAGCACCGAGTTCGTGGAGTTAACATGGTTTACACGAATTCCAACGTCATTCAAAACCACGACATCCGTGCGATGAATGTCAACTTGGTGGCGATGCACTCAAGGCAAAGCCAGTATCATAATCTGCTGTGGCACGATTACAGTTCCTGTCTGATTTGCTCGGTAAACAAACAGGGATGCTCTTTCATACAAGAGGCCATCCAGCGTCAGATGGATCTTGGATGGATCCAAGACTACCATGATAGGAACTCCTATCAAATCAATATGGTTCAGATCTTCGATATCCGCGTAATGAATACCAACCTGGTAGAGTTAAATGCTGAGCAGGTCCGACTCGGATTCTTAATATCACATGATTACCAAAGCTGTAAAGCGGGTTGCGAAAACGATCGAGGTTGTACCCTTGTCCAGGAGGCACTTCAGCACTTGTTAAATCACTGGTGGATGTCAATCTATATGGACGAAGATACTGATCAGATTAGTATCAATCACAGGAATCCTACTCGTCGTCAAAGTCAGGATGTCCGATCAATGGAAGATAACCTAGTGAGGTTACATTGCATTCAAAGTGGGCGTGGCCAGGTGCCACCACACAACTATGACAATTGTAGCGTCTGTTCGGAAAGGAACCAAGGGTGTTACCTTGTGAGAGCAGCTCTTCAGGGTCAGGTCGATCACGGAGAAATTCGTCCATATCCAGGTTCAGGACCCATCATTTGGTCGCCGAACTACCTTGCCGAGCAAGTTGAGGATGTTGTCACCATCTCTGGTCGTCACCAGAACAGGGATGTTTTTGCCATCGTCCCTCTATTTGATGAATCTAGAGTTCCCAATCGGGAACGGATCAAGGTTACTTATGATGGTCAGAAAAATCAGAAGGTTCCCATAGTCATCTATCTACCGGGGCCACTACCGTATGAATCAGCTAAGGCAATCCCTTACAAATATGGTGCAACAATAATCGAGAATGGAAAGGAAATTCCATTACCCTCCGTCGTGAATATTGCAGACATCAGTCGTGTAACACGGAGCGGTCGAATCTTCAACTGAGGGGTTGGAGAATCCAACAAAGAAAAGGAACTTCAGGCAGAAATTCCTGATCCGCCAGTCGGTCAATCTAGTAATCCAGACTTTTCAAAAGACAAATATGAGATGCTAAAGCTCATCCAAAGGAGTGAATACAACATTGTTGATCAACTATTACAGACTCCTTCAAAGATCTCAGTATTATCACTGTTACTCAGTTCAGAAGCACACAGAGAGGCTCTACATAAAGTCTTGGAGCAAGCCTTTGTGGAACAGGATGTAACAATCAGACAGTTCGATAGTATTGTCTCTAACATCACTTCCTGCAATAATTTGGGATTTAGTGATGAGGAATTACCTGAAGAGGTTCGTCGTCATAACATGGCGCTCAATATTACAATTAACTGCCAGGATGATGCTTTAGCCAACGTACTGGTAGACACAGGGTCAGCCCTGAATGTTATGCCGAAGTCCACCTTGATGCAATTATCATTCAAGGGCCCTCCGATGAGAGTCAGCGAGGTCATCGTCAAAGCATTCGACGGATCCAGAAAAACAGTTATCGGCGAAGTTGATCTTCCCATAACTATTGGTCCTCACACTTTCCAAATCACTTTCCAGGTCATGGACATCTGGGCAACATACAGTTGTTTATTAGGAAGACCTTGGATACATCAGGCTGGAGCGGTTACTTCAACCCTCCACCAAAAGCTAAAGTTCGTCAAGAACGACCAACTTGTCACGGTTTGTGGGGAATAAGCCTTGCTTGTGAGCAACTTATCATCATCTACTTGTGAGGAACCCGAGGAGGTTATTGGAACTCAGTTCCAAGCACTTTCGGTGAGCAAGGACAATCAGTTCAAAGAAGGAACTTCAATTTCTTCATACAAAGATGCTATCAAAGCGGTCGAGAGTACCGATACGACAGGATGGGGACAGCTTGTCATTCCCATTGACAATAAAACAAAGAAGGGTCTTGGTTTTTCTGCGACCTGTACCCAGACAGCCGCCAACGATGAAAGTCTTCATCCCCTTCAAAACTTCTTCCACAGTGGAGGTTTTCTTCACCCAGTGTCTCAGATAGTTCATGCTATTAATGAGGAAGATCCCTCTGACGCAGATGAAGAGTGGAAGTCCTATCTTAATGAGGATGGTTATATGTCTCAGGAATAGGTGCCTATGCCTTTTTGCTTTCCTACAGAAAGTCCGAGATTTATACCAAGATCAGATGTCGAAATGATTTATAGAGATTGTGATCCGGAAGGATGCCGTGCTCCACCAAATTCATTAGAGGAAGACACTCTGATGAAAGACAACTTTGACCACGGCTACTATGGCCCGATGGATGGCCTGCCAGTGTGGCAGCCTTACCCAGGAAACTTGGGGCAAGAAAGTCAGCCGAGTAATGAAACTCAGCTGAGCATCATTGAACAGAATACCTGTGTCCCCACCATGTCATGGGATCAACACTCAGGTCATTCAGAAACTACTCAACATGAAGATGAATTCGCAACGTTTGCAGGACTAGAATTCATCAACTATGCTTTTCCCGAGGTCAACGTCATCGAGAGAAATGACTCCTCCAGTTCCATAGAAGTGTGGGACACCTTGGGACAACCGAGTGGAAAATTTGACTTTATGGTCAAGTACACCGCTCCCGAAAGCTCTCGTATCAGGCTCGAAGATATCCAGCCAACTGGATGGGGAGATACAGCTGAGAGCACAAATACTATGCAAAATACAACAGAGGAATCCTCCTACGACAATTCTGCTTGGGAGACAGATTCCAATGATCCTGCTCCACCAGAAATCAGCGTCATTTCTGAAGACAAATCAAGGAAGGTGCCAGACTTTGTGATTCACCGAGGAGTTCGCCGCCAATGGGTTACCGCCGAGATTCTGAAGGTCGTTCGTCAGTCAAAGTAATTTCCATCTTTAAACCTTTCACCCTACCCAGGTGAAACGGATATTTTGATAGGGCTCGTTTTCTATAAATTTCCCTCTTCGCTTTGCCCAAAGCGACTGAGTTTTGTTTTATAGGGCTGAAGTTTCAAGATTCGACTTATTCATTAATAAAATAACGTCGTTCTGTAATTTCCGCATTAATTGTTGTTTTCTCTTTTTGCTTTTTCGGGAAAATGGTAATCCTAAAAAACATTCAATGATAAAAACAAGCAGTAAAATAAATACACTGCACACACTTACATTTTCTCTATCTCTTCTAAACACGAATCATCACGTCATGCAGATTGTTTGTTTTATACCCCGTTGAAACATACGATCCGATGCCTTATTCCAATGTTGAGTTCCCGGTATTCGAGGCTGAAGAAGAAAATGACGACCAAATTCCAGAAGAGATCTCCCGACTACTCAGACAAAAGGAAAGGTCCATCGAACCTCACAAAGAACCGTTGGAAACGGTAAACTTGGGTTCAGAGCAAGAGAGAAAAGAAATCAGGATCGGAGCATTACTCAGTCCAACTGCTAAAGAAGGTTTGATAAAGCTTCTCAAAGAATTCCCCGATGTGTTCGCTTGGTCCTATCAGGACATGCCAGGGTTGGATACCAGCATCGTGGAACATCACTTACCGTTGAGATCATAATGTCCGCCAGTAAAGCAAAGGTTGAGACGGACTCACCCGGACATGGCCATCAAAATCAAGGAGGAAGTACAGAAACAGATTGACGCGGGTTTCCTCGCTACATCTGAATATCCTCAATGGTTAGCCAACATCGTACCCGTTCCCAAAAAGGACGGAAAGGTCAGAATGTGTGTTGATTACAGGGATCTAAACAAGGCAAGTCCAAAAGATGACTTTCCTTTACCACACATTGACATGATGGTTGACAGCACAACAAAGTTCAAAGTATTCTCCTTCATGGATGGATTCTCGGGCTATAATCAGATCAAAATGGCGCCGAAAGACATGGAGAAAACTTCGTTCATTACCCCATGGGGTACCTTTTGTTACAAGGTAATGTCGTTCGGTTTGAAGAATGCCGGGGCGACCTATCAAAGGGCCATGACTACTCTGTTTCATGACATGATACACAAAGAAATCGAGGTATATGTCGATGATTTGATTGCAAAATCAAGAACAGAGGATGAGCACGTTGAACATCTGTCAAAATTGTTCGAACGTCTAAGAAAATTCAAGCTCCGCTTGAATCCCAACAAGTGCACCTTCGGTGTCCGTTCGGGGAAACTACTAGGGTTCATCGTCAGCCAGAAAGGAATTGAGGTTGATCCTGACAAGGTCAAGGCCATTCAAGAAATGCCTTCTCCGAAAACTGAAAAACAAGTCAGAGGATTCCTGGGACGTTTGAACTACATCTCCAGATTCATATTCCTTATGACCGCGACGTGTGCGCCGATTTTCAAATTACTCAAAAAGAACCAGGATTGCGTTTGGTCAGAAGATTGCCAAACCGCCTTCGACAGTATCAAGGAATATCTGTTGAATCCTCCGATTCTATCACCTCCAGTGGAAGGAAGACCACTGATCATTTACCTCACAGTCTTAGAGGACTCAATGGGATGTGTACTTGGCCAACAAGACGAAACTAAACGGAAAGAGTCTGCCATTTACTATCTAAGCAAGAAATTCACCGACTGCGAAACTCAGTACACAATGCTTGAGAAAACTTGTTGCGCTTTGGCTTGGGCAGCCAAACGTCTTCGCCAGTACATGATTCGTCATACTACTTGGTTGGTCTCCGAAATGGATCCAATCAAGTACGTTTTCGAAAAACCTGCTCTCACGGGAAGGATTGCCCGTTGGCAGATGTTACTATCAGAATATGACATAGAGTACCATGCTCAGAAAGTCATTAAAGGAAGTATTTTAGCCGATCATTTGGCTCATCAACTGATTGACGATCAAGAATCAATCGGGTTTGACTTCCCAGACGAAGATGTCATGTATCTAAAGATGAAAAATTGCGATGAACCGCTACCCAGTGAAGGGCCAGAACCAGGTTCCCAGTGGGGACTTATCTTTGACGGAGCAGACAATCATTATGGAAATGGAATTGGGGCAATCATTGTTACCCCTCAGGGTTCCCACATTCCTTTCACTGCCAGACTTACGTTCAAATGTACGAACAACGAGGCCGAATACGAAGCATGTATCATGGGTCTCGAAGAAGCGATTGATTTAAGGATCAAAAACTTAGACGTATACGGCGACTCAGCCCTAGTTATCAATCAGATAAAAGGAGATTGGAATACATACCAATCAGGATTAATTCCTTACAAATACTATGCAAGAAGGTTGTTACCCTTCTTCAACAGAGTCGACTTTCATCACATCCCTCGTGATGAGAATCACATGGCTGACGCATTAGCCACTCTCTCTTCCATGATTAGTGTAGGTCGATGGAATGACATACCTAAGATCGACATAATGCGCCTTGAACGGCCCGCTTACATCTTCGCAATTGAAGCAGTCATAGACGACAGACCTTGGTATCACGATATCAAATGCTTCCTTCAGAAATAAGAGTACCCATCTGGGGTACTCAGAAAAGATAGAAAGACCCTCAGAAGATTGGCTGGAAACTTCTTCCTGAGCGGTGACACTCTTTATAAGAGAAATTTTGACATGGTCTTGCTCCGATGCGTCGACAGACCAGAAGCAGACATGCTCATGAAAGAAATTCATGAAGGATCCTTTGGCACTCATGCCAACGGACACACAATGGCGAGAAAAATTCTCAGGGTCGGGTATTATTGGTTGACCATGGAATCCGACTGCTACAAGTACATGAGGAGGTGTCACAAGTGTCAGATATACTCCGACAAAATTCATGTACCGCCATCACATCTCAAAGTTCTTTCTTCCCCGTGGCCTTTTTCCATATGGGGGATCGACGTGATTGGCATGATTGAGCCCAAGGCTTCAAACGGACATCGGTTAATCCTTGTAGCCATTGACTATTTCACCAAGTGGGTCGAAGCAGCGTCATTCGCCAATGTAACCCGACAAGTGGTGGTCCGATTTATCAAAAACAATATCATCTGCCGTTATGGTGTTCCGAGCGAGATCATTACTGATAATGGATCTAACTTGAACAATAAGATGATGAAAGAGTTGTGTGCAGAGTTCAATATCGAACACCATAACTCATCTCCCTACCGACCCAAGATGAACGGAGCGGTAGAAGCGGCTAACAAGAACATCAAAAAGATTGTTCAAAAGATGGTTGTAACCTATAAAGATTGGCACGAAATGCTACCCTTTGCTCTTCATGGTTATCGCACGTCTGTCCGTACTTCAACAGGGGCAACCCCTTTCTCTCTAGTATATGGCATGGAGGCAGTGCTCCCCATAGAAGTAGAGATCCCATCAATTCGGGTATTGATGGAAGCGAAGCTCACCAAAGCTGAATGGTGTCAAAGTCGACACGACGACCTGAACCTGATCGAAGAGAAGCGAATCACGGCACTATGCCACGGTCAGTTGTACCAACAGAGAATGAAGAGGGCGTTCGACAAAAAGGTCCGACCTCGCATCTTCAGAAAAGGAGAGCTTGTGCTCAAGAAGATACAATCATTTCTCACTGATTCCCGGGGCAAATGGACCCCAAATTATGATGGCCCCTATGTGGTCACGAAAGCTTTCTCAGGCGGCGCCTTGAGACTTGCAACCATGGACGGAGAAGAATTTGCCTACCCCACGAATGTTGATGTAGTCAAGAAATACTTCGCCTAAAACTAAAAAAAAAAAAAAAAAACGTCTCGGTGGATTGAAAATCCGAAAGGGCGGTCCAGGAAAAAGTTAGAGACATGAAAAGAATCATCCCGATGGATTGGAAATCTCATAGTACAATCCAGGCAAAAGTTAGGGATAATGGCAAGTAACTATGTTCAATAGAGGCAAGTCCCTCAGCAGCAGTTGCATCATCATCCGTCAGGAAAACTCCAATCAAGGTCATCTTCGACAGAAGCTCAGGATGTCCCGAATTTAAAGTTGGTAGAAGGATAGTGGTCGTTATGTTTCAACGTAGCCCTTTTCCCTGTAAATTACCATTTTCTAACTTTGTATATACTCTTTGGAATCACGCGTTTGGCTGATCTCCATCTTATCAATAAAATTTGAGCCCTTGTGCTTTTGTTTGTAATTCTTATTTGTTTTAGCTTTACATAACGACGTTGTTTAACTTAATCAGCGACTCTTGAAATAAAACAAAATGAATTTACTTGTTAAAACTTTTTCTGCTTTTAAATTAAAGATGGCATTTCTTTTGACTGTTGAACATCAGAAGAACATCGATCGCTTCTCCAGAAGTAAGCGAACTTCGAAGTGCAGAATCAAAGTACTCCTTCTAAGCCAGTGCGCCTGAATGAAGGATCAACTGTATCAGATGCGGTTTTCCCGTCTGATACCTTCGGCCGAGTTCTCATCTCCTAAGCCCGATCAACATAGCTCCCAACGGGACTATCTCTCCTAAGCAAGGTGGAATTGCTATTTTGAACCAACGGTACTTCTTCGCCCCGCGATGGCCGAGTATTCAGTCGTGTTCATCTTTTACTCTATATGCCGCGTCTGTTTTGTCAGTATATACATACATACATTATGCATTTTTTATTTGCATTCACATTTCATATTGCATCACTATCACTCTAGTCGGTCTTGTCCCCTAGTGGTAGAAGTCCTCTCAATCGAGTTGTCAGTTCTTGCCTCGTCAGGAAATACTGTGTCTGAACAACCTCGCTTCCAGTTTAATTCTGGAAAGAAGTTGGTCCTTGACCACTTTGATAACTTGAACCTCTGAAAAGCCAGAGAAAACTTTCAATAAACATCACTCTTCGCCATTGAAGATGATATCCTTGCTTTCCCGGATTAAGGAAAATCCACAGAGAAAGCCTCGTGATCAGAGATTCGGAAGCACGCCAGTTTTGCTCCGAAAAACCACTGATGAGAAGGTCATTGGCACCTCAAAATTGGACCCCATCATATGGCGTTTCTCCGGGAAGATCCCGAGAAAAGTATGATGAAAGATCCCAAATGAAAACAGTCTCTCAAGAGACTTGCTTTCCCCAGTAGAATCGACAAATGGCGTCTCCAAAACAGAGAAGTTTGTGCAACTCTACAACTCAGATGTTGGGTTCCCCAGCAAGTCTGACATCAAACCTTTTTCCGTCAAATGGTATCTCCCCAGGAAAATTCGGCGAGAAGTTTGAAGGAAAACCGCTACACATAGCGTCCCTTGTCAATAAAGTTTATTGACAAAAGAAACTAAGACCAGTTCCTTGGTAGGAAACTAGGATCGAGGGGAAGTTTACCTTTTCTAAGCATCATTGCTTAGCTAAAGAAGATGAATGCGTAAGCTACCATTCATAACCACCATCAAAATTTCGGGTATTCCGATATTTAATCCTCTTGCACCCCGAATGCCCGAATCCCTTCGTCATTCACACCTTCTGGTCCAAGAAGATTAAATAGGGGCATCTGTAATACCCCAAATTTTGACCACTTATATTTCCCATCATTGTGAAAATCATCATCACAATATGGATGTACCTTTATGCTTCATTAGTCTCCCCAAGGATGGGTGAGCATCCACTACAATCAAAATTAGGGTTTCAAGCCCTCTCTGAGTGCTTAGACAAAGGATCAATCAAGAAATGACATGATCTTCAACTTGTCTAATCTCTTAAACATCCACAATGGATCAAAAAGGACTCCCACTTCAAGGATTAAGCACAAGGCTGCTCCCTTCTAGGTGGATCAAGTCTCAAGATCGATAGTGTCACCAAATTAGGGTTTTGGTCGACCAGGGCCTCCAGATGGAAATTTTCATCTGGGCACAAGGCAATGATCCAAAACATAACCTAATATAATTCATGGAACCTCATGAACCCATGCATCAAGTCAATTTTGCCTCAGGGGATGCATTCATCAAAAATCAGGAATTAGGGTTTCTTGACCTAATTCACCCCTAAGTTGACTTTTGGGACAAACCATGAGCCAAGACCTCAAGAGATGATTTGAGGGTCTCTAAATATACCATATTGATCCATTTGGAACAATGGATTGATCCAAGAAGTTTGAGCAACAAGTCTCAATTCCATCTGCACCACAATTAGGGTTTTAAGGGAAAAGTCAACTGTAACTTTGACTTTTGACCAGGACATGCTCCCAAACCCTAATACATGATTGAATATACCCTATGACACCCATGGAACATGCCCATCAAGTTTGATTTAGGTCAAGGACATGATTTCCTGAAGAATTGCACAGTTTGGAATTCATCTGATAAAAAGTCAACTGTGCACAAAAGTCAACTTTGACTTTTTGAGATTTTTCACCAAAATGGATTTTTAACCCTAAAATGATGTTAATGTATGGTTTGAATCATCATTCATCAAGAAAAATCAAGAAAAGTGAGGTAACTTGTAAAAGGGGTAACCATAAAACTTAGAAATTTTTCTAAGTTAAAAAATAAAGTGGCAAAGGTACCAACTTTGGAGGACCATAACTCCTAAACCACAAGGCCATTTTTTCTCATCCAAAGGTGGATTTGTAGCACTCATTATCACCTACAAAAACTTCAACTACAAGTCATTCCAATTCATTAAGGATTTTGAGTTATGGAGTGATCAAAGTGGCTGAAAAGTGAAAAAGTCACTTTTTCCAACACTTAGTGAAATTTTCACTAAGTCAGATTCTGCCTCACTTTTTGCCAAATGTAGGGGGATTTTTCACTTGGAATAAAAAGAGATCAAAACCAAACTTGTTCAAATAGTTGTTGTATCATGTAAGAGCTTTCCAAAATGGTCAAGAACATTGCCAAATTCAACCTACACCATGAGATACAACATTGCCAAGTTGCCTTGCTGAAATCTGTCAAGGCAAGGCAGAATTTGCAACTTTGGTCGATTTGCCAAAATCAGCCAAATTCAATTGCTCCTATCCACTTGGACACCTCAGAGGATTGAATCTAAAGGGGACAATCACTGAGCCAAACCTCCAAAGTCCATGGAACAAGAAATAACATGTTGAACCTAGAATGGCCAAAACAGGGACAAGACTTCAAATTTGGAATGAGGCATTCAATGGAACCATCAAGGTGGCATGGACTGAGCCATTCTCATCTGAAATCAGTCAAGACTTATCCAAGACCAAGGGGACCATAGCTCTGTGCCCTAACCTCTAGTCAAAGGCTAGAGGAGACTTGCATTTCTATTGGCCAACATTGAGGAAACACCTGCTGCAGTTGCCATTCACTGTGGATCCCAAAACAAACTTGCTCTACTATAAATAGAGCTCAATTGTGGTCAGTTTGAGTACACCAAAGCCATCAAACAGATGCTTTCCTCAAAATCTCTTCTTTCACTCCAATTTTGCCTTCTAAGGCAAGTCACTATCGGGTTTTGAGTTTGAGAGCAATTCCAATCAAACCAATCACTCACACACCTCACATACATCATATATGAGCTGATCAAACACTTAGATTACTTCTGAAACATCAATTTCACAAAATCACCAGCTGGTTGCTCAAGGTTTTAACCAAAGTGCAGCTGAGGTACCACAAAATGATCCAGCCAATTTCAATCAAGTCCAACCATCCAAACACAATCCATAGGGTGTAGGGAAGCTGTTCAGATCATCACCACTCATCTGTAACACCTCCAAATCAAAAATCACTTTGAACTTGCTGTCACGACTTGGAGGTAAGCACATACTTGGTCATCTCTCGATCTATGCATATTTCCTCGCACAATAATTTGGCCATATGTTCATAATCATGCATGGAATGTTTTCCCTCAATTAATTGCATTGTTTGAATCGTGTATCAAAAATCCTAGCCTTCATGCAGAAATTAGGGTTCTTGAGGTTTCTTCGTGATTTCTTGTTGTATGTTTAATTTAAATGAAATTAAAGTACATAGACATGATCGTGAGGTTGAGACGAGCATAATGATATGTGGATTGCATGATATGATTACGTATTCATGGAGATTGGATAGAAAATGCAAATCTGAGAAACCAAGAACACGCGCGTGTTCTTCAGCTGTTCTTGGCGCCATTTTTGAATAATTCAAATATTTGAATTTTGTGATTTTGTTTAATTGATTCAAAAATTAATTTCTCTCTGAGTTTTAATGATTTTGAGTTGATTCTTTTTTTAATAATTCACAAAAATGTCAAAATATTTTATTTTCACAAAAAATCCCAAAAATATTATTTATTTCATATAATTGATATTTTTGCAAAGAATTAATATTTTATTTGTTTTTGGCATTTTAAATATTTTTTCCACATTGATTTTGCACCTTTTAATGCTTTCTAATTATTTTGTAGGTCAATACTTAATTTTTGAAGCATTAATCCAAGATCACAATTTGTTTTCCATGTGTTAAACAATTTTTTGATCATTTTAATTGAATTTTTATTCAATTAAATACATTTTGAAAACAAATTAGGGTTTTGGATTAATTCAACCCTCATAAATCATTTTCAAAACTCTTTGGGCCTCTTGAGAGAGTGTAAGACCCATCCCCCCTTGTACAAAAACTTTTTGGGCCTCACTCATTGTATAAGTCCCTCTGTACAAGTAAACGGCGCGATCGTCGCCCGTTTAAAAATAAAACTCATCTGGGCCTCTCCTTGAGCTATAAGACCCATTCAAAACACTTTGGGCCTCTATTAGAGTGTAAGACCCAATCCCCCTTTTAACCAAAACATTTTGGGCCTCACTTATTGTATAAGTCCCTCCGCGTTAAAAGAAAACCTCGGCGCGATCGCCATTTTTAAACGAAAAATCATTTGGGCCTACCCTCGTGTTATAAGCCCCACTCTTTTTCCTTTAAACCTTTTTGGGCCTCTTGAGAGAGTGTAAGACCCATCCCTTTGTACAAAAAACCTTTTTGGGCCCCAGTCACTTGTATAAGTCCCTCTGTACAAATTCAAACAGTGCGCTCACTGATAAAACATTGGGCCTCTCCTTGAGCTGTAAGCCCCAAATCTTTCTTTTTCAAAGCACTTTCTCCTTTGATTTTGAATATACTGTTGTTTTCAATCTTTCTTTGTTGAACAACTAACCAAACAGCATGGAAGCACTACAACCGAGTAAGTGGTTATCGCTTTCGTCTACTGCTTTCATATTATAAACTGTATTGTGGGGCTGCTCACTGTAAGTCTCCTTTCATAAACTCATATCTACTGTGTAATAATAGTATAGATATTTTGAGTTTCCCCGGCAACTACGTCTAGAACTAGGTGACACCGTTTCATTTATTCGTAGAAATAGACGCCTAGATCCTCAATAGGAGCACCAGATACAGTCTTCTCTTCGGCTGTCCTCCTTAGGAATCGTCAAGAATCTCTACTCCCCGAGATGAATGTATTCTCCGTGAATGGCATCTTTGAGTTTCTTCCAAATTCTCGAACTTTCCTGACTTGATCTATTCCTTGTGGATAGCTTGCCTTGAATGTCTCGGGGTTTGGGTACCCACTACGGTCATAATCTTGGACCTTAACTAAGGAACCCTCTTCAAAAGCTAAAAGTCGCTGGATAGTAAACCTCGCACATTTACCAGTGGTTTTTATCTTTAAAAGAGTTATCTCTCCTAATGGAAAGGAGATGATAGACCCACGGGCTTCTTAAAAGCATCGGCCTCCTCTTGGGCATTATTCAAGGACACTACGGCTTCTTAGAAGTATTCACAGCCTCCTCTTAGGCTTCGTATAATGATCTCTTCCTCCGAGAATGATAGCCTCCTCTTGGGCTTCGTACAAGGACCCGTCGGCTTCTTAAAAGTTTCCAGCCTCCTCTTGGGCTTCGTACAAATTATCCCGACGACCTCCTAGAGGTATAGGAACAGAACCTAGTCATCTGCATAGAACAGTCCTTTCATAGAGTCTACTACTGTTTCTCAAAGCATAGTACAAAAGATAAAACTCTAGACACGGACAGTCTAACTGCCTTGAGTCTTAAAAGACATTCTCAAGCGACCCCTTCAAAAATAGGAAGGAAACCCGCAGACTCGGACAGTCTCGACACCCTTTGGATTTCCCGTTTCCTCAAAGAGAAGGAAATATCCCTGATCCTCAAATCAAATCCCTGTGTACAGTGTTATTCATATAAGAACTGATTTTCTCTTTTAAAAATCAGTATATTGGATCTGTCACTCAACTGAAATAGTTACAATAGCCTCCATCTCGGGCTTCGTACGAGATACCAAAATTATCCCTGGCGGAGTCAAAACAACCTTTTCGCCTCTCTCTCGGGCTTCGTACGAGACACATAAGAGACTCCCCCGTAGAGTCAATTACCCCTTTCGCCTCCATCCCGGGCTTCATACGAGATACAAAATCACTCTCTTGTTGAGTATAAAATATTCTCCTGTTGAGTCAACCCTTTTAGCCTCTCTCTCGGGCTTTGTACGAGACACAAAATAGCCTCCTCTTAGGCTTTGTATAATGATTTTCCTAGCGAAAATTAGCCTCCTCTTAGGCTTCGTATAAGAAAACCACTGGCTAATCCAATTAACCTTTTAGCATCAAAGTTGTGCCTCGTTCACAGTACACAAACATCAACAACTTTTTCCCCCATCTAATCGTTGTAAGCGGCAAGCCTCTGGATCATCTATATCCACGCCACTGTCCCTCTTTTAGCATGAGAAATTACTAAGGAAAGATGGCATTGCTCTACACTGAGTTAAAGTCTTCTCCTTCAGGTTAAAACCCTTTCTTCGGAAATTATGGCATTGCTCGGATCCGCGTATCCCAGTTAAAGTAATTCTCCTTCTCCCTTCTTTAGAGATGACAAATTCTCTCTAAAGTCGAGGTCTTTCAGCTTCATGTCTTGGGCTTTGAACAAGACACAAATAGACCTTCAGCTTCACATCTTGGACTTTGAACAAGATACAAATCACCTTGTTCTTCACGTCTTGGGCTTTGAACAAGACACCAAAAACACCCATTTCCTCCCATAGAATAGGAGGAACTACGAACGCTCTGATTTCCCTGTTTCGGTAAACGGGAATACGTAGGCATAAGATCGAAAGAAAAGATCTTAGCGAGCGCAATCAACAAAAAACCCAAATCTCATATCTCCATCAATCAAAAGCAGTAATTCAAAAGCATCAGTCCTAACATCCTAATCCTTGTTCCCCGCTAGAAAGTCCTAGAAAGAAAGAAAACCGTATTGGCGAAAATACAAATAACCAGTACAAAGGCCCCCCACATTGATAGCATCCATAACCTAACAGACCGCTGTTTAAACTCAGTATGCAAGCAGGGTTAATTGGAGACATCTATTTCCCTTCCTTATTCAGCTCACAATAGGATAAAAAATGAATCGACCTATAGTCAAAGCTCAAACCGCAGAGAGCGACCAGCGCTTAAGAACCGCGTCCAAAATCGCTCGCTACACCTGCCCAACATAACAGCTAGTTTGGGTAGTTACCTATTCTTTGGGGAAAACGGTTATTTCGTCCTGAAAATAGGACCGTTGGCCACGCGCTGGGGGCTCTACATAAACCCTCTCGTTTGAGAGGGTCAGGTATCCAATATTCACCCTAAGAATTCATACTTTTTACTTGCCCCTTTTCTCTGACCCTTTCTTACTTGAGCGTCGGAGTACCTTGCAGGTACACCCCCCTCCTCTCCATACGACCAGCATCCCTGACACACTTGGCGGCCCGATTCTACAGGATCTGATCCAGCCTTCACGATCAGTGGCGTCGTCTGTGGGAACTTTTTTCTCCCCATCTTTCTTTCCTCAGAAACCGAAGATCAAAATAATTCTCAAATATCATCACGATCATGGCCTCCCAAGATCGCACCAAGGATGCTCTCCAAACCACTATCCTCCCCGTCAACAAATCTGACGTTGACGGCCAGTCATCTCTCCTTCGAGATACCTGTTTCCTCAGGGACGGAGCCACTTCTTCTCCTTCCCCTACCCCTGCTGATCGCAACAACGATCAACCTTCACTTAACATCCAGCCCGTTCCTGTTCCGCCCAATGCCGACCCGGCCGTGGCAGCCCTCCTAGAGGCGATCAACAAAACTAACACCCTGATCCTGCAGCAGAACGAGAGGATCGGGGCCCTAGAAGAGTCTCACCATCCAAGATCCCCTCCTACGCAGAGGAACTAGCAACGATCAAGAAGCCCGCAGCCATGGAGATAAATCGACCGAAGACTGTGCCAAGTGTCTGATCCTCGCGTAGCCCAAAAGCGCGACCAGATCTCCCCGCGTGACCAGCACGCTCATGACCACAAAAGGACTCGAAGGAACGAGGAATCTCCTTCGATCAAGTCCAAAGGACGGGCCCACTCACCTTCTCCTCAAAGGAACCTCTCACCTTCTCCTCGAAGGAACCGCTCACCTTCTCCTCGAAGGAACCGCTCACCTTCTCCGCGAAGGAACCGCCGACGCGAGCATCCCATTCGGTCCCCATCATACACCAGTTCTAGCAGCGACGACGAGCCTCGCGGCCCGTTGTCCCAGGAGATCTTGGCTACCCGCCTCCCAAAAGGCTTAGAGAAACCCCCGTTGCTTGGCACGTACGAAGGGACCACTGACCTAGACGAGCACATCGAAAACATCGATGCGCTATTAGACTACCGCGACGTACGGGGCACCATCAAGTGCATATTGTTCCTGACCACGCTCCGAAAGGGGGCGATGACATGGTATAAGAAACTGCCCGAGGAGTCCATTACCTCGTGGAGACAGCTGGGCAGGATGTTCTCGCGGCACTTCACAGCATCTCGCCGCCACCCCAAAACTGAGGCCTCTCTTGGAGGCATAATCCAGGGGAAAGACGAACCTCTTCGCGCATACATCGAGAGGCTCAACAAGGAAGCAGTGCAGGTCCCGACGATGGATAAAATGAAGAAGTTCCTGCTCGAACAAGGGGTCCGCCCGGACTCCAAGTTCTCTAAAGCCATTAGCCTCGCACCACCGAGGAACTTAGACGCCCTCCTCCTCAAAGCCCAATCTCATATTCAGTACGAAGAGAAGATTGCGGCCTGCAACGTGCGAGCATCACGCCGCCAGGAGAACGTTCGGGCCTCTAAAGGAGAAGAAGCACTACAAGAAAATTGGCAAATTGCGACAGTTCATTTTGGCAGATTACGACGGTTAGAACTGTCGCAATTTGTAAGTTACGACGGTTTTAGTTCTGTCGCGGAAATGTGCGTCGCGAGGCCGTATTGCGACGATTGTGAAAACTGTCGTATAAACCATCGTTATTTTCACGACGGGTAGCTAACTGTCGTAATCTTCATATTGTGGCAGTTTGAACCGCTGCAAGTTGCAAATATTTAAAAAAAGGCTAAAATACAGTTTTGGTCCCCCTGTTTGGCAAAATTCACGGTTTTGGTCCCCCCATTTTATTTTTTAACAGTTTTGGTCCCCCACTCCAATTTTGGCCCAAAAAAATTATGAACAGTAACTGATCCGTACATGAACAGAACATGTCCGTACATGAACAGTACACATCCGTACATGAACAGTACATGAACAGTGAGGGTGGGGGACCAAAATTGTTAAAAAATAAAATGGGGGACCAAAACCGTGAATTTTGCCAAACAGGGGGACCAAAAGTGTATTTTAGCCTTAAAAAAAAATCAAAGGTATATTGTGGCGGTTTGAAGCGCCGCAAGTTGCAAATATTTTACCAAAAAAAAAATCTGCAGGATTCAGAATACAGCTATTAACAGAATCTCACCTACTAAAATCTTCTATAGTGATTAACACTTAAAATAAGATGCTTAGGTAGTTCATTAAAATAAATAAAATTCAATAAAACTAATCAATGATGGATTTAAACATTGACTTTTATTGATTAAACCAATCAACAAGTTCATACACATTGATAGTGTTATAGTAGATGAAACTTAAGCTACCAAATATTGGCTAAAAGAGCTGTTAACAATTTAAATATAGCAGAGGAATTCTTAGTTTTCATTACATCAACACACGCAGGGAAACTAAATTCCTCGGAAAGTACATTACTAGTGGATAACATTAGAAAGAACCAGAAACATTTATTTACCTCTCCTCTCTGCCATCAAGTAATAACAGTAACACAAGAACTAGTAACGCAAGAGGCCAGAAACGGTAACTAAACTAGTAAACCAAACAATAACATTACATTTGAAGCTCGCCATTGTAACATTCAGTAAACCAAACTAGTAAACCAAACTTCAATAACTAGTAACATTACATTTGAAGCTCGGCATTGTAAAATTCAGGCAATACATGCCAATGCACTAACATTAAATTCAGAAGTATTACCTTTTTTGCCTTGACATTTTTTATTTTCCTTGGAGGGAGAATGTCCCAATCTGTGTACATGCTTCCAGAATCTCTTTCTCGATTATCGACAAGGACATTATAAGAGGCATTCGGCCTTAGAATAAACGTATAAAAATGAGTTAATTTGTCTATTTTAAAAATGAGTTAATTTGTATAAAAATGAGTTAACCGTCTATAAACAACAACAGCATGAAAGTTATAAGAACTTATTTGTAAGTGAAAACCACATCAAGAAGATTTCATAAACTATAAATCAATCAAAATTCTGCAGAATTTAACAGAAAGTTTTCTTATGGACAATGTTTTCATAACTCAGTCAATACAATTAGAATCTTGATGGTTAAAAACAAAGGTTGAATAATGAGTATTCAATGAGGAATAACCTCAGAAAATAATGAATCATCAAGGATTCAGCTACCATTATGTACAACTACCCTGCTTAGTGGATTAAAGCTTGGTGCTAGACTTTATTTCAGTAATACTAGTACCAAAATAAAGAATGAGTTCTGAGTTTAATTTGCATTACCGATGATATGCAGCTTGGAACGGGTGCACTCTTATCCTTTCTTAACTCCAGTGACTCCAAGAAGTTGTCTATATCCACTTCTTCCGTGGAAGGACTTGCTGCCAGAAAAGGCTAAATGATTAAAACCTGCTTACATTAAAAGCAGGTACAACAGTGATTATGCTAGCAGTCATCTAATTGTACCATTAACACTTCGCTCAAGCATTATACAACCATCTTTTCCCAAAGTCACAGCCACAAATTTTACATTGGGCAGCCTTAAAAGGATAGAAACAAGTGCTTGTGGAACAGTTGATGCCTCTGTCCATGCCTGTAAGCAAAGAAAGGTCATATTCTGTGTATTTTATAATGCTTAAAAGGAACACAAACCCACAAAGCAGAGTAAAACAATCCAAAAAATGAATAGACAAGTATTTATATAAAATTTAAAGCGTTAAAGCAGTCAGAAAAGATAAATGATATGTACAATTGGTATCATTAAAGGAATATTTATTTCCCACAACAAAAGAATATACCTTATAGATAATTGAAATAACATATGTACAACTGAACACATAATTTTGGGGACACAGTTCTTTTGATGCTAAGACACTCAAGACAGCTTATATATTTTTCTCAATAAATAGTAGAACGTAAAGGTAGACTGTTTAAATCAATTAAACATTTCTGCACATGTAAACGAGGTTTGTAAGAGAACCATAGTATTTTATATTTTATTATTTTTTACAGATAACACTTTCATAGAAAACAATGTAATCACCTTTGGAAACTTCGCTGAACATACAACATAATCAGCTAATTTCAGGAGATCATCCAACCCTTCCCTTGGTCTTTCTGCGTCAATTAAGATGGGTATATTCTTCCTAGCTGCTTGCGCTGGAAAAATACAAGATTTTGCTTACTTCTCTCTGTGAAGCTCCCTTCTCCCTTTCCCAACCTCATTTACGAGCAAAAGAAAATAACTGAAAAGTTGTAATAGACACCAAGTGTATATTTGGATAATAGATTAAAGAAGGGAATGTATTTTTTATTTTATAATAACTATTACTAACATACCCTGTTTGAATAAGTATAGATGAATGCGATTATGAAGAATTAAGATCTTGTTAAGGCTCATTTTGTTATTTCCTCTTTCTCGTGCAAAGCCCTGAGTCAATGAAGGGATGAGTTAAAGGTACTTAACAAAATAAATAAAAATGCTATGAATTGAAATGGTAATTATAAATAATTATAAAGTTTGAATCTCAAGTATAACCAATTCATTTGATAGGTCATATGCCTCCTGACCAAGCGTTGAGAGCACAACAGGCTTCCCAGCCATATTACACTTGTAAAGGGCAGACTTTTGGAAGTAAAATACCTGTAAAAGCAAATGAATCAAGATTCACACCTTGTCATACTGGGAAGAAATAACTCGCAGCACCATATAAACAAAAAAAACTGTGTATGAAGAAAACTAAAAGTTATATTTCTTGTTCATAACACCATCCAACATTACATGATAATCATAATTCAATATGCCTGGCCATACAAAGAAAAGCCAAGACTGCATGCTCATTTCATCATACACACGCCAATGCAGCCAAATAACATAGAAAAAAACACAAGGCAGCCAATGCAGTTCAAACATCAAAATAACATACTTAGTTCATACATAACACATCCTAACCATCCAGCCATCACTTCTTTTTGCCACCAATCCATATAACCTACATTCAGCTACACATCAGTTAACTAAGATGTCGTGTTACACTTGTGCCATGCTAAAAGTTCAAGCCAAAACTCCATAACAGTTTCATTCCAAGACAAACTTCCATTCATGTGGCAGACTATTCAAAGCATGAACCAATACAACAACATCACGTAGCAACTAGTCCATAATTCACTAACCTTCAAACTGAATTACACAAAACTGCAAAAATGATTCAGTAACTAACTTTAGCTCATTTCAACTATTTCATTCTAATTCACTATCACAATTAAACTAGCCAATTCCACTAACTTCGTAGAATTTTGTTTGAAAAACTATACTAACTGTTTCACTAAACATGCCCAAGCATTCAACTTTTTTAACTGAACTCAATAACTAGATTTCAATTCAACACTAATTCACTAACATTTTCTAAACAGTTCACAAGATAATCATAACTAACATTCCAAAACTAATTCATTAACCATTAACACTAATCTAACATTCTAACAATTTAAGCTAACCTACACTAAACTTCCAATTCAATCCACCTATAACAGTCCCAAAGTCTAACATAATTCACTAACTTTTTCTTAACTTCAAACTGATTCTAATTGTCACATAACTCTAAACTGACATCAAATTCAACATCTAACTAACATTAACAGTTCAACATATGTTCATAACACTACTAACCAATTTTAATAGCTAAATATTTGGTTATCATATATTAGCAAAAATCCAAAATTATACCAATTTTTCCACTTTTTCCGGTTTCTTTCTCCTTGACAAACCCTCGGAAATCCATTCAAAAATGCAATAAGAAAAAATATACATAAATGATCAAAATAAGCATCACAACATTTCAAAAATATAATGTAAAGTATTCAAACCCTATCAATAAAAACTAACGAGTCTTAGAAGCATAACCAAAATTACCATTGAATTGGAATTGTTCACGAAAAAAGGGAAATGTAATTGTTCACAAAACTACCATTGAAATGCCTTCCTGGTAACCGCCGACGGTGTAAGTAAATTAAAATGGAATAGTCAATTAAACTACTTTCAGATGCATCAGTAAACTTGAAAACTACCTAATCTGTGATTCCACTACTTAAGATTTGAATTGCTGCAATAAACCAAGAAAAATACTTTTCCTTTTCTATTGTTGATTTTCATCTGACTTCATACATGCCGTAAGCTTCTCATCCAATCTCCGTTTGGCTTCTATTGCTGATCCTCCCAGTTTCTCATCCATCAAGGACTGTTTCTGCTTTAACATGTTTTTTCCTGTTAACAATGGATTTATCTCCATTAACACGTGTAGATGATGAAATGGAACTGAAATATATAAAGAGAATACAAACCGGTAAAGAAGGTTTTGATGAGGAAGAAGTAGATTGAAGGTTTCTTGTGTATAAACAGAATGAGCGTCTTGTTGCAACCGTCTTTTTCTAACACGTTCAACTCCTGGAAGCATTTTTTTAGTTCTGTTCAGACCTAAACACTTTCAATTTACTTCAACTTGGTAAATATGACATGAAATTCCGCCTTCGGAATCGTAACAGCGTCGTTAGAATCAGAAGATGCGCTAAGGAATCAGAAATGAAAAACATGTGACAAAATTAGGATAATGGAGATAATGATTAGGAAAATGGAAATTAAGGTTTTGATAGACTAACTTGTGAGCTTTGGTTCTAATTAAGGTCAAAGACTTTGTTTTCATCTCCCTCGTTTGCGTGTAATAGAAAATTGGATTTAGCTCTTTGATTTTGGATAGATGGCGGGTAATGATAGGGACGACAGGTGGGAACCGGCGCAGCTTATAGAAAAACCTAATTCCTTTTTGTCTTTGGATTGGCGGCGGGTAAGAAACCGTCGCGGCATAGGTAAAATGGTGGTTGATGCTACCAACCATCGCGTTCTTTTAAACTTCTTCACAAAATACAAAGGCGGTTGCCCAAAACCGCCGTACCAACCGTCGCGACCGGAGTAAGACGGCGGTCATCATGTAACCGTCGCAATCTATGTGTCGTAAAACCTATTTTTTCTTGTAGTGAAGCCTCGACATCTCGTCGGGGTGAACGGAGGCACGAGGACCGTCCGAGGGACTCCCGCGACAGCAAGGGATCCTCCTGGCGCTTCCATGACTACACTCCCCTGACCGTTTCTAGGGAAAAGATTTTGTCCGAATGTGCCAATTCGGAGTTCAAACAGGCTGGGGTTCGCTTCCCCAAACAACTTCCGAACAGACCAAACGTGGACAAATCAAAATACTACCGTTTCCACAAAAGTCACGGCCATACTATGGAGGACTGCATCCATCTGAAGGATGCCATTAAGATACTGATCAGAGACGGCCACCTGAAGCAGTTCGCGAAGAAGAAGGACACTCCTTGGCAGGACGCCCAGGAGTTCAAGAAGGTTGAGGAGGAGGTACCCTCCTCGGAAGACGCCAATGTACAGGTCACTATGTCCATATCGTGACCAGAGGACTTCAACATCCTGGACGGGCTCACCGCCCCTGCATATTTCGCGGTCCACAGTCCGTGGGAGACATTTCCCTCCGTCATGGTCATCTCTGGCGGGGGTTTCAACAAAGTCACTGTGGGCTCCGTAAAACGGAAGTTCAAACACATGATAAACACAAGTTCCAACAAAGTGACCACGCTTGATCGGGCACAGAAGGGCTCCGTCCCCATCTCCTTCTACCGGGAGGAAGTCCTCGCCGGCTCCCCGAACTCAAGCATACCCTTGCTCGTTAGAGCCCAGATGGCGAACTTCGACGTTCGCAGAATACTCGTCGACCAGGGTAGCTCGGTCGACATCATGTACTCCAAGCTGTTTTCAACACTTCGGTTGGACGAATCACACCTTACCCCCTACGTAGGGTCCGATTTGCAGGGATTCAACGGGTCTGTGACCAAACCGTGGGGATACGTCGAGCTGATCGTGACCTTCGGATCAGCTAAGAAGGCCAGATCCATCAAGGTGAAATTTCTGGTGATCGATTGCCCGTCGCTTTACCAATGCATTTTCGGAAGGCCAACTCTGGCCGAGTTGGTAGCAGTGCCCTCAACCGTCCACTTGAAGATGAAGTATTACACTTTGAGAGGGATGGTCACCATCCTCCACGGCGATATAGAAGCTTCCCGACGGTGTTTCGAAGCAGCTACAAAGGGACTCAACGCCATTGCGCCCAAGCCAACGGTGTCGAGCAAGCCAGCACTGCCAGGCAGCTCCGAAGAAGCCAAGCCTCTGCCCTAGGTCGACTCTATCGACCTCGACAATCGCTTCCCCGAGGACCAACAGGAGGAACGAGCAGCTTCAACCGGCCCGTCCACGTCATCCAGCAGCAGCTCCCATCCGATGCGCCTAATCTCGGATGGCAACTTCGAGATAGTTCTGTTCGGCGAAGACCCCCAACGGGGAGTGAATATCGGAGCAAAGCAGCTCAAAGCATGCCTCCAAGAGAATGCCGACCTCTTCGCGTGGAGCGCAGCGGAGATGCCCGGTTTGGATCCGTCCACCACCTGTCACCAGCTGACAAATGACCCGGCCATCAAGGCCGTAGCACAACGTAGGAAAAAGCAGTCTCCGGAGAAAATGGAGGCTGCTGAAAAGGCTGTAAAGGACCTCCTCGAGGCCAAATTTATTTCGAAAGCCAAGTACACAACTTGGCTATCCAACGTTGTATTAGTTAAAAAATCTAATGGAAAATGGCGCATGTGCATTGATTATACCGATCTCAATAAGGCATGCCCGAAGGATGCCTACCCCCTCCCCAATATTGATAAACTTGTTGATAATTCTGATGTTTTAAACTTTTATTGTTCATGGACGCCTACTCGGGCTACAATCAAATCCCAATGGCAATGTCCGACAAAAAATATATGGCCTTCATGACCGAATCAGGCAACTATTACTACAACGTAATGCCCTTCGGCCTGAAGAACGCCAGAGCAACGTACCAACGAATTATGAACAAAGTGTTTCGGGGAGAAATAGGCGACATGCTCGAAGTCTACATGGACGACATGATCGTAAAATCCCACGAGGAATCCGATCATACTGCCCATTTGAGAAAGGTCTTCGAACAGGCCAGGAAATACAAAATGCATTTTAATCCAGAGAAGTGCACGTTCGGTGTCCGAGCAGGCAAATTCCTCGGCTTCTACCTAACGGAACGAGGAATCAAGGCCAATCCTGAAAAATGCCGGGCATTCTCCGAATTTACGCCCAAGTCCAAAAAATCCATCCAGTCCCTCAACGGGATGCTCACGTCACTATCTCGTTTCGTAGCCAAGTCCGCCCAACACGCCCTACCATTCTTCAAACTCCTCCGCAAAGAGGCAGCATTCGAATGGACCGAGGAGTAAGATAAGGCCCTTTTCCATCTGAAACGAGCACTCTCAGAGCCACAGGTCCTCTCTCGCCCGGACAATGGCGAAACATTGTACCTATACCTGGCCGTAGCAACCGAAGCAGTGAGTGCCGCTCTCATCCGCGAGACATCTGATGGGTAGAAGCCCATATATTTCATGAGCAAAGCACTGAAAGAACCAAAGTTACGATACCAGTAGATAGAGAAAGTAGCATTAGCCCTCATCAACGCAGCCAGAATATTAAGACACTACTTCCTGGCTCACACAATCGTGGTTCGAACAGATCAACCCATAAAGCAGCTGCTCGGACGACCAGATATGGCCGGCCGAATGCTCAAATGATCACTGGAACTATCCGAATTTGAGATCCAATACGAAGGCAGAAAAGCCCTCAAGGCCCAAGCTCTGGCCGACTTCGTCGCGGAGATGACGTTCACAGACTCCCCCGTGAGCGAAGCACGCAAATGGACCATCTTCGTCGACGGTGCCTCAAGCTCGGTAGGAAGCGGCGCGGGCATCATAATGGAGAGCGACGAAGGAATTATCGTCGAGGTGTCACTCACACTATCTTTCCCAACCTCCAATAACTAGGCGGGATACGAAGCCTTCCTCGCTGGGCTACGCCTTGCCGAGGACCTGGGTGCGGAGGAAGTCGTCATTTGCACAGATTCACAACTCGTGGCCCTCCAAGTCCGGGGAGAATACCAAGCCAAAAATGACAACCTGACCGAATACTTGGCCCTGGTAAAGAAGTAAATGGCGAAGTTCACAACAGTGGAAGTGAAACACGTTCCCCGCGAACATAACGTACGAGCAGACGTGCTGTCTAATCTAGCCAGCACGAAGAAGAAAGGCGGAAACAATTCTGTCATACAGGAGGTACTTCCTCGACCCAGTATCGAGAAGGCCTCCCCGACACTCGACGTACAGGTGATCGGCGACAACAACTGTTGGATGACCCCAGTCTACAACTATCTCACCAAAGACGAACTTCCGTCCGACCCAAAGGAGGCCAGAATAGTCAGGCGGAGAGCCTGCTCTTATGTCCTAGTTGAAGATAAACTCTACAGACGAGGATTCTCCATCCTGCTGCTCAAATGTGTCGAAGAAGAAATGGTCGCACACATTCTACGTGAAATCCACGAGGGAATCAACGCCCAACATCTCGGCGGAAGGTCCCTTGCTCGAAAGGCTCTCCGGGCAGGCTACTACTGGCCGACCATGCAAAACGACGCAAAAGAACATGTGAAGAAATGCGATAAATGCCAACGGCACGGGGACATGCACCTGGCTCCGCCTAACGAGCTCAAGGCTATGTCCTCCCCGTGGCCATTCGCTTGGTGGGGCCTAGACATCCTAGGACCCTTCGTGGTAGGATCAAGTTAGAACAAATACCTCATAGTGGGCGTAGACTATTTCACAAAATGGATAGAAGCAGAAGCTCTAGCCAAAATAATTGCCCTCAACATCCTGCGTTTCTACAAACGAAACATCCTTGCACACTTCGGTATTCCCCAAGCGATAGTAACGGACAACGGGACGCAATTCACGGACAGGAAGTTCCAAGACTTCATCGCCCAACTGGGCACGAAGCAGCACTTCGTATCCGTGGAGCACCCTCAAACAAACGGGCAGGCTGAAGCAGCCAACCGAGTCATCCTTCGAGGCCTCAAGCGAAAGCTAGATGAAACAAAGAAGGCATGGGTCCAGGAACTGCACAGCGTACTGTGGGCATACCGCACAACTCCGCACTCAATGACCGGGGAAACACCTTTCCATTTAGCATACGGGACCGAGGCTGTAATTCCCGTCGAAGTTCACATTCCCTCTAGGCGGGCAGAGTCGCCTCTAGACAAGGAGGTGAACAACGAATCATTGAGAGAAGAGCTAGACCTCATCGAGGAAATCCGAACTGGGGAAGCCCTTCGCGAAGCCTCACTAAAACAAAAAATTACCATCAGGCACAACGCCAAGGTGATACGGCTAGAGTTCGACGTGGGAAGCCTTGTTCTAAGAAGAAACCACAAAGACTCTCGCGAAGGCAAACTAGTATCCAACTGAGAAGGACCCTATCGTGTCCGAGCAAAAATGGAAAATGGGGCCTACTACCTAGAACATCTCTCTGGGGAAGAACTTGCTCGACCATGGAACACTGAAAAACTAAAACAATACTACAGCTAAATCCTCGGTTCGACCCGTCGCAACAACGAACTTCAGCTACCAGCCACTATGCGCGTCTAGGTACAAGCGTCACATACGAATAAAGCAGAACCTCGCTCAGTAATGAGCTAGGCCACTGCTCGACGGCGGTCCTCGATCGAGCATCGCTGTCGTCAAAGTACCATGACTGGAAGAACCCCAGCTTGCGATGGGACGTTCACACCGCGAACTCAGGCCTCAAACGCGACCTGAGCTCCGCACCCCACCAGGACATTCCCTGGCAGTTCGACCAGTTCCCCTCACTGTCGAACACATTTACAACGAGCAATTCCCCTAAAATATTTGTGCAAGTCAAATACTCCCAATCACAGGCAGATATACACTTGTAACGAGCATGAATACGATACTTAGCTAAAACTAAAAGCAAGTAAATTCATACAAACAACAGAATTAAACATGTGATAAGTTAACATAATAAGTGGCTGCAAGGGCCACGATTGTGCTTTGTTACATGAAACGGGGGCCACGCCCCCCAGAAATAAATTACACGCAATTCCACGGCACGCAGGCCGGACAGATTACAACAACATCAAAAATACAAATTCCTCACTCATCCGCATGCTCGGCAGGCTCTGGCTAGGGTCCCTGGTCCTCTGCGGGCTGATCCTTGGGGGTACCTTCAAGGAGACCGTCGGGCACGACAATACGACCATCCTCTACACACGCCAGGTAGTGAGTACCCTCAATAGAAAAATCGAGCTCATGCTTCACCACCCGCAATTGAGCCACGACATTTTTGAAAGACTCCTCCGTGACGACAATACCATCGTCTTCGGCCAGCAGCATGCGAGCAACCAGCTCGGATCTAGTCTTCAATTCTTTCACATCATCTGGCTCGTCGACACCCGGGGCATTAACCGCCCTCAGCTCCCTGATCAGCTCCTCGACAGCTTTCTTCTCCGTCGCCAGCTTAGAGTTCTCCTCCTTTAGCCTAACCACCTCCTCTTCAGCCTTCTTCCGAGCCTCGCCGGCACTCTTGACTTCTTCCTTGAGGGATGCCACAGAAGCCCGGGCAGCATTGAGTTCGGACTCAGTTGCAAAGTCCCCTTCAGCGTAAATAGCCGCCATCTCTAGCATCCTGACCAAGGCAGAAGCGTCTTGGGCCACCAGCGCCTCTTGCTTGGGCGATCCATACCTTTCAAGAGAAGAGATTCTGCCCGGGGAACGACCAAAGAGTTGCCTTCAAAAAACCTTCTATCAAGGATACAGGGAGGAAGCTCGAACTTCCCTTTCTCCGGCACCCGAGTAAGGTCCACGACGTCAGCTACCCTTGGCCACTTCGCTCGCCCGATCAAGGACAGAGGAGACCCCCGAGGAGCAGAAGTATTAGAAGAAGAGGTCCCCGCAGCAGTTTGAACAGGAGGAGGAGCACGAGCACCAGCAAACCAGGATTTCGGAGGAGCCGCCCCGACCTTATCCTCGCGAGAGCGTTCCTTACAACCCTGTCATGCGCCTGAGGCATCTCACCTGCACAAACAAAACGCGAACACGTTAGATACGAGGAAAAGAAATAACATGAACAAAATCTAAACAACTAAGACTACCGAGCAGCTTCTCAGCGTCCGCGGGAGTCTTGCACTCCAGTAGTGCCATAACATTGATGAATCGACGCTCGACCCTCTGACTATCATCTTCCTCGAAGATCGGGCTGCCCTTGCTCTTCCAGCACTCAGCAAGCCCGAAGGAGTTGACCCACTTCACCAGCGCCTCGTACGCCACGGCGTCCTGCCCGCGTAGATCGCTCGGTTGGAAGACATAGTCGCTGGGCTTCTTGGCAAAATGGTCGGGTGCCCAGTGGAGGGGGAAATTGTAAAGTCTCCGTCCAATATACCTCTCCTCCTCGTCGTGCAGCTTGTTCCCATCCTCGTCAACTTCAATCTCCCAGACATACGTACTGTCCTGGGTAGCCTCGGACACGGGCTCAACGATGTAATACCGTTCCTTGAATGTCCGGATTGACTTCGAAAACGGGTTAAACAGCTTGCGGGGCTGCTTCAAAGAAACCCAACCATACTTCCTCCCCGTCAGCTGCCTTTGGAGATGGAAAACAGTGAAGAACAGAGGGAGAGTAGCCCCCAATGAGAGATGCTCGCATACCAACTCGAAGGCCCGGATGAAGGCCAACGAATTAGGATGCAGTTGTGTAGGAGCTAACTTCAAATGCACGAACACGGATTGTTGAAAATCAGTAAAAGGCAGCCTTAGGCCCAGCTCTTTAAAGGCATACTCGTACATCATGAAGCAGTCCCTGAAGCTCGTGCAGACTCGCTCATCCAAGGTAGGGAAGTGCACCTTCCACTCTCCCTCCGGTCCTACCTCTGTGAAAACATCCACCAAAGACTTTGCGAAAGTGGACACATGCTCGGCAGGTTCGGCAACCTCCCACTCCTCCGCGGAGAATCCTTCGACATCCTCGTCCATGACGTCCAACTCTTCCTCCTCCCCGACATTGCTGGAAGAACTCGAAGTCGCTGAACTAGAGGCCGTCGAGCTACTATTATCTTCGGAGCCCGTCTCCTCCTCGGATGTATCTATAATAACTTCTCTATCTGGCCCCGTCGCCATTACAGTCACCTGAAAAGCAGAGAAGAAAGTGAATTCGACAGAAAATCAAATCCACCCTTCCACTGCTAAGTCAAGTGAAAGGTCGCGCAAAGGGCTAAGGACAACGTCCCCGATCTAAGCCCTAACATCATAAGGAAAGCTGAAACCTCCCCGTGAGGAGACGCTCAAAACTAATCATCCCAGGGCGAGGAGCTTCCCCGCACCCACACCCAGTTTCCATTTGAAGCTTCACCGGAATTTGGGAATGTTCTACCGAAAAACTTATCACTCACTCGGACGATGAACAAACACGGCGATCACGCTTACATAACTACCGCAACATCACCGTGAACCACCCTCCTCGCTGAAACATACTACTAACTCCGGCGACATGTTAGAGGTAGAAAAATGGCACAACCACCGTCCACCACCAACAATCGCCAGAGATTCACCCATTTTGTCCTCTAAAGCTAACCCTAACCGCATGCAATCTACCATTAACAACTAACAGAAGTAGAACAAGCAAAGGATCAAAGCACTTACTTGATTTAAGTAGAAGAAAGAAGCTGCTCGAAGCTTGACGCGGTGGTCGGAGTAGGCGGAAGGCGGTTACGGGCAAGAGTACTGAAGAGAATGAAGAGAAATCAGACTGAAAAGTTCCAAATGGAACAATTTTCCCCCTTTTATAAAAAGGGGCACGTGCAAACACGCGCCCGTAGGCCATTATGACTATCCACTAGCCATCATTGCCTATTAACTGCTACACGGAGCTCTAGACACACGTGACGTCCCAACATTTCCAATTCTGTCTGACCATTAGTCTCCCCGAACACCGGGCAATGATGTCACGACCACGAATCTCACGAACATCTGGGGTCACGGGCACTTTGAGACAATCCTCCTAGTCTTCAAACGGCGACTCCATACTGGCTCCCCGGAGCAACGAGCAGTCCTTAAGTCACCACTCCCATGCTCGGGAGCAACGACTCGGGGAGTTCCTGTTCTGGACTGGACCAATGGCTAGAATTGGCCCAATCCGCCTCTACTCCAGAGCGGCCCAAATTGCCTAAGTCCAATCCACAGAGGGGTAAAAGTTACCTTTCTGCCCCTCCAACCGAGCAAGGAATGCAACGTTCCTCCCCAGAATTACTGCCCGTTACGCACGACCTCATTGCTCCCCGAACAGCTAAGGGCAGGTGCCCGAAACCACGCTTATGCCCGACATAACGGCTAGTTTGGGTAGTTACCTATTCTTTGGGGAAAACGGTTATTTCGTCCTGAAAATAGGATCGTTGGCCACGCGCTGGGGGCTCTATATAAACCCTCTCGCTTGAGAGGGTCAGGTATCCAATATTCACCCTAAGAATTCATACTTTGTACTTGCCCCTTTTCTCTGACCCTTTCTTACTTGAGCGTTGGAGTACCTTGCAGGTACACCCCCTCCTCTCCATACGACCAGCATCTCTGACGCACTTGGCGGCCCGATTCTACAGGATCTGATCCAGCCTTCACGATTATTTATATATATATATATATATATATATATATATATATATATATATATATATATATATATATATATATATATATATATATATATATATATATATGTGTGTGTGTGTGTGTGTGTGTGTGTGATTCTCACATACTTAACGTAATATTTAAAAAAATTTATAATTTTGTTAATTATTTTTTGTTCTATCAAACTAATTTTAATATAAATATATTTTTTTGTTGCATTTTTTTTATGATTTTAAGGATCAAAGTTATTTATTTTTAAACGAAACTTCATCAGTTTAAAATTTAAAATTCTAATATGAATCAAAATTACTATAATATATGAAATTAGAGAATAAATATCTTAATTTTTAATTTAAAATAATTTGAATTTTAAAATATCTCAAGCCAATTATATAAATAGTCAATTAAAATTAAAAAACAAAAGAATATGATTATAAAGAATTATATTATACGTATAATATGTGTAATAAATTTTGTGCAACTCTAATGTCTACTCCAACCATCACATTGGTGGAGGAGCATATTTATGACCATGACTTAATAATAATAATAATAATAATAATAATAATAATAATAATAATAATAATAATAATAATAATAATATAACCTAGTAAAATAGAAATAGGTAGATACGGTAGTAAAAGAAGCCAGAGATAGGTTCACAGTCGGCCCTGTATAGTAATATTGGTCAGGAAAAACAGTAAACGTTTTGAGTTGGGTGTCAATTGATAAATTGAGGGGGTGCAAAAAATAATAGTATAAATTTATTATGGGTAATTTGAAAAAGTAAGGGGGTGCAGTTGCATCCCCTGAGCTAGGCGTAGGTCCGCCCCTACGTAAAAGGCTACCGTTTAAGGTTTCGATTTTTTTTATAATATTTAAATAGTTCTAGTTAATTGATTTTTTTTAAAACTAATATTTTAAATTATTTTATATGTTAATTAAATAATATATCTATCTAAAATATATAATAATAACATTTATTTATAATGTGTACTTTTAATTAGTTAACTTAAAAACAATACATATGATTAATAAATTTTTGAATTTTTTAACGTAATAAGAGGCTTAATATTTAAGTATTTTTTTTTTAAAAAAATTGGCATTGTTTTTCAATTATGATTTTTTTAATAACGAGAAGAGTGTTTACATGAGTTTATTTTATTATCAATTAAAAATAAAATGTTAAAAGAGATTGATTATAAAAATTTAATGATTTTACATCTTAAAAAAATTAAAATATATTTTTATTATATTAAAAAAAATTAATTTCAAATTTCGTCTTAAGCCTCGAGATGTGTTGGGCCGGTCCTGTGTGGTCGAGGAAATTATGAGCGGTTTAAATTTGGTGGGGTTATCAAGTTTTGATTGATACCCTTCTGTTTGGGGATGGTTTCATCTCGAACATATGGGCCTTCAAATCTATTTTACGAGGGTTTGAAGTTACTTCTGGTCTAAAGATTAACTACTCTAAAAGCTGCCTGTATGGTGTCGGCATTGATCCTGAGCTGTTACTTGTTGCTGAGAATTTCCTTCACTGTAAGTCGGGTTCGCTGCCGTTTAAATTTCTTGGCATTGGTGTGGGAGGTAATCAGAGGAGTATTTCTTTTTGGCGTCCCGTCATGGATTGTATGAGGGCTAGGTTATCCAATTGGATTGAGCGAAATTTATCAATAGGAGGGCGGGTTACCCTTATAAATTCAGTGTTAGCGAATCTCCCGATACATCACCTTTCCTTCTTTAAGGTTCCTAAAAAGGTTGTGAAAGATATCATAGCAATTCAAAGGAGTTTCTTATGGGCGGGTACCTCGAATAGTCGTAGTATTTCTGGGGCTAGTTGGAATTCGGTTTGTAAACTGAAAAGCTGCGGTGGTCTCGGAATAAAACATATTGCTCTCTTCAACAAAGCCCTTTTCACTAAATGGTTGTGGAAGTACTGTAATGATGGAAACGAGATATGGTGCCCTATCCTCGTTAGTAGGTATGGTAACTTAAGCCGTAAAATTCAACTTTTTAGTGTAGTTGGTAATTGCCATTCAGATTCGACTTGGTTGAAGGATATCCTCTCTATTTCTAATACTGGTTCCCAGTCCTCATTTAATGATTTCATTAAAGCTGTTGTGGGCAATGGGCAGGGAATACTGTTCTGGCACACGGTCTGGTGCGGAGTTGCGCCTTTAAAGGACTCCTTTAATAATTTGTTTCAGAATTGTAACAGCAAGTCCAAGGTTGTTTCAGATTTAGGTGAGTGGGTGGAAGGAAGATGGACTTGGAAAGGTTCAGAGATATCTTCTAGTAATTCCCAGCAGGATAATAGTGACAGGGAGGAGCTTCTTTTGGCGGTTGAATTTTTCCAGCTGCAGGACAATACTCATGACAGATGGCTATGGACATTGGACGTTGAGAATGGTTTTTCTGTTAAGTCTTTTTATGACCGTATCTCCTCGCAGGGTGCTTTGGTGTCGATTACGGATAATTTGGTTCGTCTGTTGGATTCTGTTTGGAATTCGTTCATCCCAATGAAAATCAAAGTTTTCGTTTGGAGATTAGTAATTGACAGGCTGCCAACCCGTTCGAATTTGGTTGCGAGAGGTATTTTAGATAATCCACACGATAAGGTTTGCGTGTTTTGCTTCAGGCTTAACGAAGATTCTTCGCATCTTTTCTTTTTGTGTCATAAATCGGTTTTGGTGTGGAATTTGGTGTGTGACTGGATCGGCATTGATCGGATTTCTGAATTGGATTGCTATGCCCACGCTATGGCCTGGATGCTTAGAGTAAAAGGTAATTGTAAGGATGAATTTATTTATTCTATTTGGTTTATTACTTGTTGGAATATTTGGAGAGTTAGGAATAATATAATGTTTAGGGATGCTATTTGTAATGTAGACTCCATTTTTTACGCAATTGTTGCGACATCCTGGAATTGGTTGGTTTTTGGCAAGCGTAATAGGCAGTGTTGCAGCCTTTACGAATGGTCCAAATTTCCCCTAGATTTTTTGAAGTAGGGTTGGTTTGTTGGGTTTTGTTTTGGGGTCTCCCGTGTATTGCATATCCTTTTCTTGTACTATGGTTTAAGATTTCCTTAATCTCTTGTTATTGATTGTTGTTTGCCTATCAAAAAAAAAGTTTTGATTCTTGTTAAAATATTAATACTAAGAGAATTTCTTATTACACCCTATGTGTTTCTTAGACACCATGTAGATTTTCTATATTACCCATAGTTTTCGGAGATATATCTCCGGACGCACCTTTTTCACACTCAAGGAAAGCCATTCTGGATAGCGCCCCATGCATTTGCATAAGATTTATTCCGAAGATATATCTCTGAAACCATACCGTAGTTATATTTCCGAAACAAAACCAGAAACATAAATCAACACAAGATGAACTTTCCAAACATAAAATGAGCATTCATAACATAAAATGAGCATTACAATGATGATTTCAACAGAAAATTAAATACTACATTTCAATATTCCGGTGGACGCTTGCACATCTCCACGATATCGTCGTCCGATCTTCATAGTGTCGCTTCCATCTCGAGCGGAACTTTCTCTTCGAAACCAAAAAACGTTCGCCACATCGCCATAACATCCGCTCGAGTCTTTAGCTCAAATTTACTTAATACAATGTTCCCTTCGTTGTCAACCGAGGATGAACGCTACTCAAACTTGACAACCTTCGTGTGTCTCTGAAAGGTAGGAGATAATGGATTTCGTCTATGATATCGTCGAGAGAGGTGAGATCGGTGAGCTTGAACGTCCTCCCGGGTGTAGAGGTGTCGGAATAGGAGACACTTGCGACATACCAACATATGTTTATTTCACACATTTGAGACATTTTAAGTTTGTGTGCAGTATAACACAAGAACACCCAAATTTATAGAATACCTAGTTCAATGAGGACCACTCATTGACTGTCATTCATACTCTGGATATATATCTCCGGAACGACACCCCATTATCTTGTTCCGAAGATGCATCTTCAGAGCTTTCCCTGAACCATTCAAAAACAAAGTAAATAAAAGAATCTTTCGGAGATGTATCTCTGAAACTTTTCTTGATACATTTTCAAAATAAAATCATATGACAGAGAGTTGAGAAAGACCAAATATGCACCAAATGTGCATAAAGACAAAATATGAATAATAAGTGAATATGTAACACTTCATTTATATTGAGACACAATTATATACAATTATTTGTCCGATTACAAAAAAAAAATCAAAACGAATCAAAACATGTCTCGCCAGATAAATCTATAGGTGGTATCACCTTGGACTTTTGTGCATTTGATTCCTTTTCAATGTTGTTCAATCGATCGAATTCTTGCATTCTTTCTATAAAATGATCCGGCCACGTCTCGACATTTGCGGTTGAATGAGTCGTCCATTTCAGTGATGTAGGTGGTATGGGGCATCCTGGTTTTAAGTAAACTTGAATAAAATGACTTGATTTTGAAAGTCATCTAATGCACATGATGTGATCATTTGGATTTTGGGGTGGTGTGGTGCGTAGTAGAAAAAAGGTTTCTGAAAACCTGTAGCGTGTCAGGTCAATGCACACCCTATCATATGCAGATGCAATTAGGTGACCCATATCTGGGAAACTCATCCATTTTGACTCCGGTGCTGAACCGCTCAAGTAAGGAACAAGTGACTCATAAACCACATCGAATTTTTGCTTTTTTCCGAACAACTGCGTGTATGATTTCTTATGCGTCTTTAAATTTTGGATAAGTTGATGACTGACTAGCACATGACTATCTTCTCCCTTACTAAGTAAATCTGAAACGGCTCGGTAACCGTAATTATCGTCTCCCGCAACATTGACGATACGTTCGATATATTTGTGCATAAAAACCGGAATCTTGTCAATGAATGGAATCTTCGCTGGAAGCGGCGTTGGAGGTGGTTTGCTAACTCAAGCTCCTTAAACAACACTTTTTTGAAATTTTGGAGTCCATGAGTCGGGAAATACTTTGTCAACGTGTTCAAAGTATGAAGGAGACCGTGTAGTTGAGTTGTTATTTGGTGTAGACTTCATTTTTTTGGAGCACCTTTCATTTTTTACCGGTTGAGAAGGCGGTTTCATGTCAGTGGTTTCGAGATAGACAATTTTCCTCAATTGTTATTTGATGTGAAGTTTCATGTTGTCATCGACCTTCAAAAATCTCTCTTGTATCGCTTCCCATTAAGCCAAAATAGAGATATTCGGTTTATCTTCATCCATGCATCCATCATCATCGAAAACTAAGTCTCTTCCAATGAGAGCAAACCTCGTCCATTCTTATTGGCTCACCAAGTTTCACTTTATAGCAATAACACAAGCACATGGGAGACCATATGTTTTCACAATAGTACAACCACACTTTGCACTATCGGAGCCTACATTATCAACTCGTTTGGCCTCGTGAAAAATATAGTTCAACCCCACCCAAGAAATGTTGCCGATCAAATGAGATAAAGAATATTGTCTTTGAATCGATGCTCTAAAATTGTGATGCTTTGACCAAATGTTGTTTCTATCTCATTATGTTGGTTTTGAATCATGTGGTTCACCGAGTCCCAATCTCGACACAAATCCTCTTTGCTATTTCCCAACCAAATTTTCAAAGTAGGATGGGCCGACTCAACTCTATTAGTGGTTATACTTCCAAGGTGTCAGACATTATCAGCCCACGCACAAACTATCTTCTCCTTCGCCTGATCAAGAATGGTGTTTTCAACATATTTAAGCAAAGTTGGGTACTTTTCACACACTTTCCGGAAATGAATGACGGAATCGACATATAATTCTTTTGTGGAAGAATTTATTATGTGATTCCATGCATCCATTATTTTCTCCACAATCACACCCGACTTCACCAATTTTCCACCTTTGGACTCTACTTGTTTCGTCCCTACCGCAGGTTTAACCCAACTTCTCACATTCTTTGTTATGTGATACTTACAAAGTGATGCATAAGAAGAAGGAAACACCTTTTCAACCGCATTCATCAATGCGATATCGCGGTCCGTAACAATAGCTTTAGGCATCTCACCTTGATCCTTCAAAAGTGACCGACATAGCTCTAATGCCCAAGTAAAATTGTCCTTTTTTTCACACTCTAAAAATGGCAAACTAACGGAGTATGTCTTCTCAGTAGAGGTAACACCAACCATCTCAAATAATGGAAGTCTATACTTGTTGGTCTTGTAGGTAGAATCAAGTATGAGCACTGTCAGTAACATGTCAAACAACTTTATCGAATCCGGATGAGTCCAAAAAATATCTCTAACCGTAACTTCATCATCGCAAGTTTGGTACTGGGACATGTAACTGTTATTGTCCAACAGTTTCAACAGTTGTTGCATCTCAGTTTTATCTCCCCTAATCGCCTTGTTAGTGAGGTACCAGATGTTATACATTTGCTTAATGTTTAATATATCGTCGATTTGCTTCCGTTTCATTGTTGCAAGTATTTTTTTCGGTTGGACAAGATTCAAGGTCATGTCACTAATACATACATTCTCTTCCGGCTTGAGCCGACATACACTAGGATGTCCGGATAATTTTAAGCACAATTCATGATTATGCACACCACAAATGACATTAAATCTCCATTTTTTGCTAGCCAGCATGTAACCACGAAGCTTAAACGGACACTCACATTTTCTACTACCCGCGTCTTCTCTCTTAAAATTCCGGAGAGGAGTTCGATATTTCCCGCTTCTTTTGCACAACAATCACAAAGGCGCTTCTTCTATCCGAGCCATTATCCGACCTTCTAATAACCACACCAAATCCAAGTCTAGATGCCGCCATACGAATCCATTCGAGCATGTTATCACGATTTTCAAACTCTTGCTTGTTATTAAATTCATTGTGAACATCTACCGCCTTAACAACAACCCCTTGAATATTCGGAGAAACTTCGTTCGAAGAAACTACTTATTTCGAGATTTTAACGAGGTGCACCATATCTACTAGAAACAATAAAAACAGTAAAAATAATTAATCTACTGCTGTAGAAAAGGATGGAAAATGAACACAGAAACATTCCGGAAATATATCTCCGGAAAAGTTCATGTTCAACACGTTCCGTAGATACATCTCCGGACACTGCGTAAGTTTTGTGCAGCAAAATTTCATGATTAATGTGACCAATGCAGAAGAGAATGAACAATCTTTACCTGAAATTCGATCTTCTTTTACTCCTTGTGATATGTTGAACCAAAAGGATGGAGATTTAGAGTTAAAAATGGGATTGAGAATGTAGGGCTTTTAGGGTGAAGGTTTGAGTTGAAATGAAGAATGGCAACAATGGGGGAACTGATCATGCAGCTTGAAACTATATCAGATACTTCCGAATGTATATCTCCGGAACAATCTAACATGCAAAGGTGACAGGAAAATTCAAATTACCGCTCACATTTTCCGAAGATATATCTTCAGAACTTTCACTGAACTGATTAATATTCATATTTTATCCAAATTGTTCTGGAGATATATCTTCGGAATAAATCTTTATCAACTGCATGGGGCGCCATCCAGAATGGCATTCCTTGAGTGTGAAAAGGGTGCGCCCAGAGATATATCTCCGAAAACTATGGGCATTATAGAAAATTTGCATGGTGTCTAAGAAATACATAGGGTGCCTTAAGAAATTATATAATACTAAAAGGGATGGAACAGTGGTGGATCCAGGTCCAGAAGGTGTTTGTGTTAGTTCTTCAAATTCTATGTGGTCTTCGACAAGTGATTTATAGGATTCAATGGAACCATCACCATCCTTGAAAGATCGCTCAAAAGAAACTGTATGATGAAATGTCTGAGATAATTTAATTTAGGTATTTAGGGGAGGTTTGTAACCCCCACAATTTAACTAGTTTTTTAAGTTGATTTTAAGTGACGTGGCGTGACACATCACGGTCCGTTAAAAAAAAATAGACGACAAAGACTAATATTAAAGTCATAAATTTTAGGAGAACCATTTTTTAAAAATTTTTTTTATAGAAATTAAAATTGAATGTTAAATTATCTATAGAGACGGAAAAACATATTTATATCATGAATAAAAAAGACTTTGATTAAAAAATATATTGAGTGCAAAATTTAAAATTGATGAATTTGGATTATATTTATTCTGACAGACTTATTAGAAATAATAATTGTACAAAATAAAAATTTAGAACGAGCAACTTGTATTATAACAATTCAAGGATAAAAAAAAGGTTCATCAAATCGATCCCTTTAAAATAATTTGGTTTTTCTTAATTTTCTCAATTTAAAGACCAAAAGTTGGAACAATCAAGTTGTTGTAACATGTGCTCTAAAATTTCAATAATTAAAAAGGTTTTTTTTTTTGTCTTCAATAAGTAAGAGATTCTATTAAAAAAATATAAGAGGTCCTTAAATCCGAAATATAAAAAAAGAAATGTCAATCCAATTAAACTATAATACACAATTCAAAAGAGCAGAACAAAAATCATAAAAGTTAAAGTTGAGATGAAAAATGATCTCTTATAAAAGATCATTTCCAACCAAAAAACTTAATAGACCAAATAGTATTTTTTTTTTTTTTTTTGATAATATTGTTAACCAACGGCACTGATCATCAATCCAATTGCCCATGTTACAAACCAAATCAGTTTTGAGCCTACTCCTGCTGTACAGATTAGAGAAGATAAAAAGGTGTTCACCTAGCTAATTAATCCCTTTTAAAATAATTTTAATTCACAACATGTGCCCTAAAACTTCAATAATTAAAAGATGTTCACCTAATTAATTTATTCTGAAGATAAATTTTTGAACAACCAAATTGTCACAACTTGTATTCTAAAGATCCGTGGATTAATATGATGTTCATCTAATTAATCTATTTTTAAATGATTTTCAATTTTTAAATTAATTTTATTATAAAATTGGGATATATAATAATCAAAAGATCAAACTTTGAATCTTAAAACTCATATATTTTAAAAAAATTACATCTAATTAACATTAAAACTTAATTTATTTTGTAGAATTTTATTTGAATTGCTTTCTTTAAAGATTTAACATTTTATGAAAATGGATGAAATTCAAATTTTTAATAAGATGAAGTAAAATGGTATTGGGTTTATAAAAGACTTTTTAATTTATAAAAAAAAAACAAAAAAAGAATGGGCTTGGAGCCCATACTGAAATCATTTCTAAAAGAAATAAAGAGATCAAAGTCCTTCGATGGCTATGTCAAAGTACATTCAATTTGAAAAATGGTCTTTTGTTCAAGGCGTATTCTATGTTCTTGATTTAGTGAGGGAACAAAGAATCAACAAATTCATACTTTTGAAAGAATATATATAAGTAAATATTAGTATATAAAATCTTTAACTATTAATTTATTTGATTTCATGCTTCATGCTTTATTTTTGCATTCAGTTGTCTCAATAACTCATAAAATAGCCTTTGAACCAACAAAAAAATTGTCAAAGTTAAGTGAGGAAAAAGAAGATAAAAAACATACCTAAGACATTGTAAAACAAGAAATTTACCTTCAAAATGATTTTGGGAAGAATGCAATTGATTAGAAGCTTATGACAAGAGATAGTTTAAAAAGAAGATAGTTTACAAAGTAATCAGGTTGGCAGTTCATAAATCTGATCAATGAAATCACAGACTCACAAATGATGCTTGAGCAAAAAACCTATTTATCAAGCAAGGATAGATAAACTCACAGCAAAAAAATTATGGTAACATGAAATTACATACTTACAAGAAGATTAAGGATTCCCATTGAAAGTAACAACACTACATATCAACCAATAACAAAAAGTTAGTTGGAAATTTGTTAGGTAGCTTACATTGCAAGTTTATGTACTATGCATGTGATACATAGTAGCTTATTATTGCATGTTTCTATTTGATTCAATGAGGAAATACTTTCTTCCACTCTGTTGATGTTCATCATTGTTGAATTATCTCATCATAATATGGTATCATTGCATTACACTATAGTTTCTCTTCATACTCTCTTCTTCTTCCTTACAGTTTTCACATTCTTATCACTACTTTCTTGACTGTATTTTTCTTCTCCTTCTTCGATCCAAACACCATGCCTTTGCGTCTTCAACCTCCAATTCGTGTCTCCAATGGAGATATTTGATTTGTCTACTACATCCATTAGAGTGAATGTCTCAATTCCGTAAAGTTCATGCCTCCTTTGAATGGTTCCAACTACCTAGGTTGGTCAAGTTATATGCAGCGAGCACTAGGTGCCAAAAACAAGCTATCTTTCATTGATGGATCAATTGAAGTTCCAGATCCTCTTGGTATGAATCGAGCAACATGGAAACGATGTAATTATCTGGTTTACTCATGGATTCTAAATTCAGTTCCTAAGCCAATTGCTCAAACCATCGTCTTCCTGGAAAATTCTCTTGATGTTTGGATAGATCTCAAAGAATGATTTGCAAAAGCTTATCGAATTCGTGTTTCAAATCTTCGAGTTGATAACAACAATATGAAACAAGGTTCCAAGTTAGTTCTTGATTATTACACTGAAATGTGTGGCTTATGAGAAGAACTGAATTCACATCAACTAATGCCAGCTTGTACCTGCAATCAACAATGCAGATGTGAAACAATGCGTTCTACAAGGAATTTTTGTATAGAAGACTAAATCATTCAGTTTCTCACAGGTTTGAACGACAACTTTTCAGTTATCAAAACTCAAATTCTTCTTATGGAACCATTACCTTCTATCAACAAAATCTATTTGATAGTCATTCAAGAAGAAAGCAACAACATTTCTCTTTTACCAAAACCTGAGAACAGCCTTCAAACTGAAGAACCTAACACCTTGATTAATGCATATGATGCAAGAAATTCTCAAGACCGTGGCAAGAATCATATGCAAAAAAAAGGACCTCAAAATTTGCACTTATTGTAATAGATTTGGTCATACTATTGAGGTATGATATAGAAAGCATGGATTCCCTCCACATTTTGGTAAGAAACAAGTTTCAACCAACTCTTTTTCCACTGGTAGTTGTCATACCCCCATTTGCCCTACCATTTCCACTTTCTCATCTGGCTCTAGGTATATGATTCATCTACATACTCTTAGTTATCTAGGTCATTAATAATTGCATTTTTTTTAATAATAACTATCATTGATTCAAAGGTTCTTATTATTTATGCCTAACATTGAGTTGTGATAAATAACTTGTCAAACTTCATGGCTAGGTTTTCTATGTGGATTAAACCTATGGAATCTTGATAATACACTTAATTTGGGAGGTTTATCTTTTGGGCTAAGGCTTTATGGAACCCTGATTGTGGCCTATGACATTTGTTGATCATTGCAAGTCAACCATGGGAGGTTGCCCTTTTTATTGACCATTATCTGTTAAAGTACTACATGACTAGTTTGTTTGGTTGTCCATTTGATTCAAGGTTTTGCAACTTGGATTCAAGGCAAAGAAATCAAGATGGATTCATTCAAGATCAATTCAAGATACAAGATTAAAATTCAAAATTCAAATTTTGGAGGGACATTATCTTTCTTAAGATACAAGCTACAATTATATTCAAGAAACCAAGGTTTACATTTCAAGCATCCATTTCATTACACAAAAGAATCAAATCAAGTCCATACAAAAATTACATGTTTTTACATAGATTTGACTTTTGGCCAACTGCTGACTTTTTGGTCAAACAGTTGACCAAAGTCAACTATCTAATCCTAAACCTATCCTATATTTTCTTCATCCCATCTTTGTAGCCTCCAAATTCTTCATGATTTCTTGATGTTGTCCAAGACTTCTCCATGAACCTTGCCATGCCAAGCCTAGTCTCTTCTTACTACGTGCATTCCAGCCCTGCAAACCATGCATAAACACACATAACCATTACAATTCATTCACATAGCCCATCCAAAATGCACAAAAAAGCAAACTATTGTCTACTAACTCACAAGCAGTGCAAGTTAACATATATCTCAATCCAACTTGTTCAATCCAAAACCTTATTTCCCATGGCACTCAATTCAAAACATAGCCTGCATAATTTCAACACAACAATTCATTCACATAACTCCAATTCCAATCCATATGAACTAATGCCATATCTACTTAACAGTCTGCAAACTAAAGACCAAACCAGTTCAGTCCCTAATTCGTTCAACCCGAGCTTCATTACAGTTCCATTTCATTAACACATCCAAAACAGCCAATTCTAACTCACAACATTCAATTCAAAGGACATGAAACAATGAAGCAACCATAACAGTTCCAATTCAACTAATCTAACTTTTCACTAATATTTACTAACCTTCTAACCAATTTCAGTTAATCAATAAAATGACTCAACCTAACTGTCAAATAAAATTCAAATTCACATTTACAGTTCAAAATAGTTGAAACTAGCTAACTTGCAGTTCATCTAACTTCATAACTGACTTCCAATTTAAACAAATAGCAGCTTCCAATTTGGAATGTATATGAACAAAGCAATCCCCTAACCTCTAACAATTAACACTTCATTTCAACAAACTAACTACAACTAACAAACTTCTTCATTCAAATTCATTCTAACATAACATACTAACTTCAAACGCAACTGTCAGCAGCTCATTTTAACTCACCCTAATCTCTAACTTAACACTAAAATTCAATCACCAAGTTGTAAGTTGAAAGCATGAAATGAGCAATTTAATTCTGATACTCCTCAGTCTCCCTTGGCATTTTCGTGTTGGCCTTCCTAGGCTAAGCCCATGGAACTTCATGTACATACATCCTAAGGTGTTAAGCATACTCCCTTCTTGTTGAGTACCATACAAAAAACCTCACTTTGGGCCTTCGTTCTGAGCCCAACGCCTTAATTGCCAGGCCACACCCCCAGTCTACTGTGCACCCCCTGCAGAATTAGGTTTTTAATCAATTGGTTATTGTTTTTTATTCCTTTTAACACATTTTTTTTCTACATTTAATTCATGATAAAATGCATTTTAGATACATTTTATTCCTTAAAGATTATGTATGTGCCTCCTTTCATGATGCACTTCATAAATCATCCACGGGTACTCCTTATGCTTGATATAAATCCATATTGTATTCTCAATTGCGTCCCTCACATTGTCATTATAGTCTTTCCATTAAATCTCACACTGGACCAAAATCATATCATGAGGCAAGTAAGTTTGAATTTCGGAAATAAGCCATGAAAGTTGAGTTGGAAGCTCTTGATAAAACTGGTACTTGGCAAATTGTTGATCTTCCACAAAACATTAAACCTATAGGTTACAGATGGGTTTACAAGATCAAACATAATTCATATGGAAGCATTAAGATATTTAAAGTCATGCTAGTTGTTAAGGGATATAACCAAATTGAAGGCCTTGATTATTCTGATGCTTTTTCACATGTTTCTAAATTACATGAAGATGTATACATAACAATAACACCGAGAATTACTACTTCTAAACCTAATCATTTTTGCAAATTGATTAAGTCCCTCTATGGACTTAAGCAGGCAAGTCGACAATGGTATGAAAAGTTAATCTTACTCCTCATCCATCATAGTGTTCGCACGCGATTTTCGCGCGAACAACCGCTGGCCTCCTATCGCAGGTTTACTTGCGGGATCAGCCACAAAATCCCAGAATAAATGGTTAGAGTATGTATGATGTTGGTAGGATGGTTTTGATTTAGAGGAATTTGGAAAAAACTTGACAGGAAAAGTGTATGCGAATTGATACATAAAAAAGCAAATAAGTAAATGGCAAGGTATCTTAAACTTTGGAAATGTAAATTGCTTTTAAAAAGATATATGGACGCTCTCATACATCTTGCAAGAATGAACTTTTTTCTCTTAACGCTTGATACTTCGAGTATATTCCTTTTACAATGTTACAAAATGCGACCTCTAAAATGGAAATGGACATTGCTTTAAATAGGAAAAGAAAATAACTATTTTTCTCTCAATGTTGGCCCTGGTTGTGACACGTGTCGCCCCACCATCTTTGTAACTTCCCCACGTTCTCAGCATTTCAAATTTCTTCCCGCTCAAAGACTTCCCAACTTTGTGTCGGTTTCGTTGGCCATCAGTCGAAACCCTTCGACAGCATGGCCTTTGGGTCGACCTCCGACATATCTTCTATGGGTGTCGACCTGCGCTTTGGCCTCCTCACCATCCTTTCCTTCTGTAGTCGACCTATTTGTTGGCCTTTCCATCAACTCTTCTCAGTCGAAATCTTCCAGCCAACAAGTTGCCCCCCAAAAATCCAGTTTCGACTAAGCACTATGTCGACCGAGAAACTTGGCGTTTTGATTTCCTGCGAGATTTTGACTGCACCTCGGTTTTGACCCAGTAACTCAATCGTTTTTCCTTCCGTCGAATTAACCACGCATCACACGATGTCTGACGTAATGATGGCACCTTTCTGCGCCACGATTTCCTAGAAATGTCATTATGGCTAGTCTCGTCCTAAGTTATGGACTTTAAACTACTCCCACTACTTGCAGAATCAGAACAGTTGTTCTTCTTGACCTTTTAGTTGCATGTAATTTGCCTATAAATACTCTTCACCCGCGTCTGGCTTTCTTTTCCACATTCTCTCACACTTTCCTCTTCTTCCCAAACTTTCTTGCTCCCAAAGTTCTCTTGACCTTTGCTCCTATTACAATGGCTTCTTCTGCAACACATACCGCTTTTGCTACTCACACAACTGGAAATAACCCCATTGCCTACGTCCTTTCTGAAAGTGAATCTCTTAGACCCCTTCCTCAACCGACATCTGGTGATGATGCGTTGGTAGCAACCTGGCAATGCCAGATGATCATTCCCTTCACGGTGGCTGGCAAACTGCATGCTTTCCATGGGCCATATCCTGATAAGAAACTGAATCATCAAGAACTCCAATCGTTCTTTCCTTGTTACGCTTCCACCATACCACCTGCTTTTGAGAAAGGTGGCACCCTCGACCTCAAGTTCATGGGGCCTAAGGCCAGGGTCTTTCGGTCGATGCCTACACCTGGCAACAAGGACTACATCTCTTGGCTCAACAAGGTCCAAGGCAAATGTCAGGAGCAATGGAAAACAGCTGGCATCTTCGATGCCATCCAACTCTCTAAGAACGCTCACAAGGTTAACCCCTGTCTACTGCTGGCGTCAATGTATTTCTGGGAAGGGTCGACCAACACATTCCACTTCCCCTGTGGTATGTTGACGCTGACACTTTTCGACGTGGCGGCCATTACTGGCCTCTCACCTTTCGACAAAACTTTCGACCCGACTCTGGACACGACCAACACCTTCGACTTCGATCGTGTCGGTTTTCAAAACTATATCGAAGATCATCATGATAAAGGTTCCAACGAAGTGTCAGACGAAGAACACATTGCTTTTCTGACTCTTTGGCTGTCATACTATCTCTTCTGCTCCGGCTCTCTGCAAATAGCTAAAAGCTACATCAACCTGGCAATCCAAATTCATGAGGGTCGACAAGTATCTTTGGGTAAGCTCTTGTTAGCCTCTCTCTATCACTTCCTTGGGCTATCAGCCTTGCGACTGAAACTCCTCCATGAGACCACCAAGACCTTGAACATTTCAGGGCCTATGTGGCTGTTACAACATTGGCTTAATGCCACATTCGAACACCAGCTGGGTTATCCTACATTTGTGACAATACAACGTTTAAACGAAGGACGTCCCATAGAAGGTGTTCGACTTGCCCTGATGACCACTCAGGAAACTCCCAATAAAACTCTCTTCATGAAGTATCTCAACATGTTTGTGGAAGCCATGTCTTTCGTCCCAAGTATGGCACCCTTCGTGGATTTAAAGTTTGGTCCGACGTGGTTCAATAATCTGTTCCCTGGTGTTTCCCCCAAAACAGCAGCGCAATCGAATTCTATATGGAGGGTGTTTCTAACTCCCACCATGTTATCTTTCCGAATTGAGACGAGGAGTAGAGGATACGGGTTTGTGAACTACCAATCCAAATTGGTGGCCCTTCAATTTGGCCTGCGCCAGATGCTGCCTAAGTCCTTAGTGCGGCATTCTTCTGATATTGTTTGGGCTGGTCGACGGCTGAACTTGACAGGCGACAAAAATTGCCTCAAATTTTCTAGGTCGACTCAACGCCTTGAGTTGCCTGTTTTTTCGTTCCAACCATCCTTCTTCACTACAGAAGACTTTGATGTCTGGTGGTCAGAATATCAAAGTCAATGTTTTTAGCGTGTCCTCTTTTTGGAGAACATGGTTGATGCTTTTGCTGCCCTTGCTGGCGAAGCTCCTACTCCGACAGTTGATGTGCCTGTCGAGAACGCCCAGAGGCCTGATGCCACAGAAGACCCGCCAAAGAAGGTAATTCCTAAACCCTTCACTTTTATTTCATTAATTGTCATTAGCTAATCATTTGTGCTTGTCTCCTAGAGTCGAAAACGGGACCCAGTTGCTGCGTTGACCTCAACAAGGGCTGCAAAGAAGCCGAAAGTCCTGAAACCACAGGTATGGCATGTTTCGATGTCCTTTTGCACTCATTCCTATCGTTATCTTACTCTATTGTTTGCTTAGGCCTCTGAGAAAATACCATCTCCTGAGGGTGACGTGTCGGATGAAAGCACCCAATCTTGGATCTTTCCCTCTGAAGCCTCAGCATCCCCTCCAGCAACTCCGTTGGTAAAGAAAAGGAAACTCCCAATCAAGAAGACACCTTCCAAAACGGCCACTTCGACTGTGAACCCCACTGTTCCAAGAAATCTTGATGAGGTCTTCAAACCTGTCGGATCTTAAGCACCTCTTCCCAAACACACCACTGAGGTATTCTTCATCCTTGTTCTCTTGGCTCATATATTACTTGGCTATTTTCTCACTGAGCCCCCTCTTGCAGGACACTGTGGCTGATTCGACCATTGCTGAGAATGATAATAGTGCAACGGCTAACGCTGGAAACCCGCCCGAGACGGCAATCGTTTTTAGTCCCCAAAAAGTTTATGAATTCCAAGGAGCGTCGACACAAGATGATCCAGCGGCGAAGACGCCTCAAATTCAACACACTTCAACTGAGGCTGGCAAGGATGGTGCAACCACCAGTGGTGGTGAGAACCTTTCGACAGTTGCCACTGGTGTCAGAACTGCTGAGGGCAACTTGAATCCTCAAGCTTCTACTAAGGGTAGCCTTAACACGCCTACGCCCAATGCCAACAAAATTATTACTCTGGAGGAGATCTTGGCGACGACGCAGACGAATCCATCAGAAACCTTGAAGGCATTGCACAAGCTTTGCCAGGAGTCTCTGGACATTCCAACTGCTAGTTCGATGTTCTCTACTTTATATAATGCTTTTCTTTTGAATGATAGAGCAATGGTGTCACATGCAAGTATACATGATTGGTAATGTAGCAAGTGATAAAGTAAAGGTCGAACCCACAAGGAAGTGTAAAGTATTTGAACTACTATGATTAATTTTCTTTGTTTAAGAGAAGTATGAGCAAGGTAACAGAAATATGAGAGTAAAGAACAGGAGCAACACACAATTAACTAAAATAAATTAATACTGAAAAGGAGTTAAAATATCAGAGAGAGTGGTTGATGAGCTAAATCCATTAGTATAGTTGTTGTTAAAATGCTTTTATGATGTGAAGTGTCGTGCCTCAAAAGATCAGAACGTGATCTAGTGGTGTATCTCTACAACATCAAAAACATACATAACTAGGGCAAGGGAACAAATCTCTAAGTCTCACTTGTAACCCTAAAATGTGTCTGGTTTTAATTCTGAAAGTCTTTATGGTCTCAACTTCTTATCTCTAAGCAAGTTGAATTAAGTGAATATCTCTATCCTACTTTATTAACCACTTTTATTATGAAATTCGCTTGTTTATTGGATCTCTCTCAACAACAAGCTTTTACTTTTTTCCTAGTTGATCACTCTAAGAACCAAGTTTATAGCATAAAAACACATAACAAAATAAGACACTCGGCAACACATCATATCAACATAAAAACAACTTTTATACTAACTTCATTAGTCTCATCAAACAAAGGTTTAGCTCATAGTGAGCTGAGTACAACCTACTGGAGTGAAAATAATAGGAAACATTATCTTACAAAGTGTAGTAAAGAAATGCAACCTAATAATAACTTGGAGATCTCTTACGTTGGGTAAACAACAACAGCTCTCTTCAGTCACGACAGCTCTCAGCAGAATATACAGGTCTGGAGGAGAATAGAATACTCTCTACCAATGCTTCAACTCTTTAAAATAAAACAATTTAAACTGAAATAAACTATTTGTTGTGTGTGAAAATCACCCGTCTCCTTGTTTTCAATGCGCAAGCTCTCTTTTTATAGTGATGAGTGGAAGTTGTCGTTGCTCCTTTCTTGGATCATGGGTCTCTTGACAAAATTAAGGTTAGGCCCAAATCAAATCTTCATGTGGACCAGCTCTCCCTCAGCCCTTCCGTTGCAAGCAATCTGGTACAGATGTTGGTGGGAGACAAATCTGCTTTTTGCAGGCGGCTGTGGCAGGATGGTGGAGCAGAGGAAACGGCCGGTGGTGTTGGTGTTGGGCCCTCTTTTTGCTGCGTGGTCCCCATAGTGAGTTCTCCTCTTTCTACATCAATTAAGGTTCTACCCGTTGCTTGGAATGACCTTCCCAACAAAATGGGTGTCTCCTCATCAGCTTCAAAATCCATAATGATAAAATCAGCAGGGAAGACAAATTTGTCAACCCTTACCAGCACATCTTCTATTTTCCCTTGTGGGTAGAAAATACTCCTATCTGCCAGCTGCAAGGTGATGGTTGTAGGCCTAGCAGCACCGATCCCCAGCTTCTTGAAAATGGATAAGGGCATGAGATTAATGTTGGCCCCTAAATCACATAACACCTTTCCACAAAAGGTGTCTCCAATGGTGCATGGAATAGTAAAACTTCCAGGATCCTTCAACTTGGGAGGGAGTTTGCCTTGAACCAATTGACTACACTCTTGTGTGAGTGCAACCGTAGCAAATTCTCCCACCCTTTTTCGCCTAGTAAGCACATCCTTCATGAATTTTGAGTAATTTGACATTTGTTGAATGGCTTCAATCAATGGTATGTTGATATGAAGCTGCTTCAAGATCTCCATGAATTTTAAAATTTGTTGCTCTTCTTTCGCCTTTTTAATTCTTTGTGGAAAAGGGGGTGGTGGTCTTTCTTGCACAAACTTTTGCTTCTTGTTGGCTTCAGTGATGACTTCTTGATTTTTTGGAGGAATGTAATCTTCAGTGAGTACATTATCTTTGTGCTTTTGCTATTTGGAAGAAGACGGTTCTCCATCATTGTCTTTTGCTCAAGGACTGTCAGGTTTAGACATATCAGTACTTGACTCTTTGCTATTTGCAGCGGCTTCTTCAATTTCTTTGCCACTTCTGAGTTTAAGAGCTTGACAAGTTTCAACATTCTTCACTCCCTCTTGTGTATTGGGAGTCTCAGTAGAGCTGGGAAGATTTCCCAAGTTTCTTCAACTTAGAGCCGTGGCAATTTGGCCCACTTGGTTCTCCAAGTTTTTTATGCTCACTCCTTGTGCTTGAAATTGATTCTTTGCTTCTTGGATAAAGGAATTAAGAACATTTTCCAAATGGTTATTTCCCTGATTAACCCCAACATAGTTAGGGTTAGAAAAACCAGGTGGAACTTGTGGTGTAGTTGCTTGCGGTTTAGGTTAACTTTGATTGTTACTCCAAGAAAAAGTTGGATGGTTGCGCCATCCTGGGTTGTAAGTGTCGCTGTAAGGGTTGTTGTATCTGCTGTTATTGTTGGGATTGCCAACATAGTTAACTGAAACAGGATTTGCAGAACATTCTTCAAATAGCTGAGGTCCTCCACAGTAAACACAGGCAACCTCAGAAGTGTCAGTAACCACCTTAACAGGGCCAGGCTTTGTCACTTCACGACTCATCAGATTCTTCATCATTTGGTGGATCTGAGCCACTTGAGCAGCAAGAGTTGTAGTCTCAGTGACTTCATGAACTCCATCAGGCTTCTTTTGAGTTGAACTTGAAGTGGCCCTTGTGATTGTCCATTAATAAGTGTTGGCGGTAATGCTATCAATCAACTTGTAACCATCGTCATAAGATTTAGACAATAGGGCTCCACCACTGGATGCATCTAACATATTCCTTGAGGATGGAATTAATCCATTATAGAAAGTCTCAAGTTGTATGCAGATGGGAATCCCATAATGTGGACATTGTCTCAGCAGCTCCTTAAATCTTTCCCATGCGTCAAACAACGTTTCATCATCTCCTTGCCTAAATGATGTGATTTCATTTCTCATTTTTGCATTCTTAGAAGGAGGAAAATACTTGGCTAGAAAATTTTCTGCCAAGGAGTTCCATGTAGTAATGGAATTTGGTTCCAAGGAATTAAGCCAGCTCTTGGCTCTATCCCTTAGAGAATATGGAAACAGCCTCAACCTAAAGGTATCCACTGGAACATCAAGGATTGTGAAATTTTCAGCCACATCTAGAAATTGTTTTAAGTGCAAATGAGGATCTTCATGAGGAGAGCCTGAATATTGACCAGCAGCTTGTAACATTTGGAACATCATAGGCTAGAATTCAAACTGTGGTGCTGTGATGGCTGGCCTAGCAATGCCAGTATTCATAGCATTAGGATCAAATACATCATAGTCCCTGATGCTGCGTGCTCGGTCATTGGCAATGCCAATGATGTCTGGCTCTGCCATGGTTGCGTTTTGTAATGACTCATCTGAAGAAGACGATGAACTTTCTTCGTCCGTATCCTCCTCGTACACTACTCCTTCAGGTTCAGCCACAGCTGAAGTTGAGGAATCTCCAGATATTTGTTGAGCACGTAAAAATCTCCTTCGTGCTGAAAGAATTCTTTCAGGTTCAGGATAACCACTGTAAACTGGTTGTAACGACCTGCGCATACAATAGATTAAGCCTATCGAGACACCAAATCACAGCAAACGTTAAAAGCTCAAATACAATCTTAAATAAAAAGATATATTAAATACAGTTTTTCAAACTTTATCACTTCCCCGACAACGGCGCCAAAAACTTGTTCTATACTTTATATAATGCTTTTCTTTTGAATGATAGAGCAATGGTGTCACATGCAAGTATACATGCTTGGTAATGTAGCAAGTGATAAAGTAAAGGTCGGACCTACAAGGAAGTGTAAAGTATTTGAACTACTATGATTAATTTTCTTTGTTTAAGAGAAGTATGAGCAAGGTAACAGAAATATGAGAGTAAAGAACAGGAGCAACACACAATTAACTAAAATAAATTAATACTGAAAAGGAGTTAAAATATCAGAGAGAGTAGTTGATGAGCTAAATCCATTAGTATAGTTGTTGTTAAAATCCTTTTATGATGTGAATTGTCGTGCCTCAAAAGGTCAGAACGTGATCTAATGGTGTATCTCTACAACATCAAAAACATGCATAACTAGGGCAAGGGAACAAATCTCTAAGTCTCACTTGTAACCCTAAAATGCGTCTGGTTTTAATTGTGAAAGTCTTTATGGTCTCAACTTCTTATCTCTAAGCAAGTTGAATTAAGTGAATATCTCTATCCTACTTTATTAACCACTTTTGTTATGAAATCCACTTGTTTATTGGATCTCTCTCAACAACAAGCTTTTACTTTTTTCCTAGTTAATCACTCTAAGAACCAAGTTTATAGCATAAAAACACATAACAAAATAAGACACTCGCCAACACATCATATCAATATAAAAACAACTTTTATACTAGCTTCATTAGTCTCATCAAACAAAGGTTTAGCTCATAGTGAGCTGAGTACAACCTACTGGAGTGAAAATAATAGGAAACATTATCTTACAAAGTGTAGTAAAGAAATGCAACCTAATAATAACTTGGAGATCTCTTGCGTTGGGTAAACAACAACAGCTCTCTTCAGTCACGACAACTCTCAGCAGAATATACAGGTCTGGAGGAGAATAGAATACTCTCTACCAATGCTTCAAGTCTTTAAAATAAAACACTTTAAACTGAAATAAACTTTTTTGTGTGTGAAAATCTCTTGTCTCCTTTTCTTCAATGCGCAAGCTCTCATTTTATAGTGATGAGTAGAAGTGGTCGTTGCTCCTTTCTTGGATCATGGGTCTCTTGACAAAATTAAGGTTAGGCCCAAATCAAATCCTCATGTGGACCAGCTGTCCCTCAGCCCTTCCGTTGCAAGCAATCTGGTACAGATGTTGGTGGGAGACCAATCTGCTTTTTGCAGGCGGCTGTGGCAGGATGGTGGAGCAGAGCAGACGGCTGGTGGTGTTAGTGCTGGGCGCTCTTTTTGCTGCCTGGTCCCCACCATACTACCTTTTGTCCTCTAGCTTTCTTGATCTTATCCATTCCTTTTGCTCCAATGCTCTTCAAAATGCTACCACGTGAGCCCTAGTCATCCTTGGCTTTTCATCACCAATCTCCAACTCTCTTAGTGAAATAGTTGATTAAACTATCAACTACTTTCTTTCAAAAAGCTCCTCGTTCTGCTCTAGAATTTGTCAACTGGGGTCATGCCTCCTCTCATCATCATCTAGCTTCCTTTTAGAGCACAAACACAATGAAAACATAAAAGAAGCACCTAAAGTGCTTAAAGCTTAAAACATGCTGAAATACATTAAACTCATGCCACATCAGTAAAATTATGAACTAGAAATGTCACATAAAATGGGTAAAAGTAACACACTAGAATAATGTTATCATTCGACGGCCATTCCTGATCCAGAAATGGATGATTCCTTCGCCCTCAAGCTCCAACAATTGAAAATGTACCTATTTGAGGACAAATTTCGGGCTGCCATCACAGAGGAGACCGCTGTAGCTTATGGTGTTTTCAAGATATTGGATGAACTTTCCCAGTTTCAAATTCCTGCTCCCATGACAAAGTACCTGCTCGAATTCGAGGTCTTATTTCCCAAACTGGATAAGGATCTGACCGTTTGTCAACAGAATGACGCTCAGATCAGGGCAAAGACCAATGGGATGAAGCGTGAGTGGTACCTCAGTTCACTTTGCGAAAAGAAACTTGGGGATTTCGAGTCCAAAATACAAGAACATTCTGATAAGCACCGTGCCTTCGACCAACAGATCTCCGACTACCAGGCTCAAATAGCTGAACTTACAAGAAAAATTGCCGAGGTCGAGAAACAAAAAACCTTTTTGGATTCTGCTGAACCTTTGCCTGCTCAAGAAGTGATTGATCAAGAGATTGCCCAGGGAATTGCTCATGTCGAAACAACACTTGCCCTAAAGGGTACAATCACCCAAATGCAAAAAAAGAAGGCCCTTCTCGACAGCAAGGTTATTTATGAGAAGACTTTGTTGTACCCCAAATTTTACCCCTTAGATGTCATAACATCTTGCACTTACATTTATGTCTCAATCATCTAGGCATTGTTAATTAACCACTATATCTTGCTAGTTTGTTCTTTTATGTGAAAGCCAGGGTTTGCACAGGAAAGAGAACAAAAGTCAATAAGCCAGGTTCTCACATGTTTCAAGGTCTCCTAAGACACTCCTTGGCTCCATACAATCATCACAAATGTTCACTAGTTGATTGAGAATGGTATGTGAAGTCATTTGTTCAAGAAAGACCACTAAGGCTCCCAAGTGCAACCATTTGGCCTTGGAGGCTAATTATGAAGTTCCCCAGTCATATGCCTTGATCTCATGAGATTGGGTTAAGAGAAATCAAGAAGAAACTATCAAGTCAAGATTTACAAGAAATAGGGTTTCAACCTGAAGAATCATTGAAGAACCTTGTTGTGATCAGGCAATATCTTAAAGGGTTCACCAACCATTTGAGCCTGCATACTTTCAAGAGGTCTTATTCAATAAGAAATCAAGGGTATTAGAAGGTCCTTCATGAAAAGAGACTTGGTTCTTAAGTTATGAGACTTGAAAGATAATATGCCTTTATGACTTAGTGAAGTTTTGGTCATTTTCACCCTAATTTTCATCCAACTTTGACTCAATTTTTCACCTAGTTCCAAGCTTCAAATAAAAAATATTTGGACATGAAAGTTGTTCCTTGTTCTTCAAGATTTCCAAAAAGTACTAGAACTCCTCAATCCATGGTGTAAGCTGGGAGTTTCGATTGGTTGAAGTTTGGTGTTTTTTCTTGAAATGCAAGTTTCACACTTAGTGCATAATGATGCATTGCCACTTCTGATCACCAAAGCATTTGTGAATGTTGTTTAAAAAACTGAAAAAGGAAAGGATGTAGTGGCACTTGACATGATGTTGGTGGCACTTTCCATGAGAGTGTGGCACTTGCCATGGAAATGTGGCGCTTGCCATGATGGTGGTGGCACTTGCCATGAGAGTGTGGCACTTGCCATGGAAATGTGGCGCTTGCCATGATGGTGGTGGCACTTGCCATGAGAGTGTGGCACTTGCCATGGAAATGTGGTGCTTGCCATGATGGTGGTGGCACTTGCCATGAAAGTGTGGCACTTTCCATGAGAATGTGGCACTTGCCGTGGAAATGTGGCGCTTGCCATGATGGTGGTGGCACTTGCCATGAGTCATGGCGCCTGCCATGAAGAAGTGTGGCACTTGTCATGAAGAGGATCATGGCGCCTGCCATGAAGAAGTGATGGCACTTGCCATGAAATATATGGCGACTGCCACGATTTCCATAAGCTGAACCACTTAAAGTAATATTAACTTGATGCAAGTGGACATCATGAAGAAAGAGAAACTTTTCAACAATAGCATGGCAGCTCTTTTCTCCTTGTAACTTGCACCTCTGCTCCAATCCCATCAGTACACAAACTCTACAGGGTCTATGACTAGAGCTCTTGAAGACTTTGTTTAAATGACAACTTGCACGAAGGAAATGTGGAGAAAGGGTTTTTTGGACAAAATGAGAAATCTGACCATACCTTCACTCTTTCTCTTTTTTTTTTTAAATAGGGCATTGCTCCTTAGTGTAAAAGGACACGAGATTCACCCCAAACATAGGCTGAATACTCTCCCCATTTTATCTCTCACTTACTCTTGAAAATATGCAAGAACATTGTTGCAAGAGTTTTGGCTCGAGCTTTCCACCATCCAACACCACAAACCCTGCAGTAGCTGGAAATTTGAGGGAGAAGAAGCTCATCCATTTTTTTCTCAGAACACGTACCTGTGAAGAGGCAGTGGACCATCTCCACTAGGTAACACTCACTCTCTTTTTTTTACATCGTTTTCAAAATACCATGATCATTGCTCCATACTGTTATCATATTTGTTATCATGTTAATGTCTGATTAAATATTGCAAATCATGATGTGTGATTTTGTTTGATATGTTGTGAGCTTGGTTCATGATTTTATCTTTGAAAATTGAACAAGGACAAGAAGACCATGGCGTCTGCCATGCATCAAATGGCACTGGCCATGATTACATGGCGCCTGCCATGGTAATATATGGCGCTAGCCATGACCTTTGTGGCACTAGCCATGAAAAGATGGCGCCTGCCATGACTTTAATGGCACTTTCCATGCTTTAGATGGCGACTGCCATATTAGCTTAGTTTTTTTCATTTATTTATTTCACTTCTCATGGCCATTTTATTTTCTTGATTATTTCTAAAAATTTCAAAACAAAAAATATGCATAATGTTGCGGTGAGAATCGGATGTCAATCTTTTAATTAACTTGAATCGTAAAACTTTGAATTTCACCACCGAGCTTTGATTTATCCAAAGGAAAGGGTAAAGATCGAAAGAAAAACCTTTTGCGCCACGTGAAGAGACGGCTAAGAGATCGGGGGTTCGGGGGTTGGTTATACTAAGGGAAGGTATTATCACCCTAAGTATCAGTAATACTCTACAAAAGCCTCTTGTTTGTATTTGTGTTATGTTATGTTTGCTTGCTAAGGAAATCTGCTAAGGTTAAGGTAAAGACCTATGGTGCAGACCAAAATGCTAAAGGTAAGGACCTAATGGTATGTACACTGAGTATGCTCGCCAAGACATCGCATCTTGTGCCTACGTATCTGACTAAAGAATAAGAGCAACCGTAGTTCACCTAACTAAGGGTGAGGAACCATTGACTATGGCCAAAGTTCCAAGGGGAATGAGTATGATACTCATGTAGAGTTTAAGAAACTCTCTAAGTCTAAGTTGTAGGGGAAGTGAATTCTCACGATGATGAGAATCACACAGAGTTTAAAAACTCTATCCTAATTCTAAGTTGTGATGTAAATGGCTCTTAGGAGGCCAAGGGTAAGGACGGTGACCACCTATGACTATGAGGTCAAGGGGAAGATGGCTTTAGGAGGCCAAGGGGGAATCCTATGACTATGAGGTCAAGGAGGGAAATGGCTCTTAGGAGGCCAAGATGGTAATGAACTCTCTATGACTTTGAGTCAATAGAGAGACTTTCCTTTGGAAGGAAGGGGAATACCAACTTCTTATGAACAAGAATTAAAGTGGGATCGAAAGTACATGAACAATATGACTTCGAGGCTTCAAAGATGGTAATTATTAACCAAAATAAAATTCCAAGTATGAACATGGAAAACATAGATAAGTGACCACATCAGTATGGTAGAGATAACATTTTGAAAACAGAGACATGTCAAGTGATGAAACTTAGCAACAAAGGCCAAGACGTACAAACAACATCCTAATAGAATGACTTTATCCAAGTCAAGGAACAAATCTCAAACAAACACAAAATACTCAAAAATTCTTAAAAGTCTTCAAGAAACAGTTGATGATTTTTCACAAAAAAGTCCAAGAATTAAACATAAGGTTATGCATATTTTTTGTTTTGAAATTTTTAGAAATAATCAAGAAAAAAAAGGCCATGAAAAGTGAAATAAATAAACGAAAAAACTAAGCTAATATGGAAGTCTCCATCTAAAGCATGGCAAGTGCCATTAAAGTCATGGTAGGCGCCATATTCTCATGGCTAGTGCCACAAAGGTCATGGCTAGCGCCATATATTACCATGGCAGGCGCCATGTGATCATGGCCAGTGCCATTTGATGCATGGCAGGCGCCATGGTCTTCTTGTCCTTGTTCAGTTTTCAAAGATAAAATCACGAACCAAGCTCACAACATATCAAACAAAATCACACATCATGATTTGCAATATTTAATCAGACATTAACATGATAACAAATATGATAACAGTATGGAGCAATGATCATGGTATTTTGAAAATGAAGTAAAAAAAAAGAGAGTGAGTGTTACCTAGTGGAGATGGCCCAGTGCCTCTTCACAGGTACGTGTTCTGAGAAAAAAATGGATGAGCTTCTTCTCCCTCAAAGTGCCAGCTATTGCAAGGTGTGTGGTGTTGGATGGTGGAAAGCTCGAGCCAAAACTCTTTCAACAATGTTCTTGCAGATTTGCAAGAGTAGGTGAGAGAGAAAATGGGGAGAGTATTCAACTTATGTTTGGGGTGAATCTCGTGTCCTTTTACACTGAGGAGCAATGCCCTATTTATAGAAAAAGAGAAATAGTGAAGGTATGGTCAGATTTCTCATTTTGTCCAAAACACCCTTTCTCCACATTTCCTTCGTGCAAGTTGGCATTTGAACAAAGTCTTCAAGAGCTCTAGTCATAGACCCTGTGGAGTTTGTGTACTGATGGGATTGGAGCAGAGGTGCAAGTTACAAGGAGAAATGAGCTGTCATGCTTTTGTTGAAAAGTTTCTCTTTCTTCATGATGTCGACTTGCATTAAGTTAATATTACTTTAAGTGGTTCAGCTTGTGGATATCGTGGCAGTCGCCATATATTTCCCGGCAAGTGACATCACTTCTTCATGGCAGGCACAATGATCCTCTTCATGGCAAGTGTCACACTTCTTCATGGTAGGCGCCATGACTCATGTCAAGTGCCACCACCATCATGGCAAGCGCCATATTTCCACGGCAAGTGCCACACTCTCATGGCAAGTGCCACCACCATCATGGCAAGCACCACATTTCCATGCAAAGTGCCACACTCTCATGGCAAGTGCCACCACCATCATGGAAAGCGCCACTACATCCTTTCCTTTTTTAGTTTTTTAAACAACATTCACAAATGCTTTGGTGATCAGAAGTGGCAATGCATCATTATGCACTAAGTGTGAAACTTGCATTTCAAGAAAAAACACCAAACTTCAACCAATCGAAACTCCCTGCTCACAGCATGGATTGAGAATTTCTGGTACTTTTTGGAAAGCTTGAAGAACAAGGAACAACTTTCATGTCCAAAGATTTTTGATTTGAAGCTTGGAACTAGGTGAAAAATTGAGTCAAAGTTGGATGAAAATTAGGGTGAAAATGACCAAAATTTCACTAAGTCATAAAGGCATATTATCTTTCAAGTCTCATAACTTAAGAACCAAGTCTCTTTTGATGAAAGACATTCTAATACCCTTGATTTCTTGTTAAATAAGACCTCTTGAAAGTATGTGGGCTCAAATGTTTGGTGAACCCTTTAAAATATTGCCTGATCACAATAAGGTTCTTCAATGATTCTTCAGGTTGAAACCCTATTTCATGTAAATCTTAAGTTGATAGTTTCTTCTTGATTTCTCTTAACCCAATCTCATGAGACCAAGGCATATGACTGGAGAACTTCATTATTAGCCTCAAAGGCCAAATGGTTGCACTTGGGAGCCTCAGTGGTTTTTCTTGAACAAATGACTTCACATACCATTCTCAATCAACTAGTGAACATTTGTGATGATTGTATGGAGCCAAGGAGTGTCTTAGGAGACCTTGAAACATGTGAGAACCTGGCTTATTAACTTTTGTTCTCTTTCCTGTGCAAACCCTGGCTTTCACATAAATGAACAAACTAGCAAGATATGGTGGTTAGTTAACAATGCCTAGATGATTGAAACCTAAATGTAAGTGCAAGATGTTATGACATCTAAAGGGTAAAATTTGGTGTACAACATTTGCCCCTATTTAAATAGCTTTACCAGGTGGTACGAGGAGAGGAAATCCTCGGGGCATCAAGATGAAAAGGTGTTTAAATATAGAAAACTGAAAATTTTGCCCTTAGATGGAATGCAGATGCTAAGGACAGTCAACAGACATGCAAATGCTGACATGCCATGAACTTCTAGTATGATGATATGATGCCATGATAGTGCAAAGATGCAGACAAACAAGACACCAAAGATAAAGAGCAAACAACCACAAGTGAGCTTTACTGGGGAGGGATGAAGGTTAATATCCACAAGGAAGACTCGCTGGGGATACAGACTGACCAACAAAAGAGACCCACTGGGGAGACTCTGAGGAAACACTGGGGATAGAAAAATAAAGGGGAAAATCCCACAGGTCCTCACTGGAGATAGGAGCCAGAGAGGTGTTCTCCACTAGGGAAGATCCAGGGAGATGGACGACAGGTTAATAGGTGACCGGACGACACTGGGGAAATAAAACACATTCTTACTGGGCATGAAACCGAAAAGAAGACATGATCTCCACTGGGGATCAACTTGAAATAAGAGGATAGACATTCTACAAAGATTTTATGGGGATTTCTTATATTGAAGAGTTCAAACGGGATCTTCAAGAAAAGCCAGAAAAGACAGAGACAAAACACAAGCTTTGTGTTCGCCAAATGATGAAGATCACAAGGACTTTTAAATAGATATTGAACCTCTGCTGGGAACAAGATTAAAGTGCCAACAATGATTGGACTTGGAAATAAAATGTCATTAAATACCAACATGATTTGGATAGGATACCAATTTGAGTTGGTTTTCCAGTAAAGACTGGACTTAAGACACCAATATGAGTTGGGCCTAGGTTTAGGTTTACAGTTGACCTGATGTTTTGGTTCACAGCTGACTAAGAAACAAACAATGCCAGAAATTACCAGACTTTAGGTTCACAGTTGACCTGAAGTTTAGGTTCATAGCTGACCTGAATTTTAGGTTCATAGCTGACCAAGGTTTACAATTGACCTGAAGTTTAGGTTCATAGCTGACCTGAATTTTAGGTTCATAGCTGACCAAGGTTCACAATTAACCTGAAGTTTAGGCTCATAGCTGACCTGAATTTTAGGTTCATAGCTAACCTGGGATTTTGGTTCATAGCTGGCCAAGAAATAAATAATGTCAGTAATTACTAGACTTTAGGTTCATAGCTGACCTGAGGTTTTGGTTCATAGCTGACCCAGGTTCATAGTTGACCTAAATGATGTTTAGGTTCACAGTTGACTTGAATGATGTTTAGGTTCACAGTTGACCTGAAACAAATGATGCCAGCAATTACTGGACTTTAGGTTCATAGCTGACCTGAGGTTTTGGTTCATAGCTGACCAAGGTTCATAGTTGACCTGAGGTTCTGGTTCATAGCTGACCAAGGTTCATAGTTAACCTGAATGATGTTTAGGTTCACAGTTGACCTAAAACAAATGATGCCAGTAATTACTGGACTTTAGTTTCATAGGTGACCTGAGGTTTTGGTTCATAGTTGACCTGAGGTTTAGGTTCATAGCTGACTTGAATTTTAGGTTCATAGCTGACCAAGGTTCACAATTGACCTGAAGTTTAGGTTCATAACTGACCTGAATTTTAGGTTCATAGCTGACTTGGGATTTTGGTTCATAGATGACCAAGAAATAAACAATACCAGCAATTACTGGACTTTAGGTTCATAGCTAACCTGAGGTTTTGGTTCATAGCTGACCAAGGTTCATAGTTGACCTGAATGATGTTTAGGTTCACATTTGACCTGAATGATGTTTAGGTTCACAATTGACCTGAAACAAACGATGCCAGCAATTACTGGACTTTAGGTTCATAGGTGACTTGATGTTTTGGTTCATAGCTGATCAAGGTTCATAGTTGACTGGAATGATGTTTAGGTTCATAGTTGACCTGAAACAAACAATGCCAGCAATTATTGGACTTTAGGTAGCCATATGAGGAGATTAAGTATCAGATAGGTCAGTACCGGGGTTGCATAAATAAAGATTAGACTTCCTGGGGAACACCAATTATGGTTGCAAAAAGGTTGGATAGTACCAGAGATAGATAAGCTTCTCAGAAGAGACTGCCATTTATCGCCATAGAAAAACAAGCTTCTCCAAGAGATTGCTACTTGTTGTTGGTTATAAATTCCAAAGAGATGTTGATATCACAACGCTGTTGGAGAAAGGATTTTGTCTTCAATAAGGATCTGCAAAAGATTCTTCCTGTGAGACACGGTGCAAAATAAATGCACATACAAAATAGGTTCAACAACCTAAACAGGCCCAATAGCACACTTGCCAGGGGTCAAAAATCGATCTAGGAACAAGCTAGAAAGATACGGTCAAACAAGACTCCAACCATTGAGGAATGAGCTCAAATGGGGATTTATCTTATCCAAGCATGGAAAAGATAACTGAACCAACCATCATCCACGAGGATCCAACTCTGCGGGGAATTAAGAAAGAATGGGCACTTTATGCCTAAGGGCTGACGACTCTATTGGAGAGAATAGACAAACCCAGTCACTTGGGGAGATAAACACCAAAGTGAACAAAAATAGGTAAACACCAAGACAGGGTAGCAGAGATGCTAAGATGCTATGCATATGAGAATGCATGTATGCCATGTTTATGCCGACAAAACAGACAAAGGGAAGCGAGACTGGAGATGAAATAAACATCTCGACAAGGATACCCAGCCAAACTTATCGAATTGGACCATTACTGGGGATGAACTTGCAGAATCAGCAACACTACTTCAAGGTTACAAACTTCTCTGAGGGAAAAGAGTAATTCACTCGGGGTATAGCATCATGACTTCACTAGGATTTCCATCACGAGCCTCATCTCTTTATTGGAGGGAAATCCATGGAGAATTGCCAAGATTAGCTGAAGTAACAGCTTACTGGGGAGCTAGTAAAATGATGTCACAAAAGCTGAGTAGTTCTGCATAACTCATCTGCCCTAGAGTACATGGTCTGTCAGAAGAAAAAAAACAAGAGAATTTTACAGAAGAATTATCATACAAGATGTGTCAATATCTTCAAACTCTTGGAGAGATTTATGAATCTCGACATAACTGTCCCAGATTAACTGCATTTACACAACAAGGTCCTTGAACTTGTGCTTCAGACTGGTTGTTGACAACTGGGGAACAAACTTGCTTCTGTCAGCTTGGTTGACCTGTGAAGGAGAGGCCGTTGACTTTTAGAAATTTACCGAATCTCGACTTGATTGCTTCTGATTAACTGATCTGTAGAATAGGTCATCAAAAGGATTTTACAGAAGAATCAGCATACAATATGCTTCAATATCTTCAAACTTTTGAAGAGATTCGTGAATCTTACCATAACTGCCCCTGTTCAACTGTATCCGTAATACAAAGTCTTTTAGACTATGGTAGGAACAACTGGGGAACAAACTTACCCCTGTTGGTGGGTCATTGGAGTCCAAACTTGTCATAAGATGACCTCAAGAAGGCTTGCCCCAATATTCTGACCTTTGAAGAGTTATGCCTCTGATTCAAAAACTCTTGGAATGGTTGATTGACAAATCTTTACACTTGGTTGCCCCAGGTTGAGCTTCCTTTATCAAGTCAAATTCCCTAGTCGGCTGTATTTGTTGGGATTCCTTTGATATTAAATTGTTTTGCGAACAAGTATTGTTCATTTAAAAATTGGCAATTTTAATGCAACATTTTTGCACACTTTTGAAAACAAAGTTTATTGATGAAACACACACAGTGGAATGATTAAATAATCAAAAACAAAGGTGATCTAGTCATTTACGGAATGACAGATGAAGTGACCAACACGCACAATTAGCAAAGATTATTAGGGGTCAGGTTAATCCACCTTGCTGTAGTATGCCTTCAAAACAACCTTACCTCAATTAGATCTTTTAAGGGTTGTAACATGGCTTGGTTCACGGCTCATGAAACAAAGGATAAAGGCTTAAAGTTTGTTTGTCCCCACCCAATCTTCGTGATGAACTCCAATCCTAAGCTCAGTTAACACAAGCTATACATTCAGATTCCCATAGGCTAGGAATTGAGCTGATGATAGTTAATGATTCATACACCTAAGGTAGTCACTACTCCCTTACAACATTTGGTTATCCTTTATTGCTTGGGTTCTGAGACCTCCTCTTGTCTTCACTGAGGTTTTGAGACCTCATCTTGTCTTTGTTGAGATTATGAGACCTCCTTTTGTATTTGTTGAGGTTTTGAGACCTCTTCTTGTCTTTGCTTGAGGTTTTGAGACCTCTTCTTTTCTTGGTTTGAGGTTTTGAGACCTCTTTTTTTCTTGGTTAAGGTTTTGAGACCTCTTCTTGTCTTGATTGAGGTTTTGAGACCTTTTCTTTTTTATTGTCATTTGATTTGAGAGAGTTGACTGGTGTCTTGCATGAAGCGCTTGCATTAGAATGCATAACCAAGTTAAACACAGAACTACCTGTAGCGAGTGATTTTTGGATGTGTTTGCGAAGCACAATCGCTCTACTACTACAGCTCGATTCATTTTTTATCCTATTGAAGCTGATGAAGGAAGGGAAATAGATGTCTCCAATTAACCCTGCTTGCATACTGAGGCTAAACAGTCAAAACTGTTGGTTTACAGATGCTACAAAGATTCGGGGTCTCTCCTAGGTTATTTTTTCGAAAAGGGGTGTTTTAGGCTATCAGTTGAAATGTTAGGACGGATGTATGAAAGTATGGGATTTTGGGTTTTTGTTTAGTGTGCTCGCTAAGATTTTTCTTTCAATCTTATGCCTACGTATTCCCGTTTACCAAAACAGGGAAATCAAAGCGATCGTAGTTCCTCCTATTCTATGGGAGGAAATGGTTGTTTTGGTGTCTTGTTCAAAGCCCAAGACGTGAAGCGAAAGGTGATCTATATCTTGTTCAAAGCCCAAGATGTGAAGCTGAAGGTGGTTTGTATCTTGTTTAAAGCCCAAGATATGAAGCTAAAAGGGTTTGACTTTAGAGAGAATTTGTCATCTCTAAAGAGGGGTTTGTTTGTCACAACTGTTTATAAAGGAGGATTACTTTAACCGGGTTTTGTGAATCCGGCAATGCCATAATTTCCTTTATAGGGGATTTCCAACCTGAAGGAGAAGACTTTAACTCAGTTTAGAGCAATGCCATATTTCCTTAGGAACTTATCATGCTAAAAGAGGGACAGTGGCATGGATGTAGATGATCCAGAGGCTTGCCGCTTACAGCGATTAGATGAATGGGAAGGAGTTGTTGATGTTTGTGTACTGTGAACGAGGCACATCTTTGATGCTAAAAGGTTGATTGGATCAACCAGTGGTTTTCTTATACAAAGCCTAAGAGGAGGCTAATATGTGTCTCGTACAAAGCCCGAGAGAGAGGCTAAAAGGTTTTGACTCAACGAGGGAGTTTTTTGTATCTCGTATAAAGCCCGAGATGGAGGCTTTTTAGGTTGTTAGCTCCGCTGGGGAGAATCATTGTACAAAGCTCAAGAGGAGGCTATTGTGACTGTTTCAGTTGAGTGACAGATCCAATATGCTGATTTTAAAGAGAAAATCAGTTCTTATATGAGTAATGTTTGTACTCAGGGATTTGATTCGAGGATCAGGGTTATTTCCTGTTCTTTAAGGAAATGGGAAATCCAAGGGTATTGAGACTGTCCAAGTCAACGGGTTTCATCTCCTAGTTTTGGAAGGAGCTTGAGAATGTCTTTTGAGACTCAAGGTAATTAGACTGTCCAAGTCTAGAGTTTCATCTTTTGTACTATGCTTTGAGAAACAGTAGTAGACTCTTGGAAAGACTGTTCTATTAAGATGACTGATTTCTGTTCATATACCTCTACGAGGTCGCCGGGACAATTTGTACGAAGCCCAAGAGGAGGCTGGAAACTTTTAAGAAGCCGAGTGGTCCTTGTATGAAGCCCAAGAGGAGGCTATCATTCCTGGAGGGAAGAATCATTATATGAAGCCTAAGAGGAGGTTGTGAATACTTATAAGAAGCCGACGGGTCCTTGTACAACGCCCAAGAAGAGGCGGGGATGCTTTTAGGAAGCCTGTGGGTCCCCAAACCCCGAGAAGTTCAAGACAGGCTATTCACGAAGAATAGATCAAGCCAGGAAAGTTTGAGAATTTGGAAGAAACTCAAGAGATGCCATTCACGGAGAAAAGATTATCTCTGGGGAGTAGAGTTTCTTGACAAGTGCTTTTAAGAAGCCTGTGGGTCCCCAAACCCCGAGAAATTCAAGACAGGCTATTCACGAAGAATAGATCAAGCCAGGAAAGTTTGAGAATTTGGAAGAAACTCAAGAGATGCCATTCACAGAGAAAAGATCGTCTCTGGGGAGTAGAGTTTCTTGACAAGTGCTTTTAAGAAGCCTGTGGGTCCCCAAACCCCGAGAAGTTCAAGACAGGCTATTCACGAAGAATAGATCAAGCCAGGAAAGTTCGAGAATTTGGAAGAAACTCAAGAGATGCAATTCAAGGAGAAGAGATCATCTCTGGGGAATAGAGTTTCTTTGACAACTTCTACGAGTGACAGTCTATGAAAGGGTTCACCGAGAATGATGCCTTTCATGTCTCCATATTATTTAACCCCAAGAGGAGGGAAGACTGTGTCTGGTAATCCTATGGGGATCTAGTTTAGACTATTTAAGAGAGATCAATGGGCTTAATGCTAGACGTAGTTGTCGGGGAAACTCTAAATATCTATACTACTATTACACAGTTGATATGAGTTTATGAAAGAATACTTATAGCGAAACAGCCCCACAATACAGTTATATGTATATGAAAGCGGTAAATGAAAGCATATAAACACTTACTCGGTTGTAGAGCTTCCATGCTGTTTGGTTAGTTGTTCAACAAAGAAAGATTGAAAACAACAGTATATTTCAAAATCAAAGGAGAAAGTGCTTTGAAAAAGAAAGATTTGGGGCTTACAGCTCAAGGAGAGGCCCAGGGTTTTATCAGTGATCGCACTGTCGAATTTGTACAGAGGGACTTATACAAGTGACTGAGGCCCAAAAATTGTTTGCTGTACAAAGGGACGGGTCTTACACTCTCTCAAGAGCCCCAAAAGGTTTAAAGAAAAAGAGTGGGGCTTATAACACGTGGGTAGGCCCAGATGGTTTTTCGTTTAAAATGGCGATCGCGCCAAGATTTTCTTTTAATGCAAAGGGGCTTATACAATATCTGAGGCCCAAAGTTGTTTTTGGTTAAAAGGGGATTGGGTCTTATACTCTATTAGAGGCCCAAAAAGTTTTGAAATGGGTCTTATAGCTCGAGGAGAGGCCCAAGAGGTTTATTTTTAAAAAGGCGACGATCGCGCCGGTTACTTGTACAGAGGGACTTATACAATAAGTGAGGCCCACAAAGTTTTTGTACAAGGGGTTTTTTGGGTCTTACACTCTCTCAAGAGTCCCAAAGAGTTTTAAAGAAAAGAAATGGGTCTTACTACTCGAGGGTAGGCCCAAAGTTTGTTTTTCAACGGATGATGATCGCGTCGAACTTTTTGAAATACAACGGGACTTATACAATAAGTGAGGCCCAAAATAGGTTGTATTTACAAAGGGTTGGGTCTTACACTCTATTAGAGGCCCAAAAGTTTTGAAAATAATTTATGAGGGTTGAATTAATCAAAAACCCTAATTTGTTTTCAAAATGTGTTTTAATTGAATAAAAATTCAATTAAAATGATCAAAATTGTTTAACATATGGAAAACAAATTGTGATCTTGGATTAATGCTTCAAAAATTAAGTATTGACCTACAAAATAATTAGAAGGCATTAAAAGTTGCAAAATCAAGGTGGAAAAAATATTCAAAATGTCAAAAATAATTAAAATATTAATTCTTTGCAAAAATACCAATTATATGAAATAAATAATATTTTTTGGGAATTTTTTGGGAAAATAAAATATTTTAACATTTTTGTGAATTATTAAAAAAAGAATCAACTCAAAATCATTAAAACTCAGAGAGAAATTAATTTTTGAATCAATTAAATAAAATCACAAAATTCAAATATTTGAATTTGAGAGAAATGGCGCCAAGAACAGCTGAAGAACACGCGCGTTTTTCAGTTTTGCCCAGATTTTCATTTTCTATCCAATCTCACTGAATACTTGATCATATCATGCAATCCACATACCAATCAACTCGTTTCAACCTCACGACCATGTCTATGGCAATTAATTTCATTTAAATTAAGCATAAAACAAGAAATCACGAAAAATCCTCAAGAACCCTAAATTCTGCATGAAGGCTGGGATTTTTGATACACGATTCAAACAAAGTAATTACTTGAGGGGAAACATTCCATGCATGATTATGAACATTTGGCAAAAGTATTGTGCGAGGAAATATGCATAGATTGAGAGATGACCAAGTTTAGGCTTACCTCTAGGTCGTGACAGCAAGAGCAAATTGATTTCTGAGTAGGAGGTGTTACAGATGAATTGTGATGATCTCCATAGCTTCCCTACACCCTATGGAGTGTGTTTGAATGCTTGGACTTGATGGAAATTGGCTGGATCACTTCATGGCATCTCAACTGCAACTTGGTTAAAACCTTGAGTAATTGACTGGTGATTCTGAGAAATCAATGTTCCAGATGTTATTTAAGTGTTTTATCAGCTCACATATGGTGTATATGAGGTGTGTGTGTGATTGGTTTGAGTGGAATTGCTCTCTAATGAAAAACCCGATAGTGACTTGCTAAGAAAGGCATTTTTGAGAGTGAGAAGTGGATTTTGAGAAAGGCAAGTGTTGTAAGCCTTTGGTGTACTTAAACTGATCACAATTGAGCTCTATTTATAGTAGAGCAAGTTTGTTTTGCAAGGAATACTGAATGGCAACTGCTGAGTAGGTTTGGCCAATGTTGGCAAATGAAAATCCAAGTTTCCTCTAGCCATTGACTAGAGGTTATGGCACAGGCTGCTGGTCCCCTTGGTCTTGGATAAGTCTTGACTAAATTCAGTTGCTAATGGCTCAGTCCATACCACCTTGATGCTTCAATCCAAAATTGGAGTCTTGTCCCTATTTTGGGCAATTCTAGGTTTAGCATGCTATTTCTTGTTCCAAGGACTTTGGAGGCTTGGCTCAGTGATTGTCCCCTTTAGATTCAATCCTCAGATGTGTCCAAGGTGATGACAAGGCTTGGAATTGGCTAATTTTGGCAAATCGACCAAAAGTGCAAAAATCTGCCTTGCCTTGGCAGATTTCAGTAAGGCAACTTGCCAATGTCATATCTCATGGCTCAAGTTGAATTTGGTGATGTTCTTGGCCATTTTGGAAAGCCCTTATATGATATAACAACTGTTTGATCATATTTGGTTTTGATACTTTTTGGATCCAAGTGAAAAATGTCCCTACATTTGGAAAAAAGTAAGGCAAAATCTGACTTAGTGTAATTTTCACTAAGTGTTGGAACAAAGTGACTTTTCTTGATATTGATCACTCCATAACTCAAAATCCATGAGGAATTTGGACATAGGTCAGTATGAAGCTTTTGTAGAGAGCAATGAGATCTACAAATCAAGCTTTTGATGGAAAAATATGGCTTTGTGGTTTAGGAGTTATGATCCTCCAAAGTTGGTACCTTTGTCACTTTTTTTCATAACTTAAACAATTTTCTAAGTTTTTATGGTTACCCCTTTTACAAGTTATCCCATTTTCTTTGATTTTTCTCGATGAATGATGATTCAAATCATACATTAACATCATTTTAGGGTTAAAAATCCATTTTAGTGAAAAATCCCAAAAAGTCAAAGTTTGACTTTTGTGCACAGTTGACTTTTGTCAGATGAATTCCAAACTGTGCAATTCTTCAGGAAATCATGTCTTTGACCTAAATCAAACTTGATGGACATGTTCCATGGGTGGTATATAGGGTATTGAATCATGTCCTAGGGTTTGGGAGCATGTCCTGGTCAAAAGTCAAAGTTACAGTTGACTTTTCCCGCGAAACCCTAATTGTGGTCCAGATGAAATTGAAACTTGTTGCTCAAGCTTCTTGGATCAATCCATTGTCCCAAATGGATCAATATGGTATATTAGAGACCCTCAAATCATGTCTTGAGGTATTGGTTCATGATTTGTCCCAAAAGTCAACTTAGGGGTGAATTAGGTCAAGAAACCCTAATTCCTGATTTTTGATGAATGCATCCCCTGAGGTCAAATTGACTTGATGATTGGGTCCATGAGGTTCCATGGAGTATATTAGGTTATGTTTTGAATCATTGGCTCATGCCCAGATGAAAATTTCCATCTGGAGGCCCTGGTCGATCAAAACCCTAATTTGGTGACACTGGCGATCTTGAAGCTTGATCCACTTAGAAGGGAATAACCTTGTGCTTAATCCTTGAAGTGGGAGTCCTTTTGATCCTTTGTGTATGTTTGAGAGTGTAGACAAGTTGAAGATCATTTCATTCCTTGATTGATCATTTGTCTAAGGCTCAAAGAGGGCTTGAAACCCTAATTTTGATTGCAGTGGATGCTCAACAATTCCTTGAGGAGATTGATGAGGCATAAAGGTTTGTCCATATTGTGATGATGATTTGCACAATGATGGGGAATCTTAGTGGTCAAAATTTGGGGTATGACAGATGCCCCTATTTAATCTTCTTGGACACGAAGGTGTGAATGGCGAAGGTATTCGGGCATTCGAGGTGCAAGAGGATTAAATATCGGAATATCCGAAATTTTGATGGTGATTGTGAACGGTAGCTTACGCATTCATCTTCTTTTGCTAAGCAATGATGCTTAGAAAAGGTAAACTTCCCCTCGATCCTGGTTTTCAGCCAAGGAACTGGTCTCAGTTTCTGATTTAAACTCCCCCGAGATCCTGGTTTCCTACCAAGGAACTGGTCTTAGTTTCTGATTTAAACTTCCCCTCGATCCTGGTTTCCTACCAAGGAACTGGTCTCGGTTTCTGATTTGAACTTCCCCTCGATCCTGGTTTCCTACCAAGGAACTGGTCTTAGTTTCTGATTTAAACTTCCCCTCGATCCTGGTTTCCTACCAAGGAACTGGTCTAAGTTTCTTTTGTCAATAAACTTAATTGACGAGGGACGCTATTCGTAGCGGTTTTCCTCAAACTTCTCGCCGAATTTTCCTGGGGAGATGCCATTTGACGGAAAAAGTTTTGATGTCAGACTTGCTGGGGAACCCAGTCGTCTGAGTTGTAGAGGTGTACAAACTTCTTTGTTGGAGATGCCATTTGTTGACTCTATTTGGGGAATACGATTCCCTTTAGAGACTGCTTTCACACTTGGGGATATTACATCATACTTTTCTCGGGATCTTCCCGGAGAAATGCCATATGATGGGATCCGATTTTGAGGTGCTGATGACTTTTTCATCAGTGGTCTTTTCGGAGAAAAACTGCTGTACCACCGAATCTCTGATTAGGAGGCTTTCTCCCGGGATTTTCCTTAATCCGGGAAAGCAAGGATATCATCTTCAATGGCGAAGAGTGACGTTGACTGAAGGTTCTCTGGTTTTTCAGAGGTTCAAGTTATCAAAGTGGTCGAGGTCCAATTCTGATCCAGAACTAAACTGGAGGAGAGATATTGTTCAGACGCAGCATTTCCTGACGAGGAAAAAACGGACAACTCGATTGAGAAAATTGTTATCACTAGGGGATAAGACCGACTAGAGTGACAATGATGCAATGCGAATGCAAATCAACAATGCATGATGTATGTATGTTTATGCTGACAGAACTGACGCGACTTACAGACTAATAGATGAACATGACTGGATACTTGGCCACAGTCGGAGATGTAAAGTATCACTTGTTCACGATAGCAATTCTGCCTTGCTTAGGAGAAGTAGTCCTCGCGGGGAACTACGTTGGTCGGGCTTAGGAGATAAAGACTCTGCCGAAGATGTCAGATGGATTAGTTGCATCTGACACTGTTGATCCTTCATTCAGGCGCACTGGCGTAGAAGGAGTACTTTGACTCTGCACTTTGAAGTTCGCTTACTTCTGGAGAAGTGGTTGATGCTCTTTTGATGTTCAACAGTCAAAAGAAATTGCCATCTTTATTTTAAAAGCAGAAAAAGTTTTACAAGTAAATTCATTTTTGTTTTATTTCAAGAATCGTTGAGCATGTTAAAATGTCGTTCTGTAAAGCTAAAACAAATGAGAATTACAAAAAAAAACACAAGGGCTCAAATTTTATTGATAAGATGGAGATCAGACAAACGCGTGATTCCAAAGAGTATATACAAAGCTAGAAAATGGTAATTTACAGGGAAAAAGGGCTACGTTGAAACATAACGACCATTATCCTTCTACCAACTTTGAATTCTGGGCATCCTGAGCTTCTGTCGAAGATGACCTTGACTGGAGTTTTCCTCCGATGGATGGTGTAACTGCTGCTGAGGGACTTGCCTCTGTTGGACATAGTTACTTGCCATTATCCCTAATTTTTGCCTGGATTGTACTTTGATGATTTCCAATCCACTGGGATGATTATTGATCATGTCTCTAATTTTTTCCTGGACCGCCCTTTCGGGTTTTCAGTCCACCGAGACGTTTTTTTTTTAGTTTAGGCGAAGTATTTCTTGACTACATCAACATTTGTGGGGTAGGCAAATTCCTCTCCGTCCATGGTTGCAAGTCTCAAGGCGCCGCCTGAGAAAGCTTTCGTGACCACGGCCATCATAATTCGGAGTCTATTTGCCCCGAGAATCAGTGAGAAATGATTGTATCTTCTTGAGCACAAGGTCTCCTTTTCTGAAAACGCGAGGCCAGACCTTTTTATCGAACGCCTTCTTCATTCTTTGCTAATACAACTGACCGTGGCATAGAGCTGTGATTTGCCTTTCTTCGATCAGATTGAGTTCGTCATGTCGACTTTGACACCATTCAGCTTCTATAAGCTTAGCTTCCATCAATACTCGGATTGATGGGATCTCTACTTCTACGGGGAGCACTGCTTCCATGCCATATACTAAGAGAAAGGGGTTGCCCCTGTTGAAGTGCAGACGGATGTACGATAACCGTGAAGAGCAAAGGGTAGCATCTCGTGCCAATCTTTATAGGTTACGACCATCTTCTGAACAATCCTTTTGATGTTCTTGTTAGCCGCTTCTACCGCTCCGTTCATCTTGGGTTGGTAGGGAGATGAGTTATGGTGTTCAATCTTGAACTCTGCGCACAACTCTTTCATCATCTTATTGTTCAAGTTAGATCCATTATCAGTAATGATCTGGTTTGGAACACCATAACGATAGATGATATTATTTTTGATAAATCGGACCACCACTTGTCGGGTTACATTAGCGTACGACGCTGCTTCGACCCACTTGGTGAAGTAATCAATGGCTACAAGGATGAACCGATGTCCGTTTGAAGCCTTGGGCTCAATCAAGCCAATCATGTCGATTCCCCATATGGAAAAAGGCCATGGGGAAGAAAGAACTTTGAGATGCGTTGGCGGTATATGAATTTTGTCGAAGTATATCTGACACTTGTGACACGTCCTCATGTACTTGTAGCAGTCGGATTCCATGGTCAACCAATAGTACTCTGCTCTCAGAATTTTTCTCTCCATTGTGTGTCCGTTGGCATGAGTGCCAAAGGATCCTTCATGAATTTCTTTCATCAACACGTCTTCTTCTGGTCTGTTGACGCATCGAAGCAAAACCAAGTCAAAATTCCTCTTATAGAGTGTATCACCGCTCAGGAAGAAGCTGATTGCTAGTCTTCTGAGGGTTTTTCTGTCTTTTCTGAATGCCCCAGGTGGGTACTCTTGTTTCTGAAGGAAGCATTTGATATCGTGATACCAAGGTTTGTCGTCTATAACTGCCTCAATCGTGAAGATGTAAGCGGGCCGTTCAAGGCGCATTATGTCGGTCTTAGGTATGTCATTCCATTGACCTACACTAATCATGCAAGAGAGTGTGGCTAATGCATCAGCCATGTGATTCTCATCACGAGGGATATGATGAAACTCAACTCTGTTGAAGAAAGGTAACAACCTTCTCGCATAGTCTTTGTAAGGAATCAATCCTGATTGGTATGTGTTCCAATCTCCTTTTATCTGATTGATAACCAGGGCTGAGTCGCCGTATACGTCCAAGTTCTTGATCCTTAAATCAATCGCTTCTTCGAGACCCATAATACAAGCTTCCTATTCGGCCTCATTGTTTGTACATTTGAACGTAAGTCGAGCGGTGAAAGGAATGTGGGTACCCTGAGGGGTAACAATTATTGCCCCAATTCCATTTCCATAATGATTAACTGCTCCGTCAAAGATTAGTCCCCACTGGGAACCTGGTTCTGGCCCTTCACTAGGTAGTGGTTCATCGCAATCTTTCATTTTTAAATACATGACATCTTCGTCTAGGAAGTTGAACCCGATTGATTCTTGATCGTCAATCGGTTAATGAGCCAAATGATCGGCTAAAATACTTCCTTTAACGGCTTTCTGAGCGTGGTACTCTATGTCATATTCTGATAACAACATCTGCCAACGGGAAATCCTTCCCGTGAGAGCAGGTTTTTCAAATACATACTTGATTGGATCCATTTCGGAGGTCAACCAAGTAGTGTGACAAATCATGTACTGGCGAAGACGTTTGGCTGCCCAAGCCAAAACACAGCAAGTTTTCTCGAGCATCGTGTACCGAGTTTCGCAGTCGGTGAACTTCTTGCTTAGATAGTAAATGGCTGACTCTTTCCGTTTGGTTTCGTCTTGTTGGCCAAGTACACACCCCATCGAGTCTTCCAAGACTGTGAGGTAGATGATTAGTGGTCTTCCTTGCACTGGAGGTGATAGAATCGGAGGATTCAACAGATATTCCTTAATACTGTCGAAGGCGGTTTGGCAGTCTTCTGACCAAACGCAGTCCTGGTTCTTTTTGAGTAACTTGAAAATCGGCGCACAAGTGGCAGTAATGAGGAATATAAATCTGGAGATGTAGTTCAAACGTCCCAGGAATCCTCTGACTTGTTTTTCAGTTTTCGGAGAAGGAATTTCTTGAATGGCCTTGACCTTATCAGGATCAACCTCAATTCCTTTCTGGATGACGATGAACCCTAAAAGTTTCCCTGAGCGGACACCGAAGGTGCACTTGTTGGGATTCAAGCGGAGTTTGTACTTTCTCAGTCGCTAGAATAATTTCGATAGGTGGGTCACATGCTCCTCTTCTGTCTTAGATTTGGCAATCATGTCATCCACATATACCTCGATTTCTTTGTGTATCATGTCATGAAACAGAGTAGTCATGGCCCTTTGATAGGTTGCCCCGACGTTCTTCAAACTGAACGGAATTACCTTGTAACAAAAGGTACCCCATGGGGTAATGAACGAAGTTTTATCCATGTCTTTCGACGCCATTTTGATCTGGTTATAGCCCGAGAATCCATCCATGAAGGAGAAAACTTTGAACTTTGCTGTACTGTCTACCAGCATGTCAATGTGTGGTAAGGGAAAGTCGTCCTTTGGACTTGCCTTGTTCAGATCTCGGTAATCGACACACATTCTGACTTTTCCGTCCTTTTTCGGAACGGGTACGATCTTGGCTAACCATTGAGGATATTCAGATGTAGCGAGGAAACCCGCGTCAATCTGTTTCTGCACCTCCTCTTTGATTTTGATGGCCATGTCCGGGTGAGTGCGTCCCAGTCTCTGCTTGACTGGCGGACATTCCGATCTTAACGGTAAGTGATGTTCCACGATGCTGGTATCCAACCCTGGCATATCCTGATAGGACCAAGCGAATACATCGGGGAATTCTTTGAGAAGCTTTATCAAACTCTCTTTGGCAGTTGGACTGAGCAGTGCCCCAATCCTGATTTCTTTTCTCTCTTTTTCTGAACCCAAGATTACCGTTTCCAACGGCTCTTTGTGAGGTTCAATAGACCTTTCCTCTTGTTTGAGTAGTCAGGAGATCTCTTCTGGAATTTTGTCGTCATTCTCTTCTTCATCCCCAAATACCGGGAACTCAAAGTTGGGAGAAGGCATCAGATCGTATGTTTCAACGGGGTTTAAAAGAAGCAATCTGCATGACGTGATGATTTGTGTTTAGAAGAGATAGAGAAAATGCAAGTGTGTGCAGTGTATTTTTCTTTTACTGCTTGTTTTTATTATTGAATTGTTTTTTAGGATTACCATTTTATGAGAAAAAGCAAAAAAGAGAAAACAGCAATTAATGCGGAAATTACATAACGACGTTATTTTATTAATAAACAAGTCGATTCTTGAAACTACAGCCCTATAAAACAAAACTCTGTCGCTTTGGGCGAAGCGAAGAGGGAAATTTACAGAAAGAGAGCCCTATCAAAACATCTATTTCACCTGGGCAGGGTGAAAGGTTAAAGATGGCAATTACTTTGATTGGCGAACGACCTTCGGAGCATCAACAACGACCCACTGGCGGCGAACTCCTCGGTGAATCACAAAGTCTGGCACCTTCCTTGATTTGTCTTCAGAAATAACGCTGACTTCTGGTGGAGCAGGATCATTGGAATTTGTCTCCCAGGCAGAATTGTCATAGGAGAATTCCTCAGTTGTATTTTGCATAGCATTTGCGCTCTTAGCTGTATCTCCCCATCCAGTTGGCTGGATATCTTCGAGCCTGATACGAGAGCTTTCGGGAGCGGTGTACTTGAACATATAGTCGTATTTTCCACTCGGTTGTCCCAAGGTGTCCCACACTTCTTTCGAACTGGAGGAGTCATCTCTCTCTATGACGTTGACCTCGGGAAAAGCATAGTTGATGAATTCAAGTCCTGCAAACGTTGCAAATTCATCGTCATGTTGAGTAGTTTCTGAATGACCTGAGTGTTGATCCCATGACATGGTGGGGACACAGGTATTCTGTTCAATGATGCTCAACTGAGTTTCATTACTCGGCTGACTTTCTGGCCCTAAGTCTCTTGGGTAAGGCTGCCACATTGGCAGACCGTCCATTAGGACATAGTAATTGTGGTCAAAGTTGTCTTTCATCAGAGTGTCCTCCTCTAATGAATTTGGCGGAGCACGACATCCTTCCGGATCACAACCTCCGTATATCATTTTGACATCTGACCGTGGTATAAATCTCAGACTCTGTGCAGGATAGCAAAATGGCGTAGGCACCTCTTCCTGAGACATATAATCGTCCTTGTTAAGATAGGACTTTCATTCTTCATCTGTGTCGGAGGGATCCTCCTCATTGATAGCATGGACTATTTGAGATACTGGGTGAAGGAAACCTCCACTGTGGAAGAAGTCCTGAATGGGATGAAGACTTTCATCGTTAGCAGCTGTCCGGGTACAGGTTTCAGAAAAACCAAGACCCTTCTTTGTTGTATTGCTAGTAGGAATGACAAGTTGTCCCCATCCTATTGTATCGGTACTCTCGACTGCTTTAATAGCATCTTTGTATGAGGAAATCGAAGTTTCTCCTCCGGATTGATCGTCCTTGTGTAACGAAAGCGCTTGGAACTAGGTTCTGATTATCCCTTCTGGTTCCACATAAGTGGATGACGATAAATTACTGACGAGCAAGGCCTGTTCCCCACAGACTGTGATAAGTTGGCCGTTCTGGAAGAACTTTAGCTTTTGGTGGAGGGTCGAGGTGACCGCTCCAGCCTGATGTATCCAAGGTCTTCCTAATAAACAACTGTATGTTGCCCGGATGTCCATGACCTGGAAATTGACTTGGAAAGTGTGAGGACCAATAGTTATGGGAAGATCAACTTCGTCGATAACCGTTTTTCTGGATCTGTCGAACGCTTTGACGACGACCTCGCTGGTTCTCATCGGGGGGCCTTTGAATGATAATGGCATCAAATTGGACTTTGGCATAACATTCAGGGCTGACCCTGTGTCTACCAGTATGCTGGCTAAAGCATCGTCCTGGCAGTTAACTATGATATTGAGTGTCATGTTATGACGGCGACCCTCTTCGGGTAATTCCTCATCACTAAATCCCAAATTATTGTAAGAAGTGATGTTAGAGACAATACTATCGAACTGTCTGATGGTTACATCCTGTTCCACAAAGGCTTGCTCCAAGACTTTCTGTAGAGCCTCCCTGTGTGCTTCTGAACTGAGTAAAAGTGACAGCACAGAGATCTTTGAAGGAGTTTGTAATAGCTGATCAACAATGTTATATTCACTCCTTTGGATGAGCTTCAGCATTTCATCATCATTTTTCGAACGGTTGGGATTACTGGATTGACCGACTGGTGGATTGGGAACTTCTGTCTGAGGTTCCTTTTCTTTGTTGGACTCTCCAACTCCTCTGTTGAAGATTCTACCACTCCGTGTTACTCGACTGATGTCTGCAATATTCACGACGAAGGGTAATGGAATTTCCTTTCCATTTTCAATTATCGTTGCACTGTATTTGTAAGGGATTGCCTTAGTTGATTCATACGGTAGTGGTCCCGGCAGATAGATGACTATGGGAACCTTCTGGTTTTTCTGACCATCGTACGTAATCTCGATCCGTTCCCGGTTGGGAACTCTTGATTCGTCAAGCAGAGGGGTGATGGTACAAACGTCCCTAGCCCTCTGATGATCAGAGATTACGACAACGTCCTCAATTTGATTGGCAAGGTAGTTCGGCGACCAATTGATGGGTCCGGAACCTGGATATGGGCGAATCTCTCCACGACCCACCTGCCCCTGGAGAGTTGCTCGCACAAGGTAGCACCCTTGGTTACTTTCCGAACAGACTCCACAATGTTCATAATTGTGTGGTGGCACCTGGCCACGCCCACTTTGAATACAATGTAACCTCACTAGGTTAGCTTCCACGAGTCGGACATCCTGACTTTGATGCCGAGTGAGGTTTCTGTTATTGATACTAATTTGCTGAGTATCTTCATCCATGTAGATTGGCATCCACCAATGATTTAACAAGTGCTGGAGTGCTTCTTGGACAAGGGCACATCCTTGATCATTTTCGCAAGCCGCTTTACAGCTGTGATAATTATGTGAGATCAGGAATCCGAGTCGGACCTGCTCAACATGTAACTCTACCAAGTTGGTATTCATCAAGCGAATGTCAAAGATTTGAACCATGTTGATCTGATAGGGATTCCTATCATGGTAGTCCTGGATCCATCCAAGATCCATCTGACACTGGAGGGCCTCCTGTACAAAAGAGCATCCCTGTTTGTTTACCGAGCAAGTCAGACAAGAACTGTAATCGTGTCGCGGCAGATTATGATACTGGCTTTGCCTTGAGTGCATTGCCACCAAGTTGACATTCATTGCACGGGCGTCGTGGTTTTGAATGACGTTAGAATTCGTATAGACCATGTTAACTCCACGAACTCGGTGCTCCTGGATCCATCCGAGATCCATCTGTTCCTGTAGGGCTGCTTGCACCACAGAACATCCTTGATTATTTTTAGAGCAGATATCACACTGATGATAATTATGAGGTGGCACATGGTCGTACCCACTCTGTCTACAATGCATCTTGACCAGATTGGTCCTCAACAAGAGTACATCATGAATTTGATAGACATTGTTAAATTCTTTCTCAATCAGGTTGACTGCAGCTTTCTCATGTTGAGGCAGTGAGTTCGTGAGAACATTAGGATTCGTATCTTTGAAAGATAAGATCCCGCTCCTAACAAGCTTTTGCACGTCGGATTTGAAATTGAGACAATTCTCTGTTATGCCCTGGTCCTCCTTGATGATAAGGGCATGTCTGATCCACCTTAAACCAAAAAGGCAGATTTTCTGGTACTGTAAGAGGAGACTTAGTCTGGATGTGCCCCTTAGCCAGTAGTAACAGAAATAGTTCTGCGTACAACATGGGTATAGTATCAAACCCTGGTGGCCGCGTTGTACGGTTGTTGTTATATGGAGGACGAGCCTGCTGAAGAGGCTGTTGTGTCCTTTGCTAATTAGGTTGGTTTTGCGCAACCTGAAGTTGATACGTAGGAACAGGTGCAAGATTGATAGTAGAAGTCACAGCTGCTACTGGTTGATAACGTCGCCTTTGATTTCCGAGAGAGATATTCCCAATATCTTGCTCTTTTTTCTTAGGGAGAGCACTACCGTATCGTTTTGTACTACTCGATGATCCAACGACTTTTATCAAACGTCCTTCTCGGACGGCTTCCTTAAGACGAACTCCCATACCGACCATCTCGGTGAAATCACTGGGCGCACTGGCAACCATTCTATCATAGTAAAATGAGCTTAAGGTCTTTAAGAAGATATTTGTCATCTCTTTTTCCTCAAGAGGTGGACAAATCTGAGCGGCAATTTCGCGCCATCTCTGAGCGTACTCCTTAAAGGTTTCCTTGTCCTTTTGTGACATTGATTTGAGTTGATCTCTGTCCGGTGCCATGTCCAAATTGTATTTGTATTGTTGGACGAAGGTAGTACCAAGATCTCTGAATGTACTGATCGTAGTACGGTTTAAACCCATGTACCATTTGAGTGCGGCACCGGTTAAACTATCCTGAAAGTAGTGAATCAGCAGGTCCTGATTCTCCGTCTGAGCTGACATCCGCCGAGCGTACATCATCAGATGGCTCTGAGGGCAAGAGTTACCCTTGTATTTTCCAAAGTCGGGCACTTGGAATTTGTGCGGAACTTTCACATTAGGGACCAGACAAAGGTCTGCGGCGCCCTTTCCAAATAAATCCTAACCGCGGATGGTTTGCAGTTCCTTCTGCATTTCCAGGAACTGTTCCTGGAATTCATCCATTCTATCGAACATAGTTTCCTTCTTACTAGAAGATATCGGTGGAATCTGTCCTTCCGGGACAGTGTGCACCACAGGGGGTGGTACCATGACTATGGAAGTGAATTTTGGCATTTCCCGAAGTTTGTAACCTTCAGGAGTCTTCAGTATGCCCCTGGCATCTTCGCTTTCCCGAAGTTTGTAACCTTCAGGCCCAACGGCTTCTGTTATGATTCCCTGATCTTCAGTGATCGGCGGAACATATCCTTCCGGGATATAGTTAACAGGCATGCCCCAAGGACGATCTTTCGGCATTTGATACCTGGGATCATACTTCTCCACTATGGGCGTTGAGGTGATCTCTGAGATCACAGTCCTTTATAGTTGAGCTTCTGCCATGGCTTGCATGTCGTTACGAAGCTTTCTCCTATCATCTCTCAGAGCGTCGATCTCTTCTTTCAACTCTCTGTTTTCTTCCTCAAGATCATCCATCTTTTTCTGACGATTAGCCCGAGTATTATACGAATGAGACAGTTTGACTCTAGAACCGAGACACAAACGTGAGATTCTTAGGTAAGAAGAATACGCGATGTGAGAATGATGAATGCAATGATTGTATTAATTATTTTTTGGTTTAATCAAAATAAACTTCGACAATTAGATTGCAAATATCAAACAGCGGGGAAACCCCTTTTTATTGAATTCAAAGGATTATAGAAATGGAAATACAGTAGATTACAAGGTGCATAAACAGAAACCTAAGCTAATGGGTCCCGAGTCCTCTCTGAAGAGAAATCGGGTGCTGACTCCGGTACTTTCCTTTTCTTTGACCGGGGCTCTTGGGCCGTTGTCGGGTTGTTATTCCTTTTCTAGGTGAAAGGAGTGAGCAAATTCCTTTGGTCATCTTGATTCTCTACAGCATGTTGCTCCAATATTTCAATTAGAGCTTCCTTATCTTTCAGTAGTTGCTGTATTTTGATGCGCTCCACGTTGAGGGTGCAGTACTTGTTCTTCCAAGACCTCTTCTCCCGTTGAACTTTGTTGAGAGTAACCTGAAGCTTTTCAGTCTCAGTCATGAAGTACATGACAGACTCCCTCGGTGGAAGAACTCCGTGACGAGGATAATGCATCTTTAGCTTGAGAGCTCTAGTTTGTACCCAGTGGAGATAAGACACAGTCCGGTTTTCCTAGAGACTCCCGTCATTTCTTATGAACATGTTTCCAAGCGTGCACTATTTCCGTCTTTAGTGCTCTGTCACTTTCTCCTTCCTTGTAGAAAAGACCTTCCAGATGAACACCCCGTGGGACGTATCTCATCGGGTATCCAAATTGATGACGAACGAGAACTGGATGGTAATTGATTCCTCCCTTAGTTCCTATAAGGGGTACGTTGGAGAAGTTTCCACAACGTTCAATGATCCTGATTCCATCATAAATCCTATTACACCAATCTATGTCAGAGTTGGTGAGGGACATGATTTTCTGCGACCAACGTAAGACACTCTCGTGATCCCAAAAAGCAGCAGACTTAGGCAAATGGGAGATAAACCATTTATAAAGCAGAGGTACACAGCATGTGATCTCCCCTCCACTGTACAAATTCCCTAAGTGTACAGAATGATACGTATCTGCGAGCAAAATCGGCACAGGGTTTCCAATGAGAAAAACCTTAATGGAGTTGATATCGACGAAGTTATTAATGTTGGGCAACAGAAATAACCCGTAGGTGAGTAAAACAAAGATGCTTTCAAAAGCAGTCACGTTCCCTATACTGGCGAAGTACAGGGCTTTCTTTGTCAAGAACTGGGCTGGCAAACCTTGTATGCCACCCTTAGTGGTCATGTGAGTCCTGACCTCAGACTCGTCCAAATGAATTGCTCTTGCAATGGTCTGATTCTTTGGAATTTCTTCCAGTCCAGAAAATGGAGCTTGATCTGTAATGTGTAGATTAATCAGATGAGAATATTCCTCCAGCGTTGGTGCTAACTGGTAATCCGGGAATGTGAAACAATGATAGACCAGATCGTAGAACTGAATAAGCGCATCCATGATTCCCTCAATCACATGGACTCTTAGCAGAGATAGAAAACCTCTGTACTTGGCTCTGAAAGCCTCCTGGTTTGTGATCATCCTCGCCAAACATCTTAAATCCTCTAGTTTTGGAATCCTAAAGGTGTACTTATGAGTTCTCCTTCTACCGAAATCCATTAGCGCAATCCTTTTCTCTGATATTTGCAATCACAGTCTTAGTATATTTTGAAAAAAAAAACAGAGAGACTAGAAGAGAAATTTTTTGAATGTTTTAATGTTTTTTAAATGAATGCATGAATGCAGCACACAAAAACATAGAAAAAACATGGGGTCAAAGGGTCGTTGTCATGGAGTCAAGGCTCTACCCATCCCCAAAGGTTTATACTAGGGTGATTTTTTGTACCTGTTCTCAAAATCATCAGCTCCTCCCAAGATAACAAATAGCAAGCGGATCGCCAGCGAGCTGTATGAAATCTTAGAGTAAATGCTATTCACAGAGAATAGATCATCAGCCTCAAATGAGGGTAGTATCGCGTGACAACTATTTTCGATAGTTTCTGCACTACAAAAGGGTTGGCTCCTCAGCTTCTCAGACGTCACAATTGGCCCATTGCCTATGAGAGGGAATGGGTTGCATTGGGAAGCCTCCACTGAGGTTGATGGTCGACCTCGTCGCCATCACTTATCTTAAGTGTATACTCAATCTTTCCACATGCGGCATCACACGCATTCCCATTAGCAGAAAAATAAACACAGATTTCAATTAGGAAAAGTAGTATATATATTTATCCTAATGTCCTAGACTTTTAAAAGCTAAGAATCTTATGTTCCTGACAGAAAATGGTTTCCCGGCGGAGTCACCATCCTGTGGTTAACGGCGTTTTGACCTAAGATCCTAATGACGTCAGGGTTTCAAGAGATAAGAGGAACAAAATGCCTTGAAAGGCGTCATCTTTGTGGTACCCCCTTCCAAGATTTCTACCTAGGAGACGAGAAGAGAACAAGATCCCTAAAGATTCTCCCCAGCAGAGTCGCCATTTTTCTGTAGCGAGTGATTTTTAGATGTGGTTGCGAAGCACAATCGCTCTAGTACTACAACTCGATTCATTTTTTATCCTATTGAAGCTGATGAAGGAAGGGAAATAGATGTATCCAATTAACCCTGCTTGCATACTGAGGTTAAACAGTCAAAACTGTTGGTTTACAGATGCTACAAAGATTCAGGGTCTCTCCTAGGTTATTTTTTTGAAAAGGGGTGTTTTAGGTTATCAGTTGAAATGTTAGGACGGATGTATGAAAGTATGGGATTTTGGGTTTTTGTTTAGTGTGCTCGCTAAGATTTTTCTTTCAATCTTATGCCTACGTATTCCCGTTTACCAAAACAGGGAAATCAGAGCGATCGTAGTTCCTCCTATTCTATGGGAGGAAATGGTTGTTTTGGTGTCTTGTTCAAAGCCCAAGACGTGAAGCGAAAGGTTATCTATATCTTGTTCAAAGCCCAAGATGTGAAGCTGAAGGTGGTTTGTATCTTGTTTAAAGCCCAAGATATGAAGCTAAAAGGGTTTGACTTTAGAGAGAATTTGTCATCTCTAAAGAGGGGTTTGTTTGTCACAACTGTTTATAAAGGAGGATTACTTTAACCGGGATTTGTGAATCCGGCAATGCCATAATTTCCTTTATAGGGGATTTCCAACCTGAAGGAGAAGACTTTAACTCAGTTTAGAGCAATGCCATCTTTCCTTAGGAATTTCTCATGCTAAAAGAGGGACAGTGGCATGGATGTAGATGATCCAGAGGCTTGCCGCTTACAGCGATTAGATGAATGGGAAGGAGTTGTCGATGTTTGTGTACTGTGAACGAGGCACAACTTTGATGCTAAAAGGTTTATTGGATCAACCAGTGGTTTTCTTATACAAATCCTAAGAGGAGGCTAATATGCGTCTCGTACAAAGCCTGAGAGAGAGGCTAAAAGGTTTTGACTCAACAAGGGAGTTTTTTGTATCTCGTATAAAGCCCAAGATGGAGGCTTTTTGGGTTATTAGCTCCGTTGGGGAGAATCATTATACAAAGCCCAAGAGGAGGCTATTGTGACTGTTTCAGTTGAGTGACAGATCCAATATGCTGATTTTAAAGAGAAAATCAGTTCTTATATGAGTAATGTTTGCACTCAGAGATTTGATTCGAGGATCAGGGTTATTTCCTGTTCTTTAAGGAAATGGGAAATCCAAGGGTATTGAGACTGTCCAAGTCTACGGGTTTCATCTCCTAGTTTTGGAAGGAGCTTGAGAATGTCTTTTGAGACTCAAGGTAATTAGACTGTCCAAGTCTAGAGTTTCATCTTTTGTACTATGCTTTGAGAAACAGTAGTAGACTCTTGGAAAGACTGCTCTATTAAGATGACTGATTTCTGTTCCTATACCTCTAGGAGGTCGTCGGGACAATTTGTACGAAGCCCAAGAGGAGGCTGGAAACTTTTAAGAAGCCGAGTGGTCCTTGTATGAAGCCCAAGAGGAGGCTATCATTCCCGGAGGGAAGAATCATTATATGAAGCCTAAGAGGAGGCTGTGAATACTTCTAAGAAGCCGACGGTCCTTGTACAACGCCCAAGAGGAGGCCGGGATGCTTTTAGGAAGCCTGTGGGTCCCCAAACCCCGAGAAGTTCAAGACAGGCTATTCACGAAGAATAGATCAAACCAGGAAAGTTCGAGAATTTGGAAGAAACTCAAGAGATGCCATTCACAGAGAAAAGATCATCTCTGGGGAGTAGAGTTTCTTGACAAGTGCTTTTAAGAAGCCTGTGGGTCCCCAAACCTCGAGAAATTCAAGACAGGTTATTCACGAAGAATAGATCAAGCCAGGAAAGTTCGAGAATTTGGAAGAAACTCAAGAGATGCCATTCACGGAGAAAAGATCATCTCTGGGGAGTAGAATTTCTTGACAAGTGCTTTTAAGAAGCCTGTGGGTCCCTAAACCCCGAGAAGTTCAAGACAGGCTATTCACAAAGAATAGATCAAGCCAGGAAAGTTTGAGAATTTGGAAGAAACTCAAGAGATGCAATTCACAGAGAAGAGATCATCTCTGGGGAATAGAGTTTCTTTGACAACTTCTACGAGTGACAGTCTATGAAAGGGTTCACCGAGAATGCTGCCTTTCATGTCTCCATATTGTTTAACCCCAAGAGGAGGGAAGACTATGTCTGGTAATCCTATGGGGATCTAGTTTAGACTATTTAAGAGAGATCAACTGGCTTAATGCTAGACATAGTTGCCGGGGAAACTCTAAATATCTATACTACTATTACACAGTTGATATGAGTTTATGAAAGAAGACTTACAGCGAAACAGCCCCACAATACAGTTATATGTATATGAAAGCGGTAAATGAAAGCATATAAACACTTACTCGGTTGTAGAGCTTCTATGCTATTTGGTTAGTTGTTCAACAAAGAAAGATTGAAAACAACAGTATATTTCAAAATCAAAGGAGAAAGTGCTTTGAAAAAGAAAGATTTGGGGCTTACAGCTCAAGGAGAGGCCCAGGGTTTTATCAGTGCTCGCACTGCCGAATTTGTACAGAGGGACTTATTCAAGTGACTGAGGCCCAAAAATTGTTTGTTGTACAAAGGGATGGGTCTTACACTCTCTCAAGAGGCCCAAAAGGTTTAAAGAAAAAGAGTGGGGCTTATAACACGAGGGTAGGCCCAGATGGTTTTTCGTTTAAAATGGCGATCGCGCCAAGATTTTCTATTAACGCAAATGGGCTTATACAATATCTGAGACCCAAAGTTATTTTTGGTTAAAAGGGGATTGGGTCTTATACTCTATTAGAGGCCCAAAATGTTTTGAAATGGGTCTTATAGCTCGAGGAGAGGCCCAAGAGGTTTTTTTTTAAAAAGGCGACGATCGCGCCGTTTACTTGTACATAGGGACTTATACAATAAGTGAGACCCACAAAGTTTTTTTACAAGGGGTTTTTTGGGTCTTACACTCTCTCAAGAGGCCCGAAGAGATTTAAAGAAAAGAAATGGGTCTTACTACTCGAGGGTAGGCCCAAAGTTTGTTTTTCAACGGATGATGATCGCGTCGAACTTTTTGAAATACAACGGGACTTATACAATAAGTGAGGCCCAAAATAGGTTGCATTTACAAAGGGTTGGGTCTTACACTCTATTAGAGGCCCAAAAGTTATGAAAATGATTTATGAGGGTTGAATTAATCAAAAACCCTAATTTGTTTTCAAAATGTGTTTTAATTGAATAAAAATTCAATTAAAATGATCAAAATTGTTTAACATATGGAAAACAAATTGTGATCTTGGATTAATGCTTCAAAAATTAAGTATTGACCTACAAAATAATTAGAAGGCATTAAAAGTTGCAAAATCAAGGTGGAAAAAATATTCAAAATGTCAAAAACAATTAAAATATTAATTCTTTGCAAAAATATCAATTATATGAAATAAATAATATTTTTTGGGATTTTTTGGGAAAATAAAATATTTTAACATTTTTGTGAATTATTAAAAAAAGAATCAACTCAAAATCATTAAAACTCAGAGAGAAATTAATTTTTGAATCAATTAAATAAAATCACAAAATTCAAATATTTGAATTTGAGAGAAATGGCGCCAAGAACAGCTGAAGAACACGCGCGTTTTTCAGTTTTGCCCAGATTTGCATTTTCTATCCAATCTCACTGAATACTTGATCATATCATGCAATCCACATACCAATCAACTCGTTTCAACCTCACGATCATGTCTATGGCAATTAATTTCATTTAAATTATGCATAAAACAAGAAATCACGAAAAATCCTCAAGAACCCTAAATTCTGTTTGAAGGCTGGGATTTTTGATACACGATTCAAACAAAGTAATTACTTGAGGGGAAACATTCCATGCATGATTATGAACATTTGGCAAAAGTATTGTGCGAGGAAATATGCATAGATTGAGAGATGACCAAGTTTAGGGTTACCTCTAGGTCGTGACAGCAAGAGCAAATTGATTTCTGAGTAGGAGGTGTTACAGATGAATTGTGATGATCTGGACAGCTTCCCTACACCCTATGGAGTGTGTTTGAATGCTTGGACTTGATGGAAATTGGCTGGATCACTTCATGGCATCTTAACTGCAACTTGGTTAAAGGCTTGAGCAATTGACTGGTGATTCTGAGAAATCAGTGTTCCAGATGTTGTTTAAGTGTTTGACAGCTCACATATGATGTATATGAGGTGTGTGTGTGTGATTGGTTTGAGTGGAATTGCTCTCTAATGAACAACCCGATAGTGACTTGCTAAGAAAGGCATTTTTGAGAGTGAGAAGTGGATTTTGAGAAAGTCAAGTGTTGTAGGCCTTTGGTGTACTTAAACTGATCACAATTGAGCTCTATTTATAGTAGAGCAGGTTTGTTTTGTAAGGAATAGTGAATGGCAACTGCTGAGTAGGTTTGGCCAATGTTGGCAAATGAAAATCCAAGTCTCCTCTAGCCATTGACTAGAGGTTAGGGCACAGGATGCTGGTCCCCTTGGTATTGGATAAGTCTTGACTGAATTCAGTTGCTAATGGCTCAGTCCATGCCACCTTGATGCTTCCATTGAATGCTCCAATCCAAAATTAGAGTTTTGTCCCTATTTTGGGCAATTCTAGGTTTAGCATGCTACTTCTTGTTCCAAGAACTTTGGAGGCTTGGCTCAGTGATTGTCCCCTTTAGATTCAATCCTCAGATGTGTCCAAGGTGATGACAAGGCTTGGAATTGGATGATTTTGGCAAATCGACCAAAAGTGCAAAAATCTGCCTTGCCTTGGCAGATTTCAGCAAGGTAACTTGCCAATGTCATATCTCATGGCTCAAGTTGAATTTGGTGATGTTCTTGGCCATTTTGGAAAGCCCTTATATGATACAACAACTGTTTGATCATATTTGGTTTTGATACTTTTTGGATCCAAGTGAAAAATGTCCCTACATTTGGAAAAAAGTAAGGCAAAATCTGACTTAGTGTAATTTTCACTAAGTGTTGAAACAAAGTGACTTTTCTTGATATTGATCACTCCATAACTCAAAATCCATGAGGAATTTGGACATAGGTCAGTATGAAGCTTTTGTAGAGGGCAATGAGATCTACAAATCAAGCTTTGGATGGAAAAAATGGCTTTGTGGTTTAGGAGTTATGATCCTCCAAAGTTGGTACCTTTGTCACTTTTTTTCATAACTTAGAAAATTTTCTAAGTTTTTATGGTTACCCCTTTTACAAGTTATCCCATTTTTTTTTTATTTTTCTTGATGAATGATGATTTAAATCATACATTAACATCATTTTAGGGTTAAAAATCCATTTTAGTGAAAAATCCCAAAAAGTCAAAGTTTGACTTTTGTGCACAGTTGACTTTTGTCAGATGAATTCCAAACTGTGCAATTCTTCAGGAAATCATGTATTTGACCTAAATCAAACTTGATGGACATGTTCCATGGGTGGTATAGAGGGTATTGAATCATGTCCTAGGGTTTGGGAGCATGTCCTGGTCAAAAGTCAAAATTACAGTTGACTTTTCCCGCGAAACCCTAATTGTGGTCCAGATGAAATTGAAACTTGTTGCTCAAGCTTCTTGGATTAATCCATTGTCCCAAATGGATCAATATGGTATATTAGAGACCCTCAAATCATGTCTTGAGGTCTTGGTTCATGATTTGTCCCAAAAGTCAACTTAGGGGTGAATTAGGTCAAGAAACCCTAATTCCTGATTTTTGATGAATGCATCCCCTGAGGTCAAATTGACTTGATGATTGGGTCCATGAGGTTCCATGGAGTATATTAGGTTATGTTTTGAATCATTGGCTCATGCCCAGATGAAAATTTACATCTGGAGGCCCTGGTCGATCAAAACCCTAATTTGGTGACACTAGCGATCTTGAAGCTTGATTCACTTAGAAGGGAGCAACCTTGTGCTTAATCCTTGAAGTGGGAGTCCTTTTGATCCTTTGTGTATGTTTTAGAGTGTAGACAAGTTGAAGATCATGTCATTCCTTGATTGATCATTTGTCTAAGGCTCAAAGAGGGCTTGAAACCCTAATTTTGATTGCAGTGGAGGCTCAATAATTCCTTGAGGAGATTGATGAGGCATAAAGGTTTATCCATATTGTGATGATGATTTGCACACGATGGGGAATCTTAGTGGTAAAAATTTTGGGTATGACACTACCGTGCCCCAAGGTTGAGATTTAAGGGTTTTTTGTAAGGAAATAATACTCCCACTTCTAGGCTCAAAGGGTTAACGAGGGATTATCTTCCTTATTTCTCCAGTGTTTGGGAATTGAAACAATGCCTTACATCATCGGCAAAGTTTAATTGGAAGCATACCACAACAATTATGGATATAGTGTTTTCATCATCCTCCCTAATCTTTGCTTAACAACAATTTGATAAGTGGAATGAAACAAGATATATTTTTTGCTTTCGTAAAAGTAAATGAGTGAAACGAATGGACTTAATCAAAAGGTGCACAAATATTTCATTAATCTTGCCAATTTGAAAGTACAACAACTTATAAGCAAATACAAATTCAACATTCAAAGAAAGTTCAACTGAAAATGCAAAATACAGCCAGCTTTGGCAAATTAATTTCAAAAGACTTCAGTTTCTAGGCCCAAGCGGGGGAACACCTCCATCATTGATCACCTGCTCTTTGTGATATAGAACCTTAAGAGGCCTCACAAGTCCTTTGCCTTTTGCTTTGAGAGCCGAGACATTGGCATCTGACCTACCTTCTTGAGGTTTTAGTAGTTTTAATAGACTTAGTAGTCGCTCTTCGAAGTCCTTGCATTCTTCAACTGGATGCCCCATCGTATCAGTATGGAATTTGCATTCAACCTCCGGGTGATCCTCTTTGAAGATCAAGTCCTTGTCATGGATCAGATTTTGCAGAGTAGCTTCTAAGGCTCGGCAACCATCCAAGTCATGCCCTTCAGCCCCCTTGTGGAAGTTACAAGTCAGATTTGCATTGTGCCAAGGTCCTGGCACATGATTGTGTGGTCGGGGAGTCACCAGCTTGTTCTGAATCAGCAGTGGGAAAAGTTTGCTCAGTGGCACAGGAATAGGCTTGTAGTTAACCTTGCCCCTTTTGACAGAGCACTTCTTCTTGTTTCGGTTTCAAGAACCTCGAGGAGAAACAACCGTTGGAGGCTGACACGCTCTTTTGGCAAACACCTGATGACGTTCTGGCGTGAAACCAAATGTTGATTGACGCGAAGTTCCCCCAAAGGCAGGTCCTTGGTGTGGAAGAAACACAGGAGACGAGGAACTAACAACTTCTCTGGGCGCCATAGGGTGAACGTGCCCTTCCTTCCTCATCAGTTTTTGCAATGTCTCCACGACCCAGCTCATCTGACTTTTGAGGATTCTGACTTCCTCTTTCAAGGCTTTCTGGTTCTTCAAAATCTTGTTCATTGTTGCCATTGTCCTGAATAGGTGTTAGGTATCCATCAGAAACAGAAGAAGAAGAGACACAAAGCTAAGAAATACAAATGAGATGCGAATGCGACGACATGCGCATGTAATGCAAACCAAATGGTTTCAGGGAACTCAAAGGCGAGTTGCAAATTTTTTTTGAAAAACGGAAGAGTTTCATTTTTTTAACCATGATCTCTAAGGATCCTTGCAAAGGAAAGAACGTCTGAGTTCCTTGAAACTAACAATGGGTGTGATGAGATGTATGCAATGCAAAAAACACGCACAAACAAGCACATAGATGCACACATATGCACAAATGTACAAACACACAGACAAAAGGCCTAGGTTTAGGTCATGAGCATGGAGCCATGGTTTACCCTTCCCAATTGGTATGTACTATTGGTTTATCAACTGTAGTACAGGGTTCTAAGAAGTTCCCCGAGTCTACGTAAATCCTTCGGATATTATCGGCCTATGTGACTACTCACGCGGGTTAATAATATTCTCAAGATAAACTCGTCTGAGTGTAGTATCGCGTAACAACTACTTGGGACTACTCCCTCATAGCCCCTGCACTACATCCTAAAAGGCCAAGTGGGGTGAAGGTAACTACGGTCCTCAGAATCACTGGCTCTCAAATCGAGAGAAGGGACATCAATGCGACTACTCACATCAGACATCAACAATCCCAAAGGGCCTCAACTGAGCATGGTCATCATATGCCATAAATTGTTAGGACTAATCCCAACAACCGACTATTGATTACACCACAGTCATATCATATATGTGCTCTCAAGTTTGGGTTAGGACTTATCTCACCACTTAATAGTAGCAACCCTGCCAAACAGAAGAATCCAAACAAGTAGACAGATATATACAGATATATGTACAAATAAGCAAGCAAAACATGCAATAGCACAAACATAACAAGGTGGGCTTAACCCTCAAAATTTTATGATCCCTAGTGAAATTGTCATTTCTGTTGCGGTGAGAATCGGATGTCAAGCTATTAATTAACTTGAATCGCAAAACTTTGAAGTTCACCACCGAGCTTTGATTTATCCAAGGGAAAGGGTAAAGATCGAACGAAAAACCTTTTGCGCCATGTGAAGACACGGCTAAGAGATCGGGGGTTCGGGGGTTGGTTATACTAAGGGAAGGTATTAGCACCCTAAGTATCTGTAGTACTCTACAGGAGCCTCTTGTTTGTATTTGTGTTATGTTATGTTTGCTTGCTAAGGAAATCTGCTAAGGTTAAGGTAAAGACCTATGGTGCAGACCAAAATGCTAAAGGTAAGGACCTAATGGTATGTACACTAAGTATGCTCGCCAAGACATCGCATCTTGTGCCTACGTATCTGACTAAAGAATCAGAGCAACCGTAGTTCACCTAACTAAGGGTGAGGAACCATTGACTATGGCCAAAGTTCCAAGGGGAATGAGTATGATACTCATGTATAGTTTAAGAAACTCTCTAAGTCTAAGTTGTAGGGGAAGTGAATTCTCACGATGATGAGAATCACACAGAGTTTAAAAACTTTATCCTAATTCTATGTTGTGATGTAAATGGCTCTTAGGAGGCCAAGGGTAAGGACGGTGACCACCTATGACTATGAGGTCAAGGGGAAGATGGCTCTTAGGAGGCCAAGGGGGAATCCTATGACTATGAGGTCAAGGAGGGAAACGGCTCTTAGGAGGCCAAGATGGTAATGAGCTCTCTATGACTTTGAGTCAATAGAGAGACTTTCCTTTGGAAGGAAGGGGAATACCAACTTCTTATGAACAAGAATTGAAGTGGGATTGGAAGTACGTGAACAATATGAGTTCAAGGCTTCAAAGATGGTAATCATTAACCAAAATAAAATTCCAAGTATGAACATGGCAAACATAGATAAGTGACCACATAAGTATGGTAGAGATAACATTTTGAAAACAAAGACATGTCAAGTGATGAAACTTAGCAACAAAGGCCAAGATGTACAAATAACATCCTAATAGAATGACTTTATTCAAGTTAAGGAACAACTCTCAAACACACACAGAATACTAAAAAATTCTTAAAAGTCTTCAAGAAACAGTTGATGATTTTTCACAAAAAAAGTCCAAGAATTAAACATAAGGTTATGCATGTTTTTTGTTTTGAAATTTTTAGAAATAATCAAGAAAATAAAATGGCCATGAGAAGTGAAATAAATAAATGAAAAAACTAAGCTAATATTGGCAGTCGCCATCTAAGGCATGGCAAGTGCCATTAAAGTCATGGCAGGCGCCATCTTTTCATGGCTAGTGCCACAAAGATTATGGCTAGCGCCATATATTACCATGGCAGGCGCTATGTAATCATGGCCAGTGCCATTTGATGCATGGCAGGCGCCATGGTCTTCTTGTCCTTGTTCAGTTTTCAAAGATAAAATCACGAACCAAGCTCACAACATATCAAACAAAATCACATATCATGATTTGCAATATTTAATCAGACATTAACATGATAACAAATATGATAGCAGTATGGAGCAATGATCATGGTATTTTGAAAATGAAGTAAAAAAAAAAAGAGTGAGTGTTACCTAGTGGAGATGGCCCACTGCCTCTTCACAGGTACGTGTTCTGAGAAAAAATGGATAAGCTTCTTCTCCCTCAAAGTGCCAACTACTGCAAGGTTTGTGGTGTTGGATGGTGGAAAGCTCGAGCAAAAACTCTTGCAACAATGTTCTTGCAGATTTGCAAGAGTAAGTGAGAGAGAAAATGTGGAGAGTATTCAGCCTATGTTTGGGGTGAATCTCATGTCCTTTTACACTGAGGAGCAATGCCCTATTTATAGAAAAAGAGAAAGAGTGAAGGTATGGTCAGATTTCTCATTTTGTCCAAAACACCCTTTCTCCACATTTCCTTCGTGCAAGCTGGCATTTGAACAAAGTCTTCAAGAGCTCTAGTCATAGACCCTGTGGAGTTTGTGTACTGATGGGATTGGAGCAGAGGTGCAAGTTACAAGGAGAAAAGAGATGCCATGCTTTTGTTGAAAAGTTTCTCTTTCTTCATGATGTCCACTTACATCAAGTTAATATTACTTTAAGTGGTTCAGCTTGTGGAAATCGTGGCAGTCGCCATATATTTCATGGCAAGTTCCATCACTTCTTCATGGCAGGCGCCATGAACCTCTTCATGGCAAGTGCCACACTTCTTCATGGCAGGTGCCATGACTCATGGCAAGTGTCACCGCCATCATGGCAAGCGCCACATTTCCATGGTAAGTGCCACACTCTCATGGCAAGTGCCACCACCATCATGGCAAGCGCCACATTTCCACGACAAGTGCTACATTCTCATGGCAAGTGCCACAATTTCATGGCCAGTGCCACCACCATCATGGCAAGCGCCACATTTCCATGGCAAGTGCCATACTCTCACGGCAAGTGCCGCCACCATCATGGCAAGCGCCACATTTCCATGGCAAGTGCCATCACCATCATGGCAAGTGTCGCTACATCCTTTCCTTTTTCAATTTTTTAAACAACATTCACAAATGCTTTGGTGATCAGAAGTGGCAATGCATCATTATGCACTAAGTGTGAAACTTGCATTTCAAGAAAAAACACCAAACTTCAACCAATCGAAACTCCCAGCTCACACCATGGATTGAGAAGTTCTAGTAATTTTTGGAAAGCTTGAAGAACAAGGAACAACTTTCATGTCCAAAGATTTTTTATTTGAAGCTTGGAACTAGGTGAAAAATTGAGTCAAAGTTGGATGAAAATTAGAGTGAAAATGACCAAAATTTCATTAAGTCATAAAGGCATATTATCTTTCAAGTCTCATAACTTAAGAACCAAGTCTCTTTTGATGAAGGACCTTCTAATACCCTTGATTTCTTGTTAAATAAGACCTCTTGAAAGTATGTGGGCTCAAATGGTTGGTGAACCCTTTAAGATATTGCATGATCACAACAAGGTTCTTCAATGATTCTTCAGGTTGAAACCCTATTTCTTGTAAATCTTGACTTGATAGTTTCTTCTTGATTTCTCTTAACCCAATCTCATGAGATCAAGGCATATGACTGGAGAACTTCATAATTAGCCTCCAAGGCCAAATGGTTGCACTTGGGAGCCTCAGTGGTCTTTCTTGAACAAATGACTTCACATACCACTCTCAATCAACTAGTGAACATTTGTGATGATTGTATGGAGCCAAGGAGTGTCTTAGGAGACCTTGAAACATGTGAGAACCTGGCTTATTGACTTTTGTTCTCTTTCCTGTGCAAAACCTAGCTTTCACATAAAAGAACACACTAGCAAGATATGGTGGTTAGTTAACAATGCCTAGATGATTGAAACCTAAATGTAAGTGCAAGATGTTATGACATCGAAGGGGTAAAATTTGGGGTACAACAGACTCTTTTTGAAGACTTCAAATCCCGATTCCCTGTTTAATCTTCATTTACATTTTAAGTTGTCGAACTTTTGTAGCTCCATTTGGAGATTTTTGTAAGCCATCTTGGCCCTTGGCCCATTTTGGCTAATTATTAATGAAAAGTTACCTTTTGATTCGAATCTCTTGTAACATAGGTTTATATTTGTTCAAATATTTCCCATTTACTCTTAAGATTCGTAGGTCCATACCTACTTCTTGAATCTCATATGCATTGTTGCTGAACACTTGGATTACTTGGAATGGTCCCTCCCAATTTGGTGAGCATTTCCCTAATGTTCGATCCCTTCGATCCATAGGCAACACTATTTTCCACACATAGTCATTAACTACAAAGGTCTTCTCTCTGACCTTCTTATTATATGCTTTGGCAACTCGTGCCTTCTGGCATAGTAATACATTTAACGCCGTCATCCTTTCCTCGTCTAAGTCCACAGTTTCGTCTAGCATCATGTTTCAGTATTTCTCCGACGGAATCTCATTTTGACGTTGCACCCTAATTGACTGTAGACAAATCTCTGTTGGCAATACGCCGCCGTGATCGAAAGTCAAACGAAACGGAGTCACGTTGGTTGACTCCTTAGGGGATGTTCGACAAGCCCATAAAATTTGATTTAATGTCTTGTGTCAATTTTTTGGTTTCCTGGCAATGTGTTTCTTGATGAGTCTAATCACTACTTTGTTGGCTGCTTCGACTTGCCCGTTTGCTTGAGCATAATATGGCGTCGAAGTAATTAACTTGAAACCTATTTCTGCTGCGAATTCTTGCATTTTCTGACCAACGAATACGAAACCTTGATTTGTAGTGAAGGTTTCAGGGATCCCGAACCTATATAAAATATGATTCTGGATGAATTCGATCACAGCTTCCTGGTCCACTTTTACTAGAGGTACAACCTCTATCCATTTTGTGAAGTAGTCTATACCCACCATGATGAATTTATGTTGTTTCGACGAGGCTGGTCGAATTTCGCCTATGACATCCAACACCCATCCTTGAAAGGGCCATGGCTTAATAATTGCATGTAATTCGTTGGATGGTACATGCTGAATGTTTGCATGTTTTTGACAGTCTTGGCATCCTTTTGCAAAGTCCATGCAATCCTTGAGCATGTTAGGCCAATATACACCTTGTTGAAATAACAACCATTTCATCTTATGGCCAGCTTGGTGAGCTCCACATGTCCCGCTATGGACTTCAGAAATTTCTAGGTATGCATCTGTGTCTCCCAGACACTTAAGCAACACTCCTTCTTGAGTCTTTTTCAGCAACTCATTTCCCATTAGAATGTAACTTAGAGCTCTGTATTTAGTCTTCCTATCAGCACTTCCCACCGGATTTTCCAAATACTCCATGATTGGTCTTCTCCAATCTGACGGCAATAGATTACTGATAGCAAAAACTTCACAATCTCCCAAACTTTCGATCAAACCCTCCGTCGAGACGTTTGCCCCTTCAGCTTTTGGGATTGATAAGCTTAGTGATGGTAGTACATTTGACACCTTCTTCTCCTTAACCTCAATGAAGTCTTTCAACTTCCCTTCTGACACTTTGTACCCGGAGGCAATCTGCGCTAAATCGTTTGCCTCATGATTTTCTATTCTGGGCACATGCGTAATGTTGACAACCTCGAAGCGTTCCAATAGTCGCTTCGCCATTGCGAAGTACATCAAAAGATGTTCCTTAACGCATTTATATTCTCTCGTGATCTGTTTAATCACCGGTTCAGAATCGCCCTTTATTTCAACTTTATTGACCCCCAAATCCTTGAGTATTTTGAGGCCAGTGATTAAAGCTTCATATTCTGCTTCATTATTGGAACATTTTTCGTCGACCTTGCACTTGAATTTAGTCGGAATACCCTGAGGGGATACTATTAAAATTCCAATACCTGCCCCATTTTTATGGCTCGACCCATTGAAGTATAACTTCCAAGGGTCAACGTCGACCATACATATCGACGGTTCGACTACTGCGTGATCGACAATAAAGTCTCCACTATTTGACCTTTCATAGCCCTTAGAGGGACGTACGTCAAGGAAAATTTAGTTAATGTTAGTGCCCATTCCCAATTCGACTATGCAGAATGGGTTTAGACAACATATGCTTAATAACATCAAAATGCGACGAAACATAAACATTAACTGGTTTGATATATTGCTTTAATTTCATACATGAGAAGTACAAGCATAGGCACAACTTTTCAATCATAGTGTACCTAGTTTCAACATCTATTAACATTCGACTAAGCTAATAAATGGGCCTTTCGACGCCACTATTATCCTCTTGTGCTAACATGCTTCCTATGGTCGTATCTAACATAGCAATGTACAACTTCATGCTCTTATTCATACTAGGTGGCAATAAAATGGGAGGCCTTGTGAGGTACTCTTTAATGGAGTCAAAAGCCTCCTGTTGTTCCTGTTCCCAATGAAAGTCACTTTCCTTCGTGGCCTTGAGCAATGGCGAGAACACCTTCGTCTTGCCACTTAGATCTGATATAAACCTTCTCAAGAAGTTTATCTTCCCCAACAAAGATTGGAGCTGTTTCTTTGTCGAATGAGGCTTGAGATCTAAAATGGCTTTTGTCTTGTTTTAGTTTATCTCGATGCCTTTCTTGTGGACCACAAATCCCAGGAAGTCCTCTGTGTGAACACCAAAAGCACATTTTAGTGGATTCATTTTTAATCCATATTTTCTCATTCTTTCAAATGAATGTCGAAGATGGTCTAAGTGACCATTCTCCGATGAGGATTTTATCATAATGTCATCAATATACACCTGCATAAATTTATCAATAAAATCATGGAATATAACGTTCATGGCTCTTTGATAGGTTGACCCAATGTTCTTTAACCCGAACGACATTACAACCCATTCGTATGTTCCCAAAGCCCCAGGGCATCGAAACGCAGTTTTGGGGACATCATATTCGGCTATGAGAATTTAATTATAGCCAGAATAACCGTCGAGCATACTCAAATATTCGAAACCTACAGCTGAGCCGACTAGCATTTCTGCCACAGACATCGAATACTCGTATTTTGGGGTAGCATTGTTCAGGTCCCTAAAGTCTATACAGACTCGAAGGGTTCCATTTTTCTTGATAACAGGCACTATGTTCGCTATCCATTTGACGTACCTTACAGTTCTGATGAACCGGGTTTTGAGCAGTCTCCCGATCTCCTTCTTAATCTTTAGAGTAATTTCTGGAGCGAATCGTCGAGGCTGTTGCTTTACTGGTCTTTTTCCTGGCTGAATTGGTAGTCGATGTTCCACTACACTTCGACTCAAACCAGGCATTTCACTATAGTCCTAGGCGAAGCAATCTCTGTATTCTTTCAATACCTCGATCAACTTGGCCTTCATCTTCGAACCAATTTTAGTGCTCACATAGATGGGTCTTTTTGTAATCCCATCTCCTAGGTTTATCTCCTCGAGTGGATCTTGCGCTTGCATTCTCTGCAGCTCATTGAATGGGTCTTTCTCAAACCCCAAAGGCTCGTTGTCGTAGATGCAATCAAGCCTCCGGCTTTCTAAAGCTGTTGTTTGGCCTTGTTGCCCATTTACGTGTGCATTGCTGTCGGCTTCACCAATAAATTTTATTGCTTCTCCGCTTCTAGTGCCGAATTTCTTTTGTTTTCAGTCAAATAGGCCGAAATTCGAGTCAAACTTTCTAACTCAGTAGTCATTTTCATTGACTACTGGCCACCCAGTAGATGGATGTTCTTTTATAGGCTCCATTGTCTCGTCAAGAGCGTTCCAAATAAATCCATAGTCAGGATCCAAATTCAGGACGCAACCCGTATCGACAGAGGTATAAGACCCCGATCCATCGTCACAAGGTGCCACATTAGCCAGGTACTGATCAAAAGATTTCTTCGTACCCTTCGTTTCATCAATCTTATAATAACTCTGATCGGCTTCAATATTTTCGACAATGCCATCTTTCTTCCAGACACTTAATCTCCGATGTAAAGTTGAAGGCACTGCCCCTATCCCATGGATCCACTCTCGACCCAACAACAAGTTGAAGTTGGCTTTCGAGTTTATAACCATGAAGAGCGTTGATCTAGTGGACGTTCCTACAGCTAGGTCGACTTGGGCAACCCCAAAAATGTTGCTAGTTTTCCCCTAGTAATTAGATAGAACCATATTATGTTGTCGGAGGTCAGCGTCAGTCTTCCCAATCTTCTTAAATAAAGTATGAGGCATTAAATTGACAGTTGCCCCTCCATCCACGAACACTTTGTTGACCTCCACTCCGTCGACCTTTGCCTTTATGAATAATGGTTTCAAATGGTACATCATTTCGGGACTAGGTCTCTTAAACACGACCCTCTGCTCTTCTACCACACCACTGTTCATAACATAGTAACATAGCGGCTTATCTTCCGCAGTTTCATTTGGTACAAAATCTTCGTCTGCTTCAGAGACTTCTGACACCATATCATACTCTGCTGGAAATATCGACTTGATACCACAGTTTACGATGAAATCTTCACCGTACATGTCATCATTGGTATCATCGTACATATCTTCGTCGAAGTCGTCCTCTGGTGACGGGATATATTCTCCATCTGATTAGGGAGAATACTTTGGTTCTTCTTCATCTGACTGGGGAGTGTACTCTGGTTCTTTCTTGCTCTCAACCAAGGATGTGCACTTCGAGCTTTGGGTTGATACCACCCCCTTCTCTCATGAAGCTTCAAAAATCACTACCATTGTTTGATTCATCGTGATTTTTTCCTTCTCGACCCACCTTTCTTTCGGGTATTGCCTTTTCTGTCCAGAGGTCCCGACAAGTTTCAACTATGAAGTTGAAGCCTCTTTTCCAGCGTTTTTGTTTTTTTTGGTAATGCCTCAATTGAGTCTTGGTCATAGGATTCTTCCCTTCGTGATTGGGAGATACCACATAGCCCCTAGGTTCGACCCTCTTGTCGGAGGTCTTGGCTTCCTTCTCGAGATCCAACACCTTCAATTTCTGCCTTTTGCTCCCTTTCTGACTCACTGGCTTCACTCACTTTTCTTGTGGAGTGTCTGACGGTGACACAAAGGTCCTGGGCCGTGTTTATTGGAACAAATTCCTGTACTCCTCATTTTAATGAGGGGCACCGCTCTGGTTGAACACAAATCTGGGGACATACGGCTTATCATTTCGCAGTGTCTCTTTCTTGCCAGCTTCGTATTTCTCAGCAGCTTTTTCGTCAAAAACGGCATGGCACCTTGGGCATAACACAGCCTTAGACCCACTCACCCTGCATTTCTCCTGGAAATCTGTCAGGCTTTCGCCAGCTTGAGGGTAGACTGCCTCTAGTTCTTCTTCAGTCTTTTTGTCGAAACCATCAGTAGTCTCGACCATCATGCATTCAAAAGATTCAGCTGTCAAAGGTTTGACGAGACCTTCAGTAGTCTCGACCATCATGCAATCCTAAAGCTCAAAGTACAAGGCTTCTTCGACCTTCAGAGGGTCCGTGTCAACTTGCATCTTCAGCCTTTTGCCAAATTGAAGTCGGCCTTCCTTCAAAGCTTTCTGTACCAGATCCCTGAAAAGAACACATTGAGCTGTTTTATGACTAAGGAAATTATGAAATTTACAAAATCCCCTTTTCTTCTTTTGTTCTAATGGGGGATCTTTCAAACCAGGAGGAACAATAATCTGATCATCTTTAACTAATAAATCAAATATTTCGTCACACTTAGACACATCAAAAGTATAAGTTTTAGCAACATATATATCTGTTTTTTCAGTTTCGACGGGATTTTTCCCATTTGATGGTTTTAATAATTTACACGTGTACGGAGGCCCTGGCTTGAGTTCAGCCACGTTAACCTCGCTTTCATCGACGAGCTCTTCATTGCCAGAAGAGTATTCGTCAACAGCTACGTACGTAACTTTCTCTTTCTTATGGTATCTGCTAGTTTTGGTTTTTTCAGCTTTCAAAGGTTCGGCCTATCGGACCCTATCGGCTAACTGAACCATATCCCTGAGATATTGCGTGTCTAACTTTTTCCTGATTGAATAATCTAGGCCGCCCACAACCATCTCGACTAGCTCATGTTTAGGGACTTGAGTGAAGCACCATGCTTTCAAAAGTCTAAACCTGTTGAGATATTGGTCCACCAACTTTGTGGCCTTCCGTTTTACACTGGCCAATTCTTTCAAACTAATTTTCGATTGTCCCATGTAAAACTGTTCATGAAACAGTCTTTCCGATTGTGCCCACGTATGAACAGACTGTGGAGGTAACGTGGTGAACCAAGTAAACGCATTTTTTGTGAGGGAGCTTGTAAAGTATTTCATTTTCAAGTCCTTATTATTTGCTATGTCACCAGCTTCAATTTGATATCTGGCAACGTGTTCGACGGTGGACTCTTTGGTCTCTCCGACGAATTTGGTAAACTTTGGAACCTTCCATCCCCTAGGTAGTTCTGTCTGCAAAATAAAATATGGTAGTGGGGATGTATATGTTGGCCGTCGAAGGCCTGTATTCGCTCCATTTTGAACTATGATCCGTTCAACCATAGCTTCCAAGTTTGGTTCGCCAGCCATGGCATCGTGTCGAACTTGCCTGACCACATAGTCTAGACCGTGGTTCCTATGAACTAACACAACGGGAGGCCTTTGGGCCACCCTAGGTGTGTGTTCAACCTCATGGGGTTGGTCAATTGTTTCGTCGAAGACTTCATCTTGACGAACTGGCGTCTCTGGCCTAGGGGGAGGCATTTGTCGACCTGGTGTCCTAGGAGCCCCTAGGAAATCACCTATTCGTGTCATCTGAGTTGCCAATTATTGGTAACTCTGGGTCGAATCTTGTATTAATGGTCTTAATATGGTGCCCATTTGCTGAGTCAACATGTGAACCATTTCGTGATTACTCTCATCCATCTGCTGTCTCATGACTGCGACAGAACTTGAGGTGAAAGTTGGAACTGATTGAGATAAAAGATTGAACCTTGGGGGTCGATTAACTTGGTTTTCCAAAGGCCCTAATCCTTGGTACTGTGAGAAAACTGGCGACGAACTTTCCCCAAACACCGGACCACTAGAATGTAGACTCGACATGAACTCTGTTGGCATCCCAAAAGCTTAATGCATGGGTATTGTGAAACTAGGCACATGCTGCCCTGTAGTCCCTGTCATCGTCGGCCTAGGCTCAGACTGGAGTGGTGTTGCGGCTGGTCCACTATGGACGGTCGAAACCGCAGACACAGTGCCAGAGCCAACATCCGTTGTTTGCGTTACAACCGTACTTTCCGCCAAAGACGGTTCTTCGTTCGGACGTGGTGTCACCATCTTACCACTACGTAAATGCATACACTTAACTCAAACGGGTCCTACCGGGTGTGCCAATTTGTTCGTATGTGATTTTCGCTGGAACAACCGCTGGCCTCCTATCACAGGTTTACTTGCGGGATCGGCCACAAAATCCCAGAACAAATGGTTGGAGTAAGTATGATGTTGGTAGGATGGTTCTGATTTAGAGGAATTTGGAAAAAACTTGACAGGAAAAGTGCATGTGAATTGATACATAAACAAGCAAATAAGTAAATGGCAAGATATCTTAAACTTTGGAAATGTAAATTACTTTTAAAAAGAAATATAGACACTCTCATACATCTTGCAAGAATGAACTCTTTTCTCTTAACGCTTGATACTTCGAGTATATTCCTTTAACAATGCTACAAAATGCGACCTCTAAAATGGAAATGGACATTGCTTTAAATAGGAAAAGAAAATAACTGTTTTTCTCTCAATGTTGGCCCTGGTTGTGACACGTGTCGCCTCACCATCTTTGTAACTTCCCCACGTTCTCAGCATTTCAAATTTCTTCCCGCTCAAAGACTTCCCAACTTTGTGTCGGTTTCGTTGGCCATCAGTCGAAACCATTCGACAGCACGGCCTTTGGGTCGACCTCCGACGTATCTTCTATGGGTGTCGACTTGCGCTTTGGCCTCCTCACCATCCTTTCCTTATGAAGTCGACCTATTTGTTGGCCTTTCCATCAACTTTTCTCAGTCGAAATCTTTCAGCCAACACATAGTTACAAACAAGTTGATTCTGATCACTCTCTTTTCATCAAATCATCTCCATCACATTTCACTATACTTTTAGTATATGTTGATGACATTATCTTAGCGGAAAATTCACTCCATAAATTTTCACCTATCAAAGAAATTTTACATCGTGCCTTCAAAATCAAGGATCTAGGTACACTGAAATATTTCCTAGGTTTGGAAGTTGCTCATTCAACAAAGGATATTTCACTATGTCAAAGGAAATATTGTTTGGATATCATTGTTAACTCAGGCTTCCTTGGATCCAAACCTACTACTACTCCTTCAGATCCTTCGATAAAATTATACCAAGATGATGTTAAACCTTATGTTGACATTCCTTTTTATAGAAGACTCATTGGCTGGCTTATATACCTCAACACTACACGACCAAATATCACCTACATCACACAAAAACTCAATCAATTTATTCCAAGCCTTCCATCACTCATTACAATGCAGCTTGTCGAGTACTAAGATATCTCAAATCCTGTCCAGGAAAAGGTTTGTTTTTTCCTTAAGATTCCAATATGTATCTCCTTGGTTTTTTATTACAGTTTGTCATTACATGATTTTTATGAGTATTTGTTGTTGGTGAGATTTCCAAAATATTTATTTGAGGAATAATAATGATTAAATTCATTTGATATAATTTTTGAATCACAATTAGTTGTAATGGTGCAGTGGCTTAGAGTTTGTATAAAGAATCAAAATGTCACGAGTTCGACACTTGGTTTGGTTGTGTTTTGGAATTTCTATGTTATTTTAACAAATAAATGACAAAAATAATACCAAGAGTTGCATTTGTCCAGGTTCAAACTAGGGACGTTTCAACCAAGAAGTGAGCCTAGACCAATGAAGTTGCCACTAAACCAATGTATTCTTTGGAAAAAATTCTGAACGAATATGAATATAACAACATTAAACGACCATTGATTCAAGTGATGTTTCCCTTCACCAAATGACAAAATTTTCTATATAAATATAGATATTGTGGAAACTGAAAATACACATGAAAATACTTTCAAGAGTCAAAATATATGTTTAAGTCATTTCTTTATTTTTCTAAAGCACGAGAATAAGTGAAGGAACTTTATTTTTTAAAATATCATAGATCGATATGCTTAATGTGAATATGCGATTCATGTTAAGGTTTCCAAAGTATCCTGAAGGGGATTCGCCGGATTACCCATTTGCATCCAATTTGTCTAAATTGGTGGAGGCAAATCGAACCTAAAGCTTAGTGTAAACACACGCTTTGGAATTTATTTTGTGCAACTTTCATCGTATCGTTTCATCTTCTTGTTCATGTTTTGCAGCAGACCTCCAACAAAAGATCTAACACGGAGTGAGCCTTGTAAGCAGGTATATGGCCAATCCTGGGAGGGCGCACTTGCAAGCATTAAAGTGGATTCTTAGGTACATCAATGGGTCTCGGAGCAGAGTCCTAATTTATGGTGGAGCCTGTGGTGATGATAAAAAAGTCAAAATCAAAGGAACACTTCAGAAGGAAAGCAACACTTCAGAAGGTTATTGCCTTTTCAACCACTGAGGCCGAGTATATCGCCCTCACTGAAGCTGTGAAAGAAGAATTGTGGCTTGAAGGTTTTGCTAAGGAGATGAAACTTCAAGGTAGAGTTATTACTATTAAATGTGATAGTCAAAGCGCAATACACTTGTAGAAGAATTCAACCTATCATGAGCGAACCAAGTACATCGATGTCAGATTGCACTTCATCAGAGAGAAAATCGAGCGTGGAGAAGTCTAAGTGCTAAAAATTTAAACTAATGACAATGTTGCTGATATGATCACCAAGACATTGCAAAGTAGCAAGTTTTTCCAACGTATGCAGTTGATAAAGCTACATGATGAAAGCTAGTTTGTTCCCTTGTTAGTATAGAGTTTGTTTCAAGATGGAGATTTATGGTATTTGAATCGAACTCTAGTGTTAACAAGGGTAACTTCATGGTTCGATAGGAATTGTGCATGCTGTAGTCGAAGTCTTTTCAAGCATGCTGTCGAAATACGTTAGCTTTGTGTTTAAGTTAGCATGTTGAATTGGGCCTTACTTGAAAGCCTAATTGTTAAGTTACCGTGTAACCCATGTTAGCTTAGTAGTCTATAAATAGACTAGTTATCTCGGGTTATTGAGAGAGGTTAATTGTTATTATTCACTTGTAATCTTTGAACCCTTACTGAGTAAGTGAATAGTAAAATAATTTTAACCAATTCTTCTTATTCTTCTTCTTTTTTCTTCTTCTCTCTCTCTTTCGTAAAACTTAATAGGGTTTCTTGTGTTTGTTCAATAAATTCATTATTTATCTCATAACTTTGTTCCGTTATTGACGACATCGTTTCATAATAATTTGCAAAGAGATTCTTACAAAAGCTTGATCCTGACTTCATAATTTGCTTTTGCACCAGTTGCGAGAATTGACAATGTCAAATTAGTGGTAAATGTAGATAATTTCTTTCAATGAACTTTTGTTTAACTAGATGTCAAATATGCATTTCTTAATGGGCGACTTCTAGAGGTAGTTTATATTTAACAGCCTTGGGTGTTCATTGTGAAAAGTGAAGAATACAAGGTTTTGAAACTTAATGAGGCTCTCTATGGTATGAAAAGTATGAAGGTCATGGAATAAGAGGATTGGTGAACTCCTAAAGAAATTGGCTATTCCAAGTGTACTATTGAACATCAAATATATATGTGTCTATATGTGGGTGATTTACTAATCACTTAAAGCAATTATAATGAGATTGTGAACCTCAAATTCAACATGAGAAATGAATTTGATATGAATGACTTAGGAGACCTAACGTACTTCCTTGGCCTTGAGTTCGATGCAACCATGAAAGGCTTGGTAATTCACCCGAAGAAGTACATCATTGATACTCTAAAGATATTTAATATGTTGAGCTGCAACTCAACCAGTACTCCAATGGAAGCAAACCAAAATTTAAAACAAATATGAAAATGACAAGAGAATTAACAATACTTTATACAAGCAAATGGTAGAATGCTTAAGGTATGCTTACAATTCTAAATTCGATATATGTCACAATGTAGGTGTGGTGAGCAAATTCATGTAAGAACCTGAATTTTTACATATGCAAGTAGTCAAGAGAATCATGAGATATCTTAAAGACACAATAGACTATGTCATCTTATTTCCAAAACCATATGTCCAGAAGTGTGGTGAGCAAACTAACTATGTTTTTGACCTAGTAAGTGATTGTAAGCCCAAAAATTAATGTATAAATAATTATCTTGTGAGCGTTAGTGTAATACATAAGAGAAAGTGCAATACACAAAATTGTATTCCATCTTCTCTTCTTCTCTTTTATGTGTGTATTAATACAATTTTAACTAGGATTGTTCATGATATGATTATGACAAAAAACTTACTGAAAAAATTGACTCATAACTAAAAATTTAAAAAACTAAACATAACCATTTTAGTTAGTCTCGAACTAAACTAAACCGAAGAAGTATTGGTTCAATGTACTGGTCCTAAATTCTAAGCTCAATTGTTATATTATTTTAATTTTAAAATGTTTTTTACTAATCCTTTTAAAAATTTATTTTTTGATAAATATTTTTTTATATATTTTAAAGTAATTGTTTATATTATATTGTAAAATTTAAAGTGTTTAAATTCACACCAATTAAAATCAAAATTACAAACTTATCCAAAAAAAAAAAATTATATGCGAACTAGACATTTCTAGAGCAATATATAATTATTTAATAGTAAGTAGTAAGTATCATATAATAATAATAATAATAATAATAATAATAATAATAATAATAATAGAGTTTAATTACTATGCACTGACAGTGTAAAAAGTTTTACACTATCAATACAGCACCATCATCCGTTTGGGTTACTTTACAGATTATTAAATTAAAAGTCAAACTCCTTTTTACATCCAACGGTTATAATTAACTGACAGTGTAAAATCCTTTTACACTGTCAGTGCATTTCAATTAATTCCATAATAATAATAACAATAATAACAATAATAACAATAATAATAATAATAATAATGGTAAAATATGGATGTTACTGTATATTTAGACTCAACTGGGCTAGCAATTAAAACTAGCAGAAAATTTAGATCCATCTAGACATCAAGACTCCCGAAATTATCGCCACAAAACCTCTTAAATTTATTTGCCAGTTATGTAAAGCCAAATTTTCAGAAGCTGTCTCCAAACACAACAATAATAGGTAAGTTGAAACTATGTCTCATTGTTTCTGTTACCAAAATCTACTTTGGATATTTGAATAGACCGTTTTCTCATGCAATTCAAACTCTTGTCGATTAATCAACTTTATACTGATCTTGACATGGATTGAGAAAGGGTTACAAACACAACAGTGAGAGCAAAATATACATATTATTTAATACACAAAAAACAAACCAAACCACAAGTCTTGGCAATTTGAAGTTTTGTACTGTATTGCATGTGCATAATTTTGACTAACTTCTGTGGGGACAAAATCTACATTCAATGTTTAACTGACATTTCTAAAATCAATTAATTGATTAATCTTTAACATATGTGTAAGAGAATTTAGTCTAGTAGTTTTTGTATGATGCATATATTGGAGTTGTTGGACTGAAGTTTTAATAAGATTGTTAGTGAATTGTTTAGAACATAACAGTTATAACATGCATGTGGTAAGTTGCATATGCCTATTCATGTTTATCACTATATTTTACAAAATAATTCATCTATATGTAGAAAAGTATTGTTTGGCTTATCTCTCACTCAGTTTTCATATATTTTTTTTATTGATTATAACTCATAATTAATATAACTTGTTCACTCCTAATTTACTGTATTTCACATCATATTTATAATAAAGTTAAATATATCAATATATAATAAGAAAAAATTGATAAAAAATATTTTTTCCCTTTCATTTATACATGTTTTTGATTTTGTATATTTTATGGACTAATCAGAGACTTTATAATGAAAAGGCTTAATCATCGATCCAAAGACACAAAGTGTTAGAGGTAGAGTGTACACACGACCTCTAGACCCGCATTTGATTCACACCATAAACGATCATTCATCGTTGAATATTATCCAACGATTTTCCGTAGACCACTCCGAAAAGCAAGGGGATATCTAACCGATCTTTAATATATAAGGGATCTCATGCAAGATCTAAGGTAGATTCTAACCATAATTTACCCACACAATACTACTTTTCACTTAGTAACTGACTTTGGCGTTGTAGTGTTAACTTGACAGGTTTATTCCCTCTTCGTCGTACCAGAAGCTTGCTCTAATGTGTCAAGATTTCATTACACATTTATGGTTCCACAAATAAAACAGTGGCCCAGTCTGTGAGAATCGAACTTTGATTCCTATGAAATCCTTAATCAGATCCTTCTCATTTAAAAATCATGAACTACTACAGTGAGCTTAATTGAAGAAGAAGAAGAAGAGGAGGACAACAAATTCACTTTTAGAAAAAATAACATATTTCCTAGCCTCAATATCTTTCCCTTTCTTATCTTTTTTATTTAATAGATGGTGGTTCACCCATTGAGGAAAAACCTTCATCACGAAACACAACGGTGACAAATGAATGCTAGAAAGGTGAAAAATTTATCTTATGGTTTCTAGATAGCGAGAAAGTATATGAAACTCCTTATGCTACACTTCCACTAGTAGTCACTGCCACCATAATGAATAATTCAGTATCAGGAACCCTCATTGATGATGGGAAATTCTCTGATCTACTATACATTAAGATATTCTAGAAATTAGGATTACACAATAAAGATCTGAATCCGTATGAAGGCGGTAGTCTCTTAGAGTTTAATGAGTCCTCGACCCAACCATGTGAAACAATTGAGGTGCTGATCTCTTTCGGGAAATAAAAAAGAAGAAAGGACCTTGAATGTGTGTTTTCTCATGATCCCGCGTGAAAGCGTCTACAGCGATATCCTTGGAAGGTCATTCCTCGCAAAACTGATCAAGATGACTTCCCCAATCCATTTAAAGATGAAATATCATAATGGTGTAGGCAAGTCAGTTATTATTTCGATAAGTTTGTATCAGTCTGCCTCATACACTAGGTCGTACTGAAGAACCCCTTTACAAAAGCTATCACCTCCAAGAAACGTAGAAAGAAGACTCGCCAAACCATCAATAAGGTCGACATCAATGTCCGAGAATACCAAAAACTGTAAGAATACAAACTAAGTTTTGGTCAAGAAAGTGGAAAATATGTGTCAATTACACCAATCTCAATCAGGTTTGCTCTAAAGGTTCCTACCCCTCCCGAACATAGACAAGTTGGTAGACAATTTTGTCGGTTATAATTTGATATCACTCGTGGGTACATACTCTAACTACAACCAGATACCTATCTATGAGACAAATATAGGAAAGACAACCTTCATGATCGAAAGAGCCAACCATCGATAGAACGGCATGCCTTTTGACCTGAAGAGTGTGAGGGCAACACATTAGATAAAGATGAATAAAATCTTCATGAAAGGGATAGACAAAAAAATTAGAAGTCTGCATGGATGACATGATCGGTAAGTCCGATAATGAGGAGATGCACGACGAGCACCTAACTAGTGTGTTCCGGAGGATCCAATAGTATAATATGAGGCTCAATCCGGAGAAATGTACCTTCGGGATCAGAGCTAGTAAATTCCTATGCTTCTACGTAATAGAGGGAGACATAAAGGTGAACCCAGATAAGTGTGTGACAGTCATCAAAATGGAAGCTCCAACAATGAAGGAAAGCAGATAAATTAAAAATCAACTATTAGATTTGCCTCAAAAGTACCATAATGCTCGAGTACACTTGAGCATCCTAGAGGGGAGAGTTACACCCTACCCTAGGAACTTAGGGCCATGTGAAATAGAGATCCTACAAAGCGTCACAATGATGGGACTAGCATTTAATGTGCCTATTCCCTAAGCCATTCAATATAGCTATTTGGATATTTTCCACTTTTGCAAACAAAGGACTTACCTTGATGATCTTAGCCTAGAGAGACACCGACCCGATATTTTGGAAGATTCTCCATTACTATGTTATGGCAAGTCTTGGGGGAAACTATCATTGGCCAGCTAGAAGCCTAATAACAGAATAGCCAAGTCATTGATCCAAAGGCATAAGGTGTTAGAGGCACACTGCACATGCGACCTCTAGGTCCGTACTGGTCTACACCACATACGGTCATTCAACGTTGGATATCATCTAACGGTTTCCCGCATACCACTATAGAAAGCAAAGGGATCTGTAATCGCCCCTCATATATAAGAGCTCCCATGCAAGACCTGAAATATATTCTAACCATAGTTTACTCACACACCACTTTTCTCTACATAACTTATTTAAACGTTGGAGTGTTAACCTTTCAAGTTCATATAACACCTTAACTTTTAGATAGAGTATCTTATTTTATTGTTAGCGTATTTTATTCATTATATTTGAATTTTGATGTTTTTCGGAGTGTATGAGTATTTTGACAATTTACTAATTATCGGGGTTATAGGAATTGGAGTGAAGAAGATTAAAATATTATTGGAATTATTACAAATAATTATATATAATTAATTATTTGTAATGAGTTGAAATAATAGAAAACATAGAAAATCTTGAATTAAATAATTATTTCAATTAAATATTTATTTAAAATAAATAATTATTTAATTTAATTAATAATTTATAAATAAAATTGAAGAATGAGGAAAGAAGTTAAGTTTTAGAGAAGTTGGAAGGTTGAGTTGGAATAATGGGATATTATGGGTAAACACTATGAATTAGTAAAACCCACGAGGATTTATAAATAACACATTTGGGAATTGATAAAAAAAATTACGTAAAGTTGAGAAGAATTGGAGAGCGGCAACAAGGAACTTTAAGGGAGTGCGTTAGAAAGGAAAATTTAAAGTTCACCAAAAGACTCTGCAATTTCAAGGTAAGGGGGAATTGTCTTCTTATGGGTGATTTAGGCATGTAGAATAGTGAGAGTTCCTTACCCTCCTATCAATGCCTTGGGATTTATGTTGTTTTTCCCTAATTTTCCATAATTTGTATGATCTGTGTGATTATGCCAAATAGGGTTTGGGAAAAATCCTATGGGCATAATCGATAACAATTTTTGTCATATGATTGCTCTGAGACCCAAAAAAGGGATTTGGATAAATCCTATATGATCTCTATCGTGCTATTATTTGTAGGTTTACTCTGTTGTGGTTGATTGATATTGTTGATTATGATTATCTGTATAAATTCAATATCATGTTGTTTGATCGCTTTTTTTTTATGAGTTGGGATTTTACCACATAAATTCGAACGACTCTATTTGAGTCGTTTGGTTTTCAAATTTTGTGATGCTTGATGAATAGTATTTGTTGAATATGGCTCAAATTGTTGAGACAATTATGGGTTGTTGAGATAACTATAGGTTGTTGAGAGAATAGTTCATATTGTTGAGATAATTATTGATAGATATAATTGTTTGTTGATGGAAACTAGGGATTATGGTTTTAGATAAACTAATACCTCGTATTATATATATGACTTGTAACACTATATTCTATATCTAATTTACAAGATATAAAAGAGAATTGACCGCCTTATTTCAAGCATAACTTGGTCGGCTTGAGATGTCGTCAGTTGCATTAAAAAGAGAATTAAATGATTTTTCAAACTGGAGAGTTTCATAATTTTATCAAGAGTATATAATTTTTCGTGTTGTTTTGAAGTCAGGCATTCTATTTTAGAGTTTATGCATAGATTATCGCGATAAGGCTGAATTGAAATGAATAGAACTGGAGTTTCGTAACTCCACTTAAGGTGGGGTTAAGTGCGTTTGAAAGAGGGTTTAAAGAAATTTCAAATTGGAGAGTTTCATAATTTTATCATAAGTCTATAATATTTGATGTTATTTTGAGGTGAGACACTTTTAAAGTTAGGTCCAGAGTTTTGAGTAATTTTGAGTGTGGTGACCTTTCGTTACCTTTCTAATGAATTTAAGGGTCCTATTTTATTTGGTTAGAGTTATTATAGAGTTGTCAGAGTTGCTTTTGATTTATTTAGAATTGGAGATCAGATTGTAGGATACACTTGATTTGAGTTTGGAGTACTGTTGACATTATAAGATTACCTTTTGAGTAATATTTGTTGTGAATTAGGATGCCTTTAAACAAAGTATAATAGGTTTCTTTATGATCAAGAAACACACAAGGGTTAGGGTTAAAGGAAAAACAAGGAAAAACCAACAATGATTGGTTATAACTGTTATTCTTTACTTTCTCTATAAAACAGACTACAAGTACTCAAGAATAACAAATAACCCTCTCACCCTAATTAGGATTTGTCACACCACACCTAAGATGAGAGACTAGTATGCTATTTATAATAAAACCTAACATACTAAACTAATGGGCTTTTTAACAATTATCCATTACAAGCTAACTTAGGGTACAAGCAAACTTAAATAATTGGATCCTTAACACATAGCCCAATTCGACAGCTACATACCAGAACACAATTCGACTACAGCATGTAGGTCTTCGACAATAGCATGTGAGCAGACTTCGAAGGCATGCTAACTAGAGTTCGATCCAACATCTCACAAATCTCTACCTTTGATCTAACTCTATAACATCAAGAAACAAACTAGTTTTCTTCATGCAACTTTATCAACTGCATACAGTGGAAAAACTTGTAATTGGGTAATATCTTGGTGATCATATTAGCAACATTATGATCTGTCAAAACCTTCAGCACTTGGACTTCTCCACGCTCGATTACCCATCTGACAAAATGCAGCCTCACATCAATGTGCTTGGTTCGCTCATGATAGGCTGAATTCTTTGACAGGTGTATTGCACTTTGACTATCACATTTAACAGTGATAACTAGACCTTGAAGTTTCAGCTCCTTTGCAAAAGCTTCAAGCCATAATGCTTCCTTCATAACTTCAGTTAGGGCAATATATTCCTCTTCAGTGGTTGATAAGGAAACAACCTTTTGAAGTGTTGCTTTCCAACTGATTGTTGTCCCAAACATAGTGAACACATATCCAGAAATAGATTTTCTGGAATCCATACAACTTGCATAATTAGAGTCGACATATTCTTCGATTGTTGCTTTACTATCTTCACCCAAGGCCCCACCATAAATTAAGACTCTGTTCAGAGACCCATTTATGTACCTTAGAATCCACTTCAATGCTTGCCAGTGAGCCTTTCCAGGATTCGCCATGTACCTGCATACAAGACTTATTGAATATGTTATGTCGAGTCTAGTACAGACCATAGCATACATCAAAGAACCCACTATGCTAGCATATAGAATGATATTCATATAAGCTCTTTCGACATCAGTACTGGGACACTGATCTATACTCAGCTTGAATTGAGGGTTTGTCGGAGTCACTACAGGCTTTGAATTCGACATACCATACCTTTCGAGAATATTTCGTAGGTATGCCTCTTGAGATAAGCATAATTTCGACTTCTTTATATCTCTTTGGATGTAAATCCCAAAAATCTTGGACGCAACTCCCAGATTCTTCATGTCAAAATCCTTATTGAGTTCAGCCTTCACTCTCATTACATCTTCGACATTGTTGCTTTCTATTAAAATATCATCTACATAAAGCAACAAAATAATAAATGAATTATCAGGTCGAAATCTGAAGTAAACACAGTGGTCGAACTGAATTCTAATGAAACTTATGCGTGCCATGAACTTGTCAAATCTCCTATTCCACTGTCGAGGAGATTGTTTCAGTCCATATAAATATCTCTTCAGCTTGCACACATAATCTTCCTTCCCCCTTTCGACTTACCCTTCAGGTTGCCTCATCGGGATTGTTTCATCTAGTTCACCATACAAGAATGCAGTCTTCATATCCATCTGTTCCAGTTCAAGGTCGAACTGTGCCACCATGGCAAGCAATATTCGAATGGATATGTGCTTTACAATAGGAGATAACAGATCATTGAACTCAACACCTTCTTTTTGAGTGAACCTCCTAGAGACCAATCTTGCCATGTATCTCTTCGACACCACTCCTTCGATTCCTTAATTAACTTTAAAAATCCATTTACAGCTGACTAACCTGGATCCAACAGGTTTCTTGATCAGTTCCTAAGTGTTGTTATCATGAAGAGATTTCATCTCATCATCCATGGCCTTCATCCATTTAGTCTTCTTTCGACTCCTCATAACTTCCTTATAGTCTCTAGGTTCTTCGTCAAGAACCTCACTTGCAGAGATTAAGGCATAAGCTATAAGATCTGCATATCCAAGTTCTGAGGTGGCTTGATGACTCTCATCGACCTGTCTCTTGCTAGTAGGTAGTCATTATCAGTCTCCTCATCTTCGGCAGCAGCTTCTGCTTCTTCTTCGACTTCATCTAGGATACGCAATTCATAATCAACATGCTCTACCTCAATAGGAACCTCTCCCTGTTCCAGTTCTTTGTCAGCATCATCCGTTTTCTTGAAGGTCATCTCTGCTTCATTGAAAACTACATCTCGATTGGTGATACACCTCGTGTGATCTGGCTCTAGGCACCATAGCCTATAAGCTTTGACTCCTTCAGGGTATCCTATGAACATGCATTTCAGAGCTCTGGGTTCGACCTTGTCTTTCCTAATGTGAGCATAGGCCATGCAGCCAAATAATATCAGTATGTTAAGACTAAGTGGATGTCCCGACCAAACTTCTTCAGGTGTCTTCATATCTAACACAATCGAAGGACATCTGTTTATCAGATATGTAGCTATCGAAACAACCTCAACACATAACACCTTCTTTAATCTAGCACTAGTCAACATGCATCTAACTCTTTCCACAATAGTTCGATTAAATCTTTCTGGTAAACCATTTTGTTGTGGAGTACCTACAGTAGTTTTGTGCCTTGCAATACCTGAGGCAGCGCAAAAGCTGTCGAACGCCTCATTGCAAAATTCAAGGCCATTGTCGGTTCTTAACCTCTTGACCTTTATGCCAGTCTGATTTTTGACCAGAGTCTTCCAACCTTTGAAACTCTCAAAAGTTTCATCTTTAGTCTTCTAGATGAATACCCATAACTTTCTAGAATAATCATCAACAATGGATAGAAAATACCTTGCTCCTGAATGTGACGGACACCTTATAGACCCCTAAAGATCAGCATGGATGTAATCAAGGGATCCATGAGTCCTTTGTTTGCCTTTGTTGAACTTCACTCTGCAAGATTTTCCAAGTACATAGGGTTCACAAAATTTTAGTTTTTCGACTTTGTCTCCTCCAAGAAGATTTTGTTTCCCCAATTAGACCAGACCCCTTTCACTGACATGGCCCAATCTCATGTGCCAATTTTTTGTCTTCGACAAAGGTTTCATGGATGCAACATTTGTCGAACCACTTACAACTTTAGCCTCAAGGGTATACAAGCCTTGTTTCTTCACCCCTCTCAAGACTTCTTTCGACCCCTTCATGACTCTAAGGATACTTTTCTCTCCTTGAAAAACATATCCCTTCTTGTCGAATTCACCAAGAGAAATCAAATTCTCTTCAAATCAGGTACATACCTGACTTTAGTAAATAACTTTATTGACTCATCATGGATCTTGAATCTCACAGATCCAATACCTACAATTTTGCAAGCTTTGTTGTTTCCCAGCAGCACTGATCCATCATCTTGATCACATAGCTCCTCAAAAAATTCTCTGTTTGGAGTCATGTGCCAAGTGCAACCTGAATCCATAATCCACTCTTTTCTTGAGTCGCCGCTTGAAACCACAAGAACATCAGATGACTCAAAGTCATCTTGAACAATGGTTGCGTTGCCATTATCCTTACCTCCATGATATTTCAGGCATTCAGGGCACACTTTTCTCGTGTGACCCTCATTCTTACAATGATAGCATCGAATACCAGATGCCTCGCCACTATAAAACTTCTGTTGACTTTTACCTTTATACTTGTCGAACTTACCATCCTTTCGCAAGAATTTTCCCTTAACGGTCAAACCTTCACCAACCGTCGAAGGTTTATGCTCCTTTCGTTTGTTCAAGTCCTTAGAATATAAGGCTGATTAAACTTCTTCAAAGCTTAAGGACTCCCTTCCATACATGAGAGTTTCTTTGAAGTAAGTATGTGTTCTAGGCAAAGCACACAACATCAACAGTGCTTGATCTTCATCATCGATCTTCACATCAATATTTTCAAGATCAAGAATCAGCTTGTTGAACATATCCAACTACTCATTCAACACTTTGTCTTCACTCATCTTGAATGAATACAAAGCTTTCTTCAGGTAGAGTCGATTCACCAGAGATTTGATCATGTACAAACTTTCATGTTTCAACCATAACCCCGATGCCGTAGTCTCCTTTGATACATGTCGAAGAACCTTATCACCAAGGCTCAACAATATTGTGTTGTGGGCTTTCTCTATCATGACCATCTTTTCTCTTTCCGTTAACGCAACGTCCATGGTTGCCTCTCCCTTCAATGCTTTCAAACAACCCTACTGAACCAGTAGGGCTTTCATCTTCAAGCGCCACAAACCGAAAACGTTCACTCCGGTGAACTTTTCAATCTCATACTTTGTTGAAGGCATCTTCTCCACGCTCACCGCACCAATTTGTTGTGAATTAGGATGCCTTTAAACAAAGTATAATAGGTTTCTTTATGATCAAGAAACACACAAGGGTTAGGGTTAAAGGAAAAACAAGAAAAAAATAACAAGGATTGGTTATAACTGCTATTCTTTACTTTCTCTATAAAACAGATTACAAGTACTCAAGAATAACAAATAACCCTCTCACCCTAATTAGGATTTGTCACACCACACCTAAGATGAGAGACTAGTATGCTATTATTAATAAAACCTAACATACTAAACTAATGGGTTTTTAACAATTACCCATTACAAGCTAACTTAGGGTGCAAGCTAACTTAAACAATTGGATCTTTAACTCAAGGTCCAATCCGACAGCTACATACTAGAACACAATTCGACTATAGCATGTAGGTCTTCGACAACAGCATGTGAGCAGACTTCGACGACATGCTGACTAGAGTTCGATCCAATATCTCACAATATTTTTATTTGTTGAAGGATGTTAAGGTAAAAGAGTTAAAAATTGAGTTAAATTGTCAGCACTTAGAGTTAGTAGAGTTATCACTTGTGAAGTGTTTCCCTTAGAGCATGTTTGAATACTTTAAAATACCTTTTGGTTACTATAGCGTTATTTTTTAGAACCGAGAGGTGTAGTAGATATTTGAATTTCTCTGGGGAATTTTGATGTGTTATGGGTTTGGGGTAATAACATAAATTTGCCCTTTTTGATGAAAAATAATTAAAATTGTTTTAAACCATAATTTTGAGTATAGTAATTTGGAGGAATTATAATGACGACCTCAATTGGCGATTTTTAATGAATAATAATATGGAGGGATTAAAATGACGATCTTAATTGGCGATTTATGATGATTAGTAATCTGAAGGGATTACAATGACAACCTTAATTGGCGATTTATGATGAATAGTAATCCAAAGGGATTACAGTGATGACCTTAATTGGAGATTTAAGTATAGTAATCCAGAGGGATTATAGTGACGATCTTAATTGGCGATTTGAGTATAGTAATCCAGAGGGATTACAGTGATGGTCTATGATTGATGACATATAGGTTCAAGAGTGGAACCTTTTTATGATGTTTTGATGTTTGTGATATTGTGATGCTATGATGTTGATGATGTTGCATGTTTACATTGTTCATAACCATGCATTCATTTATTTCAGAGTTAGGTAGGACTTTACTCTGGCGATGACCTGGTTCAGAGAGGAACTATGGCAGTCTCACATTCAGAGAGGGATGTGGTTCCGAGAGGAACCAAAGACATGGCAAAATCGATAACATACCTCTGATACCAGAGACTTGGTACCCCATGCATCTTGAGGAGAATTTTGTGGCATTACCATTTGCTATTATTATTTATTTGTTTGTGCTTTTAGGTGTGAATGATTTATTTATGAACTCATGATTACTATCATGTTGCTGAATTTCACCGTTAACATTTGTAAGATGTATTCTCACCATTTCTTGTTTGTTTGGTTGGCTATGTGCAAATTGATGTACAAATTCTCAGCAGGAGTAGTCACTTGTGAGTAGGAGACTGGTTTGGAGCTTTCTTCTTCTTTCCTTTATCGCTTTTTGTTGGTTGTCATCTACTCGGATCTATAACACTTGGAATGAGTGTGTTGTTTATTTTGGAGTTTTGTTGAATTTTTATTTTCGTTATTTGATGGTTTATTATATTATTGATACTTCTGAGGATTATTTGATTTTTACACTGCGAATTTGAAACTATTTTCATGAAATAAATGATTTGTGTGAAGTAACATTACTAAACATATATTACTTTCTTTTTTATATTAAGAATCGATGTTTAGAGAATTACAGTTCACCCATCTCTACTTTCTTTTTTATATTAAGAATCGATGTTTAGAGAATTACACTTCACCCATCTCTGCCGTATCTAAATCTTACTCCACTATATTAAGACTTCATTACACATTTTTAATTCCATAATAGCATAATATAGAATCATCAACAAAATCAATGACTAGAGAGAGTGAAAAAATGAATAATATTAAAAAATTGAAAAGATAGTTAGAAGCAATATTTAAAATCAGAATCGATTGTTAGGGCAGCTCTATTCATCTTTACTCCAATTTTTTTCCAACTATCCAATTTTAAAGAATTATATTGACCATCATAAATTTACATAAAAGGTTAATATATTATTTATATTTTATTTTATTGTAATTTAAATATTTTATTTTATTATAATTTAAAATATTAATTTAAATATTTTAATTAATATTAATAAAAAATTATTTTTTAAATAAATAAAACCGAACTTAAATTTTTATAATCATAATTAAATTAACGTTAAATACATTACATATACAAGATAAAATGACTCTCAATAGAACAACTCCTAGAAGTAAAACATGATTGAACCAAATTTAATTTTAACTGTAGTTGGTTCAACATGTTCATATTTTTTAATTATATTTTAAATATTTATTTATTCAATCTAGTGGTGAGGGTGGGAAAAGGGTCACATCATCTCTTAATTTAATCTTCACGGTTCATTCTTCATTTTCTAACTTGCTTAGTTACAAAAGCGCGTCAAAATTAATTCACGGACCAATATTAATATCATATGCATTTATTTGTGCACACCAACTTGAACAATTGGACAAGTTATATCTTTGACTAATAAATTGTCAAGTAGAACAGATACAATTTCTGTATATTTCATTTCCAGCTGTTAAATTTGCTGAATGTAAATTGTTCTAAGAAATTTTTAGTAGGAAACAGTTGTGAAACTCATCTAGATTCAATGCAAGATATTCAAAATATGAGACTAAAATTTCGCCCAAGTCATAGGACAAAGCCCAATTCCATAATATGACACTTGTAAGAAGAAATTTTGCAGGCCAACCAAACATACTTTTAGTCTGTAGCCAACTGAGATGATACATTGTTCAAGCTAATACTTGTAAAAGAAAAAGAAAAATGAGGGGATTGATCATCACACGGGATTAATTATATGTTACTCACATTCTCTTGTGAAATTTCAAAATAATTTTAAATTCAAAATTTTAAAATTTTGATGCGTTAATGATACACAACACGTTAAAACAAATGTTAAAAAAGTTCGAATTTAAAATCCGGATTCTTAATATTATTAGTCACGCCACAAACTCATTCATGAGTGTTTTCGGATTTTGAAATTCAAAATATACCTTGTTATTAGAAAATCTGAATAAATTTCAAACAAGAACACAAACTCATTCTAGGAGTTTTTTGAGATTTAGAAATTTGAAATATACCTGTTTATCAAATAATTAGAAGCAATTTCAGACATGAGATGAAGAAAACACAAATTAACATAAATATTTGTTATCATATACACACAAAATATGTAACATTACATAGATCTTTGTTAATAAAAAATCTAACATCATATTTCATGATTTAGAGAAGGTTGAAGACGTTTCAACATCTTAAAAATATCGTTGATCGATCACGCCATTGTGGCATCCACTTCGATCGAACCCTTTATTGCTTAATGGTGAAATGTACTTCACATAACTCTTAAATGTTCATCTATTTTCAACTCAAAGTTGCTGAACTTCACCTTTTATTTGTTATCAATCGAGGGTGAATGGTACTCGATCTTAACCACGATTCGATTGTTTGGGTAGCGTAAGAGATTACCCAATTTATATTTCAGAACTTCATGAGAGTTGTCATATGTGACCCTAAATTCAAGAGGATGACCATGCCGTTCAAGTAAATAGATGCGAGATACCAATATTGAGACATTATGAGGTGTTTTTCTTAGCTAGATCTACATACGAGGGTTATTTATACAAGTTTTAGATAAATAAAGACCATACAAAAACTATCTTGTCTCATGTGACATTATGGATTTTGAAATCCGAATTCAATTAGGTACAAATAAGTGTTTGGTTGGAAATTGAAATTCGGAGCAACCCTTTTACGTATGAAACAACACATTAAATATGGTCTGTTTGGATTTTAAAATTTGGAGTCAACCATTACATAAGCTGATTTTGCAGGCAGACAGTAATGTTTTGCACACAAATGTCCAAATTTTTATTCAAGTAATGTTAGATATACATTAAAATACATCAAAATGTATCCAAATTACATTGTTGAAAATAACGACCCAACATTACATACCAAAAATGGGTCACCGCTTAAAATGCATGGTAAGATAAAACTAAAATGCATCAAAACATATGTCACAACCTAAATCTATATCTATAGGTTGTCTCGCCTTTGACTTTTGTTGATTTGATTTTCTTTCAGTTTTGCTTGACTTGGCAAACTCTTCCATCATATCCAAAAAATTATCAGTCCAACTTTCAGTTTTTTTGGGGGAATGAGATGTCCACTCAGGGGATGTTTGAAGGCATGGCAACATAACCCATACACATGGAAATCCACCAGAATCTGCCCCGAATTTGAAGGAAAAATACACTTTGGTCATGTTTGGGTTCATGTTTAGATTTTTCCTAAGTACGAAATATGGGGACGAGTCGGATAATAAGGACACTAGTACCTCCCAGAACCTGTCACATTTATTTTATTATGTACTTTATTATTTAGTCTTGATAATTTAGAATATTAAATATATAGTTGATGCTTTAATATTTTGATTTGTACTTTATTATTTGAAATGTTTGAAACATGTGAATGGAATTTTTTGAAATTGTTTTATTTTATTAGTTATAATGTAACTTAATGTTAGAAAAAAGAATATTTCTATTAAATAAAATTAATCTATTACATGAATGATGGCAGAGCGGGGATACCCGAACTCAAGCCAAACCCATTTGAGATGAGTTTAGGTTTTAATTCTTCATCCTCGTTGAAGATTGAGGCAGAGAACATGGATTGTTCAGGGATTCAGGTTTGGGTATGAGGGAGGTAAAAGTCATCCCCCACCCTCCCCATTTCCATGCCTAAATGTATGTGGTATAAGACATCCCAATTTTAAATAAAATTAAACAAAATATTGTGAATTTGAAAGTCGCATACACATAAAGTATCTGACTGGATTTTGAGGTGGTCCACTTAGAAGTGGAGAAAATGTTATCGATAAACTATATCTTGTCAGATCGATACATGCCCTGTTATAAGAACTTACTATAAGATGGCCCATTTCAAGGAAACACGTCCATTTTTCCTCTTGTGTTGGACCACTAGCACAAATAAGAGATGCATGGATTTCATCGAAATGCTATTTTTTCGTATACAGTTATGTATGATTCCTTATTCTCTTTCAACTTTTTGATAAGATTTTAGCGAGAAAGTGTATGATTCTCCTCTCTGTTACCCAACAAAGTTGAAACAATGTGATAACCGCATTTACTGTCACTCTTGACATCTACAATCCAGTTAATATGTTTGTTCATAAAAACTGACATTTCTTCAATGTGTATCAATTTGGTTAAAGGCAGTGAAAGTGGCAAATGTGGTGAAGGCGATGATTTACTTAGGCGAGTACCTTTGAAAGAACTTATTTTGGATTGTGAAATTGGAGAGTCCAAAAAAGTGTGTCGACATGTTCAAAATAGGATGGAGACCGATTGGATGAAATGTCACTCGATGTTGGTTTAAACTTCTTAGGAGAACCTTTTATTTTGACCCGTTATGTGAGTAGTTTCATATATGTTGTTTCTAGATAGGAAATCTTCCTTGGTTTCTCTTTCATGTGAAGTTTCATCTTATCACCAACTTTGAAAAATCTCTCTTGAATGACTTTCCATTCTGTCATTATATATATATATATATATATATATATATATATACTGTTCTGGACTAGACCGATGGCTAGACACGGCCCAATCCGCTTCTGCTCCCAGAACGGCCCAATTGCCTAAGTCTAATCCACTAAGGGGCAAAAGTTACCTTTCTGCCCCTCCAACCGAGCAAGGACTGCAACATACCTCCCCGGAATCGTTGCCCGTTACGCACGGCTTCTTCACTCCCCGAACAGCTAAGGGCAGGTGCTCGAAACTATGCTTATGCCCGACATAACGGCTAGTTTTGGGCACCCTGCCCGACATAACGGCTAGTTTGGGCAGTTACCTATTCTTGGGGAAAACGGTTATTTCGCCCCGAAAATAGGACCGTTGGCCACGCGCTGGGGGCACTATATAAACCCTCTCGCTTGAGAGGGTCAGGTATCCAATATTCACCCTACGAACTCATACTTTGTACTTCCCCCTTTTCTCTGACCCTTTCTTACTTGAGCGTCGGAGTGCCTTGCAGGTACACCCCCTCCTCCTCTTCATACGACCAACATCTCAGACGTACTTGATGACCCACTTCAACAGGATCTGTGGCGCTGTCTGTGGGAACTTTTGTTCTCCCCATCTTTCTTTCCCCAAAAACCAAAGATCAAAGCAAATTTTCAAGATCATCATCATGGCCTCTCAAGATCACGCCAAAGGTGCTCTCCAACCCGCTGTCCTCCCCGTCAACAAGACTGACGTTGACGGCCCGTCATCTCTTCTCCGAGATGCCCATTTTCTGAGGGACGAGGCCACAGCTTCTCCTTCCCCTACCCCTACTGACCGCAACAACGATTAGCCATCGCTGGACATCCAGCCCGTTCCTGTTTTGCCTAACGCCGACCCAGCCGTGGCAGTCCTCCTGGAGGCGATCAACAAAACTAACACCCTGATCCTGCAGTAGAACGAGAGGATCGGGGCATTAGAGGAGTCCAACCGTCCAAGATCCCCTCCTCCGAGGAGGAACTAACGACGTTCAAGGAGCCCGCAGCCCCGGAGAGATATCGACCGAAGACTGCACCAAGAACCTGACCCTTGCACCATCCAGAATCGTGAACAGGTTTCCCCGCATGACCAGTACTCTCCCAGCCACAAGAGGACTCGAAGGAACGAGCAGTCTCCCCCGGTCAAGTCTAAAAGTCGGGCTCGTTCACCTTCTCCCCGAAGGAACCGCCTGCCTTCTCCCCGAAGGAACCGACGCTGCGAGCGTACACTTCGGTCCCCGTCATTCACTAGCTCTAGTAGCGACGATGAGCCTCGCGGCCCATTGTCCCAGGAAATCTTAGCTACCCGTCTCCCTAAGGGCCTGGAGAAGCCCCCGTCACTGGGCACATACGACGGGACCACTGACCCCGACGAGCACATCGAGAACAATGATGCACTATTGGACTATCGAGGCATACGGGGCGCCATCAAATGCCGATTATTTCCGAGCACGCTCCGAAAAGGGGCAATGACATGGTACAAGCAGCTTCCCGAAGAGTCCATTACCTCATGGAGGCAACTGGGCAGAATGTTCTCACGGCATTTCACAGCTTCTCGCCGTCACCCCAAGACTGAGGCCTCCCTTGGAGCCATAGTCCATGGAAAGGATGAACCTCTCCGCGCATATATCGAGAGGTTCAACAAAGAAGCAGTACATGTCCCTACAACGGACAAGATGAAAAAGTTTCTGCTCGAGTAAGGACTCCGCCCAGGCTCCGAGTTTTATAAAGTCGTCGGCCTCGCACCACCGAGGAACCTAGATACCCTCCTCCTCAAAGCCCAATCGCACATTCAGTACGAAGAGATGGTTATGGCCAGCAACGTTCAAGCATTACGCCATCAGGAGAACGGTCGAACCTCCAGAGGCGAGGAAACCTCAACATCTCGTCGAGGCGAAAGGAAGCGTGAGGACCATCCCCGGGACTCCCGCGACAGTAAGGGGCCATCAGGGCGATTCCACGACTATACCCCCTGACCGTTTCCAGGGAGAAAATACTGTCCGAGTACGCGAATTCAGAATTCAAGCAGGCAGGGGTGCGGTTCCCCAAACAACTGCCGGCCAAACCCAATGCCGACAAATCGAAGTACTGCCGTTTCCACAAGAGTCACGACCACACTACTGAAGACTGCATCCATCTGAAGGATGCTATCGAGATACTGATCAGGGACGACCACCTGAAACAGTTCGCGAAGAAGAAGGACGCTCCTCGGCAGGACGCCTAGGAGTCTAAGAAAATAGAGGAAGAGGTACCCTCCTCGGAAGAAGCCAACATCCAGGTCACTATGTCCATATCGCGACCAGAGGACTTCTACGTCCTGGACGAGCTCAGTTCCCCTGCTTATTTTGCGGCCCACAGCCCGTGGGAAACGTTTCCCTCCGCCATGGTTATCTCTGGCGGGGGCTTCAACAAAGTCACGGCGGGCTCCATGAAATGAAAATTCGAGCATCTGATCAACACAGGCTTTAATAAGGTGACCACGCTCGATCAAGCCCAGAAGGGCTCTATCCCCATCTCCTTCTATCGGGAAGAGCTCCTCGGGGGGTCTCCAAACTCGAGCATACCTTTTCTCTTCAGAGCCCGAATGGAGAACTTCGACGTTCGCAGAGTCCTCGTCGACCAGGGCAGCTCGGTCAACATTATGTACTCCCAGCTGTTTTCAACACTTCAGTTGGACGAATCACACCTTACCCCCTATGTGGGGTCCGATTTACAGGGATTCAATGGATCAATGACCAAGCCATGGGGATACGTCGAACTGACCATAACCTTCGAATCAGCTGAGATGGCCAGATCCGTCAAGGTACAATTTCTGGTAATCGACTGCCCGTCGCTTTATCAGTGCATATTCGGAAGACCAACTCTGGCCGAGTTGGTTGATGTGCCTTCAACAGTCCACCTCAAGATGAAGTATTACACTTCAAAAGGGATGGTCACCACCCTCCACGGCGACATCGAAGCTGCACGACAGTGTTTCGAAGCAGCCACAAAGGGGCTCAACGCCATTGCATCCAAGCCAAAGGTATCAAGCAAGCCAGCCTTGCCCAGCAGCTCCGAGGAAGCCAAGCCTCTCCCCCAGGTCAACTCCATCGACCTCGACATCCGCTTCTCCGAAGAAGACCAACAGGAGGATCGAGCAGCTTCAGCCAACTCGTCTACATCATCCAGCAGCAGCTCTCATCCAATGCGCTCAATCCCGGATGGTAATTTCGAGATCGTTTTGTTCGGCGACGACCCTTAGCGGGGAGTGAAGATTGGAGCAGACCTGCCCGACATCGCGAGGAAACAGCTCAAAGCATGCCTCCATGAGAATGCCGACCACTTCGCTTGGAGCGCCGCCGAGATGCCTGGCTTGGACCCGTCCGTCGCCTACCACCAACTAACAATTGACCCGGCCGTCAAGGCCGTAGCACAACGTAGGAGAAAGCAGTCTCCGGAGAAAATGGAGGCTGCAGAAAAAGATGTAAAGGACCTCCTCGAGGCCAAATTTATTTCGGAGGCCAAGTACACCACTTGGCTGTCCAACATTGTACTTGTGAAAAAATCTAATGGCAAATGGCGAATGTGCATTGATTACACCGATCTTAATAAGGCATGCCCGAATGATGCCTACCCCTCCCCAATATTGATAAACTTGTTGATAATTCTGCCGGTTTTAAACTTTTATCGTTCATGGACGCCTACTCAGGCTATAATCAAATTCTAATGGCGATGGCCGACAAAAAATACACGACCTTCATGACCGAATCGGGTAATTATTACTACAATGTAATACCCTTCGGCCTGAAGAATGCTGGAGCGACCTATCAAAGAATGATGAATAAAGTCTTCCGGGGAGAGATATACGACATGCTCGAAGTCTATATGGATGACATGATCGTGAAATCCCACGAGGAAACCGATCACACTGCCCATTTAAGGAAGGTTTTTGAACAGGCCAAAAAATACAAAATGCGTTTCAACCCGGAGAAGTGCACGTTCGGTGTCCGGGCAGGAAAGTTCCCCGACTTCTATTTAACAGAGCGGGGAATCAAGGCCAATCCCGATAAGTGTCGAGCATTCTCCGAGTTTCCAACGCCCAAGTCAAAGAAATCCATCCAGTCCCTCAACGGGATGCTCGCGTCACTATCTCGTTTCGTGGCCAAATCTGCCCAGCATGCCCTACCGTTCTTCAAACTCCTCTGCAAAGAGGCAGCATTCGAATAGACTGAGGAATGTGACAAGGCTCTTCTCTATCTGAAACGGGCGCTCTCAGAGCCACCGGTCCTCTCTCACCCAAACAATGGCGAAACTTTGTACCTATACCTCACCGTAGCAACCGAAGCAGTAAGCGCCGCTCTCATCCGCGAGACACCAGACGGACAAAAGCCCATATATTTCACGAGCAAAGCACTGCAAGGACCAGAGTTAAGGTACCAAGAGATAGAGAAAGTGGCTCTGGCCCTCATCAACGCAGCCAGAAGATTAAGACACTACTTCCTAGCCCACACGATCGTGGTTCAAACAGATCAACCCATAAAGCAGCTGCTGGGACGATCAGATATGGCCGATCGAATGCTCAAATGGTCACTTGAACGATCCAAATTTGATATCTAATATGAAAGTAGGAAAGACCTCAAACCCAAGCTCTGGCCGACTTCGTCGTAGAAATGACTTTCGTAGACTCCCCCGCGAGCGAAGCACGCAAATGGACCATTTTTATGGACGGTGCCTCCAGCTCGGCAGGAAGCGGTGCGGGCATCATACTAGAAAGCAACGAAGGAATCATCGTTGAAGTGTCGCTCACCCTGTCTTTCCCAACCTCTAACAACCAGGCTGAATACGAAGCCTTCCTCGCTGGGTTACGTCTAGCCGAGGACCTGGGAGGAGAAGAAGTCATCATTTGCACAGATTCACAACTCGTGACCCTCCAGGTCCAAGGAGAACATCAAGCCAAAAATGAAAACCTAACCGAATACTTAGCACTGGTCAAAAAGGAAATGACGAAGTTTGCAGCGGTGGAGGTAAGACACGTTCCCCGGGAACATAATGTCCGGGAAAACGTTCTATCCAAACTAGCCAGCACATAAAAAAAAGGCGGAAACAAGTCCGTCATACAGGAGGTACTTCCTCGACCCAGTATCGAGAAGGCCTCCTCGACCCTCGACGTACAGGTGATCGGTGACAACAACAGTTGGATGACCCCTGTTTACAACTATCTCGCTAAAGACGAACTTCCATCCGACCCAAAAGAGGCCAGCGTAGTTAGGCGAAGAGCTTGCTCATACGTCCTGGTCGAAGATAAACTCTACATGCGAGGATTCTCCATTCCGCTGCTCAAGTGTGTCGAGGAAGAAATGGTCGTACACATCTTGCACGAAATCCACGAGGGAATCAATGCCCAACATCTCGGTGGAAGGTCCCTTGCCCGAAAGGCCCTCCGAGCAGGATATTACTGGCCGACCATGCAGCACGACGCTAAAGAACACATGAAGAAATGCGATAAATGCCAACGGCACGGGCACATGCACCTGGCTCCACCTAACGAGCTCAAGGCAATGTCCTCCCCGTGGCCATTTGCCTGGTGGGGCCTAGACATCCTAGGACCCTTCGTAGTAGGAACAAATCAGAACAAATACCTAATAGTGGGCGTAGACTACTTCATAAAATGGATAAAAACAGAGGCTCTAGCCAAAATAACCACCCTCAACATACTGCGTTTCTACAAACGAAACATCCTTGCACGTTTTGGCGTCCCCCAGATGATAGTCACGGACAATGGGACATAATTCACGGACATGAAGTTCCAGGACTTTGTCGCCCAGCTAAGTACGAAGCAACACTTCGCATCCGTCAAACATCCCCAGAAAAACGGGTAAGCCAAAGCGGCAAACCGGGTCATCCTTCGAGGCCTCAAACGAAGGCTGGACGAAACGAAGAAGGCTTGGGTCGAGGAGCTGCACAGTGTGTTATGGGCATACCGCACAACTCCACACTCTACAATCGAGGAAACACCTTTTCATCTAGCGTACAGGATCGAGGCTGTAATCCCCGTCGAAGTTCACATACCCTCCAGGCGGACAGAGTCGTCCCTAGACGAGGAGATGAATGACAAATCGTTAAGAGAAGAACTCGACCTCGTCGAGGAAATCCGAACTGGGGCAGCCCTCCGCGAAGCCTCACTAAAACAAAAAATTACCATCAGGCACAACGCCAAGGTGATACGACGAGAGTTCGATGTGGGAAGCCTTGTTCTAAGGAGAAACCACAAAGACTCTCGCGAGGGCAAACTAGCCGCCAACTGGGAAGGACCCTTTCGTGTCCGAGCAAAAACGGAGAATGGGGCCTATTACCTAGAATATGTCAACGAGGAAGAACTTGCTCGACCATGGAACGCCGAAAAACTAAAACAATACTATAGCTATTTCTCGGTTCGACCCGTCACGATGACGAACGTCAGCTACCGACCACTATGCTCGCCTAGGTACAAGCGTCACATACCAATAAAGCAGAACCCCGCTCAGTAACGGGCCGAGTAACTGCTCGACAGCGGTCCTCGATCGAGCATCGCCGTTGTCAAAGTACCATGACTGGCAGAACCCCAGCTCGCGATGGGACATTCACGCCCCGAACTCAGGCCTCAAACGCGACCTGAGCTCCACACCCCCGCCAGGATATTACCAGGCCGTTCGACCAGTACCCCTCACTGCCGAACACATCTACAACGAGCAATCCCCTAAAACTTCACATAAGTCAAATACTCCCTATCACGGGCAGACATACATTCACAACAAGCATGAGTACAACACTTAGCAGAAAATAAAAGCAAGTAAAACCATGCAAATAACAGAACCAGCCACCAAGACCGGGCATATAATTTAAATATGATAAGTGGCCACTAGGACCACGATTGTGCTGGATTACATAAATCGGGGGCCATGCCCCCAAAATAGGTTACAACAATTACACGGCACGCTGGCAGGACAAATTACAACAACATAATGAAAACCCCTCACTCATCCATCTGGGCGGCGGGATCGGGCTGAGGCTCCTGGTTCTCCTCGGGCTGGTCCTCGACATTCTCTTCAAGGAGGGCGGTAGGCATAACGATCCGGCCATCCTCAACATGCGCCAGATAATGCGTACCCTCGGTAGAAATGTCAAGTCCAGGGTTCACCACCCGCAGTTGAGACACGGCATTTCTGAAGGATTCGTCCACAATGATGATACTATCATCCTCGGCCGCTAACATACGGGAAACTAGCTTGGGCCTTGTCTTCAGTTCCTTAACATCCTCAGGTTCATCTTCCCCCGGGGCATTAACCGCCCTCAACTGCTGGACCAGCTCCTCACCCGCCTTTTTCTCCGCCGCCAGCACAGAATTCTCCTTCTTCAGCCTGGCCACCTCCTCGTCAGCCTTCTTCCGAGCATCGCCAGCACTCTTTATCTCTTCCGTGAGAGATGCCATGGTAGGCCAAGCAGCCTTGAGCTCTGACTCAGTTGCGGAGTCCCCTTCAGCTTATATGGCCGCCATTTCCAAAACTCTGACCAGTGCAGAAGCATCTTAGGCCACCAACGCCCTCTTACTAGGACGGTCCATGCTTTCCAGCCGAAGAGATTCTACCCGCAGCACGATCAGGGAGTTCCACTCAAAGTATCTTCTATCAAGTATGTAAGGAAGAAGCTCGAACCTTCCTTTCTCTGGGGCCCGTCTAAAATCCACGGCGTCGTTGGCCCTCGGCCGCTTGGTTCGCGGGGTCAGAGGCAGGGGAGATCCCCGGGGAGCAGGAGGGTGAGAAGAGGTCCCCGCAGTAGATTAAGCAGAAGTGGGAGCACGCGCATTGGCAAATTAAGACTTCAGAGGAACCGCTTCGGCCTTGTTCCTCACAAGAGCATTCTTCACCACCCTCTCATGAGCCTGAGGCATCTCACCTGCATAAACAGAACATAAGCATGTTAGATACGAGGAAAGAAAATAGTTCAGCAAAATTATAATAACTAAGACTACCGAGCAGCTTCTGGGCTTTCGCAGAAGTCTTGCACTCTAGGAGGGCCTTGGTATTAATAAAATGATACTCAACCCTCTGACTACCATCCTCCTCGAAAATTGGAGACCCCTTCTTCGTCCAGCATTCAGCGATCCGGAAGGAGTTAACGTACTTCACCAGCGTCTCGTACGCAGCGGCATCCTGCCCGTCTAACTCGTGCGGCTGAAGAACGTAATCGCCAGGCTTCTTGGTGAAATGGCCAGGTCTCCAGTGGATGGGGAACTTATACACTCTCTCCCCGATGAACTTCCCGGACTCGTCAATCAGTTCATTTCCCTCCTCGTCAACCTCGAACTCCCAGAGATAAGTGTTGTCCTGGGCAACTTTCGATATAGGCTCAATGATGTAGTATCTCTCCTTAAACGTCCGTATCGATTCTTAGAAAGGCTTGAACAGCTTACGTGGCTGCTTCAACGAGACCCATCCGTATTTCCTCCCCGACAGCTGTCGTTGAAGGTGGAAGACTGTGAAGAACAAGGGAAGAGTTCGGGTGCAGCTGCGTGGGGGCCAACTTCAAGTGCACGAACACTGATTGCTGAAAATCAGTGAACAAAAATCTCAACCCCAGCTCTTTGAAGGCATATTCGTACATAGTAAAGCGATCCACGAAATCCGTGCAGACCCGATCATCTTCGGATGGAAAGTGCACCTTCCATTCCCCCTCCGGTCCGGCCTCCGTAAAAATGTCCCCTAGGTACGTGGAGAAGGTGGACCCGTGCTCGGCTGGTTCGGCCACCTCCCACTCCTCCGCAGAATCAACGACGATGTCCTCCTCCATATCATTCATTTCCTCTTCTTCCCCGACCTCGCTGGGGACACTTGAAGTAGCCGAACTACTGCTGCCCAAGGAACTTGCTTCCTCCTCAGATGAGTCCAGGATAATTTCTCCATCTAGCCCTGTTGCCATATCGATCACCTGAAAAACAAATAAAAAAGTGAATTCGATAATAAATCAAATCCACCCTTCCATCGCTAGTCAAGTGAAAGGGTGCGCAAAGGGCTGAGGACAATGTCCCCGGCTAAGCCCTAACATCAAAAGAAAAATTGAAACCTCCCAGTGAAGAGACCCTCGAAACAAGTCATCCCCAAGCGAGGAGCTTCCCCGCACTCATACCCAGTTTCTGTTTGAAGCTTCGCCAGAAACCGCAAAGCTTCACCGGAATTGGGAGTATTCGACCGGATAATTCATCACCAACTCAGAAGATGAACAATCACGGCAGTCACACATGCATCGCCGTCACAACGACGCCGTGAACCGCCCTCCTTACTAAAACATACCAAAACATCCGGCGAAGTACTAGAAATGGAAAATGGCACGACCGCCGTCCACCACCAACAGTCACCAGAAATCAGCCTATTTCATCTCCTAAACCTAAACCTAACCGCATGCAAGGCTACAAAAAACAGTTTAATGGGTAAAAAAAGCACAGAATAAGCAAACTTACTTGATTTAAAAGATAAAAAACGGTTCCCCGGAAGCTGACGCGGTGGCCGGAATAGCAGATGACAGTAACGAGCAGGAATTCTGAAGAAGACGAAGAGAAACCATAGTGAAAAGTTCAAAATGAAGTGAGTTTCCCCCTTTTATACAGAGAGGCACGTGCAGTGGCACGCGCTCGTAGGTCATGATGACTATTAACTAGCCATCATTGCCTAGTAACAGCTACACGGAGCTCTAGGCACACGTGGCGCCCTAGCGTTTTCAATTATGACTAACTGTTAGTCTCCCCGGACGCCGGGAAACACGGTCACGGTCATGAATGCCACGGACACCAGGGGTCACGGACGCCACAAGACAATCCTCGTCGTCTCCGAACGACGACTTCACGCTATCTCCTCGGAGCATCGAGCTGTACTTAAGTCATCACTCCCATGCTCGGGAACAACGACTTGGGGGGGCTCCTGTTCTGGACTGGACCGATGGCTAGACACGACCCAATCCACTTCTAATCCCAGAACGGCCCAATTTCCTAAGTCTAATCCACTAAGGGGAAAAAGTTACCTTTCTTCCCCTCCAACCGGGCAAGGACTGCAACGTACCTCCCCGAAATCGTTGCCCGTTACGCACGGCTTCTTCACTCCCCGAACAGCTAAGGGCAGGTGCCCAAAACTATGCTTATGCCCGACATAACGGCTAGTTTTGGGCACCCTGCCCGACATAACGGTTAGTTTGGGCAGTTACCTATTTTTCGGGAAAACAGTTATTTCGCCCCGAAAATAGGACTGTTGGCCACGCGCTGGGGGCACTATATAAACCCTCTCGCTTGAGAGGGCCAGGTATCCAATATTCACCCTACGAACTCATACTTTGTACTTTTCCCTTTTCTCTGACCCTTTCTTACTTGAGCGTCGGAGTGCCTTGCAGGTACACCCCCTCCTCCTCTTCATACGACCAGCATCTCAGACGTACTTGGTGGCCCAAATTGGAGCTTTTCCTAATGAGAGTAAACCTTATCCATACATATGAGTCTATCAAGTTTCATCTTTCTGGAAATTAAACAAGCGCACGAAAGACCATACATCCTCTTAAGTGTACAATCACATTTTAAGATATTTAGACATGTTTTCTTTGCCCGTTTAGCTTCATGATAAATAAAATTCAATCCCACTTCGATATATATTGAAAAAAAACTATGAATAAAGATTGTTATATTTGAATATTTGTTCTAATATTGTGATGCTTTGATCAAATGATGTTTGGATTTTGTTGTGTTGATTCTGATTCATTTTGTTCAATGATTCTCAGCCCTTACAAAAATCCCCATTACTATTTCCCAACCAATTCTTCAATGTGGCATGATTAGATTCAATTATATTGATTGTAGTGTTTCCAAAGTGTCTAACTTGACGGTCCAAGCACAAATAATCTCCTCTTTCACATGGCTTAGAATTGTGTTTTCAACATATATTTAGAAATTTGGATATGCCAGGCACACCCTCTGAGCAATTTAACGAATTCAACATATAAATCTTCCGAAAAAGAATTTATTATATATTTCTAGGCATCCATTATGATTTCTAATATCATACTAGGATTGACCATTTTCTCATCTTCACTCTTGATTTATTTGGTCCCTATCGCAGGCTTATGCCTACCTCACATTTTTTGTTATATGATACCTACACATTAAAATATATTATGTAGGACACACCTTTCATACCGAGTTCATCAATGTTGTATTGGATTGGTGACAATCACTTATGGCATGTTTTCTTCGTCTTTCAACATAGTATGACACACTTCCAAAGCCCACATAAATTTATCCTTTTATTTTCACTTTCCAAAAATGCAAACCCAACTCAAAAATTCATATTTTTATAAGTAACACCAATAATTTCTAGAAGTGGTAGCTTGTACTTTTTGGTCTTATATGTTGAATCAATTATGAGTACAATGAGAAAAGTGTTGAACAACTTAATGGAATCAGAATGATACCAAAATATATCTCGAACAATTTTTCCATCCTCACAAACCCTGTACCTATATACTTAATGATCATCATCCAAACATTTCAACAATTTTTTCATTTCAAATATTGTACCTTTTTCCGTCTTGTTGTCTCGTGTGCGAACATTGTAGACTTGCATAATATTTGCAACACTTTCAGAGCTTTTCCTTTACAAAGTCGATAATATGTTTTTGGGCTAAACCGTGTTTTGTGTCATGTTAGAGACATGTTTCTTCTCTCTAACTTGTAACACCAATCATGATTATGTATACCATAAATCACATTAAATGACCATATATTATTCACCATGAGGTACCCACACAACTTAAAAGGGTAATCACATTTCCTTATTTCAGTATCATCGTGTTTTAACTTCCATATAGGTGATAAATACTTTCCACTTCTTTCACATCTCATCACCATAAATTATTGTCTTCTATCATAACAGAATCCGACCTTCTCGATTAAAATGTTGCTGAAAACATGCTTTAATTTGATCCATATTTATTGGCATTTTTCATCTCATTTGTTATGTTTTGTTAGATTTATTCCATGTTTTCATGCTATTCTTCAAAAATGTTGCAAATACCTTTGGTTGCTTTGATTTGTGTGTTATTGTGCAGGATTTAGGCATAAAACATCAAAGTGTATGACACAAGTAATTGAACAAGGAAGCCAAAGAAAATGTGAAGATTTAGCATGTTCGTTGGGCGAACAACCAGCGAGGAACAACAGTGAATGTTCGCTCAACGAGCTCCCAGCGAAGCCCCAGCAAACCATCTTAGAATGATGGTAGTAAGAAAAGGCACTAAGTTCGCTGGGCGAATTTGAAGCGAATGTTTGCTGGGAGAGGTTGCAGCGAAGGACCAGCGAACCATCCTAGATTTAAGGCAGTAGCTAAAGGACCATAAGTTCGCTGTGCGAACTTGTAGCGAATAAGCTCGCTGGGCGAAGAAGTGATTGCACAACGAACTTTGTGATTTCCTCAGGGGCAGTTTAACAGATCAGAGGCACTTCAGGTGCCATAAAGTAGTGTTCGCTAGGCAAAGAAAAAGTTCGTTGGGCAAACTTGACAGACTTTAGTTGTACTATATAAGTACTTTTCACACTTTTTAGGGATCATAACCCCCATTTTCACATAGAACCTCATTTTTCAGCATTTCTTCACCAAAGAGTGATATTTTGCAAATAGAAGCTGGATTCGCATCCGAGTTTAATTCTTCTACGTGGATGCTCATTCATCTTCTCTCATTACTTGTAAAGCAAACTACCATGGTTATGGGTAGCTAATTTCCTTTGTATCAAAGGTATAGGTAGTCTACCATTAGCTTTATGTATTTCTTTTGATTGGCCTTATATGTGAACAAGTGATGATTAATATATGATGAATATTTTTGTTCTTAATGATCCATTCTTGTTTTGTAAAACTCTAGACATAGATTTTAAGGAACTTGACCTAAAATATTCATCTATCGATTTATAGATTGGAGAGATCGGTCTATGGTTGATATTTGCTTTGTATTGAACTTAAAGCTTACTATATTGGTTGTTATATGAAGAGATCGTGTAGCGATGAATACAGTATTTCTTACGACGTCGCTCTAGAGATAGACGGTGTTGAGAGAATACACGATGATATTAATCGGATCCGACTTCACATGCAAGATTGAAAGAATACGTATAAATTATGGTAGATGAAAACTACTTTTAATATACTTTGTTAATCAAACACTTTAGAATTTAGAAGCTTTGCTACTAAAATTGTGACAATTTATGAACCAAACTTTGAAACCTTTTTTCTTAAAACGGTAAACTATTGAATGACAAGCACCAAATATTAGGACAATCCCTGTGGAGACAATAACAAAAATCCACCTATAGTACAATTCTAACTAATGTCGAACCCTAATTTGAGAGCTTCCGTGTGAATCCATAGAAGCATATGTTCACATACAGCAAACTCCTGTTTATTTGTAAATTATTTTCCAAGATCTACATGTACATCACCCAGTTTAATATCCACACATAGATTAGTGTCGAAGACAGGATCAAGGTGTACCATAACTAGAACCCATCATAACAGAAGACAACTAAAATTCCATAATAGAACAACTTGGAATTCACTTTCCGGATGCAATATTGTTGAAGACTAATTCGGGGGGTGTTTTTATCGTATCCACAGGGATTGTGTGATATTTTGATGCTTGCCGTTCAATAGTCGAAAGCGTTTTAAGTAAGGGGTTTTCAAATTGTTCTTGGTTTTGTAACATCAATTTTGGTAGCAAAGAAGTAAAATATAACAAAGATGTTGTAAGTTTTATAAAAGCATATCAAGATTAGATTTCGCTAATCCTTTTCATACATATCCGATTAATCAAGCATATGAACTTAGTTTCGATCAATACAATCGCGTATCCTCGCGAATAAGTTTATGTCTAAAGCAAATTCGTGCATATCGTTGATTAAATTGTTAGATGATGTCTCACGCTAATAATTGAAACAACAACCGTTAAGATCAATACAAAGCGAATATTTGATAAGTGCAAATTGTACCTATTTTTGTATATATGTTTTGTTGCACTTATCGATTCTTTTTGGTAAATATCGGTTGAATAAAACCCACTTTGTGTGTAAATACGTTTACTTTACGTTTTCGGTGTATAGTGCGTTATCGTGTAAATATCATTGAGTTTAATCGATTTTCATTTATTTTTGTAGGTGTTCCAGCAATGGGATATTTCCATATTCATAAAGAGCATTGAATAAGCTTTCCAACGCTTTAAACCGTGCGTCAATCGGAGTTACGGTTCAAGAGTTATGAAGAAAACAAATTCTGGTTTTCTGTCATACTCGCTAGGCGAGCCCCCGTAGCGAACACTCGCTAGCTTGTTCGCTAGGCGAACCGGGGCGAACAGAAAGTTCCAGAATCGTGAAAAAACTCAACAGAAAGGCGGTTTACGTTCGCCTAGCGAACGGGGACTCGCTAGGCGAACCTGGAAAGTCAGAATTGCCTATTTTAGCCATTTTTCATCATTTTTTATGTTATGGTTTTGGGGATTCTTGCTCCAACTCCATCAAACTTCATTTTTTTAGTAGATTAGCATAGAAAATAACATGGAAGCTTGCATGTGGATGATCCGAGGTGGATTTCTCATAGATCGGCTCCGACAATCCGTGAAGTGTTTGGTTCATTTCTCTTCCTCTTTGTGTATTCTTTCTTGTTGGGTTGTGCATATGTATTTGCTATGAACTCATGTATATTTGTCGCCCATGGCGTTGTATAAAACTTGCTTTACAAATCTTTATTGGTAATTGTCTCTAATTTTTGCTTTATGCGCGGGGTTTGTGTCGCGTTAGACATAACCTTCACGAACGTCGATTAGGGAGGATTGTCTGTTGGTTGCTGGACTCTAGAGATAGATTTAGGAGCTAACAATCTTTAATAGGCGTTGAAGCTTAATGCCTTCCGTGTTTCGAGGCTTCGCTCGCGAGAGTGACGAAGAGAGTAACACGGTTGTTTTCTCAACTTTGCGTTAGACATAACCTGTGTTGTGAGCGATGCTGGGTGATATTGATGAGTATTGTAGGTGGAGTATAACTGGTCGGTAAGTTTAAGTTTGTGAGGAGTGATTTGTATGCATTGCCGGACGAGTTTTTCTTGTTGAAGAATGAAGTTCTTTTTGTTTTAATGTTTACTTTTCATGTTTTCTTGTTTGAAACCATTAATCCAAACTCATTAACGCGAGAGACTGTCGAACGACATTCTTTCCCTCGAACCGATCTCTGTGGACACGACATAAATCCCGGAGGGAATTCTTCCGAAAATAAATATTTTTGCTTGCTTGCCATATTCTGCATTCAACAATATTAAACCCCAAATCTATGTCTAGAGTTTTGTTTTTAAGAGATGAAGATATTAGGTCAAGATTTGGAAAATCTATGTCTAGAGTGATTCAAACCATAAATACATCATTAAGAACAAATAACTTCATCATATATTGATCATCAACCTTGTTTATATAAAAAAGATCAAAAGAAATACATATAAGCAAGATTAACTACCTCTAATCTTAACACAATATGTGTTTAGCTACACATATTCATGGTAGCTTGTATCACAAGTTTCGTGAGGAGATGAAAGAACATCTGCGTCGAATAATCGAGATCGGATGCGACTTCAGCTTCTCAAAGTATAAAATCTCTCTTAGATGAAGAAAACTCAGAAAAGTATGTGTTTGTGTGATAATATGAAGTTCTGATCCCAAAAAAGCATAAAAATCTATTTATAATACACTTGAGATCAGCTACATTCGCACTGCGAATGAATCATTTGCCTAGCGAGTGAAGAAAATGGCACCTTAAGTGCCTTCTGAAAGTTAAACCGCCCTTGACTGTCTTCGTGGGTTTGTAAAGCGAATGTTTCATTCACAAGGTGAACCACTCTCCAAAACATTCGCAAAGCGAAGTTTGGGTCCTTTTGCCACTGCTATATCCAAGGGGTCTTCGCCAGGTTGTTCGCAAAGCGAGTGAAGCAGCGAACATTCGCTGGGAGTTTGCAAAGCGAACTTTATCTCCTTTTGCTTCTGCCATATTGTGGAGCTATTCACTGGAGACCTTGTCAGAGTTCGCAAAGCGAACGTTCGCTGGTGAATTAGCCAGAGTTCGCAAAGCGAACCTGCTGTTGTTTTCCTCTTTCTTTGGCAGCTTGTATCATCTCTTTGTGTCTTAAATCTTTGATCAATTAGTGCCTTTTCCTGCACAATAGCACACATATTACAAGCTCCAAAGGTATAAATATAATGTTTGAAGAACAACAACAATTCACTAATAAAATCCTCAATTAAAACAAGAAAGTGTTGAAAAATGCCAAGTATCAAATACAAATATATAGCATGTTTGACATCTAACAAACTCTCCCCAACTAACTCTTTGTTTGTCCTCAAGCAAAGTATGCCTCTCATTGAAAACAAGAGGATTTGCTCGAGCATTTAATTCAATCCAAGAAAGGATAAACGGCTCAAATAAACAACAATTGTAACAAAGCACAATTACACAATCCTAGAATCGACAATGGAAAAGAACTTGATTCTTAAAACAAATCTCAGACAATGTTTCAAGAGACAACTAAACCATCATGCTCATGTCACTCTAACACTCCTCTTCAAAAAAGGATTGAAGGAAATTAACGCGTTTGCAACCGCGGGGCAATTTCGCCCGAATGATAAATGATGCAAATACTAAGCAATTTATACAATATCTAATCAATCATATAAGAAATCATGGAAGCCAAAGATTATTAAAACTAATTGATTGTTAGATGTCAAACATGCTATATATTTGTATTCAACTCATGCTAAATGGCTAGAGGTTTAAATCAAAGATAAACAGGTAAACAAAGATGACACCTACATCAGATAAATGACTGCTTCATATAAAATGACAACGATCAGAATACGTATAAACGTTTGACCCTTTTTACATGTATTCAACTAATTTGCCAAATAAATGTGAATACCGTTCTTCATCACTATTATCATGCATCCTCGTAATACCGTATCGATCCTACTCATGCTAGCCATGCTACTTAATCAACACAATACAACAAAAGATACAATGAATATTAACTCACAAAACCATGTCAAAAGTTTGTTCATTGATAGATGAAAATCTAAGATCAAGGATTTGTAAAGGTTTTGTCAAGACCACAAATAATCAATCAAAGACAACAACAATAGAGAATCAAAACATATTCACAAACATACATTAGATGAAATACATAAGGTATCAAAAGATTACATCCAAACCCAACAAGAGATTGAAGATCCTACCTTTTCTCCCTTGGAAATGAAGAGATCTAAATTCTGATCTTTTAATTTACAAGTTTCTTTATCTCAAAAATAAAAACATAAACACAAAAAGTGTGAAAATTCTATTTATACACATTCAGGAATTTTCATGTTCGCAAGGCGAACCATTTATTCGCGCAGCGAATGAAGAAAAATGGCACTTCAGGTGCCTCTGAATAGTTAAACCGCCCCAGAAATCCTCGTGAGTTCGCAATGCAAAGGATCACTCACAAATCGAACACTCGCTTTCCCGTTCGCAAAGCGAACTTTAGTGCCTTTTGCCCCTGCCAAATTCTGGGATCATTCACTAGAGACCTCGCCAGAGTTCACAAAGTGAACATTCGCTGGCACTCGCTTTCAAGTTCGCAAAGCGAACTTACTGATGTCTTCCTCTGCTCTTTGGCAGCTTGCATCATTTTCTTGTGTCTTACACTTTGATCATTTAGTGCCTTTTCCTGCACAATAACACACACATTACAAGCACCTAAGGTATATTCTCATTGTTAAAAGAACAACAACAATCATTAGCAAAACCAATGAAAACATGAGAAAAGAGTGGGAAAAGTGTAAGGAAAGATAGTTCATTTTTAGGTCAAATCTGCACCTAACAAGTATGACACAATGAGGATTTTGAAATCTGGACGCAATGTGCATATCTAGCTCAAAATACCAGATGATCTAAATGAATGAGCAATGTAATACATGTACATTACCAACAATTCTAATTTCTTTTTCTTCTTTTGATGCCAAAATAATGAAGAATGTTGTTTTGAAGTAAAAATATTGAGTGACAATGGAAGGAGATTTTTGTAAGGCTTTCAAAATAAGGTGTTTTGATAATGAAAAACATGAAGTATACATGCAAAGTGATAGCCAAATTTGTTTTCCAGCTTGAAATTCCAAATATTGTAATCCGAAGATTAAAATTTGGACTTATTTTAGCCAAAATTTGGGGGGGGGGGGGGGGGGGGGGGTAGTTATGAAGTGATTTTGTTATAGAATGTCTGCGTCCAGATTTTGAATAACATCGTATACCTAGGACATTTCGAAGTTTCCATAGGGTGTGTGGTCACTACATGGGGTGTAGTGAACAAGATAAAAAATTATGGGCTTTTCATGTTTAATTCATTTCCAAATGAAGAAAAACAAAATAAAAGAAAGAATCTTTTTAGGCCCAACCAACAATAAATTTTAATTTTAATTTTAAAAAACAGAAAAAACCATGGATTTTTTTATAAGCAATTAAGTTCTACAACATCTATGTCTGCCTCACCTCCATAGCACCCAACAAGACCACATATATTTGTTTTTGTAAGAAATTAGGTTCTAGCACATATGCGATGTGCACGTGTATTGTTTATGTTGGAGGGAATCACATGAGTGTCTCAAATCCAATGTCATATTTAAGTTGTTTTTTCTATTTTTGTTGAAATGGGTGATTTTTAGATAGAGAGAAAGATACGAGTTCCTAGAATTTCATACTAAAAATTTGGATGATCTTTGGTTGTAATATAATGATTGAGAAACACTTCCAAGTATTGAGAGGAGTAGGTATTGAGTCACAAATCAGTAGAAATCGGAAAAGTGTTTTTATAAATATGTTGGGATAATTTATTTTAACTCATTAGTCATCTCTTGTTTAGACTATTCACTTCTAGTGGATTGGAAAGCTACTTTATCCCCCAGAGTAGGTCAATTTGGATAAAACTAGGTAAACAATTTTTATGTGTTAATTCTCTTCTTTTATCTTGTTCTTGATAAATTTTGATTCGCATACATTTAATTGGTAGATTATTATTGCTCGAGATAGTTTAAATTATGTTTTTCATTGTTCTTTGTCTCAAACATCATATTTCTTGGCGTGTTTCAATCTTTGAGTTGCATTTCACAAAAAGTGGCATCCAACGTGGGGGCAAAAAGTATAAGTTTACGAGTTATCACTAAGGGTTCTAAATGAGATATTAAGTTTTTTCCTTCTGAAGACAACATCTCAGGGTTGTGGAAAGTGAATATTCAAGCAATTTTGGTTCAACAAAAGTGTGCATAATCATAAAAGTGAGGCAATAATATCAGCATGCCTAACACAAATAGAAAATACCAAAATGGTGGATAATGTTATAAGTTTCATTATATTATGCCTCTGAGATAAATTTTCGAGGAAAGTCGCTAAAGAGAAGACCACAATAAAAATGTGGGTCAAACTTGAATTATTTTATATGACCAAGTCATTGACTCATAGTTTATGTATGAAACAATAACTACATTCATTTCAGGTGATGGAGAAAAAAGTCCATTGTGTAACAATTGATACAAATTCATAAAATTATAGATGACCTACAAAATATTAAGGTGAATCTTGATGATAAAGACAAGAATCTACTATTGTTGAGCTCATTACCTAGATCATTTGAACATTTCAAGGATGTCATTCTTTATGGTAAAGAAGACACCATCACCTTGGAGGAGAAATATTGAATGTTTCAAGAGGGAAGAATGAGAGCAAGGGAAACCAAAAAGGGAGAAACCTAGGCATATGTCCAAGAAGTTTGACAAGTCAAAGTACAAATACTTCATTTGTCAAAAAATTGTCAACTTCATGAAGGATTTCCTCAAGAATGGGAGCAAGGATGATTTGATTTAGATTCATAGTTGCCTAAAATGAGAATGGTTATGAGAGTGCTGGCGCGCTAGTGGTAACAATTTTAAAGACATACAAGAGTTAGTTCATGGACTTTGAATGCTCTTAGCATATGTATTAAATGAGTTAATACTTTGAGACTTTGAATCTAAAAGAAGGCGGAGTTAATGGTTTCATAAATAGTAATCGCAAAGTTCTTGATATTAGGGTAGTAATATTTAAGATGTTTGACAATCATGAGTTCCTTTCATGCAATGTTAGGTATTTTCCCAAACTCAAGGGAATTTTTTTCTATAAGCATGTTTGAAGGTTACCTCAAGGAGTTTCTTATAATGGTTGGTTTAGTGATTACCACTTCCAAAAACACATACTTTAAATGGGACTAGAGTTCCTTTGTGTCAATTATTTATGAGTATCTTCTCTTGGATTACATTTATTTGATTCTTCAATCTTTGTTTTAACTTCTTCGAATTAGGAAACTTCTAGATGTTTTACATATTCTTCCCCTTCATTATCCAATGCTTCTTTTACCTGTATGAAGTAATTTAGTATTAATTTTTTCAATGGTGGATATGTTGTCTCATTCAAAGTTGCATCCTTAATGAGTTATTCAATCACGTCAATTTTCCCATTGTTAGTTTTCTTACTTAAATGAATCTTAGCTTCCAAAATATTAAATAATACTCACTCATAATGGAATCACAACATCAGTTCCTAATTTCCACATCAATGAGGGTTCTTCATGTAGCTAGGAATGGTCTTTCCAACAAAATAAATGTTTATGAATCCTCTGCCATATCTAGAATAACAAAGTCAACTAGAAATACAAATTTATTCATTTTTGCCAACATTTCTTTCAAGATACCATGCAGATATACTTGTGATTTATCTGCTAATGTAAATATCAATTTTGAAGCTTTTGGATCTCCATAAGCTTCTTCGTCATTGGTAGAGGAATTAGATTGACGCTTGCCTCTAACTTACATAATACTTTTACCATTTTTAGTTGTATCATATTACATAGGATAGTAAAACTACCTAAGTCTTTCAACTTATGAGGTAACTTCTGTTGAATGATATAAATACGCTTTTGATTTAGAGCTACACGATCTTCATTTGTGAGCATAAACTGACATTTGTTTCATATTTTCTTTAAAAGAGATGTTTACTTGAAGTTTAGTAAAAAAATAAAAAACTTTTGAATTTTCCATCTTTTTCATCTTTATTCTTCAAGTGAGGATATGATAATATTGTATAGGTTGCGATTTCCTTCTCTTTATTTTTCATTTCTTATTTAACACTCTTATCTTTCTTTTTCCTCATACTCTTCTTTTTCTTTTCCGACTATAACTTAAATTTAATTTTACACAATTTTCCAAGACTACTTTATCTTGTTTTCTTCAAGAAATCCATCTTAAGGACCAGTCTACTCCTTAACTCCTGTTCCAGACTGGCCCAATGGCTCGGGATGGGCCAATCCACTTCTGCACCCAGAACGGCCCAATAGCCTAAGCCCTTCCAGTTAAGGGCAAAGGAAAGCATTTTCTCTTATGCCCCACAACCAAGGAGGGTTGGTCAACTGGCCCCCATGATCAGCTGCCCTTCGTCACATCTCTGCCCGTCAAACACGGTTCAACCATCCAGGAATAGTCACGACGCTCTTTCCCGCAACCACGCCCTTGCTCGAAGCAACGACTAGTTCTGAGCATGTATGCTCGTCTCAACGGCTAGTTTATGACAGTTACCTATTTTTGGGGAGCGAATTTCTCGCCACGAAAATATGGGCCAATGGCCAAGCGCTGGGGGCATTGTAAATACCTTCTCCTTTGAGAGGGTCAGATATTCAAAAATTGTCCTTAGACATACTCCCTTTGTACTTGCCTTCTCTTCTCCCGATTCTTACTTTAGCATCAGAGTGCCTTGCAGGTACACCCCCTCCTCCTCCTTGGAATCCAGCATCGAAGACGAAGTCTTCAGCCCACTTCAGGTTTTGATCAACCGGAAAGATCAACTCCATAGTTTGGAAATTCTCATACACCTTTTTCTTTTCTTGAATTTTTTGAAGGGTTGCTAAAATTGTGTTATGAAAGGTTCACAAAGTGCATCAAGGTTTCCTCAAGAGTGGGAGGTCTTCATGACTTGTAAAGCTGATGGTTTTCTTGTTTGCTTTCATATATAGAAGTGCAAGGATTTGAAACGAGAATGTTTCTTTGATAACTTCCCATGTAATTAGTTTTCTCTTCAAAGAATCCATCAAAATTGCACTAGTCATTCTCATGACCACCACCAAAGTAATCACACATAAGATATTTCCATTCATGTTGATGTTGGGTGCCTTCAATTTTCTGACTATTTGGTCCAATTGGGCTTTCATACAATCAAAATGGGTTGGCAAATTTCTTTACTATTCTCGATCGAATTCAAGTCTTCCAAACCCATGCTATAATCAACAATAGGAAATCAGAAATTAAAACTTAAAATAAAGTAAAATCAAAATAATGGAAATTAAGAGGCCACTTGATTTGGTTTTGTAAAACTGTTTTTAGTTTTAAAATTTCAAAACCATAAAACTAGTTTGGTAGTCTAGTTATACAGAACAACTTTTGAGAACTATTTTATATTTGAGTTTTAAAAATTTAAAAACTAAAATAGGTTTTAGAGGTTTTTGATTTTAGTTTTTAGTTTTGAAAATTAGGAAGAAGAAAAAAAACAAGGAAAGTGGTACACTTTTCATTAATGGAAAATTTGTAATATTATTCAACTTTAAAACAATTTTTAAAAGTTAGATTACCAAACATATTTTGTTTTATTTTTTTCTTCAAAACTCCTTTTTAAAATTGATTTACAAAATAGTTTTTAAAACTAAAAACTAAAACTCATTTAAATAATCCCTAAATATCTTTAATATCAAGTACAATCACCTAATTTTTCCTTACTGAAGTAATCAACAATTCTTTGCAACAATTCCATATTATTAGATATAAAATGCACGTGTAGAAAGTTTTGTCAACAAAAACTCACAAGTAGTGAGTGAAAATTATCAATCCACAAAGAATGTGTTACTAAATTAAGATGAAAAATTATTGTACTTGTTATTAGGTGATAAATGACATTATTGTAAAATATGTGTGTGTGTGTGTTTTGTGTGTGTGTGTGTGTGTGTGTGTGTGTGTGTGTGTGTGTGCGCGTGTGTGTGCAGAGAACACATGAATTAGTTGTGTAATTATTTTCAAACTAGATGAATACACTAACGTTTAAGAAATATTATGATGGTAACAAGTAACTACCCTTTCGAACACTTTGCCCTTTTCATGAGGTAAATTTATGATTGAACTTATAATGAATCTTCTTATATCACAACTATTTTACAAAATAGTTACAAATGATTTCTTTGTTGCATAATCTCCTCGTCGAAATACAATCATATCCCAATTTCCCTAGGAGATATCACAAAGGTTTGATCTAATGTAAAATACCTAATTCCATGACCAATTATGCCCTATGTCAAGCGATCATAAACAACCCCCACAACATTATATAGTTATAATATACAAATATACAACTAGTTCTTATTCCTATTGTCGCTACGCGGAAAATACAGAGTCACCACCAAACTTTATTTATTCCAAAGGAAGGAGAAATATCGATATTACCTTAAAGGTAAAGAAAATGGTCTTCACAACTAAGAGCGAATTTGGAAGTCGGTTATGTAAGAGGAAGGTATTAACATCCCTCACATCCGTTGTACTCAACGAGAATCATTTTGATTGTTCTTTGCATTGATGAGTGTTATTATCTAAAGTTTACTTGCGAATGGAGGGGGGGGGGGGGGGGATAAGTTTTTAATTAATGTGCTCGCAAAGATTTTGAAATCCTGTGCCTAAGTATTCTCATAGTGCAATGAGAGAATCATAGCTCCGTAGTTCGTGGTAGAAAATAAGTATTTGTTGGTTGTTTTTATTGAACGATGTTAATTTTCGTGTTTTAGCAGTTAAACATTGCTTGTATACTCGCGCTGGGAGACTTAAGCATTTTGTTTGTTTGCAGTAAAATGGATGCGTTTGGATCGCATTCTAGCAGTTAAATGTAGCTTGTATGCTCGCACATGTGAGGTTTAAGTGTTGTTTGTATTGCGGTAGAACGAAAATAACATGTCCTTTGTGGAACACCTTTAGATGTCCTAAGGCAAAAAATTGGATTTGTGATAAGTCCTACATTGTAGTGATTTTTAGTGTGAATAATTGGCACTTATTGGCTTGATTCGTTGGTTTTCTGTTAATAATCCCCCATTTTTGTATACATTTTGTATAGTTACATATTGTTGTATATTTTGTGATATTGTGTACATATCATAAAGTTTGATAGTTTTTTTTCTATTTTTATAGGTAATAATGCATGGTTGAAGTATAGACCCAATTAAGCCAAGAGAATGCTTCAAGATACACAGTTTTGACCAACAAAATACTGTCATTCGCGCTTACGCGCTGGGAGCTTCATTGGCAGAGGCTGGGACTTTTTGTTTTCCAGACCGCGCTTAGCGGGAGCAGGCCACACTTAGCGCGGTTTATGTCGGTTTGATGGGTACTTTAAGTGAGATCGCGCTTAGAGCGATTTGAGGCGCTTATCGCAGTTGTAATTTTTAGTTTTGTATAAATACCCCTCATTCAGATTTTTAGGTTATGGTTTTGGGAATTTTTTTGCTCCCGTCTCCATCAAATTTATTCTTTGTGGAAATAAGCTCAGAAATAACAAATGGAGGTTGCATCTTGACGATCCAGAGTCTAATCTACTTCAATAGGTGTTGACAAACTGAGAGATGTTTCTTCTTCTTTTTTCTTATGTATGTATTTTTCATTTATTAGTGTTGTATGTATGTTTATTTTGATTGTATGTGTATTTATGGATCTTTGTATAAAATCTCTTTTACAACTCTTAATCGATGTCATATTTGCTTTACTATCTATCTTAATGGGTTTGGATCGCTATAGACATATACTTTTCGAACTCGACCTAAGATGTACGTTTATTGGATGTGGAAAGCGGTCTAATATTTACATGTGTGTGTCGGATCTTAATGCTCCGTGTTGTTTAGTTGCGTGATACATCACCTCGAAGAGAATTCAGTTGATCTCTCAACGTTTGCGTTAGACATAACCTCTTGTTGTGAGCGATACGTGAGGATTTTTACGAGTAATTTAGGTTGCGTGCAATTTATCCATAGGTTTTTTAGTACTTAATGGGTAAAATGAAATACAACTCCTGAAGAATTATTTCTTGTATTTTATTTACTTGTCATATGTTTTTCTTTTTGAATTTTTATCTCAAACCATTCAAACCAAGCTTAGAAATGTAGAGATTGTCAAACGACATTCTTTCCCTTGCACCGATCCCTGTGGAGACGATATAAATCCAAGAGGGAATTCTTCCAAATCTTTTTTCTTCTTGCCGCTATGCTGCAGCTCGAACAAAATGGCATCATTGTTGGGGATTGGTGTTTTGAAATTGAATTGTATTGTGATAGTTTCAATGTATTTAAGCTTTATACATAATTGTATATATGCATGTTTTGTTTTTGTTTCCATCCTTGTGTATATGTGTTGTCCATAATGTTTGTTGATGTGTTCGTGCATATTTTTATTTTTTCGTTTATGTTTGCTCAAGTATTGCAGGTTTATTTGGTATCTACCGGTGAACGAGGCAACATGGAGGAGCTTGTACGTAAATAAGGCGTCGAGCTTATGACGTGAAACAAATACTCGTTGGAAGTAAACCCAATGGTTTTTAAGTTTGCACAGTTTTATATTTCGTCGTATAGTTAGTATAGAGTGAGAATGGATGGAGTGAATGAGAGAAAGAAACCAATTTGAAAAAAGAAGTTTTCCTGCCCACGCTTAGCGCGTGCAGAGGGCGCTAAGCGCGCCTTGTTTTGCAAAGAAAAATCTCTCATTTTCCATCCATTTTCACCAATTTTGGTCTTTGTGTTTAGTTAGTTTTAGTTCAAGTTAGTTAGGTTATTAGAATAATATATGTGTTTGCTCTTAAGTTTGTTTTTGATTAGCTTGAGGATGCATTTTGTGATTTTCCAAGTTTGATCGTTTCAACTTGCGAATGTATGGTAATGATATTGTTTGAAGTTGGTACTTTGCAAGGTACTCGTTTATTGCTTTCTAGAACATAGCATGATTAAGAGACTTTTCATTTGTACAATTTTCATGTCATTCATTCTTTTGCCATACTTGTTCAGTTTTGAATCACTTTAGAACAAAACCCTTTTTGTGAGGAGCTTTCCATTATTTACTATATGCAGGAGACCAACATTCTTGGTTTAACTCGGTTTTATTATGTTTAATCTTGTAATTGTGTTGATGTGTATGAAAGCATGAAAAGGATCGAGGTATTTTTTGAATTTGAGCATAACCACCTAACCAAAATTAATTTACCTTGTGAGTGTGCGAGCATTTGTTAGTCCCTTTGATCCTTAATGACATGATCCATATTGGTATAAAAAATGTTGAACTTGTAAATAACTATCTAGTTCTTCATTGACTTTTTTTATGAATTCTGAATTTGTTTCTTGAAACACTTGACCCTTCAACCATAACTTGTGGTTTGATTTTATTTTCCTTGCCTTAGAAAGTTGGGAGCATTCAAATTACATGTTCGGTTGTATTTAAGTTGGGGAGAGCATTGTTTGGTTGTTTATATGTTAGTCACTTTGTGGTTGAAAAGAAATAAGTGGTTGGAGCCAAGAAAAAGAAAAGAAAAAAACGTGAAAAAGGAAAAGAAAAAGAAAAAGAAAATAGAAAGAAAAAGAAAAAATAAGTGTGTGAATAAAATCAAGGTTGTAGCAAATGAACAAAGTGAGGGTGAATAAAATTTTTGATGCTTGAATGTGTGTGATTTAATTGCTCTCATAGGTTCAGGCAATTTCGTTTCATTAGCTTTAGCAATAACCCTTCTTTATTACCCAAGCCCAATTACAACCCTTGAAAGTCCTTGTGATTCTTGCTTTCATACTGTTCAATATGAGTTTTTTCTTGATGAATGCATAATTTAACTTGTTGTTAGCTTGATTGTTGGGTGAGAGTTAGGCCGCTAATGTTTTTTTTTATTCATCTACCGATGAAGTGTGTGCTATGTGTGATTCATTTTTGAACATTGTATTGTCTTAGAATTTTTGCATGTGTTTTCTATTTAGGAGTTGTTTTGTTTTCATGTTGTCGTTGTAGTTTAGTGGTAAGTTTTGCTTTGCTTGTACATTTTTGTTTTGAACCATTCATTTGTTTTTGTTTTTCAAAACTTGTTGAGCATGATATTCTCACTACTACGGAAAACCCCTTTCACAACGGTTTGAAAAGGGGTACCATCACGCCTGATATACCGTTGTTAAGTAGAGTGTCGTTATAAGTTCGCTGTTTTTACAACGGTCTGGAAACCGTTATTGAAAGGCAGGATGCGCGCCATATATCACAACGGTTATGATAATAAACCGTTGTGATACATACACTTAGGTACTGGCTTCGAAACCCATCAAAAGCGAATTATGTAAAACATAAATTATCTATGATCTCGGTTACAATAGATAATAGTTGTTGAAAGTTCCCAGATTATCTTTGATCTCGATTACAATAAATACCCGTTGTTGTAAGTACCCTGAGTTTATTACATTAAATGTAGCTTGCTTGTTTTCCAAACACCTCACTAAAGAAATATACATGGATTCAATTTGATGAAGAAGTCTATAATCTGAAAATTAAACTATTCTTGAAAACCAACTCAAACAAACCAATGCTTTCTGATTGCATTCGTCTCACCGTGCATTTCACGCTGTTTTACATATATATTGTGGTTTATTGATTTGACTCCTTTGATATATCACTATCTTTGATTATAGTTAAATTTCCATAAGAACAAGACATTGGATAATCTTCCTCATCATCATCACTTATCATCATAATTTTTAAAATCGGAAGTTTTACAAATATAAGTGTTGATGGAGAGGCAGATTAACTAATAATTTGTTGTTAATGAAATTTAACTATAATGGAAGATAACGATGCATCTAAGGAGCCAGATCATTATACCATAATATATATATTAAACATCATGAGATGAACGATGAGAGGGATGTAATTCGAAAACATTGATTCATATAAGTTGGTTTTCAAATACAACTTAATTTGCTGATTATAAGTATCTATGTCAAATTAAATTAATGTATTTTAAGTGAGGGTTAGTGAAATAAACAATCTACATAGAATATAAAAAACTCAAACAACATTCTATACCAGATCCAGATATTATAAAATCATATAATACGCTTGCTACCACCAGCAAACTTTAAGTGAGGGTTAGTGAAACAAACAATCTACATATAATATAATAAACTCAAACAACATTCTATACCAGATCCATATATTATAAACTCATATAATACGCTTGCTACCACAAACATCATCACCCTGTATCATCCCCTTAACCTGTAAGGAAACATAGAAAACTTCAAAAATAAGCATCCTCAGTTGAAACCAAACCCTAAAACCATAATCCAGTGAAGAGTAAAGAGAGGAACAGGAGTAACACACCTTTTAATGAAAATAATTGCGGAACAGGAATCAATTATGATGTTCAACTATTTTGGGAAGCAATGAAAAAGAAATACAAGGAGGAAAAAGCTTACACAAAAGCTTCATACTTCTTATATTTCTTTTCATTGTTTCTAAAACTAGATGAAGTTTGCTTACACTGTTGTTTCTTCATTTACTAACATCTTATTCGTGAAGCTATGAAAAAAAAGTATAAGGTGGATGAAGTTTCCATCATAGCTTTATGCTTCTTATACTTTTTTCCATAGCTACACAAACATTATGAATTTTCCAAAGTATGTTCTTTGTTAAGGTAGTGAAAACGAATCTGAAAAAATGAGAACAATCAATAAAAATAACATGCAACAAACGAGATAATGGGAAATATCTAACAATAGATGGAAGAAGAAGAATACCTTAATGTATGAAGCACAAGATTCACGGCTAATGGTGAAAACGAAGAGAAAAATGGGTTCTAGGGTTTCACTGTGAAGGCAACGACGCTACTATCAATAAGTGAAAGTTAATTCACTTATATATGGGTAAACTATTTCACAATGCTTAACAAAACCAGTCGTATAGTTAGGTATTTATTTATTATAAATATATCACTACGGTTAACTAGAAGAACCGTAATGATAACCCTTTTATTTGAGAATTTTAAAATAAATAAAAAAGAAAAGGTGCGCCTCGTTAAAGGAATAAAATATTTTACGGCACTGAAGTTCGAATCGACGAAAGTTTGAGTGTATCACAACGGTTGGTTCTGTAACCGCTATTATATATAAATAATTTTTAATTAAAAAACAAAATAAATATGGCAGCGCCTTAATTAAGATATGTCACCACGGTGTAGGGAAAAACCGTGGTGACCATGGCGTTGTTGAATGCGTGTTTTGCAGTAGTGTCTTGAAAATTACTTTTGTTTCTTTGAGTGGATCGATTCTTATTTGAGGACAAACAAGTTTAAGTTGGGGAGAGTTTAAGAAGTTCTACGTTGTAGTGATTTTTAGTGTGAATAACTGGCACTTATTGGCTTGATTTGTTGGTTTTCCGTTAATAATCCCCCGTTTTTGTATACATTTTGTATAGTTACATATTGTTGTATATTTTGCAATATTGTGTACATATCACTAAGTTTGATAGTTTTTCTTCTGTTTTATAGGTAATAATGCATGATTGAAGTATGAACCCAATTGAGCCACGAGAATGCTTCAAGATGCATAGTTTTGACCAACAAAATACTGTCATTCGCGCTTAGCGTGATTTTTAGAGCATCGAGAGCTTCATTGGCAGAGGCTGGGACTTTCTATTTTCCATACCGCACTTAGCGCGATTTAGGTCGGTTTGATGGGTACTTTAAGTGAGATCGCGCTTAGCGCAATCTGAGGGCGTTTAGCGCGGTTATAATTTTTCAGTTTTGTATAAATACCCTTCATTCAGATTTTTAGGCTATGGTTTTGGGGATTTTTTTTCTCCCAACTCCATCAACACTATTCTTTGTGGAAATGAGATAAAAAACAATAAATGGAGGTTACATCTTGACGATCCGGAGTCAAATATACTTTAATCGGTGTTGACAAATCGAGAGATGTTTGTTCTTCTTCTTTCTTCTCTATGTATTTTTCATTTATTGGGGTTGTTGTATGTATATTTACTTTGATTGTATATGTATTTATGGATCTTTGTATAAAATCTCTTTTACAACTCTTAATCGATGTCATATTTGCTTTACTATCTATCTTAATGGGTTTGGATTGCTATAGACATATACTTTTTGAACTTGACTAAAGATGTACGTCTATTGGCTGTGGGAAGCGGTCTAATATTCACATGTGCGTGTCAGATTTCAATGCTCCGTGTTGTTTAGTTGCGTGAGACATCACCTTCAAGAGAATACAGTTGATCTCTCAACGTTTGCGTTAGACATAACCTCTTGTTGTGAGCGATACGGGATTTTGGCGAGTAATATAGGTTGCGTGCAATTAATCCATAGGTTTTTTAGTACTTGATGGGTAAAATGAAATACAACTCCTGAAGAATTATTTCCTGTACTTTATTTACTTGTCATATGTTTTTCTTTTTGCATTTTTTATCTGAAACCATTCAAACCAAACTTACAAACGTAGAGATTGTCGAACGACATTCTTTTCCTTGCACCAATCCTTGTGGAGACGATATAAATCCCAGAGGTAATTCTTCCAAATATTTTTGCTTCTTGCTGCTATGCTGCAGCTTGAACAATTTGATGGGTTGTGATTGATTTTAAGTCCGAAGACGAATGTGGAAAATTGCCTTGATTTGAATTGCAATAATGTTTATGAATGGAAGTGAATACTTTGAATAATTGGGGCCTATGTCACATATTCAAAGGTATTCAGAACAAGGGTAGGGATATATCCCTCTCATCCTTCTCCATTTATTAAGGCTCGTGGCGCACAATTCTAATCATATTTTTAAGTGTTTTTTGAATTTATTTGCAAAAAGATTTTAGTCTTAAATGAACAAGGAAAAAATGAATGTGAATGGAGTAAAGCACCATGTTGTCATGCAATGGTTTTAGGGTTTTGAAAGGTGAAAGGATGGATGATTGATCTAAAAGATCAAGTATGAAATCAAGTCAAAGATCTAATCCAATTTAAGTGATCAAGGGACTTATGATCACTTAAATGGATGAAAACCTAAGGGAACATGCACTTGTTCATGAAAATCTAAGACAAATTTAAATCAAGTGTAATTAGTTGATCAGACTAAATTGATCGACTAATTAAAAGGGTAGGCAAGTCAAGAATCATTCATCAAGCACATGAAATTAATTAAACTAAAAGCATTAAAAGTTGAAATTAACATGAATACCCTAATTTCTAATGTGTCACTAATCGGAATAAAGAATTAAGAAAATTAAATCTAATTAAGAAACCTAACCTGGTGAATTATGCCCAATTAAAAATGTCTATTTTAATATGTATTTTTAATGTTAGGAAAAATGATTAAAAGAAAAATTAGTAATAATTAATTTTTAAAAAATAAAGCTGCCTAGGGTGATGAAATTGGAAAAAGGGTGTGTGGATATAAATGGCGTTGACCCATGTATATTGGCCCAAGGTCATGTTTTGTTTGAATTAATTGAGATGAGGGTGCAACCCATTGAAGAGACGCGCTACAAAAAAAGCCCCAAAGCTGGTAAAAAAGTGTGAATTCAACAATGAATAAGATAGTCAACACGGAGCATGCATAATGGATGTCTAATGAGGCAGTGTTAGATCTGTGGCTATGAATCATGCACGTACTTGCACATGCATACATGGGATTGACAATTTTGTCTTGTAGTGTTTTTTTGTCCTATTTGCTCACGCAAAGCTAGTCAGGACGTGCCACATGGCAGTGTTCAGAAAAGTGAAAAAAAAAACGGAAAAAGGGCCAGGACACGCGTTAGCATACTGTAGTTTTTGGGTTTATTACTCATTGTTCTTCAATTGTTCATAGTTTCTTCAATTTAATCTACTAAAATTATCAAATTAAATAAATAATATGCAAATTATATATTTTTGATAAGAAAGAACCCGAAATACTTCTAGAATAAGCTCATTTAATCCAATTAACTTTCAAGCATGACGATTATTTTTTATAAGGAATGAATATAGAAGATGAATCTTGAATTTAGAATATTGATGAATAAGCTTGAATTGATGAACTTTGGATGATGATTGTGCTTAAATCTTGATAAACTTTATATGATGATTGTTGATGATAACGCATAAATTATTGATTGATAATTTGTGGAAATTGGATTGTGGCTAAGTTTCACCATTTTAGAACTTAAATGTGAAATTCTAGATTGTGATGAATATTAACTTTGGTGATGGTGAGGGAGTGAAGAGAAGTAAGAATTAGGAGAGAACTTGAGAGAAAAATGGTAGGAGAATAATGGTTAGAGGAGTTAATTATGAATTATGTTAGTTTTGGTGGTTTTTTCTAAGTTAGGTTAGTTAGCCCCAAAATTGTGAGAAATGACATTTTTATATAGACTTTGTAAATGAATGATCACCCTTGAATTATGATCCAAGTAAAAGGTTTATCAATGGTGAGAAATTAATTTAAGCTTTAGTTGCGGATCACCAATTTCAACCATTGGATTAATTGTTAAGAATTGTTAGGATTGAATGAAAATTTGATTAAAAATGGAAGTTGCAATTTGTGTTTGTTTGTAAGTTATTTGTGTTAGTTTGGTAGTTATGGTAGTTAATGGTTAATTGAGTAATTGGATGATTGTGGATGCATAGGTAGTTAGAGACCAATGGTGTTTAATTTTAGCAAAAGTACCAAGTTTTAATGTATGGCAAATGGTCACTAGTAATTAACTTGAAATTAAATGCTTTTGCCTTGATTTTTCTACCACCTTTGCCTTGAATTTTTTTTATGAATCATCCCATGACTTTAAGTGCTTTTGAGAAGAGATGTTGTGTTGAAAATAAGCACTTTTGAATGGTGTAACTCCTGGATCAAGTTTTGAATTTTAGGGCATGAATCAAATGCTGGTAAGTGTTGAAAAACAAGTATTGAATTTTCTACATGGTGCAGAATTTTTCAAGTTTCTTGAGTTTTTCATGACTTTTCCATGACTTTTTGATGATTTAACTTCATGATATGAATGTCTAACTTGGTGTACCTTCTTCCTTGTAGCAAAGTGAATATTGTGGTGGAAGAATGGACTTGAAGCAACATTGAGAAGTGAAGAACAAGCCATGGAAGTGAAGCTTGATGAAAGATAGAATTTGTTTGAAATTAGCACTTGACATAATCATGACATAAGTCATTTGGGATGAATGATGATGAATCCCTTGATCAAATGCTTGTAGAATAGGTCTAGGAAAATTCAGGAGTCAAAACTGAGTAAATGGTCGACAATTTACCAAAAGTCAACAGTTGACCAAAAAGTTAATTGTCCTCAAAAGATGTAATTTTTTACCCTTTTTCCTTGTAATCTATTATTTTGATTTATATCTCAAGAAATATGCACTGTACCATGAATTTCCAGTAAATGAATGAAATCTTTCTTTTATTCCAACTTTGCCCTTTTCTTTGAATCCAAACAAACCTCTGAATTAAGTAACAATCATTCCAATCTCCCCGCTAACCATGAAAATAGATGATCCGCACCACAAGTAATATGGGAAATAAAAACTCGAATAATTACCAAATAATATCCACCTCAAAAATCCACTTAAACTAAATGAATCTATTATTGCCGAACCTTTGACCTAAATTTGTTACAACATGCAAATGCCGATGAATGACCTAAATGCATGATCAAATAGACAAATGTACGCAAATGAACAAAGCCATAAGCTATGAGAATTGAATGAGGAGGTGGGGCAAATTTTGGAGTATGATAACTATCTATATTAATTTCCAAATTCCATAGATGTGAACACAAATAACATTGAATAATAAGAAGATTGTCATTACATAGAGAAAATCTAAACATATCACATGGTTCACATAATTGGGGAAAATTCATCTAAGAGGGATCTAATCTATGAGAACTAACCACTCGTCCTTAAGGAATTAACAGAAATTACAATATAAAGAAATAAATTAGCCTTACAAAAGATTAAGGATGATTATCTAATGACATTGTGCATTTTCCTTTCGCCATTTCTTCAAAATAATCCTCCTTGTTCATATAATTTCAGGACACTAAACGAGTTTTACATTATATAAAATTCCAAGACCGTAGAATTGTGTCGCTATTTCCCTAAGGCGGTTATGATTTTGCCTCTTAAATGATGCAACAATTTGTAATCATATAAAACAATCGCTCTTGCACTTGGGAGCCACAATTTTCTTCCAATAGTCAAATACAACACCACTATACTTTAGCCACGTCTCTATGTCTTCAACTGTTGGGTTTTCTTTTTTCATTCTCAAATAGCACCACTCTAATGCATAGGTGTGGCACAATTCTTACTTCTTTTGTGATTTCTCTTCTTTTTCTTCCGTTTCTTGTGTGCTACTATTCTCCTTGGTTTGTCATCATAGCTTTCATGGTAAATGTTAAGTGCAAATTTTGACTTAAATTGAACCATCTTTCTTGGCACTTTTCAACTCAATTCTCATGTTTTCATATATTTAATTCATGTTCTTGTGTGATTCTTCAATATTATTGCAAATGCCTTTGGATTCTTTGATTTGTGTGTTATTGTGCAGAAAAAGGCATTAAGTCATCAAAGAAGTAAGACACAAGAAAAGAGATACAAGTTTCCAATGGAAATGAAGGAAATGAAAAAACTTCAGAAAGTTCGCTTTGCGAACTTTCCAGCGAATACTCCCAGACTTGAGGCAGTAAGAAAAGGCACCAAAGTTTGCATTGCGAACTTTCCAGCAAATGTTCGCTTTGCGAATAATTATTCGCATTGCGGACTTATGCAGAATTGCATAGGCGGTTTAACAGTTCCTGAGGCACATCAGGTGCCTAATTTGGTGTTCGCTGGGCGAATAATTTGTTCGCAGTGCGAACATGATAGATTTTGAATGTATTATATAAGTACTTTTCATCATTTTTTAGCCATAACTTGTAATTTTAGGAATAGAACTTTATCTCTCTTCATTTCAAGAATATTTTAGAGAGAGAAACTCAAACCCTAAGAGGGAGAAGGTAAGATCTTTGATCTCTTGTTGGGGTTTGGATGTAATCTTTTGATACCTTATGTATTTCATCTAATGTATGTTTGTGAACTAGTTTTGATCCTCTATTGTTGATTGTCTTTGAATGCTTATTTGTGGGTCTTGACAAAACCTATTTCAAATCCTTGATCTTGGATTTTCATCTATCAATGAGTAAAATTTTGACATGGTTTTGTGAGTTGATATTCATTGTATCTTTTATTGTATTGTGTTGATTAGTAGCATGAATAACACGAGTATGATCGATGCGGTATTGCGAGGATGCGTGATAATGGTGATGAAGAACGATATTCACTTACATTTGGCCAATTAGTTGAATACATGTAAAAAGGGTTAATCATATGTACGTATTCTGATCTTAGCTTTGTATATGAATTACTCATTAGTTTGATATGGATGTTATAGTAATATCCGTTGGGTCTAGATGCCAGAAATGGATGTAGGCTTAACATTCATGTAGGTTTTAAATGCTTTGCATTGATTGGTAATGTGCGAGAGCAATTATTGATCGGTACGAAATCACTCACAACATGCGGGGACCGAGAGGATATGTATGTCGTGAGTGATACGTGAGGATATTAGACGAATGGTTGATTTTTGTTTACTTGAATAGAAGAATGCATGTGTTATCAATTGATGAGATCCAATCCCAACAAGGCTCTGTTTATAATTCAGTCTTTATATTTTCTGCCTTTATTTTTGGTGCCTTAAACCTTTTAACTAAACTTTTGCACCACAAGCTTAGAAATGTAGATATCGTTGAACGACATTCTTTCTCGCACCGATCCCTGTGGAGACGACAAAACTGGGTACTTAATCAATTTTTGCTTGCTGCTTTACCGCATCAATAGTAAACAAACATAAAATTGGTCTAGTTAGGACTAGAAATCATACTAAAGACATACTATGATAAACTATCATCAATACCTATTCTTTTTTATGGGTATCTTTTTTAAAACTTTTTTCTAACCTCAAGTTTAGAATTATGCCAAATATATAGTGTATAATAGAAAGAAAAAGACCAGGCTCAAAAGGGACTACCAAATAGATAATAATTATATATGGGTAGTCTTAAAAGACTCTAGCTACCAAAAAAAAAGTCTCCATGTGTTTACAATATGATAACTAACCCTACAAAAGATATCAAGTTATAGAAAATAGATAAGTAGATAAATACTCTTTTATCCAACAAATAAGTAAAAATTAAAATATTTAACTCAAATCTCATTAGGTTATGTATATGATAGTTGAACAAATCTTAAGATGACATTTATCCTCTCTCATTATCATACAATAAATTATCTTGAACTTCCTTAGAGATTTGAACAATCACATTAATGTATTTGATTTATTTAGTGTTACACAACTTTGTAACATCATAAAACAAATAGATTTATTAAGAAAACAAAATAAAAAAAATACAAGGACTTAGTGTCGTGAGTACTAAGTCCTTTATTCAATCAATTATCATTTTAACAAAATATAAGAAAAATTCATCAAACTAAGATTCAGATAAACCTGGTTACTACCATTGGGTTACCTTCCAAACAACACTAGTTTAACGTTATAAGCTTAATGTCTTATCATCAAAGTTAAGGGTGGGTACTCTACATTTGAGTCAACAATAACTTCAATCATGGACATGTCCATATCAACTTCTTTCTTCGATCAAATGGAATATGATAACTTGATCCAAGATGATCTTTTGAACCTTGCCATGTCATATACCAGATTCTATTTTTCCTTAAATACACCTATTGGACTTCCACCCTCCTAATATATAAGTCCATAATTTTGATGAAATTATTGATGAGTCATCAATGAGGGGGAACCATTTATATTGGGTTAAACACTCATCTAAAGGTCAAAGACTCACTCAAACAAGTGAGAGAGACACAACATACTCACCAAAAACATTAAGGTGATAGGGATATGGATTATCTTGCTTATAAAGTGCTCAATCTCCACTTTTCTAAGTAATGTGGAACCTAAAACTTACACTTGTTTCTCAACACAACTCACTTGTTTTCCAACAATTATAATTCATCACTTGCAAGGATTACTTGTGTTGCAAATTAGCTACTTGCAACACAAGTTAGTTAAAATGTTATTATGTTTTTAGGTAAGTTAGTTAAAGTTGATTAGACATTAAACCTTGACTCATATAAAAGCTGCAAAATGGGTCCTTGTAAAGAGTTCAATTACTTTCAATCAAAACTAGTTTACATTACCTCTACCTTCATTTTAAGTTTTACTTTTATTATTATTATTATTATTATTATTATTATTATTATTATTATTATTATTATTATTCATCGAGGGAGGGGTATTCAAGGGGAGTTTATATGTAAATTGTGAGATATTGGATCGAACTCTAGTTAGCATGCCGTCGAAGTCTGCTTACATGCTGTTTTCGAAGACCTACATGTTGTAGTCGAAGTGTGTTATAGTGTGTAGTTGTCGGATTGGGCCTTGTAATAAGGATCCAATTATTTAAGTTAGCTTGTACTCTAAGTTAGCTTGTCTTGGGTAATTGTTAAAAAGCCCATTAGTTTAGTATGTTAGGTTTTATTATAAATAGCATACTAGTATCTCATCTTAGGTGTGGTGTAACAAAACCTAATTAGGGTGGGAGGGTTATTTGTTATTCTTGAGTACTTGTAATCTGTTTTATAGAGAAAGTAAAGAATAACAGTTATAACCAATCCTTGTTGTTTTTCCTTTGTTCTTTCTTTGTTAACCCTAACCCTTGCGTGTTTCTTGCCTATAAAGAAACCGAGGATATTTTGTTCAAAGGCATCCTAATTCACAAAAAATTAGTGCGGTGAGCGTGGAGAAGATGCCTTCAACAAAGTATAAGATTGAAAAGTTCACCAGAGTGCACGATTTCGGTCTGTGGCACTTGAAGATGAAAGCCCTACTGGTTCAGCAGGGTTTTTTGGAAGCGTTGAAGGGAGAGGCGGACATGGACGTTGCGTTAACGGAAAAAGAAAAGAAGTCCATGATAGAGAAAGCCCACAGCGTAATATTGTTGAGTCTTGGTGATAAGGTTCTTCGACAGGTATCAAAGGAGACTACGACATCGGGGTTATGGTTGAAACTTGAAAGTTTGTACATGACCAAATCTCTGGTGAATCGAATCTACCTGAAGCAAGCTTTGTATTCATTCAAGATGAGCAAAGAAAAAGTGTTGGCTGAGCAGTTGGAAATGTTCAACAAGCTGATTCTTGATATTGAAAATATTGATGTGAAGATCGATGATGAAGATCAAGCACTGTTATTATTGTGTGCTTTGCCCATAACACATGCTCACTTCAAAGAAACTCTATTGTATGGAAGGGAGTCCCTGAGCTTTGAAGAAGTTCAATCAGCCTTGTAGTCTAAGGACTCGAATGAACGAAAGGAGCATAAACCTTCGATGGTTGGTGAAGGTTTGGCCGTTAAGGGAAAAATCTTGCGAAAAGATGGTAAGTTCGACAAGAAGAAAGGTAAAAGTCAACAGAAGTCTTATAATGGCGAAGCATCTGGTATTCGATGCTATCATTGTAAGAAGAAGGGTAACACAAGAAAGGTGTGCCCTGAACGCCTGAAAGATCATGGAGGTATGGATAATGGCAACGCAACCATTGTTCAATATGACTTCGACTCATCTGATGTCCTTGTTGTTTCAAGTAGCGACTCAAGAACGGAGTGGATTATGGATTCAGGCTGCACTTGGCACATGACTCCAAACAAAGACTTGTTCGAGGAGCTATGTGATCAAGATGGTGGATCAGTGTTGCTGGGAAACAACAAAGCTTGCAAAATTGCAGGAATTGGATCTGTGAGATTCAAGCTCCATGATGAGTCAATAAGGTTATTGAATGAAGGCAGGTATGTACCTGATTTGAAGAGAAATTTGATTTCTCTTGGTGAATTCGGCAAGAAGGGATATGATTTCCAGGGAGAGAAAAATATCCTAAGAGTCATGAAGGGGTCGAAGGAAGTCTTGAGAGGCGTGAAGAAACAAGGCTTGTATACCCTTGAGGCTGAAGTTGTAAGTGGTTCGACAAATGTTGCATCCACGAAACCTTTGTCGAAGATAGAAATTTGACACATGAGATTGGGCCATGTCAGTGAAAGGGGTCTGGTCGAATTGGGAAAACAAAATCTGCTTGGAGGAGACAAAGTCGAAAAGCTGAAATTTTGTGAACCCTGTGTATTTGGAAAATCTTGCAGAGTGAAGTTCAACAAAGGCAAACAAAGAACTCATGGATCCCTTGATTACATCCATGCTGATCTTTGGGGGCCTGCAAGGTGTCCATCACATTCAGGAGCAAGATATTTTCTATCCATAGTCGATGATTATTCCAGAAAGTTATTTGTATTCATCCAGAAGACTAAGGATGAAACTTTTGCGAATTTCAAAGGTTGGAAGAATCTAGTCGAAAATCAGACTGGCAGAAAGGTCAAGAGGTTGAGAACCGAAAATGACCTTGAATTTTGCAATGAGGCGTTCGACAGATTTTGTGCTGCCTCAGGGATTGCATGACACAAAACTACTGCAGGTACTCCACAACAAAATGGTTTGGCAAAGAGGTTTAATCGAACTATTTTGGAAAGAGTTAGATGCTTGTTGACTAGTGTTGGATTAAAGGTGTTTTGGGCTGAGGCTGTTTCGACAGCAACATAGAGACAGGTCGAGGAGAGTCATCAAGCCACCTCAGAAACTTGGGTATGCAGATCTTATAGCTTATGACTTAATATCTGCAAGTGAGGTTCTCGACGAAGAACCTAGAGACTATAAGGAAGTTATGAGGAGTCAAAATAAGACTGAATGGCTGAAGGCCATGGATGATGAGATGAAATCTCTTTATGATAACAACACCTGGGAACTGATCAAGAAATCAGTTGGAGCCAGGTTAGTCAGCTGCAAATGGATTTTCAAAGTTAAGGAAGGAATCAAAGGAGTGGCGTCAAAGAGATACAAGGCAAGATTGGTAGCTATGGGGTTCACTCAGAAAGAAGGTGTCGACTTCAATGATGTGTTCTCTCCTGTTGTGAAGCACATATCCATTCAAATGTTACTTGCCACGGTGGCACAGTTCGACCTTGAAATAGAACAGATGGATGTGAAGACTGCATTTTTGTATGGTGATCTAGATGAAACAATCCCGATGAGGCAACCTGAAGGGTATGTCAAAAAGGGAAGGGAGATTATGTGTGCAAGTTGGAGAGATCTTTATATGGACTAAAACAATCTCCTCGACAGTGGAATAGGAGATTCAACAAGTTCATGGCACATATAAGTTTCATTAGAAGTCAGTTCGACCGCTGTGTTTACTTCAGATTTCAACCTGGTAATTCATTTGTTATTTTTTTGCTTTATGTGGATGATATGCTAATAGCAAGCAACAATGTTGAAGATGTAATGAGGGTGAAGGCATAACTCAATAAGGAGTTTGAAATGAAGGATCTGGGAGCTGTGTCCAGGATTATTAGGATTGACATCCGAAGAGATAGAAAACAGTCGAAATTATGCTTATCTCAAGAGGCATATCTACAGAAGATTCTCGAAAAGTATGGTATGTTGAATTCAAAGCATGTTGTGACTCCGACAAACACTTAATTCAAGCTGAGTATAGATCAGTGTCCCAGTACTGATGTCGAAAAATATTATATGAATAGCATTCCATATGCTAATATAGTGGATTCATTGATGTATGTTATGGTCTGTACTAGACCTGACATAGCATATGCAGTAAGTCTTGCAAGCAGGTACATGGCAAATCCTGGAAAGGCTCACTGGCAAGCATTAAAGTGTATTCTAAGGTACATAAATGGGTCTCTGAATAGAGTCCTATTTTATGGTGAAGCCTTGGGTGAAGATAGTAAAGCAGCAATCGAAGGATATGTTGACTCTGATTATGCAGGTTGTATGGATTCTAGAAAATATATTTCTGGATATGTGTTCACTATGTTTGGCACAACAATCAATTGGAAAGCAACACTTCAGAAGGTTGTTGCTTTATCAACTACTGAAGCGGAATATATTGCCCTAACTGAAGGTGTGAAGGAAGCATTGTGTCTTGAAGGTTTTGCTAAGGAGCTAAAACTTCAAGGTCGAAGTATCACTGTTAAATGTGATAGTAAAAGTGCAATACACCTGTCGAAGAATTCAGCCTATCATGAGCGAACCAAGCACATTGATGTGAGACTGCATTTCGTTAGAGGGGTAATCAAGCGTGGAGAAGTCCAAGTGGTGAAGGTTTCGACAGAACATAATGTTGCTGATATGATCACCAAGACGTTGCACAGCTGCAAGTTTTTCTAGTGTATGCAGTTGATAAAGCTGCATGAAGAAAACTAGTCTGTTTCTTGTTGTTAGAGTTAGATCCAAGGTGGAGATTTGTGAGATATTAGATCGAACTCTAGTTAGCATGTCGTTGAAGTCTGCTCACATGTTGTTTTCGAAGACCTACATGCTGTGGTCGAAGTGTGTTCTAGTGTGTAGCTGTCGAATTGAGTCTTGTGTTAAGGATCCAATTGTTTAAGTTAGCTTGTACCCTAAGTTAGCTTGTCTTGGGTAATTGTTAAAAAGCCCATTAGTTTAGTATGTTAGGTTTTATTATAAATAGCATACTAGTCTCTCATCTTAGGTGTGGTGTGACAAAACCTAATTAGGATGAGATGGTTATTTTTTATTCTTGAGTACCTGTAATCTATTTTATAGAGAATATAAAGAATAACAATTATAACCAATCTTTATTGTTTTTCCTTTGTTTTTTATTTGTTAACCCTAACCCTTACGTGTTTCTTATTTATAAAAAAACTGAGGCTATTTTGTTCAAAAGACATCATAATTCATAACATAAATGTTAGCATATTCATTTAACAATATCTTAGGAAGATGACAAACAAATCAAATAAAAGACAAAACAACATAGAGGAATGTCGTATATGTACATGCATGTGTTGGTTCAATTTAAGACTCATAAAAAAAAGACAATACATACTAATGTATTATTACTTTTTTATATATAGGAAATCCCATGTTATGTAGTTATATCCACAAGCCACACCTTTGTCATATATACTTTGTTAGATTCAATGGATTAAGCACATTGTTTGCATGTGAAGGGAAATATAGTCCACACATGATGACAAAGACACGATGGGTGTCAAAACCATGGGAAGTTTAGATTATTTTTGCTTAAACAAAGCAATCCTTGTAATACAAATTAAATTAGTTAAATTAATCATTTAGATAAACATAGCTCTTGCTCCCATCACCCATGTTATATAATGGGACCCACTTCACGCGTATGAGTCCTAAACAAGTTTATATATTTATTTCACTTTCTTGACCTTTGTACATACAATTTTATGTTAGCTGGAAACCAAATTAAATCTCCAATTTAGGAAAAAAGTTTAAAACAAAGAGACATAGATAAGGTTATTTATGAAGTTCTTATTTGTTCGCAAATCTTAGAACAATCCACATAAACCAAAATTATTAAGTTGAATAATATTTATAATTCTGATATTTAGGGTTTTGTTCGCAAATTTCTAGTAATTATTATTATGATTGTCTTTGAAATTGTTTGATGTCGCAAAAGACAAACTATCATACATTATTTAAAATTTGTTACAGTTAACCAGTAACAAAATAGTGCTTCATAAAATGTCTAAAGGATATTTTTTGTTTATTTTTTCATAATTAAATTGAGACTGACCAACCAAAGAATAAATAAAGTTTCTAATTTTTGTAATCCTTGGCTTACATGTTACTTGTTCTTTTTTGTCTCCCTTTCTATTATTTTTCCCTCTGTCATTTTTCCAAATTAGGTTTAGAAAGAAACAAAAAGTAAATGATGAATAGTTTTACCTTCCAATTCTTTATAGACAGTTATGTAAGCCAACAAAAACTGTGCTAAAAGGTTGTTGAACACTAGTGATTAGTCATGAAGAAAATAACAGCATAACATTGACCCTATCATTGTTTTTATTCAAACAAATAACAAGGTATTAATAGTAGTTTAATTTAATATATGAGACTGATCATAGATGGGATGGAAATGACAAAAATTACCAACAAATTTTGTTGTGAATTAATTATTCACATTATGTGTGGCTTCATAACAAAAAAAATCATGTAATATATAGTAATTCTCATAATTAACTGCTTCATTTTTAAAATAGTTGATGTTTTATTTTTGTTGCCTAGTATTTTTTTTTTTTCTCTGAATGTTTTTTGGACTTTATAAATTTTGAATAATTTTTTTTATCATTTAGCATTTATGGTGATGAACTACTGGCACATGGTTGTATAGTGACTACCAGAATTATTAAGAATTTGAATTTTCTAGATCAACACAATCGCATAATATTAGTCTAAATCATATGAAATTGAAAAACAGTAGAAACAATGACCGAGGATGTAGACACGGTTGAAAGTAATTCAACATTTAAATTAATTTTATTTGCATTTATTTGTATTTGAATTTAAATTTGAGTTTTTTATAAAAATTCAAATGAAGTTGTATTTGTAACTGATTGAAATTTTTTGAATTATTTAGAAAATTCGTAAATTAGTTTTTATTCTCTCTCTCTCTCTAATTGTTAATCATTTTCTTTCTCTTGTGCATTGTTAATGGAAATGTATTGTTGAACTCCGGTATCCAAAGCTCCAGTTTGATTCACAGAAAAATACGAGTGTAATGAAGTGTGTGAATGATTTTGTTTTTGAAACTCACGTTGAATTGAAGTTCAAAATCGAAGAAAATCATAGATCTTGATTCTCAAGGTTTAGGAAACACGAGTGTTGGTGAGAACAAAGTAATTTGCACAAGAACGAAGATGAATGAGGAAACGATAGCTTGAACACAAAGCTTCCAGTATTCGACGCAAAGAACTGTGATCAGTGGTCGATTCAGATGCGTGTGTTGTTTGGAGCTCAAGATGTTCTTGATCTCGTTGTTGACGGTTACACGTCAGTTGTAGAAAATGCAACAAAAGTGCAAATAATTGCCCAAACTGAAACAGGGAAGAAGGATCAGAAGGCGTTGTTCTATATCTATCAGTTTGTGGATACGAAACTGTTTGAGAAAATTACTTATACAACGAAGACGAAAGCGGTATGAGATACATTAGTGCAGTGCTATGGTGGCGACGCAGCAGTGAAGAAGGTCAAGTTGTAGTCCCTATGCAAGCAATATGAGAATCTCAGCATAAAGAATAATGAGAAAGTGCCTGATTACATCTCCAGAGTGATTGTGGTCACCAATTAGATGAAGTCTTGTGAAGAAACGCTCTCTGAACAAGTAATCATTGAAAAGGTACTGAGATCACTTACTCCTCAGTTTGATTACATAGTTGTAGACATAGAACACTGTTGGGGTTGGTTGAAAATATACATGTTGATACTCTTTATGGTGGAGTATGATTGTTGATGAAGACAATGAAAACTTATGTATTATTTTCAATCAAGGTGGAGATTGTTGGGGTTGGTTGAAAATATACATGTTGAAGAAGTCCCACATTGCTTAGTTTTGTGAATGAAGAGAGAGTCCAAGGCTATATATATGATACAAGTTATTTGAAGTCCCACATCGCTTAATTTAGTGAAGGAAGTGGGAGTCCAATGCTATATATAGGATTCAAGTTCTTTATTCCAAGATGCACCATTCAAAAGCACTTTAAGCTTGTATTTGACTTTCTTTATTCTCTTATGCTCTTGTATTAAAGTGTTGTGAGATGTAGTTAAATATTAGTTTTGGAGGGTGTGAGTGTATTGAGGGTCTGGGTTAGTTGAGGATATATTATGTGTTGTAACAATTTTCACATAGTGTTATTCTCTGGTTGCCTATTGACAACGGTCATGGTTTTTTCTCCGGTTTTGAAGTTTCCACGTTATGTTCTTGTGTTGTGATTGTGTTCCTCTTTTTTCTCTATGCTTTGTTTTTTTCCTAACAAACACTCTACAGACAGTAACGCCATGAGAATTGAAGATTTTTATAGTAGTTTAGAGGCACAAGAGTTACGTTTGATTGAAAGAAACTCTGAAAAAAGACTTAGAACATGCTCTGAAAGCACAAACTTTGAAAGCTTCTTCTGACAAGAAGAACAAAAAGTCAGGATGGCTAGAGAACAAGAAGAACTATGATGGTGGTGTTAATAAGTTAGAACTCTCCAATTCTGATAAGAAACATCATAATGTTTAGAAAGGAAAAGAGAATTTCGACAAGAGAAATGTTTAGTGCTACAGTTGCAACAAGTTTGGCCATTTTGTTGTTGATTGTTGGTCTAACAAGGTTAGTAAGGGTGAAGAACCCAACATAGGCAGAGAAAATTATGATGATGAACTTGTGCTATTGATAGCATCTGAGAATGTAGGTGGATCAATGGTAGACTGGTGGTACATGAACATTGGCTTCTCAAATAACCTAACTAGAAACAAGTAATGGCTGATTGATTTTGACTATGGTAAAATGACCAAGATCAGATGTGTTGATGATGAGTATCTGAATACTAAAGGAATGTTAAATGTCAGAGTTAAGTTGAACAGTGACAAATTTGTACTTATCAATGATGTATGGTATGTTCTTGACTAGTGTGGTGAAAAAGTGGATAGAAGAAGCACTATATGAATCATATTTATGTATTTGGGAGCTCTTATTTCTTGGTGTTCCAAGAAGCAACTAGTGGTTGAATTTTTAACCTGTGAAGTTGAATACATAGTTGGTGTTTTGTCAGCTTGTTAGGTTGTTTGGCTCATGAATTTGCTACATGAACTGAAGTTCAAAGTGAGCAAACCAATCAAATTGATGATTGACAACAAATTTGTCATAAGTTTGGCTAAAAATCCGGTGCTTCATGGAAGAAGCAAGCACATTGATACTAAGTACCATTTTCTACGCAATCAGGTTTAGAATGGAGTACTTGAGGTTGTTCATGTAAGCACTCAGAAACAACTTGCAGATGTGCTGACCGAGACAGTAAAAACTAAACACTTCATCAATTTGAGGAATGAAATTTGTGTTGTGGATTTTTAACTTGAATGTGAATTAAGGGATGGTGTTGAAAGTAATTCAACATTCAAGATTAGTTTATTTTGCATTTACATTTGCATTTGAATTTGAATTTGAATTTGAGTTTCATTTGAGTCTTTGTATATTAACTTAATTGAAGTTGCATTTGTAACAGATTTAGCAAATTTTTCTAATTTGAAAAAGTTAGTTAGAAAATTCGTTTTCATTCTTTCTCTTTCTCTCTTTGCAACTGTTAATGAAAGTTCATTATTGAACTTCAACAGAAACACGGAAGAGCGACCCAGATGATAATAAAACTAACAGAAACCGGTGACTAACATTTGAATATAAAAATAGTTATAAGGTGTCTACATAAAATTCTAGAATTAATAAAAAAAATATAATAAATGTCATTAACAAACAAACAATTTTAAAACTAGTTGAAGATTTTTCAACTAAAATAAAGTCATATGAATACAAACACAACTGAAAATGAATAAACTTAATTGTTTTTTAATCTATTAAAATTTCAAGACTCTAAACTTAAACAAAACATAACATAAATGAATAATTGAATTTTATAACCCTATTTCGGTTAATAACACCGCTAGCTAACTAAAAATGATAAAACCTGTGAAACCACGAAGTGAGAGGGTTGTGCACACAATGACGAAGTCAATAGACAATACAACAAATTGAGACATCAACAAATATACTTTAATTTTTTAAATATTAGTTTAATCTACATTACAAGTAAACAAAACTCCCTAAAACTCAATAAATGCAAACAAAAACTCTAAACCTCAATCGCTGATCAACCTCTATGTTTTACTTCTACAATATGACTATAAGTGAAGAAAGTCTCCATTTGATGCCTACATGACCCACATAGGAGAGTGTTTTGTTTCTCTCATATGTTTGTTGAGTATATATATGATAATAATGAAGAAACTTTGATCAAATGATTTAATAGGCTAGGGTAGTTATATATATGATGGTCCAAGAATCTTTGATCTTAAATCAATGTGCCCCTACTTGCAATTGACTCAGTTATAAAATTCAAACTGATACAGTGACATACACAAACATATTGGTTAAGCAAATCCAACCGTAAACAGTATGTTTAAACAGAGAATTATTGCAACATGGGATCTTGGTCTCAAACAAAGTCTAAAACATGATATTGTCTGTTAAAAGGTAACATGGAAGATCAAAATCAACTTGATCTATAAAAATAATTTCATCAAGAAAATTTATAGTTTATATATTTGAGATGGATTTGTTCAAAGATCTTTCACACATGACACATACATACAAAAAGAAAGCTACAAACTAGTCATTGTCCATAAATTGCTTCCTAAAGATCAGTTTTCACATGAGAAGAATCTATGACCCATCAATTTTAAGTGTTTCAGATAAATCGAGTGAATGAGATAACTCAATTAGTATATTTGTTGGCTCAGAGTCCAATTTATGTGAATAAGTAAAAAGTCGCAGATAAATGGATATTCTGAAAAATGCAAATGCATTTTTTAATCCATTCGCGCTTCTGCATATGAATGTTTTTAGCCATATAGATATATCAACTAAACTGAGTTAACAAGATAAATCGCAATAGTGCAAAATTAATTATAATAGTAAAAAAAAAAGGAAAGACCACAAAAAAATCTCATGTGGGACCATCCTCCCTTAATAAATTGTTGCCAGATCCATTAGAAAAAGTGGCACAATTGAAACAAACCCAACTACAAAAACCCATCACTCCTCCTTCTCCATCACCTCCTCTTGATTTCTAAACTCTCTAACATCACTCAAAAACACATTTGTTTCCCTAACATGGCAAGACCACAACAGCGTTACCGCGGCGTCCGACAAAGACATTGGGGCTCTTGGGTCTCCGAAATCCGCCATCCCATTTTGTAAGTCTACAAATCATTCAGAGTCGTCGTGATTCTGTCAAATTTACTGCAGATCAAAATATACATAATTTATTTTCACACACACATTTCACATTTCTTTGTAAAAAACCTAATGAAACATATTTCTTTTTGTTATTTTGTTCAGAAAAACAAGAATCTGGCTCGGAACTTTCGAAACCGCCGAGGATGCAGCGCGGGCCTACGACGAAGCAGCGAGACTAATGTGCGGAACAAGAGCAAGAACAAACTTTCCATACAATCCAAACGTGTCTCAATCATCATCTTCCAAGCTTCTCTCAGCAACATTAACTGCTAAACTCCATAGATGCTACATGGCTTCATTGCAAGTCACTCGACCAATATCTCATCAACAACAACCTCAGAGAGAATCTGCACAAGCTCTCACCATCTCCACAACAAACAATGTTCCTGTAAAACACAGTGAAGAAACTGACACTCACGCTATTATCCCACATGATGAAGAGGAGAAAAATCCAGAGGGAAATTGGGTTTTCAAGAAAGTTAAAGTTGAAAATTCTCAGCAATTTTTCAAGCCTCTTGAAGAAGACCACATTGAACAAATGATTGAGGAGTTGCTTCATTATGGATCAATTGAGCTTTGTTCTGTTATTCCACCACAGTCTCATTGACTTTTGAGTACTACTATTTCACATTCTTGTTAA